>OZ007594.1:268299882-270699882 GCA_963931845.1 Maratus michaelseni
CAAAATGAGTTGAACGACCTTGTGCGATACTTGCTACTATCTAGATCTAAGGCAGAGAATTCTTGCTTCTCGTCTACAACCATGGAGCTTATTGACACCAAATACCAAAGTAACTTATTACCGAAATCGAAGTAAAATTTTCAGCAGCTTTTTTCACCAAAAACAATGATAATATTATTGTTTTATTAAAAAACTATCATGCAGTGGGTGTGAACATATCTCTTAAAATACTTTTTCTTCATCCACACCTGGATTTTTTTCCTGAAAACTTGGGTGCCGTGAGTGACGAGCAGGGCGAGCGTTTTAACCAAGACCTTAAACTTTTTGAAGACAGACACAAAGGTTTTTGGGATGAAAGTATGTTAGGGGACTGCTGCTGGTCTATTTTAAGAGAAACATATCAAGAAAATTATAAAAAGAAGAGTAAAATCAATGATTTCTAATTTTTTCTTTTAAAATTTCATGTTATTATATTTTTTAAGTATTTAATAAATATTTTTTAAACTAGACGTGACAGATTTTTTACAATAATTTTCCCGTACTCAGTGCACTAGAATCTGTGGAAAAAATACACATTTCAGCGAAAGTATATAAACCGTGTAAACCAGTGTTATTATTATTATTATTATTATTATTATTATTATTATTATTATTATTTTCAAACTGGAAGAGCAGTTGCATGTAAGAAGCATCTTTTCCTTAACACGGAATGCATAATGTTATACAACAATTTTTGATCAGAATTTTCCGTCTTCTTTAATCGCAGGAAAACATTACAAATCTGCGATTAAACAAGGTGATTATTGGTAGAAGACATATTGCATATAATCTCTTATGCCCAGAAAGGGTGGTGGGTAAATAAGCATTTATTTTTGCATTGAGTCCCCCCCCCCCCCGATATTTCTCTCTCGAAATATGGGGGTCAACTTGTACGCGAGTATGAATGATAATAGAAATCCTTTCCTTATATCGCTCGTCGACCTAACCGTTTGGAGTTTTCCGTGGTTTTCTTCGAACCTTGCCGTAAATACGGGTTAGGATTCCTTAGAAAGACCCCCAATGGCGGGCACTCCCCCCTAGGGCCTATATCCCTCGTGTAGATAATCGGCCGTCATAAAATCAACCAACCAACGTTTAATCTTCGGTCAGCAACATCTATCTATATTACTGCTTCTTCTAAAAGATTTTTCTTGTTGAACTTGCTATGTTGTAATTAGCGAATCACCACATATCATTAATTATCCCCCAATTAAAATTTTAATTCCCTTTTTACAAATATAATTAATTAAAACTTCCTTTCCATTTTAAAAGTATATCTATTTCTTCCTATCTTTTACGGTTATTACTTTTAAGGCTCACCAGTCTTTCCAGCCGCTGTAAAAAACTAAAAGGAAAAATCAACTTTTATATCTTAAAGCGTTAATAGTGCAATTGCACATTTTTCTGGCCGTTAACGAATAAATAAAAAGAAAATCCTTTACCACATGTCTTTCCTTCTGCATTAATCTAAACTTTTTTTTTGTCCACAACTGTCACTTGTACAAGTAACTATTTGAACCATAATACTTTGTTACGTTAAAAACGCATACTTGTCTCTCTTTCGCTTCTTAATATAAACATTCTCAGTCTACAGCATTTGGCTTCGAATGTATATACATTAAAATTTCAGTTACGCCAGTTAATAAATTGCTTGGCTGGATTTGCAATTCAAAATTTACATTAAATGTCATCTCATCTGTTAAGTTATAACAGAGTGCAGGGATTCCATTGTTGGCTTGGTACATCACATCTGAAGTACGCAACTGTTCATTACTCTTGAGATGAAAATCATTGCATTCGCTGTCTACTGTTGTACGAATAACTTGTCGTTTGGCTCCTCTCTGGTAGCGCTATCTATCATATCTGGCACTGCTATCTTATTCATGTAACCACATGATCTCTGTCTTTGAAAATAAACCAAATTGGTTTGGGCTCATTGCATATCTACTCATTTCTTCACACTTTTCATACGAATGTATCAAAGACTTATCTAATCTGAACATGAACTATCTCTATACATAGAACTTCAAACCTCAATCCACGCAAAGAACCACAGAACTATTTGAGCCCAAAAAATTAAAAATTCGATTAAGAAAATTTTGTTCATACTGATTTATAGGTTGGATGCAGTAAAATTCATACATTCATACCAGATATCCACGTTTTACAAAATTCCACTCTTTTAAATGTTAACCAAGAATATAACTAACTTCATTCACAAAAGAAAAAAAAAATACGCGACTTTTGGAGGCAACACTTTATATTTCTGGGTCACGGATTTTATTTATTTATTTTAACGAAAAGCTTCTTTGCTGATAACCAACGTAATAACCACAAGATAAATCAATAAGAATAACGAAATAATATTAAAAGATATGGCAAACATTCTAGCTCCTTGGGGGAAATAATTCTAGAGGAAAAATAGAAAGTTGTAAAACCACGTTCTGCCGCTCATTCATAAATGCATCCGAGAGAGAGAAAAAAAATGCTATAAAAAGAAAGGATGACAGAGAGAAGAAAAAAAATGGAAGCGTCTTCGGCAGAAACCGGATTCGGTCAATCGGACCCTTGGGGGGTCACCTAAGTGAGAAAAGCAAAATGTAATCCACTGGTAAATGGTAAGTAAAGGGATTGAAATCATGGGCGCTGGCAAAACAAAATCCAGAGAGGGAATATATTTGGAACCGTTGTGCCTGTAGACCACTATTCATGTTTTTAAAATGGAGATTGTGGACAGGAAATAAGCTGAACTAAGACGTTTGCGTCAGAACATTCGTGCAAGACAACTTTTAAATATATCAAAATAAAAAGCAACATGAAACATAAGAAATGAGAAATATTAAAAAATGGAAATTTAAGCTTCTACTAGCATTTTCCAAAATGAAGCAGTTGAAACAGTTTATGATATTTTTCATCAAGAGGGTGTCCACCTCCTTGAACTCCCATTTAAGATGAAACAATTGAAACAGTTTATGATATTTTTCATCAAGAGGGTGTCCACCTCCTTGAACTCCCATTTAAGATGAAACAATTGAAACAGTTTATGATATTTTTCATCAAGAGGGTGTCTACCTCCTTGAACTCCCATTTAAGATTATTTTTAAGCGCATAAATGTGTAAAAAATGCAAAACTAAAAATTGTCTAGTCTACCGGGTGTTTTCCGGAGACAATGGCTCCCTGACGAAAAGTTCTTAATTCCTTGTTCTTTAGTGTTTGAATAACTTTAAGTCACTGTATAATATTTTTTCTTTTCAAAAACATCAGTGTAAAAGAAAATTTAGTTAATTAAACTTGAAAATACTGGGAGAAGAATTTGACGCAGAAGGGCAATTGCGCATGTGTGTATTTGAATATGTCAAATACAAAATCACTACAAAAGTATTACTGTACTTAAATAAAAAAAATGCGTCACTTTGACATGGACCACAATTATGAAAGTTTCGTAGTTACGGTTAAACTCGGATTTGAATTGGAATATCACAAAATCAGCCAGTTATCGGCAATTTATGCATGTTTATGGTAACTTATTTTTATCGCCAAATTTGGCGATTTTCTGTCAAATACTGCCAAGATGGGCGACAATTTGGCGTAGGGGGACATTTGTGAGTGTGTGTGTGTGTGAATATATGTCAATACATTACTCATGAACATAGAAATAGATGAGGACTTCTAACGAAATAGCCTTTTGAAGAAAAACACCGTTCCTCAAAAAATGTTTCAAATAGATGGCGCCTGTGTAGGACAGTTGCCTTATATGTCACCAGTTCCTCTGTTTCTTCAAATCGTCTGTTTGACATTGCAATACGAAACTTTGTTAGTGACAGTTTTGGTTTGTTGTTTGTAGGTGGCGCTTTATTAGCAAGGTGCTCGCCGGCTGCGCAGAACCGTGCGCGTAGTTGTGCAGCTGCCATTAAGTTCTAAAGTCGCGACACGACATTAAAACTATTTCGTTAGAAGACCTTATCTATTTCTATGTTCATGTTATTCCTGTATAAAATCTGCGAAAATAGACCAGTTTTAGTTGGCGTAACGGGTTTTATTGCATAATTAAGTGTTTCACTTCCAAGCGTGACGGATGATCTTTATTCATTACACAGTACATGATTTTATCTGCGTTTTGTTGCATAAGTAAAAGCTTCATTTCCAAGCATAGCTGATGAACTTAATTCACTGCTTAGGAAAAAATGTGCCGCGCCTCTATAAAAGTTTTCGCTTCAAACTGCTCAGCATATCTGAGCTCAGTGTATTAAAAAATATTAAAAAGACCTCCAAAATAAATGTGCAGAAAATAAATATATAAAAAATATTATTTCGCTTACCTACAGTGGTGGCCAAAAGTGTGGACATTTTTTGAAAGTTTCATGTTTTTCAACTTTGTGTGCTTGTAGAATATATTAATTTTCACTTAAATACAAACGTTTATATATCAAATTGAAGGTAATTTAATGTAGAATTTAATAATAAAACTGTATTACAATATCTGTATTACAAAAAAAGTTATGCCACTAATAGTAAGATCTATCTCAGATTTGCATTTTTTTTAAAGTGATACTTACACAATCAATACTTAGTAGGATAACCCTTATTTTTTAAGACAGCTTCACAGCGTCTTTTCATCGAGTGAACGAGTGTTTGGAGTTCATCTTTCGTAATCACATGGTGCCAAGAATCAATTATAGCTTCAATAAGTTGTCTTTTATTGGATGGACGTTTTTTTCGTACAAGAATTTTCAAACGTCGCCACAAATTTTCAATTGGATTCAGATCAGGGCTGTTTCCTGTCCATGGTAATATATCTATGCTTTTTTTCGAAACCATGCTTTGCATACTTTTGCTGTGTGGCATGGAGCTGAATCCTACTAAAAAATAAATGGTGCGTTGTTGGGGAAGAGATCCCTGATGGAAGGTATCAATTTTGGTTCCAGGACAGTTTCGATGTATTTTTTGGCATTCAGGATGCCATCAATCACTTGAATTCGGCCCACACCATCTGCAGACATACATGCCCAAATCATGACATTTGTTGGGTTTTTTGTAGTTGCTTCAATGCAATCAGGATGAAATGCTTCTCCTACTCTACGTCTCACGTATTTTCTACCATCAATAACAAAGAGTGATATTTTACTCTCATCGATCCAGATTACTTGCTTCCATTGATTTTCTGACCATTTAATGTGTTCTTTTGCCCACTTAACTCGTTTTTCGCGTTGCTTTTGATTTAAATATGGTTTTTTCCTTGGAATTCTAGCTTGTAGTCCAAATCCTGATAACCTTCTTCTTATTGTTCTTGAACCTACTGCAATACCCGCTGCATTTATTTCACATCTAATGGTATCTGATGAAATTTTTCTATCTTGAAGGCATAGCCGTTTAATTTTTCTATCGGCAGTAGCACTCGTGCATTTTTTTCGGCCTGATTTGGCCTTATTTTCCATTGATTTCGTTTTTTCATAACGTAAACAGAACTTTCGTACACCAGAACAAGTCACTGAACCACCAACTTGTCTTGCAATTTCAGCATAAGAGAGGCCATTTTCTCTCAATATGACAATTCGGCTTCTTTTTATGGATGTCCAATTAGTTCTTCTTGTTGATGACATTGTTTAAAATTAGTTTAATAAAAAAAAGGACTTTAAATATTCAAAAACAGCAATACTCTATTTAATTGTACTAGTATGCATCATTCCGCAAAATATTTCCACAACAATAACTCTTTTACCATCCAAATGACCTAAACTATAGAAACAGACATTTGATTGGTCCTCAGAACAGTGTTTGTGATTGGCTAGTACGCTTTTATTACAAAACACGTCTTTATTCAAAACGATTTGTGTTTGTTTGTTCTACTAAAATGAGCATAACTTTTTTTGTAATGCAGATATCCTAATACTGTTTTATTATTAAACTGTACATTAAATTACCTTCAATTTGATATATAAACGTTTGTATTTAAGTTAAAATTAATATATTCTAGAAGCACACAAAGTTGAAAAACATGAAACTTTCAAAAAATGTCCAAACTTTTGGCTACCACTGTATGTACCCCATTCTGTAATTTAAAAAGGAGTAAAGAAAATGTTTGTAAATTATAAAGTGAAATTATATTTTTTTAATCTTATGTAAATAATGAGAAAATTATAACCTTTATTTTACTCTCATACTGTCGTTTGTTTAAACTTTAAAACTGACCAAGTGGAACGGTTAGAAATTTGGCAAAAATTAAAAAAAAATGTAAGAATAACGTGAAAGAAACTGCAAAAACAACTTATTTCCTAATATTGCAAAATCAAGATACCCTATGTAGCTCCAAAAAAAATTATTATTTATAACTCTAGTAATAATTCTTTAATATAAAATATTAATAAGTTCAATATTTTAAAATTTTTACATTTCCTTTATCTGTGAAATCAAACTTTGTTAATTAATTCTGTTGTTTATTTAAAGATAGAGTAATAACCTTATACTGCAATTAAAAAACCTGAAATTCCATGCATACAAATGATTTTCAACGATATAGTATTAAAATAATAATAATAATAATAATAATTCATATAAAAGCCATTTGCTCAATTAAAATTTTATAAAAGGTAGTAAGTAGTAAAAAAATTAAGTACATTATTAGCAGCAAAAATATACAACTATTTTTTTTAAAAATCAAATTAGTTTTTGTCAATTTCTTTTCCTCAAGTTGGTATGCGAAATATTCCTCAATTAAGTGACGTACCCGATTTCTAATGAGTTTTTAAAGACATTAAACACAAAACACTTCAGATTTTAAGTTATCCACCATCACGGATGTGACGACATCAAACAAGGGCCCAGGCTAACGAAAAAGAAAGACTACCGCGGTGCTTTACGCATATCTTTTTTTACAGACCGCGGGAGTCACGTGATGCTCGAATGCACCAATGGAGGTGTACGAAAAGAGCATCACGTCACGCTAGCGGTCTGTAAAAAGAGATAAGCGGAATGCACCGCGGTAGCCTGTCTATTTTTCGTTAGCCTCGACAAGGGCATTCAAAAATCAAGTTGAAAATTTCAATAGCTGACATATTAAACCAAAACAAATGATTTTTACCGAAGAACCCTTGGTCAAATATGTAATATTAATACTTTTCTGAATGAGAAAAATATCGCACAAGCTATTATTGATTTTCCTTTTAACTTGTTGTTCCTAATTTTTCTTTCTTTTTTTTTTTTTTTTTTTTTAGGCTAATATGAATTGACGAAAAAATGCAGATACAAGAAAAAATAATTTTACTTTGTAATTGTCAAAACGGCTCAGTGAAAAAAAAGTGTAAGTAATGCAACATCAATAAGATTTATTCATAGAACTTATAGAGGAGGGCCTTTAGAAATGGTTTTTTAAAGAATTTATGTTTTTGGTGTCTAAAACAGTCGCGGCACTTTACTTCTCTTTTGAGTAATTCTTAATATAAATATATATATATATATATATATTCCGAGAGGCAGACATTTTTTGTATTCATCTTCGACGATCATTAAATATTTAAAAATAATCTGCAACCGTAAGTGAGATACGCTGGGTAAGGGAATGATAAAGAAAGCAATGTCTACCAGGAGTTTAATATCAAATAATTCAATTTTCACATTTTTCCTTTTAATTTAACTTCCAATCTCTTCCTGCAACAGAAAATCAATTTTATTGATTCTACTTTATTCAACATGATCTCACACATATAGGTACATATATTTAATTTAAGCAAAATATCCCCCTCTACATTTAAAAAAAAACTACAAAAAAAAAAAAAAAAGATTGTTTGCATATATAATTCTGTTTAAATAACATTCATTTAAAGGAAGTTGCATGAAAGAATGTTGAAAAGTATACTTTTACGAAAATGATTGTAGAAGAAAATGGAAAATTTATTAAGAAGATGCTCAATTCTTCCCTATGAGCTAATTCCATTCTATTTTATTATGCAACGATTTATATTTAAATAAGATTCATTTAAAGGAAGTTGCATGAAAGAATGTTGAAAAGTATACTTTTACGAAGATGATTGTAGTAGAATATGGAAAATTTATTAAAAAGATGCCCAATTCTTCTCTATGAGCTAATTCCATTCTGTTTTATTATACATCCAATTCCGTCTAAATCAAGGTTCTATTGATTTAAATTATTGTTTTAACCATGGAAAAAAAACAGGTTTAACCATCCTGATCACAATATTTGATCAAAACTCACTTTGATTGGGAAAAGAGATTAAAATTTATTTTGTTAAAGAATAAATTTAGTACAACATTTGTACGAGTTTGTCAAAGTAACATTTAAAACTATTCAATACAACATTTGGAAGGGTTTGCAAATATTTTATTCAGTACTATACTTTCTTTACTTTATAATTTAAAAGTACAAAAATTTCTAAATATAATCAGTTATTGTAATTATTAAATATTATAAATAATTTGATTACATCTAATTTTATATAAAATAGTGAAAAAAAACTAAATTACATTAAATGAAAGAAACATTTTTTTTAAATTTCACTTAGAGCTCAAAAAAGTTATTACAATTAACAAGTTTAGCTGTTTAAGCTATTCTGGATCAGACCGGTAAAATCATCTTGCTACAGATGGAAAGTTTGCTCCAACAATTTATCAAGAACATTATGAAATCTACAAATTTCAAATCATTATTTTAAAAATTTTTTTATTTCTGCCTACCGAATTTCAAGTTGTAACGTATTAGTTACACTTTAAGGAAAACAAGAATTAAGAAATATATGTTTCTGTTTGAAATAGCATTACATAAGGCAATACAATTCCACCTATATTTAATAATTATTAAAATTTTAATAATTATTATTATTATCAAATATATAATACATATAATATAATATTAATATTCACTTAAATATATAGTTTGAGGAGTTAATGTGAGCTAAAGTTTTTTAATAGCGTTTCGACTATTTTTGAGAGGTTAAATCAATTTTGACCCGCCTTAGACGGTTAAAACCAGTTTTGACTACTGTTCTGGTTAAAATTAGTTTTGGCAGATAAAAATTACAACTCTGGTTTAAATAACCATTCATTTAAAGGAAGTTGAAAGTTGCTGGGAGGCTATTAAGAATCATACTACTTCTTTCACACTTCAAAATTAAACCCGGTTAACTAGACGATTATCTATCAAATATCAGAAGCAACATAATCTTCGCCATCTCAGGTATCTTATCAGAAACAGTACGAGGTCATGGTCAAGGTGCTTTTCTTCTCCAACCGTTGCTTTGGCTCGATTCGATCAAGGTTTAAACAAAAAGGTTCGACCTCTAAAATCGAAGACCACAGGAATCTCTTGGACGAGGAATGCCTTGCGTTTTCTCTTTTTCACCTGACCAAACTCGAAACTGAAGGACAAATGCATCAATCTGATAATGATTACCCGAGAAGATAAATCCCGTGGTAGAATTTCTTTTGTGCTACCAAATGCTAAAAATTATGTTTGTTATGTGTAAAAATTCATCAACTGAGTCAGGCCCTGATTATTGTAATGGGCTTTGCGGTCTCGACAATTCTAGGGGTTCGACAATTCTAGGGGTAATTAAAATTTTCCATAATGTGTTCTTACCCCTTGTGATTATATTTATTTAAATTAGTTATTTACTTAGAATGATTATATAACCCCATCCCTTGCCCCTGTGCATTAATTACGATTAACGCTCTAGATTGATCCACACGATATTTTTAATTACCAGCAGAGCCTGATTAAGATAGTCCAGGGCCCAAGATCCAGCAGCTTTTCAGGGCCCTCAAACCAAAATAGTAGCTAGAAATGTTATTTGGGAGTATTCGGAAATTTTCCTGCATTTTATGAAAATGCTCATGAAACTCAGGCTGACCTAAATTTTCTTTTGCTGTATGATACTATAATACTTTAAATATCAGTTCATCTTAAATAAACTTTCCATAAAAAATATTTTGTCTTCAGCATTCCTAAATTAAGCTGTTTTTAGAAAAAAAAAAAAAAAAAAAAAAAAAGGAGAGACAAGTCGTTTATTAGAGGTATCTGTTTCTTAGATATCGAAGACTGAAATAAAGATTTTTCTAGGAGAATTTTTTTCTAAATAATTTTTCTCATTTTAGGGCCCCCGTCTCCAATGGGAAGCTTAGTTGGCCTTTCCTGTAATCAGACCTTGCTTACCACGAGTCACACTCGTGACTGGTTTAGAAGAAAATGTTTCCCTAGGTCTCGCATTATTCTTAAATTTTTCTACATTTCCTAGCACTATTTCAAAACAAAAATGTTCGTGGTGGATTCCTTTAACATCTACAATAGAAGTATACAATAAAGATTAGCGAATGTTTCAAATGTTTTAAAGTGAGAATAAGTTTTAAGAACGCTGCGAGCCCTGGTTTATTTTACACGAGTCACACTCGTGATTGATGCAATATATTTATGAAAATAATCTGTTATAAAAAATTTAAAACTGTCACCACTTTTGCCTGTTATGCAACGGATCTAGCAGTTAGGTAAAGGATGACTTTCTACAACACGATTACTAGACGCCTCAATGTGTTTTGGTTTAATTGAAATGTTCCACGCGGGAGTGCTAATTTCAGTATTTTTCATAAGTCATCGAGGCGCGTAAAGCATAGCACATAATTTCCTATGGAGCAGCCAATGCTTTGAACTGTTGTATGAGGAATTTAATTTATTGAAACCATCTGTCAATTGCGAAAAACACAAAAGATTTATCAGCACAGAAATGAAATCCAATGAAATCCATATCCATCCACTATTCACAGAAAAATATACTAAAATTATATAATATCTTATAAGCATTCTAGCTTCCCTTTCTATATGGTGAACTGGTATATTTTTTTTTAATCAATTTAAAATGGTCTAATGTAGAAACAACAGATCTTCACTTTCGGTGATGAATTTCGAATTAGTTCATTTACAATCGATCAATATAGACTTACTAGTAAGTAACAGAAAGAAGCTTGTCCAGAAGTAACATCTTTAAGAAAATATAAATAGTTACATTTTTTGGACAACTAGGATGCTCTTCCCTGACGTGTTACACTAATCAACCCTCTTCCAGACTCCGCAATCTCTAAAAGCATGTTAATTTATTTATTTATTTATTTATTTTTTTTTAAGATTATCCGATTACTGAAGATTGAGGGATTTTATTAAGAGCAGTGGCGATTTTCTATAATAAGGTTGCCATTCATTTCCCTTTGATTGGGAGATTTTTCGGTTCCCAAGGCCGCATCACCATTGTCGCGACAGCTGACGGCTGTTTTCGTGATTGATTAAGTACACATTAAGACTGATTAAGAAATTACGCATTCGAAAATCAGCTTGTTTAAAATGGCTAAGTAAAAATTGTTGCTGCCTCCCGGACTTTTTTAACTTCTAAAATAAAAGTTTTCTTTTAGAAGCTATAAGAAAACAGCTTTAAATGTAACGTTTTAAATATAGCGTAATTTTCACCAATAAATGCTTTTCGTGCGCAATAATTTAATTATTTTAAAGTTTTCTTTGTTTTTTAATATTCAAGTCTAAATATATTTTTCAATTGATAAAAGTTTGAAAATATTATTATTTGGGCTTTGTAAAATCTGGGAACGGTAGATAAAAACGATTATTTCAAAATACGAATTAAATCTCTATTCAAATAATTAAATTTTGAATAAAAAATTGAAAAAAAAATTAAATGTTAGACAATTTAAAAAAAAATGATTGGACACCACACTACAAGATAGCCAAGTATATACTTTTAAAAGATGATTAAATTGCTATGCATAGTTTTTGATCCTATAAAACTTATATAACTGAATTATCTTCTAAACATTAAATAGCCCTTAAAATATTTTTTTATTTAAAAACTGTCTTTTTCAACGTGTTTATCATACATTTTTGTATAAAATTAGTTTTCATGTTTTTATATACAATAGTTTGTGCAATATAAGCCGATAAAGTGAAAAGGCCACAATAAATTCAATTACGGCAACAGCAGCCTTTGTTACTTTTTTAGAAGAGAGAGATATACTTACTTAGAAATAAACATTTTGAAATATTTAAATGTTCGTTTAAAATTGTCCCCCCCCCTCCCCCCTCCTATTTTCTTTTTACTGCACGAGCTAAATTTCCCGATTTGACAAAATTAAAGTATGGCAGCCCTACTTCAGATATTCTCTACTTTTACAACTTTTTCCCCATTCCAGGTAACCAGCTTTTCAAACTCATTTAAGAAATTCAAGCGACCTTTCTAAAATCACGCTGTAATGTTAAAGTCACACACTGGAATTCATTTCTTACAAACTTTTATATTTAAATGTCAAATTCTTTAAATTACTATATTCCATTTTTTTTTCTTTTTCTGATTTATTAAAAGAAAATTTTCTGCTGCTTGGTGAGCATCAAAAGATTTAAAATTGTTATAGAAATAATATTTACCATTTTAAAAATGCTATGGAATTTTCTTTACTTCATTATTTAAACTGTTTAATATATATATATATATATATATATATCAACGTAAATTACAACAAACCCATTATCAATTTTAGTAGTTAGGGCGATTCTAAATAGTCAAGAGATATAACCTTTTATCTATTGTGTGCAAACGATGACCACAACGTTCTCAAACCATCCAACCAATCAATTTACAGGAGTATAGAAATTATGCAGTGCTCTGGCTCAAGAATCTCTTTATCAGGCTCGAATTAGAATTGTTTCCTTATAGTCAAATTCATCAGCATGTAATGGATAAGGTTTATTGCTTACCTTTTCTGATCAAAAGCATCGTTGGTGTAAATTTGATTATTGAGAGATCGAGAAATTGTCAGTGACAGTTACGAAGATGAAGAAATTATACTACCACCAAAAACATTAGATGTTCAAAAATTAATGAAGACAGTTCTGTTTTCTCGATATTACCTAATCACAATGGAACATAACAGACCAAATTTTCAACTGTGTGGAAAAACTGGAAAATGATATGGTAAAATTAAAATATTACTTTAATTAAGGTTAAATTATGTAAGCACGGCAATTTCTTTTCATATTTTGTTTGTTTACAATTTTATCATATTTTAAGTAATAAAACACATTATGTGTAATTTTAATTTTTGAGTTTTTAAGATGAATTTTAGCATTTTACTCATTTATTTGTTTATTTAAGGAAAAATACACCATTAATGTAGTAAGTTGCACAAGTTTTATTCCTTATTTTCTCGTGCTTATAATTGTACACTTTTTTTCGGTACATTAATAACATTGTAAGGCGCAACATATCAATGCAATAAGCACAGTACAGTTTCGATCTTTCTTTTTTAAAATGCTTTTTAACTACAGTAGATTCTCGTTAATGCGTCTCTGCTTAAGACTTATCTCTGGTTAATGAGGACAATTACGTTTTCCCCATCATTTTCTATTTTCAATTAAAGTTACTTATCGCATACTACTCACCGGATAATGTGGAATATTTTTTTTCCCAAACTGAACGGGTATAGAATTGAAACTGGTTTTGTACATTATTTCTTTTTTCAAAAGCAATGTTGGTGTAACTTTGATTATTGAGAGATCGAGAAATTATCAGTGACAGTTACGAAGATAAAGAAGATATAACACCACCAAATACATTAGAGGTTCAAAAATTACTGAAGACAGTTCTGTTTTCTCGATATTACCTATCACAATAGAACATAACAGACCAAATTTTCAAGTGTGTGGCAAAACTGGAAAATGATATGGTAAAGGGAAGAGATTACTTTAATTAAAGTTAAATTATGTAACGCACGGCAATTTCTTTGCATATATTTTGCTTGTTTACAATTTTATTATCTTTAGAGTAATAAAACACATTATGTGTAATTTTAATTTTTGAGTTTTTAAGATGAATTTTAGCATTTTGCCCATTTATTTGTTTATTTAAAGTAAAATACACCGTTAATATAGGAAGTACACAAGTTTTATTCCTTATTTTCTCGTGCTTATAATTGTACACTTATGCAATTTTTTTTTCGGTATATTAATTACATTGTAAAGCGCAACATAACAATGCAATAAGCACAGTATAGTTTCGATTTTTCTTTTTTTAATACTTTTTTAACTACAGTGGGCTCTCGTTAAGACGAGAAGCCCGTTAGACTCCGCTTAAGACGCATCTATGCTCTATCTCTGGTTAATGAGGACAATTACGTTTTCTCCATCATTTTCAGTTTTCAATTAAAGTTAAAGTCATCACTTATCTCACTTACTACTCTCCGGATAATGCGGAATTATCTCTCTCCCCCCCCCCCCCCCCCCACCAAATTGAATGGGTAGAATCGAAACTGGTTTTGTACATTATTTCTTTCTTCAAAAGCAATGTTGGTGTAACTTTGATTATTGAGAGATCGAGAAATTATCAGTGACAGTTACGAAGATAAAGAAGATATAACACCACCAAATACATTAGAGGTTCAAAAATTACTGAAGACAGTTCTGTTTTCTCAATATTACCTATCACAATAGAACATAACAGACCAATTTTCAAGTGTGTGACAAAACTGGAAAATGATATGATAAAAGGGAAAGATTACTTTAATAAAAGTTAAATTATGTACGCACGGCAATTTCTTTGCATATTTTGCTTGTTTACAATTTTATCATCTTTTAAGTAATAAAACACATTATGTGTAATTTTAATTTTTGAGTTTTTAAGATGAATTTTAGCATTTTGCCCATTTATTTGTTTATTTAAAGTAAAATACACCGTTAATATATGAAGTACACAAGTTTTATTCCTTATTTTCTCGTGCTTATAATTGTACACTTATGCAATTTTTTTCGGTATATTAAATACATTGTAAAGCGCAACATAACAATGCAATAAGCACAGTATAGTTTCGATTTTTCTTTTTTTTAATACTTTTTTAACTACAGTGGGCTCTCGTTAATGCGTCTCCGCTTAAGACGTATCTCTGGTTAATGAGGACAATTACGTTTTCTCCATCATTTTCTATTTTCAATTAAAGTTAAGGTCATCACTTATCGCATACTACTCACCGGATAATCGGAATATTTTTTTTCCCAAATTGAACGGGTAGAATCGAAACTGGTTTTGTACATTATTTCTTTCTTCAAAAGCAATGTTGGTGTAACTTTGATTATTGAGAGATCGAGAAATTATCAGTGACAGTTACGAAGATAAAGAAGATATAACACCACCAAATACATTAGAGGTTCAAAAATTACTGAAGACAGTTCTGTTTTCTCAATATTACCTATCACAATAGAACATAACAGACCAAATTTTCAAGCGTGTGACAAAACTGGAAAATGATATGATAAAAGGGAGAGATTACTTTAATAAAAGTTAAATTATGTACGCACGGGAATTTCTTTGCATATTTTGCTTGTTTACAATTTTATCATCTTTTAAGTAATAAAACACATTATGTGTAATTTTAATTTTTGAGTTTTTAAGAGGAATTTTAGCATTTTGCCCATTTATTTGTTTATTTAAAGTAAAATGCACCGTTAATGTAGGAAGTATACAAGTTTTAGTCCTTATTTTCTCGTGCTTATACTTGTACACGTATGCAATTTTTTTTCGGTATATTAATTACATTGTAAAGCGCAACATAACAATGCAATAAACACAGTATAGTTTCGATCTTTTTTTTAAATACTTTTTAACTACAGTGGACTCTTGTTAATGCGTCTCTGCTTAAGACTTATCTCTGGTTAATGAGGACAATTACGTTTTCCCCATCATTTTCTATTTTCAATTAAAGTTAAGGTCATCACTTATCGCATACTACTCACCGGATAATGCGGAATATTTTTTTCCCAAATTGAACGGGTAGAACCGAAACTGGTTTTGTACATTATTTCTTTTTTCAAAAGCAATGTTGGTGTAACTTTGATTATTGAGAGATCGAGAAATTGTCAGTGACAGTTACGAAGATAAATAAAATATACCGCCACCAAAAACATTAGAGGTTTAAAAATTACTGAAGACAGTTCTGTTTTCTCGATATTACCTATCACAATGAAACATAACAGACCAAATTTTCAAGTGTGTGGCAAAACTGGAAAATGATATGGTAAAAGGGAGATATTACTTTAATTAAAGTTAAATTATGTACGCACGGCAATTTCTTTGCATATTTTGTTTATCCTGAATAGTGTATTTTTTTATAACTTGATTATATACTAAAATTGCTAAATTAAAGAAAAAAAATGTTTCTTTCTGGAAAAAGATGGTAACCTATTTAATTTTTTTAAAATTTAAATCAACTTGAAGTTCACCATATTAAATTTTGTTGATAAACTTTAATGCTCGCGGATTCGGTGCTGTAAGTGCAGAAGAAAAAGGGATAAATGTACAAGTTTGTATTTTTATCCCTGATGATGGCTATGTGTATATCTGAAAGTGGTTGGAGTAACTGATATTGATTAATATTAATGCAGTTGAATTTTTTTTTTTTTTTTACACTTTTATCATATTTTAAGTAATACAACACATTATGTGTAATTTTAATTTTTGAGTTTTTAAGATGAATTTTAGCATTTTACTCATTTATTTGTTTATTTAAAGAAAAATACACCGTTGATGTAGGAAGTACACAAGTTTTCATTTATTTATTTTACATCATATTAATATTTTAAAATAACTATAACCGTGTGTAATATTTGTGTCGTCTTTTTTTCCGAGATTAAAAGCTGAAGAAAATCGCATTGATAACTTTATTTGTTTTTGTCTTCTCAATATAAACTGTCAAATATCTTTTGACCACAATAACTTTTTTTCTGAATGCAGTAAACGCTAGCAGTCTAACCAATGGCGTAACTATGTTATTAGTGGGCCGTGGTAAATAACATCAGAGTTTCCTGTCCTATTCTTGACTGCATGCATAAAAATAAAGTAAAATAGGAAGATTGTTATTGTTGCATATTTTGTGTGTAATAATCATATCAATTTGTTGATATGATAAAATAATTATAGTGATTATATGATAAATTTGATAATTAATCCAACTATTATTAATGCCATTTCTATACAGACAACTAGTATAAAGAAAATTCAATATTGTTAATCTCATTACTATGCAGACAAATAATATAAAGAAAATTCAATATTGTTAATGTAATTATTATACAAGAAAATAATATAAAAAAAATCAATACTGTTAATGTTATTATTATACAGACAATTTATATATAGAAAATTCAATAAATATAAAGAAAATAATTATACAATAAATTATATGATGAATAAAATTATATACATAATTTGTACCCAGGCCTAGACATTTCTTCACTCTGTTGGTTTCACGCTGTATTTAGCAAAAATTCAGCAATTATAATTTTAATTAGAATAAAATTATTTTATTAATAATAATGAAATGTTTATACTTATACTTACTTATGACGAAATATCTGTTTGTTATTTATCAAAAGTTAAATAAAAAGGAATTTCGACTGTAAAAATATAAGGGCTCTAAAAGAGACAAGAGACTTTGATAAAGGCTCTAAAAAGAGACACTAAAACATTATATTTAGAAAAGAAAATAGAAAGAAAATATAAACAAATGTTTTTTTCTTCACTGATGAAAATATCTTTTTTTTTTCAATTAATTAAAATTAATTGTTTTATAATAAATAGGATTTTTAATATATTCGCATGAAAGACAATCCCCTTTTAATTCTGCATTGTCTTGTTCTTTAATTAAAAATTATAATTCATTGCCTTAATCCAAATAACCACTAATCACAGAACTAACACAGTTCTAGCAAAGCGAAAAGTCAGTGAAACTTTACGTCATTTTCCCTCAATAATAGCATTTATTTTTAAATTTCATGAATGAAAACGTATACGTTTATGACATCATTTTTTATTAGTGATAGCGTTTTGTCGTGTTAACTTTAGGGCCCGACATTCCACACCTAAAGAAAAAGAATAGTAATAATAATGTTCGTGTACATGTTTCGAATTTAAGATGAGATATTTTCTTCAGATAAATATACAAGGAATAAACTAGTTATGTTACTAAGCAAAATTAATTGTCGAAACTAATTAGTGCTTAATTAGTTTTATTAAATAACCTAATTGGTTATTTATCGCAATCTAAGTAAAAAAGAAATGTCAGCAGTAAAAATTAAAAACTTTCACGATGAGCTTTCAAAAGTGACACCAAAACATACTTAAGAAAAGAAAAATATACTTTCTCTTTTCTTTGATTAAAATATCGTTAACTTGCTTCAAGTAATTAAAAATAATTAAGCCTTTTATAATGCACATAGTTTTTAATACTTTCGTATGAAAGAAAATTTACTTTTAGTTCTGTGTTGGCTCGTTCTTTAATTGAAAACCATAATTCATTACGTCGTGATCCAAAGAACACATCTCAGAAAGGTTAGCGCCCGTACACCTGTTTCGTATTTAAGATGAGATACTTTCTTCAGATAAATGCGCAAGGAAGAAACTAATTTATTACAGTCACGAAATTTTACCAGACAGACAAAAAAAAAAAATAAAAAAATAAAAAATAAAATAAAATAAAATAAAGGAAAAAAATTAACAAGTTTACAAACACCATAATAGATACTAAATGAGAGTGTGAATTTTCATTAAATATTTATTTTATGTTTGAAAAACCCATTAAGTACATAACTTAAAATTCTCTTCAGTACTCAGTCTTTTAAAAAAAGGGATTATTCAAGGTTGTAAAATTAATTTGCAAAGTTATTTATGGGTGTCATAGTTTAGATGCAATAAATTCTGTAATTATCATTTAAGAAGACATGAGACGTTCGAATTAAAATTTAAGGGCTTTTAAGCTGAAATACTTTCTTCAAATAAATGTGCTAAGAAGAAACTAATTTATGACAGTCACGAAACTTAATCTTAAAGGGAAAATATTTAGCAAGTTTTAAAACAAAATAATACATGATAATTTTAAATTGCGATCTTAATAGGCTTTTCAAACGTAATATATTTAATGAAAATTTATACTCTCATTCAGTACCTTATTTTGTTTTTAAACCAGTTAAATATATTTTCTTTCATTTTTCTGGCTGATAAAATTTTGTGACTATAATAAATTAGTTTCTTTCATGCAAATTTATCTGAAGAAAGTATCTCATCGTAAATGAGAGAGAGCTAAATTTTAATTTGAACGTTTCTTGTTTTATTTAAAGTGATAATACTAAATTTATTATGCTTAAAGTATGAGACTCATATGTTACTTTGCAAATGAATTTTCACAAATAAACCGTTCTTGAAAAGAATGAGTACTGGAGAAAATATTGAATTACGTTCTCGATAGGCTTTTTAAATGTAAAATAAATATATCCTATATTATTTCTGCTGTCAACATGCCTTTTTCACAACTAATATGAAGAGCACAACGATGAATGCGGTATCATTGGATTGGATTTTTTGCTCACATTTGACACTGCATACTGAATTTAACTAATATGTAGCGTACAACGAGGAATGAGGTACCACTGGATGGGTTATTTTGTCCACACCTGACATTGCATGTTGAATTTTCGTTAAAAGACTTTGTTTGTTCGAAATGGTTTATTCATGGTCGTAAAATTAATTTGCCAAATAATTTATGATTCTCATTGTTTAAATTTTAAAAAATGCAATTATCATTTAAGAGGGCAAGAGACATCCGAATTAAAATATAAAGATTAAAATTGTAAAATGAAATACTTTCTTCATATAAATGTGCAAGCAAGAAATTAATTTATGACAGTAACGAAATTGTACCAGATAGAAAAAAGAGAAAAAAATATTTAACAAATTTAAAAACAAAATAATAGATACTGAAATAGAGTGCGACTTTTCATTATATATTCATTTTGTGCTGAAAAAGCCAACTAGCACATAATTTAAAATTTTCTTCATTACTCTGTCTTTTCAAAATAGTCATAAAATTCGTTTGTAAGGCTATTTTTTAATTATAATTAAAGGGTAGTTTAAAATCCATTAAAATTCGAAATTTCAATTCTATCACGTGATCTGTCATAATAATTGAGAATTTCCTCTGAAAAGTACGCTAAAGATGACAAAGATTGTTGATAATCTAAAAAACTGTACACTGCATTTAGATAAAAAAGGTTGATTTTATGGTATAATACTAAAGCCCCAGCTGCTAGTATTATACCGTAAAATTAACAGTAATAAATAATAAAATAAACAGTAATACACTGTCCCGAGTGCGCATGCGCAATTTTATGGTAAAATACTGGCAGATAGGGTGCTAGTATTATACCGTAATATCAACATTTTTTTTTTTCAGTATTTATTCCGTTTTCCTAAAATGTTTAATTTTCATGACTAAAATTAAAAGGGTAATTTAAAATTCCTTAAAATTCTAAATTTCAATTATATCATGTGATCAATCACACTAATTGCGTTATATCGGAAAGTTTTTTTTTTCTTTTTAATTATTACATTTTTAGAGTTATTCTAATGAAAATTTTCCAAATTCATTTATACACATTTAGCTGTGCAATAAATTAAAAGTTAAACACTATAGGCACAAATGTTTGAATTAAAGACATTTATAAATTAAATATCAGTGTATACATATTTATATATTTGAATATTACACTCTTTACTTTTTATTTTCTACTTTTTACTATTTAAAATATTTCGCTGTTGCAGTTTCACAGCCAGTTGACTTATTTTGGACTCCTAAACAGTTATAACCACAAAGAATATTTGGCGACTTATCACTTGCGGCCGGCTAACGCAAAAATGCCTTGAAACTAATTTATTATTTTATAATTAAGTTCTAGAAAGATTAAAATGTCATATTGTCATCGGAAACACACTTGTGTACATTATTTTTATAATTCCAGCATATCAGGAAGTGACTGAAAATAGATTACAAAATTCCATCTTTACATATAAAAACCAAGTTGAGGTAAATAAAAGCGTGTAATTTTTTTTTTTTCTAACAAAATTTTTGACAGTTTAGACAAAGAAATAGTGTGTTGCAGTTAGTTTATGAAATTTTTTAAAAATATTAAACTTGTTTATCTTTTCAGTATTTAAATTAAAATTCATTAAAATATTAAATTCCAACTTGTATCACGTGATCTGTCACCAGAATTGCATTACCCCGGGAAAATACGCTAAAGATGACAGAGCATTGTTGATATCGGAAAAATTCTACCTTGGAGTTCAGTTGCCCTGGGATTCGGTAAGATTGAAGAGAACCTGGAATGTGATGTGTGACCCGGCCCAGTGCAAATCGAACAACATTAAAGCGCTAGAGAGTATCAAAATAACACTCGAGGGGTTGTTTGGTGTGTCAGGATCCCAATTAGATGATGTCAATGGCCATGCCGCGAATGACCTGAGAAAACTTGATGAATGTCTCGCTCATAATTCATTTGCAATGGGACTGCAGACGAAAGAAATGCATACATTGAAAACACTGGTGACGAAAATCATATTTCCAAAAGTTTGGAGTGAGTTTGAGTGAGCAAAAAATACGTATTATTCGGATCACATTTTCAAAATCAAACTCTAACTAACAAGGACAAGGCCAAGCTTGGTAATCACAGATTTTGATTATTTTTATATATGTTGTACGGTAGAAGCCCTTAATCTCAGGATTCAACGGATTTTATACAACACTCTTCAGTTCTCGAGAAATAGGGGGGGGGGGGTGTCTAATATTATAACACAACATAAATACCGTAATTTCCGGCCTATAATCCGCGAATCAAACGACCCGGAAATTTTATACAATAATTGAAGTCAAATATGTACAGCGATTTAGTACGTTATATTTACAGCGATTTAGTAACCTGAGACTAAGGGGGCTTCTACCCTTCAACATGTATAAAAATAATCAAAATATGTGATTACCAAGCTTGACCCTCTCCTTGTAAATTAATGCTTCCTAGGAACAAGCCATTCTGTTTAATTCAAATTCTAAGGGCAAGAATTTTCCTAGCCATCGCCAACAAACACACACACAGACACACAGAGCGACACTTTATTTTATTAGTATAGATAAATAGTAATTAAAAAATTCAATGTACGAAACCCTTTGAGCTCGAGTTATACTCGCACTTGACCGATTTTTTTTCCCTGATGTTAAGAAATGTTGTGATACTGAACTTGAATTGCAAAAACTAACTTTGTACTAATTTTACCTAATGTAATTTTACTTTTATGTAATATTCAACATCTATAATCTTAAATACGAATTTTCATTAAACATTTTCCCCTCATGGAGAAAAGTTCCTATGCTTTACGACTGACTCTCTACAAATGGGTAATTTCAATTGACTTCATTTGTAATAGTGATAATGTATTTTACATAAAATGTAGGTATTAGTACTCTTGCTCCCAAATAAGTAGGGGAGACCTGCTTAACCTAAGGCCATATAACGGATTCAACTAAAGGGATATAGCTAAATCTTTCAATATATTAATATCTGAATATTTAGTTGGTTATAAATATGCAATATTTCTTATCTTTAATGCAGTAGAACCCCACTGTTGTACTTTTCAAGATAGGTAACAGAAAAAGAGCAAATTGCTGGGAATTGCGGTAGAATCCCACTTTTACAACGCAGAGCAAACTTCCATCAGTAATTTTTAAAAGAAATTTTTGCCTTATTTAAGAAAAAAAAAGCAGCATTTAAATCAGGTGAAATTTTCTATACTAAAATACTAGTGGAAGTTTTTCCCTGCAGTAGTCTGGCCCTGTTTACACCTTTCAAGTGAGGTATAGAACAAGTTTAAATTTCCAGGAAACGTGAATTCTGGGAATGTAAAAGGGCAATTATATTGTATTTATGAAACACTTAAAAATCTTTTACAACTTGCATAAACAAAAGGAATGTAGACGATTGAAAACTTTACAGTCTGCAGCTTATTTTTAGAACAAGCTTTTAAAATTGTGACAATGCTTTATAATAATACTTTCGTTAGAAGCTTTTCAAATTTTAATAATGTAGAATAATAATATTTTCATTTTATTTATAAAGCTAACATACGATTTTTTTTTTTAAATCTTCGGAATTTCAATAGTTCTTATATGGTGGGTTAGTGATATGTTAATTTGTGCTTTGTTATTTTTGCACATTATATAAAAATAAATAAATAACATATTTTAAACTAGTAACCCCTACATATTTTAAACTAGTGTTTTTTTTACTTGTGTGTTTTCTGAAGATTGTTTGTCTTATAAAATTCTAATGTATGTTTCTTATCTATTATACATTGTAAATTCAAATTTCAGGGAATGGCCCTAGGTACACTGGTTTTTGTACCCAGGGTCATTTGCCTTGTTTCAGGAAAACGATTCTGTTTGGCATAATTTAGAATTTTATGTATGTACGATACTTCCAATAATAAGTAAAAACTATACACATGCATGTACATTAGTTTAAGAGTTTTTAAAAAAAGTGTTAGCAGCTTAGTTTTTCTGCTTTAAACAAAATATGTACAAAGATTTCCCCTACATTGTAGCTTTGTACCTGTATACATTCTTGTCATGTTAGACATGTTTTCAAAACCTTTTTACATTTCTAACATAAAACGGACAAAACAACACTATGCCAACATTGATTTGGTATAGCAACTGTGATTACAAAAAAATACAATTACAAATTTTCTATCTTGTTCAAATTTAAAAACCGAAATTGATATATATTTCAGCAAAGTAAAGATTATATCACAAATGAATGATTATAGTACATGTATACTGAGGGAGTATGTGGAAATACTGACAAGGGGTAGGAAAACCTGTAATGATATGTCATCATGCAATATGCCAAAAATCTGCTTTAATCTACTCGGTGTTAATGGTGCATTTGGTTTGAAATAACCCACCTCGCTCAATAGACTCATCCATCCCCCTCCCATATTTTCATATTTGGTTTCGCCTTCTAGTCCAGTAGAAATAGCGCAAAAAAGGGCCTTGCCTTACAAAAATTCGGGTAGTTCCGATTTTTGGGTATGCTGCAAAGGTTGACCCTCTAATAAAAAAACCAAGTTTTCGACCTTCTAGACCTTGTGCGTTTTTCACAATATTGAAAAAAACCAATATTTTTCGGCACTTTTTTCGATTTTTCTTAAATAACTCAATTTTAGTGCATTTTACAGAAAAAAGCACCGTCACCATTTTGTAGAGCATAAAATTCTCTACAACATGCAGTATTCAGGTTTGTAAATTGTCCAAATAGGGGGTAAGATACAAAGCCGGGAAAATAGGGAAAATTTGCAAAAAATGCAAAAATCCACTAAAGACGTTAGTTTTTGCTTAATAAGCTACTTTTAGTGCGTTTTAGTGACAAAAGCACTTTCACCATTTTGTAGAGCATAAAATTCTCTACAACTACAACATGCAGTATTCATGTTTGTAAATTGCCCAAATAGGGGGTAAGATACGGAGCCGGGAAAATAGGGTGAAATTTGGAAAAAATGTAAAAATCTACAAATGACGTTAGTTTTTGCTTAATAACCTACTTTTAGTGCGTTTTAGAAACAAAATTGTCATAATCAACTTTTTAGAGCTTTTAAGTAGGTTATTAAGAAAAAACTAACGTCATTTGGGGATTTTTACATTTTTTCCAAATTTAACCCTATTTTCCCGGCTCCGTATCTTACCCCCTATTTAGACAATTTACAAATCTGAATACTGCATGTTGTAGAGAATTTTATGCTCTGCAAAATGGTGAAAGTGCTTTTTCTGTAAAATGCACTAAAATTGAGTTATTTAAGAAAAATAAAAAAAAGTGCCGAAAAATATTGGTTTTTTCAATATTGTGAAAAACGCACAAGGTCTAGAAGATCGAAAACTTGGTTTTTTATTAGAGGGTCAACCTCTAATAAATGAAACTATCGACTATCTCATGCTCTAAAAAGTTGATTATGACAATTTTGTTTCTAAAATGCACTAAAAGTGGGTTAATAAGCAAAAACTAACGTCATTTGTGGATTTTTACAATTTTTCCAAATTTAACCCTTTTCCCGGATCCGTATCTTACCCCCTATTTGGACAATTTACAAACATGAATACTGCATGTTGTAGAGAATTTTATGCTCTACAAAATGGTGAAAGTGTTTTTGTCTCTAAAACGTACTAAAAGTAGGTTATTAAGCAAAAACTAACGTCTTTAATGGATTTTTGCATTTTTTGCAAATTTTACCCTATTTTCCCGGCTCCTTATCTTACCCCCTATTTGGATAATTTACAAACCTGAATACTGCATGTTGTAGAGAATTTGATGCTCTACAAAATGGTAACAGTGCTTTTTTCAGTAAAATGCATTAAAATTGAGTTATTTAAGAAAAATCGAAAAAAATGCCGAAAAATATTGGTTTTTTCAATATTGTGAAAAACGCACAAGGTCTAGACTCTAGAAGGTCGAAAACTTGGTTTTTTTATTAGAGCCTTTACAACATACTCAAAAACCAGAACTACCCGAATTTTTGTAAGGTAAAATGCTATTTCTATTGGACTATTCTGATATTTAACCAGTGTACATTCCGGAAGTTACGGAATTTTTTCTCCTTTTCGCCCTCTTGATGATGGCCAGGTTCTGGTCGAAAGAGCTCGGGACTCCGACGAAAATTTCAACATCTATAAATGGGTTTTAATGTTTTAAAACCTGTATTTCATTTTACACTTATTTTAGTAATCTATACTAATGTATTATAAAGAAGTAACGATTGTTTTGTTTGTTTGTAGGGGGTATTCTCTGGAACTAAAGAAGCGATTTCAAAAGTGATGGTGGCAAATTGATGGTGACAATTCCTGATCCAACATAGGCTATGTTTTATATTGGTGCCACTACCCCCAGGGGGGTGCAGGAGCGAAAAACGTTCTAAAATTTAGATTATTTTAATACTGAAGGAGCTAGAAACATGAAATTTGGCATGGTAGTTACTTATAAGATGTAAATGCTCTCTAAGAACAAATTCTAAAAAAATTCGAAATTTAAAAGAGTGAGATGGGCGAAAAGCGTTCTAAAAAACATTCTAAATTGCAATTTCTATGGGATCTCTGGAACTACAGAACCATTTTCAAAAGTGATGGTGACAGTCCTTGCTCCAACATAGGCTATATTTTATGTCGATGTCACTACTTTTACATGGCTTTTACGCTAGAGACACAAAGGCATCCATAGAAAAGTTTTTAAAATTTTTTAAATTTTAATGTGAGCAGGAACAGAAAAGTTTTAAAATTGCAATTTCTGTGATATAGTCGTTACAGAAATTTGCTTAATTAGTGTGGCTTACTTAGTAATTTCTGAATTATCTGTGGCAATAAAATTTCCTCTAATGAAAAGTGGCCAATGAATACCACTTGGCATTTTTCAAGATTTACGGGAGCAAAGCCGCGGGTTTTGCTAGTAAGTAATAAATTGTGATTCATTTTAAGCGTTTTCATGTTTTTAATTTTAACAATTTCAGTTGTTTCACGAAACAATGCATTTTAATTTGACTCAGTTTAAAAGAAGGTGCCATCAAAAAGTAATTAGATTATTAACTATTAACAGCCAATTAATGATAACACAGTTCCATTCTGATCTAACATACTTAAATTAGCTCAGCAACTTTACGTAAAGAACTTCGAAGAAACAAAGATAATCAAAGATTGTACTAATTACTTAGCAAAATTTTTAACAAATTTTCTTTAAGACTATGGTTAAATCCAAACTTGCAACTTTCGGACATACGCACGAAGTCATTTTTATTTTTAAATGATTGAAATTTACAGGTGTTTTTAACAAACATTATAATTTATGGAAGTTTTTATAGGAAAACTATTAACTGTTACAAGGCGTCCCTGAAAGAGGATAACTTGTAAATTAGAAGATCAGGAGATTTTAGAAGATAATCAAAGTTATTTAAAATAGGAGGATTGAACTTTGTGACGTTATATTAAAATAAATGATCAACGTAAAATAGCACAAATAAAAATATATAAAATGGCAAACAGCTGTTTCGGAACTCCTAAAGCTCCATCATCAGTGACAAATTTAAAAGATTAAAAACTGATCCAAAAGTTTAAGCCATGTAGGTATGCTTGTCTCTCCGCACGCGACCAAGATAGAATGACGGCGAGTCTGTACATGCATCAATACAGTCATCTCTGTAAAATAATAATAATAATAATAATAATAAGTTTTTTTCTGTTTTTATTTTTATTTATTTATTATTTAGTCTGATTTCTTTTCTTTTGCAGATCACAAAATTGCAACCGTCCCTTTATGCATTTTATATTAACTGTTTCTTAAATTGATGGAGTGGGAATGAAATGTGCAAACAATTTTAGAAAAAAATTCATTGAAACGCATATACTAGGAACAAAAATACTACAACAAGTAGGGCAGGAATGGTTCTGCTTCCATAAACACCCTCAACATTTTATAGAGACTCCCAGTTTATATTTGAATAACATAAATAGTACACTTTTCAATTTCTCAAAAAGGAATTGACTTATTGTGAACAGGGCCTGCTTACCGAATAGGCCCGTGAAGCCCGTTCTTACCTACTGAAATACAAAGGGGCCCCCAAATTTACTTTTCAAGTATTTGTTGTCCGTGCACTGCTCTTAGCATTGGCAAATGCTGCAATTTGTAAATAAGCTAAATAAAGCTAATAAGCTGTAATAAAGCTAAAAGATATTTTGAAGTTCAAATACTGTACTTCCACATTTGTGAAATCATTAAAAAAAATAATTTGTTATGTATAATTATGTATATAATAAAATAATTTGTCATAGGTATATTAGGTAGTTGGTTTCAGTTTAATATTAAAAGTGTCATTTACTCGAAATTATGATGTCAAAATTTCAAGTTGATTACGAAAACTGGATTTAGTAAATGACAAAGAAATTAGTAGATGAATAAGGGGCCCCCCTGTGTGACGTCGGCTTACCCTACTTCTAAGTCTTAAATGGGCCCTGATTGTGAATGAGGCAACCAACAGCAATATGAAAGGGTAAAAGGGAAAATTGGTTGCAAAACAGAGTATATCCAAAACTGTCAAAACACAATACATGATAACTCCAATACATGATAACTCCAAGATGGTCCAGCTAGTAAGGAATGCGGCTAATCCATACAGTTCTGCAAGTCATAGAATGGTAATTCATTAATAGCATCTGTATTACAAACTTGTTTGAATAAGTCCTATTCATCTAAGATTCTGACGTCTAGTCTAGAGGATTCCAGGCAAGTGTTGACGTTATAGAGTGATTCTTTCGAAAGCATTCCAAATATTCTGTACGATATTTATGTTATAACATATTTATCTTATAACACACAGTGATTACCCTTTCCTGTACAACGAGAGGAGCTGTCTGCGGATTTGCATTATCATCCATAAAACATCGCTGCTACTGTTTTTTCAGATGAAGTTCATACTGAAGTTTCAGATATTGTTCAACACGGTGTTATATCTCTTGCTCATATTTTTATCTACTGCACAATTTGAGAACTCGCTAACCAGTACCAGATTCTTACCAAGAAATATGCCATTGAAAAAACGATATGTGGTGTTTTGAGGCATAAAACGCAATGTCTTATCGACTAACATAAACAACACTTTATTTTCTACTAGTACCTGAATCCGGTGTTACATTCTTTGACCGGATGACTACCATAAAATGTAAGTTTGGCAATCCCGTGAGAATGAAAATAAAAAACAAACAAACAAATGTGGCAAAATATGTTTATTTTGCACCACAATCTTGAATCGAGTTTTCGAAACACCCTGTTTAAATACGCGTCAAACTTTCTTTACTATCCTTCGCTTGTAGGACTCTAAAATATAGTGTCCCATTAAAAAAAAATGAATCTAATTTTTCGATACTTGTATATTTTGGGGGCACTTGACGATAAAAAAATACAAAGGAAATGAAAGAACACGATAAAAAAATATTCAATTAAAAGAAAAGAAACCCTACATAATTTTTTTTTTCTGTAGCAGTTAGCTATCTTGCAAGCAAATGGTTGCAGACGTTTCCACATTCATACCCTCCCTTCGAACCTGTTCTTATGTATGTTCTTGTCCTCTCCTCTCTAGGAAGAGAGAGGTTCTATTGCCGACCCATACAGGTGGTCACATACAGGGAACTCAGCAAGCAGGTTAGAGCGGTGCCTTTTAAAGAGCACTTTTTTTTTAAAACTTTATTTGTTCAGGGATTTTTTATTATTATTATTTTTTGCTAAAGTGCAGAGATAGAGGAAAAGTGGAAGCTGAGATGGGACTGGGCATAAATTAAAGGTCGATTAAGTTAGTAGGGGGTCTATTTCCCTCGAGCCAAATTCACAAAGCAAGCAAAGATTGCACAGTTTGAAAACGTGTTTTGTAAGCCAGTCCAATAAATGAAGTGTGAGCAATTTGAAAAACCTTGAGTGTTCCTAGTAAAATTAATGCTTGATAACTTTCATCCACAAATTAAAGTACGCATTTATATTTTTCAGCAATTTTTTAAAACACATTTTCAATAGCTTTCAAAGCACTCAATTACTACTCATTTGCGTAAAACATCTCAATCTACATGTAAATATATTCTTATTGTAGAAACATAAGGAAGCAACGAAGTGATGTGTCATGAATTATATTTTACACGTACAACTTTGTAATTGCCATAGTGTGAACAAAGTTGCCAACTTAGTATAGTACTTTTTATATTTCATTTAATGGCAGACATTCCGTGATTAAATAAAACAAAAAAATAATATACAGAAAATCTGGTAGGATGGCAGATTTCTTTTATTAAAAAGCGACCTTTAGTTGGCAACATTGGGTATTACGAGGGGCACTTGTCCAGGTCCAGGGCCCACATATTTTAGAAGCAACAAATTTTTATATTTATAATTTTATTGAGAAACACTTTGCACTATAATAACAGAAAAGTTAAAACTACCTGTTCAACATGAATAATTTGAACAGAAAATTACACAATTACTGCTATAATGTATAACAATACAGTTACTGCTATAACAATATAGTTACTGCTACAATGGGACATTGAAAAAAAATACATTGCTGTTTATTTAAGTGTAATTTATTTCTTAAATTTTATATTGGATTTATTCCTAACTTCTGTGTACAGTCATAGAAAAAAAAAAGTGGACACTCCCAACTAAATCTGCAACAAATTATCGTAGAAGAAAGTCACTGGTACCAAACGATTGGGGAGGGAGGGGGGGAGGGGAATATAGTCTACTTTTAAATGATGTATATAAAACTTGCTTAAGGGGCCATCTACGTATCAAAATCATCCCAAACTTTGTTTTTTCAATACCAGACCCAATTCGGACCCAATTTTCACAAGATATTTTAAATCTTCGGTTCAAACTATTCCTAGACACCAATTTTAAAGTCATTTGGATGGTAAGTTTTTGAATTATAAAAATTCAAAATTTGGAGCTTCGAATATTAAATTACATTTTCATATTTTTATTAATATCTCCTGAAATTATAATCCCAATGTGCTAATTTTTGCTTAGTTATAATATTAAAAATAGTAAAAATAAATACGTTGAATTTGTAATTTGATAATATGAGTTATGAAATGAATATTCGAAAAAATTATGAATTGCAACCTACAATTTTTTTGATGGATTTATATTTATTATGTCTTGCTTTATGCGCCTTTAAAATTTCAAAATTTTCTAGTACTTTTCAAATTATGCTTAAAAAACGGGAAGATGCTGGTTTAAAGAGTGGTCTATGAAGTGCAAAAAGCATAATTTGAAAAAATATTTTACTCATTTTATTGTTGATTAGAATAACTTTTTTTTTACTTTTTCGGTGTCTGCTTTCAAATTTTTTATTAAAATTACGTGAATCGTATTTGTATGAGATATTATTTTACGTCAGTTATGTAAATTAATTTCGCTTTTATTTTTAAATTAATAAAGCTCAATTTTTAAAAATAAACATTCCTACCTTAGAAAAAAAATCTTACTCATTATTTTTGTTACCTTTAATAGAATTTCTAGTTTTTTCTTCAGTCTAAAAAAAAAATATTTTATTTTGTTCTGCGGTATATATGTTTAAAGAAAGTTTCTTATAAATGCACATGTGTTGTCTATTTGCTGAAAAAAGTTTTTAAAATATGCCATTAGAGTAATCGAGTTAGGATTTATTCAGACTAAAAAGCTTTTTTTTTTTTTTACGTTGTTTCCTACTTTATACTATTTTTAGGTGCATTCGTAATTATATAAATACGTAGCACCTATAGTCGTCGTTTGGTTCGTCCGTCTGTCCGCATATAACAGCGCAAAAACTACTCAACCAAATGATTTGAAATTTAATATATATAATCTTTGCAGAAGTTTGTCGAGACATTTCAAATTTTATAAAAATCGAATCAAAACTTTAGAAGATATTAATAAAAATATTTATTAAGAAATTTGAATTATTTTTTTAAAAAATCAGTGCTTTCTTGTTATAGGAGCTTCCGAGGTTTAATCGTCAAGCGATCGAGATATTTATTTTATTACAGAAATTACTCTGCAGACGATGTAATTCATTTCACAGAATTAAAAATCATCAAGATCTGAATATTTATATAACTAGCTATAGTACGAACGCACCTGGTTTGTCACGTTTGACGTACAATTTCCAACTTGTTTATTTTAAGTTTTGTATTCACCGATATTCTTCACATATAAATTTAGAAAAGAGCGAGTAACAATAAATTCGAAATCTGAGAAAAAGCATTATAAAAACACCTGTAAAATTCCAATCAGATTCACATATTCGAAATCTATTTTAATCACAGATAAACATACATATTTTTAATCGGATCATTCAACTCTTGTAAACATTATAAAATGAATATTGAAAAAGGTCTTATCGTATATAACAGTAGCCGAAACATATTAAGTGAGTAAAATGGTCGTATGGCAAAAAAAAAAAAAAAAAAAAAAAAAAAAAAAAAAAAAAAAAAAAAAACAGTAATAGAAGTGATTTATTCATTCTATAGCATTTCAACAATTGATTACCGAACTTCAATTTGAATACAGCCCCTAAAATATGCTCATTTTAAAATAATTAATTTATCTTTCACTCATCGTAGGAATTTCATGAAATTTGGTATCTAGGCATAGTTTGAACTGAAAATTTAAAATATCTTGCCAAAATTGGGTCTTGCTATTGAAAAAAAAAAAATGGGTTTGTTTTGATATGTAGATGGCCCTCTAAGAAAATTTTATATCCATCATTTAAAGTACACTTTATTTTAAATCGTTTGGTACCAGTAACTTTCTTCTGTGAACTTTTTTTTTTCTTTCAAGACTTACACTATAAGGCTTATGTTTTAATGTTTTATACAGACTCTCAATTTGTGATTTTTTTTCTTCTTCTTATTATTTTTTTTAAATAATGGAAGTTTCAAATTATTGTATCATGATGAATAATTACTGCTTCAAATTTTGAAAAATACCACATTTATTTTTTTTTCCCTCTAGGTATAACAGAATAAATTATGAAGTTAAATTATTTTTTTTTTTTTCAAAAATTTTAAAACTGCATTTTACAAAAAGACAAAAAAAAAAAAAAAGTTTTAATACGTGCAGCAAAAATAAATAAATAAATAAAAAACTTACTTTACAGTCTTCATTAATTTAACAGTTACTCCATAATAGATTTTACTTACCTGAAAAGAAAATAATAAAAAAATTAGAGAGTACATAATTATTTTTTAAAAATTATGAATTTATTTAAAATAATTTAAATCAGTAACGAAATATTAAATGATATTCATAAAGTATTTCACCTGTTATAACCTAATGCAAATATTAAATAAAAGGTTATTAAGAAATAAAGTAATATAACTTTTTCACGGACTGCAACAAACAGAAAAAAAAAATGAAAGTTATTTATTTATATCATACAGAGTAATTTTAAAAACTATTATTCAACATTATAAATGCTTTCCAAATTTTAAAAGTTGGTCAGAAGCGATTGAAAGCGAGATAACACAAATAAATTTCACGAAGTGCTGTTAGCCATTACATTTTTGTTTGTTTCTAAAAACTATAAGACTAATAAACTCAAGTCAAATAAAAATCGGTCAAAGACGACAAAACAATTTTTACTTACCCATCATACGTAATATAGGGTAAGTCTTGTAATCGTTTTGAAAATCGAAAAAAAAAATTTGACGGATTTACACGTTTCAGACACTGGAGATTCCGAAAAACATATTTTTAGAAAAAAAAAAATTGCCGTCCGTTTGTGTGTTTATGTGTCTGTAAACGCTCTATCTCCCGAAAAAATTGAGGTAGAGACTTGAAATTTGGTATGTACTTAGTATGTAATAATGGGACGAAGCCTATTGAAATTCAGTAACCTCGATTATCCGGAACTATTTTTTTTCGGACTCTCGAAATATTCGTTCTGATAAAAGGTATATAAAAATTTTCGATGTTTATTTTAAGGAGTGAATATAAAAGATAATAAAAAAACAAATTTTGCATAAAGCATGAAGTCGATCGGGTAATTAGTTACCGAGATATTTGTAATCCTATTTTCCACACTCTTCAATTTTTTATGACCCTGTATTTCATCCAAATTTCAATTCAAAGATATATTTTAATTGGAAATGAGACGCTTAATCAGATGCAATAAACCGCTAGTTAATAGGATTATTGTTTTTGGAGTTATAAGGATGTTTCTTTTAAGCAATTCTGTAATCGAGCCTTCAAAGTTTATGACGTCATCAAGCCACGATTATATTCTAATTGCAATGCATTTTATAAGTAGTTTACACATTTCTTATTTTAATATTTTACATTATGCATATCCATGATGGGTAAGCATTACGATGGCCCTCAACGACTAGTTTACAATTTTAGACAAAACTTATGTAATGTGTCCATTTTTTGATAAGTGGCGAATTCTTCATTTGCTGAAATAAAAGTGTTTTTGAATATCTCAGATTCTTGAAAAGGTAATAACAATAACAAATAAAAAATAAATAAAAGCAAACGTAATTTAATGTTAAAAGGTTTAATTAAGTAAATCTTTAATGCAAAATATTTTATTTTATTCTTCTCTACAATATGAAGGAAGTAATAAATTACTTGTTCTTAAAAATTTGCAATTTATGTTTTATTTTATGAAAGAGTTATTGAGATTTAAAAAGATAACATGAAAATAGTACAAAGTACACTATATGGTCAAAAGTCACCGGACACTTTTTTCAATTTTAGGCGTTTTGTCGAATAACTTGTAAAATACTTGAAAATTCTACAAAAATGTAAAGAAAATATTTCAGACCAAATTTTTTAGCGAAAGTTTAGTCACGAATGGAATTAGAAAGCCAACAACAAATTGAATTAAAAATAATAATAATAATTTTTGCGATTACCCTGTAAAATGAAGTGCTTGAAATAATCTGTAACTAAAGCAGATGACTATGTGTGTTTGTTACAACATTTGCGCTTGTTTGTGTAAGAATAGCACGTATATTCATAGAAATATAAAGTTTTCTTTAAAAAATTCAAGAAATTTCCGCATGATTTTTGATTATGGCATGCAGGTTTTTCAACCAAATTTTACGCTACTTTCAGGAAATTTGACAGAGTGCAGTCGAAATAATATCCTGCAATTAAAATATAAATGTATATATACTGCAGTATGATCATTTGAATAAAGTAATTTTTATGCGCATGCGCGGACGATAATTTTTTTTTTTTTTTGACATAATTCAGTAGACAATTATATAGGGCAACTTATATACAAATGCCAGTGGAGTATATTTGAAAATTCCGAAAGATATCGCCAATATAGTGAGCTGAATTTCAGTTGCTTTCTAAAAGTAGGCGGATAATAAAAGGGTTTCGGACAAATTGTCATTTTTAATTAAATGACTTCCAACAAAAAAGTATGTACATTTAATATATGTTCTCGCGTAGCTTTTAAATGAATGCTTCGATTTTGGTAATTATTTTGTTGTTGAAATGAGATAAGTTCGGATGGTTCTTCAAAGAAAAAAAATAGAAAAGAAAGAAAATGAGCAGAAAAACAAGAAACAAATAAAATTTATGCGTCAAGTACAGATTATGAAACACTTGGATAATGTAGCGAAACATCACCTTTTAATAAGGTGCAACAAGATATGGTACTTACGTATTATCTGTTCGATTTAAATACACCGCGCTAAATATGGTGGTTATAATACTAATTACAGTAAACCTTTGTTTTCTTTCTACATTATAATGTTATAGGTAATATTATGTAGTAGAAATATTAAAGGCATTTATATATCATATGAACTGAATTTTTCCAACTCAGTGAAAAAATGCCAGACCGGGAGTCGAACCCAAGACCCTTTACTTGAATTGTCAACGCTCTACCTATTAAGCTACCTGGACTAACAACTGGCGAATACTCAGAAACCTAATTGGAATAAGTAAAATAATGAAACGTAAACTCATTCTATAACTAACTTTTATTGTGAGATGAAAACAGAAAAATATATATTATAAAAATTTAATTCAAGCTCAGTAAGAGATAATGCACGTTCTATTAATTCTGTTTGTAGAATTCTGTAGCGTTGACGCCGGAAAAACGAACTCCAGAAATTTTGGAAGGGATGCGTGTGTGTGTTTCGCAGCCTTAGCGGGTTTTTTTATTTGGAGAATGCAAACATGAAATAAGCTAAACTGATATGTATATTTGTCAGAACCTCATGCAAGACAATATTTAAAATATATCAACATAAAAATCAGTAAAGAAATTTAACAGTTAAAAAATATTAGACATTCAAAAACAAGTTTCTATCAGCAGTTTTCAAACAGGTAAATTGAAATAGTAATTTCTGTTTTCGTCAGGGAAGGGAATATTCTGCCCCTTCTGAACCTGTTTAAGATAAATTAAAACGCATAAATGTGGAAGAGAGAGAGGAAAAAAAAAACATAATTGAAAAGTGATTTCTACGAGGGGGAGGGGGGGATTCTTAGTTTCTTTTTATCTTCTTAAATCACTTGAAAAATGAAAAATGAAATTTTTTTTCAAATCATCAGAGAAAATTTAACTAATTAAATTTTAGGCTTTTAATGAATTAAATTTTCTCTCAAATCCAGAAATGGGCAATGGCCCTCCTCCATTGCCCCTTCCTGGCGCGTATTTTCTTACATAAAATTTTAAAATGTACAATAAGTAGTATGTCGTGAATATGCTCTCTTCTTTGTTTCTTTTTTTAAAACTTAAATGGCAGGGCAAAGACACTGAAACGTAAATGAGAATAAAGAAACATAAAACTTAGAAAAGGCAATATAATAAGCAATACAATCGCCACTAAGTCATTGCCCTAAAGTTCTCGTATACGGCAATTACGAGGTTGCTTTTCACGCAAGCAGAATGATCATGTTGCCAAGAGAAATCTAGAAATTTAATACTAAAAAGTGTTTTAACTTATGCACAGACTAATGCTTTATGACATAAGGTGAAACAGTTTCATTTGGTTTATTTCAGATAATAAGGAAAAAACGAGTTTGGTAATATTTTTTAATGTTCTAACAGTGTTGATAATAAGATCCGTATAAACCTTGACGTGTGATACCATTATTGGTAATTATTTTTAACGAGGTACTAAAAATGTTTTCTCTGAAATTTGTAAATAAATTACTGAGATATAATCAATTGCTACAATGCTGAAATGCAACTGCTCTCGAAACTGGTTAAAATTGAGATAATATTAGTGTCGTAACAATGAAAAATTGTCGATTCTTATGTGTTATCTGGCATTGGAACCTTAAGCTATTTTCATACATTTAATTTCCCAAACGTAAGAAATTTGCAGCCATTACCATTTATGTACTTAAGAATAGAATAGATTTTTTTCATTATTTCGTACATGCAGCAGATCTTTGATTATAATCTACTATTCCCAGATAACGACTTATTCTGAACTGTCATTTTCCGAAAATCAGCTTAAAATTCAAATTTGACAATATTTTCGGAAATACTCTTTGCTCTTATAGGAAAGTACAAAACTGTATCGATTTTTCCGTATCTGAATAAGAATTGTTGCAAATTTTATGAAATTACAAATAAAAATCAATTCCATCAGAAAATAGACAATTTGGATTTGTGGACAGCCTTAAAAATTTAAAAATTCCGTATCAAATTAAAATAAGTACATAGTGGCGCCGAAATATTCAACTAACAAGAGGATTTTACGAAAATATGCTGGAAAAGTTAATTTAGCAAATGATTAAAAAGAAAAAAATAACATTACTAACTTCAAATTTATTTCTTTTCTTTTTTTTTAACACCACATATAACACGTGGTTTCTAGCTCGGAACATTCAACTTAGTAGTCACCATGCAATAAATGCAATAGAATGGTATGAGTTATGAATTCAGATTTTGTACATTTTTTTCAGTAAATCAAATCCGCAGCCAGTCAATGCCGTTCAGTGATCAAGAAGTCTGATTTCTAACTATTGTCAAACTACTATTTGATAAAGGTAGACTGCAAAGTAGCCGAAATCGGTAGAGCACCACGGTCTATCTCTTTTGTATGCTGCGACCAAAACTAACTGGTGGATCAAAACAGCAAATCCTCCATACAAGCTTGTCAGTTGGCAAATTTTTGAAGAGTTTTTAAGACTAAAATAGCCTAAATTAAATTATAAAAAGTAATTTGAATCGAAAAATGAAAACTTTCTATTTTTTTAATATTTAATTAGGGAATAAAGAATCATTTGAAACAATATTAACAATTTATATACTGTGATTTTTTTAAATATTAGTTATAGTGATCGCAGTTTTAACGAACTTCCTATTTTTAGCGATTCCAATACGATTTAGCCAAATCCACTTATGTCTTTTTTGCTGTTTTCATGGGAGCGAAGCGCTCATACATGCGTTAGTGATCGAGAATTTAACAAATTTCATGCATTTTTTGAGATTGCTACGCAACGAGGTTGTTGCATTTAGTGTTTTTTTATTTTGGTTTTCTTGGGCGCGAAGCGCTCATACACGCGTTAGTGATCGCGGCATTAACCAATTTCATTCATTTTTGAGATTGCTACCTCCAATGATGAAAAATCAAGCTACTTAATTTTAGAATTAACTTAATTTTTCTACTTAAACGATTCTTGAACGAAAATGAAGGCATTTATATATGCACACTTGACAATTTAGTTTGTTTTTACTTATCACTATATTATGGTCATCAGTACATTTGTTATTATAATATCAAGAACGTTTGTCCTCTAAAACAGTGCAAAACCGCCAAAATTGGAAGGACTACTTGCTGAAAAAGCAAGCGCGGTAAATCTCTGTAAGGAAGCTTTGCTGTTTCAATCCGCCTGTCCAAAACTAGTACATAATATTATTAGGATAAAGCGCCCAAAATTTGTCTCCTCGCTTAAATTATTTTTTCTTAGTGTGCCTATATAAGAAAGTGGCGACATACGCACAGAGCGCGTGCTTTTACTGAATTTTTTGTCTAAAATATGTCAAACACGCATTCCAGAGCGCTCGAGTGAAACATTAGTCGAGTAAGACGTTAATAAACATTTGTTTGACGGTAATGGGAGACTCGTCAAGATGCTTGGCGATTCATTTTTCTCCAAAATCATCTTATACTCTAGTTCCTTCTAGTCTATTTCAGATAGTGTTCCTCACTATTAGCAAGTTTTTAAAATTCTTCAGTACTGCTCAGTTCTTCGTTGACATTGAGATGGTAAGGAGGTGTTGTCATTTAGCACAATATTTTTCAATAACAATTCGAGTTCTAGGAGTAGCTCGTTATAGATTCTAGGAGGAACTCGTTATAGATTTTAGGAGAAGTTCAATGTAGTTCTTATTGAGTTTTAGAAAGCTATGTTTATGTCTCAAAGTAAATGTTCTACCATTGTTTGATTGCCACATGTAGCTTACAATATTGTTTTCTTGTTCAGTCTACATGGTCTCTGAGTTTCATCACTAAGCCAGGTGAGTTCATTATAGTTTTAATCGTCTAATCCTGAATTCATTCAATTCAAAATTCTCAAATCCGTCTCAAATCCTAATTTAGAATTTCAGTAACATAAGGTTTAAAAAAATCATGCTTTCTTATTTATATTGTATTTTTTTTTCTCTTTTCTGAGTTTTAAAACACAATTCAGTGTTATTCCACCAACCAGTCAGTTGGCAATTCCGTTTGTCACAACTTAACACGAGAAAAAATACAAACTTGAAGGGCGCTAGAAGAATCAACTAAAATTAAAGGCCAAGAAACAACCTACCCATGAGTCTAAAGACAAACCAAGAACATAATTTACAACGAAATCATCAAGAAAGTATTATTGAACATCACATGTCAATGGGGATTCAAGTTCCCCTCATATCGATCGATGAAGTGTGATGAAACTATTTTCTCAGCATATATATATATATATATATATATATATATATATATATATATATACAAGGTGTTCCAAAATTCAACCGACAAATTAAGAAGGATGATAGAAGGCACCAAGAGCATGAAAACTTATTATAGAACATGAGTCGCAAACCACGTTTAATGGGAGAAAATCGCAAAAATAGTTATGAAGGGTGTGACGTCAAGTGGAACAAAAAGGGCCAATAATAAGTAGAAAAACATTTAATATGATGTCAAGCATCATTACAATGCATTGCAGTCAACGTCAGAAAGGCGACGATGACACATTTTTATAGAAATTGTTCGAAGTTGCGACCACGAAGGTCATTGCACAGCCGACACCGATGGATAAAAGATTACCGGACGCGTTAAAACATACTCCTATAACAATGTCTCGTCGTCTCCTTTCTGACGTTGAACTGCAATGCATTGTAATGATGCTTGACGTCATATTAAATAAATTGTAATTAAGGTTGTAATAAATTGTAATAATACTGCAATAATACTTATTATTGGCAATAATACTTATTATTGGCCCTTTATGTTCCACTCGACGTCACACTCTTCATAAATATTTTTGGAATTTTCTCCCTCTAAACGTGGTTTGCGACCCCATGTTCTATGATAAATTTTCATCTTCTTGATGCCTTCTATCACCCCTCTTAACTCGTCGGTCGAATTTTGGAACACCCTGTATATAGTATACAATATGCAAAATAAACAAAAGTCACCTGTGAATACAATAATATTCTTAAACATTAAACCGGAAATAATGATTATCACAAACGAATTTGAAATAAATTGTTCTCAAATTAAATATTTAAAAATATATATGTTTAACAAAAGCATTTTGAAAGTCATTTTGTGACGTCGTGAATCAAATTAACAAATTATGAATTTTTCAAATAGGTTAAAGCTAACCATTCGAAGATGCAAAGTCAATCTTATTAGTAAGTGTTCAATGTTAGAAATAGGCAATTTGTGCGTGTGGGTGAGTTAAAATCCATACATCATTTCCAGTTTGTCTGAACATTTTCAAAAAATGTCTCTAACAAAGAAAAATAATACAAAAATAATAGGAAAACACTGAACATGAACCCAGACAAAAAAAATATTACAATGACGGTATAAGTTAGAAACAGAAAACATAAAAAAAAAAGCTACCTCGATAACAAGAACATGGGATACACTTATTTTTATTTATTAATTTATGATATATTATATACATTAAAACCACACATTTCGAATAAATTCAGAACACACATCCAGATAACATACAATTTTGTTTTTTTTACAATTTAGAACCATCATGGGAAACTTCCAAAATAATTAGTAAAGAAAAGAAGTAAATAAATTGAAATTCACAAAACTCTACACTTATTGTTATTAAAATGAGTTTGTCATATCACTTCCGGAATGCACCCCAAATAAATGATTATGCAAATGCCTATTAAAAGAAGACTCGAGTTCATGCTACACTATTGACATTACACTGCATCTCGGTTCATTGCCAGTCGGTATCTGTTATTTACTGTTCAGCGAGCTCGGGCATCTGTTATTATATTAATACCCGTGATTCTGACTTTCCCTCCTTTGGTTACTACCTCCCTCCCTGCTTTAAGTTTTTGTCCCATCATTATGCAAATCGGAGTCGAAATGGTAGTTTAGTGTAGTTGCGATTATTATATTAAGAATTTTTTTTCTTATATTTTATCTTCCCTTCTGGAAGATACTCGTTATTTTAATAATAGAGGATATCTCTCGACTGAAGAGGAGATGCTGGGCCACTGTTATTTGCGGCAAGGGTTTTTCATATTTTGTTGGTCGGTCTTTATTTTAATAATTTTTTTTTAACCTGAGCATTTTGAATATATATTTTGAACCACGTTAGTCTTTTATTCTTCTAATGATAGTTTGGCTTGCTCATGCAGTTTTGCTTATGCTTAAATTCGCTTCAATCCAGACCGACGCACTCATTATTTTGTTTTACTATTTTCGTACCGCAATTTTTTTTTATATATTTTGGAATTAAAGGGCTCGGGGGAAAAATACTGTTGCTGACATTTTCTATTTTTCTCGGATTTTCATGTAAAATTGCTTAATGGCATCCTGACAACCTTTCAAAAGTACAAGGTTTACTTTTTACTCTTTAACATACATATGCCCTTATAATCAAAGATAAATTTTAGATATAAATTTTCAGATATAAAATAACGAAGCACACATCCCAATAAAACTAAATCTATCAAGCAAAAAGTGCTGCACAAAAGTTAATTGGAGGTACAGTCTTAACAATCAGCTGTTTTAGGGAAATCAATCATAATAGTTTCTTTTGTAGTTTTCTTTAGAAAACTTGAATCTTGAATATCTCGAAACATTGCATTTAGTTAGCTTTTTACTTTGTTTTACATCCGAATTCTTCAATTTAAGAAACGCGTATTTTTCTAATATTCAATTATATCTATATTACATTATAAACCAAAAACATGTCCGTGAATAACGCTGGCGTCATACTGACGGTGGCAACGACATAACCAATAAATTTCGCTTTTACTTAACTTTTTTTTTTAACTCCAAAACATCGCGCAATTTAAATTTTTGCACTTCCGAATGGAAAAAAAAAGTTCTTTAAAATGTAATTTGTTCGAAAATTTTATTTCAATTTATTGATTTTTTAAGTTTTTTACATTAATTTTCAAGTATTATTAAAAAAAAAAAAAAAAAAAGGTTTATCTGTATCGCGTGCATTAAAAATAATATAAATATTTCAACATTTGTTTCTGGCTAACATACCATAATGAAATTAAAAGTTCACCAATAAATAAATAAATAAAATAATATAAATAAAACATAAATTTAACATGCATATAATCAATTTACACACTTAAACCATTGGAATTATCAGAGTCAAAAAGTCAGTTGTCAGTAGCGAAATCTTTCTTTGACTATTAACTCCTGGCATGCAGCTAATACGTGAGTATCGCTTTTAATAATTTTCGAAACTTCATTATTGACATATTTCATATAAAAATGCTCTTTTGTGTTGTTAGTGAGCAATCTAGAAAATGCAAAAAATGTACTGGAGTTTTCAATATAAAAAAATGTTTTTCACCTAGTTCTGTAAACACCCTGAGTGTTTACCCCGGGATGAATACCCTAGTTTTTAAAATGAGGTGAAATTCCAATTATCCTGTTCCTCACAAACATGTTCTGGACGTAATACAAATAATTGGGAAATAAAACATATTCGAGTTCATATTCGGATGTTTACAGTTCATATTCGAAAATAAAGATTTCTCTAAAATTGATTTTGTTTAATAAAAAAGGTAGGTCTAATGGGTCTAAATTACGCCAGACCTACCTTTTTATGAGATCACCTTTTCTGCAGACTATAAAAAAGGGTACTGTGGTGGAAAAAAGGATAGGAGCAAAATCTAAATTGCTATATTTAAAGTACTTCGGAATTTGATGCAATTTATTCAATTTCTAGAAAAAGAAATACACTTAAAAATCGTTATTATGTGAGACATTCAGTAAAACGTCCTAAGCTGTCTCTATCTTCTTTTGCAGCTTTCTTCCAGTAGAAATGCAATTAAAATATACATAATAAATAAATTACCTAATATTTTGCCAAATGTTTGACATAACAAAGATTTATGAGGGTATTTCCTTTTGCAGAAATGGATTAATTTACATCAAATACCGTAGTATTTTAAAATATAGCAATTTAAATTTTGTATCTACCCTTTTTTCCCCCCACCACTGTATTTAAACGTATTACTTGAGCATATCCAAGGAAGTTAATTTTTAATTCTAAATCGTAAACATCGACTTGGAATTATCCAAATATAGACTTTGAAAATACCAATTAAATATAAATTTTAAAGTTTTTCTAAATAATAATTTCAAATAAATCATATTTTTACGAACGAATGCATAAATTTCCATTTGAATGAGATCCCCCCCCCCCCCTCCCCGACATGCTCCTTAATTACAATTTTTATTTCATAAAATCAACCCAAATAGTTGACCATCTGGACGACTGGAGTTCGGATGATTAAATTTCTTTTGAAGCTGAAAATGTTTTTCAATGGAATGTTTTAATTCTAGGAAAGAAACTGGATGTTTCAATTATGAATGCTGAACAGTACTAGCACACTTAATGACGATTATAAAGGAGGTACGTTGCACCTAGGTCCTGCGCTTAAAAAGACCCCCAACAAGACTGAAAGACACCTTTTTTACTTTTCAGTAAAAGAAATTGAGGTCTTAAAAATTTCTGTATTTGTGCCCGAACCTATAAGAAAAAAAAAATTAAAAACTCATTTTTCTTCTTAGTTACTTTTTATTTGACATGTCTTTATGAGTACATTCAAGATTTTTGTGAATAACAGTCAATATTAATCAAAATATGACCACAGGGTCATGTACGATCCCAAACATTCATTTACTAGTTCCACGAAATGCTGACCTTTGTATTCAACAGATCTGTATTTTTTTTCAAGAAATTAAAGTTAAAGCTCGATAATCTGCTATTCTAAACAAATCTGAATTAATTTTGAAAATCATCCCTATGTACATTCAGTATCATTATGGTAGGTTTCACTATTATGTAAAATTTTTGCTTCTAATAAAATAATCACAAAAACAATTGTGTAATTATTTTTAGACAACAGGTTCACTATTCTTGACATAAGCGCTGATAGCCTGCCATCCTCTAACAATAAGTTTTTGGTGGTAAATTGATACAATTTTTTTATGGTTTTAACACATAATACCTTTTTGCTACATATTCACTTTTGAAACCAGTATGCATACACCTTGAATACACTATATTGCCAAAGGTGACCGGTCACTTGCAATTTTAGACGTTTTGTTAACTAGCTAGAAAAATACATGAGGAATTAACCTGAAACTGCAGGTGTGTAAACAGTATAGTATAGGTTATATATTTCCGTGAAGATTTTTTCCCGAAACCTCATAGGGGACTGTCAATAAATTGAAAAAGAACGAATATCTTTTGGATAACCCTGTAAAAACTAATGCAGCAAAAGCGTTCAAACTAGAGATTATTAATAAGTAGCTTATTGTAATACACTGTGTTCATTTTTATGAGGAATTATTGTCGATATAATAAGCTCGAAATCTGTTGTTCCCAAAAGGAAGCAAAAAGATGAGGGGTTGTATCCAAATATAGTAGTACGTGCAATAATGTGTACGCTATCTTGGCACTAATCAACAGATATTTGATACAGCCCCTCATCTTTTTGCTTCTTTTTGGGAACAACGGATTTCGAGCTTATTCTATCGACGATAATTTTCAGAATTTTCAAGCTATGATTTTGAAACTTTCACAAAAGTTGCTCTATATACTTAGCTAATACATTATGCACATTATATTTTGATTGCATTCGCGCATGCGCAGTGAAATATTTTTTAGTAAACCTGCTCATTTTTCATCCAATTTTTATTATTTTTTAATTCTGATTGCAGAGTATTGTGTACAATGTTGTTTGTCATATTTTCTGAAAAGAACTTTTTTTTATATTAAGAACTCTGCAAATTATAAGCAAAAAACTTGGCAAAATTTGGGACTGTTTTTATAAAAATCTTAATTTCTCTACGAGTATACATGCTATCCTCATACAAATGAACACAGTATATTACAATAAGCCACTTATTAATAATCTCGAGTTTGAACGCTTTTGCTACATTAGTTTTTACAGGGTTATCCAAAACATATTCGTTCTTTTTCAATTTGTTGACAGTCCCCTATGGGGTTTCGGGAAAAAAATCTTCGCGGAAATATATAACCTATACTATACTGTTTACACACCTGCAGTTTCAGGTTAATTCCTCATGAATTTTTCTAGATAGTTAACAAAACGTCTAAAATCGCAAGTGACCGGTCACCTTTGGCAATATAGTGTATATCAACTTTCACCCAATGTTAAAAAAAATATTTGATTTGATTTGATAGCCCACCGATTTTACAAGGAATGCACTAGGTGCTATCAATGTACTTCCTGGTCTTTGGGAAAATTTGAGAATTGGGACCAGCCAACGGTCAATCCCTACTTTAGCGAGAAGCTTATCGTGGCTTATCTATCGCTTTTATCTAATATATGGAGATTATATTCCCCTTACTCCTATTCCTGTCAGACTTCCGAATTCTCAACAGATGGCAGCACTAGAGTCCCTCCGTGGTGCTTGTCATGTGTTGGGGACGTCACAGCAAGTACAGTGGAGAAAGCGGCATGTGTTCACAAAATCTACTCGTTTGGGAATGAAAACCCTTGTGCTTGTTAGTTGAATAGTTAATGTCTTCAATATATTTTCGATTAACTTCTGAGTCAAGCCTGCAGTTCTTTTTTCAAGTTTGTGTTGTTATTTCACTCCATATCTATAACAATAAATAAAATAAAATTCTACTAGACTCCAACATATTATTGCTCTGCCTTTGAAAATTTTATTCACTATTTTCTCACATCAAGCTGATGTAGAATGTTTCATGCACTTAATAAAACAATATTTCTCACATTCAACCTAATCTTTTCAGAAAACAATATTTTGTGCATTCAAATCTTGAACATTTAAACTATGCACATTTTGAATCCAGTTTTAATAATTTCACAAATGAAATATCCTGTTTAGATGGATTTTAGAGTTTTTTAAAGAGAGAAAGGAGATGTGAACCTTAAACTATCTAATTTGAGACAACCTCTCAACCTTGTCTTCCCAGATAAAAATATATATTAGTAAATACATTCAAATCTTGAACATTTAAAGTATGCACATCGTGAATCCAGTTTTAATAATTTCACAAATGAAATATCCTATTTAGATGAATTTTAGTTTTTTAAGAGAAAAAGGAGATATCCTAAATGGTGACCTTTAAACTATCTAAGACAACCTTATAGGGACAGGAAGATCTCCTAATTCTCTCAGTCTTGTCTTTTCAGAAAACAATATTTTAAGCATTCAAATCTTGAACATTTAAACGATGCACATCTTGAATCCAGTTTTAATAATTTCACAAATGAAATAACCTGTTTAGATGGATTTTAGAGTTTTTATAAAGGGAGAAAGGAGATGTGAACCTTAAACTATCTAATTTGAGACAACCTTACGAGGACAGGAAGATCTATTAATCCTTTCAACATTGTCTTTCCAGAAAACAATATTAGTAAATACATTCAAATCTTGAACATTTAAAGTATGCACATCGTGAATCCAGTTTTAATAATTTCACAAATGAAATATCCTGTTTAGATGAATTTTAGTTTTTTAAGAGAAAAAGGAGATATCCTAAACGGTGACCTTTAAACTATCTAAGACAACCTTATAGGGACAGGAAGATCTCCTAATTCTCTCAGTCTTGTCTTTTCAGAAAACAATATTTTAAGCATTCAAATCTTGAACATTTAAACTATGCACATCTTGAATCCAGTTTTAATAATTTCACAAATAAAATACCCTGTTTAGATGGATTTTTGAGTTATTTTAAAGAAAGAAAGGAGATGTCGAGAACCTTAAACTCTCCAATTTGAGACAACCTTATGGGGACAGGAAGATCTCTTAATTCCTTCAACCTTGTCTTTCCAGAAAACAATATTAAATACATTCAAATCTTGAACATTTAAAGTATGCACATTGTGAATCCAGTTTTAATGATTTTACAAATGAAATCTCCTGTTTAGATGAATTTTAGTTTTTTAAGAGAGAAGAGATATATCCTGAACAGTGAACCTTAAACTATGTAAGACAACCTTATAGGGACAGGAAGATCTCCTAATTCTCTCAATCTTGTCTTTTCAGAAAACAAGATTTTAAGTATTTAAATTTTGAACATTTAAACTATGCACATCTTGAATCCAGTTTTAATAATTTCACAAATGAAATATCCTGTTTAGATAGATTTTAGAGTTTTTCTTTAAAGAGAGAAAGGAGATTTCGTGAACCTTAAACTCTCCAATTTGAGACAACCTTACGGGGACAGGAAGATCTCTTAATTCCCTCGTCACGATTTCGTGGTTAAGTTACACGTTTTGCTTTTACGATGCTGTAATTGAAGGATAGAGCCCAGACACCCTCGAAATCAAATAAGCTAGAGTGAATGAAGTCGAAAGAATAAACTCCTGCTTTCTAAATAAAGAAAACACACAGACATTAACCTGAACATACTCTCTGGTTTTATAATCAAAGGTAAAAACGGATATACACCCCATTATGTACCAAAATTGCTAGTTGCAGTATTAGCTTAGTGGATACGTTCGTGACGAAAAGAAGTAGAAATACATTTTTCAGATGTTTAAAATTTTAATTTTTTTCTCCTTAAAGGCAGGGTTATATTTTAGACATAGCTTTATTCAAATGGCTTTAAATTGTGAGCGTGCTCTGTAGAATGGGCGTAGCCCTTTGTCTAAAAGAAAAAAGTGCGAGACCTTTTCGAATATTAAATTTAACGAGTATATATCTTGAGAAAATACATCACTCTTTGACTATCAAAATAATGACATATAAAATCAAGCATTTTCAGTTAGAATTTAATTATTATTTCAAAGCTCATTGTGGCCGCCAACAAAGAAGAGGCGGGGGGGGGGGGGGAAGGACCGGCCTTTCCTGGATTTATAAAGTTTAACCAAAGTGTCTTTATTTTGTTATTATTATTTTTTAATAATGGTACATTTATTTTTCCCAGGTGAATTAAAAAAATAAACGGCAAGGTATTTTTATTTATTATCTTCGTTATTATATAGAGTGTAAAGCATGAGTTTAATACAAAAATACCTCCAAAAATCTTTATTTTCCACGTATTCTCTTCTAATGGAGCCCACCATAGAGGTCTCCACGGACCGAAATTTCCAGTCCCGGGCACGACCCGTCCCGTACAAAAAAAGTATTAGGTCAGTCCAGCCCAACATGAACCGGTTTAAAAGCTAAAATTTCGAGCTAAGCACAGCCCGGTCCTGTCCGATTGAATTTCTACAAAACATAGATATATTTACAGCTGTTAAATTATATCACTGTTAAAAAAGATAAGGAGTATTAGGTATCAGTTATAGATACACAATACCGTAAAAACATAAACTAAAAAATTGCGATATTGTATATTTCTTTAACGAAACGTTTAGATAAGAGTAAACTACTATATTTAAATTTAATTTGGTTTAATAAATTACAGGGACAATTTTTTATTTACTTTATCTTTGTAAAGTTTTAAGATTATGATATTTTGAAATCATCTTATTTAAAATTTTATTTTAACTTACCATATATACACCTATTGGGGAGGGGGAGGATAAGGCCATTGCCGCTCTTTGGATTTTGAAATATAATTAATTTCCTTGATGAAAAAAGATAAAATTGTTCTTCGTAAGTGAGATAAAATAATTAAACACTAAGAGAAAGAAGAACTAAGAATTTTTCGATATGGGGCTGCGCCTTGAATCTTCATGGAAGACAATTTGTAAGTATGTTTTTCTTTTTACGTTTATTTGTTTCAAATTTATCTTAAACAAGGGCTTCAGGGGTGAGAGGGCAGAGTCCCTTTGAAGAGGCAGAGTCTCCTTAGTTGCTCTGCATAGATTTTTACGCTGATATGTTTAAAAATAATCTTGTTTGGGGAATTCTGTCAAAAAATACTTAGTTTGACTATTTTCCTGCTTATATACTTCATTTTAAAAAACGCGATCAGGGCTGCGGATGAATCTCTATTTGTATGTAAATGTCAGAATATCATTAATATCGTTAATCCATATTTCATGGCTTATAGACATAGAAATCTGAAAAATGCTATACAGAAAAATCTTCTAAGACGAAATCGCATAGGAGAGGAGAAAAAATCCGTTATAGACAGGTTCCTTCTTAGCAGATACAACGTCTGTTGTAAATGTATTACATTTCTTTCACAAGGATCAAGATATTTTCCCGTTTAAAACAGGATTCCGTCATAGACAAATTTCTTTTCACAGGTTTTACTGTACTTTACAATTTTTTCCACCCAGAAATGTATGTACTTGTACAGCCCGGTAAGCGGTCTAATATTCATTCACAAGATAGCGTGGATCTGGATATCTTGCATCAGGTGAGATAACACGATGTTACTTAACCAGAACCGTACCGTTGTTCGGTTTCGGGTAAAGTTGGCTTTCTTTTTTTATTTATTTTTATTTATTTATTTATTTTGCTGCGAACAAAGTTTGGGTTAGATTGATTCTAATATTTTTTCCTGTGAATAAGGTTGGTAATTTTCGTTGTTTCTATTTAATCTTGGATTTTTTGCTTGTTGTTACGGGTTGGGTTTAGATATATCCGACTTTTGAAAACAGAAAAAAAAAGAAAAAAACCCCCATTGTTTTAGATTAAAAAAATCGCATTTTAATATGAATAAACACGTATACTAGTTTCCGACGTACAATCTGCGGACCAAACAAACATGTTTAGGCCCAGAAATTTTCATTAATAAAATATAACTTATTCCTACATGGTATAGGTTAGGCAACAACGTTTAAACAAATTTTCTGGCTCAAAACGTATTTATTTGATTTTTGGTAATTAGGATATACAATTTGGTAATTTCTTTTGGTAATTTCTTTAAATTAGGGTACATAAAATATAATTCAGCTATCAAAATATTCCAACCAAACTTAAAATTAAACCAAATTTACTTTGACAATGGTTTTTAAAGCGAAAATGTACTTATATTTCGTTTATTTACAGTATATTTTTTCTCATTTATTAATATATTTTATTCCAAAATTGTGCCTGAAAAACAAGACAATACGTATCTCCAATGTCGGCGACGAGTTCTGGTGTTGGTGAAAGAAAAACGTGCAGCATTTTTATACAGCGAGACCTTTCAACTTTCGGAAGTCAAATTATATGCCCCACTCACTGAGACATAGGCCCTCGGGAGGTTGTTCGGTTAAATCCTGTTTTTCATCTTTCCTCTAAACCTTAACCTTCTGAACATCATTCTTGAATATTTCAAGTCCAATTCAAGTTATTTTCTCAAGCACTTTCGTCTTTTATTAATTTTTCACTTTCTATTTCAAGATCACGTGTAGAAAACTCTTTTTGTTGCCTAGAATCAGTATAAAGCAACTGTTATTAAGACATTAAATGAAAAAGCCAGTTGCATAACTTTCAAACGTGTGATAAAATTTATAAAAATAAAATAAAAAGTAAAATATAAAATTGCCTTTTTGGCAGATTTTACTACATACCAGAGTGACTAAGATTAAAAAAATACTTTTGATCTTTATCTAAAAATATAAGCACATTTAAAAAGATGAGCAATGCTATTTGATAAATCTCTGCCTTGAGGCTGTTAAAAAAAAAATATATGTATATATATATATATATATATATATATCTTTTTCCTTGCTCAACAACGCAAAACCTTCTGACCCCCTTTTAAACACAAAAGCATGATACTTTCAGGCATGATTATTGAAGTGATTTTTGATCAAGCAATTTTCTTCATTTTCCGATAAATGAATTACATCTTGAGTTATAAGCGATTATTGTCTGAGGATGCTTTTTTTTTTCTTTCTTGCACTGTCGCGTTCGGAAATTCGGTTCAAAGCGTTCATTTTGACAGCATTTTCTAAAAATTCTTCTTTTACCATTAAAAAAAAAAAAAAAATGATACTTTCTTAATAAGTAATTAATACATTTGCGAACGAAAATGAATTTTAAAAAAATGTGTCGGAAAGTTTACAATTTGGATTTGAGAACAGCCTTGAAAGATAAACAATTTTGCATATCATAACACATACATATCTTCACATCTACACGTATTTTTTAGATTTTAATGTTCTTATGAATCAGCATTCCAATGTCTGAAATGGAAGTTTTATTGAAAGAACAAAAACATATCATAAATAAATTTCCATTCACTTCTCCTATTCACCTTTTTATTTCTTCAAAAATTCAATTTGAAATTGGTTATTGTACAAAGAATCTTAAAAAATGTAGTTTAAAAGCATTTTCTTAGCAACTGGGCCTTAATAAAGTCAGCACAAACATTTACTCATGATTTTGAGCCTGTACCTTTTCCTTTTTGAATGGAGAGTGTAGATGCAAATCATGTATAATCTAGTCAACCCTCAAATCCATATTTATAGAATGTCCCATAAGACCGTTTACATTTCAAAAACTCATAAAATAATAGCAAATTATCGTAGCGGAGTGTGGCTCGCACCATAAGCGGTCGGAATTTGGGTATTTCATCGTTATAGGAACCTTGGCACAACTCAATCTTAAACAAGTGCGATTTCATGCCAAATATTATTAACAATCACGAAAGTGAAACTGCGACCGTTGAAAAAAAGTCTAGCTTTATATGGCTTATTTATGTTATACATTTTGTATTACATTATTACATAACTTATTTACGTATGCATTTAACAATACTTCTCACTGCATATATTAAATGGTATAAATATAAAACAAATTGATAATTGAATAGTGTAAATATCAAACATTGATAGTTATTTCATAAAGATCTAAAAATCCAATGACTTACTTTTTTTAAATGTATGTTTTAAGCAAACATTTTATTTTCATGATAACGAAACTCAATATTTAAAAAGTCTTATAATAAATAACAAACAAATATTACAGCGTGTTGGATGATATACAGTGAAACTTCTTTTAGAGGCCACCCCTATTCAAGGGCCACCTCTATTAAGGACAAATATTTTTAGGAACGAAAAATTTCCCCATAGACATAATGTTAATTTTACTCCTATTAGGGGCCGCACCTACCCCTCATAAAGGCCTTTTTTTTTTTCACATGTGCCTTAAATCCTAAACAGGTTCAACTTTCGAAAACTGCTGAAATTGAATATTATTTAGATTCAGATAAATATGAAAATGTGGTTGAATGCTATGATTTATCAGAAGATTGGGAGAAAAGCATTATAGATGAAATAGATACACGTAAAACATAAAAAATTATTGTTTTAAACTTTAAAAGTATTATTTTTTTAACTTTCAAAAAAATATATTTTTTTTTATTTCAGAAGTTCAATCTGATTCAGATAATGATAATGAGTCTGCAGCTGTGAATATATCCTGTCAGAAAATGCTAACAGAAATAAATAAACTAATATCTCATTCTAAGGCATTAATAAATTATGCAAATTTAAGTAATTTGTTCCATAAAGTAAAAGAATCATTAGAAACTAAAATTGCCTACGAAAAAATTATGAAAAGTAAACAAAATTCAATAGAAAATTTCTTCACTTATGTATAGAGTTTTAAAATGTTAATAAACAGATTTTTCACCTATATAGGTTTTGATTTTCTTATTTTAGTTTTTTTTCACCCCTACCCCTCATAAGGGCCAATTTTAATTGGAACGGCAGGTGGCCCTTTCAGAGAGGTTTCACTGTATATGCGAAAGAAGCAACAACAATTATTTCTACACGAATCAAACTAAATTGGGGAAAAGATAAAAAGGTAAATAATGTAACATGATATTGTTATACACATAAAATATTAAAAGTTAGAAGACCCTCAATATACCAGTCTTCTGTTTCCTATAGTTATATTATCTACTGCATCATCTACTATATTATCTACTTCATGTACTACTACATCTACTACATCTAATCATCTGCATCTACACATTAACCTATACTTCTTAAGATTTACATTTACATATCTACACCTACACCTATGCATACATCTCATGTCTTCTCATCCACATTTATATATCTGCATGTGTATCTACATACCTACCACAGCTCAAATTTCTGTAAGCAATCATAAAATAAATATCTTGAATAAACTTAAATTTAGCATCCATATATTATACTCGTATGTAAATAAATATATATACAGAGTGTGTTTGATGTTATCCGCCAAACGAAAAGAAGGGGGATAAAAGAGCCCATGTTTATTATAAAACACCACAGAAATCCTGTCCTATTTCTAACCGTTCCAAGTTATGGTAGATTTAAAAAAAAAGCGTCAAATCTGAAAAAAACAAAAAAAACAAAAACAAATTTGTGATGTTTCTGTAAAATCTACACGCAAAATCAATATATATTTGGAAAGGGAAAAAAAAATCTATAAGGTGATGCCCTTTTCGTAAGAAGATCTGGATTTAACGGCGAGCTACAAGCTCTTATACATTTGGCGAAGGGCAAAATCAAATTATCGGCAAAATCTTTAACCAGGCAACATCGCAAACACCCTTTCTAGTCACAATCGGTCAAATTTACCAAAAACTTGTCCATTCTACTAGCTTTCGAAAAAGCCTACAATAAAATAAATCGGTTTCCTACTTCAGGAGAAATTTAGCCTTTTATTTGAAATGCTTCACCGGAAACACTCGTGTGTTAAATTCACACATTTGGCATCATTACGCCCAACAAAATCCATTTGAAATTCATCTTCAAGCGATCAACGCGTCACTCAAGCGATCGCCAACCATTCTAAGCCAAACATTTAAGCTGAATTGCGCCTGGAAAGATGATTTTCACCTTTGCAAATGGATTTTGTTAGGCGTAATGATGCCAATTGTGTAAATTTATCACATACTCAAGTCATATACAATTCAATATATACCGAGTGATTTCAGTGATGCATTTCAAATAAAAGTCTAAATTTCCTCTGAAGTAGAAAACCGATTTGGTTTATTGTAGGCTTCATAGACCTTTAGGCTTATTCGAAAACTTGTAGAATGGACAAGTTTTTGATAAGTTTAACCGATTGTGTTTGCGATATTGCCGGTTAAAGATTTTGGCGACAATTTGATTTTGCCTTTCGCCAATGTTTAAGCGGTTGTAGATCGCCGTTAAATTCAGATATTTTGATGAAAATGATATCATCTTATAGGCTCATCTGCTCTTTCCAAATCATATACTGCTCTTTCCAAATAGTATGTGCTTTTGACGCATTTTTGGCGCATTTTTTTTCTAACCACCATAAATCGGAAACGGTTAGAGATAGGACAGAATTTTATGATCTACCGTAATTTCCGGCGTATAATCCGTGGATCAAACAATCATGTTTAGACCCAGAAATTTTATTTAATCATTAATGTGAAATATTTACAGCGATTTACTAAGTTACATTTTATAAAATAAAATTTCTGGGTCGAAACAGGATTGTTTGATCCGCGGATTATACGCCGGAAATTACGGTACATGGACTCTTATATTGCCCCCCCCCCCCTTTCATTTGGCAGATTACATCAAACTCACCTTGTATAACGTTATTCATATTATATTATTTTTTAAAAAAAGGATATTTTAGTTATTGATCATTGGTTTCATGTAGGTTGTATTTAGTGTATTTTATTGTAAGAAATGGTAAGGATGGTTAATAGTATATTATAGAAATATTTATTATATGTTGGTTCTTACAATTAATATCTAATATATATAAATATCTTTTGATTTTGAAATATTATCAAAAACTTTCCAAGCTATTATAAGTAATTTATAATGTTATTCTTACAATATTATATTATGTCTAATTATATGTTAATGATAATAATTCAATACATTTAATTATAATTTTGTCCTCATATACCTAGTTCTTTTTTAATTTTTGTTTCTATAATAATATAGGGCAGAATGTGTATGTGGGCATAATACATTTGATCATAATACATTTGATATCTTATTATACATTTAAAATGTTATGAAAGCCTTAACTTTTACCTTTAAATATAATAGAATTTACCTTTGAAAAGGTTTTACCTTTAGAAAAGGTAAATTGAAAAGGTTTTTACTTTAGATATAATTGAATAACCATTTCTTAATATTATTTTATTACTTTATCCTTCAATTTTAAATATAATTTTAATTAAGTTTTATTATTTTTAATAAAGTTTTACTTTTTTAAACGACTCTTCAAAATATTTTAAATGCTACACGCATATTTTTTTTCTAACGTATATTTATAAATTAATGTTTTATTATTTTAATCAGTATATGTATATGTATTAATAACTATATTTACATTAATTTTTCTTTCAATTAGTTATTCAATTAGTTCAATTATTTTAATAGGTTACATAGTAAAATTTTTATTTTATAATCTAATAATATTTAGGCAGCATATTTCAATTACTCCCATGATTCTACTTTTATTATTTCTATTTTTGTATCGTCATAATATATTTGATATCTTATAATACATTTAAAATGTTATGAAAGCCTTAACTTTTACCTTTAAATATAATAGAATTTATCTTTGGAAAGGTTTTACCTTTAGAAAAGGTAAATTGAAAAGGTTTTACCTTTAGATATAATTGAATAACCATTTCTTAATATTATTTTATTACTTTATCTTTCAATTTTAAATATAATTTTAATTAAGTTTTATTATTTTTAATAAAGTTTTACTTTTTTAAACGACGCTTCAAAATATTTTAAATGCTACACGCATATTTTTTTTCTAGCGTATATTTATAAATTAATGTTTTATTATTTTAAACTATAGATGACAGCAGTTTGTAACATATTAACAAATAATATCATTTCATTGTAATTATTAATACATTCAATTCATCAGTTGCCAAATTGACCGTGGATAGTTTTTTCGGCTCCTAATATGGGATTAAATGTTTTAAATTAATTACATATCTTTCTGATCAATCCCTTCAGATATATACACTTTTACCAAATATAAATCTTTTCATTTTCAGTTAGAATAAATTAAGTGTTAGTGTTTTAAGCATTATTTTTTTTCATACATGGCAGCAAGGCTGTTTTTAATATGATTTGATTTTATTCATGGATGTATTTCTGTTTTGCGTAGGTGTATCACAAATAGATTTATTATTATTTATTCTTTATCTTTTTGTTCATAATTGGGTTAATATCATGGGTGATAATAATTTATTAAATTTACTAGTATTAAAATGGGATAAATATATTGATACTTTTTGGATATTTTACAATTTGTTAAAATAACTGATTTCTTTAACTGTAATTGTAACTATACAATCATTCCTTGTGCTTGCCAATTTGTATGAATGGCTGAGATGTTGACATCGAATTTTGAAATCGAAAATTTTGAGGGCGTTTTACTCCGAACAGCATTTACAAAATCGGTAGACACTCTAGCTTCGTTAATTTTTCAGCCAATCAACTTGATGAAAAAAATAATAATCAACGTCGCTTTTTTTTTTTTTTTTTTTTTTTTTTTTTTTTTTTAAATCATTTTCGTAGGCTTATTTCGAAATATTGATATTTCGCATTTCTGTGTAACTTTGAAGTAAATCATTATGAACAAATTAAAAATACATGTAATGCAATGGGCTTGCACGGGACTTTCCTGAAGCGAGAAGTTATATCTTTTTTCCCACCATATAGCGTATTCGAGCGCTTGAATCGGCAATTAACTCCATTTTTCACGTATTATTTTAATGAAACGGTCAAAGAGTCGTTCATTTTTATCTAGATTTGAAATTTGTGGTTTTGAATGGCAACAGTATTTGTTTGTTTATATCTTTTAATAAGTTGTTTATAATAGCTGGTTATCAGTTATTTTTAATTTAGACCTTATAAAACATTATAATTGGATAGTTTTTGAAGGTTTTAGAGAAAATAATGAATAATAGATATGATACAAAGTAGATTGTGTGTATATTTTTAGAATTTGAACAATCGGCTCGGCTTACTTACGGCATCGGAATACCTACGCCTAACATGGCCGCGATGCGTTTGCCTTTTCTCTAGGATGTGTAAGACCCGGAATCGTCACCTCACTAGCGTATTATATAAATAGATTCCCAATATAATGTCTTGCAATCAAATAACTGAAAAATATTTCAGTATTAATATATTCACATTCTAATGTTTAACAATCAAATAGCTAGAAATTATTCCATGATTAACGTAGTTCACCTTTAGTGCCTAATAATCAAAGCTGAAAATTATTCCATTATTAACATCATTCACATTCTAGTGTTTAACAATGAAATAGCTGAAAAGTATTCATTATTCACATTATTCAAATTCTTGTGTCTATCAATCAGCTGAAAATTATTCCATTATTAACATTATTCCCATTCTAGTGTCTAACAATGAAATAGCTGAAAATTATTCCATTATTCACCTTCGAGTGGCTAACAATAAAATAGCTGAAAATAATTTCATTATTCACATTCGAGTGGCTAACTATAAAATAGCTGAAACTTATTCCATTATTAACCTTATTCCCATTCTACTGTCCAAGAATCAAATAGCTGAAAATTATTCCATTATTAACATTATTCATATTATAGTGTTTAACAATCAAATAGCTGGAAATTGTTCCGTTGTTAACATTATTCGCATTTTATTGTCTAACAATCAAAACAATCAAATTGCGTTCTCCGTTTTACGATATAATAATTGAATAGCGTTTGTTCTCTTGGACATCATTCTTTCTGCGCCGGGCCAGTCTCCTGACCGCTCTTTAGTTCTTGGTTTCCAACTCATTTCGAACTTTTCTTTCCTTAATTTTTTTTCTTGTTTTTTAATAATAGCGATATTTTACCTGTGTATAATGAAATCTTTAGAAATTCAATTTGATTTAATAAAATGCAAAGAAATAATTTTATTAATCTTTTTCTTTTAAAGCTTCAAAATAATGATTTTCTTTTCATATTTTTATCTTTTTATTTCATTATAAACTACATTCATTTTCTTTCTGATTCATTTTTTGAATGTAACGAAGTGGAACCCGTCAAAATTTGACGAAAGAAAATGTTTAAAAAGGAACTGTTAGAATGAATTTATAATAAACCTACAAAAATAATTATATTAACCTCTTCGCGATGAGCGGCCTTTACGGAATTTTTAATCTTTTACCACCGGTTTTTTAAAACAGAAATTTTCGCCTATATGAATCGCAGAAATGCTACCATTAAATAAGGCAAAGCTTACACTAAAAAATAACTGGTGGGAATAATCGAGGATTCTGAGCATCTTATGCGTCACGTATATGTGTCGCTCGTCCCCAAGGTGTTAAAAATGCAATCTTACATTTTCTATTCTAACTTAAATATATATATATATATATATATATATATATATATATATATATATATATATATATATATATATATATATATATATAACAAAAGTTACCAAAGTGCTATTTCCATTAACTTCGAGTTTTTTAATTGTCCAAAAATTTAACTTTGTCCGTATAAATAATCGGTAACATGCAATGAAGATATAAAAAAAGCAAAAATTGCATCATTTTTCAATGAAAACTAAACATTTTCCCCGATTTATTATCAAAATTTATATGTGTTCTTTGTGAATAATTTAAATTCTAGGATATTGATGTCAATAATATATATTCAAACAAATTTTTCGTAGTCTATTCATATTTAAAATGCTCCTTCTGTTTTAATTTTTGCTCCAAATTTTTATTATCTATAAATTATGATCTTGATACATAACTACAATAAATCAGTATACATTCGTTTTAGAAATATGATGTATTAAGTTTCTCGAATTAATAATAAAATCTATTAGCATGGAAATTTTTAATAAAATTCAGTTTTAGCTTTTGTTTCTTCTTCTTTTTTTAATATTTTTCTTGGGATTAAAAAATGAAGACATAGATTTTTTAACAAACATTCTTGAAATAATAATAATAATAATAATAATAATAATAATAATAACAATAAATGGAGAAAATACTTTAAAAGTTTGATTGCAAAGACCATTTTTAAATATTTAAAAAACTAATTAATTGATTTAGAAATTTTTTAATTTTCAGTAAATTTATATATTTTTTCAAATATTTGTTGAATTTTTAGTACAGAATACTTCTTTGAAGAATTTCTTGTTGGAATAAGATAAATAATGAAAAATATTTTTTTAAGTACACCAGCCCTTTAAGTTATATGAAAAGGTGTGTTATAAATTAGTACTTACGCCATCTTAATTTAGTATTATACATATGAAAAACCTTCCGAGTTTGAACCTGAGCTAGTATTCATAATAGTTTGTTTTCATAATAGTCTCCAGATCAAGGAAAAAACGAAAATATTTGAAAAACACTGTTGAAGATGGGTATAAAGGGGTAAGAATGGTGAAAGTAATTTGGAAGAAAGAAAATTGGTATAAAGGAGTACGAACGAGGAAAATCTTTCGAAAAAACACAGTTGGAGATATGTATAAAGTTGGCAAAACGATGAAAGCCATTTGAAAAAACTCAGTTGAAGATAGGTATAAAGGAGAAAGAATGGTGGAAGTCCTTTGAAAAAAAAAAAATAAAGAAAACAGTTGAAGATTGGTATAACGGGAAAAGAACAATGATAGACCTTTGAAAAAACAATTAAACATTGTTATAAAGGCGGGAAGAACGATGAACGTTGACTCTCGTAAAAGAAAGAAAGAAAAACTAGTCGTTGGAGGCCACCGTAATAAATATGCATAATATAAAATATGAAAATAAAACATGTGTAAACTATTTATAAAATGCATTGCAATTCGAATAAAATCGTGACTTGATGACTTCACAAAGTTTAAATGCTCTATTACTGAATTGCGTAAAAGACACATCCTCATAACTCCAAAAATGACAATCATATTAACTAAGAGTTTACTGCGTCGGATTAAGCGTCTAATTTTCAATTAAAATATATCTTTGAATTGAAATTTGAATGAAATACAGGGTCATGAAAAATCGAAGAGTGTGGAAAATAGGATTACAAATATCTTGGCAACTAATTACCCGATCAACTTCATTTTTTTATGAAAAATTTATGTTTTTTTACTGTTTTTTATATTTACTTCTTAAAATAATTAATTTCGAAAAATTTTATATACCTTTTATCAGAACAAATATTTCGAGAATCCGAAAAAAAATATTTCCGGATAATCGAGGTTACTGAAATTCAATGAGCTTCTTTACATTATCACATGCATAGTACATACCAAGTCTCTATCTCAATTTGTTCGGGAGATAGAGCGTTTACAGACACATACACACACACACAGACGGATGGCATTTTTTTTTTTTTTCTAAAACTATGTTTTTCGGGTAGGGTAGGGTAGATTATTGACGGCCAATTATCTACACTTGGGATATAGGCCCGGGGGGAGTGCCCTTCGTGGGGGTCTTTCTAAGGGAACCTAACCCGTATTTACGCATGGATAAATCCACGGCTCGAAGAAAACCACGAAAACTCCGAACGATTAGGCCGACGGGCGCGATTGGGATCGAACCCAGCACCTCCCGTCTACCAGTTCGAGAGCAGAACCTCTCAGCCACTGGTGGGGCCCTATGTTTTTCGGAATCTCCAGTGTCTGAAACGTGTAAATCCGTCAAAAAAAATTTTTTTTTTCGATTTTCAAAACGATTACAAGATCCAGACTTTTTGCACAGGGTCCTGTTTTTGTGAAATTGTGAACAGCTTTTTATATTTGCGAAAAATTTAATCATAATTTTGTGAATTTGAAATGGTCGTTATATTCAAGTTCTTGTTTATGCATTTTTAAGAAGATATATGGATATAAAATACATATATTTTCTTTATATACGTAAAAGTGGCAGGTCAGATTTTACTTTTAAATGATTAATTTGTGAAATGTTTGGTTTAAAGATGGAAAAATTTTGTGAAAAACCTATTTTTAAGACAAAGAATTTTGTGAAGTGTCCTGTTTTAGGAAAAATAATTTTGTGAAGGGTCCTGTTTTAGGGAAAATAGTTTTGTGAAGGGTCCTGTTTTAAAGAAAATAATTTTGTGAAGAGTCCCTTAAAGGACCTAATTTTTTCCTAAACAGATCCTTGATAATCCTTTTCTCCTTGACCCTTCAAGTATTTCTGATTTTGTGCCCAAATTGAAGGTTTCAAAATAATCGACTCTTTTAGAAATTAATTAAGTTATATGAATTTTTGTTTTGTTTTTTCAGGGTAAATTTTAAATATAGAAGGTGAACAAGTCCAATTCACTCTTTGCACCTCCCCCAACACTTTTCTGACCGCGATCATTATATACAGATATACGTTTTTTTTTTTTTGTTATTTCTTCGAATCCAACTTACCACATTCCTTCTTGCAGGGCACAGTGAACAGTCATTTCGCACGCCGCCATTAAAATATTAATATTATCGTATAAATTATTTATGAAACGGTAATGAAATAAAATATGAATTTTAAATTTTGGCATGACTACGAACCTTAAAATAAAATTAAAAAAAAGGGTTAGACTGATTTATTGCGGGTCTTTGAACTTGGCTACCTTTTTGTACTTTTGAATATTTCATGGCTATAACAATGTCAGATTACATTATTTACTGTTTTATTTTTTCCTGAATTTTACCTGATTCGTGTAGAAATAATTGCCTAAGTGGCTTCTTCCGCAGATAGGTCATCCAAACATGAGATAATATCTGTTTGCTATCTATTATAATTTTTTTTATAATAATAAGTCTGGAGATAATGGGAAGAAAACGTGTGGGAAAGTCATGTATCCTTAATATTTGCGTTAAATTAATTTTATTAAACAAAATTAGATCTATCCCGTTGTTTCAAATAAACATTTTTTTCATTGGTATCAGAAATTATAAGATACACAAATTCTAAGTTTTAATTGAATCCTTTTTTTTTTTTTCATTTTGATTACTTACGGAGATTTGACATGTGTAATATAAATGTAGATGTACAAACATAGGTGTATCATATGTAGATATATATAATGTAGATGTAGACTGAATCGTTCTCTAAAAAAAAGGTTGGGGGACGCAGAGCACTAATTTATTGTGGGTCATACAGATTTGTTGCTCACTAATTCGTTGGGGGAAATCATTTTCCTTAAATAATGAGTTAAATTATTTTTTGTTAAATAAAATTTTAATTACCCCGTTTATATATACATACGAGCCGGTCGCTTCCGTGTGCGGCCCAGATACCTTCTACAGAGTACAACACGAACATTGCTTTGAGGCCAGAAAGTGCATTTTACATGCAAACAGAAAAATATAAATAAAATACTTTATTTTAAACTATACGAAAATAACTATTATGAATAATAAAAAAAAAGCAATATAAATAAGCAATGTAAATAAAGATTTCGCTACATAATATTTTTTTTTTTTTTTTTTTTTTTTTTCATGAGCCCACTGACAAAGACCCGCTTGGCCCTGCCCGTGATTATCTACGGGAAAGGCAGAGCTTTCAGATAAAATTAACCAAAATGGGATAGGAATAGGATAAGATACATGGCGATCATTATAAATGGGCTTTGTGGCTTCAAAGAGCATTTCATTGTTAATATAGTGATCAAAATAACGGGGCACTGTGTGCTTATACAGCAAGCCCTATAACGGAGCCCTGTAAAATTTTCGCGCATAAATCGTTAAAATGACAATGATGCTTTCCTGTGGCTTTCACGTCTATAAACTGATTATACGACAATCACTATAACGAAGCTTTCTGCATACCCGAGCCCATAAATATGGCGATCAACATTTAAATCGCAAATCTACAAATCTTTACTTCCAAAAAATGTATTTTGAAAAGAGGTGGAAATGTATATTATATTTTGTATAAAAATTGAAATCCGATCGCTAAAAGACGAAAAGCACAAAAACAATTTATAAAATAAAAATAAATAAATAAATAAATAAACAACAACTTTTTCTTGGAAAAATGCCGCACAAAATATCTAATAAGAAATCAGCAATAATTGTCTTATTCGTCTAATCTTCCATAATCGGATTCATAACCGATATTGGCTACAAAAACGCCGAAATACGCGTTTAACTATTTTTTTAGTAGATTCGTTATCCTGAATTTCAAGTTCCTACCAAAAGGTGCTGCTGAGATATGGCGAAATGGAAACAGGTTCTAAAAGTGAAACTATCCTCATTAAAAAAAAAAAAAAAAAAAAAAAAAAAAATCTGCAACTAAAATCGAAAAATAAAAACGGCCTGCGTAGAGATCAACCTCAACTATCCAATGGAAACAAAATGTTTTAAAAATATTGAAATGCAAACGAGGTATTTAAAAAAATTATCCCATATGATTAACATTAGGGAGCGGGTGTTTTCCCGTGAGTGAAGTAACTTCTTAACTGCTGTGTAGTAGTCATATGATCATGCTTCGTTTGTTTTTGAGTTTCTCTGCGATAATCAGTATCAGTTTGTGTTTAACACTGAACCAATAACCAATAATTACTTATTTGCGATTGTTGAAATAAATTAAGAATAGAATGTGACTTATTGAGCTTATTTGTACATCTAATGTATTTATGTATAATAAAAATATTCAGAGTTTTAAAATTATAAAATTAATGAGACGACGGTTTTCAGGCAGGCGAAGCCTTCCGAAATGATGATGAAATGAAGCATATTTATATAATACAATGTCTTCAGAAAAACAGTGAAAATCAGTGCATGTAACCGTACCTCGTGTTACAAGTTTGTAAGAATTTAATCTACTGAAACTAGTTGAAATCTTACTTGCATTGTTGGTAATACGAAAGAAATAAACTGTAAATAAAAAGTCTTAATTATTAAACAAAAGGAGTTAAAAATAGAATGTGATTTACCTTATTTGTACACCTAATTTATTTGTCTCGCAAAAATATTAAGAGATTTAAGATTATAAAATTATTGAAACGACGGATTTTCAGGGAAGCGGAACCCTCTGAAATAATGATGAAATAAAGCATATATATATATATATATATATATATATATATATATATATATATAAAGTTTTGGAGTATTATATTAGTGCATGTAACCGTATTTAGTGTTACTGTTCGTAAGAGTTTAATTTTCTGAAACTATTTAAAATCTTACTTGCAATATCAGTAATACGAAATAAATAAATTGTAAATATAAAAGTTAAAAATATTGAATAAAATAATTTGAGAAGAAAAACGTGACTTACAGATATGATGTTAAGGCCTTTAATGTACAGATATACTAGTTTAAATCTCTTCTGTTTAAAATTTCTATTTTTACAATCCAAAGTAAAAATAACTAAACGTTTTCTTTTTCTTTTTCTTTTTTTTTTTTTCGGCCACGGTAATTTCAACATCAAAGAGAAAAAAAAAATGTGCATGTTATGCATAGGTAGGAAGGAAAAACGTTGAACAGGAAAGGTTATTATAAATATCATACGCCGTCCATTGATCCTAATATTTTTTTACATATTACACTATGCAGACAGAATGCGGCATACGATGCAATATTATATATAAGATATTCTACATATTGTATGGCTGAAATAGTATAAATGAAAATTTAATTAAAAAATAATTATTGTTTCAATCGAAAATAACTGGAACTGTTAATTAAATATATCAATATTTACTGTAATTCCTTTTATAAATACTTGAAATTTAAAATTCTGTATTTCTTAAATAACGAAAGATATGTAATAGTTATATAGCGCGTTCAACAGCAGATGGCAGCACTATTAAAATTATAAATAAGCAAACACTTTCACATAAACTCGGTAAATTTTGTGGTGCTGCTATCTGTTGGTAATAAAAAGAAACAAATAAAAGTTAAAGATCCATGAGTCACGCTAGGATAAATTAATAGAAATGAATGCAAGACTCATTCAAATTTAGTTGCTTTTCTGATATAAGAAAACTGATAAAGTATAAGAAAATCAAATCAAATCAAATGACATAAAATAAATACACAATTCTAAATTTGTTTTATTTTGATATATATTATTATGTTATCTAACAAACACATGGATATTGTTTTAAGAATCTCAAAAAGAAAAAAAAAATCCTGTCATCAGTTGTATTTGTATAGAAACTAACCAAGAAAAATTTTAACAGAGCGAGGGTTTCTTTTTTACTTTACTTTACTTTTCTTTCTTTTATTTATTTTTTCTTTTATTTTTTCCTTTAAAAATTATCTTTACAAAAAAAAAAAAAAAAAAAAAAAAAAAAAAAAATTAACAACTACTTACTGCATTCTCAGTTACATTAATATAAGTAATAAAATTAAAAGAAAAGATTAGAAGTAATAATTAAGGTTAAATATAAATTTTACTGAATCAAAAGGAAACGTAAATAAATATCATTGTTATCATATTTCTTAAATATAAAGCAGAATTTATTTTTAAATTTAAACTCTCTCTCTCCCACATAACAATAGAGTCTGATGCTTTTTAGGGTTTTGTTCATCTCACGAAACCCTATTACTCCCGCTTCGTTGTCTGTCCGTCAAAAAAAAAAAAAAAAAAAAAAAAAAAAAACATGTAACTTACAGTCAAAATCATAAATTTGAAAAAATCGTATTATTTTAATATATAGAGATAAAAAACCAAAAATCTAACAGCCTTTTCCTATTAAATTTAAACAATTTTCGTTATAGCAGTTGCCAACAATTAAAAATCCACAATAAAATTCTTTCCACAATAATTAATTTTCTATTGAAAGATTTCCACGTGAAAATGAAAAAATAAAGTTTCACCAATTTAAAAAAAGATTAATATGACGTCATATTGGTAATAAAACGGGTTGGGTTGGGTTGATTATTGACGGCCAATTATCTACACTTGGGATATAGGCCCGCGGGGAGTGCCCTTCGTGGGGGTCTTTCTAAGGTAAACCTAATCCGTATTTACGCATGGATAAATCCATGGCTTGAAGAAAACCACGAAAACTCCGAACGATTAGGCCGACGGGCGCGATTGGGATCGAACCCAGCACCTCCCGTCTACCAGCTCCGAGAGCAAAACCTCTCAGCCACTGGTGGGGTGGTAGTAAAACGGAAATTTTTAAACATTTCTCAATAATACAAGGAGTATGTGTAAATACAGAAAGCAGCTTAATATGACATCATTAGAGAATTAAAAGGAAAATTAATCTGACGTCTAACATTTTGAAGGTCTCTATACAACATGTTTAATTTTGAAATTGATTTTTTTTTTTTTCAATATCGTATTTAGTCCACATGACAGATATTATTATGATAGAGTATAATAGCTGGCTTCGCCCGCTATCGGACCGGTTCAGATTTTCGAAAAAACGAGAAAAATAGACCGGTAAATTTTTACTTTAGAAAAAACATGACTTTTTTTTTTTTTTTTTTTTTTTAAATGAAATTTATTTGGATTTATTAAAGGGAGGATAAAGTGTTTTGAAAGGAACATTAAACAAAACCCTTTGTGCGATCTGCGATCACACTTACCCACTTGTACACTGTTGTTATTAATGTTGTTTGGAAAAAAAGATGAGGAAGACAAACAATGGCGCTTTTGAAAAACTTAGAATTTTAAAGATTGAAGAACAGCTCTTATATTGTCAATTACATGCTAATAAATTCTTTTGAAATAAGTCTCAATTTTTACAAAATTTTCACAATTACTATCGTGGATTTTTCTTTGTTTGGTCAGAAAATTTTTGCTATACCCCCTGAACCTTTCGCTTATAACTCGATCAGTAATTTATTTATTAAAAAAATTGAAAACTCATTTCGATTCCAAATCACTTCAAGAGTCAGGCCTGCCAATTTTATGTCTTTGCGTTTAAAAATGAGTCAAAAAATGTGTCAAAAAGTTTTGCGTTGTTGAGCAGGTCATGTGAGTCCCCTCACACGAAAATAAGTCCCCACCCGCGCATTAATGCTAATTCTATGGGACAGTTATTTTACGATATCTCGTTTGCATTTCAATATTTTTAAACGATTTTTTTTCTGCATGGGATAGCTGAGATTGACCTCTGCAGCGTCTCCTTTTTATTTTTTCGATTTTCTTTGCGGATTTTTTTTTTATGAGGATACTTTTACTTTCGAAGCCACTTTACTGAAACTCCCCGATCGCGAAATTTCATGTTAACCTATGGGAAAACTTAGAAGCTCGATTACTTATTACCTAATATATTTATTAAAATACGCTTTTCACCATCAGAAAGTAGACGTCAGATGCCGACGATGTGCATTTTTAAAAATTGTTTCTTTTTATTTTAAGTATTTTTAAGAATATGATAAAATTTCATAAAGTGGAAATTTCAAAGTTTAAGTAAATACTTAAAGAAAATTTGTAAAAACGCATATCGTTAGCATCTGACGTGTATTTTCTGATGGTGAAAACAACATTTTAATAAATATATTTGATAAAGAGTAATCGCGCTTCTAAGTTTTCCCATAGGTTAACATTGGATTTCGCGATCGGGGAGTTTCAGTGAAGCGAGATCTTAATTAGCTCACTAACTTTCACGTATAATCATATATATTTTTTTATTGTCAACATCCCTTTTTCTGAGCAAATATAAAACGCAGAACGATAAATGAGATACCATACGACAGGAATTTGAACGAGCTTCTGACATAGTATATTCACATTTTGTTAAAACATGTTTTTTGATTAAATATTGCAGTTAATTAAAAATTAAATCAGCATTGTTTTCACAAATGAAATGAAAGGTTTTTCTCAAATTAGTGTTAAATAAAATACCACATAAATGATTACAAAAAAAAATTCTATAAAGATAAATTGGGGCATAGTTGCTGCACGGGTTATTTTATATATTTATGATTAAAAAGCATAATTTAAATTCAAATGTTCAATTTATTTTTCTTTGTCCCATGTTTTTTTTTTCGAAACAGATGATGTCACATCTAATGCAGTTAAAGTACGATTGATATTTTTTTTTCGCTTGCTATCTTCGCTCAGTTTTTGCTCTAACTTTGATGGTATAAATAAGATGATATTCTAGCTTGATTAATTTTGTTTGCAGATAAATTTTTCCTTAATTTTTTTAGACATTTAAATCTGCTTCTAGAAAAATATTAGATATTGCTAAAAAATATTAGACTGCAGTGCGAAATTTTCGCACGGGTCCACTGGTAATAATAAAGCACCAATTTGATTGAAAAGTTGTTGCCAAAACGTCAGTGAAGGCTCACTGTGGAGACGCGAAAAGTTTTTGGTTTCCGCCTGTCTGTCTGTCTGTTCCGTGATAACTGCCGTAAAAATCGTCCTATTAAGTTGATTTTTGGTGGATATGTTGGTGAGGTATCCGGAATGAGTTGTATTGTTTTTAGTTACATTTGGTCCATTAGTTCGAAAAATATAGAACATTTATTTTTAGGTCATAATGCTTTCCTATAAGAATGCTGACGATTTTCAAATTTCATTTTTAACTGAAATGAAAATCGCATATTTGAATAATGGATTTATACGTAAAATTACGGATACTAAATTTTCGATATGGAGGTCTTAAATATATGTAATAGCTTTGAAAATTTACCGATACATCTATTAGAATTTAGAAATTAATTGTTTAAATTATTGGAAATTTTTTTGCAACTGTTCGGGAAATATAAAACATTTTATTTTCCTATTTTTTACAAATTTAAATTCCATTTTTTTTCTTTCCTCTTTATTTTATCAGTTGCTTAGAAACCATATTTCAAAGAATATCAAAATAAGAAATGTATTTTTTTATCTAAAAAATTACAAGAATAAGATGTTCATAAGAATTTTAGAATGTCATTGTATAAATCGTGTTTAATTTAATGCTTCTAATTTCTGAAACCTTCGAAGTATTTTATATGCTTATAAATATGTATGTAACATAAAAACATTTAAATTGCAGATTGTAAGATGCTAAATAATATGAAAAGTGAGATTAAAAAACAATGACTCAAAGATGACGTTGAGGCTCCTGATATGCAGATTTACTAGTTTAAACTCTATTTAGATTGTATATCTATTAAGAAGACAAAAAAAAAAAATCTTTATTTTGAGCTTTTGTAAAACATCCGATAGGTCACATAAAGTATTTATTGTTAGTTTAGGTTACAGAGAAATTAAAAGATAGAGAAAACAATATCTTGAAATACTGGATTAACAAATTTCAATAAACACATAAAACAGTTTTATTACTTGCTGCATCGATCGTCCTTGGAAGTATTATGCCAGTAAAAAAAAGTTTATTAGTTATTTTAATAAGGGTACCAAAAGGACCATTATTGAAATGCAAAATGATTTATACAAAGTTTTCAAAGAAATAATAATAATAAAAAAAATGTTAAAAAGTAGTTATCAAGTATCGTTGAATTTCAGAATTTGAAGGATCACAGTATCCCATTGTGACGATCAATCTCAAATCCAAAATGGCAATTTTCTGACATATTCTTGCATTCACATTTTATTTGTAAACGCATGTTGTCAACTATTCTTATTCATAAACTATGAAATAAAATGTTGTTTTCCACTTTTCGATAAAGGTAAAGGATCCTTAAGAAAATTCTGTTAACGTTAACGTATTGAACCAAATTTCCGGACGCGACAGCTCAAGAAAAGTCGTCATAAGACAGCAATCGCTTATGTAGTACATTTATCAAAAAAATAAAGTGATATTCTATTCCAAATCACTTTAATAATCATTCCTGTCAGTTTTATGCTTTTGCGTTCAAAAATGACTTCAAAAGTGTGCCAAAAAGTTTCGTATTGTTGAACAGGATTTTTTTTTTTTTTTTTTTTTTTTTTTTTTGAGGATGCGGTAGCCCAAGAAAAGTTTATGTAATACATTTATCAAAAAATAAATAAAAAAAAAGATATTCTATTCCAAATTATTGCAATAATCATGCATGCCAGTTTTATGCTTTTATGTTAAAAAAAATGAAACTTTCAAAAGTGTGCCAAAATATTTCGTATTGTTGAGCGGGAGTTTTTGAGAATTTTGTTAAGGCCGCGTTCTCAAATCTGAACTGGCTACTTTCTGGCACATTTCTGAATTCATTTTTATTCGCAATCGCATTAAATTGGTAGTAATTCAAAACTATGTAATCGAACAGTTTTGTCCCTATTTCCGTAAAGGCAGAAGATCTTTCAGGAAATGTTGTCAAGTTGGCGTTTTGAACCGAATTTCCGGACGCAACAGCGAAGGAGAGGAAAAAAAAAGGACTTTCTTGAGACAACAGTCGCTTATAACTCAAGATGTAATTCATTTATATATATATATATATATATATATATATATATATATATATATATATATATATATATATATATATATAATCTTCGATTACAAATTACTTCAATAATCATGCCTGCAAGAGTCATGTTTTTACGTTTAAAAATGAGTCTGTAAATGTGTTAGAAAATTTCGCGTTGTTGAGCGGGGAAAAATGATAACATTCCAGCTGATGTAAATGTTGAGGAAGCACAAAAAAACATTGGTATGTAAAAAAATAAACTATCAATTTTAGAGAAATGTTCACCGTTATTATATTGTAGTACTAGTCGGTGAGGGTTCATCCTATAAATTTCAAAGAAAAATACAGATTCATTTATTAGTTATTAATAATTAAACTCTCTCACTTTATTGTTCTTATTTTTGGAATGTTATCCTTTTTTCCACTCTTCCGTTCAAATATTTATTTTTTTTTAGAACCGTCCTCGACAATACGAATATTTCTGATACAACTGCGAAATGTTTACATTCCAGCGAGTAAATTTTAGGTTTTCTCATTCACCTGCCTGCACCCCCCCCCCCATATATAAATGAGAGAAACATTTAATTATATTCAGTTGCCACCAGGCGCCGTTCTCTTGATTGTCATATACCGTAAATACAGGATGAAATGAGAATTTTCGATTATTGGAAATCTGAAAACATTACTTATATAGGTGTAAAATTTAGTTTGTTATTGTGTCAGAAATTAGCAAAATTGAATAGGAAGAAAGCTAAATGTTTAGTAAAACACAACAGTAACTGTGTTGAATGAAAACATTTTCTCCGGGGGGCGGGGGATTTCTGCAGCTCTTGGGGGGGAGGGGGTTAAATTGGAGTTCCGAAAGGGGTATGTGTGCAGAAATTGCACTTCTAAACCATTAATTAGCATAAAATTTATAATTTTCTGGGGGGAGAATGTGTCTCCTGGAACACATTCCATATTAATCCTATTGGAGATATATTTTAAATATCTCGTTCGCATTTCCATATTTTAAAATATGATTTTTTTTTTCATTGGATAGCTGAGATTGATCTCTACAAGGCCGTATTTTACTTTTTTCGATCTTGTTTGCAGTTTTTTTTTTAATGATGATACTTTCACTTTCAAAACCGGTTCTAAAAGTGAAAATATTCTTTTTTTTTTAAAAAAAACCTGTAAACAAGATCGAAAAAGTAAACAACAGCCTTTGTAGAAATTGACCTCAACTATCCAATGCAATAAACAAACAAACAAACAAAAAAAAAACAAAAAAAAAATCATTTTAAAATATTGAAAGGCAAACGAGATATTAAAAAAAAAAATCTCCTATAGGATGAACATTTGCGAGCGGGTCTTTTCACGTAAGTGAAGTAGCCTCTTAACACTAACACTTAAATCTATGTGCTAAGATAATTGCTGTGGTCACTGCTAACCGATGCTGTTTTTTAGAAAATTAAATTTACATTTGATTATTTTCCGTAACAACAGATTTGGCTTTCAATAAAAATTGGTCTTAGACATTTTGGTCTAATTTCTATCTAATTTATTATAAAAAAAAAAAATGTGAAATATGTATGTTTTTAATTCTTAAAAAAAGGGAAAAAATTAAAAGAAGAAGGAGAAATGTTTTAATGTAAAAGGGAAAAGGCGATGGTATCAAAATAAGGGAGTCGGTCTTCCTTGAAAAATTGGAGAGTTGGCAGGTATATCATACTTTTAGCCCACTTCAAACAGCCTACCCATCATTGGATCATGATGTAATAAGACTCCCTGTCAACAAAATAATGCTTGTTGACGATAAGTAAATTCTTCATATCCTATAGTTATCATTTTTATCATTTATCACTTACTATCTTCTCTAAAGTATTAAGGAATACTATCAGAGAAAAAAAAAAAACTCTTTCCATATTAGTGATACTTTTGTGAAGGGAGGGGGATAGAAGAAGATGCATGTAGACCACCCACTCCGTAGTTTGATCTTATCTCGGTCTGAGGAATGCAGAGTGAATTTAGGATAACTTTTTCGAGAACTTTATGAAGTACACTTTTACTTTGATCTGTAAAACGTCGAAATAATTTTTGGCGGCGAGAGTATTTCGGCAATAACCTGTGTGCGACCGGAACGTGCGCGAAATAACACCTCAGTGTCGCTCTAGCTTCAGAGATAAGGAAAGAGCACTTGTGATTCAACAGGTGAGAAACGCAAGATAGCCATGTCAGTGATTTATCTGAAATGGGGTTCATGATTAAAATAAATGGCTTCCTTATTGTTATTATAGGTAAACGTTCGCATTGTACTGTAGGATATAATATCCCTCCATGGGCGCCGTGAGAGCGAATTGCTGGGATAGGCAAGATATTCGAACAGAAATACCTGAGGTCCGCAACCTAAGCAGCGTTTTTTAAGAATGAAGAATCTATATATTTAAAGCTAACAGCGCATTTCTTAAGATTTCACATAAAATTTTTCACATAAAATTGATTTCAGTGCTTCAATTTTATTTTAAAGCAGGAAGGGGAAATACCCGGGGGATTCTCCCCTTCTATATAGTTTGAGAGTGTGCTGGGTCTGAACAAAAGGGAACAGAGAGTGGTTTAAACCCACGCATTGAGAAATCCTTTCATCCTTCTCTCACTTCCAATGGGAAGAAAAACTTTCTCTTTCTTTGAAATGACAGCTTTTCTTTTAGATGAATGTTACAAGCAGTGTCTGGAACCTGGAGCTTGGGCCTGGGTCAGTTTTCGTTGAAGAGAAACGCTTCACCCCTCGGACAAAAAATAAATCAACAATTACAGTTTTTAAAAGTACGTTGATGCAGTTTATTCAGGATTCTAAATAAAAATGTCTTTATTTTTATTTTTATTTATTTATTTTTATTTTTTTTATTTAAATCTGAGTTGACCAGAAGTCAGTGGGGCGCCCAATCATAAGTTCGTTTAATTCGAGGACCGTTTGGAATAAACCGATCAGCTTAGCGGACGAAGCTCCGCTAGTATAAACTTTAAATCAGAGCCATATTAGCTCCATATGAGACCCGGGGCACATGTACTATTTGAAAGTGCCTTTTCTCAAAATATTATCGAGTTATAGAATAAATACATTACAACCATAACATACTATCACATAGTGCAATTTAAATTTTATATTGTTGTTTTATGTTCAAAAATTCATTATTTTGTTTTTGTGATGCTAGTTAGAAACATAAGCCTAAGTTTTTCGCATAAGCATGTTTCACGTAATATTCAGTTTTTAGGAATTTGGCAGTTTCTTTTAAACTCATTTGCAAATACTGAGATAGTTCAGTGATGTCAAATAAATGAAATATATATTTAATGCCAAATGTAAACAGTTTCAGAGAGTACATATAAAGAATTTTCGGACCCCCTATAACTGGAAAACTGGGGCACGTGCCCGATATGCTCCTGTGATAATCAGGCCCTGCTTAAAACAATCTAAACTAGTAATTTTTTTTTTTATCAAAACCTCCTCGTGAGACAATTTTAAAACATTTCATTGTAAAAAGTAATATAGGAATGAAATAAATAAGAGATAATTAAAAAAAACAAAAGTAAGCTTCTTTTTATTATTATTACTAAAAATGAAGAATTAAATAAGATTTTGTATTTTTTTTCGTCAGAAGGAGTGAGGGGATTTCGCCCCCCCCCCTGGACCTCCAGTTTTAGATAATTTTTAAGAGGGGAAGGTGCAGAGAAAAATCCTTAGTTTTTTCTCCCCTAATGTTTAATTATTTTAGCCACTTAGAAAGATTAAGTTGTACTTTTTTTTTTTTTTTCTAAATCATTGGGGAAAAAAAATTAACGAATTTCAAAATTCAGTTAGGGGCAATAATTCTCTTCTGCCTCTCCCCTTACAGGCTCCCATGTATATTTCTCTATTGTGTTCTTTAAAAAGTTATAGGTAAACGTTCTCATTGTATTGTATTGTAGGTTATATTATATCTCTATTGCTACCGCTACACTCTAATCCTAACTCCCTAACTCCTCCCTGACGGTCACGGGACACTTAAACCTATAATTAATTAAACTTCCTTAACACACTAAAATTATTATATTGAATAAAGCATATGCAACTCATACGTGCCATTAAAAAAAAAAAATCTTTATCAAAGCCAAAAAGCCTTCACAAATGTTTTAAATTGATATTTTAATTTTAAATTTGTAATAAACACTATGCTAAAATTCTTATTAACTTATTTATATACAAGTATGAGTTTCAACTTTCACTTTTTCCTCCATTTTTGTATGATGAATTATAATTATAGTCTATATTATTTTTTTCTGCTTAATCGTTTACTATACTGAAACAGAAATCATTTGCGACTTACTTATATTAATATTGACCTTTTGATAATGTGTTTCACAATATAGATTTCTGTTTTTTTTTTTTTTTGTAATGTTATTACTTTCACTCAAAGCTTCGAGCTCACTCTTATTATTTGGTAGTAATTTCAACTTGATACCTTCCAGCCATAAACTAGTTTGTCAGAAAATAAATCGACACAGGATTATAAATTAGGGATTTTCGGTGTTTTTCCTATACATGTACTTATAAGACCTTCCTTCCTGCCAAATTTCGAGATTTTAGGTCCCTATAGTTTTTGAGAGTGAGTTTGTCTGAAAAATGTTGTTTTAAGACCGTAACTTTTTATTGTATTGCGTTAGAAGCTCTAAATTTTTACAAAACAATGGGACCGTGGACCTTATTATTTGATATGAATTCAATCTTGATATCTTCAGTCGTTCCTGAAAAGAAACGGTCTTGACCGACAGACAGCCAACAAAGTGATACTATAAGGATTCCATTTTTTTCTTTTCAGGTACGAAACCCTAAAAAGTAGGGCACGAAATTTCCGCTCGCCAGCTCGCCATTGGCGAGCAAATTGGCAAATTGTAGATTGGCGAGTAAATATCCTCTTTTGAAATGTTGTGCTTCAAATCAAACTGTATACGCTCAGAATATCATGCCTCAATCTAGCGACACGCGGAAGTGTTTTAAAATCAAGCGACGGCATTTATACTCCAAAAGAAGAAAAAATGCGGCGTCACCCACTTCCATTTCCTCCTACGGAGGAACGAACTTCCCCCGTCTGCATTCGTTCCCTGCTTTCGTCCCCTGCACCGCGCAAGAGCCAAGGTTGCTTTTTTCGCTTCCGAGGCTGAATCTGATCGCTCTTCACTCCTGCGCGAAGTGAATCAGGTTTCGCCATCTAAGCTCAGCTGCTTGAAACACGGTAAAACACGGCTTTCTCCCGAATTTTTTACATTTTAAAAATTGTTCATATTTTTCATGAATGTAAAATATTCTGGATTTAACAGACAGCTCCTTCTAATAATGGTAAAAGTTCATTTTCTGGGCAGGTGTGGTGACCGACGTTACTGTCTGAATGAATATAAAATAGTGGCGAGCAAAAATTTTAGTCTGGCTAGTACCTTTTCAACTGAAATTTCATGCCCTGCTAAAAATGATTTAAATTTAAAAAACGTTTATTGACACTGGTTTTAATTTAAAAGCGCACGTAAACCTGTATACGGGAAAATTTTTGTCACAAGATAAATATCATTCAAAAAATGATTATTATTGAATAGAATGTCATAATTTTATTTGCGAAAGTTAACTGTCTTTGAGTCCAGTGTAGTGGTAGACTTATTTATGTCTGATTGGCATCCAAATGGTAGTATATTATGCAAAACAGTCTCTTTACCTGTTCAAAGAAAAAAAAATTCAATTTTTAAAAAAGTATATAATACTCATAGGTAGTTTAAGGCTGTTTTCAAATCGAAACTGGCTACTTTCTGACACATTTTTTAATTCATTTTTGTTCGCAGAAGTAACAAATTGACAGGTACTCTTATTAAGGAAATACGTAATCGAACTGTTTTTCGGTTTTTCGCAAAGGCAGAAGATTTTTCAGAAAATGCTCTCAAAGTTGGAATTTTGAACCGAATTTTTGGACGCGAGCGCAGGAAAATAAAAATAAAACTATGCCTTGCTGAGACAAAAATCGCTTATAATTCAAGATGCCATTCGTTTATCGAAAAATGATAGAAGAAAATCTTTTCGATTACAAATCACTTCAATAACTTTGCTTGCAACTATCATGCATTTACGTTTAAAAATGAGTCACAATATGTGTCAGAAAATTTCGGGTTACTGAGCGAGGGAAAATATTTTTTGAGAACTGTTTTAAATATAAACAACTTTGTTATCAAGAAACAATTCATAAAATTTCACAAATCGCATCATAACTATTCACGGTATCTTTAAAGCAGAATGTTTAAATGAAACATATAATAATATTTATTTTACTAAAAAAGTGCAAATATACAAAAAAGGTTTTTTAAACGTAAAAACCCTTCAAAAGATGTTAAAAAGATGTTAAAACCCAAGCGCTTTCAACTTCTCCAAACAGTCATCAACTGCATCAAACAGTCATCTACAGTCATCCCCTGATGATGACAGTTTGGAGCAGTTGAAAGCGCTCGGGTTTTAATATCTTTTTAACATCTTTTGACGGGTTTTTACGTTTAAAAACCTTTTTTGTATATATTTGCACCTTTTTAGTAAAATAAATATTATTATATATTTCATTTAAATTTCAAGGTGAACATGACGTTTTTAAAACATATAGTTTAACTATATATTTTATATTAAGGACGGGAAAATTTTTGTCACAAGATAAATATCATTCAAAAAATGATTATTATCGAATAGAATGTCTGCTTGAATTTTTTTTAGACGGAAATCGAGGTTCTCATCTAAAATTTACGAGACAACTTAAAATTACACGCAGCATGTGGACATGTTTAAAGGTCGCACAGTCTATTGTTTTCGACAAGGAAATCAGTAAGAATTTTTTTCGAGGTCGAACAGAACGAATTGTTTCCCTAAATATTATCCTGTAAAATACAAATGCGGTCGTTTAAACGTTTAAGCAAAAGACTGTAAAAGGAAGAATATAAAATGCCTTTATTTCATGGAGATATACGGGGTGTTTCCGAATAAATGCACTGTTAAAAATAATAAATGTTTTATGTTGCACTTGAAATGGTATCTTTTGCATATATGATAAAACGGTATCATACTTATCTTTATTATTATTTTTACTATTAAATCGTATTCTTTTCTTCCTTATTACATTTTATTTCTCTTCTGCATCTTTATGTATATATATATATATATATATATATATATATACTATATCATATTTATCTTTATTATTATTATTATTAAATCGTACTCTTCTTTATTATATTTTATTTCTCTTCTGCATCTTTTTTTTATGTTGCACTTGAAATGGCATCTTTTGCATATATGATAAACTACATCATATTTATTATTATTATTATTATTATTATTAAATCGTACTCTTCTTTATTATATTCTATTTCTCTATTACTGTTCATCTACGATCTCCAGATCGTTATACCTGTATGACGCATTTTGAATATCGCATATATCTATTACTTCATAACTGTATCTATTTATTATTATTTATTATTACTGTATCTATCTTACACACTATTATCTATTTATTATTCTATTATTATTCTATTTATTATTACTGTATTGGAAAATTTTAAATTCTACAAGGCTTCACATTGACATGTTTTTAAAATTTTCAGGTTTAAGTTTGTTATCGATATTCGTTTGTTTGGAGTATATTTTATTTATTTTATTTTTACTGTTTGTTTTACATTTCCAGACTTTCGTACTTATAAATTTTGTTTTGTAGTCGGTTTTGTTTATACAGTACATCATTAAAAAAATCCGAACGATGACTTTACTTTTAATTATTTCAAGAATAAAGGAAAGTATCGTTTCAGTTCGTATAAAGTTCTTTAGAATTTTATGTAGTTTATTTTGTCATTAGAGGTCGTATACATATTAAAAAATTTACCAAATTTCATTTTCTAAATGATAACACCCATTTTGGATACTTTATTTTAGTTTCTTGGGTTTAAAATGGTCCGAAAAAAGTACGTAATTTTTCCATTTTTCTTAAATCCTCATAGTGGTATAAAAGAAAATGTGTCTTTAGTATATCCATACATTTAGAAAATTAAAATAAGGATAATGAAATGAAAAGTACCGGGAACATTGATTTAGTAACCGAAAAAAATTACATAGAAATTCTAAATATACAAAATAAACTAACTTACATATATTTAACTAACTTAAAAATAAAGTAAACTAAGTATAAGATAAATATACTTAAATAGTAGGAACTGTGCAAGTCTAAGGCTCCTATTAAGGGAGTAAGTATAGGAGCTCTAAGTATAGGAGCTCTATGCAAGCCTTACTACGATCTCGTACAAGGAAGGTCTTCTTAAAGCGCATATTTAGAATATATTGAAAAAAAGCTGATGATTCTCCATTTGTACCCAATATAAGATCAGTGAAATTTAAATGCGATACCTCAATTGAAAATCTGTAAAAAAAAACTAGTAAACTATGGAGTTTGTACAGCAAAAGGGATTTGGTGCCACGCGAATTGGCGATGAAAACTTGTGTTCGCCAAATACATGTGATTGAATTTGCAATGGTTACTGAATTTAAATTTAAATAATCAACTAGTTTACTGCTCTTTTGTGTAAGTTTATACTATTATATGTGCCAGTTGTGGGTATTTAAGTTATTTAATTTCATCATTGAAAACTCTTTATTTTATTTTGCAAGCTCCAAATAGTTATTAGTCAAGTTATTATTTTAGACCTTATTTTTCGATTTGGAGAATTAAATCGTTATCTTGTTGCCATTATATATATATATATAATGGCTATGTATTTCAGAAGCAATGTGTACAATATTGCCAAGATTTCTTTTAAACAATTTGCCGAGAAAATATGGGAGCGACAAATTTTACGGAAGAGAAAACTGAATAAAAAAACACACATTGCAGAAATTTTAAAACGATATAAATGTGCAAACCATGTTAATGTGCATGAAGAAGTTTTTGATCTTGCCTCCTTTATCGAACGAAGTTATTGATTCTGAAAATTATTGTAAAATACTAATGACAAAATAAAGAGGAGGAAGGGAGGGGGGGGGGGAGCACATCTTTTAATGAAGCATTTTCGTCAATATTATTGTGCATTTCTATATAGCAAAGCGCATTGTTTATGGAGGGTAGGTTGCCCATTCCTTAATTTTTTTACCGCAAAATTAATTAAAAATATCATTTTAAATTAGATTAAATAAATAGAGGAAAGTCGGATAAAACCGGGTAGGTGGGTCAAATTGGGTACCCTATTTTCTTGCCTATTCGCTCGCAGCCCTGTGGACAGCACCCGTCTTAACTACATTCCTTAACGTCCACTAGAAGTATGCCATCGACTTTTGAAGTGAGTTAAATCTCTGTGTCCATGCAGTGCAACTGGAAAATAATTCACCTCAAAAGTTTTAATTTTTCGCCGTCTTTTCTGCTCTTCAAATAAATCCAGCCTACGAATCGATTTAGGTAAATACACTACTGTTTTCTAAACAATGCTTTCACGCGATATTTTAAAGACAAGTAGAAGTGTGTAGGTCCAGCTATCCAGAAGAACGACCATTTTTGGTCGTCTGTTAGGGATAAACCGGGGTACCCATGGTTTTGCAATGAATTGTTTGTTGAATTCTGTAATGAATTGTTTTTTCACTCAACAGGTGGTGAAGGATAGATACAATGTTGGGTCTACAAAGAGTGGGCACATAGGAGTGCAGCGGATATGAGAAGTAAAAACTGACAAAGCCATTACAAGACATTAAAAATTGCTTGAAAATCTGAAAAATGTACATATATACAAACACACACACACACACACACACACACACATATATATATGTTTTAAAGTTTTATTCAAAATTTATTACAATAAAGTGTTTTGATACTGGAAGTGTAAAAACTTTATTTCTGATTAGTACCCTGTTTTATCCTCCACCAGAGAATTCGGAGCTGTTTCAGAAGATCCTAAAAACGCCTTTTCTCAAGTAGAGAAGAATTTTCCTGTGGCAACAAGTGTAGTTTTGTAATAGCCTAGATGTCCCCAAACACTTTTGTGGAGTGTTCTGATTTTGCAGACCTTCTAGACTTTTGTCAACAAAAGAAAACCGTTAAGTTTCCGATTTTACCCTACTGCCCCTACCATACTTACTCGTGTACTATGCCGCGCCCCCATGTAACATGCGCCCCCCGAGTTTTAATACTTTATTTCGAAAAAAAAATAATGAAAAATTTGAAAAATAGTTAATAAAAATATTTTAACATATTTTATTCTTCTAAAATTGATAAAAAATAATTAATATTGTACGATATTTTCATAATATTATTTCATGATTAAAGGTATTGAAATAAAAAATAGTTGTCAACAATCGCATATTACAGAGACCAATGGTCGTATAATAAAATGAAAAGCTCCAAAGATCGTGAAATATCAAATCTTGGAGTATCACGCGTTCTCCCGATTCGTAAATAAATTTTTGGTATAAAAACCGAGCGACAAATACGTAGAGTAAACACGAGTTAGTTACACGAGTAAATACACATATCTTCTTTGGCACAAACTTTACATTTTTTCCGATTTGATTGATATTTTACATTTGTTTTTAACCCTTCCTTTGAAGGTTTATTAAAAGTTTCACAGTTGAATAAATTTAATCCCTTTTTTTTAAAAATAATTTTAAGTTAAAATTTTTTTTCAACAATTTAAAATTTGTTATAGCCTGTATAACGAATATATATATATATATATATATATATATATATATATATATTTATTTATTTAAGTTAAAATTATTTAAACGGGATCAGCGTGTAGAGTGAAATAGTTTATAAAGTTACCTAACACATAGAACGGAATCTTAACGTTCACAAAAGAGCAGTTTTCTATATTGAAGTGTATTTCCATTAAGGATGTACTCAAATCCAAGCTGGCTACTTTATTATATATATTTTAATTCATTTTTGTTAGGAAACGCATGAAATTGGCAGGTGTTCTTATTCAGAAACTTTGTAATCGAAACAGGTTTTCTATTTTTTGGTAAAGGCAGAAGATCTTTCAGAAAATGCTTCCAAACTCGGCGTTCTGAACCAAATTTCGAATGCCGCAGCATGAAAAGCGGGAAAAAGTGTCGTCACGTGACAAGAGACGCTTATAGCTCGATAAGTAATTTATTTATCAAAAAATGAAAAACTCATTTCGATTCCAAATCACTTCAATAGTCAGGCCTACCAATTTTATGCCTTTGCGTTTAAAAATGAGTCAGAAAGTTTCGCGTTGCTGAGTAGGTCATTTGAGAACTATCTTAATTTTTTTTTAATTTAAGGGCGCATGACCCTCTTCCCACCATTCTTCTTTAGAATTACTTTCGTTTTACGTTTGATATTTTCAATTCCCCATATTTTTACAACAAAATTAATTTAAAATATTTTTAATCAGGTTAAATAAATATTCTTTGTCACAAATTTTATTTTATTTCCGATTTCACTCATGTTATATCTTTATTCACTTCTCCGTTCCATGCGTTTTTCAGTTCTACGATTTAAGTAAATTTTACGTAAGTTTTAAAAGTAATTTTGAATTAAAAATTTTTTTAAACAATTTAAAGTTTGGTTTTTATTGTATAATAAGATAGTTAATATTCAATGAAAAAAACGTATTTTTTCCTAAACTAAAGTTTTTAAAATCGCTATTATTTAAGTTAAGCCTATTTAAAATGTTTTAGCGTTTAGAGTAGAAACATTTATTGTGTTACATCTTGTGTAACAGTCATTTTTTTTAATTCAAAGGGGTATGAGCCCCCCCCCCCCCCCCCACCACCCTCCGTTTAAAATGTTTTATATTAGGTTAAATAAATAAATTTTCTTTGCCACAAAGTTTATTTTATTTACGATTTCTCTCATATCTTTATTTACTCCCCCGTTCCACTAGTTTTTTAAAGTTCAACGATTCTACGGTTTAAATAAATTTTACATGTGTTTTAAAAATAATTTTGAGTTCCAAAAAAAATTATGCAACTTAAATTTTGTTCTAAATTGTATTATATACGATAGTTAAACTTCAATAAATAAAAAAGTTATATATTTGTCGAGCTAAAGTTTTAAAAATGCATTTATTTTTAAGTAAAACTTATTTAAAATGGTTTAAAATGTTGAGTAGAAACATTTCTTGGGTACATTTTACTGAATCCGTAACATGGAAGATCAATGATCACTAAACAGTATTTTTTATTTGTTGCCAATCAGCAATAAATCGCCAAATAAGTAACCCCTCTCTCTCTCTCTCCTTTTTTTATTTATTTTTTTTTATTTTACGGACGTATAATTGAGATTCCGAAAAAACAAACAAACAACAACAACAAATGGTACTTTACCGTTATATGGACACCATTGTTGCCAAGCATACATTTACATACATTTACATACATTTAATACATATATTTACATACATTTACATACATTTAATACATGCATTTACATACATTTACATACATTTAATACATATATTTACATACATTTACATACATTTAATACATGCATTTACATACATTTACATACATTTAATACATATATTTACATACATTTACATACATTTAATACATGCATTTACATACATTTACATACATACATATATTTACATACATTTTGGCATGGTGTCCGTATAACGGAAAAGTACCCAACAAATATATATATTAATGTGCGATTGCCCAAATCTTGTATTATTTTAACTTTTTATAGCTTGTATGGGTTGTAGCTTGCAAGGATGAAATCCTACATTTTGTGGTAATTTGGGCCTGACGATTCTACCACAGTTCCACAAATATTTCATTAATTCACTATATAAATATAAACAAAAAAGACCCACACGAGAAAAACATTCCACAATTTTTTTTTCCAATTTTTTTTTTTTTTTTTTTTTTTTTTTTTTTTTTTTTTTGAGTATGTGGTTATGGAGACCTTTCTTGCTAGACAGAAATTATAAACAATCATTTAATCTCTAATAAATAATAACAATAAAAATACCGGATCTGAGTATAAAGGAAAAGAAAAATTCGTTAGTGTTCCTGTCATTCAAACGCAGGTGTTCTTTCACACGTTTTAGATAAAAAAGAGTTTTAAATAACGACAATAAATTAAGGAAAATTGTTGAGCAATAATTTGTAAAAATCACGCAATACCAAAAATATACACTCAAGCTTCTCATAAAATTTAAGTGACAAATCAGAGATTTCGCATCGTTTTTAAGAATCACGATTCTAAATTGTCACTGAACGCTTAGACGAAAATTGAAAATAAACCGCAAATGATTTTTCCCCATAGACCGCAATGTAACGGAATTCTTTTGAGTGTCCCTGTAAGAAAACTATAAGTGCTACACACTTCAGTTGAAATAGGGAACGTGCCATAGATAACAACAATAACATATAAAAATTGCAGAGCAATCCGAGCATATTTACGGGAGTTAGAGCACGGACAGACGGCCATCCGGCCATACGGTCAGACAAACCGAAGTCATAAGCACTTTTCAACTAAGGTTGGAAACTTAACTTTAGGTTGGAAAGTGCTAAAAAGAAAGAAAGGAAGGAAGAAAAGAAAGAGCGAAAGGAAGAAAAGGAACAAAGAAAGAGAAATATAGAATAACTAGTGGACCCGTGCGAGGATTTCGCACTGCAGTCTAATATTTTTTAGTAATATGTAATATTTCTGAGATGCAGGTTTAAACTTCTAAAGAAAAATTAAGGATAAAAATATCTGCAAATAACATTAGTCAAGCCAGAATATCATCTCATTTATTCCATCAAAATTATAATAAAAATTAATCAAAGTTAGTATAAAGCGTGCTCGATAAAAAAAAAAGTAATAACAATCATATTTTAACTGCATTAGAGGATGACGTAACTCCCTTCGAAAAAAAAAAAAACTAAGAAAACCTTTCATTTCATTTAAGAAAACAATGCTGATTTAAATTTTAATTAACTGCAATTTTGCTTCCATCGATCATTGTTTTTTTTTCTTCTAAACATTTAAATTTTCCTTTTTAATCATAAATGTAAAATAAACTCACGCGCAGGTGTCACATTTTATACTTATTGAACTTATTATGTATTCTATATATTATGTATTACGTAAATAATGTATTCTTATTACGTATGCCACAGTTGTACTATTTATTTTTTTATAATCATTGTTGAGCATCACATAATGCGGTATTTTATTTTTGTGGCAACACTAATTTCAGGAAAACTTTTCATTTCATTTATGAAAACGATGCCGATTTAATTTTTAATTAACAGCAATAATAATAATAATAATAATAATAATAATAATAATAATAAAAACCTGTTATAGCGAAATGTGAGTGTACTATGTCAGAAGCCTGTTTAAAATCCTTTCATATGTTATCTCATTCATCGTTCTGTGTTTTGTATTTGCTTAGAAAAAGGGATGTTGATAACAGAAATAATGTATATGATATTGAGAGCTAATGAAAAGAAATCTGTCTCCATAAAAGAGTCTGGTTTATGTGCATGTCTGTAAGCTAGTTTAAACTGTTACACTGTATCATTGCAATATTTGAGGCAAATCTATAGTATGAAGCAAAAACATGTCCGTGAGTAACGCTGACGTTATATTGACAGTGGCAACACCTGATCAATAAATTTTGTTTTTATTGCAATTTTTTTAACTTCCAAACATTGAACAATTTCAATTTTGACAACCGTCAATTAGGGGAAAAAAAAGTTCTTTCATATGGAAATTGTATGAAAACTGTATCTCAATTTACAGATTTTTTACAGTTTTAAAATAATTTTGAAGCATGAAATTTTTTTAATCTATTTCTGTCGCGTGCAGCCCGATTACGAAAGATTACAGTTAAAACAATATAAATAGTCCAGCATTTGTTTACAGTTAATATATCATTCATGAAATCAAAATTCATGAATAAATAAATAAAATAAAACAAATAAAACACAAAATTAATATGCATCTAATCGAACTACGTACTTAAATGATTGAAATTATCATATTCAAAGAGTCTGCTGTAAGTAGCGAAGTCTTTTATTCGACCAATACGAATGTTTTGCTTTTAATGAATTTCAAAAATTCGAATGCATAATTATATGTTTTTCATATAAAAATGATTTTTGGTGTTGTTAGTGGGCCATCTAAAAAAATATATATTAAATGTAAAACACCTATAAGAGTTAAAAAAAATGGTTTTTACTTATATTTTGTAGCTTGGGAAGTCCGGGTTGGATACCCTAGTGTTTATAAATTTCTTTAAACTGTAATTACTCTGTATCACTGTAATGTTTGAGATAAATATCTTTAAACAATTCTTAAAACCTTTTCATTCGAATTTATGAATTAAAATATTTTGTTTCTTTTTATGTTTGATAAAAAAAAGATTACGAAATATTGAGTAATAAAATAGTTAAAATATTCATTGTTTGTTTAATAAAATTGCTATAAATATATATATGTTACGATATGAACAATCATGTCGATATTTTAACGATGTTACGATACGAAAAATCCTGTCGATCTTTTAAAGATGTTACGATATTTAGAAATCTATACTTCGCTAAACACAACAGATCGATGCATCAGATCAAAGTTCACGCAGTTGCATTTCAATATTTATTTGTTCTGGCTGATAATTATTGAAATTTTTCAGAAGAAAGACCGAAATTAAATCATCGAAGAAAAAATTATTATTTCTTCATAATAATATAATGATACAACATTCTCCACTTCACATCGTTGAAAACTTTCAGCTATTTCCATTTAGTAAGATTTTACGAAGCATATGTCGAATAATTCACATGACTCTATCTCCAGACAGCAACAGATTTTTTTAGGAGAACAATATCACAGAAATCTGCGCTCCGCAGCTGATGTTCGTTGTTAAATAATCCAATCACGCAAGGTTTTCTACGCCAACGCATGTGTAAGAATAGCGAATCAGAGCTATTGAGCCGGGTGGAACTCTTTTTTTTTATGGCAGCAGAAAATTGACGTGTGTAGGACTTTGCAAGAAAGGGCGCGAATTTAGCTTTGGAATAAAAATTTTAAAAAAGAAAGTGGTACAAACGATAACTTTAAATAGAATAAATTCGGCTTTTTAAGAATTGAGAAATATAAAAGGTTTGTTGAAAAAAAATAATTACGGGAAGCGTTTTTTAGAATATTTTGAAGGGAAAAATTATTAAATAAGCATTTTAAATAGAAAGGAATTTAAATAAATGAAATAAATAGAATATTGCTTAAGATAGGAAATAATTTAATGAACGAATTAGTGTTGTATAATAGATTTAGGAGGAGAAAATATTATGGAACAATTTTAATGAAATGCGGAATTTTAATTTTTGAAATATACCTATATTTTTCTTTTGGGTCGAATGTTTTCCTGATAAATGCTTAAAATAAGAAACGTTCTGAAATTTAACATCTTGTCATGGCGACGAAATATGATCCTTTCTATCATGAAACTTTAGTTTATACTTGTACCTGTTAATTACCTGCTATTATATACAAAATTTACAGTTTGGATTAGCTTTTCAATTATATTCTCTTTGTCATAATAGCTTTGTCATTATATACTCTTTGTCAACAACACTCTAACACAAGCAAATTCTCATTGTTATATTTTTAGACTCTATCTTGCCATTCTAAAAAAATTAAAAGAGAAAGCTTATATTTACGTATCCTAAACTTTGAGTTTTAGGAGACAGGAAAAAGTATTTTTAGAAAATCACTAATTATATGTATTATAATCAACAGCAAGTGCAAATCATCACAATTTGTCCACACAAGTTCTTAATTGTAGACATGTGTGGACAATGGTTATGACACATTTTTCACAAAAATTGTTTTATTTTAGGGATGAAGATGTTTTGTGGTATCACATGGTAGAGCAAAAATTCTAAGATTCTAATTAATCTTGAAGGTATGATACATTGTTTAATTTTTAATATTTAATACATTTTTTATTTAATCATTTTTAAAATCTAAAAATTAATCCCGTGTGCATTAATCCCGCGTGTGACTTGTGTAAACCAGAGCACGAAGCATTCCTAAAATTTTTTTCACTTTTCTACTATTATTTTAAAGACATCTGTATTATAGACTTCTATTGCACACGTTAAAAGAATCTATACCACGAAGATTTTTTAGTTCAAAATCTGGTAGAAAATGTTTAAAAAAAAAGTCTTTACTTTAATTTTTTCGAAATTTAATTTTTGTTACTGGACATGCAATTTTTTGTTTATAAATCATTCTTGATGTTAAAATTAAGTAAAATTCGATAAATAACTGCTTAAAGCACAATTCTTCTAAATTTCATGTTTTTATCAGCATCTGTTTTCAAATTAGACTCAAAAGACTGGTTGTACCTTAACTTCCTCGTTCCGCTACATGTGTTCAATTAATTATATTATGAGTTACTAAATATTAGGGTATCGCCAATATTTGGACGATAAATTTCCATTCTAGAAGAGCTTCTCCGTGCTGTTTTTCACGGTTTCGTGATCACATCATGATGCAATTGGTGAGGAGGAAATAAATGTTTTTATAGAATCGCGAACAACGATTTGAATGAGAAAACGCTACTTATGTGAAAACATACGTAAAAACTTATTATGTGAATCGTTTAGTTCATAATATTAAGAAGCAAAAGTGGTTATATTAATCTAAGATTTTATCATTATATTTCATTCATATTTTTAAAGCAACTATTAAGATGATTAGCTCTTTAACACTGTATTATTCATTGCAATTTGTTTAACCAGTAAAAATAAATCAAGATATAATTTTATTTAAAAATAGGATGAGCATGAGGGACAATATCTTCCTTCTTTAATTTTTTGGCAAAAATAAGACAAAACTGATAAAAAAAAAACAGAAAATAAAAAACCCTCTTATGTGGTTGCCCTCTTAAATTACCCTCTTAAACCCCCCCTCCCTCCCTCCCCCTCTCTCTCTCTCCCTCCCCCCCCCCTCTCTCTCTCTCTCTCTCTCTCTCTCTATATATATATATATATATATATATATATATATATATATATATATAAAATAATTTATTGTTGTGAAACTAGTATAATAACGTTAAAAAACAAGAAAATATTTTGAATTCGTTATTGAAACGTATTTTTTAAAGTATTTTCTTAAAATATGAAAAATAAATTTCTCTATGCTAAAATAATAATAATAATAATAGTAATATAATAATAACTAACGCTGATGCTGCCGTAATAGAATTTATTGTGACTTCTTCAATTTCTCGGTTTAATTGGTCGAAATATAACATATAAAAACTTATAAAAACATGAAAACTGGTAGATTTACAAAGAAATGTGTGATAAACACGTTGAAACAGACAGTTATTACGCTATATTCAAAACAATATATTTATAACGATATATTTAAAATTTCATATTTAAAACGATTTTCTTATTGCGTCTAATTTTTTTTTCTTCTAAACATTATAAAAGTCCGAAAGACAGCGACATTTTTTAACTTGAAAATTATTTATTGTACGCGGACTCCATTGTAACCAATTTTCTTACAAAATTTTGCGATTTGCAAGAAATTCTAATGAAGTTCGATTTATTCAATACTTTGCTGACTCTGACACTTCGGTGATCAACGCAAACTCTTGTGGAGGTTCGTAGCGGTTTTGACCTGTGTCATAATAACCCTAGATATCATAAAAAAGGCTTTAAAAAAAAAAAAAAAAAAGCATCTGTCTTTGTTTATCCTAAACAATATTTGCAGACCCCTAGCCAACGTACACACACAGACACACAAACATTTTTTTTTCAATATTACTATAGGTTTGAATCTGACGTATAACCTGACACGTCTACAAACGATTAGCTATCGGAAAGTTAAAAATTTGGGTTTTTATTAAAGTTATTTTTTGAGGTAAAGTATAATTTCATACTAAATCGAGGATTCCCTACACTTTTACAATCGGCGTTTTTTCGCTCCCTCTCAACATTTTCGAAATAGGCATTATAAAGTCTAAAATTCACCATTAGAGGCACTGAAGCCGTAATATGATTGCCCATAGTTATTTAAACATAGGTAGACACTCGTTCCACAATTCTAGCTTTAGCCATTCAATAATTATTTCAGGATAAAGGGACGTGAGATAGCAATGAATGAGCTCGAAGCCGCTATGGTCGTCCGATGTATTCAATACATAGCATCAGATCCCAACTAATCACTTTTGTGAATCGGAGCATACATTCCCCATAATTTCTTATTAATGATTTTTGAAGTACTACAGGAGGTACCGCCCACTGCTCGCTGACACCCCCATGAATTGCGACGCAGTTCACATTTGTACCGCTACGCGGTAGCAGCTCGCCACTTTTTACAGCAACTCTAGCTAGAATGAGTACTACCATAAATAATTTAAATATATGAAATTTATATATTTTTTTTAATGTTAAAAAAAAATATATCGTAAACTTTGTTGAAAACACAATTTAAATGCATTTAGTTGGTGCTGGCGATGGGAATAAATCATATTAACATTATAAAATTTACAAAATAATTAACTGCAAAAAATTAGCTTGGAAACACAATTAATTTAAAACTTATTTCAAAACACAATTTGGCGCGTTGAATCCTTCTTCGTTCATAGGCTATAATTTGTTACACCAGGGATTAAATTCATTAAAAAAAACTCTTGGAAAAACACTACGTTATAGCAAGATAGATCAATATAAATCAACAATCATCAACATATATAATTTGAATTAAAGATGTTTCGTCTAAAGTTCGTTCGACGTGAAAAATACAATATCTCTCAGACGAGCTTGACAAGTTAATAAAACGTAACAACACGTTTTTTGGTGTGATTAAAAGAAACTCTTGATCAAAAAGCTGATTTGCTAAATACATCACGTGGCCGTAGAACGAACCTATGACATACGTTGCCGAAAACAACTACTCGGCCAAAAGATCGCACTGTGTTAAAAAAGATCTCCTTCTCTGAATTTGATTTACTCAATGGATTATGTGACCGTATAATGAACCACTGAGAATCATCGATCCGGAAATTACGATTGTTGCCAAACGGCAAGCTACAAATTCCGCCTTATTTTCGTTCCAAGTAAAATAAATATATAATGTGACGATGACAAAACGGAACAACAGCGCATAGCAACAGCTATAAAGTCAAAGCGCTTAGCAACAAGATGAGATCAACAGCAAATGGAGCAAACTCAGCAATATAGTTTTTATCATGTAAGAATTGTAGCTTGTTCAACGGAATCTCTTTGTTTAAATCTAAAAAACTAAGCTATTGTTATGTTATAAATTGAGAAGCGCACGTAATGTGTGACTCATTTTCACCCTCTGTCATGTCCTGTGCTGGGCACCTGGAATTCCCGCATTCGTTATTTAGCTGAGCAGTTGCCATGTAAAATGCCTAGTCCTTCTTTAATTATAATTTCTGTACTATATAATCAATAATCTTTATTAAATTAAAGAAAATAATGAGCTACGACTTTTCATTGAATGGCAGAAATCTCCATTGCTGGTAAGACAAAATAGCGATAACATATAGATTTTTAATAGAAATTCTGCGTTTAAATAGAGCAATGATTATTATTTGGAATTAGTGGTACTGTCTGACCGATAAAGCAGTCGCAATAACCGTGCAGGGTCCGGATACAATAGATATAATGTATTTTTTTCAACAAATGAAAATAATAGTGACAAATGAGGAATCTTCCATCATCCTAATCTGAAAAACCACAATCGCTACAACAATGATTTTTCCCCTAATTACGGGGGGGGGGGGGGATTTATCATAAATGGCGAGGTATTTTCCTAATGGTAAAAATTAAAAAGAAGAAACAAATTCTCTTTTTGTTATATTATTTTAGAGCAAGAAGAATCTTCTGATATAAAATGAATAAACTATAGTCAAACTGAAACACAACCACCCTTTCGTCTTCTTTTATTTTAAAGATCGTAAAAAGTTTTATTAAGGGTGTTATTTTTGAAAGAACTGCTTAATTTTCTAATATACGATTGTCATTCATTTTAAAATGTAGAATTATCTGAATTATCTGATGCAGTAAAGCATGCGTGAAAGAATATTTTCGACTTTTCCTGGTAATAGAAATGATATGTTTACATCGCAGATGTGTTCAGGCAAATGCATTCATAAAAAAGCTGACATTTTAGATCGTATTTTGAGGAGGTGTCGAGTTATATTTTACTTTGACAGACGTTTTTATAAATTTGGGTGTATAGTTCAAAGTTTCAGTTTTGAGATATTTACGATTTTACGTGATTCAAAAAGGGTAGTTTGTTAACTATGTCACGCTGTGAATTTGGTTATTTAAGGAAGAAGTTGGAAGCATATATTAATCTCATACCAGTAAATGGAGAACTTTAGATATTAAAAACTGGATTTAAAACACCAACAAACCCAAATTGAATAAAGCTGTCAAAAACGTAATGGAGCTCTATAAATGACTTAAATGTACAATTTTTATTTTATTTTACTTTGTTATTTTTATTTACCTTTTATTTTAATTTCACTTCACTTTAGTTCATTGCTTTTAATTTATTTATTTAGGTATTATTATTTCCTTCTCTCCTCCGTCTTTCTCTCTTTTTTGATTGACAAAGCTATACACTTCATGTATACAGGGGGATTTACTACCAGTGTGACAAACTTTAAGAGGTGACAGATATCACTGATGCAAACACTTTTTTTTTATTAGGGAAGCTGGATCTCGATACACTTATTCAGTCATAAATACAGGATGTCTCACTCCAATCCGAAACGGTTTTTTGTTTATAACTTTAACAATAATGAAAACATTTTACCGATGTTTACAACAGAATTACTTTGCTTTCTATGAAATGTGATGATTTTCCGAGAATTACTGTAAATGGCCACGATCTGCATCCAAACAACACTGATCTAGACGGTACGTAATTTGAGACGTAGTTCACAGTACATACTCATTAAACAATACTCATTGAACTAATTTCACTGCACTGCCCGTGATATCATCTCATTTCACACGTAGTAAAGCAAGTCTTTTGAAAATATCGCTAAATTATCTTCATTAGGTACTGTTAAAATTGTGAACGAAAATCTGAGTTCGACTTGAAGTGAGACACTCTGTATTTATGACTGAATAAGTGTGTTGGGTAGCTTATACAAAAATTATTTGTTACAGTATTCTCTATCACTTCTTAAAGTTTGTCGTACTGGTAGTGAATCATCTTCTATGTATAGTCAAAAGTTAAAAACAGAATTGGAAATATTTTAGAAGTTATTGAAACCTCCCCCCCTAAAACGAATTACATGTAAAGGATCATATTACTTATTTAAATGAAGGCATAATCATCGCTTTTACAAAGAATGAACTCCAAGAAATTATTAAATAATTTTATTTCTACTTTGTTATAAATGTACATGAAACTAAATAATGATTTGTTTCGTTTAGTGCAGCTTTTATCAATCTCTCTTATTTCGCTGCACATTTGTATTTATAATTGAACTTCAATGGAATTTACATTTAATGATACAAATAAACTTGACATATCTAATAGAACACATTCTTTGTTAGATCGAATTTTGAGCACTTCCTGAAAAGCTGATTTCACAGTTACAGCGTATCGCATAATGATAGGTCCAACCTTAAAAATACATTTAAGCTCTAAAAAGCAATATAGATTATCTTGTGAACAATATTAACTTAGTTTGTGACAGAAAGCAACGATTTTTTATTTTTATTTTTATTATTATTATTTTTTTAATAAATCATTTCAGAAAAGCAAAAAACTGGAACTTTTTTTACCTTTTAGGTGTTGCAAAAACATAGACATAGTTTCGATTTATCTTTTTTTTAAGTTCTAAAAAGCAATATAAATTTTCTTGCGAACAAATGTTAAATTTTATTAACTTAATCTGTGACAGAAAGGAACGATTATTTTATAAATCATTTAAAAAAATAAAAAAACATGGCTTTTTTTTAATTTTTTAATTTTTAGGTGTTGCAAAAACATATAGTTTCGATTTTTTATTTTTTTAAATTCTAAAAAGGAATATATATTTTCTTCTGAACCACTTAATATGTGACAGAAAGAAACGATTTTTGTTTTATAAATCGTTTTTAAAAAAGCCAAAAAACTGGCATTCTTATTTTTGTATTTTTTAGGTGTTGCAAAAACATAGATATAGTTTCGATTTTTTATATTTCTATGTTCTAAAAAGCAATATAAATTTATCTTCCGAACAAATGTTATATTTTATTAACTTAATTTGTGACACACAAAAAGACTCTATATATATATATATATCATTTTAAAAAAGCCAAAAACTGGCATTTTTTTTTTTACCTTTTAGATGTTGGAAAAACATAGATATAGTTTCGATTTTTTATTTATATTTAATTTAAAGCACAACTATTTTTTATTTATTGCATTCTTATTACTGTCAAGGTCATACATGGCTGTTCAGTGAGATTGACCATAAGGTGTCCTCAAATCCACAGGAATTACTTTATGACACAATTTTGAATTAATTTTTGTTCGGAAATAGATGAAATTGGCAGGTGTTATTATTCAGAAACTGTGTAATCGAAATGAGTTTTCCATTTTTTGGTAAAGGCAGAAGATCTTTTAGAAAATACTGTCAAGTCGGCGTTTTGAGCAGAATTCCCGAGAAAACAGATAAAGAAGGGGGGAAAAGTCGTGTCGTCACGTGACAGGAATCGCTTATAATTCGATAAGTAATTTATTTATCAAAAATTGGAAAACTCCTTTTGATTCTAAATCGCGTCCATAGTCATGCCTGCCAATTTCATTCTTTTGCACTAAAAAATGGGTCAGACAATGTGTCAGAAAGTTTCTCTTTTTTGAACAGGTCATTTGAGAACCACTTTAAAGCAAACTTCCATGTGTAGCTTTTATTACTCATTAGAAAATTTAAAACTGCGGATATATTGGCATGCAAAAATTAACTTACAGAAAAAAGGTGAAATTGCAGCTTTTAAGGAATGCGATAAATGTAATAGAGAAGTAGTACGAATTTTAAAACAGTCACATAATGTTTTATAAAAAATTTCTTACTATTAAAAAATTCTTATGGTATGTTGTATATATATCTTCGTCACATGAGAACGTTCCCTAAGGTTAATTCTGGCTTAATTTGTTGGGGATCTTTAACAAGGAGAAAATGCATTCATTAATTTTTCACTGTTTATAAGCTAGAAGAAAGAATTTTTTTTTTAAAGTATAGAAAGAGAAAAGCAGTTTTAAAATTATCTGAAAAAAAAAAAATTAAAATTTCCACAAAAAATAATGTCTTAGAAAGCTGAGTGGGAAAAAGTAATATTTAAGGATGAAAAAAATATATATAAGCCAGATAGTTGGCAATTTTACTTCCGGAGAGATGAATTATATTTTCCCAAACGGCAAGAAGGAAATGGTTCCGTACAAGTAAAAAAGAGGCTACATGCAAATAAATCCGTGAATTGAAGGTTTTTATCTCACTTTTCGCTAAAATACAAAAAATTCCACAATGATTTGCCCATTTTCTCTCACAATACTGACACTTCACCGATTTAACATAAAAATTAAGTGAAGTCCTCCAATTTAAGTTGCATTTTCGTGAAATCACAGGAATATTCCGGTTACTATTTCGTTTTAAAAACGGATTTTTTATGTATGTTCTTCTTTCCTGAAATAACCAAAACCTGGCGATTCTAAGCTCATTATTTCCTGAAATGCTCGAATCGAAAGACGGACATTTCGTCAATTGTCTAAAAAGTGTCTTCAAATCACGGAGAGTGTTCCGGTAACTGTGCGGCTAGTACTTTTTAAGCTTTTTCACGAATTTTTTTTTTTTTTTGAGAGTTTGCGACGTGTGAGATTGGGTATCGAATGGAAATCAGTAGTTAAAAAAAATCATTGATTTTAGTGACTAGTTGTTTACAAATAAGGTTGTGATACGTTAAACTTTTATTTCGGAGGGGGGGGGGGGAGAAAAAGTATACTTTAAATTCAAGATTCAGAACAAAATTTTAATAAATATGTAAAACATAAAATTCCCTCTCATTTTAAATTACATTTTCCTTTTTTTTTTCACAACACGTTTATGAATTATCAGCACATCACTGTTTCAAATTAAAGAAAAGAAAATTATACAACTTTGATTAACACTACATCGTCAAGTAAATAAAGAGAGAAATCCATCACCATCATCACTTAGCCGCCGAAACAAAATGATTGAATGTTTTTTTTTTTTTCAGTACCAAGAAAACTCTTCTATGTTTCTTTCTTTCCCTCCCAAATATAATATCCACAAGCGCAATTTCTTCTTACCTTATCACTGGTAGACAGCCAAAAAGACCGAGTTAGCCACTCTCTCATTTTGTTGCCAAACGAACTTGAATTCAACGGAAATCACTCAAGAACTTAACGTGAGGTATTTGTAATATATTAAAAATGAAATTCAGTACGAAATTTTTAATATGACAAATTATAATTTTAGTTGTAAATAAAAATATGCAAACATAGGGGAGACTGGGAGCTAATGGGACATGGAAGCTAATGAAAGTGGATTTTCTCATAAAATAAATCAGTTAACCATTTGAAGGGCGGCGGCATATTATTTTTATATTATACTATTTAATTTTAATCTCTAAATGCCGCAATCGCACCAGAATTTTGAATAAAATTCTGCTTTTATAATGTACGTGAAGAAAAGCGTTTACATATTTTCAAATAAATTTATTCGTAATTTCTGGTATCTTTCAATCTTCTCAACTTTTTCGCAAGAGAAGTACTTTGCCTCTGAAAGGGTTAAATGTTCAGGCTTTTGTCAGTAGATAGCAGAACCAACATTACACAAGACCATGTATTGAACATTTTTTCTCCATTAACTGGTTGCAAAGTAAGAAGAAAAGCATTCCTAAACCTAAAGGATCAAACAGACTACGATCTAGTCTGCGGAAATTTCTTATGTGGTTAAGCAGTCCCTTTAATCTTTTATGACTTTCTTAGCATGTCTAAAGATCAGTGGTCAAGAGCGGGAGCCATTGACAACTCAAAAAACACACATTTCTTTTGCTGAAACTCCCCCTTTTTTTTAAGATGACCACAAAATGATTCGAGAAGAATGGGAAGATATTTGATTTATGCTTATCTTAGACTGACTTGCCCAGCTTGCCACTAAACGCAGCTTAACTGTGAGAGTTTTTTTTTTAAAATTTTGTTAAATATTTGTTTTGATAAAATATTAACTCTGTTTTTAACAACATTACATGTGATTGTGAAGCTTTTAATCAACGGTATTCATTTGCAATCTTATTTTTGTGTTAGACATAAATAGTTAATTAACATTAAGCCTAAATGCAGTTCAAAATGGTATGAGATCTAAGGGAACGTGTGAGATTCGGTGGCCCTAAAGTGTTTATGTACAAACGCTATCATTTTATTTCCTCTAAAATTTACGTTAAATGCTAATTTTGTGTGCATTAATAATAATTTTGTGTGCAAAAAAAAATTAACGCACTTTATTTTTTTATTATAAATATTTTTTATTATTTAAATTAATACCATTTTAAACAAATTAACTTTCAATGAAAGCATGACAAAGTAATAAAGACCCCCAATAAGTTTTCCTTTAGTAAGTTTTACAAAATAATAATGATAATGATAATAATAATAATAATAATAATGATAATTTTTAAAGTTTTTAAGGTAAGATTTTGTTCATTGAATTTATAATATCACTGCTATAATTCTTGATTTCGCCTATTTAGGAAACAATCATGTTTAATTAATGTGTTCTTTTAATTATACATATTATTCGTTCCGTATTTTTTCCTGCGTTGAAAATTCCTTTATATGTAAATTAAATTTTATTATGAAAAAAAAAAATATTTTTTATTCATAATAATGAAAATATTGAATTTTTAAATAAATTTGAATGAATTTTTTTTTTCCTAATTCATATGCCAGTTTGGCTTTCTGTATTATTCAGAAATTCCGAAAGAAGAATTTTTACTTTTTGTAAGTCGAATGGAAATATTGAATTTTTAAATAAATTTGAATGCATTTTTTTCATATGTTTTTCATAATTCATATGCCAGTTTGGCTTCCTGTATTATTCAGAAAATCCGAAAGAAGAATTTTTACTTTTTGTAAGTCGAATGAAAATATTGAATTTTTAAATAAATTTGAATGCATTTTTTTCATATTTTTTTCATAATTCATATGCCAGTTTGGCTCCCTCTATTATTCAGAAATTCCGAAAGAAGAATTTTTACTTTTTGTAAATCACGAAATGTCTGTCATTAAATAAAACAAAAGTTACTATTCCGAATTTCTGGTATGAGTTCGGAATTTCTGAATAAAAAACGAGACCAAACTGGCATGGCAAGCCCGGCGTGATGCGATTTTTACATAAATGCTCAGAAACAAATGGGATTTTTTGATAAGTAAAAATTTCACCGCCAAAATAACTACATTTGTCACCGACAGTCAGCACTGTAGTGGTCCCAAAACTGTTGCTCGTCGCTGTTTAAGCCGTCATGTGACAGGAATTGTGGCAAAAATTATTTATGATGCTCTGCAAAGTATATCTGGCCACGTCTGGAAGCTATTCTCACTAATGGTACATTTCAAACTGAACATTTGTAACCCTACTGCAGTGCGAACTGTGCTACGCCGATTTACAAACTGCTGACAAAACTGAAATGCTACTTATTGGTGGCAAATTTAATTATTCTGACAATAATAATATATTTATTTACAAAATACTATGCCTTTCTGTACATTTCTGAGCAAACCGCATTGCGCTATTGTCTGTACCTTTCAAATTATTCAATTTTTGTTCTTTTCTCACCTGGTATTTACGCTACATTAATTGCTTTCAATTATAGCCAGTAATGTATACACCATAAAAAAGACAAATGGACCCTAATCTAGGATAATAGAATATAACCATGAACGAAAATATAGAATAACCTGTTCCGAGTTGCACACGATTCCGAAAAGCGTTCTTTATTTTATTTTTAGAAACCTCAAAAACCAACATATTTTCGAGGTTTAAAGAAGTATTCATTAAAACAAAGTTTTTTCCCTGCCATTGATTTTGGAAAACGTTTCCGAGTAGTTTTATAGTGCATTAATCAGTTTTCTCAACTCGGAATATAGGTTTTTCAGATGCGATCCATTCTCAAGTAAATATTTCCATGTTTAGCAAACATGATGAATTTACAACACTAACATTAACATTAAAATTAATATTATTTTATTAGTCTTGCATGTATAAATTCAATTACGCAGCTGAAAAGGTTTAATTAAAAATTGATAGCACCCTAAAAATTTATATTTTGGTTTGAGAAAACTAATTAATACAGTATAAATACTACTCGGAAACTTATCCAAAAATAAGTGGCAGCAAAATAAACTTTGTTTTTTATAAGTGCTTCATTAAATCTCGAAGATATAGTGGTTTCTGAGATTTCTAAAGATAATAGGGTAACTTGGAATGAGATGCCGTGTCACGTGGTTTTCCTATGAGCAGGCGCTGTAGGGAAACGCCACTCAGTTGTGTGGAAGAGGCTTCCCTACTGATACTTTAATTGCAGTTCGCGTTGTTTTATTTTAGTTTTAAATAGTGCTTTTCTATTGCCATTTCGTCCTAACACCTTTGGTAAGTCTCCAAAATATTTTACGCTCTCTCTTTATGTCGTTCCTATGTAGTTGGCCATCTTACCCCAAGATTGGGATAAGATGCCGAAATGCAAGCATTTAGAAAAGCAAAATTCTGCATGCTTTCTATGACATTTGTAAAATGAAATACATTTTTAAATCATACATAAATGTATAAACTTTAACAAGAAATTAATGAATAACAAATAAAAACAACAGGCAATTTTATATAAAACTAAATCAAAAACTACGACATCTTCATCCAATCTACCCTAAATGCTTTTCAGAGCCATGGGAAACTCGGAAGTGGTTATTGTGTATTTTCGTTCGTGGTTATCTTATATTTTCGAAGATTAAGAAATATTTGTCTTGTTTTACAGTGTATGACAATTGTGAAACACTCACTCTTCATAAGCTGCTTCCAAGTTTCGATTACAGCAACAATATGGCGCTTTATTGCGTCTAGCCGTACTTGAAACAGAGAGAATCAAAAGAAAAAAAAAACTGAAGGAGTTACCCTCATCTTCTCGGTCAGTCTCGGAGTTCAGGGGTTAGCAAGGGACCCGGTCACGATCACCAGACGGTATTGCTCTCGCCGCCACATTCCAAAGAAGTGCGCAGTGATTAAAGATTAACCCCTGAAGCCCCGGCAGAATTAAAAAAAAATAATAAAAAAAACAATGCAGACGGTTACGTGTGAGGTATTAGAAAGATTTCAGAAGAATAATTAATCTTGTCTCGTTCAAATAATAGAAGCATTTCAATCATCACTGTCAGCAGAAGTATAGAAATGTTAGTTTTTTTGCAATAATACAGAAAATTAAACATTGGGGTTCATCTACGCTAAAACTGAAAATGCATTTTAAAGGGAAGAAAGAAAAAGGTCATGGTAAATTCTAGAGATGATTAAGAAGTGCTTATTGTGAAAATATTTTGTACGGAGCAGGGGTCATAAACAATGTGAAGATTCAAGAGTTTTTATGTCGGGTGCAAAAAGTGCCTATGATAAAAGAAGTAGCTTCGATTACAGGAAATGTTATTTGTACATGAATGTTATATACTGTTTTTTGTTAAATATGGAAAGACACACATGAAAAATGCTGCAGAAATAGTTCCTACTTTATAATTTCTCCCTTCTCATCAATAGTTATTACCAGCGAATAAATACTAATAAATTTAAATTTTAAGTCTATTTATTTATTTATTTATTTTGATTTTTAGTTAATTTGCTTATTTATTTACTAAAAATAAAAATTATGTTCAGAATAATATCCCTCAGCTCTAAGAAGTATTCATAGTAGCAATTTATTTTTTTAAAATAAAATGAATATTTAAACTGAACGTAAAACATTCATGACCCTGGTAGACGTTTTAGGTGGGACATATGTACGGGTAGATTTTATTTATTTTTAATGTTTTGGGACATATATTACCCAAAACAGATTTGTAAGTGTTAAATAAATTTTAGGGTGCTTTGTAGGAGTGCCATTGCACCAGTATAATACGACAAAATATACCAAAAATTCTCAGAATTTGTAACATTATTTAAATCACTATGACAAAATTTTAAAATATAAACACAAATTAAAAATATCTATTCCTACATTAAAATAAAACCTCAATATTTTATTATATAGATAATATTAAAAGAATGAAAATAGCTACTTGTCTATGATAAGTCCATTTTTGAACGACACTCAATTTTCATATTTATCAGATAATACCAGGTTCCTATACCAGTGTATGATAGCTAGTGTTGCCAATTTTTCCCGACAGGGGCTAAATTTAGCCCTAAAAAATATTAGTTTGGCCATCATTTTAAATCCCAAATTTAAACCTCAATTTTTTTAATTTTATTAAGCGTTTAGATTTTCGGCGAATTTTTTACTTATTAAATAATAATTAATACCAAACATATAGGATTTAGCTTTTTAAATTTTTAGCTTGAAGCAAGCTATCGAAATGTGAGCAGGAAGCACCGATTGCAGGTTTCTGCTGTGTTTCATTCATACTAAAGGTATGTTTTAGCGATGCCTTTTGAATTTTTAAACCTATTATTTGTATTATCAAATGCTTCTGTTAGCGCAATTTTTACTTTTGTCATTTTCTTAATTATTATATTTAATTATTAGCTAATTGTCTGAAGAAAAGCCTAGTATAGTGCTGTCTTTTGGAAATAGACTTTGATTACTGGAATGCTATTAAAATTTTACTTAACAACGGCAATGATTTAAGAAGTACAGAAAAATACAATTTATGACAATTGTTGTTATATGATTCTAGTACTTATTCATTTAAATTTTTTTGAATGCTTTTAGCAAAAAAATTAGCTCACTTTTAGCTTTTTCATCCCATAAAAATGTAGTCCCTGTTTAGCTCTTTTTAAACCATTTTTAGCCATCTTTTTGATTTGGATGAGCTATGAGAATGCTTACGATAATGAAGCAGGAATTTTCAGCCCCATCATTTCATTATCGAGGCTTAGGTCTGGCCATTTCGGTCCCACTGTCTTTTCGGGCCGCTGCTACTTCGGTTCACTGTCATTTCAATAAGGCTACTTAGATGCATTTCAAAATTATGTGATTGCGTATCTATTGGCAAGTGAACAAATAAATATTCTTTAAAAGGCTTCAGTTAGTGAATATTATAAGCAATGAATATATAAAACTGCGTGACACTGAATGTTCAGTATGTTATTAGAAAAAATACTCTGGATAACTTAATAATAAATAATTAAACTAGTAATATTAAATAATGGCAAAAAACTTCTTAATAACCATATAAAATTAAGAAATGCGCAAGGATCAGGAACAAGATTCAAAAAGTCTTGCTCCTGCTTTCAAAGTGGGAACATGTCTTCTTTCAGCCTGAAGAAGAAAGAAAAAGTTCTTTCGAAAGGGCTTGCATATTTCTTAATTGTATGGTGTTATTAAGATGTTTTTGTCTTTATTTATGTATTACACCATTTTATTTAACAATTTAATGAAAGTTTAATATGAGTCTAAGATTTTGCGGTATAAGTAGGTTTTCAATGACGTAAAGATGAAAGAGTATAATGTCATTAACCCATTAAGCGCCATTGCTCCCATTTTGGGAACATTGCTTTAGGATTATTTTCTAAAGTGCGTATTTTATAAATTGTTAAAAGGTTCATGTTATTTGCATTTTGAATATATTAGATGACATATGATTTTTTTTTTAAAGTTTCATTAGAATTTTCTATTTTTTAAAACATGTTAAAAAAGGTGAAAAATAGCTTTTTGGCAGCATTCGAAAGAAATATAAAAAAAAAAAACTGTATAATAAAAATTATATCTTTTAGTTAAAATATGTTTATAACAGTGTATTATATTAAACAACTTCAATCCGGAATTAATATGTATAATAGATCAATCACAATTACCGAAAGCATAAGTTGTTCCCAAAATGGGAGCAATGGCGCCTAATGGGGGTAATGTTTTTGAAAACTTGTACATATGCCTCCGTGCATTTGTGGTATTTATTTTTCAATTTATTAGCTATAGAAGGTATAATATCATTCTGAAACTAATATTTTTAGGAGATTTCATATAAATTAGTCCAACTTTTACATTTATAATAAAAAAGAAAAAGAAATTACCAGTTCTATAAGCATTTTCATTATCCATCTGTTTATTTTTCATTATTACATCATTTTTTCCGACAATTTTACATGGAAGATGATTGAACAATTTTTGAGATTTGGATGATTTTTCAGATGTTCTGGAAATTGTTTGTTTGCAACCTGATTGCAGTATTGTAACATATGAGGAAGATATCTTCCTCATATGTGTGTCGCATAAATTATTTTCTATTACATATGTAATAGAAGATAATTTATGCGACGATTTATCCCATGTTATATTTGGTGGAGTAGAACTTTCTGTAAATTCTAAATCAACAGACATTCAAGAAATATCTGATTTAGTGTTTAAAAAAGACAAAGTATTAAACACAGGCTTGATATTTTAGATGAAAGTTCAGACGAATCTTCAAATTAGAATATGGAAAAAGCTAAACAAAATGCAAAAACAAAAAAAAAATAGTTAAAAAACCAATTTCAGAAAACAAAAAAATGTAGTATAATGCTGCATAAAAAATGTTCAATCATTTTCATGTAAAATAGTAGGACAAAAATTATGTAATGAAGAAAAATAAAGAGGTGGATAATGAAAATGCTTATGGAATTGGTAATTTTATTTTTTATTTTTATTATAAATGTAAATGTTGGACTAATATTTATGAATTCTTTGTAAAATATCAGTTTCAGAATGATATTATCCCTTTTATAGCTAAAAAACTGAGAAATAACAAACATAAATGCACGGAGGCATAAGTAAAATTTTTGAAAAAATTTACCCCCATTAAGCGCCATTGTTCCCATTTTGGGAACATGCTATTTCTCCTAAATATTCGAATTTTTTAAATTTTTTTCTTCAGAAATACCTTAAAGACGTTCTATTCATAAAGAAAAAACAACTGTTTCATTAAAAAACAGCTTAATATATATAACGGCGCTTAATGGGTTAAAGCAAATTCAACCAGTTTATGCCCATGAGCTATCTATATTACAATATTATATTATAATACAAATATCATGAATTAATTTTTCAAAATCATGCACCGAAAAGCCGATATGAAATATCACTATATTAGTGATATAGCTGTAATTAGAATTTTTAAAATATTATTATGAAATCTATCGCTTGCGGATATCTCATTCTTCTAGATAAATTTATTCGATGCATTGCATATGCATGAAATAAAAGTAAACTCAATAGTAAGCAGCTGTTTTATTTGTCTTGATTTTTAGCGGACAGAGAGAGTTTAAGTGGCTCTCGTGATTGTTAACTCCGGTTGTCCAAATATCCCGCCGAGAAAGGCTGTTTGAGCAAAGAAACGCAGCAGGCTTCACCCAATGATGTCTTTGTATGTGGCCACTACACAATAGATTTTCTCCATACTTCTGTTAGATTTTATTTTCCTTCTTATACGTAATTTTTAACATCAAGGGTTTTTTTGAGTGGTTATGGTAATGAGATGCCTCTATCCATTTTCTATGCTGACGAGTTACGAGTGTTTCTACTTCTTAAATCTTATTTTATTTTGTTATATACATATTTTTTAAGCTAAAAGGATGAGTTTCTGCTACGTGTTTGTGGTTTAAAACGACAAGGATACAATCACAGACTAATGAAAAAAATATTTTTTATTTCCATTGGTGAGTATTTATACTAGAGATGAGTTTGGGCTTTTTTTTCTCGGACGCCTAGCCCGACGATTTGAAATCCGACACGGCCGAGCCAAAAAAATATTTAGTCACCAGAAATTAGGCCCACCTAAGCTCGACATCGAAAGAACATAGTAGAGAATTGTTAATAGCATTTCAAAATTGTTTCAGGATTAATTTCCTTATTTAAAAATCTCTCCTTACATAGAGATAAGTACCAATCCCAAATATTCTCTCATGACAACGTTCTGTGATTTTCACGACCCTGAAAATCTGTTTACAATAGTACATTTGTTATTTATACCCAACCACCGTCAGAAATCTACAAAAGTGACAAATCTTATTCTTTTAAAATATCATTGAACAAGCTATATATGGCAGAAAGACATAAGTTCTGTTTTCCAGTAATTCTGGAAAAGGACTTCAAACAGTTAGACAAGGAATATACCACGGCTTCTTTATGTTACTAACACTGTTCATGTAAAGGTTTCAGAAACAGATATAATATTTCTTCTATTATCCTATATCAATCACAGTTCAATTCCCTTTCAAAATGATTTTTAAAGAATCGTAAAACACTTTAAGAATCTGAGACTACACTCTTGTTTCTTAAATAGCAAGATTTTTCTTTTTTCAATTTGTGAATAAATAAAATTTTCATTTTGAGCCCGATCTCGAAGAATGGTATAAAATTCAAGACTTAGCCGGTGTCGGGGACGACTAAGCTATGTAGTCGTACTTTTGAACATTTTATTATGAATACGACTTGGAGATCCATCAAAATCGCTTCATACGAAAGGATTTCATATTGAAATTAACATATACTGGCCATCACAAAAATTCTTCTGTAATAGTGTTTAACATAGAATGATAGCGTGATAATTTTTATAATTTAAAAGCATAGAGCAACAGTTAAATCCTGTAGAATTCAAAGCCAAAATTAGACCAACATATCCGTAAAAATAAATATTAATATTATGAAACATATAATTTGTTGCATTATAACAAATTAGAACCTTAGTTGCAGATAAAATGTTCATGACAAAACATACATTAAAGTTGAATCAGCATAGTTTATCAAGTTTGGTGCAATTCATACCATAGATACCGAGTATACACTGTTAAAAATTTTGGGCTGGGTTGAACCAACGCTTGATGCTGCAGTAGCTGCAACCATAAGATGGTGAAATCTCGTTCCAGCATTTGGAACTCCGGTTGAACAATAGCTCCAAATATTGGAACGATTTCATAATCTTATGGTTCAAGTTACTGCAGCAACTAAATTTGGTTCAACCCAGTACAAAAATTTAACAATGTATAGCTATGACGACATCATTAAAAACACAGCATAGCAGCTCCACTTGTTGGGTGATGTACGCTAAAATCTAACCAGCGTCAATTTATGTCAAGGTGCAACCGAAATATAAAATTTCAATGGAATTCCGTGCATTAGTTTTTGAGTTACAGTGACAATTTGTGTAACACACCAAACCACAAGGGGATCCTTGGCAAGGAAACAGCGGATATGCTAGCAAAGGAAGTAACTTCCAGAACAATAGTTGACTTTCCGCTGCTTGTTCCGAACTCACATATTAAAAGATATATTAGTGCGCACCTTATGAAGCAGTGGCATAGGATCACTGGGACAACTCAGATAAGGGTAGTTATACTTATGGTCTTGTCCCTGGTCTTTTTAGATATTCTCTTGCTCACTCTTTCAACTACTACCTTTTTAAAAATCCATGGTACTTTTGAGGTTTATCTTTATAAATTTAAAAGAACCCATTCTCCTCTCCATGAGTGTGGCGAGGTAGCTCTTGCTTCACATTATTATCACTCTTTTTCTTTTACAGCTCCTTGGCATGTCTATCACCTTCTTGCTCTTCCAGACTGAAAGTTAAGATGTCTTTGCGAAATTGTATTCACGATTAATCTGATTGGACTACAATTATGTTCAATCAGCTTAATGGTAAATACCATTTGAGCATTCGACCGAGGTTTTCGCGCTTAACCGACAGTTGAGGTAGATGGTGAACACAAGTATTTTAGCAGTAGAAATTTCCGTTAGAGTTTATGTTGTTACCTGTAAGAATAATCGTTTGTTTGGTGCGAAATAGAGGGGAAAATTTCCCAAACACAAATTTCTTTTATGATTGAACGTTATCTCGCTACAACCTTCATTAAAGTCATTGAAACTTTTAAAAAGCCATACGTCAACGTTCGAGACTCCTAAGCTGAACAAAACAACGATTTACCTTTTGGTAACTCGATTTTGAGAAACTAGATACGTTCACGAGAAAAAAACAACCCCCCTTTTTTTCAGTTTTCGCAAAATGAAAGAAGTGAAGAAACTAATGAAAAGTGTGAGAAAGCTTCCTTTGTAATCCAATTTATCATATAAGGGAGGGCACATAAGGCATTGAAGAACTGAAACCTAAATGAAAATGTTTTTTCACGGGTTGCGAGTCTTAGATCTCTCTGACCATGTATACCATGTTGAATGATGAACACAGATAGTATTTTTTTAAACTTACATTTTTATGAGCAAGTCCGAAAAAATATTTCAAAGATGTATAGTAATTTTGATGTGAGAACATAATATGACAGCAACAAATATATCACCTCTCAATTTACTTTTATAGCAAGTACAACAATAACATGTAGAGAAGAACATCCAAATGTAGGAATATAGGCTAAGGCCTTGATGAAATAACAAAGCAAATAAATAGACGAGGCCTTGGATCGAATATATATTGAGTTATGAAAGAACATTACACAATGACAGAAACATAGTAACTAAACTGAAAATTGAACATCACTTATATTTATAAATTCGTCTGGGATTCTGCCAGTCATGTTCCCGGACGTGCGAGAAAGCTTACACAAAAGTATCATCCAATAAAATTTAAGATGTAACGCTACGATTACAATTACGATACGATATACTAACACCCGCCCATAATCTAGCATTACATTAGAAAACAGAGAATAAAAAATTACAATAAACAAACATTAAAAGTATGACAGAGTTGAAACATTAATTATACAAACAGCAAAGAACCAACAATTCATAAAATTTAACTTTAGGCAATGCCTGTGTAAACATATCAGCAATTTCCATATTTGTAGGAATATATTCAATTTTGATATTATTTTCTTTTACAACATTACGAACAAATTTTAGTTTTATATCTATATGTTTCATTCTACCATAACTACTTTCATTACTGATACATTTTATGCAAGACTGATTATCCTCTAAAATAACTAAATCCTTAATACTTACAATTTCACAAGCAATATTTTTGAACCACAACAGGTCTTGCAAACTTTTAGTTAAGGCAATGACTTCAGCTTCAGTTGAAGATAATGCAACTGATTTTTGTTTATTACAACACCAGAGAACAGGCATGTTACAAAACATTAAAATGTAACCTGATACTGATTTTCTATCATTTCTATTAGCCCCCCAATCAGAATCAACATACATAGATAATTTAGGATCAGATTTTTGCTTTTTATACACAAGTTTTAAGGACAAAGTTCCTTTCAAATATCTTAAGATTTTCTTTAGTGCAATCCATGCAACTTCAGTAGGATTTTCCTGCATTTGACTCAAACAGTTAACACTATATAAAATATCAGGTCGTGAAATATATGCTAAGTACAATAAACAACCTACAAGTTCGCGGTATGGACCATTAAATGGTTTTTCATTTTTGAAATCAGATGAAGTGGATTTAGGAGAAATAGGAATATCACTAGGTTTACATTCTAGCATATTAAATTTACTTAACAATTTAATTATATAACACTCTTGATCCATTATTAAACAATCAGATTTAAATTTCATTTGAATACCCAGAAATTCTGAAACACATTCTGATTTTGACATATGAAACTCTTTAGAGAGTAAAGAAATAACTACATTAGTTTCATTTAAATCTGAACCTGCTATAAGCATATCATCAACATACAGAGCAATAATTATTTTATGACCATTACTATAGCGAATAAAAATACAAGGTTCATTATCAAGAGATTTAAATTTTAATTTTGAAACAAATTCAAGAAACCTTTCAAACCATTGTCGTGTGGCCTGTTTCAGGCCATATAAACTCCGTTTGAGTTTACATTTTAACCCACTTTCGTCATCATAGCCTTGCGGCTGATCCATAAAAACAAGTTCATTTAACTTACCATTCAGGAAAGCTGTTTTTACATCCAAAACAAATGCATGTAAGTCATCATTTAAAATCACAAAAAAGCACTAAACGTAAAGCTGGCATACTTATTACAGGAGCGAAAGTTTCACTATAGTCTAGTCCTTCTTTTTGCATAAATCCACGGGCTACAAGGCGAGCCTTATAACGTCCATCTCTTTTGATGGTATACACCCATTTGCAGGAAATAGCTCGTTTGTCAGGTGGTAATTTTTCGAGATCCCAGACATTGTTGATTTTCATGCTTTCTATCTCTGCATCCATAGCTTCCTTCCATAAACGTTGTTCATCAACAGGGAGAAATTTGATCTCATCAAAAGATAAAGTTTCTTGTTGGCAAAGTAATGCTTCATACACCTCAGGAGCTGGATACCGAATAGGTTGTTTTCTTGATCTGTCGGATTTTCTCATTTTATCTTCTTTCTCTTCAGAATCCTCTGATTCTTCACTAGTTCTTTCTTGAGCATCTGGGTTAATTTCACAATCAGTCAATTCTGAATTTTCCACTATGTGTTGCTTTGAGTTTATGGTATGCTTCTTCTCTTCATCAAATTTGACATTTCTTGAAATAGTTATGCGTTTCGTCTCAGGATCTAGCAATCGATATCCCATTGAAGAATAACCTATGAAGATCATATGTTTAGACCTATCATCAAGCTTCTTACGATGAACGGAAGGAACTAACATGTAGGCACTGCATCCAAAAACACGTATGTGCTTCAAATCGGGATCTTCTCCAAATTTTAAGAAATACGGCGTTAAGTTCTCATTGGAGCTGCTTGGCATTCGATTTTTCAAGTAAGCTGCTGTAAGAATAGCTTGACCCCCAAAAAGTCTTAGGTAAATGTGATTCAGCAATTAAAGCCCTTCCTATATCTAGGAGCGATCTATTGCATCTTTCAGCAACTCCATTCAAAGCCGGAGTGTATGGAGGAGCAGGATCAATCACTATACCAAGATCTCGAGTGAAATTCACTAAATCATTGCTTAAATGTTCTTTTCCGTTATCACATCTGATTTTCTTTACTGTAGGATTAGTTTTTAAGAAAACTTTCAATTCCTCTGAAGCTTCACTTTTATGCTTCAATAATCGAAATTCAGTAAATCGTGAAAAATCATCTATGATAGTCATAAAATAGCATTCACCAGAAAAAGTTTTTGGAACAATAGGGCCACATATGTCAGAATGAATAGCAGTCATTGGGGTACTTTCTCTTTTCCTAGATCCTCTTCCCATTGGTGTTGCACTCTGTTTTGCTCGAACACAAACATCACAAAAAGAAAGTGGTATTGGAAGTTTCATTTCCTTCAACACTTTGTCACTTGGATGGCCCATTCTGCGATGCCAAATTTCATAATTTGGGACAAAATAACTAACATATTGTCCATTTGAATCACGTTCACCAAAACAAAAACGATTTCTTCCTTTTTCTATGAACACCTTTTCATTCTTGAAAATAACTGCATAATTTGCATTTTCGATTTTTCTAACGGAAATCAACCGTCCACTTAAATCTGGTACGTAAAGAACATTATTTAGTGTAATTTCCATTCCGTTTGATAATTTTCCAATAATATTTCCAACACCTTTAATTTCAAGATTCGTTGTTTTCGACGCACACTTAATAGTTCCTGAAGATGGTTGTAAAGACGTGAAATATTTCTCATTAGAGTACATATGGGAAGTCGCTCCAGAATCCACTATAAATTCATTCTTTTTAACGTTCCCCGCATCAAAAGATACCGCTGAAGAAGCAAATTTTTCCTCATTTGAATTTTTAACAGCTTTACAGTTTCGTTTGAAATGGCCAGGAAGTCCACATTTGAAACAAGTAAGTTTCTTTCTACAGTATTTAGGTATGTGCCCCTTTGAATTACAGTTTTTGCACACATATTCTTTGCGAGTTGATACAAACGCGGTATTATCATGAGCACTTTTGGACTGCACTTTTTCTTTCTTAGAGTCGAGCAGAAGTGCTTCAGCATCTAACAGCCGTTGTGTGAGAAAATCTAGAGTCAAAACAGTATTCAGTTGATTTTCTAACGCAGTTTTAACATTTTCAAATTCTTGAGGCAACGACATTAGAATATAAACAATAGTATCGGTTTCACTTACTTCAGCACCGGAAATTTTAAGTTCCGAAATTAATTTATTTATTTCATCAATGTGACTTCTCATAGATACAACACGATCCTTTTTAATAGTTGCTAACCTCTTTCTAATTAAAATTCGATTAACTGCACGCTTGGTATCATATGTTCGTTGTAATTTATTCCATATCTTATGCGCAGTATTTTCTTCTTGCAATGACGCAAGAACCCCATCGCTTAAAAGCGATAATAATAAAGCATAAGCCTTTTTCGATTTTACAACTTCGGCAGTTCCAGTTGTAGCTTCATTGTCTAAAAACTTATCCAAATCTTTCGCCGCAAATATGGCTTTAACACGCCTTTTCCAAACAGAAAAATTTGTACCGTCCCCGTCAAAAAGAGCAACTCCGTATAATTCTTTTTCACTTTCCATCGCTGGGTAAAAAAACAGAAACAAAAGGAAAATAAATTTTCTCTCTCAAAACCACAGCATTAAATATGAAAAGGGACTAGCGTCACTCTGTCTGCGAATTAAACCACGCTCTGCTGATTAAATAACAAAGCAAATAAATAGACGAGGCCTTGGATCGAATATATATTGAGTTACGAAAGAACATTACGCAATGACAAAAACATAGTAACTAAACTGAAAATTGAACATCACTTATATTTATAAATTCGTCTGGGATTCTGCCAGTCATGTTCCCGGACGTGCGAGAAAGCTTACACAAAAGTATCATCCAATAAAATTTAAGATGTAATGCTACGATTACAATTACGATACGATATACTAACAGGCCTAAAATGGGCTAGCTGTTAATAAAGATACCAGATGGTTCGGCCATTTGGTGGCAAGGGTATTAAACTATCACATTTTGGTAAGATAAGAGGAAGACGGAACAGCTGAGTCCCACCGTTCGCAATCGCCATTTTGTTTTTGAAAATCACATATTTTCAGACCTTTTTGTGATGCTTCTTCGTTAGTGTATAGCAGTGTTTCCCAACCTTTTTTTGGCCATGCCCCCCCAAATAATCTTTAAACCCTTTGTGCCCCCCCCCCCCACCTCGCTCTGTCTGTGACAAATAAGTATTTTTATATAAAAAGTGAACTTTTATTCCCACTAAAGAAGTCTTAAACCCCTTAACCCTTTCACGCTCAAGGGAAATTTTTTTCCTTTCTACAAAAATCGTTATCGATTGTTCAATTATTATTGAATCGATATTTATTTTACTGAATGTCAAAATAAAACGTATGTCCAAAGCGGCAAATGTGTTTCTGAACGAATAAAAAAAAAAGAACTGTCAAACTTTATTGCGCCAAAACCAAAACATTCGCGGGCTGAACTAATAATATCTTGAAAGTGTTTTGGACTTGAGAAAATTAGAATTCCATAACTATTTATTTTACTTTTCTGATAATTTTTATTATGTTTTTTGTATTACAAAGCAATAAATAAAATACTGATATAAGAAACCTAACTCTTCGTTTATTTACTTTTATGGTCCATAGGGGAAAATATTTCCCATGAAATTATAGGAAACCTATACACCTTGCGATGTTTTTCTGGTGATATTCTCTTACTTTACACCCACAATAGCTAAAATATTGTGTTGTATTGGCATATTTAGTCTTGGACATCTTATGGTCCTGTAAGGGTTAATTGGATCTAAATAATGAACAGTATACCCACGAAAGAAAAACATAAACGGAAATAAAAAATTTATGAAGAAATCGTTAATAATAATAATAGTAATAATATGCAGCGATGTAAAAAAGCAAATTATTTTTTTAATAATTAGTAAAAAATTGAGATACATAAATTTTCTATGATGCTTTTATAATTTTAATTACTGACAGTACAAAAAGTGCATAATAAATTCAAAATAGACTCGAGATGAAGAGAAAAAAATTAATGTGATCCTTGTGGTGCATGCTGACTACAGAGAGCTTTTATATCAGGCTCTAATTTAGTCAACTTTAATCTCAAGTCCCCTCGTTTAGTTATGTCCAGTCGATTTCTTTTCTTCAGCAGTAAATCGTTTACTGCACTAAAACCACATTCAACTAGGTATGATGATGGGAATGGTAACAATATTTTTCTTGCAAATTTTGTTGCATTGGGATATTTAGATTCTGTCTCAGCGCATAGCCATGCCATAACTCCTTTTATACTGAATAAGGTTTTAATTGACTCATCGTTTTGAATTTCAGAGAGTTCTTCTTGGTATCGTATTGAATCATCAGAAGATAAGTCCACTAACATTGGCTGCATGACCCATGATGGGAAATCCATTTGCTTTAAATCGGAAAATCTATCGTTCAAATCAGAGGCCAATATTTTTAAATGACCCACAATAACAGTTATAGCGGAATCGGTTACCTCGCATTTTTTTTAACCAGTAAAATAGGTCAAACTTTCTCTCAGAAATGTTTCTGCAATATCTCAATGAATGTAATAAAGCCAAATATTTTTGCTTTTGCATCAACAAGTGTTTTATCTTTTCCTTGAAGTTGTTTGTTCAAGGTATTCAGTTTTTCAAAGATATCTGCTAAATAACTAACAAATGCTTTTCCATCAATAGTTTGTAGGTGCTTTATGTCAGAGTTCTCACTTAAAAATTCACCAAGAACATCAAACAACTCCATGAATCTTTTTAAACAATTCCCTTTTGAAAGTGAAGTAAAAGACGAACGTGGTCTGCGTTTTTGTCTTCACAAAACTGCTTGAATAGACGCTCCCATTTGGCGTTGGATTTTATGGAGTTGATACATCTTATAACATATTTCAGTATATCATTAAGAATATGTGAAATGTTTTTAGATACTAAACTCTCTCTATGGATGACGCAATGCACAAGGAGCATTTCTGGATTCTCATCTTTCATTAATTTTAAACATCCAGCTCTCTTACCCATCATAACTGGAGCACCATCTGCAGCGCAAGATGTTATGTCCATTGGTATACTATTTATATCTATGTAATTGTTCAATGTATTAAATATATCAGAGGCAGTTGTGGTGCTCTCTAATGATTTACAGAAAAACATTTCTTCAGCAAATTGCTCTTTATCAATATACGTTACATAAGTAAGCCGTACGGCTTCACCGTCTCTTAGAGTAGATTCGTCCATTTGTATGGAGAAATTTCTTGATTTCAGCTTTTCAACAAGTTGCGCTTCAACGTCCTGATTCATTTCATCTATTCTTCTACTAACAGTATTGTTACTAAGTGGCATGGATTTCACATATCAAATCTCACAAATAAATCTTCGAATACACAGTCAGAAAATGCGACGCCCGGAATGAGGGACCGTTCTCTCTCAATTGCAATATTTGTAATTATTTCCAAGAACTAATATATATATATATATTTTTGTCACTGACTATCAGCCAGATTCAGATATTCACTCTACGATCCTAAAATAAAGATATCTAAAAAGATGCGTTTTAATTGGTTGATCGAACTTCCGGTCATGTGTCTGGCGGTAGTGGTTTGACTTGTGTATTTCCAAGTGTCAGTTTAAAACAATTAAAGTAAAAAAATGTTTAACACCAGAAAATTTATATTGTAAAATGTTTTTTAAATTTGTGTATTATATTTATTACTTTTAAAAAGAATTGTACAAACTGTTTAAGAAGTCAGAGAACGGACATGTGAACTTCGCCAAATTCCAAATTGCCCCTCTAAAAAGTCAAATTGCCCCCTTGTGGGGCGTGCGCCCCCCGTTGGGAACCACTGGTGTATAGCCTTATATGTTTTATAATTACTTATTAAAAATTCGTTTCTTTAACACACATTATTTATTAACTACATTACACAGAAACAAACACTTAACAATAAACATAATTCTACATAAAACAACATTTTATCCCAGTTCTAAAGTTTTTTCCGTTGCCAAAACACAGCATATAAAAGTTGGCTATTCGCGCGTTGCCATTTAAGTACAATAGTTTCATTTTAATACACGACAGTTTCCTCCCTTTTCAAATTAACAGCACAATCTTTTTGGAGGTTTCCGGATCTTTTAGATCGTCTTAGTTGCACTGGATTTTGGGCAACTTGGGGTGTGCTAAATGGAGGAGGTGTGACTGTTGGCAGTGATGGAGGCATATCTCTGGCGATATCCTCGGAGGTCGTAGGTGGCTCAGTCGATGCTGCATCTGTCTCCGTTGAAGTCATTGTTGGATCAGATGGGACGTTCATATTTGTTACTTTTGGTCTATACTGAACATCATTGTCCACTTCTTCACTTGCTGATCGAATTTCATCAACATGTCGTCTAACCAAATTGCCTTGAACATTTATGGTGTATTGTAATTCGCCATCTCGGCTGATGATACGACCGAATTTCCATTTTGAATTAGCTGCAGTGTAATCTCGAACAGCTACTTTATCACCCACTTCAAAATACCGTTCATTGAAATATATATCCTTTCTAATTTTATTCTGAATTCTTTCTTTAGTATTAGGAATTAAGAGATCAATTCTCGTACGAATCTCTCTTTTTAAGAACATACTTGCTGGAGACTGCATTGTAGTCATATTAGGTGATTTCCGATATTGTAACAAAAAGCAGTTGATTTTTTGATTGATACTACCAGGGTAGTTTTGCATTGCTCGAAGGGATTGTTTCAAAGTGTGTACATACCTTTCTACTTGACCATTGCTGGAGGGCTTGAAAGGTGCACTCGTTTTATGAAAAACTCCATTATTTTGCATAAATTCTTGGAACTCATATGAGGAAAACTGTGGTCCGTTGTCACTGACTAACATGACTGGTAATCCAAAACGAGCAAAACAATCTCTTAGACATTCTACTGTTTTCAAGGCAGTTGTCGATTTCATAGGATAGACTTCGAGCCATTTTGAGTGTGCATCTACAATTAATAAAAACATATGCTCAAAAATTGGCCCTGCAAAATCAACATGAATTCTTTCCCATGGAAAACTTGGATACTCCCAATGGTGTGTTTTAGATTTTGGAGGATACTTTTTAATCCTGGAACAATCTGTACAATTTTTAACAACATCTTCGATGTCTTTATCTATGTTTTCCAATTGACATAGGATCTGGCTATTGCCTTCATTTTAACAACTCCTAAATGTCACTGATGAGTTCGTCCAAAACTTTTTTATGGTATTTTTTAGGTACACAGACTCTTTGGCCGTACATAACGCAACCATCCTGGAGAGTATATTCGACTTCCTTCCCTTTTAGAGAAGTTCCCTTTTTAAAAGCATTTAGCAAGGGTGCAAAATCTTCGTCATTTGCAGTTGCTTTGGCTAAATCTCTTGCTGTTATTGGAAGTGTTTCAATTTGGGAAAGTTGGAAAACTGAAACGTCATCCTTTAATTCTAAATCTTCAGACCTTAAGGGTAATCGTGAAAGACAATCTGCATTACCATGATCCTTAGTATTCCGATAAATTATGTCGAACTGATAAGACTGTAGTATTAGAGCATAATGCAAAAGTCTTGTAGCAGACAAAACTGTAAGACCCTTTTTGCAAGTAAAAATTGCCACGAGAGGTTTGTGATCTGTAATGAGAGTGAATCGATTTCCTTTTAGGTAAAGATAAAACTTTTTTACAGCCCAGACTAGAGCTAGAGCTTCTTTATCAATCTGTGAATAGCGTTGTTCAGTTAGTGAAAGTGTTCTTGAAGCAAATGCAATAGGCCTCTCGGAACCATCTGGAAATTTGTGGGAGAGCACTGCCCCCAAACCGACTGGAGATGCATCAGCAGCAAGGAAAATAGGAAGTTTTGGATCATAGTGTGCTAATACTCTATCAGAACAGATTTCATCTTTTATGTTTTTAATTGCTTTTTGACACTTTTTATCCCAAACCCATGGAACACCTTTTTTTGTCAAGTTGTATAATGGATATGCTAAAGCAGCAAGTTTGTTTGAGAATCTAGAATAAAAGTTAACTAATCCCATAAAAGACTGAATTTCTTGAACGTTCTTAGGAATTTTAGCATTCTTAATTGCAGCAATCTTTTCATCTGTTTTAGATAATCCTTGTGCATTTATCTTATATCCCAAAAATTCAATTTCATTCTGGAAAAATTTGCATTTATCTTTATTTATTCTCAATCCATGTTGACGACATCTATCGAAAAATTTCCGTAATCTTGACAAATGTGTCTGGAAATCTGGTGCTGCGATCCGTGCATCATCATAAAATACTTCTACTCCTTCTAAATCATGCAATACACTTTCTATATATTTCTGCCATATAGCAGGGGCTGAGTTAATTCCAAACATTAGTCTTGTGCATTCATAAAATCCTTTATGAGTATTAATCGTTAATAATTTTTGACTGTCAGGGTGAACCTTCATTTGTAAATAAGCTTGACTAAAGTCAATCTTTGAAAATATCTTACCATCATTCAGTGAAGCAAAAATTTCTTCTGTTTTTGGAAGAGGATGTCTTTGAATTTTTAGATTTTTGTTAAGAGTGACGGAATAATCAGCACATAATCGAATTTTTCCATTTGCTTTAACTACTGGTACAATTGGAGTCGCCCAATCTGAAATATTCGACTTTTTGATAACTCCGTCTTTCTCAAGTCGTTCTAATTCCTCTTCAACACGCTTTTTCATTGCAAACGGTAATGGTCTCGGTCTGCAAAAAACTGGAATGGCATCCGGTTTTAACTCAAGACTGCATTCATAATTTTTTATTTCGCCCAATTTTTCATCAAATATGTCTGCGTATTCTTCTAACAGTTTTGTAAGATTTCCCTGATTTACAACTGTAAGAGCTTTAATCCTTACCCAATCTAAATTGATTTTATACAGCCATTCTCGACCCAAGATATTGTCTAAGTCTTCTTTAACAATATATAAATTTAAGTACTCTGTTTGATTCTTATATTTTACTTTAACTGTTGAGTAACCCAGGGGTTTAAAGGTTTCACCATTATAGGTCTTAAATTTCAAGTCTGTAGGACATATTTTTTTCTTCGAAATATCTTTAAATCTCTTTAAACTCATTACTGATACTGTACCGCCTGTATCGACTTCCATTTCAACCGATTTACCTTCAATTTCAATAGTTACTATTATGGGAGGTCTTTTAGGAAATTCTTCTTTCATGCAAACGTTCTCTACTTCTAAACTTATGAAGTGGAAATGAATTTTGAACTTCTGAATCATTTACATGAAACTGTTTTTGCTTCACCATTTTGTTTGGTTTAGCCTCCTTAGAATAATAACAAGCTCGTTCAATGTGGCCAATACGCTGGCAAACTCTACATTTACTTGCTTTAAACTTACAGTTAAATTTATTATGATTTGATCCGTTACATCTAGAACAATATACCATGTTATTTTTCTTTTGTGTGTTCTTAGGTTGTGGTGTTATATTTTTTCCCTTATATACATCAACGGCTTTAATTGCTTGTGGCTTACCCATTATATCATTAACTCCTTTATTAGCTCGTTCCATTGCTAAAGCGATCTTAACTGTTTTATCGAGATCGATATCGTCTTCTTCAAATAGCCGATCTAGGATTGCCCTATCTCGTAAACCACTAACGAAAACATGTCTCAACATAGTATTCAACATAAGTTGAGTATATTTGCAAGGAATTGCTAAAGAGCGAAGTTTAGCAAGATAAGAACTAACGCTTTCCCCTTCATGTTGTTTCCTGTTTAAAAACCTGTGTTTACTAGGTATTATTAATGGTTTCGGATTCAAATGTTCTTGCAAAATTTGTTTAAGCGCTTCATATTCCTGATCACTGGGATTTTGTGGAGCAAGAAGATTTTTTAACAAGTTATATAGCTTTGCAGATAAACTTGATATTAGTGTTTTTGCGCGTTTTTCCTTAGGAACATTTTGTATATCTAAAAAGGCTTCAAACCTATCTATGAAGGTATCAAAACTTTCTAATGATTCATCATATTTCTCAAATTTTACTCCAAAAACCTTATTATTCTTTAGGGTGCTATCCCCCTTTAGCGCATCCATTAACGCTTTATTTTGCTTAATTAATTCTTCAACTAATAGTTCCATTTTAATAGAATAATAAGCTTTTCTTACCTTGTTCCAATCTTCCGAAATTGAAGTAGTAATCTAAAGTAGCAAGATTACAAAACTAGATGCATCAACGTTTTACTCGTCGCCAGTGTGACGCTTCTTCGTTAGTGTATAGCGTTATATGTTTTATAATTACTTATTAAAAATTCGTTTCTTTAACACACATTATTTATTAACTACATTACACAGAAACAAACACTTAACAATAAACATAATTCTACATAAAACAACATTTTATCCCAGTTCTAAAGTTTCTGCCGTTGCCAAAACATAGCATATAAAAGTTGGCTATTCTATAGTTTCATTTTAATACACGACACTTTTAATCAGGTAAGCGAATTCGGATTTCTGTGTATTTGAATCGATAACTATTGCATGCTTTGTTGTAACACGTAACTGATAAGATAAGAAGATACGTTTTGAGACCCTTGATAAAAGGATATCTTTAACTGATAATGGCTGTCTTTCAGTAAAAGTTGAACATGTTGATCTAAAAATGGGCTAGGAGAGTCGGTTTAAAAACGGACTAGGCTCCAATGGGCCAGCCTTAACGCTCCAATCAATCTCGTGTGTCATATTTACAACTGAGCCCATTTGATATATCCTCAGTGACAACTATTTTCAAGAAAAAGACCAATCGAGATCGCAAATCCTGAAACGCATGTCTTGTGGCGGGCTTACCTTAACGAAACGAGTTCACTCAGTCCTTTTGAATATCAAAACTAACAAAACGAAGAAGAAGCGGATTCTAGGTCCGCGAGTGATGTGGCAGCCTCAAAAACTAAAAAAAAAATGGGCAAACTAAAAATGGGCAAACTAAAAATGGCGCAAAGAAGGCTATTGAGAATCAGCCTTCCGACTCCGAAGGAGAACATAATGAACCAAAGTTTGATGATAGTGATACTGATACTACATCAGGGGATTACCCTGATGACAGTGATGCGCCTTGCATCTTCTGCGAAGGAATTTTCTCTGCTGACACAAGAGTAGAAGTATAGACCGGGAGGCTGCAGCACAGACAATCACCTCATCGAGTTCACGGCTGAAATTCCAGAATTAGTTAAAACTCAATTCGCATATTAAAACGCAATCGGTCTGCCAAGTCAAATCTTGGTGGAAAAAAACCTTAAAACCCGATTTTAGCGGTTGACTCGTAGGTTTACCATTGCGTTTTCCTGCACCCAAAAGTATGAAAACATGGAAGACTGAGAGCAGGAACACACAATGGTAAACCTATGAGCCAACCACTAAAATCGGGTTTCCGGGTGTTTTCCACCAAGATATCACTTGGCAGACCGATTGCGTTTTAATATGCGAATCAAGTTTTAACTAATTCTAGAATTTCAGCCGTGAACTAGATGAGGTGATTGTCTGTGCTGCCGCCTCCCGGTCTAGTATGGATGCAATGTTTTCAGTGGCAAATGTGGACACACTCAGAATTTGCCGGTACAGAAAAGGATGTGTACGACTACTGTAAATAAATGTAAAAAGTAGAATTTTCACGCATGTCGATTATTTTTATTAATTTGCTTCTGTCTTTACACAAATTTTCTGTGCGATCTCTTTTAGACCACCATTTTAACGCCAATTCCAAATAATATTCGCAATTAAATTTATTGTAAAATACACAGAACATTTAAATCCTTTTTTACCTTCTTATCTTGATTCTTACATATTTTAGGTTAGTATCAGCATATTAATATCTTGAAAATAATAAACATATAACTGGTACGATCTCAAAATAAAACATGTTGCCCATATTTAGACCTTTTCTTCTCTCTTTTAATATAGTAAACATGTTTACAGAATCCGGGTGGGACATAAATAACTCAGCAAACTTTTTTTCGATACTTTTCCGTTAGACAAACACAACTTCGCTCCCAGAGCACATGTTGGCGTGAAAACTAACAAAAACACCATTCGCGATTCGCAAATGTTACGAATAGTAAACACAGCAGCTAACTTAGGTAGAAGAAAATTATTTTAATCTAAATGACATACTCATAGTTTAATAAACATTATAGCTATTTTGTCAAATGAAAAATATAAAGGAAATTTACCAACAATAAAAATAATTAATATTTCACGACACTTCCGACATGAAATTGAGGATTTCATTGAGTATTGCTGAAAATAAAAGGTGGCACTAGATAAATTCAAGTATGAATAATGTAATATTGATGTAAATCATGTAAATCTATGGATGTAAATCAGACGTATATAAATCGAATAGCAATTATTAAATAAATACGGGTATACTGGAAAAAAGTGCATAAACCTAAAAAAGGAAACCCTGAAGGAAAGAATAACTTATGCGATACTTTATAATTTGATTACTAAACTTGCGATACAAAATTAGCAGTCTTCAACATTAGCCAGTTTGGGTTTGGCACAAGATTGAGACTGGTGTCCTCCTAGCGGAAAAGTACCGTTATTTTCTTAATTTTTGAATGAGTGCCTGCACACTTACAAAATTTACATCAAAATAAGATTCAAAATGTGCAAATTTTTCGCAAAAAATGTTTTTTAAACAGAATAATAAATATTTATTTTGTTTGGGCATATTTGAAAATGTTCTGTAATTTTTTTTCGATTAGTCTTCATTAAAAAAATATATATATTAATAATAAGAAAGATAAAATCGTATGTTTATTTTGAAACTTTTAATTAAAGAGATCTATCGACATGCAGTAACGAGATTTTATTCTAAGCAGTTAAAACAACGTTTTTAGCACCAGAACTTTTTTATCTCAGCGCAGAAAAGATTCGGTCACATTTAGAGTACCTTCATCGGTGCAAAGAATGATAAATTTTTGCTCAAATATATGGAAGAGAAGCGGATTTAAAGGATATGTTTCTTGACCAATAGAATTACAGGAAATTGCAGGGAACAGCCAACAGGAAAAGAAGCGGATACAACGGATAGGTTTCTTGACCAATAGAATTATAAGGGAACAGCCAATAGAAAAATTGTATAAAGAATAGAACTGGTAATGTGAAATAATGCTAGTAAAAATTAAGAAAAAGAAGCTTTTATGTAATATTACCAGCAATCTGATAATGGAAGAATAGCGAAGTCAAAATTGACAATATTTTTATGATTACATTTTTATGCATTATATCATATTACACTTCCATTCTCTATACAATTTTCCTATTGGCTGTTCTGTAATTCTATTGGTCAAGAAATTTATTCGCTGAATCCGCTCCTTTTTCTATTGGTTGTTTGTTCACTGTAATTTTCTGTAATTCTGTTGGTCAAAAAACCTATCCGTTGAATCCACTTCTTTTCCTTATATTTTAGCAAAAATCCATGATTCTTTGCTCAGATGAAGGTACGCTAAATGCTGCCGAAACTAATCTGCGATGAGATAAAAAGTTCTGATGCTAAAAACGTTGTTTTAACTGCTTATATTGTTATTGCGCCAAGTATAATCTTGTGATTGCCATTTAGATTTTACCCTATTTTTATTGTATTTTTTATTTTTTGCGTAATGCTATATACACTATATGGCCAATGATGACCGGTCACTTGCGATTTTAGACGTTTTATTAAATATTTAGAAAAATACATGAGAAATTATCCTGAAACTTCAGGCGTATAAAGAGCATAGTCGACGTCATACATTTTGGCGAAGATTTTTTCCCGAAACCCCATAGGGGGCCGTCAATAAATTGAAGAAAAACGAATATATTTTGCATAACCCTGTAAAAACTAATATCGCAAAAGCGTTGAAACAGTAGCACATGCTTAGGAGGCTTCTTTTAATAAACTATGTTCACTTTTATGGGGATAGCACGTATACTCGTGGAGAAATTAAGGTTTTTATAAAAACAATCCCAAATTTCACCAAGTGTTTTGCTTATAATTTTCAGAGTTCTTAATATAAAAGAATGTTCTTTTCAGGAACGATGACAAACAACATTATATACAATACCCTGCAATCAGAATTAAAAAATAATAAATATTGGATGAAAAATGAGCCGGTTTATTAAAAATTGTTTCACTGCGCATGCGCGAAAGCAATAAAAATATACTGTGCTAAATGTATATTAGCTAAATGTATACAGCAACTTTTGTGAAAGTTTCAAAAAACATAGCTTGAAAATTCTGATAGTGATAATCGATAGAATGAGCTTGAAATTCGCTGTTCCCAAAAGGAAGCAAAAATATGAGGGGCGGTATGCCAATATACAATGAGAGACACTTCATTCTTATTATGTCAACTTTCATAAGCTAGTATATTTGGATACAACCCCTTATCTTTTTGCTTCCTTCTGGAAACAGCGAATTTCGAGCTTATTCTATCGACAATTACTAACAGAATTTTCAAGCTATGTTTTTGAGACTTTCACAAAAGTTGGTCTATACATTTAGCTAATATATTATGCACAGTATATTTTGATTGAATTCGCGCATGCGCAGTGAAACAATATTTAGTGAACCTGCTCATTTTCATCCAATATTTATTATTTTTTAATTATCATTGCAGCGTATTGTATATAATGTTGTGCGTCATCGTTCCTGAAAAGAACATTCTTTTATATTAAGAACTCTGAAAACTATAAGCAAAACACTTGGTGAAATTTGGAATTGTTTTTATAAAAATCTTAATTTCTCCACGAGTACGCGTGATATCCTCATAAAAATGATCATACTTTATTAAAGAAGCCTCCTAAGCATGTGCTACCGTTTCAACGCTTTTGTGATATAGTTTTTACAGGGTTATTCAAAAGACATTCGTTTTTCTCCAATTTGTTGACGGCCCCTTATGGGATTTCCGGAAAAAATCTCAAAATGACTCAATCTCGATTAACTATCGAACAACGTGTTTTTAATATAAAGAATGTGGTCAGTGAGTTTACAAATTGTGTAAACTTTGCGAAAATTATATTCTGACATACAGCGCTCCACGACAGGCATACAGCGTCTCACGGGATGCAATAAATGTCTATAAGGCCAATTTCAACACCACTAGTCACCACTAGTGTCTCAAAGGTGCCTCATCAATTAATTGTAAGGATGCGAGGATGTTTTATAATAGTTCTCGAAATTTAGAAATTTAAACTAATTTCCGCTGCGCGAAATCTTCGACGATTTCTTCGGCTATTCACTTCTGACATGCAGCTAATACGAAAAAGTATCGCTTTTAATAAATTTAAAACTTTATTTAAATACATAATGAATAATTTTTATATAAAAATGCATTTTGGTGTTGTTAGTGGGCAATCTGAAAACATATATTAAAATCTTAAATAATAATAATAAAAAAAAAGTTACGAAAAAAAAGGGTTTTATTTATATTATGTAACCGGGAAGCTCGAATAGGATCCCTTAGTGACTTTAAAACAAATTTTTATTTTATTTTTTGTTAAAATTATCTCTATAATAAAACTGTAAGTCATGTGACTGTCCTCAACAGTTCCGGGCTGCCGCATCGCTTTTTCATATGCCAAGCGGCCATTTTTATTCAAAATTATTTTTTCGAATAAACTGCATAAAAGTTACATTTTAAGAAAGATCGTTCAAAATAAATTAATATTTGAGAGATGACTTGCGTTCAATTATGTATATATTCTGCAATAACTTCAGTCGAAAGATTCGCAGTTCAAATTCTCTATTCATAAAAGTAAACAAAAAAAAAGATTGATTCGTCGTGAACATTTAAAATATTAAATCATGGAGGTAATCATTCGCAAAGCAAGTTCTCCGCGAATGAATTTTTGGACCGCTGCCTCGCGTCAAAAAAATAATTCGCACCAGTGAGACAATCAAAGTTTACCATAATTATGTGCTATACAACTCAACTTTCGGACCTTTTCTTGACGTAAATTGAACTCATGTAATAATATTTAATGAATCAGATTTTTAGCATTTTTAAAATCGCTAATACAGCTTTTATTTATCGCGTGTACAAATTAGAAATGATACTTTGATTTTGAAATCAAATGTTTTGATTTATGATATTATTTCTTATTTATTTATTTATTTTCTCTTTTAAATGAAAAGTGTGAAGTATTTTAAATTTATGTAATATAAGCATTTTAGATTAAAGTTAAGTATTTTAAATGAAATGAGTGACAGGTTTATAATTTAAAATTAAATTAATTGTAGTATGAATGACGGTGATGGGAACGATATTTGGCGAATTATCATCTGCTCCCGGCTAACAAAAATACTCATAATTAAAAAAAAGAATAAAAATAAATAAATGATAGTTTGTTGTAAATAAATATTGATATACATATCAAAAATAATTTATAGAATTAAAATAAAAAATAAAAGTAAATAAACAACAATTTCCATAACAAAGTTTTCGCCAAATTGGCGGGGGAGGGGGGGGGGTGAATCGCGCCAACGTGCGTATGTGACATTTGTGCCCCAAAAATATGCGAAATGCTACCATGATCGCAAAAGTTCATGATTTGTCTATTAGAATCTTCCGATTTGGCGAAGGATTAAGGGAAAATTAAATTATGAATAAATGTAACGTGTTGCAATGTTTAACATACATTTAAGGGAGACCAAACTGGTCGCCAGTGGCGGCTAGTGAGCAATAGAAGTTCAGAGCGAGGTGAGGCACCTTGCATTTTTGAGTGAATAACTGGATTTTATCCCACGTGTTACCATACGATTTGAAATTATATGCTGTAGCCTCTCACTTGATTCTAGCCTAGCGGCCCTTTCGTGCTGCGAGTAGGATTATTTTCAAGACTGAACCAGAATGCTCAAATTCAAGTAACCCGCAGAACATTTGGCGAGTAATCGCTGTTAACTGTTTTATTAAAAAGCACTGTGAAGCCCAGGGACTGAGAACAATTATTTCTAGAATGCTCTGATTGATGGAATTCGATCTGATTTCTATTGTAGGAAATACAAAGAGCGATAACTTCTTCACTGACGAAGTTACGACAGGTAAACTATCACACAGTAATGTTTTCAATCGTTTTCCTTTTGAAAAACCGGTTTATGATTAAATATCTGATATAGCGTTACGATATGATTAGTACGTGAGACCGCAACTTTACGAACGTGTTTTCCTATATACAAAAATGATTTGTTGTCCGCTGTACAATTCTTTAAAATTTGTACGTAATATTTTGAATTACCCCTGTTTAACTTCGGAAATAGTGAATTAATTTAAAGATAGGTTTTTCGGACTTCTCTAACAAAACAGATTTTTATATTCCACTTATTCTAAAAATGTCTGTAGGAAAACTGACTTTTCAATTGTTCCATTCATTCTCTAAAGTCTAAATTATAGTTCTCCAGCACAAGGTATATTTTATCATTTCTATGAATAGTCTCTTCCCATCCTTTTTTTAACGAGAAATTCTTCAAAGTCAGCAAAAATTATAGTTATACGCTTAAAGTTAAATGGCTTCCTCTGAGGGCGTTTGCAATTTTTCACTTTTCGACAAGATTTTGATTCGCATGAAAGAGTATAGACTAAAGTAGGAAGTCCCGAAGGTTTTTATGTTTTAAACATAGCTTGCAGCAAAACTTTCGATTATCTAAGAAATTGTCAACACAAACATTATTATACACATAACCCTTCTGGCAAATCATATCATCATCATCTTCTTCTTCTTCTGTTTTTTTTCTTTTTTCTTGTTAAAAATTCTTTAAAGTAAGATTTCTTTTTATTCGACTATAGCAGGCCAAGAAGGAATATGTGTTTATAAGTGTATGAACATAGAACTACTTATTGATACGCCTATTCATAGAAAAGGGAAGGAGAGGAATGTCTTCAGAAAGAACTTTTGAAGGAAAAGTGACACAAACTATCGTTCTGGTAGAGGAAAAACCCCGAAAACCTTGCACACTCACCCCACAAAGACCGCATTGGTTTTGAACATGCGAGCATCTGTCCAAGTTTCTTATTTTATGGCCGCAGCTTGGTAATTACTGGGCTGAGTGGGCCCCCATTTATAGAAAATGCAAGATCGTAGACGTACGTCGCAGATTTTCCTTTCAGTACGCATATTATTTCTCGAACAATATTTTATTTTTTGTAAGGCAATTATCATGCGCTTCTTTCTTCTTCATTTTAAATATCTGCCGAATTGATTTTTTTAATTTTTTTTCTTTTAGAATTTTAGGTAGCTTTCAATACAAAAAAGTATAAAGCTACCTATTGCAGCCGTTCGGAGGAAAGCAGTTCCGGAAAATTTCGATATATTTTCACCGATCATGACCCCCAGACCCCAAAACCACCCTCCGTCCAAATGTTGATTTATATATATAGATATATCCATATATATATATATATATATATATATATATATATATATATATATATCTGACCTATGTCATACGATAACGCCCGTAATTATGAATCGATTTTGATGAAACTAATTGTGTGTATTAAGGTCACTAATGTCTCGACCGAGTTCGTTGGCCAGCTTGGTCCGCCATCTCGTTTCAAGATGGCGGCCATTTAAAGATGTAAAATAACTTAAAATCTAAAATAAATATACAAAAAATTTAAAAATTCAAATTTATTTTTTAATTACGTGTTAGGCCTTGATACAAGGATTCCAGAGCTTTTTTTGGTTTACCTCTATCTTAAAAAATGGCTGAGATAGAGCAGTTTGAAATTCTAGTGTGGCTGACATTTTGAAACAAAACAGCACATTAACGCGATTACTCGCAAATTATTTTCTTTCATTGTTGTAATAATTTTCCCAATCATACGCATAAAACTATATATTCATATCCGTTAACGCCAAAATTGGCGACATTGGCGACAAAATTGGCAAAATTGGGCGACATTTGGCGAAATATCGCCAAATTTGGCGATCAAAATAAGTCTTTATAAATGAAGCCAATTTGGCTATTGCTCAATAATTTGGCGAATTTCTTATTCAAATTCAGTATTAACGAATCTTTTGTAAACGTTTCTTTGCATTTTAGCTTGCTGTTTTCGTGTGACATTAGCTAAAATTTTAAAACGAAGATATAGGAAAGCTACCTTTTCCTCCCGGTACAGGCCGGAAGGACTTTTTTAAACACGTAATTCTACTTGAACGAGCCAGAACTTTGGTAATAAAACGTCTAGATTATTTTTAATCTTTAAAGCTAAACTAAACTTTACTTGAACTAAATTTTAATGTTTTCTTTTTACTTATGAATAAATCTTCTAATGCGTTGGTAATGGTTTTTAACCTTTGTATCTGCCTCAAAATCTTTGATACACCAATGCATAAATAAAATTTGTTAAATAAAAAAAAAAAAAAGTTTGTTAGTCTGATTCCACATTTCTTGATATAACGAAATAAAGTCAATATGATGCTTTATTTAAAATTTTAAACCTAAAGTGAAATTATATTCTAAGGAAATTTGAAGTGTAATTAGCAACGGGCAATAAAACAACGCCTTAAATATATATTTAAACATATAAAACATATGCTAAAATAATGTTTTTACTTTTGAATTATTATTACTTATCCAATAAAAAGTTATCATGATTTATATATAGTCAATATGACGTTTTATTTAAAATTTTAAACCTAAAGTGAAATTATATTCTAGGGAAATTTCATATACATATACACATATATACATATACATATACATATACGTATACATATACACTAATACCTCGATAACGGGCATTCCCAAATAGGGGACACTTCTTTTTAGTGAATACTTTTTGGATCCTTAACACTTACATGTTTGCACATTTTTACCTCTGAATAGCGAACTAATTCTGTACTCCGGAGGTGTACGCTATTCAGAGGTTTTACTGCAAATGTTTTTGACAAATACTTTCACTTTGAACTACTTAGAAATATTTCACGACTTTTCCACAATAAAATTTTATAGTGTAAAATGGGTTAAGTATTTAGATATAATTCATATGTCAGTTTTCTGTTAATAAGACGTTAATTCATATTCAAAATTGTGAGCAATGAATTTTTTTTAATATATATACTTTCAGTAATATCTCTTATTTACTTATTGCCTGGCTGATAAGATACAGTTGTTTATTTTTGTCTCTATATACACAGAAAAAAAATAAAACCCAATTTGGGTGGAAAGATTCTTAGGTATGTGCCCATATTGGGCCATGCCTGTTTTGGTTACCACTGTGTATCCATTTTGGGCACTGTTAAATACCCATTTTCAAAAAAAAATTAAATGTGTAGAAATGTAGATCAATATCATTGTGAGCTAAAAATGATGTTTGTCTGTCTATCTATTTTTATGCATTTTTTCTTTTACTTTAAAAACCTTAACTTTATTAAAAATTGGCCATTTGTCACGAATTTCGAGCATGATGTTATAGAACATAGTAGTATTTTACGTGAGGGTTGGGTTTGGTAATCCGTTTTTTTTTTTTTTTCAAAAAAGGTCCAGAATACTGTTTAAGATGAAAAGCCTAATAATGAATATAAATAAGCATATGTATTTATTAAACCATAAACACTACATCTGTTTACTTTATTTTACAGTATAAGAACACACATTTTATCAAACAATTAAATACACTAAACCAACATGGAGTGAAAAGTTGACCTGGGCCAGCACTCGAACCTGGGACCTTCAGGGTACCGTGTTGATACGTGGCTTGGTGGCAAAGGATCAGCACGCTACGCTGAAGGTCCCAGGTTCGAGTTCTGGCCCAGGTCAATTTTTCACTCCATGTTGGTTCAGTGTATTTAATTGTCTGATAAAATGTGTGTTCTTATATTGTAAGCATATGTATGTTCATTTTTCTGCATAAAAGATAAAATTAATATTAGAGGTAAACTTACAGAATATTTTTTCACAATTGCATTAAAAGATTGACAAATATTTTCCGGTGTCAAATTCAAATAGAATTTTTTGGTTTAGGTCGGGTATAACCCGCTACCCATGCAAGACTCTAATGTGGATAACATTACAGGGTTGCTTGAAAAACACGAATGTCAGAACCGATCCCTATAAGTAAGTTTTATATACTCACAAATGATTTCGAATATTTTAAAGTTCAAATGTTATTATATTTCAAATAAAGTGGAGAGTCAAAATACGTCCATTAGAATTAACTTTTAAAATATACACTAAAACACTTTTTATTTTGCTTAAAAGACGTCAACATATCTCTTGCAACATTAATTTTAACATCTTTAATGTTTATATTGATATGTTGACGTCTTTTAAGCAAAATAAAAAGTGTTTTAGTGTATATTTTAAAAGTTACTTTAAAGTTTATCGCCGGTAATTGTTTGAAAACAGTTTTATTATTTTAATTTTATTTTTTGTTAAAAGTTACGTGTATTAGAAAATATTTTCAGATTATATATTTCATCATGACAAAAGCATTTACTCAAAAAATTTTAGAATTGAAAATAATTATATATGTAAGTTTTTACTTTTCATCCAATGATACCACAGAATTCATTTTACTCACCTGAAAAGAGAAACAAAAGAAAAAGTTTTAGTCAATGCTTAAAACAAATGAAAATAGAAAACACATACTAACTAAAAATAACATTAAAAAAAAATATTGACACTTGTCAACTTTCCCATCGACCCCTTTCTACATAAAAAGAAAACCCTCTCGCTAAGCAATATGATTTAATGCCAATAATACAAAAGCTTGACGTCACGTTTGATTTCAAATGCAGCCTTAACACGGGATGTACGTATCCCATTTTTAAGGCTTTCTAACATAGTGAAAAGTGTTAATGAATTCAGTTTGTCTGTCTGTCCATGCTTGAACTCTCGTAAATATACTCGGATTCCCAAGAAATTTTTATATGTTATTGAGGTTTACTATAGAATGTTCAGTATTGAAAATGAAGTGTGTAGCATTTATAGTGCGTTTACAGGGATACATAAAAGAATTCCGTTAGATTACGGTCTATGGGGGGAAAATATTTTCCTGTGCATTTTATTGATGTTAAGATATTTCAAACATAATAAGATTGATATACATCATGATTGATATGGACTACGACATGCTTTCTCAGGAGTGTAAATTAAGTAGCATTTATAGTTCGTTTACAGGTATGCACAAGACGATTCATTATGTTATGATCTATGGAGAAAAATCGTAGGCGGTGCATTTTAATGATGTTATGATACTTCAAACATAACGAAATCACGGAAGTGCACTGCATGTTTTACATCGATTATAGAGTGCATAGCATTTATCGTTCATTTATAGAAATTATACAAAAGTAATCGGTTTAAGGACTAACTAAGATCGATAATTGATGGAAGTGCGTTTTTCTCAGTGGAATGCATTTTTAAAGTGATTTAGTTTTGAGTTCATTAGGTGATGTGTGTGAATTGTATAGATCGCATAAAGGACTACAGGAAAGACTTCACATACATTGCCGGATATGGACAACAATTGCTAACAATGGATTTTTTTCTGAGTTGTTTTTTTTTAATTTATTTTAATTTTTTCTTTACAGGGTGCGAAAAAAGTTCTGGATGGCTCAATCAACAATACTATCAGTACAAGATTTTGCTCAAGAAAGTGCTCAAAAATAATTTTCTGGACGAAATTAGGTATTTCAGTAAGACTCTGCTCCAGCCCATCGCTCGCCCAATACTCTTGACTGGCTTAGGGCGGAGAACATTGACTTCATTTCTCCCGATGAATGGCCCAACATCAATCCAACAGATTTTTTCCATTTGGGGAATTTTGAAGGCAAAGCTCTTGGCTACTTCCCATCAAAATTTGGATGGTCTGAAAGCAAAATTAATAAAGGAATGTACCAATTTTCCCGCTGAGATATTCCGTGCCACAGTCAATGATGCCCAAAACGGCTAAGGGCATGCTTCAAAGAAAAGGCGGATATTTTGAGATCCAATCTTCTTTTCCATTATTTATATGTTAAATTTAATATATTTTTTAATAAATTGTTGACATTTACGATTTTCTCGCAAATAATGGATTTTATATCCATTCAAAACTTTTTCCGTCTCTGTAGATATCTCATTTCATTCTAAGGAAAAAAATGAAATTTCTTAATAATATCCTGTTAGTGTTGGAAAGTGTTTCATAATCTATGTCTGATGCATGATTTTTCGTTCTTGTTACTTATTTTGTAGGTAAGTCAGCTTAGTTTTTCTAATGAAGGCTGTAAGTAGATTGCTTTTCCCAGCACTGTAAAAAAAAAATCCTGAGGTTACTAAAATTATTTTAGTATATTTGTATTCCACAAATTTTTTTAGTAACCGGTATTAAAAACCGGAATCGTTGCTAGCTGTTTTCTAGTAATTCTAACAGATTTTCTTGTAACTGAGTAAGAATACAAAAAAAAAAAAAATAGTAATTGCAAAAATCAATGAGAAAAACTAAAATTTTTTTAGTAGATCGACCCCTTTTTTTTTACAGTGTGTTTTCTCTCACATTTTGAAAAAAAATTTATAAAGTTCTGGGATTCATATCCTTATTGAATGGCTTAGATTCATATTTAAGTGAGTTTATGGGGCTCCAAATTCATAAAAATGATGACTATGTTATTGTATTTGGAATGGCATTAGAGCTTTTTTGCCACCAAAATGATTGCTGCAAATTTTGATGATTTATTTTGGTTCAAAGCTTTATTTAATTTTTATGTACATTTTGTAGCTTTTATTTTTCATTGTTGAATATGTTATACCCGCTTACATTTTTCTGGCTAAATAAAGAGTAATCTGTTTCCTACCTTATTGGCGTTTATTATGTCCCTACATAGAAAACTTAACTATAACAGTAGTATACAAAAGTATAAACAAATAAGTTTGATGCAAAGAGCTTTATCTTGCGATTTTTAGGACTGGAGTCTTGCCTATTATTTTTTAATTTTTCAGCGGGATGCCTTCTCGACAATCTTCCGTAGTCGGAATAGACGAACAAGACATTCGACCACGGTTATTTGCCGAAAATCGTGAATGTGTAACGAATGTGACATCAAGTGAACGTGACGTCATGCACTTTTGCCGGTAAACACCATTGCTTGGCGATAGTTATTTTTTAAAGAAAGTGGTCGATGGGGAAACAGACAAGTACCAAATTATTACTTTCCGTACACATATAATGTAAGGGAAGTATTGTAATCATGATAAAAACTCGATTATGGAAATATTGGTATATCTTTACATTGTGAAGTTCTATGAATCCGTTTTTGCTATTTTTACAGTGATTCCATAGGTATGTATGCGTGTATGTTAGTATTTTTTGTAACGTTTTCTGCATCCCAGAGTCCGTTTTTGTGTGTTTTTTATGGTGTTGGTATGTATGTGTGTGTATGAGTGAACACAATTGTGGCCAAACTTATGCTTTCGATGGAGTTTATATTTGGTGAATTTGTTACAGGTCACTGTCGCAAAAGCTGTGTTCATTTTCATACAAATTGGTCAACAAGTTTGGTATCTAAAACATTTTTCAACTATTTTGTGATTAAAGAAAACTTGATTATTCTTTTTTGACTCAATTATGCAATTAAATATATTTATTGTTCACACTCATCTTATTTTGATATAACAGTCATATTTCACTAGAACATGACTTAATTTAGTAAAAGATTTTTTTTCTTCTTAAAAAGCAAAGGAGAGCAAGTTTTAGTAACCTGATAAAATCGTAGGGAAATTTAAGTATTTTACGTTATTGACGAACAATGGCGAAATATTTATATTTAAAACAACTTAAAACTCCCATTAACATGGCTATGTAAATTCAATTTCATTATTTATTTTAATTAACAGATAAAATAATACTTTTAAGATAATACTTTTTAATATTTTAAGACAAAATTTTTTTAACCCTTTTCTAACATAGTTTAAAAGGTGTGCCTGTCTGTCTGACCATTCGCGTTTTTTACTTTGGTAAGTGTATCTGGATATGAAACAGATGTATGTTATTCAGATACATTATTTCATGTTCTTGCAGAAAATGTTATGTGTAGCACTTGCAATCTATTTATAAATACACACAAAAAAATTTGATGTATTTTACTGTCGATCGGTGATAATTGTTTGAAATGTATTTTGGGTTGATGCAAATATTCGTAACGTTTTTCGTAAAGCAGTGCATAAGGAATTCTATGCAAAAAATGATTTAATAAAAAAATATTTATATCATAAATTAAAGCAAAGATTTATTCTTATAACTGATAAGAATGACATTTTTTTCATTTAATCGACAAAAAATGATACTATGCCAAATATGTAAGCCATACCTCGTTCTGAGAGTGCTTCTCCTCGTTACCAACCAGCGCGCTAGCATCTATGTAATTTCCCATGTTAAAAAATCTTCCATTATGGTCTATGAAAGTGAATTTTCTGGATATCACTTTATTCTGTGAGCATAACATATCAATTCTAAGCATTCAAATACTCCCAAAATTGGGTTGCAACTTATGTAACCCTCTCAAAATACCTTTTCCAGGCATATCCTATAAAAAGTGGTCAACACCCTTAAATAGGAGAAAATCACAGTTATGATAGCCGAATTCTACTGACCTAGGAAAGATTCGTGCCTTGTTGAAGCCGCATAAGTCATAACATAAGGAATACTATGCAAAAAACAGATATCATTAAAGGGTAGAAAAATATGCAATTTGAGGTGAGTGATTCCCCGCCTACCATGAAATAATGGTTACAGCTTTAACGAGCAGCCATAAACTGCAAAAACAAGCTGTCATAAACTGCAAAGTATAATTTACTGAGTTTCGCCGTTCTGCAGCGAAGAAATATGTTCTCGTTCTGGTTTATAAAAAGCATAAGAATTTTTTTTTAATAATTTTTTCTTACATTAACTACCTTTTACTTATACGACTGTTAAGGGATCGAAGGAAAAAGTAGTACAACTGAAAGAGTCGTGTCAATCAGAGATCATCCTATTACACCAATTTAACTGCATGTATGCATTATTATGTATCTATTAAAATTAATAATTGATTGGGTGTCTGAAAGAAGGGCTTATGTTACAAATTTTGGAAAGTTGCGTTTTTTGTTGGAAAAGGAACTACGTGGAATGATTGATGATTATCCAGTGTTGAAAAATGCAATTTTATAATATACAAGTTTGTTTACTTTAAATTTATACTAATAAAAGAAAGTTTCGTTCTGTGTGTGTGTCTGTGTGTCTGCGATGGCTATCAAAATCCAGAGCACCCAGAAATCTGAAAATTTAGGTGGGGTTAGTTCAAGGCCTCTCCTGATGCGCCCGAGTCTCAGAATGTTAATATTTTAATAATGAACCAAAATATTAATTAAAATTGATCAATAACTCATTTCTTTCTTTGCGAGCCCGCTTTCAGCTCTCGCGCATGCCCAGAACTCGATTTACACTAACGAACGAGAATGAAGAGCCATTTAAATGAAGAATGCGTTTATTTCGCAATTCAGTTTTAACTTCTATCGACTAAACCGTTTCGTTTATTTAAAAACGAAAAACATATTCTGGAAGATCGCACTGTTACGTCTCAAATGCTGCAATCAATTTTAAAAAATGATGTTAACCCTTTGAAAAACATTTTTGAAAAAGGTTCGTTTTTCCGGGACAATGTTTTACATCTTACGGCAACGCCCCTCAAGAGCGCAATTTTTCAGATACAGACAAAACAAACATATGCTCTTAAAAGCCGAAACATTCTTCTAATAGACTGTATAATTAGTTTTAAGAAATACGAATTTTAACCCTTTTAAAAACACCTGCGAACGCAAGTCATTTCACGCCTTACGAGAAGATTTCCTTACGTTAAAAGTTACTAAACGTTCGTATTTCGACACAATCTTTTTAGAGCATCTCGGTAGACCAGATTTACATCCTCTACAACAATTTCAAAACGTTCGGACGAGAAGAAATACTTAAAAAAAAATCTGAGAAATTTTCGGCGAAAACCCATAATAACAGGGTGTTTCTGTCCACCTCGCGCACCACACATTCGCACGGCAACACGACAGCAGGAGTGCACATCGTTCGTCCGACGTGAACGAGACGTCTTTCTCACTGAGTGAGATGTGTAGCTATGCCATCTCGCACGAACAGTATATAGCTAATGTTTAGCCTTTTGATAGATGCTATAGTACTTGTCTACTGTTCATGGGTCCCTGGTTCAATTCTGGCCACCACTCTACACATCCTGCAAAATGTTAGAAGGTTAAATATTAGGAAATAATGTCTAATACCTTCAAGAATATTTAGTATTTTAGCTATAATCATATGATAGATTAGACCACATAATATCTACCTTCATCCATAAAATAAAACAATTTTTGAAAAAGATGGGACAAAATACCTTCTGCTGCTCGTCTATTCAATTTTTTATTACACGTTATGTGTACTTGAATTAAATCGGAATAAATATTTTCCACAAATTGTGTAAAATGAAGTTAACACAGGATACTTATTTTTTACCCATTACGTGTATTTAACTCAGGTTAATTATTTTTCACAAATTATGTGTGCTCGAATTAATTCTAGAAAATTAAGTAAGCGATTAAAAGAAAGGTTAGAAGAATCTAGAAGTTTACCAGGGCTTAGAATGCCTTGCATAGGCATGCAAAATTTTGCATTTGTATATAATGTTTTGTTACAGTGTTTATTTAAATATTCAAATAAACACAAAATTGAATTTGTATTGGTTTTTACCTGCTCACGTGCAGTATATGTCGTAGCGCATACAATTAAATTTTCATTTCATTTGCTAAAAATACACAAACCAATTTTCTTTGCATTCTCTTTCTACAATAAAGTGCGAAATTATTTTTTTAAATCATATAGTTTTATTTATTTATTTATTTATTTTTTAATCACAATCAATATTTTAAAATATATTCGACATAAAATGCATAACTAACTACTATTTGAATAGAACGCGAAGAGACAAAAATATGAATACAAATAAATATGCAATTGCTTATAGACTGAAAATTTTCAATTATTTTTAAATAATAAAATCTTCTATAAAACAATAAATAACCACTGTCTGAAACAAATTTTCAGCAAATCTTTCAGTCATAATGAAAGAAGATTCTTATTATAGATGATCAACCAGTTTAACAACACCTTTACATCGTGGCTTTGTGACTTTATCTTGATATCATATGACGTTAGTTCAAAGATGCAGAGATATTGTGACAACATCAATTCGTTATTTTTTTTTTTTATCTCTTACCTAACAAGCGTCTTAAGTGAGACAATATTATTTAGAGAAATCACATCTATATCTTTACTTTGAACATTATGTAGACAAAATCACAACCTTTTTCAAATGTTAAAGCTATGCCTCGTTAACCAGACTTCATATTAAAAGATAATTTATGCAATTCAACGAGTCATTTAATATTGTTTGAATAATTAGCGCTTTTCAATAGAGCTCTTATAAATTGAGCGGTAAAGTTGTTTATTGCTTTCAACCCCCCCTCCCACCGAAAAAAATGGCTTGTCATTTATGATAAAAACACCCCGATAATAATAATTGTGTTGTGCATTAGGATTGTGGAAAATTTTTCTTTAGTTATAAATGTTGATTAAAAATAAGAAAAAAGGATTGCTATGATTATTATATTTTTATAATTGAAAATTGTTGAATGTAAGTATATACGTACTGTGTAAAAAGGACAGATGTTTCTTAATCTATGAAAATAAAATATAACCACAAATGAAAATATACAATAACCTCCTCCGAGTTACCAAGATTTTCGAAAAGCATTCTTTATCTTTAGAAACCCCAGAAATCAATATATATTCGAAATTTAAAGGAGCATTTATATAAAAAAAATTATTCTGCTGCCATTAATTTTCGAAAACGTTTCCGGGTAGTTTTTATATTATATTAATCAATTTTCTCAAACCAAAATATCGGGTTTTAGGATGCCATCACTTCTTAAGTAAACATTTTAATGTTTAACCAACATATTTTCCCAACAAACGTAATAAATTATCAGGATTAACATAAGCTTTAAAATTAATATTACTTTGTTACTCTTTCTTCCATGTATAAATTTAGTTTCGCAGCTGAAAATATTTAATTGAGAATTGATAGCATCTTAAAAACCGATATTCCGGTTTGAGGAAACTGATTAATCTATCTACTATCTACTATTTATATTATAAAGGACAAACGTGTCAGTGCGTAACGCTGACGTCATTTTGCGAATGGCAACACTTGACGGTGAAATTTCGGTTTTGCGATTTTTGCTATTGCAATTATTTAAATTTCTACGCATCGTACATTTTCAATTTTTGCACCGTTACATAGAGAAAAAAATCTACTTTTAAATGCAATTTGTTGACTGATTTATCATGGCTTTTAAAATAATTTTCAAGCATGAATTTTTTTTTTTTTCCATTGCGTGCTATTACCAAAGAATAATAAACAATTTGCATTTTTAGTTCAGCATTTGTCTCCGGCTAATTTTCCATGACGAAATTAAAACTCCATCAATAAATAAATGAAACAATAATAATGTAATATAAACACAAATTCAACATGTATATAATCGAACAATTTCACTTTTTACACCGCTGAATTGGGGAAAATATGTATTATTTTTAAATGTGATTTGCTTGAAAACGTATCTCATTTTACTGATTAGAAAGATTAATACTTTTTAACTGAATAATAAAGGCATTAAAAAGCTATAATCCAAATAAAAATAGAAGAAAAAGGAAGAAAACTAACCTTTTCTCTTGAAAGAAATGAAGTAAGGAAACAAAAATAGGGATTACGGAAGAAAAAATAAATAAATGAAGAAAAAATTGAATCAGGTCCTTTCATAAAATAATTTTGTGTTCACCTAAAGAGAATGGCAGATATTTATTTAAATAATTTTCACTAAATTTGCCAGAGCAGACGATTTTTTAATTTCTCTTTGTTGCCTGTCACTCTGACAACAGAAAAATGCAAAACAAAAACAGTTGACCTTTTCTGTTTTTTTTTTTTTCGTTATGATTATATTTATTTATGTAATTTTTTGATACGTTGTATCGACATTAAATTTCGCGGTGCTTCTCCATTATCCCGTCGACCATTCTCCATGAAAAAAAAAAACTATTCACCAACGCCCAATAAACAAACGGAAGAATGTTGTCATTATAAAATTTTAAATAGTTACAGATAGTAAAATTAATGAATTTTAAGATAAAAACGTCACATGAATAGGGTGCCTTTATATGAAAGTAGCGATATTCCGGATTCAAAATTTGTTTCTTTTAGACGATTTTGGACAAAAGGATGCTTTGTAATAATTGTCTGAGTGCAACGAAGACTCATACACAGCGCAGTATTACTTTGCCCCATATATAGCTACGATGGATATTAAAACCTTTCGTCAAGCATAACTCAAAAAATATTTAACGGATTTCGTTCAAATTTTTACAGCAGGTACCTATAAAGGAGACAACGACGTCTATTTATTACCAAGAGTAAATGTCAAACCGTTTGGAAATTATATTAAAAAAATAGATAAAAAAGCACAATTAAAGTACATACGTCACAAAAATTTAGTACATACGTCATTTTCACCGTCTGATATTTATAAATAATAAGATTTTAAAAGTTCATGGAGTAACATGGAGCAAAAAAATATGCACACACAGTACAATACAATATTAGTACAATAAAACATATTTCCATTTAATAAAAATGGAAAATTAATCCTGAATTTTTTCTGTTTGAAAGAAAAAAACCCGCAATAACTTAGTATTAGAGATTTGGCGCAAATTTCACCATTAGCAGCTTTTTTATTTCGCGTGTGTGAATTAGAAACAATTCTTTAAAGTTTACATAAAAGGTTTTGATTTGTGGCATTATTTATTCTTATTTTCTTTTCCTTTTTAGTATTTTAAATGGAATTAGTGAAAGGCATGTATTTTAAATTAAATGAGTGGAATACATGTATTTTTAATGTATGTATTTCAAATGAAATGAGTGAAAGGTTTATAGTTAAATGCAATTAATGCAATATGAATATGTTATGAGAACAATATTTGGCGATTTATCAACTGCGCCAAGTTAACATAAAAATACCAATATATATGCGAAATTTTTCCCCCGCCCAACTTATAATAATATAAGTGCCCTAATAACATAACCCTAAATAACATAAGTGCTAAATAAAATAAGGCATGTATTTTAAATTAAATGAGTGAAATACATGTATTTTTAATGTATGTATTTCAAATGAAATGAGTGAAAGGTTTATAGTTAAATGCAATTAATGCAATATGAATATGTTATGAGAACAATATTTGGCGATTTATCAACTGCGCCAAGTTAACATAAAAATACCAATATATATGCGAAATTTTTCCCCCGCCAATTTGGCGAAAACTTTGTTTTTGAATGTTAGTTAAAATAGCATGCAATAATATCACGTGCTTTTTTATTTCAATATAAAAATAAAATGACGTAATAAATAAAATAGCTTCTATTACTTTAAAAAAGGAAATAAAAATAAATGAATAGTAGCTTGATATAAATAATATTGATATACATATAAAAATAATCTATAGAATTAAAATAAAAAATAAAAGTAAATAAACACAATAAACAGTTTTCTCCAAATTGGCGAGGGAAAAAATCGCGCCAACGTGGTGAGTATGTGACATCTGTGCCGGGATTTATACTCTTTTATCTGTGCTTTCGGAAATATAAAAAAAAAAAAAAAAAAAAAAAAAAAAAAAATACTTATAATAGGCGTATAATGTTTTGCACTTTTATACGGACCACTTCTCCATTTTAAGATTTTAAATGTTATTTATACCAGATATTTCTTTCCTGAGATACCCACAAGTTATTTTCGGTAATTTTTTAGTTCGCTTATTAATTGTTTACAATTTGCCCCCCTGATAATAACAATTATTTATCACAAAAATGTCTCTTAGTTTTGTTAAATATGTTTGTTATCTATTTTCATTACTTGTTAAAATAACGAAAATGGCAATAAAATTTTATTTGTACTTAATTTTTTAAGATGGCGCAAAAACATGGTTTAATAAACGTATATTTGTAAATATTTGAAAAACAAGTTTTTCCGCACTCTAAAAAAATTTGTTAAGATGCTAAAATTGCCTTTTAGCACCATTTTTAATTTTTTCGCCAATCGCGCCAACCAGCACATGATACGGAACTTTTTCCCATTCAGATACACAGAAAAGGTTGATCTCAAACAAGAGTAATGCTAGCAACAATATTGTTGTAACTCTATAAGAGTTACAAACAATAATGATTTTAAATTCTCCGATTTGCTTTGGGTCCGATTACGGAAGTTTCTCCTAGAAAAAAAAACTGTAGAAGAAGTCTTTTACATTAGTTTCGAATGAAGTTCTGTCAACAAAGTATTAATTAATAATACAAACAACACTAATCTTAACAGGGAGGCAAAAGTTTGAATTTAAGTATAAATATTTGGAACCTTTCCCCCCCTCACCCCCCCCCCCCTAAAGAGAAAAATAAAGTTATAGAAATGAATTTAAAATGGCGTTACGCCACGCTTTCTGACATAAGCAATTGGCTGCGAACCCGATTAGGAAACTTTCACTTAACTTAATAAAATGTATTTAATATCCCTGAGGGTACTTTCCCTTCACAGTTATACGGACTTAGGGGCTTTTTTTTAAAAGCTTGACGCAGTTCGGGTTTAAGAAGTTGAGATTTACTGCCAAATGACATAAACTACTATGAAAATAAACCTGATGAATTATTATGCTGGTTTATGTATGTATTTAAAAAAATCTGATTACACTTATTTGATCTCCTGTTTGCATTTAATGAACGGCTTCTATATACTAAATTGTTTAAATATTGGGAAGATGTGGCGAGAGGTAGAGAGACGTGTAAACAAACTGGTAGACAGACGGGTAGTGAGATGGGTAGACAGACGGGTAGCGAAACGAATAGACAGACGGGTAGCGAGACGAGTAGCGAGACTAATTAGACAGATATGTAGAGGGAAAGGTTGCGAGACGGGTAACGTGATGGATAGAGAGACGAGTACAGAGATGAGTACAGAGACGAGTTGACAGACGGCTAGAGAGAGGGGTATATAGACAGACAGACGTGTCAAGAGACGGGTAGTGAAACGGGAAGCGAAACAGTTAAAGCCACGGATAGACAAATGGGTAGCGAGACGGTTAAAGAGTCGGGTAGTAAGTCAGACGGCATGGTGAGACGGGTATACAGACGAGTAGGGAGACATAGACAGATGGGTACGGAGAGAGACACGGTATAAAGACACGGCTAGACATACGAGTAGTTAGACGGGTAGACAGACGGTTAGAGAAACAGATAGTTGGGTAGCGAGACCAATAGAGAAATATACAGACATGTAGCGAGACGTGTAGAGAGACAGTCAATCGGGTAGAAGAACGGATAGGGAAACAAACAGATTGTAGAGAGAGACAGACAGACAGGCAGAAGAAATGTCTGGGGTTTGAAGCAGTAAAGGCGCAGGGGTTAGAGCCTCCTCGAAAATAATCAAGAAGTATTTATTATCTTTGAAATATATATATTTTTTTCAATTTCGCCGGTATGGAGATTTAATGTAAAATTTATGTTTACAGAAGTCATCGAAAGATTTTTTGGAATTTAGACTACAGTTTCGTAATCAGGTTTGTAGCAAACCATGTTATCAATGTGGTTTGAAGTGTACGAGTTTCTATAAATAGTTATACAAATAAACAAGGAGGAAATTTTTTAAATTCAAATGTAAATATTTGTCACAAAGAAAGTCACAAAGAAATGTAAATATTTGTCACAATAGCAACAATAAAATTAAATTTCCGTTAAACTACGCTTGCTAAAATACGCTCTTGCCTGAAAATCCGATTACGTAACTTTAAAAAGCTTGGCGTTTTAAAAAATCCGCCACTTTTTAGTTTTGAGCAAAGCTTGCTTAAGGGGACAGGGGACTTCCAAAATTACGAAATTTGACTAAAAAATTGATTTTTTATTTGGAGAATTATGAAACTAGACGCTCAAATTTATATGATGCAAAAAGAATTTTTCAATTATTACGCTTCTTCACAGAGATATAAGCTTTTATATTTGAAAAGCTCTATATATTCATATTTTATTATTTAAATGCTGTTTTCTCAAAATTTAAAATTTCGCACATTTCTAAATTTTGAAACGCTTTACATGCATTCCTAATGATCAGATTCTTTTAAAATTTGTACTGTATATAGGCTATACCATAATAAATTAATGTTAGCTAAAAAAGTTGCATTTCAGGGGGTTTTTTAGTGTTAAAAGTTGTATGCATATGGAAATATATAGCTATATTTTTAGAAAAAACAAGGCATAATTATAAAAAAAAAAAAATCTGCTTTTGTATTCAGCGAACTTTTACAATTCATCCCAACTTTCATTCTAATATATAAAATATATCTCATAAATAAATAATGTCATATTTTATGTAAAAGAAATGCGCATGGCACATTTTAAAATATGACAATCATTCGTTATTTAAAAAATTTAAAAACTGAATAATTTAAATTTTTAAAATTATTTTAACACTAAATTTTGAATATAACTATTTGCGCTTACCATTAATATGTCTACCAATTTTCATATGAATTCATTGAAAATTAAAGGATTTCGTTTTTAATATCCGCTGTCCCCTTAAAAAAATGAGATTCTTTGCCAAATGTTATAAAAATATATATATATATGAAAACATAACAGTATATATGAATTTATATATGATATTTTGTAATTATATCATTTAATTTGCTCTTTTTCATATATTGTATCTTCTTTATATCATAATTCTTAATCCTACGTTCTTAGCAATATCACTCAGACTAATCCCTTTGAGGGAAGTCCTAGTTTAAGAATTTAAAAGAAGAATTGTTTAATTAGACAATAAACAAACAGTGGATACTTTAGCAGATAATATAAACAAATGTTATTTAATATTGCATTTATGAATAAAATATAAAAAAAAATATTTCACAAATTTAATAAGATGCATATAAAAAAGTTTATGTGAGCAGTAAAAAACGTTTTTCTTGAAATAAATGAAGAAAGAAAGAAAAATAGGGATTACGGAAGAAAAAATAATTAAATGAAGAAAAAGGTGAATCAGGTACTTTGATAAAATAATTTTGTGTTCACCTAAAGAAAATGACACATGTTTATTTAAATAATTTTCAGTAAATTTGTCGGAGCAGACTATTTTTTAATTTCTTTTTGTTGCCTGTCACCCTGATAACGGAAAAATGAAAAACAAAAACCTTTAACCCTTTCTGTTTTTTTTTTTCGTTATGATCATATTTATTTATGTAATTTTTTGATACATTGTATCGACGATTAAATTTCGCGGTACTTCTCCATTATCCCGTCGACCATTCTCCATGAAAAACAAAAATAATAATAATCACCCCAACGCCCAATAAACAAACGGAAGATTGTTGTCAATAGAATTTTAAATAGTTACAGATAGTAAAATTAATGAATTTTAAGATAAAAACGTCACATGAATAGGGTGTCTTTATATGAAAGTAGCGATATTCCGGATACAAAATTTTATTCGTTCAGACGATTTTGGACAAAAGTGTGCTTTGTAATAATTTAAGACTTTAAAAGAAGAATTGTTTAATCAGACCATGAACAAACAGCGGATACTTTAGCACATAATGTAAACAAATGTTTTTTAATGTTGCATTTATGAATAAAATATAAAAAGAATACTTCACAAATTTAATAAGATACATATAAAAAAGTTTATGTGAGCAGTAAAATACGTTTTAATTCACATTTCATTAATATTTCAAAAAATTTTAAAGCTCATTGCGAAGTTAAGAAAGCTAATTTAGACGAAATTCGTTAATATCGCGATCACTATATAGCATGTATAAAATGACAAATAGTGAATATAATGAAAAAAAAAAAAAAAAAAAAAAAAAAAAAACAACAACAACAAAAAAACATCACTGGATGCAGCGATCTCGCAGTATTGGGAATACCAAAAAATATATGAAATTTGTTAATGTTACGATTAATATATCGCATGTATGAACGCTGAGTACAAATAATAATAATAATAATAATAATTGGATGGATAACTAAACCGCATGTATGAGTACAAGAAAAGCGAACAAAGAAAAACAACAAAGAATAATCACTACATGCAGCAACCCTGACAGATAAAAATATGAAAACTTTTTTAGAATTAAAAAAAAAAAAAAAAAAAATGTTTTCGCCTGTGTTCTACAACCAGGGAAACCCGGGTTCGATTTCCTAGTATATGTAAAACACAAACGGATATTTCGTGGAATCCTTTATAACTCGAGTTCCGCTGAATGGATTTTGATGGAACTTGCACTGTTCGATAGATAATTTTTCAGGAAAGGTTTTAGTATATATCACAAAGTCCTACTTATCTACTTAGATTAGTTATAGAATTATGATAGAAAGTTCTGTTATTTTGGACGAAAAGGTTACCATTGGTCGTTTTTTGGCGACCATTATCGTTGGTCAAAGAATTGAAACTGCTATATAATTTAGAAAATAATACAAACACATCGAAAAATAAAAGAAAAAAATTACCAATTTTATTTAAAATAAAAAAGAGGAAAAAACGAAAAACAGTTTTGATGACAAATAATCTTGTAAAACGAAAATATTTAATTTATACATGAAAAAGAATGATCGTAATGCTTACAAAATTATTCAATGAGAAATATTGCAATTAAAACTATATTTGGCGATTTATCGTTTGCGTCAGGTTAAGAAAAATACTTCTAAAAATTTTAATTTGATAAAATCTGAGTAAGAATTTTGTTTTTGATTTGTTCTTCTTTGTAAAATTTTATTTTTAATAAATCTAACTCCTTCATCATGTGACTTGCAGAAGAAACTTGCAGCTGCAGTTATAAAAATGACTGTATTCGTGAGTTACATTTTGTTTGCTTATTTACAATTTTGATTTTACTTTTGTCGCCAAGCAATTTGATTTTAAGCCAAAAAGGCATAAGCGTGACAACGGTCCGAACGATGTTTAAAAAAATGGTGTTTTTTTAAGTATACGACAGCATTTTTAGAGTAATTTTTTATATTCGAGTGTATATATAAATATCAGTTAATATTATAAAAATGAAGTCAAATATTTCAATTTTAGTGTAAATTATAACACATATTTAAAAAGTTTTTCACCATTCATTTCTTTTTAGTTTTCTTTGCATACCGTTTTTTTTTTCTTTTTGAAGGTTTTTAAAAGATATTGTGTAATCGGGTCAACCGCCAAGTAGCGTATATATTATATTGTTGGAAATTTTGAAACAACTGTCGCAGACGTACCGGGGTTGGCGCCGTATTTGTTTTCGCCATTTTGGCTCAGTAAAACCAAGACAAAAAAAAAAAAAAAAAAAAAAAAAAAAAAAAAAAAAAACCGGTTTTTGAACCCGTTTGGCCTAGATTCCTAAAGCAGCATGTTAGTTTGATTTTATTATGAAATACACACAATTTTTATTATGAACACACACAAATTATTTTATTTTAAAACACACACAATGATTAATTTATTATAAAACTCACGTTATTTAATTTAATAAAAAACCAATAGAATCTGCTCTACGGAATTGCCATACGAAGCAAAATCTCGCCAAAATCGCCGGATTGCCTCCAGACGGATACACCGGTGCGTCTGCGACATGTACCGAAATTATATTTGAAGGAGACTTTGGACGGTAAATTCGATTGGAGAAGATTACACGCAATTTGTACTCAGCAATTAGTAAATGTATGTATTTTCATTATGAAGCAAACGGAGAAAAGAAGATTTACCATTATATATATTTTTTACTGTCGGCTATTTTATTATCCCTACATAAGCAATACTTGCAATGCACCAAAAAATCTTGGACATGCCAATGGTAGCCAAGTAATAATATTTTCTGATTTATCATTTTAGCCTAGATAAGAAAAAAGTACCTGGAATTCAGATTAGATACAATTTTGATCATTACAATGCAATTTCTGCTAACGCACAGCTCTAGCCGCTAAACTTAGTGACAAATTTTCGATTATATTCATTATAGGGTTTATTTAGACAACAGACTGAAGAATAATCTAATCTTCAAAATAAAAGAAATTGCAAGACTATTTATTTCTCCGTGTTATTATGCTCATCAGAGAAATGCAAAAAGAAAAAAGTTTCGGGTCAAGTATGCACCAAAACAATTATTACTAAAAATTTTGTATAACTAACTTTATTTATCATTCTAAAGTAGTTTTATTGGTGAAAGATCTATAATTCAGTCACCAGCAATTTGACATTATTTAATGGAACGCAGTTTGGAAGTTAATAAATTAACTTCGTTTTGTAGCAATCTCTGGTACATTTGTAACTATATCGTTGCAAAAACGTTGGTTTTCTTCGAACCTTGCCGTAAATACGGGTTAAGATAACCCGAATAACCGCAAATATATCCCCTAGGGCCTATATCCCTCGAGTAGATAATCGACCGTCATAAATCAACCATCAACCAACCGTTGCAAAAACTTCTAATGTTTGACTTCAAACTTGGCTGTGGACCCCATTAAGGAAGATTAGGAATATTTTATTTTATGCGTGTTACAGGATTATTTTTATTTACCAGAATCAGTTATCGAGGTTTTTTTTCCAGGTTAATGGTAACATGATTGCAATTGGTATATAAAATGAAAAGGCTGCGAAAATAACGTTATTTTAATTTTATTCAAACAATTCACCTTTAAAATCCCATTTTTTTCTTATTCACATTTCTTTTAAATATGACACTGTTCTTTGTGTCCAAGTAATTTATTACATTTTTCACTGCATTTATCTGCTGGAATCCAAAGATAGAAAACTGTAGCAGACCTGCCAGAAGATCAGTATATTCCGAAATATAACCTAACCTAGAGGGAGATAGTGTTTAAGCTACCAGAACCACACATAGTACCAAACTGAGAGACCCGGAGTTCAAGAACTTAAACGAAAATGAATAACCCGAACATTATTTAAGTTCAATGGTCAATCTCTGCAATGATTGTAATGCTCTCTTTTTTAGTAGTGTGGCGACTCAGAGAACATTTTAATTTCTCCTGGTCACAACGGCCGCATTTCTCTACCAAACTCTAATATAAATCATCAAATTAAAGAGTTGCTTTTTAATAAGCCAGAATTTTATATAATGCATAAAATATTATACTAACGGAATGACATTTGTATTGTAATTAGCAATGCGGAAGGATTTTTCACATGAAGATCCATATTATTTGAAAATACTTGATCGAATTCACCATTTCGTTTGATTCAAGGTTTGTTTGGAAAATGGACCTGCGGTAGTATACTATAAAAAGAACTCGGAAAGAAATTTAAAAGTCTAAAAGTATTTCTTAACCATCCTAGTGCCACAATAAAATCTGCCAATAAAGCAGTTTTTTTTTTTCTAATCTTATCTGTTTTTTATTTATTTATTATTTTTTTAAATCTGATATTTTTTTTTATGAAAAGACATTTTGTAGGGAATAACTGGATGAAATTATCGTTATCAACATTTAAGAGAAAAACAAATTAAATTATTCGAACCTTACAACGTGTAATGCAATTTATAATACGAGATACAGAAAAAAAAAGGAAACAGGGGTACACATAATATATGAAGGTTTTAGAGTTTTCCACAATCTCTTCATAGCTTGTGATATTTGCCTATAACAAAAAGTTTTCTTTCTGTTTTTTTTTTTTTTTTTTTTTTTTTTTTAATTCCTATTTATTTATTTATTTTTACATTTTAATAACTTGTTTTGATAGGGTAGATTTTCTAAAAACTTTAAGGCCATAATTAACTCAGCAATTTTTTTATATATAAAAATAAATTAATTTTCTAATAATAATAAATAAATAAATAATAAAAATAAATAAAATTAAATAAAAAAATAATAAAAATAATAAAATTAAATAAGTAAATAATAAAAATAAATAAAATTAAATAAAAAAAATAATAAAAATTAAATTAAATTAAATAAATAAATAATAAAAAAAAAGACACACAATTTTAAATAATGACTAAGAAAACAAAGTTTGTTATTATATTCTTTTTATATTTTAAAATAATTTAGAGTTTTAGCTTGCATTTTATATCAGCGCAAATTTTGGAAATATAAAACCATTAATTTGAAAGCTATTATTAAATTTAAGAAAAAATAAATAAATAAAAACTTGTTGAGTTAATTATAACCTTGTTAATAATATAATAATTATTCGAAGTATAATCGAATTTAAAAAGAGATAAAAAAAACACCTCGTTATATTCAAAAAACATTTTTTTTTTATCGATTTTCAAAAAATATATAATTGCAAACGAGAGAGAAAAAAAATGTCACCCATGTAGGAGGGGCGTTGTCCCAGACATGTGTCATGAAATGCAGATAAAGCTGTCGTCAGAGTAACGAGATTGTGCTTACGGCTTAATCTTGTAGGTATACTAGATGCAATGTTTTAAGAGAGTAAGATAATTCAAGATTGGATTTGGATTTTCTGTCTGACATTTCAGCATTTGGGGATTTTGCTGCACAAAGGCAAAGCAATGTTACAGATACAATCAGTAATTATATTGTTAGTTTGTTCTCTCTGATAGAACGAGTGTAACCGAGAAATGAGCTTTTACTAGGATCAAAGAATCAGTTTTTTCTCTTTTTAAATAGAAATAACAATGAGTTTTCTTTTTAACAATTTCCAAAATAGTTGAAAATTGTTTATGAATTTGATTGGTCTCTCTGGCGCTTGTCTGTTTGTTTGCCGGCTGTCCATGCTCTAACTCAAGTAAATATACTCCGATTGCCAGGTAATTGATATTTGTTATTGAGGTTTACTATGGAATGTTCTCTATTGAAAATGGAGTGTGTAGCATTTATAATTCGTTTACAGGGACACCCAAAAGAATTACGTTACATTGTGGTCTATGGGAAAAACTCGTTATTTTAAAGATATAACACAATTTCAAACATAATGAAATATATATCACTTATGTGCACTAAAAGTTGCTCACCTTACAGTAGAATATAGTGTGCGTAGTAGTTATTGTTCATTTAGAGTAGCGGTTCCCAACTTTTTTTCTTTCACGTACTCCTTGTTAGGACTTTTCATTTATGCGTACTCCTCCTCACATAAACCCGTTCCAAACATTTTTGTTTTTGTTCATATTAGTAATGTTCTTGTGCTAGTTACCAATGTTAGAAGTAGTTCGCTTCAAAATTTCAATTTTCAACCACTTATCCGTTTTGAACTAAAACACAATATCAACATAAAGTCACTCAAAACACGAAATATTAGCTAAAGATTTCAAATTAAGCACTCACAAAGCAGGGATGAAGTATTACAAGCGTCTAGCCCTTGCACTTTTGCTTTTGGCTGCGATTTCAAAAAATGGATCATTCTGCTGCGCGCATGAGCATTGATCTAGACAGTTTCAACAAGAACCATATTAATTTTATTCCATTCCGCGGCAGTTTTCTTAAATTCGTAAAAGGATTTTGATTTAAAACATTTAGTTTTTTTAAATTCGTAAAAGGATTTTGATTTAAAACATTTAGCGTAATATAATTAAACATTTTCTTTCACAATTTTCACAATTTTCATTATTTTTAGTTTTTTTTTTTTTTTTAACATTCTTAAAGAAATTTAATTTCAGACTTTTACTAAAATACATTTTTTTTCCTCCGGATTTTTCAATTTTTAAGGATTTTTAACGATTTTATAGCGTTTTAAAGCGAATTTTTAACATCCAAAAAACAATTTTTAACATTAAAAAAAAAACATCACTGCACACACGAAACTCGCTTTGCAGCAATCTCTAGAATACACGAAATTCATTCAAGCCGCGGTCAATAACTTGTGTATGTACGTTTCGCGTACATTAACCGAAAAAAACCATCACTGGACGCATGAAACTCGCTTTGCAGCAATCTCTAGAATGCACGAAATTCATTCAAGCCGCGGTCAATAATCTGTGTATGTACGCTTCGCGTACATTAACCGAAAAAAAACATCACTGGACGCATGAAACTCGCTGTACAGCATTCTCTAGAATGTACGAAATTCATTTATAACCAAATTTCATATTTATTTCCATTTTGTTTCAAATTTTCCATCGCTTATATGTTGAAAAATGGAAACTTTACATTTTTTTTATTCAAATTATTTTTTATAACTCAAGTAAATACTGAAAAATAAAACTTTCCGCCACTGGAATTCGAACTCAAGACCACAGAACGGAAGAGAAATGACATACCACAGAGCCATACGCATTCATTTTGAAATGGCTTAGAACAAAATTTTAAAGTATCAGACAAGCACGCATGCGCGCAGCAGAGTGATCCGTTTTTTGAAATCGTAGCCAAAAGCAAAAGTGCAGGGGCTAGACGCTAGTTGAAGTATTTAATAAACTCATTAATACCCATTAATGAGTTTATGATAATGCTGACTAGCCGCACACTAAAATGATGACCTTCTTTCAAATGGGTTTTAAATGAAATTGTCGAAACCAGAAGACACGATAAAATTCATGTTTTTTCTATATTATTTCTAGATTTACTAGAAAGAAAAGAACAATAAAAGAAAAGGAGGGACACATGCGAAATCGCAAGATGTTATTAGGAGTGGGTGGAGATAAAAGGCAACAAATAATAAATCAAATTGCTAAGTTCAAGCATTTTCCTTCATTTTATGAGCCCCACCAGTGGCTGAGAGGTTCTGCTCTCAAAGCTGGTAGACGGGAGGTGCTGGGTTCAAACCCCTGTCGCGCTCGTCGACCTAACCGTTCGGAGTTTTCCTTGGTTTTTTTTTTAACCTTGCCGTAAATACGGGTTAGGATCCCTTAGAAAGATCCCCACGGAGGGCACTCCCTCTGGGCCTATATCCCTCGTGTTGATAATTGGCCATCATAAATCAACCAACCTTCATTTTATGCGAATAGTCTGTTTTACTTTTACACAAGTCTATCTTTGTAAACGAAAAGTTTACAGCTTTGTTTTTCTGTTTTCAATTTAAGCTTAATTTTTGCGTTATCGGTCATTACTAATGTATTTTTCCCGTACCCCCAAATATTCTATCACGATAAACGTGGCGTACGTGTACCCCACGTTAAGAACCTCTGATTTAGAGGAACACATAACAAAATTTAAGCGATGATTATTGGAAGAAAATTTTCAGGTCTGCGTTTTTAAATTTAACTACTTTTTTGTATATAGCTATATATTATGTAAATCGTATAGATCATATATAGGGCTGCACAAAAGAATTCGAGTACGTTTGCGCTTATTGACGGAAATTGCTGAAGGAGAATTTTCGACTGTGTTGTTCGTTTCCTAATTAAACTAAATTTCAGCATTATATGTAATATATATACAAATCTGTACATCATATACATGGCTGCACAAAAGACTTCGGATATTTTCGGACTATAGAGGGTAATTGCTGAAGTTGGGTTTTCAAATTATGCGTTTTTCAAAATGTTTTCTTAAATACCATCTTTCACCTTATTAAGCGCTAAAGTTTTGTTACAGTATTCTGAATGAGTTGTAAAGTGTTTCATAATCTTCCTTGATGCATAATTTTTCTTTTTTTTTTGTGATTGCAGTATTTTTATCACAAATGACGCAACTGCCTATTTAAAACAAGTTAGAAACTGTTACTTAATACTAAACAATATTTTATTATTTTATTAAATTCCTACTATTAGCTCACACTCTCTCTCTATATATATCTTGTTGGAATTTTCAATCGTTAATAAAATATTTTCTATTCATCCATTCAAGTTCAAATACATATTTTTAAACTTGTACTGGATGACAATTGATTTTAATACAGTTTTTTCAAATATTAATTCATTAATTAAATTTATTTAATTAATTTTAATTTTTATATGGGAGAAAAAAAATTCTCCCATTGTTTTCATAAATGAAATGAAAGATTTATCTCATATTAGTGATGCCAACAAAAAATAAAATACCGCAACGATGATTATAAAATAATGTTCAATAAAGATAACGTGGGACATTAATGCTGTACGGGTTTATTTTATATATTTATGATTAAAAAGTAGGAATTGACTTAAATTTTTTTTTATATTACTTGTTTAATAAAATATTCTTTATATTGAGTTTTTAATTCAACGAGCTAAACGAAATCAATTTATTTAACTCAATAATTTATTTTTACTGGTATATTTATACAATTATTTATTAATTTTTTTTAGTCTCAGATCGTAATTTGATATTTACTTAAATATTTCAATAACTAAGTACGTTTCTTTTTAACTGTAAAATGATTCACATTTCTTTAAATTATATTTCAATAAAAAATATTTTGAAATGAAAATTATAATGTATGCGATCTCACACATTGCAATGACCTTAGAAATGGCTCTTCAGAAAATGGTGAATACCAATCAAAATCACTGACTCGCATCAATTTAATTGGCGAGGAAAAAAAAAAGGTGAAGATTGGTAAAGATAAACATTCAAACTTAACATCAAAATTTTCAAATAATGGTAAAATATTGAGATAAGAAGATGCGATGAAAGATAAACAAACAGAAAGTTTAATTTCAAAATCTTTAAATAATATGAAAACTTAATTTCAAATCGGAATTTAAGACAAAATTATTTTAAAAGTTTTTTTCTTTTTTTCAAAATAAATCTTATTTCTATAAATAACGTTACAATCAAAGTCTATTTTAACTTAGTGTTGTCATAACAGTTGGCGTTTAAGCATTTTTTTTTCAATCCGATTGTTTGATTGCCACAACTTTTTTGAAACAGTAATATATACGCCTTATTTAATCTGTGATTAAATAAGGGAAATGTTACTAATTTACAAAAGTGATAACAATCATCCAGTCTGAATAAAAAAAATCTACCCCAAATGGCAAAACTAAAGCATTAGAGGGTTAAAAGCACCCTCTAATGCCTCTGGTAGCATATATGCTACCAGAGGCAGTAGAGGGTTAAGTGAAAATTAGAATGTACACTATGTCACAGATCGTGATGATTTCAGAAATCAGTTTTAGAAATTGGCGCCAAATCCTCGTAAATTTAAATGAAATCCCTTAAAAATCAGTAGCACCATATTACATTAATGATATAATATAAGGAGCTCCTGCAGTAGCTATAGTCATATTCTCTTAAGTAACTTTATTTTCCTCGTAGAGAATTTGGTTACATTAAATACCAAACATTAAAATAAGATTTTCTTTATGAAAAAAATTAATAAAAGTCATATATATGAAATTATCTAACTGGATTTCTATGTAAAAGCGGAATTGAACCAACCATAGAATAGCTATGTATTTAAAATGTAAGGTAGACTCTTTCAAGAGTCTACAACAGAAAACTATTTTATCTATTAAATTAAAATCATTAGGCGAAATGCAAAAATGTACCCTGCGTTATTCATAAAAATACATCTATTATCAGAGAATCCATAGATATTCTGTGTAAAGGGAATCAAGTATGCAACGATAGGGTGTCATACAATATATCCATGTATGGTTTAATATCCTAAATATTAACCCCTTCGCGACGAGCGTCCGTTACAGAATTTTTAATCTTTTACCACTGGTTTTTCAAAGCAGAAATTTTCGCGTAATTGAATTGCAGAAATGCTATTATTAAATAAAGCAAAGATTACAATAAAAAGTAACTGGTGGGAATAATCGAGGATTAAGTGCATCTTATGCGGCACGTATACGAGTCGCTCGTCCCCAAGGGGTTAGATAAACGCGCACTAATACTCCTTTTTCATACATAAGTTTTCAAATTGTTTACGTTTTCAGTCCAGGTATCCATAGAAACCAATCGAGGCAACACCCAAGAAAGAATGATCTTCCTTGCCTCAAGTCGAAGTAAAGATTTGGATTTGGATATGCAAGTCGTTATTACAGAAAGAAAAGTTTTTCTTCCTGATGATGGTTGCGGAACCAACCGAAAGTACTAGGGCGAATTTAACATCTTTTAACATATAGTTCTTTATTTACATGTCACCTTTTAAGAAAAAAGTTGAGCTCCTTTGAGTTTCATGTCTGTATTTTATTTTATGTATTTATTACACTTTGGTCTTAGGTGAAATATTTTAGTCTTACGGATGGAACAAATTTAGTGTATGTAGCTCTAATTCTTATTAATTAGATATAATAAGTGATGTGCACGATTGCAATCGGTCTCATTTTTTATCGACTACGTAATTTTCGTGTTGGAATTACACACACGTTCCATAGGATGGACTAATCAGCCCATTACAAGCAGGCATTCTGCTTACAATGATGTCACATGTGCATTACCAATTTAAAAATTGCTTACTGTGCATGCGTTAGTGATGTGTTTCAAATTGTCTTTAGGTACAATCTCCAATTTAAATTTTTCTTTGAAAACAAAACAAAACAAAACAAAAACAAATTGAATCCACCTCAACAATTTCGTTCTTTAATCTGGTTTTTCGGTTTGCTTGTTGCTTATTCTTTTATGATCGAGAGAAAAATAATAATATCAAAAATAATAAATTTCCATATCCATCGTTAATGCAGTTTTATTGCTTGCGGTATATCCTGTTGAGTTATCTACAGGGCAGACCATATGTTATTACCAATAAGGTTATGGTATTGCGAATAAAGAGTGAAATGTGCCGGCTGGTTGTCGTTCCAGGTAGCTCAGTACGAAAAGCATTGGCAATTTAAGCCAAAGATCTTGGGTTTGACTCCTGGCCAGGGCGCGTTTTCACTCAGTTCAATTTCAATCCGTATTATACCTTACCAATCAGTATGATTGAGTCAAAAATAATAAAGTGTAATGAGAAAACTGACAAAATTCTTTATGAAAAGTAACAGTTCAAGGAATGTTGGTTTCAGTAATTGACAACAAAACCTGTCTAACCTAGCAAACAAATCTAACGAAATTATCACATTGAACATAAAATCATTAATTTAATCTAACAAAAATTCTATTTCTGCCATTAAATCTTTAATAGAACACGGTATTTAATACAGAAATTTTGACTATTGGGTGTACGAATCTGCATGTTTAGAAACAATGAATATATTTACCGTCATTAAATCATCATTTCCGATCAAATTTTCCTTCTCGGAAAGACAATATCAGTCATCAGTCCAAATTATCCGTTGGAGAAAAAAGTCAATGAAAGATAAACATTAAAACGATGATAGCGAATTTCAAAACTTTCTGAAATGTCTTAAAAGAAAATTTACAATAAAGGAGTGAAATAAATTCGATTAGCTGTAAAATTGGTAACATCAATCCAGATAACAAAATACAAAAGATTAAAGCCCTCATCAATTTCTTTTTTCTTTCTTGCTTTTTTGTTATTCAGACGTAATGAGAAAATTAACAAGAAACGTCGTGAAAAGTAACAGGCGAAGAAAAGTAGTTTTCCGATAACTGTCCAGAAAACTTATCTTACCTAATAAGAAAATGTAACAAAATCTCTATTTCTACCATTAATTATTTAATACAACATGGCCTTTAATACAGAGATTTGAACTATGGGTGTATCAATCTGCGATGTTTAGAGACAATGAAGATATTAATCGTGATGTTCCTACTTAATTTATTTCGCGTAAAGTGATACTACCATCATTAAGTCGTGATTTCTGACCGATTTTTCCTTGTCGCGTCAGATGAAGATTAATTGGGGAGCGTGGTGTCACTTGAAAACTGATAAGTCAAGTCAAATAGGAATTCCAAGTCTTGAAATGAGACGGATACATCCTGTTCAGTATTCCTTAAAATACTCAGCTGTGGTTACAGTCAGATCAACAAGTGATACATGAGAAGTATCGATCCTCCGCGGCCATAAAATGATCACTGTGCTAGAGGCAGTGGTGGTTAAGATGTAAATTAATTTGCCTGTTTGATTTTCTAAAACTATTGGAACTATTTGACAGTGATTAAGAGCCTTTAAACTGCCCAGAAGCAGACTTATTATATTCTTTCTTTTACCCAACCGACAACTGTCATGTACACTGAATCCACTTGTTACTAGACAGATAGAATGCATGGAAAAAGATTAACACATTTATTATTATTATTAATAAGAAGAAGTTTATTGCTCATATTTGTAGAAAAATAGATGTGTGATCTCAGAGTATAAGAAAACTCGGTATTTATAAAGTACGTGTTATTTTTCAGTCATTGATTATAGTAAGATTTAATCTGATGGAATCCTAATATTTAAGGACGTATGGTTGATTCATTACTAAAATAATATAAATAGAACTATATGTCTTATGTATAGAAAAGTAGACGAGTGAGAAAATATATCCAATCCTCTATTTACTGAACAGATAGATTGCATGGATAAAGAAAATTATAACACTTATATGATTATAAATAGTGATAAGAAATATACTGCTCATACTGTACATGCATGATCACCTATTGAGAAAACTTGATATAAAGTACGTATTATTTTCAAACTTGTAATATAACTATTAAATATAACTATTGGAATTTTATGGCAATGATTAAAAACCTGATTAAAACGCTGATATTTAACTTTTCCAACCGGAAAATCTCCTACACACCCAATCCTCTATTTACTCCACAAATAGATTGCATGGAAAAAGAATATCACACTTTTGATTATAAGTGGTTATAAGAAATTTACTGCTCCTATATGTAAAAAGTAGATGCGTGATCACCTAATGAAAAACTTGATATAAAGTACATGTTATTTTCAAGCTTGTAATATAACTATTGGAATCATTTGTCACCGATTAAAAGCATTTATCTGCTCAACATCAGGCTGACATTTCTCTTTTCCAACCGACGGATGTTCTGTAAACTATTTACTCAACAGATAGATTGCATGGAAAATAAGATTATCACACTTTTGATTATAAGTAGTAATAAGAAATTTACTACTCCTATATGTAGAAAGTAGATGCATGATCACCTAATGAGAAAACTTGATATAAAGTACATGTTATTTTCAAGCTTGTAATGTAACTATTAAATATACACGTCAAAACTAAAGGTTGATAACAAAACAAATCAACAATGACAAATGGAAAAATATAAGTATATATTTTTTTATATGTAATACATAGTAAAAACACAAAGATTTAAACTGCATGATGTTAAGTTATCATAGTCTATATTAGCAACCATGTTTATATTAGCATTAAGCAAATTTCATAAAGATGCATTCCTCTCATGCTTTTCAATGTGAATGCGGTTCGGACGTATAGTAGCTCGTACGAGTTCCGTGCAAGAGTGAAGTCCCCTCCCCTATTTTTCCTTATTCGACAACGAAAATTCAAACTTATAGTTAATAGCAATCTACAGTCGACCAACAAAGTAACTAAAGCGATTCACCAAATAGTGCTGCAGCAATGACGGTCAAGGCGCTAGTCAGGTAGATCTCCGCCCTGAGGAGATCAGGCGAATTTCGCCCCGCGGCCAGGTACACAGCCCGTTAAGCTAAGCATAATGCCCGGCAGATAAGGAGCGCGGTCAGCGATTTAATAATAATAATAACTATTAAATATAACAATTAGAATTATTTGGTAGTGATTAAAACATTTTATTTGCCTAAAAGCAGGTTGACATTTCTCCTTTACCAACCGATGTTCATCCAATCCTCTATTTACTCAACAGACATATTGCAAAGAAAAGAAGATTATCACACTTTTGATTATAAATAGTAATAAGAAATTTAATGCTCATATATTTAGAAAAATCATCTAATGAAAAAACTTGATCTAACGTACATATTGCTTTCAAACTTGTAATATAACTGTTAAATATAACTATTGGAATTATTCGACAGTGACGTCTTTTATCTGCACCAAACCAGGCTGATATTTCTCTTTTTCAACCGACGAATCTTATGTACACCCAATCCTCGATTTACCCAATAGATAGATTGCATGGAAAAGGGGATTTTCAAATTTTTGATTATAAGTAGTAATAAGAAATTTACTGCTCATATAGGTAGAAAATAGATGCGTGATCCCCCAAGGAGAAAACTTTGCATAAAATGCGTGTTATTTTCCAGTCATTAATTATATCATCATTTAGTTTGATTGAATTCTAATACTTAAAGACACATGATTGACTCACTAGGAAAATAATAATAATAGTCGAATTTTTATATCTTATGTATAGAAAAATAGATGCGTGATCACATAAGGAGAAAACTTGATATAAAGTACGCGTTATTTTCTAGTCATTAATTATATCAACATTTAGTTTGATGGAATTCGAATATTTAAAGACACGTGACTGACTCATTAAGAAAATAACAATAATAGTATAGAAACTTTACATCTTATGTATAGAAAAATCGATGAGTGATTGCCCAATGAGAAAAGTCGATGTAAAGTACAAGTTATTTTCAAGATTGCAACATAATTATTTAAGAAAGATTTTACAGAGATTAAGAACCCTTTATCTGTCCAGAAACAGGGCTTGTATTATTTCTATTTTTTTCCAAACAATTTTCAGATACACCCAGTCAGATACACTCTTTTCACTCGGTAGATATATAGCATGAAAATGATGTTTTTTTTTTTTTTTTTCAATAACAATAACGATTTTACTGCTGATATATGTTTTTAAAAAAAAATGCGCGATTTCTTAAAGAGAAAACGTGATTCAAATTACTTGCTATTTTATAGTCAGTCATTAATTATACAGGGTGCAATATGTTATCTATCGCCAACCTTTAATTACTCAACCGTTGGTCGCAGTCGCAGACATATAGTTCCAATTACAAAAACGTTTCAAATCAGGTAAATATTCATGTTGTCGCATTGTTTAAAGTAAAAAAATTAATTTATAAAAATTACGAAATCTTACTTTTTATACGGTCCCCCAATCCCTATAGTTATATTTAGTAAAAGTTTACACATATCATAACAGGTATATCACAAAAAGTTTGACTTCTGTACTACAAAAATTAACACAGATATTAAATTTCGAAGTTTGAGAGCTTTGCACATGATTTTGCCTTTCATTGAGAGATCAGTTAAAAAAGTAATTCGAGGTCGAAATCAGGGTGCAATGTCCTTTTTACAGTGAAACCACCTTTAGCCGGTATCGCCAAATCGGGTTATCATCAAAGAGGTCATCATTTTCAACTAAAAATTTGAGCTAACTTTTAGGAGTCGAACAACATTAAAAAGTCAAAGTAGGTAGAATCGACACCCGTAAAATGAAACATACTCACTAAGAACTAGATAAATGGCAATGGGATGCAAACGACTAGCCGAGCTATAACGAGCATGGAAATCGGGATTATGCAAATTACAATAATACGGCAGCGCCACACGTTCGGGATAAAACACGAGCCATCTAGCAGCGGATATGCTAGTCAGCGCTGAGATCATGATGGCAGGCTACATATGCACGCAATATGCCGAAATGATACTTATTTATGGTGAATGTCAAAGGAATACCAGAGCGGCTGCGAGGGTTTATTCAGAACGTTTCTTTAAGGATCGACATCCAACGCATGAAACTATAACTGATGCATTGCACCGTCTTAGAGAGACCGGCTCTGTTGCACCACGACCCAGAACAAGTAGACGGGCAAAGTGTAACGTTCGAGTGACACCGGGGGAGGTGCTGGCATTCGCCCTTTTAAATAAACAACTGCTTGGGGAAATAAGCGAGACATGTGGATACACGCGTCAGCATGTTTCGCATTTGTTACATGCACATACTGCGCATCCATACCATCCGACAGTGGTGCAAGCATTGATGCTGGGTGACCACGCACGACGATTTGATTATTGTAATTTCATGCTCAACACTTTAGAGGAAAATCTGTCGTTTCTTTTTGATATTCTGTGGACAGATGAGTCAGCGTTTGAACGAGGTGGCATTGTGAACATGCACAATGTGCATTATTGGTCTCTGGAACCCCCTCCCCCCCCACATCGTCCGCACAGTACGACACCAGGTACGATGGTCAACAAACGTGTGGTACGGTACTCAGATTGTTGGACCCATCTTCTACAATGGTACCTTAACGGGCGATCGTTACCTGCACCTGCTACAAAGCACGGTACGTGACTGGCATGAAGATCTGCCTCTCCGACATGCATACCGGGTGTGGTATGAACATGATGGGGCCCCTCCGCATAAAACATCAAACCTCCGTGAGTATCTGGCCACTGAATTCGGTCAACAGATCATTGGATATGGTGGTCCGGTAGAGTGGCCACCGCGTTCGCCGGACTTGACTTCCATGGACTTCTACCTCTGGGGTTATATCAAGGCACAAGTCTATGTGACTGAGTATACTTCTCTGGTTGATCTGAAGCAGCGCATTATCCTTGCTTGTCGCACAGTTACATCTGCTATTCTCCAACGTGTCCAGGACTCAGTACTGTCATGCATTCAATTGTGCATTGCCACCAACGGAGAACACTTTGAGCAGTCTCTGTAGTAGATTCCGGCGTTTGATGTATTCATATTTTAAAGTAGACTGTTTTCTGATATGATAATAAATTGATATTTATTTTTCTGTTTAATTTCAATATTTCATTCATCGCTTGTATACGACCCCTAAAAGTCAGCAAAATTTTTTAGATGAGATAACACTCTTTGGTGGTAACCCGATTTGGCAATACCGGCTAAAGGTGGTTTCGTCGTAAAAAGGACATTTCACCCTTATTTCGATCTAGAATTAATTTAATTCATCTTTTAACTAATCACTCAAAGAAAGACAAAATCATGTGCAAAAATTTCAAACTTTGAAATTTAATAACTGTGTCAATTTTTGTAGTACAGAAGTCAAACTTTTTGTGTTATACCTGTTATGATATGTGTAAACTTTTACTAAATATAACTATAGGGATTGGGATACCGTATAAAAAGTAAGATTTCGTAATTTTTATAAAATTAATTTCTTACTTTAAACAATGCCACAACATGAATATTTACTTCATTTGAAACTTTTTTTGTAATTGGAACGATATGTCTACAACCAACGCTTGAGAAATTAAAGGTCGGCGATAGATAACATATTGCACTCTGTATATCATCATTTAATGTGATGAAATTTTAATACTTAAGGTTGAAAAGCTTGATATAAAGTACGTGTCGTCTGAAAATCCTTATATAACATCATTTAGTTTAACGGAATTCTAATACATAATGATGCATGATTGGCTTTTCAAAAAATAAAACTTAAAATAATAATAAATAAATAAACAAATAAATTTGAATAAATTTTTGAAATAACTATAGTAAATTTACAGTCACCTTTAAATGGTTGCATAAAAGGCAAGTACATTCTATAAAAAAGATAGAAGGAAAAAATAAAAATAATGCGCTAATAAGAAAATTTTTGAGCTGTTTCTTATAAAATGCACAGTCGCAATTGAGAAAAACGTTAAACGGAGATTTAAAAAATGACTTTAACAATATAAACAACAATTGTTAATTTACAGAAAAATATAAATTGAAAAAAAAAAAAAAAAAAAAAAAGACAGAAAAAAAGTTTTGAAAAAATAAAATATATAAGTGCTTTCGTTTTCAACAATGAAGGACAAATGAAAAAATATCAAATAAAAGTGGTAAGAACCAGAAAAAATAATTGAGAACTCAATAACAAGATCGCATAAATATAAGGCCAGCTAATTGGGAACATGTCATTCTTACTTGGTTGTTTCAAATCATTCATTTTAGATTTGGGGAAGAAATTTCAACACGAAATTTTGCGTTTTATCTACAATTGAATTCTTGACAAGTTCGCAAGCAGAAAAATGTCGGTAAACTGAATGCAAAAAGAAATTTTACTCTACCCCATTCTTTAAGAAGAAGATTGAAAATATGAAATAAAATAAAATAAAGCGAGGAAGGGTCACGGGATACAAGATTTATCAGATATGAAATCACAGAGGCGTGAGAGAAGAACGTGTAGAGGAACGTCGTGTAAAAGATAAAGGATTCTAGTCCTCTGGATGTTTGAAATGTTTTGATCCAGAAGGTTCTTCAAATAATCATGAAGTATACCATTTTATGAATATGCTAGCTACGTAGAAACTCGATGTGTTGCATTTGCACTGTATAAGATTTTCCGATTTTATTTATTTATTTATTTATTTGGGAGGGGGAATCTATAATTTTATCCCCATTGATTTTATTACAATTTTTATTGTAATTAATGTATCGCATTTACACAGAAGTTTTAACTGAAAATTACTTTTCCCTTTCAAATAACGTGGTTTTGATACAATTATAGCACAGTCATATAATAGAGCGGCCTTTATAAGAGAGTAACGAAATGAGGGTAGTAAAATTTAATTGGTTGAGAGGATTTGGACAAAAACTTGTCGAGCCTCTGCTGCTATCGCCTAGCTCATGTTTGTTTACTTGACAAAGCGAATTCGTCCTGACAGGTATCGCCAAATTTCTGTTATGTGGATTGATATAGTTTAGGCAAAAATTTAGTCTGAACAGGCATTTTGTGCGTATGCTACACTATCTTATAAATACAAAATTAAATTTTAATATATTAGATTCAAACCTTTCGAAGTGTTTATAAAAATTTTACTCTCATTATTCTAATAAGGCTTTAAGAATAATTCCAAGAGACCTTTGTATCGGTCTTAAGAGTAAAATAAATCACTTAAATTTTTTTCATACGAAAGTCAATGCCATAATTCTGTTTATATCAGACAAATATAAATTACACCATATCAAATAAGCATTACACCGTTTAAAACAGAAAAGATGGATGAATGAATGAAATTAGTGGTGCAGTTCGCAGCCATGTCCAACAAATATGAGTGAATTATGCCCGCCAGGATATCGTTTGGGTAGCTCAGTAGAAAGAACGTTGGCACTGCAAACCAAGATACCCATATTACAGCCCTAGCACGGACATTTTTTTGCTCTGTTAGAATAAACCTTAACTATGATACTCCAACCATTGAATATGAAGATGAAAGAAAGTCATGTTATATTAACCTTGAGAGCATATCATCACACATCGACACAAAATGACTACCAAATTACTGCAATCTACCTTTCGGTTTGTAAGTGGATAAATTGGAGTTTAAACCGGCTCAAAAATTAGTACGAAAAATTGTTGAATGTGATAGCAACTTTACAGATCAACCTCGAAAATGATTTCAAGTTTTACCAAAAATTGGAGTTGTTCAACAGCCAATTACAACAGATAGTTCTAATGCAGCAAACAACAGTTCTATTGGAAAAACGCATTTTTCCATTTTTAGTGCCAGAAAATACCAAATAATCACATAAAATTCAGTGCATCATAACTCCGTAAATTTTAGTCGTAGAAGGATGGAATTTTTATTGTTTTACTTGTTAGAACGCAGATAAAGTTTTTTAAATATAACTTATAGGACCCAGGGACCACATAAAAATTTAAATTTCGCAACTTTCAGAAAATAACTATTTTGACTGTATGATGAAGAACATCTTTTGAAATATTTTTACAATTGGAACAATACCTCTAAAAATAACGGTTTAGGAATTAGCTGTTGGTCAACAATAAGAAGGAACACTCTGCATGTATAAAATGATAAGAGAAACTAAAATCATTAAATTTTATCGAAACAACAAATAGAAATAAAAGTAATAATAATAATAAAAATAATTTAAACCTCTTCATCAGTGAGATTTCAAATCCCCCTCGCTAATGTTAAACCTATGGGCATGTGATGCATTCGTGTTTTTAAAATATTTCCTCGGTGAATTAATATTTTGAACTTTTTTTTATGTGCACTCTTCTTGAACGATGCATCATTTTTTTTTAGTTGTCAGAATATTTCTAAAATATATACTTAATTTTATGTTGAGTGTTAAAATCTTATTCAGTTTCGCTAAGATTTTAACATATGACATTATAAATTTAATATATATATTAGAAATATTTTGACAACTAAGAAAGAAAGAGACATCCTTTAAGAATAGTACACAGAAAAATAAGTTAAAAATATAAATTTTCTACGGAAATATTTTAAAAACAGGAATGCATCACACGCCCTTAGGTTTAACATTAGCGAGGGGAATTTAAAATCTCACTAGCCTTAACCCCTTGAAGGGCGGCGGTTCATTTTTGGACCACTTAATTTTAATCTCTAAATGCCACATTGACACCAGAATTTTCGAATGAAAATTTCCCCTTTACTAAAGTGAGTAAAGAAAAACTTTCAATATTTTCAAACAAATTTGTTTGCAAATTCTGGTGTTCATCAATCATTTCAGCATTTTTCGAATCTAAGTGCTTTGCCCCTGAACGGGTTAAAGACAAATAATATACCTTCATTTTACTCTGCGGTGATCCTAGAGCATACTGAAAGAATTAATCAAAGTAACTAAACTTTATTGCATTACGAAAGTGACAGGGAATATAATAAAATTGAAAAACAAAATTAAAACCCTTCCATACAAAAATAAAAAAATAAGGAAAATTGTGGAATCTCCAATAGACTCGCTAGGTCATGTATGTGTATTTAGAATTCAGAGTAATGATAAAAATAAATAATAACTAGCACTCCTAATACAAATAATTTTATCATCGCCAGTATTAATAACTGCCATGTTAAGTAACGCACTTTATACATAAACTAAAATAACATAAACTAAAATTTCTATTACTCTGCTATAATTTTGCTGTATCAATAAGAATAGAAGAGTATGACCATCTTCAACATATTCCATTTTATAAGTACAAAATTGTTATATACAGTAAAATCTATGAAAACGAAGCCTGTCAAAGACGTAAACCTGCCTTAAATAATAATCCTAATAATATTATAAATCTGATTGTGTGCAAATGTTAGGCTGAAGCCAGCGTCAAAATGGAGCATTTAATGATCCTGTATCTTTGCATATACATTGATTATAACCCTCATATGAACATAGGCTGGTTTTTGTTTATTTTATTCAAATATTTTTCTTAATAATTCAAAATTTCGTTATTTTCATTGAGAATAAATGGACATTTTTTCGTATAGCATTTTAAAATGGTTAAATTTACTTTACCGTTGCTAATACTTTATCGTTGCCAAAACTAATTCAAAACCCGAAAAAATAATTTTTACTCAACAATTTAGTTTCAATTGAAAAATTTTCACGGGAAAAATGAAAATGAAATTAAAAAAAATAAAGAATTAAGAAGAAGATTAAATAATATTATTAGAAATAAAACGTACTTTTTTAGTTTTTGAAAATAATACAAGGTTTCAATATGCGTAACCATAGGAAACAGGCGAATATGACGTCATTTATCGAAAATAAAGCGGATATGCTTTGATTGGTGAAATAAAATGATCTTGGGTTTTTTCTTCCCTTTTTTTCTTTTTTCTTTTGTATGGTAACAATATTTGCCGTTTTACCGTCTGCGCACGGCTAATATAACCATACCGTATTTTTTATTTAAATTTTAAAAAAGTAAAAAGAGGTTTCAAAAGAAAATGGTTAGCAAATGTCAATAATATGCTCCGCAAAATTATCCATCTCGTAAATGATGTCATGGATAGCGAGAAATAGTGATTTTTCATTCTTAAAACTAAAAGAAATAACTCGACTACCTAAAAAAACGTCATATTTGAAATAAAACGGGAATTTTCCAATATGTTTTAAAATGAGTGTGAATCAATTCCTTACATTAATAATACAAGGATCAATAAGTATAGAAAGTGGATGAGTTTCACGCCATATTTATAACGAAAAATTTAAATGTTTTGTTATTTATACTGATTATTAAGCATGAGTATCCGTTATTTCGTTCCGCATGAGTATCCGAGTTTTCTGCTAAAAATCACATCATAATTTTAAGAAAAGGAAAATGAACACGAATCTATTATATTAAAATCTGACCGTGTGTTTGTATTTCGCAACTACTCCTAGACTATCGAACACAACGCGATTTACTACCGGTTAGTTTACTACCGGTTTAACGAATACCGGTTATAATTGATCCGAGGATGTCACACAAACTCTCAGAATTAAAAAAATTAAATTAAATGCCATTTTTTTAGCGAAGTTTCTCTAAAAACGGAAAGTAACTTACTCCATATTTGTGTATAAAAAAGGAGCAATAAAACAGATCAGTATATTTTTTACACCATTTTCTCATTAAAACTGAAAAACAGAATTTATTTTCACTTTGAATAGATGGTGAACACAAAATCTTGATTTCAGTAAATTATCAGAAAAATACAAACATATTTTCACATATTCAAACTTCATGAATTAATTTATTCTGGAGAACAAAAATTGCCTGACAACATACTGTCATTTAGAAAACAAGATTTGTTTCAACTATATATTAAACCAAGGAGGCAGAATTGAATTTAAAGAAAAAGCATATACTATTTCTAATTAATGTTTTTTTTTTTTTGAATGATGGCTGTGAAAACGTTTCACAAAGGCGTTAAAAGTAAAATTGTTTATCAGGTAAAATTGACATTTGTTTTTACCCAATTCGTCTATTTCCACAATTTTATTTGGCCCTCCTTTTTGCATTGGTTGCAATTTCATTTTCGCGATGATTTGGCACAAAATTTCACTTTTTTAAGACTGAGTTATGTCAAGGTTCCTATAATAATAAATACCGTATTGTCTCCTATGAAATGAGATAAATAGTTAGTTAATTATTAACGTGTTTAATTATTGGGAGTAAAATATTTTGCTTAATTAATGTATTTATTCTTCTTTTAATGTTGCGTGAACGAAGTCACGGGTAACAGCTAGTAAAATATAAGGTAAAGTCAGGAGAGATGGCGTGGTCGGAGAGATTGCGCACATAGAGGTTCGGGGGGGAAGGAGTAGAGTGAGCGAGCAACGACTCCAGGTAGTTGAGTGTCTACTTGAAAGTGCACGTTGATAGTTTGTTTAGAGTGTCTAAGATAAAGCATTGCTATTTTGTTTTGTTTTCTCAAAGTAAGTGCTTGAATTTTCATAGCTATTCATCAGAATTTCTATACAATGTCAGTAGTACAAAATATTTTAAACTAAAACGATTTCGCATAAGTTACTAATCTAGACTAATAATGTAAACATCAACCGCTCGTTTTAGAATCGGCCATATTTATATAAAAGGCCGCGCAATCTCTCCTACCGAAATTGTAGAGTTTGCGCATCTGCTACTTAGGAGAGATGGCGCATTGTTCCCATTACTTTCCATGCTAGGAGAGTTTGCACAGCTTATTGGTATATTGCATAAAAAAATGAAAAATTAAAATGGACTAATTTTAAGTTAAACGTGTTATCAAGTAACTTAATGTTATTTTGTAATCTTATTTGGACTTGCTTTTTTGATTCTTTAATGTTTTTTTTTTCCTTTAATTAAAATTTTTTAATCGGTTTTAATTTTTTTTTCTGATTTTTCAATCATTAGGTTGAAATATTCACTCCTTATAGAATAATAGTTGTTCACAAAAATCTTACAACAATGTCATTTAAGTATAATTATTATTGTTAACAATTTAATTGTAGTTATTATTAGTAACAATCTCTCCTATCCATGTGCGCAATCACACCATCCCTGTAAGAACAGATTGCGCAAAATAACTTTCTTGGTTTTATTACAACTGTTGTATTAAATTACAATATAACAACAAAATAGCAATGGATATGCATAAAAAACAAATGAAGTAAAAATTATTCATGGATAGTTTAGCAAAAAAATAATATTTAGATTTTTTATTGTTATTCTTTTGAATTGTGCGCAGACTCTCCTAGCTTTACCTTATATTTATGGTTCCGACGGGCGAAAGATACCATGTAATTATACCGGCTGAGACTGTAACCAGACGAAAACTATCTTTGTCCGGTGCCCTGCGTTTTCGTTTTAACAGATTAATGTATATTTCTAAAGTTGAATATCTTCATAGTAAATATATGTTCATTTATAAGGATCTTCAAAAAGATATTCGAGCCTAATACCGCCGAATGCATTCTGACGGACCTGTATATAATGGTCATTATATAACCTATAATACATGTCTTTTAATTTTATCTGAGATTTACACGCAATGTACCGAGGAAACTACCCCCGCATATAGAATTAAAGGGCTGCTTACTCTACACCTTTATGAGTTTGGATAAAATCAAAAGTATACAAAATGATAAACGCACATTGTTAGCAAAATCTCTCAGCGATCAGATAAAACGATTATGTAAGAGATAAAATGACCTTTTACGGTGAAATCTTTCTCTTAAATGAATAGCAAACACTAAGCAACATATTCACAGTAAGACATGGTAAAGATTGAATCTCCTTGAATTCTGAGAACACCGCACAGATTCATAGCCTGTGTCAGAAAAAACAATTATGGAAAGAATTACCGCCATCTTTAACGCCATGTAGATATTACATATATCAAAAAATTGAAACACATTGTATCAAATGAATTTTCTTTTTCCTTATGGAAACTAGGCTTATTTTGGTCTTTGATGTTAGACTTAAAACATAATATAGAGCCAGGAACGGCGAACCTTTTTGTATGTGCGTGACAAAAATCTCAGAAAAATTATTTATCGACATTTTAAAGTGTCAAGGACATCCTACTCCATAACTAAGCTTAAAATTTAATTTAATAGAGAATTAAATTTTATAGAATTTTTATTTAAATGGTTTTTACTTTCCCTAAATTGGACTGCTAAGTTATTTAGTATGGTGTCTGAAATCAATAATATAAATAGTCACATTGAAATCCGTATTAATAATTTATAAAAAAGATTTATTTTTTAATGCGTACGTTCGAGTCGAATCTGTTTCTCATTCTGCCATTTTTAGTTACTGGACTGTAGAAGTGGTTCTATTGGGCATTTTATTATTTAAACAAACTACATTGAAAAAATAAAGCCCTTTAAATTTTATAAACAAGCAAACTGGCTTCACAAATCGCAAGCATATATGTTGAATGGGTTTTCAAGAAAATGGTGCTACAACCTTAAACAATTCTTAAACTGAAATTTATAATGCAGTAATTTGTGCAAAAAGTAACTTAATTTCTTTTGAATCTCTATGTATCTTAAGCAAAATTTTGTACATAAAATAGGAAATTTATATAAAAGAAAATGTGTTTTATGAACTGATGTTTTTATTTTTATTTTTTTAATCTTTTTAAGACTTAAATATTTATAAGCTTTTCTAACACATAAACAATCTCAAACAACTATTGGTAGAAAAGCTGGAATGTCTTGTTATATTGGAGCGTTTGGTCTAACTGGTCGTTCTATTGAATATAAGAATGATGCTAAATTATTGATTACATACTTCGCAACTTTTTATTTCGGAATACTTTTTTAACCGATCGTTATAATGAAAAAGTCGCTATAATGGAAGATCGTTATGTCCAGCCGTCCATCGTCTACTGTATGTATATGGTACTATATGGTTTGCTCTTTGCTCAAAGGAATTGTAAACTCCTCTTACCTAGAAACCTCAAGTTTTTAACATCCTTCGCCTCTTGAACAAGCTGTAGCTCCGCCTTTGTCTGTGCATGTTCAATGCTTTTTCAATTCTGTATTATATAAATTGTAATAATTCCCTAGCTTTATTGAGATAAAAATAATCAAAGAATTATTTATCTCAAGATATAAGACTAACTGGTTTGTGGCACAAAGAAAAAATGATATGTATATATATATATGTGTGTGTGTGTGTGTGTATAATAAAACTTTTGTAAATAATAACCATTAAATCACATAAATAATCGGCAATAGATTATATATATATATATATATATATCATGGTTCGTACGCTTCAAGGACTTTCAAGCACCTTTTACCAGAATTTTCGTAAAGCAATATTTGGCTTATTTAATGAAAAAAGTGCTATCTTCAGATATAGCAACCAGTACTCTACGAAATTTCTGGTACTAAAACACATAAAATCTCCCGAATCTCCTGATGCGTACGAACCCTTTATATATAATCATAATCTATTGCCGATTATTTATGTGGTTTAATGGTTATTATTTACAAAAGTTTTATTATACACACACACACACACACACATACATACACATATATATATATATATATATATATATATATATATATATATATAATAAAACTTTTGTGAATAATAACCTTCAAATCACACAAATACTTGACAATATATGAACCGATAATTATAATAAAATACAAAGAAATACATTCATATATATACACTTAAAATGAAATCACATGTGTGAAAACCAAAGGCAAAGATAGAATAAAAATTAAAAGAAAAAATATTGCAAAAATATTGCAAAAATAAAATAAAATGAAAATGAAAATGGGAAAACTATGAATATCTTATGCATTCGTGTAATAATAAGCAGTAATACGCTACCACGCATGCGCGGCAGTGTATTACAGCTTATTTTGCTATTTATTGCTGTTAATATTTTACGGTATAACACTGGAAGCTGGGGTGCTAGTATTGTACCGTAAAATCAACATTTCTTTTTTCTTTTATGCAGTGAAAATTCATGCATTCAAAATAAATCATTACGATTTTCTCGGCTTGAAGAAAAAAAAATTAGCAATATCTCTGATTATCACAGAAAATAGCACATATTATTTTACAGGGCGATACAGAGAGATGTGATACGTTTTCTATACGTGAACAGAATTCGATAGTAGAAAATTTTCGAAAAAGACCTTCAAAATATTGAGTTACTCTTTTTTCACCTAAAGAAGGTATAGAATGCCAGACAGGAAATTGGAAGCGAATATAGTTAAATAGCAATTAATATTAAGTAACTGTATGTTACTGTTGCTGAATAGCTATTTTGCAGTTTAGTATCAGTTGTTTCTTACGTAGTGATTACAGAACTGCAATATAAGTTATAATTTAGTCAAGACTGTAGCCAGAAAAATATTTTGGGGAGGGGGGGGGGGATTTGGGTCCATGAATTTTAATTTTGTTTTGTTTTAGAATTATTTTTTTACTAACTGAATAGAAGCGAGTGTTAAGAATTTAATTAAGTTTTATTGTGAAGTCAAATAATCCAATTTAATATCTCTCTATATTAAAAAAAAGTGACCGCCGCCGCAGCCGCAGCCGCTGTTAAAGAAGATTTTGTGCCTTGAAGTCTTTCTGGACTAATATCCAGAAAACTATTGCAAATAAAAATTTAAAAATTGGTGGTTTTATAAAGAAATGTTCGATAAACACGCTGAAGTAGACAGTTTTTAAATCGAAGAATTATTTTAAGAGATATTTAATATTAAAGTTAGTCAAAATAGTTTTCTTAAAAAAGTTTTATAGAAACGAAAACTATGCACAGGAATTTAACCATCATTTGTAAGGATATAGTTGACAAGGCTGCGGTGTGCAGACTACAATTATTTTTTCAATTTGACTCATTTTTTGAGGCTATATTTCAATTTTTTATTCAAAATTTTCATTATTTCCATGAAGATTTATTTCATATTTCATAAAATCCATTATTTGAATTGTTGCCAATTTGTAAAATAGCGCACATAATAATATTCCCTTTCAATTAAGAAATGAATTTATTTACACGTGAGCATTAAAAACAGAAATAAAACTTTAAAATAATAATTAAATGATCACGTGTTAAAAGCAGTAAATGTAGAAAATTACGTAATAAAAATAAACTTGCGCGTGAATATTAAAAAGAGAAATATTTAAATTATTACACGTTTTTAAAGCATTAAGTAGGGAAATTTACGTCATATTTAAAATGCTCAAATAACAATATTTCCAAACAATTTCAATTAAAAATTATATTTACACGAGAGATCAATTTTTCGACAAATCTTTTACCTAATATTGTAAATTTTAAAACAGCGTAAATAATATTTCCTCTCAATTAAAATGTATATTTTTACGTTTAATAATTACCTTTAAAATACCGAAATAACTAATAAATTGCTAAAATATCATTAACAATATGGCATTTCTCTTTTATCCCGTCGACCACTTTTCATAACAAAAAACTATCGCCAAAATTAGGATTTAACACCAAATAAGCATGATCGTTTCGTCACATTCACTTGACGTCAGAGGCATTACATGTGTTTGTTATGCAATCAAGCGGTTTTTAATTCGACATATACATATATTTTTCATTATGTTTTACCGATTTATTAATTAAACTAACAATTTCATCCTTAAACGGCAGTGACATTATATTAAAAAAGAAAAGGCATTGAAAAATGTTGCGAAGAACAGTTAAATACAATAGATCAGTTTCAAATGACGTCACAAGCATTTATTTATCAGGCAAGAGGGATAATTAAGAAAAGTAATGCAAATAAATATCCAAGATTATTTTTTTCTGTTTTCATTAATATATTGTAATTTTTATTGTTTAAACTTACTGATAGTTGACACTTTGGTGAGTGGGGGTTTTCCGAATTTTTTTGTATTTTATTTATTTGTTTGTTTATTTATTTATTTATTTTTTTGAGATTCCAATGGCAAAATTCTTCTATTTGTTTATTTGGCGTTATAATTTGGCGATAGTTTTTTTTTTTTTTTTTAATGAAAATTGATCGACGGGGTAATGGAGAAATATCAAAAGACAAATAAACTTTGAATTAAGAACGCATTATAACATACGGGGCATGCATCTGGGGGGGGGGGGCGTAATCTTACAAAACAGGCACTCACAAAATTAACTTCAATCCAAAGGATATTCTTATTACAACTTTCACGCGGGTACCGTACAATATCAACTGATGCACTTACAATACTCACAGGCATTCCACCCATAGCAATAACTTTAAAATATGAATTCAACAAAGCATCCATCCTACAACTTCGACAGGACCACATATCCAACAACCTCTTTCCCAACATAACCATTGAACGCAAAGTCCACGGCTGGCAAATCCACCCTGCGGAAGAGACATCGCACCTTCAAGTCAACCCACAACTTAATAGCTACACCCATGCCACCTGTTCCACCATCTTCACTGATGGGTCCCGCACAGATACCGGCGTGGGAGCAGCCTTCTGCGCCACGGAAGGAGACACGGTGACTCATCAGTGGGCCAGTAGGCTCGGAGATAACAACTCTGTTTTCCAGGCAGAGCTATTTGCAATCTTCTCCGCCCTAGAGTGGCTAGAGGGTCAATCTGGAGCAAAGGTCTCTATTTTCAGTGATAGCCTGTCTGGACTGCAGGCCATTCAAGCACCTAGAACATCTAACCCACTCGTACTAAAAATTAAATTAAAACTCAAGAGTCTCTTGTACAGAACACATCTCGGCCACGTCTCAGCGCACAAAGGCACTTTTGGCAACGAGTACGCGGACGAACTCGCAAAACAAGCCACCAAGTATACATCCATTGATCACCACCTATCAGTGCCCCAGTCGTTCATCAAGAGGGTTCTGAAATCCAGGATCATCTCGGAATGGCAGGAGTACTGGGAACTCACTGATAAGGGCAGGCACACGTTTGACCTAATCCCCAAAGTCTCACTTAACATATATCACCTCACACCATACACCGCAAGCTTCCTAACGGGCCACGGGCCCTTTAAATCATACCTCCACAAATTTGGTTGTGCAGGATCTAATAGGTGTGAGTGTGGCGAGGTGGGATCTCCTACCCACGCCTACCACGAATGCACACATACTGCACGCTGGCACATTAAACGTCCAGCCACTCCCCCTAAGGGATGGCTTCAAAATATTCTTTCTAGACCCACACTTCTGATCAAACTCAAACACATCCACCAATACTTAGCACACATCTCCAACCTCACAAGCTAGTCTGTACCCAGAGCAACTACCATTCCCTCGTATGGCATCGTCCCTTGTCGCGAGTGGAGTTATAGTGTTACTCTGGCGATGCCACAGCGCCCCTTGTCGTGAGAGAGCATGTTTCTCTCGCACAACACGATAGCTTATCTGCTGTCTGATAACCAGGTGCTGTGCGGCAAATCATTCTCAAACCATTTCAAGAACCTCGGCACCTCGCTGCCCCGTGTCGCGAGAGAGATCTGTTCTCCGGCAGCGAGGGATGTGTTCTGTGAATTTCGAGCAATAATGGCCCATTGCGATTCACCCGCCCCCTGTCGCGTTTTCCGGCGGGCTCAGCTCTAGCTGAAATTGTATTTTTTTTAAACCTTAATAAAGGTACCGGGAGGGACACCTATGCTCTACAGACTTGGCCTCCTCGTCTGAGCAGTCCCTCTTAAGCTGTGAAAACTTTGAATTAAAAATTCCTCGATGAAATAACTAATACGTGTAACGCATCTGATGTCAACTGAATGTGACGCGACCCCACGATTATGCACGTTTGGCGTTAAATCATATATTTTGGCGACAGTTACAGATCTAAGCTGTTTCAACAGCAGTTGATTCGACTTTAAAATCCCTCAGTCAAAGGGAAATGAATGGAAACCCGGTTACAGCAGATCGCCACTGGTCGTTTAATTATAATACAATCTTCCGTAATCATTTTAGAGATGATTAAATGAGTGTTTTTAAATCATGTGGTTTCAGAACGGGGGTTGGCGAGCGTAGTTCGTAGGGGGCAGAGCCCCCTAGCAATTACAAAAGAAAAAGCCATTTTTCATTCCAAATAAACTTATAATCTCGTTTAGAAGCTTCTTCTATGACGTATTGACACATTAGGGTCAACCAAATTAATGTTTGACCTTTTATACGTATGTTTTCAAATTTTTTATTGTCAAACATGTCTTCCCATACGTTGGAAGAGCTAAGTTTGTGGCTATTTTAAACAACGTTCATTGCATTCTTCAAGGATTTGGTTAAACAATCTGACAATCTATATCAGGCTGTTGCAGTCATTTTATTTTGTCAGAGTTAACATTCTGCCCATTCCAGAAAATTCAAATGGACTTTAAAGATTTCTTAGATATTGCATTTATTTATTCGACATACTAACGGAATGAACAGTAAAGATATGCTAACGTAGAATTTGGATTTTTGAATCTTGATTGTAGTTGATTTTCGAATCTTGACCGTCATAATTGATAGCTAATGGCATTTTTTTAGTCATCCTGACAGAAATTGCCGAGGGGAAACAGACCCTGGTAGCCCCCCCTCCTCCAGTTTGCTACGGCCTTGTTTTCACTATGTCATTTTTAGTTTATTTAATAACATAAAGAAAAAAGGATTTTTTTCAAATATCTATTGACAAGAAAAGTATAAATTCGTTGAAAAGACCACGACATAATCACTAGTGACAGTTCATTTTCATCCTTTCCAAATATTTCATAACGCGTGGGAAAACCGACTAATTTTAGAAAAGTGCAATTTTATAAGTTCATTGAAAAGTAATAGTTAAATAATTAATGAAAAATGTTTGTTATTTTCCTTTTTCCACCAGAAAATGCCGGCGGCAAAAAGTCCGAACGCGACCAGTAAGGTTCTAAAAAAAAAATGTGACTACTCTCGGATTAAGCTTAAAAATTGCGGTCGAACACTCAAATGGCTATTCATTAACCTGATTGTGATCAGCCCCAATCAAGTTTATGGTGAATATCACTTCGTCCGAGTTTTTCGCGCTTCATTCGTATAGTTAAGGTAGATGGTGAATACGAGCTTAAGAGGTCTTCTTGAACCACAATTTCCGGTTTCAACTGTGCTAGAAATTCCGAATTAAACCACGGATATATATATATATATATATATATATATATAATGCATAAATATTTTAACCTAGTTAAAGTTTAAAAAAATTGTATTTAATTCTTATTCAGGTTTTCTAAAGATCATTTTAGAATTGTGCTTCTAATTTTTGAAAACTAAGAAGTAATCATAAATTTCTAAAAATATTAATATCAACATAATACTTCTAAATCAGTACACGTTCAGACAAGAAAATCAAGGCATTTTTAGTTGAATAAAAATATATGAAATTTGGAAAATAATTTTAAAAAGTTTTTTTTTTGTTTAATGCAGCAGGAATTACATAACGTAACATTATTTATTTTTAAAAAGTATAAATAATTTCATAAAACAAATTTCTAATTAAATTACTTAAAGGTGTTTATACACTGTACAAAATAACAACACATTAACCAAGCACTTTCGAGCATTAACATTTTCATCATTAGGGCTAAAATCATTAAAAATGTTACAAACCAGAGGTCGAGTTCACTGCTTTATAGTTGATGCTTTATAGTCGATGATTTATAGTTGATGGACTGTTCCAAATGTGAAAAGATGGGAGGAGGAAACCTATGTTGCTCCGGACCGTTCCATAATTTAAACTGGAGTGGGGAGGGAGTTTATGTTACTCCCAGAAAATCATACCAAATCCGCAGGATATTGTATGGCAATGTATCATTATACGTAAATCTACTTCGACATAGAATTTCTATTGACTGTATAATTAATAACTCCCCTCCCATCTTTTGACATTTGAAACAGTCCATAAACTATAAAAGCAATTTTAAACCTCTGGTTTGTAACATTTTTAACAATTTTAACCCTGATGATGAACATGTTAGTATTCGAAAGTACTTGGTTTGTATGTTGTTATTTTGTACAGTGTATAATAAAACACCTTTAAATAATTTAGTTAGAATTTTGTTTTACGAAATTATTATGTTTTTTCAAAAGATGAATTAGAAATTCAAGAAACTTGACATAGTTTGTATCATTTTCATTAAATAACATTATTTGTTTTCCTTATAATGTGTATTTTTCAAAAGCTGCAAAAAATTTACCGCGGCAAAAATATTAAAAAAAATCTAGATTTTTTATTTTTTAATTAGACCTAATATCTGAACACAACCTCACTTAATGAAGAACTATAAAAGTGCATACATTATTACACCAAAGAACATAAATTATTTCGCAGAATGACAAGATACAATCACTACGTGCGGCGAATTCGTTACTTGTGGGAATGTGAGACGTCAAAATATTGAGTTAGCATTGAACAGGTTGAGGAGCTCTTTCAGAATGTGACTATAAAGCACAAGATTATGAAAGCTCACGGTGTATTCGACACATTCACCTGAGGCTAGCATCGTTTACTTCATGTTAGGTTTGTGGTAAAGCAGTGATACTTCAGTCAATACGATTGAGGAAGGCGATAAGAAAAACGAAGCTAGTTGAAAACAGAAGAAGATGGCTACGTGACTGTCGAAACAGTTGCGACAAGAATTTGTAATAATCAAGAATCGGTCAATGCAAATGACCCTCGATTTTACTACGAAAATAGATTGCGCTGTAGAGTAAAAATGCATGTTTGCATATGAATGAATGATAACAAGACAGTTTTTAAAGATATTGAAAAATAGTGTCAATGTATTGATAATAATGATCTTTGCTTTTACTTAGTCACCGCTTTAAGAAAAGCTCCTGATGTCTTTTGCTTTCTTTTTGCCAGGGAAATAACATAATCGGACATACAAAATGTTACAAAACAGACTAGCTAAGCTTTGTCAATTTTATTATTTTAAATTAGAAAATTACATAGACATTTTCTGATTAGCTCCAGTTTACATACAGTATGACTTACAGTTTTTATACAGTTTAGCTTAAGTTTTTATACAGTTATGTCCAGTAATTATGCTTTTACAAAAAACATCGGACCCCTGTTTATAAATCAAATTTTGTTGTTGTTGTTGTTCAACTATATTTATTACTGTAACTGCAAATAAAGAAAGTTCTAATGTTTGCTTCGAGATATTATGTGGAAGATGGCTAACTTTCAAATTTCCCTTTATAAAGAAACATTTTTGTCTACACAACAGACATAGTAATTTTCACTCCTTCCAAAACCTTTTGCATCATCTTGAAGTAGATTAGCGCGCTGTGTACATTAGCATTATGATATACTTCCATCTTCTAATCAATGTATTTTCTGAACACAGATCAACATTCGTGATAATTCCATTTAATTACAACTGAATGGCAGAAGTCGAGATCAGGAACCGAACCTGGGACCGTTGGCTTTACGCACCAAAGCTCTACAACGTAGCCATCCCAGACAACTCTGGTCAACATAGTTCACTCAAATAACCTGTTGGGAATAACATTTAACATACAATATCACACCGTTCAACAGATGAAACCTCAAATGCAAGAACTGGATTAACCAGGGATATGTAATTATGAAATCAATATTATCTCAATCATAAATTGATGAGTTTTTCTAAGGTTTCGTCTGTTGAGGTGTATTGCAGACTGGATTTTATCTGGACTGGTGTGTCTGTATTGCAGACTGGATTTTATCAAGAACAGGTTATTTGAGTGAATTATGTCGTCTAGAGTTATCGGGGATGGCTCAGTTAATAGAACGTTGGCAAGTAAAGGTGTCAGATCGATTCCTAACCTAGATATTTTTCACTCAGTTAGAATTAAATGAAATTCCAAATAGAGAAACGTAAAACGTCTGAGTTAGAATCATAAACAAATAAAATGACATTAAAAATCAGACATTTGATAAAAGCACACAAAATACAAGATAAAAGAACACTGTAAATGTTTCAAGCTTTACCAAGCCCATCAGTACAAACAAGAACGAAACGCCAAGCATAGATTATGCAACACTTTCCAACACTTCCGAAATAATTTTATAAATCTTTACCGTTTAATAAGGTGCAAGATGGTATCTAAGTAAACAATTTGGAAAACGAATAACATATTTAAATGCATAAGAAACCCAATTTCAGACAATACCAACAATTTTCGGAAAGATATTCGAGCTCTTTTGTGAGGCCTGTATATGATCTATAGATTTGTATATATTCTACATAGAATGCTAAATTTTAGTTCAATTAGAAAAAGCAGAGCACAGTTTAAAATTCCCCTTATGGAATTTCCGCCAATAAACGGTAATGTACTCGAGGACTTTTGTGCTGCCCTGTATATGATCTATAGAATTTATACACAAGTAATAAACAAAAAATGAGTTACATTTAAAAACGTGTTCAACAACTGAAAATGCACTTCCAGCAATTATTATTAACACACAGTACCGAATTCTTTTGTGTGTCTCTGTAAATGATTGATGAATGCTATACACAAAATATTCTATAGTAAGCATTTTGTAATGCACCTTAGTGATATACTATATTAATTTTAATACGTTTGAAATTGTGAAACATTAATAAAATAAACCCCAAACGATTTTTCTCCATAGACCGTAATGTAACGGAATTCTTTCAAGTGTACGCACAGATAAGTGCTATGCACACCATATTCTATAGTAAACCTCTTGTAGTGCACCTCAGTGACATATATCAATTTCAATATGTTTCAACTAGTGTAACATCATTAAAGTAAACCGAAAATGATTTTCTTCCATAGACCGTAATGTAACGGAATTTTTTTTACGGTCCCTGTAAAAAAAACTATAAGAGCTACACACTTCATTTTCAGTACCGAACATGCCATAATAAACTTCAAAAACATGTATCAATTGCATGACAATCCGAATACATTTTCGTGAGTTAGAGCACGACAAACAGACAGACAGACAGGCAAACCGACTTCATGCACACTTTTCAGCTATGTCAAAAAGTGTTAAAAACAATCGAGTGCCATAGCTAATACACAAGTAACTGAAAATTGAAACACCCCTCCACATCCTGGATGATACATCACAGCAGTATCGCATATTCGGGTTGATACATCACAGCAGTATCGCATATTCGGGTAGAACAAAAATAGACTAATTGAGGAGAGGAACCTTCTAGTTTCTTAAACCAGCCTTTAAGGAACACACGACTTATATAATTGTTGCATTTTGACTTGATTATTTTTACATTTTCAAAATCCCAACTGATCATGTTCCGGACAATATATATACGACAGAAGAAAATGACTTAAAACTTTCCCACACTGCAAAAAATAATTGTTGATTTTACAGTATAAAACTAGCACCCCAGCTGCCAGTATTATACCGTGGCAGCTGGGGTGCCAGTTTTATACTGTAAAATCAACAATTATTTTTTGCAGTGCACTATATCCCTCTTCTTTCTTAGTGTACAGCGATTGTTAATTTTTGTTCAATATTAATTAAAATCTATTACGATTGAATTATCAGATATATATTTTTATTTAATTTTTTTCATCTATGCAGCACCAGCAAAGTTTCATTTGATTTTTTTTTTTTTTTTTTGGCTTATTTATGTGCAAGATTTGCTCATGAAAGCGGTGACGTTAATTTAATCTCATTCCTAGAGAATAATAATTCATCATTTTCTCCACAAGAAATATTAAAAAGAAAAAAAAAAATCTATTATCTATTCCAATCTGAGATAGCTTTTTCAAGATAATCATCTTCACAATCAATCATGACTAAGATGACAAAAACAATCTTTTCTTGTAAAACTTTTTTTCTACCGGAGTTCTGAATTCATTATGATTTTTGTACAGATTAAAAGAAACATTAAACAAATACATTTTTAAAAGTTTTTCTTAAATCAAAAGGGTAGTAATTTTAACCAAAATTTCGAAATCGTTCTTATACATTCACAGTTAAAATTTACAGTTTTATGTCACAAATGACTAATCTGAGTGTTTTTTTTTTTTTTTTTTAATGTATCTATAAAACTAATATATCTTTCACAAACATTGTATGATAATAAAAGATATTTTACTTTACATATGAAAATAAAATTTGAGATCATTTGAAACTTGAATATCTTAGAGTTTTGTGCATATATGATTGAAGGTAGCATTCTCTTAACGTATTCTCTACAGTAATTCTCTTAATTTTCATCATTAATCTGGGCCAATAATCAAGAGAGTTTGATCTGAATTGGCAGCTTTTCTTTTATTCGATAATGTTTTTATGAGTCTTGATCTTAAAATTTTACCATGCTTTCCACTTCAATTCTGAAATCTTAATTGTTTTCGGCTAGTGTTGAATGTATTTGTTTGTGTATACATGATCCATGAAACGTCCACTCTCAAATTACCAAATACCGACTGAAGTAAAAACGATGATATATAACAGTTGTGACTAAAGTATGAACGATGAAACATCACATACGACTAAAGAAGTAATGATTCGTCTATCATATTATGTTTTTTGTTCTGCAATATTTCACAGAATCTAGTTGCTCGGTAACCAGATGAGTAACATTTAAATAGCATATGTTTAAATTGCAATGTTTTTCGATAATTTGAGGAATAAGATGTGTAGTTTTACTGTATATAAACCTTCTTTCTTGGTTGAATGCAAAACTGAAAAAAATCTACGATGAAGTAATTTATAGATGTCAATTTGTTAACAGACGATTTTTTGTTTTTTTAGAACAAACTGATTCCTAAAGCTTGAATCTGTGAAAATATGTTTTTATTGCTTCAAATTTTGTTTAAAAATGTAATTTAATCAAAATTTTCGTTTATCCTTTGTTCAAATTGAAAGCATTATTTCTTTTCAATTTTAATGAGAAAATGACATGAATAATAATAATTTAAAAAAAATCATAATTTTCTCCTTTTATCCACAACAATGGAGTAAGTCAGGTGCTACCATGTTGATATTAAATAACCATAGTTGATATTAAATATAATAGAAAAAACATAGCCCTAGCAAGATTATATCAAGAAGAAACCATCCAAATAAAGGATCAGGGTACATAAGCCGTGTTTTTGGCCCATGAAATAAGACTAAAATTCGATTTTGTTATACTGACTTAATTATTTCCCTTTTTAATATTAGAAGTTTTATCCTGTACGATTTCAACAGTACAGCTTTTGCATTTTGTTCGGATTTATATGACTTACACAAGCTCAAAGTTCATATTATTCATAGTTTTTGTTGAAAAATACTCAATTTCTCCTAATTTCACCTCAATTATTTATTACTTCTTTACATATATTATAAAATACATCAAAATGTACAATATATGTAAAAATAAAAGTGTTGCAAAGCTGAGCTCATAGTGAAATACAGGGTTATTATAAAAAAACTATCCCGATATATGAGCCCCTAACTGTCATACCGTTCACAGAAACTGAATGAAATTCTGGCTTAAAGTATTTTGAGGTATGCGCTCAAGAATCATGTGAAAAACAACAGTTAAATTCTAACAGTTACGGTTACAGTGACAAAATTTCGAAAATTTCAAATGGCAACACCTACTTTTTTGTATTGGAATGTGATCTTCATAGTGAAAAACCATAAAAAGCGTTGGAACGGTACCTGTAGCACGAAAATCACCGGCGCTAGACAGACTAAGAAGAAAAGTGAAAACAACCAATAAAGGACAGAGAAGCAACAGAAAGTAAAATATTTTATTGTTCAGTGTTATCCACCATCTGCCGCATGTAAATTGTCGTCGTGTGTGAAATGGAAAATGTATGAAACACAATAAAATGTTTTGTTTTCTGTTGCTTCTCTGTCCTTATTGGTTGTTTTCACTATTCTTCTTAGTCTGTCTAGCGCCGGCGATTTTCGTGCTACAGGTATCGTTCCAACGCTTTTTAAGGTTTTTCACTATGAAGATCACATTCCAATAAAAAAAAGTAGGTATTGCCATTTGAAATTTTCGAAATTTTATCACTGTAGCCGTAACTGTTAGAATTTAACTGTTGTTTTTCATATGATCCTTGAGCGCATACCTCAAAATACTTTAAACCAAAATTTCATTCAGTTTCTGTGAACGGTATGATAGTTAGGGGCTCATATATCGGGATAGTTTTTTTTATAATCACCCTGTATTAAAAAATATATTAAAGATTGAGGTAAAATTAGGAGAAATTGCGTATTTTTCATCAAAAATTACGAATAATACGAACTTTGCGCTTGTGTAAGTTATATAAATCCGAACAAAATGCAAAAAATATTGTTGAAATCATACAGGATAAACCTTCTAATATTAAAAATTGAAACAATTAAGTCAGTATAACAAAATCGAATTTTAGTCTTATTTCAAGGCCAAAAACACGGCTTATGGACCCTGATCCTTTAGCACTACCCTTTGTTCTTTCTTTTAATTTGCTCATTTTTTATACTTTAGAACATAGTTGATAAGTGTTTATGAATTTGGTTTGTCTGTCAGTCTTGCCGTGCTCTAACTTGCGTAAAATACTCGGATTACCATGTAATTGATACATGTTACATTGAGGTTTATCATGGCATGTTCGCTATTGATAATGAAGTGTGTAGCATTTATAGTTCGTTTTCAGGGGTTCTCAAAAGAATTCCCTTACATTATGGTCTATGGAGAAAGTCATTTGCAGTGTATTTTAATCATGTTACACTATTTCAAACCTATTAAAATTGATATACATCACTGGGGTGCACTACAAGATGCACACTATAAAGTATGATGTGCATAGCATTTATCATTCATTTACAGGGATACACAAAAAAATTCGGATACAGTACTGTTAATAAGCAATAATTGCTGGAAGTGCATTTTCAATTGTGGTAAGCGTTTTTAAATTAAACTATTTACTTGGTGTGTATAAATTCTATAGATTATATGCAAGGCTGCCCAACAGAATTCGAGTACATTTTCGTTTATTGATGGAAATTGCTGAAAGGGAATTTTCAACTGTGTTATGCATTTTCTAACTCAACTAAATTTTTCTATACAATGTAGTATATGTACAAATCTATACATCATATACAGGGCTGTACAAAAAAAAATTCGAATGTTTTTCCGACTGTAGATGGTAATTGCTGAAATTGGGTTTTCAAATGTGTTATGCGTTTTCCAAATTGTTTACTTAGATAACACATTTAAAAACCAAATTTCAGCAATTACCATCTACAGTCGAAAAAAACATTCGAATTTTTTTTGTGCAGCCCTGTATATGATGTATAGATTTGTACATATACTCACCTTTCACCTTATTAAACGGCAAAGCTTTGTTACACTATTGTGAATGTGTTGGAAAGTGTTTCATAATCTATGCTTGACGCATGATTTTCCTTTCCCTTTTTTTTATATTCGTACTTGTTATACTTTTTAATGGGCCTTATTGTATTTTTATGCTACATATATCTTATAGGGTTTTTTTCAAATAAGAGTGTGCATAATACAGCAAATGTAACATAAAAATAGAAAATTGTAGTCTCAAATTGTAGGTGCCTATTATGCGCCAGAGCGTGTTATACGCCGGGATATACAATAATTGATATTTTGATTCATTGCACAATGCAAAATATTTTTCTAAATTTGAATAAGTATTGAACTCATTTTCTGTCTGTCTAAAATGATCAACTTCATGAAAACAAGCATCATTGATTTGTTTCTTATTCTGAACAATAATGCCTTAATCTTACATATTATGTCAATATTTAGATATAAAAGTTTAAAACTATATCTCCTCTCTCATTCTCTCTCTCTTATTTCTTCCTTTCCCCAGCTTTGTAAAAACATAGACCTTATAAAGTCCATGTGTATAAGCTATTGTAAAGACGAACAATACTAGCGATAACCGAATATATTTTACATATAAGAGATCCAGATTTTACATAAAATCAACAGCTTGTAAATTTATTTGTTACGATAAATAAAAAAAGATTTGAAAAACTTTAACAGATGATAAAAATTTTATCGAGAAACTTTATACTAGTAAATAATTTCATTTTATGACAAACACAGGTTTTAAAAGGTTATATCGTAATAATAAAATTATGTAGAATCCCTCTATACTTAAAAAAAAAAAAAAAAAAAAAAAATAAATACAGGGTGATTTTTTTTAAAGTTGTGAAAGTAAAACCCTATAACGAAAGAATCACTGATCCAAATGACCGGAAATTTCACTAGTATGCTCCCAAAGCAATGGGAATTTTTTTGGCATGGTTAAAAAAAAAACTTAAAATCTCACCGACAGATGGCGCTGTATATGCAGTAAAGTCAGGAGAGGAGCTTGTGCAAGACACACGCACAGTGGATACTCTTCACTCTGTTGTGGAACATGCGGTTTCACGTTTCCAACTCGTAGCTGAAAACATTGGACAGCACACTGAAAATCGTATGCGTTAGTTGCGCACTTCTGTATGAATGTTTCACTCCATATTTTTATTTCGTTCTGTTTCTGCAGGTGTTTGCAGTTCCTTTTCCCAATTACTGCATTCTGTATGTTTTTGATATACAGAATGCAGTAATTGGGAAAAGGAACTGCAAACACCTGCAGAAACAGAACGAAATAAAATTTTGGAGTGAAACATTCGTACAGAACTGCGCAACTAACGCATACGATTTTCAGTGTGCTGTCCAATGTTTTTTTTTTCAGCTACGAGTTGGAAACGTGAAACCGCATGTTCCACAACAGAGTGAAGAGTATCCGCTGTGCGTGTGTCTTGCACAAGCTCCTCTCCCGACTTTACTGCATATACAGCGCCATCTGTCGGTGAGATTTTAAGTTTTTTTAACCATGCCAAAAAAATCCCCATTGCTTTGGGAGCATACTGGTGAAATTTCTGGTCATTTGGATCAGTGGTTCTTTCGTTATAGGGTTTTATTTCACAACTTAAAAAAAAAATCACCCTGTATATATATATATATATATATATATATATATATATATATTAACCTAATGCTGCTGTTGCCGTAATTGAATTTAAAGTTAACTTTTTTTTTACTTTCTCCGCTTGCGCTGCAAAGACTGTTGCATACAAGTACATGAAAACTGGTAGCTTCAGAGAGAAATGTATGATAAGCATTGTTGAAGCAGACAGTTCTTAAGGGTGCTCGTCAGTAAACTTCCCGATTCCCCCTGCTAATGTTAATCCTATGGGCGTAAGGATGCTTCGTATTTTTAAAATATCTCCCCAAGAAATTAATATTTTTAACTTCTGTTTTCTGTGTATTGTTCTTAAAGGATGTCTCTTTTTTTCTTAGTTACCAAATATTTTTAAAATATGTGCTTAATTTATAATTTTATGTGTTAAAATCTTAGCGGAACTGAATAAGATTTTCACACTTCACATAAAATTAAATATATATTTTAGAAAAAATTTGACAACTAAGAAAAAAAGAGACATTCTTTAAGAACAGTGCAAAGAAAACAGAAGTTAAAAATATTAATTTCCTGGAGGAGATATTTTAAAAATACGAATGCATCCTACGTCCATAGGATTAACATTAGCGACGGGAATCGGGAAGTTTACTGACGAGCAGCCTTAAGTAGACAAAGGATTTTTAAGCGCTATTTAACGTTGAAATCGGTCAAGATAGTTCAGTTACATAAGTTTTATAAGATCAAGAATATAATTGACTAGATTGTGATGAGCAGTGTCCAATCATTTTTTTAATTTGTTTAATTTTTGAAGATTTTTTTTTTTTATAGATATTTAATTTATAGTTTGAAACAGTCGTTTATGTATACTGTTGCCAGATTTCAGAAAACCCGAATAATAATATTTCCAAACACCTTTCATTTGATAAATATATTTACACCAGAAGGACCCGTGCGATGCTTTCGCACTGCAATCTTTGAGATTATTTCCTGATACATTTTAGCACTCATTTTTAATTATCTGATTTTTTTTAAAAATCAAACAACGCGTTTTAACGAAATGTGAGTGTATTATGTCAGAAACTTGTTCAAAAATCATTCCTCATTCATCGTTATATGTTTGTATGTGCATAAAAAAGGGATGTTGACAACAGAAATCATATATATGATTATTGCGTACTTCTCTATTATCCCGTCGACCACTTTTTATAACAAAAAACTATCGCCAAACTGTAAGATTAAACGCCAAAAATTCAGTCCCATTTACTTGATGTCAGAAGCATTATACGTGTTTGTTATGTCATCAAGTGGTTTTTAATTCGACATTTGCGTGTATTTTTCATTATGTTTTACTGATTTATTAGTTATTATTTCATTAATTAAAATAACAATTGTGTCCTTAAATTCTTATATTTTATTTATTTATTTATTTTGATATTCCAATGGCAACGTTCTCCCGTTTATTTGGCGTTACGGTTTGGCGATAATTTTTTGTTATGAAAAGTGGTCGACGGGATAATCGAGAAGTACCGATTATTGCTTGTGTATACGAAAATGGGAATAGATTGCCAGAAAATTTGCTGCCAAATTTTCTTCTCTCGCTAAGGTCATTTCTCTAGGTTGCCAAGACCCCTATACTGAAAAAAAAAAAGAATTATAAATAAATGGAAACACTTCAGACGTTTAGTGAATTTATATGAAAGCATTTCCACACACACATGTTCCAGAAATGTCTTAAATACATAAATCAATATTTGGTACACCACTTTTTTGCAAGCCTACGGGAACTTAAACATGAGATGTCCAAACTCTGTGGTTTGTCCTTCATTTAAATGACGTCATACTTCGCTGGCGTATTAACAGCTTCATGAAATATTATAAAATAAATAAATACAATTTTTGTAAATCCTAATGAACTGTATATCAATTGGAAGATAATCCTTAAATTACGTAATATACTGGTGTCCCAATACAGTACGCATGTACACAGCCATGATTAAACCAAGAAAACAAATAAACAGTAGGTAACACACGCGTAAAAATTAAATAAAAACCCGATTAAAAGCTCAATATTTTTTTTAAAAGTACGCGCAAGATAGAAATTAACAATCGTATTTTAATTGCATTAGAGGATGACGTCATCTGATAATGCGCTATTTTATTTTTGTGGCAACACTGATTTGATGAAAATCTTTCATTTCATTTATGAAAACAATGCCGATTTAATTTTTAATTAACTGCAATTTTTAATCAAAAACATGTTTTAGCGAAATGTTAAGTGTGCTGTGTCAGAAGCCTGTTCAAAATCCTTTCATATGGCATCTCATCTCATTCGTCGTTCTGCGTTTCGTATTTTCTGAGAAAAAGGGATGTTGACAGAGAAATAATATATACGATATGAATATAAAAAAGAAAGAAAACTTTAAAGTAATAAAATTATGACGTGCGAAAAGCATTTAGTGGTGAAACTTGCGCCATATTTTAAACGTTATATTTAAAACGTCATATTTAAAACAATTTTCTTGTAACGTCTAAAAGAAAACTTTTCTTCTAGATGTTATGTCCGGAAGGCAGCGACATTTTTGACTTAATCATTTTATACAAGCTGATTTTCAACTGTGTAATTAAACTTACTATATAAAATCATGAAAACAGTCAGCAGCTGTCGCGACAACGGAGGATACAGCCATGGGAACCGAAGGATCCTTCAGTCAAACGGAAATTAATGAAAAGTTCGCGACTGGTCGTGATGATATCATTCAATCTTCCGTAATCGAGTAATCTCTTAAAAACAGAGCATATAAGCGTGTTTATAGAGCACGTGGGGTCTGGACGTGTAGGTTGACAAACGTAGTTAGTATTTGGCAGAGCTCCCTAGTAAATACGAAAAACAATGTTAAACTGAGCTTCTTATGCTTTACGAAGCATTTTTTGCTACAAAAACTCTTCTAGGCATTCTTAATTAGACTATAATTCATCTTGAACCAAACCATAGATAATATCACAGCTTAGTAAAATAATAAATAGAAAAATAAAAAATTTCATTTTAAGTAATTAATTAGTAACAAATATAAATATACTGTAGAATTCCCTATTTTGCTATTTTGAAAATATTAAACAAAACAAAATCTTTCATCATTGATATCCTATTGTTGCTGTATAAAAGGATTTGTATTTTTAAATTATTTCATAAAACGGTATTACTGCAAGTTGAATAGTATATGTAATTATTCCATGTATTATCGTATCTTTTGAAGAAAAAATAGTTAAAGAAAAAACATCCCTTTAGAAATTGATCTTATATAACAATACAGTCTTAAAACAATTAAATGAAGTTGAAAAATATAACAAATCTGAAAACAACATTACACTATAAATCATTTTACACCCACAAAACACAAATTATAACAGATGTTATTCACTTTAAATGTAGACACAATAAAGCGTATATGTATACATATATTTATTTATTTTCTTTTACGACGAAATCGTGACTATCGAATTTAGATGATGAATACCAATACTCCTGGTAGCATTTCTCGATGTCGTTTTCACTACTTTTAGCTCATCTATTACGCTAGTCACTTCATGTAAGCTTACAATGTCCGCCTGTCACCACATTGTTCTGTCTAAAACTTTTTCTCATAAAACACAAAATAGCAAAATATCTCTATCACTGTATCTGGAGAAATAAATTCAAATGAATATACTTCGGGTTTATATGGCAAGATGGAAAAGGAAATTAAAGTGACTCGGTATAGTTTGAAATATATCTTTTTTTTAATTTGAGTGATGTTTAATACCTTTCTGGCATATTATTAAGTGGCTTTATGAAAGAAAAAGATATATTTAAAAAAAAATGGAATTACACTAGTCAACAGCTATTTTGTATCTGATTTTTAATTAAAAAATGTATATTTATTTTTGCATGTAGAATCCGAATCTGCTATCAGGTTTTTTCTATCACGTAAAGGTTTTACAAAATTTTGGAATGCAAATTTTACATGCATGGTAAATTACGTAGTGAATTGTAAATTATAGCTTGCATTTTGTGGTCAAATAATGAGAAAAAGAATGACTATGTAGGTTAAAACTTGTATTTGGATGCATTCTAACATCAAGAAATACACCATTCTATTTTGAAAAATAACATTGTTAACCCCTTAATCGTCGGCACCGATACATTCATGGGCAGTGTAGGCTACTTTTTTAAAATTCAGATTATTTGATTCCCACCAGTTTTTTTTAAATAGTGTAATTGGCCTTATACTTGCATTATTTTATCTGCCATTAAGTAATCCGAATATTTCTACCTAAAAAAAATTGGTGGCAATCAAGCAATCTGAATTTTAAAAAAGTAGCCTACGCTTATCAGGCGCGAAGATTAAGGGGTTAATATTAACATTATGGGTTATTGTGCATTAGTTTTATGCTCCTATTAATTCATAGTTTTTTGTTAAGTCATCAAGAAAACATTTTTACTGATGAATATTATGTTTTGGTTGTATCTCAAACGGTTTAACTTTTGTCAAATATTTCACTGTTGACTTTACGTAACTGCTGTGTATCTACTAATTGTGACGTGATTGAGAGAATCTGATTATTCCACCGAATTCAGCACCCTAAAATTAGTTAAGTGCACCCATTTACAAGCCAGATACAGAAGAAAAGTTAACGTTTGTTAAAAAGTCCCAGGAGTCTTATTTTTTCACTGAAGGGGATATTTAACATTATGTCACATTTAATTTTATTTCTCATTCTCTATAAAACAAAAATGCATAATTTTTTTTTACCAATGATAGCTTAACATAATTATTTCAGCATTGTATAATTTATATTTCATTTTTTTTAAATCTTTATTTTGATTTAAAAAAAAAAAAGCTTTTTGCCGTTTATCCACTGCGCGCAAAACTGTAGCAAAACTATTGGTTCTAGAGTGCAAAATGACATTGATAATAATATAAAACTAATGTACCTTGAACGTATATTTCATTTTTAAGCAAGTAAAAACTTAATTTTTTTAATTTAAATTATAAATGTTTAAAAAAAATCATTTAAAAAAATATGCTAATTTTAAATAACCAATGCAATTATAATACTAAATTTGAAGTATAAGTTATTCCCTGTATCAAAATTAATGTATCTGTTACGTTTCATGCAAATTGCCTAATAAGTTTTTGAGAAATGTTGCGCGCAATGAATGCTTTTGAATTGAAAAATACTACAAGGTAGGCAGTCATGCAATTTCTAGTATTTAAGATTAAACTTGAATTCGTGAATGTTTCTGAAAGCTGTGAGTTCGGAAACAGCCTTAATGATATTATTCGAGGCAGTTATTCTGCTTTAGAGTAGCATTTATATAAAGTACACAATCGATGTCATCTTAGTTCAACCTGCTCGGAAACGGGTCTTTGTCCGGATAATGAAATATCCGAGTAAATCGAAATTAAAGGATGTATTCCTACAATTTATACCAATATACTTTAAGATATTTCACCATGTTTTAAACAATGTTTCGAAACTTAAGCTTATAAAACTTGTTTAATTACAGTAACACAACATGTTCGATAGTGGAAAACTGGCAAACACGATATTTACGAGGCTGTGTTGACTGCTTAAGAGATCTTACACTGAATGGAAAGGGACGAAATAAATAAAATAAAGCTAATTCAACACCAAAGTCGTTCAAAAGAAATCTATAATGAAGCGTTGTATTATTTTTCGAAGAAGATTCTCTTATTTTGTCGAGTTTCTTTTAAGGAAATAATGAAATGGTAGAGCTACAGCAATGCGAGAAAATTGTACAAAATCGAATTGTTTGAACATTCAGAGAATCTAAAAATAGATTTTATTATTAGGCGCTTTTATATTAAACTTTCCTTTTCTTACTTCTTTTTCTGTTTCAAATCTAATAGAATTCGCATCTAATAGAATTTATCTAATAGAATCTAATAGAATTTGTATTTTACTTGTTATAGCAAAAAGAAAGTGTTTCTAAACAAACTTATAGGATCCAGGACTGTATAAAAATTATTTTTTTTTCTTTTAAATAACTATTTTGACTTTTTTTTTTTTTTTTTTTTTTTTCTAAATGATGAAGAATAACATTAAAAAAAAATGTTGTAATTGGAATTGTATCCATGAAGCAAAAGGTTTAAGAATTAGCTCTTGGGATATTATTCCTGTATATTTGTTAATGTTGAAACACTCTTGAAATTGAATTATTAGTACTCTTTAATAAATCCAGTATTTCTGAAATGAGATTTTCCTAGAATTTCCCCAAAATATTTAAATAAATGGAATTATTATTAAATAGTCACTTGATTCTTTTTAACTTTTTAATATGATGAAAAGTAACATTTTAAACATTTTTGTAATTGGAATTCTACCTGTGAAGCTAAAGGTTTAGTAATTACCTAATTGGGCAACGATAAGAATGCACACCCTGTATATTTTTTGAAATCCTTGATATTGAATTCTTAGTACTCTTTAACAAATCCTGTATTACTGTAATAAGGTTTTCCTAGAATTTCATTAAAATATTAAGATAAATGAAACTGTCATTAAATAGTCACTTGATTGATTTTTTTAACCTTTTCATGGAAAATCTATTTATATGATGAAAAACAACATTTTAGACACTTTTGCAATGGGAATTATACCTGTGAAGCTAAAGGTTTGGGAATTACTTATTGGGCAACTATAATGAATGGACACCCTGTATATTTTTTAAGATTGAAACATCCTTGATACTGAATGATTAGTACTCTTTAATAAATCCTGTATTACTGTAATAAGGTTTTCCTAGAATTTCAGTAAAATATTAAGATAAATGAAACTATCATTAAATAGTCACTTGATTTTTTTTAAGTGTTTCATTGAAAATCTATTAATATGACGAAAAACATTTTAAACATTTTTGCAATTGGAACCTGTGAAGCTAAAGGTTGGGGAATTGGCTACTGGGCAATGATAAGAGTGGACACCCTGTATATTTTTTAAAGTTGAAACACCCTTGAAAATGAATAAGATAAATGAATCTCTCGTTAAATAATCACTTGATTTATTTTTTTAACCTTATCTTTGAAAATCTTTACTATCGTATGCAACCTTATATTCTAGAAGTCATTAACGATCTGTGAGTGAAGCAAACAAAACATGTTCACTTTCAGTGGGTCACGATATTGATCCCAATGACACAGTCTTTTATATTTTCTTATGGTATAGTTTTCAATTTCATGTTTTAATATCATATATTTAAAATTCAAAGCAGTGTTTTTAAGTCTGCATGCTTCAGCAAAGAGTATATTTATTTAGCATAAATAATAATAATAATAATAAACAGTAGAGATGTCGCTATTAGCGTGTCAATTTATTTCAACTATCCTCTAATTAATGATTGAAGTAAACTGACACTACTCATCCCCCTAATCCTTTTTATCCTCCATCAGACACACCGAGACTCCCGGGTTTGGGAGCAGTGCGCCTGATAGGCGCTTGTTACAAAATCGTCATTAGTACCTAATTAAATCAATTCTAACGCTCTTAAAGTGATCAGTGACCTCCATTAGGACGTGCAAAGAGAGAAAATTAGAAATATGATTCAAACTAGAAAAAAATCATGCGTCATGCTTCAAGCATAGATTATGAAACACTTTCCATCACAAACTGTAACAAAATTTCACAGTTTAATAAAATGAAAGATGATGTCTAAGTAAACAACTCGGAAAACGCATAACACATTTCAAAACCCAATTTAAGTAATTATCATCTATAGTCGTAAAAATATCCGAATTATTTTGTGCAACGTATATGAGCTATAGATTTGAATATATGCTGCACAGTTATGAGTGTTATTCAGTTATGAAGTTATGAAACGCATAAAACAGTTGAAAATTACCCTTCAGCATTTTCCGTCAATAAGTGTACATGTACTCGAATTCTTTTGTGCACTACTGTTTGTGATCAATAGAGTTTATACACACCAAGTAATATGCAAACAAATTGTTAAATTTAAAAATGAATACCCGAATTGAAAACACACTTCCGGGAAATATTGCTCATACACAGTATTGCAATCGAATTCTTTTGTGTACTCCTGTAAATGAGCGATAAATGTCATGCACACCCTATTCTATAGTAATCATCTTGTAGTGTACCTAAGTGATGTATATAAATGTCAATATGTTTGAAATAGTGCAACATCATCAAAACACACCGCAAACGATTTTTTCCCGTAGACCACAATGTAAAGGCATTCTTTTAAATGCTCCTGTAAACTAAATATGAACTACTAAATGTAAATTAAATATAATAAAATGTAAACTAAATATTCTACACGCTTCATTTTTTATACCGAACATGCCATGGTAAACCCCAATAACATATATGAATTATATGGCAATCTGACTATATTTACGAGAGTCAGAGCACGGAAAAACAGAGAGAAAGTCAGAAAGACAGACAAACCGAATAAATCAAAGCAAACAAAACAAAAAATGAAAATGGACAAAATCTGAAAACTGAAATGGCAACTAGCCTGTCATGCCAGTTGCGCCTAACAGGAGGTTCAATAAAAGGACTATTTGGAGGTTATCCTTTTCAATAGTAAACATTCTTTCAAAAAGTTTTTGCTATAATTTTCTAAATTGTTCATCATTCTTTTTAAATATTATATAATAACTAGCAGACTACGCCCGCTGCGCTGGTCGGTTTTTCAAAAGAACCGTGAATCAAACGAAATATATCGGTGAATTTAACTTTGTATTTTAAAGTAATCTGTACCTTTACCTGGAATATCCTAAAATAACATAAAAACGGATAATTATTTCACCAAGTTATGTTTTTTTAATACGGATTACTATTACGTTTACAATTTATTAATTACCGTTTTCCATTGATTTATATGTTTTATAGCTACATTTTTTAATAACGTGAATTAACCTATACACTACTAAAAAGAAATGGCGCATCTAGTATTCGTCGAGAATTAAATAAAAATCATGCACTCGTGACATCATAATTCACTTTTATATTTTAACAGAATAATAAGGCTACTATAATTTGTGACTCGTGCTGACACATTGCTATTATCAGTATTTTTTTGCGTGAACTTTTCGCAATGGTACTCCATTGTGAAATTTGGTAATTTTTGAAGTTCGATATTTGAAACACGCATAATCATTAGATTTGAAATTTATATCAATAAAAATACAACTTTTTACCTTTCTAACGCAGTGTGCCTAACAATTTTCTGACAAATACTTTTCGAGCTATTAATTTTTTCAGTAACTTCAAATGTTTCATTTTCTGAGATTAACCTGTGGCAACTGACGGAGAAACGTTTTTATGCCGTTAATAATCTCCAAGTGTTGTGAACGATTGGAAAGAACACTCAGAACATGTTAAAAACCAGACCCCAATTTACTGTAGTACCTCAAGTGATGAACGCAGCTGCGAACCAAAGTGAATAAAACCAGATGGACATTATGTCGAAACTAATCAACTAAGAAATACTGCAGACTCCCTCTTTCAACCTTCAACTGATACCGCGCGCGAGAACTCAATAACAATCTTCCTTCAGTATCTAAAATGTAACCGAACAGTAAAAACGCCCATGTAAATATGATGTAAATATCTCAAATTTAATGTAAAATTGGAGCACTTTTAAGCAGACTCCAAACGCGATATGAATGTATATATGAAGCCAAGAATTTCAATAATAATATTATATTAAAAGGAAAAATGGATATCTACTTACTTCGTGCCAATTTATTATTTTCTACTAATATTATTTATCATTCCAATACAGTGATACGTCAATGAATCGAAAGGATAAATATCGGTGTAATACTGTGGATTACTCTCAGCGCAAAAGCAATTCTCAGGTAAGCTGAACTAATCTTTTTTCCATTATCAAAAGATGAAAATGCAAATTAAAATATGAAGACTGATATAACAATTTATAAAGATAGAAAATTTATTATGCTACCGAAGGTTCTCTAACAGCAACGATTAGCGAAAAATCCCAGTCGTCAGCAACGCATAGCTTTTTATTAAAGAGGATTGATCTCATAGCAATAGCAATTATTAAAAATATCTTGTTTTAGTGGTCAAACTTTCGAATTTCGGGTTCGACGCGAGCAATGGCCTTTCCCTATGCAACACTCTTGCTAGTGCCTTGAAATTATCCAAAACCGTCTGAAACCCTAAAAATATTAGGAATAAAGAATTGGCCTAAGGGCTGCTTTAACTTTTTAACATCCTCATTTTTAGTGTGAACATCCTTTTCAACCATTTCAATTTCTCTTACACACAAATTATAGGTTACGTGGGACAGGATGTGCGCAAAGGCAAAACCTTGGCCCTGTTAGCTTAGACTGCAAATTATGATTTTTTTTTTTTTTTTTTTTTTTTTTTTGCTGCTAAATAACTATATCAAGAGTGGAATGATATTTGATGGTGTTATTATATGAACTCAAAAATAAAACAGAAAATTATACCAGAAAATATCTTTTTGTTGTTTCGCAAGAAATAATAGTGAAATAAATTAAAATATATACGCATACATACATACATATATATATATATATATATATATATATATTACGCGTAGGTTAAAGTGAAAGGAATGTTTTAATAAATAATTACTCTGAAAGTTTCACGAGAATGGTCTAAAATGAATTAAAATATTATGATCCATTGTAGAATTGAAGTAAAGCGCGAAAAAAAAAATATTAAAAAGACAAGAATGATAATTCTAGCTTACAAAAATGATAATATATATATATATATAATGGACCCAGAGATAGAAATTGAAATTTTAAAACTGAGCTTCATTATGGCGCCTGGAGAAACTTTTTTAGCCATCAAAAATAAAAATCTGAGTGCTATTTTTAATAACACAAAACCTATTTGGTATTGATGTGCATGGGTCATTTTTTTTTGCAAATTGAGGGTAAATATATCAGAATCTTTGTTTCAGATATCCCAACTACATTTAAATAACCAATTTTCAGCAGATTTTTTTTTTTTTTTTTACTTGAAGAATTCTACAATTAGCTATTCAAAACAGTTTTTGCTTTCTTCACACGATCATTGGTAGTGTAGTTATGTCTGTTTGTGTTTCAGCTCTCAAACTAGAAGTGTGTTTTTAAGTAACTGGAAATTGCCGTTTAAAGACCTTAAAAAAAAAAAAAAAAAAAAAAAAAAACTTCGAACAATGTGATTAATTTTTTCAAAGACAAAGCAATTTTGTTGCTAATATGTTAAACTGATTGAATGCATGTCGTTTACCTTTTGGAATTAAAATTAAGTGGTATGTATATATATATATATATATATATATTAAAACTTTTAGGAATAATAACCATCAAATCACATAAATAATCGACAATTTAACACTCGATAATTATAATAAAATAAAAAAATATATATAAGTAATAATAAAAAATTTTCGCCCTATTTCTTTAGTTAAATTATTCCAAATTCTTCAATTCTTTTTTTCCTCTCTTTTTAAAATATCTCTTAAATCTATTTTGTAGTTTATTCCATAACTTAATCAAAATATTCTGTTATTTATCATTCTAAAAATCTTAATCTGTTAAAAGCTACACGTATTTATTAAAACCTTATTCTCTTAAATTGCAACACTGCCTCTAAACGCACCTGCCTAATTTCTTCTTTTGAGACATTTAATTTTTATTCTTTGGAACTTTTATAATACCATTTTTATTTCTATTTAATTCATTCGGCATCCCATGATTCCAAGCGGTTTTCGCGCCCAAAGGCCTTTTTACCTTTTTAATTTGCCGCTTCTGTTAAAGAGTTTTAATCATACGTCAGAGACACGTCTTCGTGGCCTCATTTTTTCATCCATTAGCGAGAAAGCTCCGCCTTCTTTATCCCCCTAGCGCCCTCCGAACATGGATGCGAGTGGACCAGCTTGTTCGCGCGTTTTGTACCTTTGGGCCAAATTTTGAAGTATTTATACGGTTACACTGGCTTCGGAGACAGAATTTACACGAATTAGTGGTTGTCATCTAATTGCCGTCACTGGGGAGTCTACACTAATGCATCGGTAGTATGTTCTTCAAGCTCTGCTAATTCTTCAAGATCTTCAAATGTGTTCAGTTTTTAATGAAGCGAAAGTTGGTGGAGTTGCTTTCATCTCTGTGATCACAATAAAGCCACTGCTCATCTATTAAGTTATTAAGTCTTCTTTTTAATGTTTTTGGGAAATTTCTTCTGGATTTCACTGCCTCTGCTCAATTTTTACGACTGCAAATACACTACGATTTCCGATGTGATATACTTCGAGATTTGTCTTCATGGTGAGCGACTTGAAGTGATGCCCTGTCCGGGTGTCATGACTACATTTCAACGATCTCGACTGCGGCTACCTCGATATGATTATCAGGTAATTTTAGTGGTTTCGGACTGAGATGTTCCGATTGTCTGGTGGAAAGAACGTTCACGTCGACAGCAATAGCGATCGTCTATAATGTGCCAATTTTCGACAGGAATGTATCAAAAAAGCCGGTCAGGATAACTGATGACCTGTGTAATAAAAACATTTTGGAGACTTCCCAGTGATATTGGAGAACAACTACCGATTAGTTGTCAAATTATCACTCATAAGTGTTTATAAATTTATCCCAGAAGTGACGTCTGTAAGTTAAATTATTCTTTTATTTTTATTGATTTCTTATTTTATTGATTTGTTATTATTGGCTTATATAGAACAAAAATTGTTCTTAGAATACTTTAGAAGAATTTTGTTCCTTTTATCCTGAACATTTAGAACTTACGAAATTTAATATTTATTCTTATGTATTGTTAAAAAATTAATTTTATTTGGTTAAGCTCACAAATATTACTGAAAGTTTTGAACTGCTCTGATATTTATTCCTATATTACTTCATTTTACAAGAGTAACTTCATTTTATGTTCTTATTTTATCATTTAATTATAGTCCCTTTTCATTCGGTGATATTTATTCATAGGAAATAATTTCTATTTATTGAAAAAATATATGAGTAATCTCTTTTCAAGTAACATGTATTGGAACATATTCTATGCCATTCTAAAAATGCATAAAAATTTATTAGATTATCTGAAATTACAGCTTCACTGATTGCATAATAATCGCAAAAATAGCTTTTGAAGTTTATTAATGTGAAAAAAAAAAAAAAAAAAAATGTGTTATCTCAAAAGAAAGTTGAGTAACATTGAAAGGGTAAAATTATTGTGCAGTTAATTTATTTGTTTATTTTATTACTTTTGTTTTTTGATGCTATATTCTGAGAGTACAATTCAAGAGCCAAAAAAAAATTGTTCTTACGAAATAATGATACTTATTTTAAAAAAGTGTTTTATTTATTTCATTCTAAATTGTGATATTCATATATAGTGGATCTATTTATAGAAAGATTATAGTAGTAGTTTACATTTACTATTTAAGTGAAATGAATTTTAATATGAATTGGACTTTTTACTGTTGAATATTATTTAGTTTGTTATTTAAATTATTAAGAGTTAGATATTTACAGTTGTTGTTAAGTTAAAGAATTCTTTATACATTGTTATTTTTTTTACATGTTATTAAAGTCAGGGTTCGTTAAAGTTATTGTTGAAAGTAAGGGTACTCAAACCAAAATGGCTGAAAAAGAGCTTAATGTTATTATTTTTGACCCAGAAAGTGGGATGAATGTTGTGTCTTGGCTTAGACACTTTGAAGGATCAGCCCCTCCAGATAAAAAAGAGTGGAAAATCAACAGTATTTCCAAATATTTGAAGGGCGAAGCATTAAAGGTGTATGTTAATGAATGTCTAGATTGTAAAGAGTATGAAAAAATTGCTGAGATCTTAACTGAAAAATTTCTGAAAGTAACAGTCCCCCGTTTTTCTGATTTCGCCTCGCTGAAATTGCATGACCTAAACAACTTAGAAAATTATTTCCGTCAGAAAATAGAGATAGGTCGACAACTTAAACTATGTGAAACTATTATTTTACAAGGATTGACAGAAGTAGTTAATGAGTATAACAATACCCCTCATTCTATCACTAAATTCCCTCCTGCTTACTTACTTTTTGGCCAATTACCCTATGATTCTCCTCTTCAACAAAATTATTACCCTCCTGTTCAAGAAGCCCTTAAACTTGCTAAAAAACGCACTGATGAATTCTATTGGAGAAGTAAAAAATATTATGATCGAAATTATCTAGAACCAAAATTTGAGATTGGAGATCTTGTAATTTATGAAGAGTTCCAATATCCTAATACCAGAAAACTTTCACAAGTCTTTAGTGGTCCTTATCAAATGCTTAATAAGTTATCTGATGTCAATTTTGAAATTGATAGACAAATTCAAAATAAACCTACTGAAATAGTACATGTATCAAAATTACGCCCTTATTATCCTCCTGATCAATTAAAATTATCCCATGAGAACCAACAACAAACTAATGTTAAACTTATAGTTTCGTCTTGATTTTAATATAATCCAAAAATAAACGAAATAAAATAAATTAATAATTAACTAATCAATTCTCTTCTGTATAACCGTGGTGTTCTTGATTGTGCACACGAGAGTGTCACTGTTGAAGTTTCCACTTGAGTCAACTTTTTATGCTGGCGTAATTTAGTTGATTTAAGTTAGGAGTTTCTGATACTGAATTGGATTAGATTAGAATAATAAATTAAACAGTATTAACTAAACTAATAAAATAAACTGGATTAAATTATATCTTAAACTAATCAAATATGATATCTTAATACTAATTGAGAATTGTCCAACCTTTCTTAATATGCTACAAGGTCCCATTTTTTCATTTCACAACTTATGTTTTCTTGTTTGACTGAAAGCAAGATAGTTACATAACCATCATCTACACAATAATGATTGTTTTCACGAATTTTTCTTATTTATTCCTTTTTTTGTATTATGTATTTTATTGAGTATATTTCATACCTCATTCACTACTATATGGATGAGATATTAATTATATACTTAAGAAAGTAATTAAAGAAAGAGTGTGATATTTTTGAATTATAATGCTTGTTATTGCTGAACTTATTGTTGAATATTATTATTATTAGTTATACTATTTATAATTTGATATTGAGATTAAATATTACTTGAATTTGAATACTACTTGAATTTGAATATGTTGAGATATATAAATTTTTACTTCTAGAAGTAAACAAGTAATAAAGTAGTAAAGGTAATGGAAGTTATAAAGGTAATAATGGTAATAGTAATTTTGATGTTGAGTAAAAAACTCTTATACTGCTTACATTACCTATTTGCCTTTTTAGGTAATTACCATTTGTCAGACAAACTATACCATAACAAAATACTCATTTCTCTTAAGTTTTTCTTAGCATTCCATTCAGGACTGAGTTTTTCAGACAAACATAAGTTTAATATTTGAAAATTAACTTATGATTATTGTTATTGTTAAGTATTATTATTTTAAAATTTTTATTGTTGATATTCTTCTTCTTCTTATTATTATTATTATTGTATTATTTGTGTTTTATTGTTGTTAATATTAATCTTAGTACTATTTTCGAGTTGTTGCTAGTAAATATAAAGCATTCAGATGAACTTTAATTCTGAAATAGACTTTCATAAGGAAGATCAGTAAGATCTAAAATTTGAAGGATTTTTCTCTTTCAATTTGTAAACTGTTCAGTTTGTGAGGTATGCAAATAACTTTTTTGGATGGACTATCACTCAGACGAGAACTGAACGACAAATTAAGCAACAATTCTACAAGCAATTTGCAACAAATTTTGTAAGATGATACTCTGGAAGTATGTTATCTATTATTTTAAATTGTTACAATTCTTTTCTTATTTTGTTTAATATTTTCTAAAGCTTTTTATGTCATTGTTAACAAGATTAATATCTTGTAATTGTATTTTTATTAACAACTCCACCAATTCGCGTTATAGTTATTAAATTTAATGTTATTGGGCATTAATGAATAAATTTTGGAAATGTACTTATTTTGACTTCCTCCAGTTGATAAATTGTAATCCAAGTCCGTGTAACATTTCCCTTCAATGAACTTGCAGGTCATATGACCTACCGGTTCATTCGTCTTTTTGGGTGGGGGGATATGTAATAATAAAAAATTTTCGCCCTATTTCTTTAGTTAAATTATTCCAAATTCTTCAATTCTTTTTTCCCTCTCTTTTTAAAATATCTCTTAAATCTATTTTGTAGTTTATTCCATAACTTAATCAAAATATTCTGTTATTTATCATTCTAAAAATCTTAATCTGTTAAAAGCTACACGTATTTATTAAAACCTTATTCTCTTAAATTGCAACACTGCCTCTAAACGCACCTGCCTAATTTCTTCTTTTGAGACATTTAATTTTTATTCTTTGGAACTTTTATAATACCATTTTTATTTCTATTTAATTCATTCGGCATCCCATGATTCCAAGCGGTTTTCGCGCCCAAAGGCCTTTTTACCTTTTTAATTTGCCGCTTCTGTTAAAGAGTTTTAATCATACGTCAGAGACACGTCTTCGTGGCCTCATTTTTTCATCCATTAGCGAGAAAGCTCCGCCTTCTTTATCCCCCTAGCGCCCTCCGAACATGGATGCGAGTGGACCAGCTTGTTCGCGCGTTTTGTACCTTTGGGCCAAATTTTGAAGTATTTATACGGTTACACTGGCTTCGGAGACAGAATTTACACGAATTAGTGGTTGTCATCTAATTGCCGTCACTGGGGAGTCTACACTAATGCATCGGTAGTATGTTCTTCAAGCTCTGCTAATTCTTCAAGATCTTCAAATGTGTTCAGTTTTTAATGAAGCGAAAGTTGGTGGAGTTGCTTTCATCTCTGTGATCACAATAAAGCCACTGCTCATCTATTAAGTTATTAAGTCTTCTTTTTAATGTTTTTGGGAAATTTCTTCTGGATTTCACTGCCTCTGCTCAATTTTTACGACTGCAAATACACTACGATTTCCGATGTGATATACTTCGAGATTTGTCTTCATGGTGAGCGACTCGAAGTGATGCCCTGTCCGGGTGTCATGACTACATTTCAACGATCTCGACTGCGGCTACCTTGATATGATTATCAGGTAATTTTAGTGGTTTCGGACTGAGATGTTCCGATTGTCTGGTGGAAAGAACGTTCACGTCGACAGCAATAGCGATCGTCTATAATGTGCCAATTTTCGACAGGAATGTATCATATATATATGTTGAAAATGTAAATATGAGAAACTATGATTATCTTATGGATTCGTCAGAGGAGCTTCATAAGAATAATTCATAGTTAAACTATCTTATTTCGTCGAATATTATCAGCATTAAGCCTAAAAATGACAATATTAAGCTCCCTATAAAATATAGAAAAATTAATTATTGAAAGAGATTAAGATAACCAAGTGTAAAGAATCCATTTTTACTTGTATGTGCCGGTGCATGAAAATCAATGTTTGGTATCTGGTATTTGAGAGTTCTCGTGTAAAAATTCTAAAAGAACGTTTCCAGCATATTTTCTCACATCGACGTTCTTTGAAATAGTGGCAATCCTAAACTTCTTTTGTGAGCTAAAGAAAACATTAGAATTATAATTGATGTCATTGACCACCCAGAATGACGGAACTTACTTTGCTGGTGGCCTGTCTTGGTGAGAAAAGAATCTCCGCGAGAAACCAAAATGCAACTATTTTATATCTCTTCCTTAGAAAGGAACCAATAACGCACTCGTTTGAAGGTGGTGCCATGGTCTCCCGCTACAAGTTGCCCTGATAAGCCCCTCCTTGTACCAAATCCCTCCCACTGTGAAAACCATAAGCGAGATAATTTGAATTGAGAGTTCAGATCGAGAAAGGGACAAAGAGGTGTCGGACCTCTGCTCAGAATACAGGGTAAGCCAAGTATCCGGGTGACTGCAAAAGACGCTGAGGGCCAGACCTCTGTTCTAGAATACAGGGTACGCCAAGTACCCCGGTTACTGCGAGAGATAAACTAGAGGTGCCAGATCTCTATTCTAAATTACAGGGTACGCCAAGTTCCCCGGAGACTGTGAGAGATACGCGGACAGGTGCCCACACCTCTGTTCGGAATAAAGAGTGCGCCAAGTACCCGTGTGACTTGCATGAAAATACGGCTGCAAGTTGCTCCGTGTTGACAAAGAAACCTTTTAAAATGCAACCTAATGTTCTGGATAAAATTCTACTGAACAAATCTGACTGCCAAATATAGTGAACTTTAGGGACATTGATGTCTAATCTGCCTTAATTTAAAATGTGTGATCAGCATGTCGACGAACTCACAAGACTTATTCTTTTTTTTTTAATTGTAATGCCAAATTTTTCATCTACAAAGAAAATCTTTGTTTATGCAATAAAGAGATCTTTCGGATGCAAAGAGTTATTTTCAAAGCTTAGTCCTTCAGCTACCAAATCATCAATTCTCGGATTATCTTTGGAAGGGCATTCGTTACACAAGAAATAAATGAAAAATCGACAAAAGGAGATTATAAACGTAAAGATATAACACACACACACGCGCATATATAATATATGCACATAGTATTTACTCAATGTAAGAATCTTTGAAATACTATGTAAAATAAATTTAATTCTGGTTAAATTTAATTCATATCATAGGATTTTGTACGATGTTAATGTAAAACTACAATGATATTATTATTTTTTACTATTTATATATATTATTAAATCTAAATATAATAAATTTGTAAATCAAACTTAATTATGAATAATTATTATTCCAATAGAGGGCAGCACATTACTTGTCAAATAAATGTTAATAATATTTTTAATTTACCTATAGAGGGCGCTTATCGCTTGTGTATTTAAATTTTACTTTTAAAGATTAAAATTAAATGGAAAATTTGTATATTCACAAATATAAATTTGTTTTTGAGTGTATTTATCGCATAAATAAACTTGTGTGCTTAAAATCGATTTGTGTTAAGGTGTAATAATTAAGGTGATATTTCAAAATATGTTCTCTGAACTTAACCTTCAAATCATTTCTCTCAACTTGACTAAATCATCAAGTATTTGATATTTTATGATGTGCGCCATGTGGTCATATTGGTATAAATTAGACCTTGTGTTGTTTAAGGATTTTTGATAATTATTGTTAGTAAAATATTTTATCTATTCTTTACAAGTTTTTTATTTCCAATTTTATTATTTCCAACTGTTATCTGGTAAAAATATTTTATCTATTCTTAACAAGTTTTTTATTTCCATTTTTATTATTTCCAATTGTCTTCTGGTAATAATTCAGTATACCTGGATGATTATCCTGATCTTAGCATATATGCCAGTATAATTATGAAATACTGAATTATCTTTTAAAACACGTGTGGGTACATCCAGGTTGAAAATTATATCTACACGTGTTTTTTCATATCCAATTCTAATTTAAATCTCTTGTTATCCAATTTTCCATTATATTTCGTTGATATTTCATTTCTTAATCCATTTGTATTCACTTGATATCAACTCCAAATTATTAACATTTTATGGTTTATTATATATATATATATATATATATATAATTATAATATTTATAATTATAATATCTATGAATTTCAAAAAACATATCAAGTTCTATTCTACTTAAATCTCCAAAGAGATAATCAATGATACAGTGTATACAGAATACCACATAGCTAATAATTAACATGTGCAAACATAATATTACCATAGCTGATGCTTCAATGGTAATTGGCCAAATTTTACTCATACCAAAAGAATATTGAAAAAAGAAATAGAGAGAAAGGGGGAAAAAAAAAAAAATTATAAATTGGAGTTGCAATTAAGTAAACACAAATGGATTAACAAATTAAATATGAACCATACACAATGGAAAATTGGACCACATGAGAATTAAATATGAATTGGACATGGAAAAACACATGCACATGTACTCATCAGCCTGGATGCACCCACATGTGTTTTAAATAATAATTCAGTGTTTCATAATTCTACTGGCATAATGCTAAGATCAGTAGAATCATCCAGGTACACTGAATTATTACCAGACAACAATTGGAAATATTAAAATTTGGAAATATTTAAATAGGAAATAAAAAACCATTAAGAAAATACAATATATTTCACTCACATCGATTATCCAAAAAACTGTAATTAACACCTCACTAAATTACCACGAGATAACAGTTTTGAAATAATAAAATTGGAAATATGAACGCGTAAAGTGTAGATAAAATATTTTACTCACAATAATTATACAGAATCCTTAAATATATATATATAATATATATATATATATAATATAATATATATATATAATATAATATATATATATATATTATCATTTTCTCTCTCTCTCCTTTTAAATATTCTTCATATTTTCAGTATTTTTGGCCAATTTGCATTGAAGCACAAGCTATGGTAATATTATGATTGCACTTGTTAATTTATTAACTATGTGGTATTCTGTCTACACATTATTATTAATTATCTCTTTGATTAGATTGTTACAAGAACTTGATATGTTTTTTGAAATTCAAAGATATTATAATTATATATATATATATATATATGAATATATATACCACCGCCCTGCAAAGGGTTGTATACCATATAAATCTGGACAGTTTTAAGAACTTCAGGTGAGTATTAGATTTTCAGAAATAATTTGAATGGGTATATCTATGGAAGTTTTTACTTTATGGTTTAGATTGTAATTCATTACATTCTGATTCTTAGCACCTCAAATTGTATACTTACTAAAAACTATTAGTAAGCTATTGTAAACCATTTGTAATAAAATTTTGGTTAACCCCTTCGCGACGAGCGTCATTTACAGAATTTTCAATCTGTTGCCACCGGTTTTTCAAAACAGAAATTTTCGGCTAATTGATTCGCAGAAATGCTACGATTATGTAAGACAAAGCTTACAATAAAAAATAACTGATGTGAGTAATCGAGGATTCTGGACGTCATATGCGTCACGTATAGGTGTCGCTCGTCCCCAAGGGGTTAAAATAGTGAGATACTTTAAAGTGGTCCCGACCCACTGTGAGCATTCCAATGCACAAACATCGATTGTAACCCGACATCTCCTGACAGCCATCGCTCTTATCCTTAGACAAACAACTCTATGTAAGATTATTAAAAAAAGGTTGTATCCAGTTATAACTAATATTTACAGGCTAACATTAAAAATGTACATTTAAAAATATAGTCGAATTAACCATCTGAAATCTCACGGGAATGTAAAAAATTTCGAGACATTATGGTTTAAAAAAAAAAAAGCAATGATAAATTTAAAATAATAAAATGGAAATATAAAAATAGCATGCACATTTTTAAGAAGCTATTTTTTTTTTTTTTTTTTTTTTTTTTTTTTGGTTGGTCGCGTAGAAACACGTGATCACCATGACTTAAGTGTATAGAATTCAAGGGAATCATAATACACAATAGGGTGGGGTGAAAAGAAAATAAACTTTACAATTTCGAAATACAATAGTGATTAAAATTTGCCTTTTCCACTTACAATTACATACAAAATTTTTCAGGCCAATCAATTAATGTCTTGAGCCATCTACCATGCCCTGAAATTACAGGAATTGAGAGAAAATTGTGACGAATCATGTAAAAATAAAATTCATAATTTCGAAATACAATAGTCATCAAAATTTGCTTTTTTACTTTCTATTTGACAGGAAAAAAATCATGTCAATCGATTAATGTCTTGTGACCTGAAATTACAAAAATTGCGACGTATCATGTAAAAATAAATTTTACAATTTCGAAATACAGTAGCCATTTTTTTTGTTCAACATAACAGCCGCAACAAAGTATACTTCGTTTCCTTTCTATTTGTTGAAAGAGTAAAATTTCAAGAGAAGTAATGTAGTTTTTGTAGCATTTTTCCATTACTATATAAAAACCATCCATCTCATTTCAAAATTGTTTATATTTGTAAAAAGTACCGATAGTATATTTCTATAAGAGAGTGGAAACATACAGGCTACGGAAATTCATTGGTCAAGACGATTTTGGACAAAATCGAATCGCCTAATATATTGAGGAGCCAGCCATTACCGCGAGTTAATGTTTGTTGTTTTGTCTCATTCATCTGATGAAACTGATCCAGACGAGTATTACCAAGGCAACACTAGATACCGGGCTTCCTCATTCATTCTCATGACGTCACAAATAGTGGCTGGTCGCGACCAGCAATTGGTACAAAGTGACGCGCCCATTGTTTTGCGCCAATCGCTGTGTGTCTTTCGTCGTGGCCAGCCACCATTTGTGACGTCATGATAATGAATGAACATGCCCGGTATCTAGTGAAGCCCTGGTATTACCAAGTTCTAGAATGTGAGTTGTCATAGTTTGGAAGAAACTCCAATTTGCGCATGCGCTATGTGCATATGTCGCCATTCTTTTATAGAGGAATCCTAGAACCTGTGGTTCACATAATACTAGTTTTCTCGTTTTTATTTCTTTTTATTTCCCAGAACCATGTGCGACAAACATGTCATAGCACAACTTTCTGAGGACATACAAGCAGCATCGATAGTGATTCATACTGCTCTCAAATTAAAATGCTGCAAATTATGCATGATTCACGTGACTTCATAATGCAGTAAGGTGGTGAATCACCCATGATTCACATGGCACATGGAAGGAATGTAGTTTTTGTAGTGTTTTTACATTACTAAAATTTGATTAGTAAATGTAACATATATTTATTAGATGAAATTAAAGGATGGACAAGCATATATTTTTTTTCTGTGCTTGGAACTGTTGATTCAACATCAATTACTGCTGCGAGTTAAAAATGAATTAGACTAAAAGACGGCTGCATTTATTAAAGTAATTTTTAGTCTATAAATGTCTTATGTTGCAAAATGAAAGTAAGTACATAGTCATACACATCTAAAAGATTTTTAAAAACTATTTTCTCAGAGAAACTTAAAAACAAATTGCACCTCTAAGTATATGGTAATTGTCTCAATCCAGCTTCGTGATGATAGAGGCCTTCTTGGAAATGAATCAAAATCGTTTTTCGTAACGTTTATGTTAAATCATGGTGGCTCTTAAACAAAAAGTTCTTGATCATCTGTCATATGTGCGAAATCCATCATGGGGGTGTGGATTCCTATTTCGGGGTCATAAGTGCCAAATAGAAGGAAATGCCGAAGTGACCTCCGTATGCTGAAGTATAACTCACTTTGCTTTGGTACGAAACAAATTATTTCTGTCTTTACTTTAAAGATCCGTTTTATATCATACAAGGAGAGGGCCAAGCTTGGAAGACAGAATTTAACACAGAATTCTTAACACAGAATTTAATTATTTTTATATATGTTGTAAGGCAGAAGCCCCTTAGCCCCCGATTCGACGGATTTTATACAACGCTCCTTAGTTCTCGAGATGTAGGGAGTCTAATATTATAGCACAACTTAAGTACTGTAATTTCCGGCCTATAATCTGCGTATCAAACAATCATGTTTCGACCCGGAAATTTTATTTTATAAAACGTAACTTACAAAATCGCTGTAAATATTTGATTTGAATTATTAAATAAAATTTCTGGGTCAAATATTTTATTTTATACAACGTAACTTACTAAATCTCCTTAAATATTTGACTTCAATTATTAAATAAAATTTCTGGGTCAAAATATGATTGTTTGATCCGCAGATTATAAGCCGGAAATTGCGGTATTTAAGATGTGTTATAATAATATACCCCCTATTTCTCGAGAACTAAGGAACGTTGTATAAAATCCGTTCAACCTGAGACTAAGGAGCTTCTACCCTACAACATATATAAAAATAATGAAAATCTGTGATTACCAAGCTTGAACCTCTCTTGATAGATCAAAAAGTTCGAAAATTAGTCAAAATCGGCATTTAGCTAAAGTAGTTCAATTTGGCATGTACAGTCCTGGAAAAATAGAAAAAAGGATCACACACTATTAATTGTGCTGCAAATAATGAAATAAAAAAATGTACAGTTACCAATCGATGGGGAATAATGTCTACTAACCAATGCTATGCATAAATTATACTTCGGACATTACTACATTCTGTCGTCTACATATTAAAGATTGTACGAAAATTTATTTTCCAAATGATAACACCCTTTTTTGACAATTAAATAGAGTTCATTGGGTCAAAAGTCAGCCCGGAAAAGAGTATAGTTTATGCAAGTTCCCTTAAATTTTCATACAGTTAAAAGAAGTAAAAGTTTTAGGATGCTAATGTTAAATCCAAGCGACAAACATTAAATCCGATTGTAAAGTTTCCTTTTTAATGAGGTACAATGAATAGACCCAAACATAATCTAGGCCTTTTTTTTTAAATTGAAACACATATTTTTAATTATAAAAATTATTCATAAATTTATATCCAAAAAAATATGAATTAGGCCCTTCATTAATTTTAACACAAAAAAATCAGCGTTTTCAAAATCATAGCTATGTGATTTTACAGACCATTCCTATCATTAGTTTGAAAGATATAGATGAACTTTTATGTTAGCCGGGCGCAAGTGATAATTCGCCAAATATTGTTCCCATTGCCATCATTCCGAAAGCAGGGTTTGCATCCGTAAAAAAGAAAATATCAGAAAGTAACCAAAAAAATTGCATGACATTTTCTTTTATAAAAGCTATTTTATTTTATATTTATATTTATATTTTCAGTATTATTTCCTTGATTTATAATTGACTGACTTTGATACTTTTCCGTGTAAATTCTTAGTTTTATTTTTCTAAATTTCTGGATAAACATCTAACATTATTCTCTTTTGTAACTATATGAAGATTTCAGAAGAAGTGCAAAACTACGTACTTTTCCGGGTTGATTTGAATCGGAACTCAAATAAAGTGTCAAAAGTGAGTGTTACCATTTGAAAAAGGAAAGTTGGTGCCATTTATAATATGTAGACAATCCCTGAATCATAATTTATTTATATAATTAATTAGTACACATTTTCCCTAAGTCGATTGGTACCTATATAATTTTAATACGCTTATGTGCAACAGAATTAGTAGGGGGTGAGACTTATTCTGTCTTTTCTTTAAGTTCCGCATATAATGTCTGAATTTCCAGGAATCTGATTGTCACGGTAATTGATATGTTAATTAGGAAACTGTGGTTGTGTAGTTGATATATATATAATGCGGTAGGAGATGTATTCGATAGAATTGGAACCATTTCGCCGATCAGATACTTTAGTTCTGGATTTTAAACTCATCCTGCTTTTGGGAATTCAAGTTTTCCAAGCGGAGAGTTGAAGCGGAGTTTTCGATTAGCTTTGTTGGATAGAATCTACCGCTGTGAGCTTTTCGTCAGCGTGGTAAGAAGTTAAGCTTCGTATTATGAATAAATAATCATTGGGATCCACGGGGTTCATTTTATAGTGTTGTTGACTATTAAAGTGACTTTTATTAGATTGTCGCCGAACGAATAGTGAGGCAATTTTGACTCAAGTTAAGTGATTTGAATTTAATAAATGTTTTGGGAAAGGATTTCCCTTTTCAGTCTTCGTAAATTTGAACTTATTCTTGATCTTCAGTATTTTAAATATACCCGCTGCAATGCCAATTTCTCTAGTTATCGTTATAAATAAATCGTTGTGCTTTCGTTAAGATCTGTGTCATTGCTTTTTTTCAAGTAAACAGCCAGGAAGGGTGTGTCACAAGGGTGTCCCATAAGTCTGATCACATCTCAGAAGTCATAAAAAAATAACAAATTGTCACATCGGAATGTGGTTTGCACCATAATGATTTGTTAAATAGTCGGATTTTTTGTGACAATAGAAAAAAAAATAGCTGCACGAGATACAAAAGTAAATTTAGATTTTAAAATTTCTGAAAATTTAACAATATGTCGTATTGGAATACGGTTTGCATCATAAGAAATCTCAAAAAGTGAAATTTTTCATGGGAAAAGGGAAAAAAATGTTCAAAGAGTCCGTTTACATTTCAAAAACTCATTAAAAGAAAATTAATTAATTGTCGTATCAGTGTGCGGTTTGAACAATAATATTTCGCAGAAGCTCGGAATTTTTGTAGCAAAAAAGTTTAATTTTTTACTTATGCCACAAATAATACGACACTTTGTGTACACCAAGTCTTGTGGTGCAAACCACACAGGACAATTTTTTTTCCTTCAATGTGAGCGGCGTTATGGTAAACCCTGTATGCATAACTCGTAAAATCATACATAAAAAAAGTATAAATAATCAGAACAAGTATGCAACATAATTTTGTCATCTTATTTTATTCAGATTTTATTGAATGTCAAAGATGTGAAGAAAATTATTTTGAAGAATATTTCCAGACTTACGTGAAATTCTTAAATAAACAAAAAGGGGGAAAAAAAAGAAGGTTACCTGTCCTTGGGAGTGTGAGATCCGTCTAGGCTAGACATTTTCATAAAACTGTCACGTGCAAAAAATGCAAACAAAAAATAATGAGAAAACACGAAAAGAAATGGGTAATATTTCATCGGCCAATTCTTTTAGGCTGTCGCTTCGAATTAGCGACCTCAAACACAGTAGAATGAATGAGATTTGATACATCACTGTTTTGTTTTGACTGAAATTTACTAGTATGTTAGCAGTACGTTGGTTAGATTCGAGTTTCAAATTATTGAACTACATTAGATTTGTCTGATAATAGACTATTATACAGTGACTAATTTAAAAACCAATCGTTATTTATTATTTTACCTTTGGGTAAGTATGAATTTCATTCAATCTTATTTCTTGCTATTATTTTCCTTTCAATTATGAAACAATTTTTAATTGAGGGGTTGGTATTAGTATATATACATGAAGGCATATTCTTATATTATGCATGTAAAATAAATAATTGAAATAAATGTTTGTATTCAAGTTATAATAAATAATGTTAAAATAATTTATGCATTTTCATGTTACGCAATAATTTTTCGGAACGAATTAATTGCTTAAAGCGGGGGACAACTGTATGTAAATAACTGCAAACGGCTTAATTCACGCATATTATTTAATATTAGACATTATATACTCATGCATTAGACACTCATACATGTATGAATGCATTTACAGAGTACAAAATACCCTTCCCCCACAACACACACCACCACAATAATGCTATGCAGTTTTCGTAAAAAAGGCTGTCAATACCAATCGATTAGAACTAATGTCTAATATTAAATAATATGCATGAATTAAGCCTTTTGGTTATTTACATACAGGTGTCTCTCCGCTTTAAGCGATTAATTCTTTCCGAGATATTATTGCGTAACATGAAAATGCATAAAGTATTTTAACTCTATCATGAGAGACGGTAGTTTCTCGAATGACGTAGCGAAAAACCGAAAAACCGAAAGCCGAAAATCGAAGATTCCGTCACTCTCATGTATATTACAGCTAGCAGGACATCAAAGGAAAATCGAAACGCCGGCATTTAATATCTCAGTAAATATGAGGCATACCGTTTCGATTTTTTCACATTAGTCTTATATCTATGGCCTAACTCTATCCTGAAATTTATACATTTCTACATGAGGTAGATTTGAGATCTGGAAACCAATTTTTAACTGAAAATGGGAGATGTAATGGTGTAATGGGCACATACCTGTTATCTTCAAAACGGCTCGAAGGATTTTTTTTAAAATTAATATATTATAATAATCGGTTTTAGATGAAGCTAATAAGATTTTGAGCTAACGTTGGAAAACTCTTGTTTTTTATATAATCCAGTTTCAAAATCGGACTCTTTTCTTATGCTTTTCATCATAGACTAACATTACAGATTTTCGGACTTTTCACTCCTTTTTATTACGCCGCAATAAGGATGCTCATGGCTATCACGGTTAGAGATAAAGGCGATTTCGCAATCGCATGTGGCTGAAGAACTATTTAGATTCTTTTTTTTTTTTAAATACGAAAACAGTTTATTATGCATTCCAAAATATGTATTAAATTAAATTATGGTTAAATTTTTTTTTCTTTCTTGTTCGGATGCAAACAATTCATATTTTTAATCTGCATTTGGTCGAAAAATGAATTATCTTTAATTTTAAAAACGAGAAATTCGTAATTACATGTATAAAATTCGATTGGTATTTATTAATTATATACTTCTAATATTTAATATACAGTGGTGGCCAAAAGTGTGGACATTTTTTGAAAGTTTCATGTTTTTCAACTTTGTGTGCTTGTACAATATATTAATTTTCACTTAAATACAAACGTTTATATATCAAATTGGAGGAAATTTAATGTAGAATTTAATAATAAAAACAGTATTACAACATCTGTATTACAAAAAAAGTTATGCAACTAATAGTAAGATCTATCTTAGATTTGCATTTTTTTAAAGTGATACTTACACAATCAATACTTAGTAGGATAACCTTATTTTTTAAGACAGCTTCACAGCGTCTTTCATCGAGTGAACTAGTGTTTGGAGTTCACCTTTCGAAATCACATGGTGCCAAGAATCAATTATAGCTTCAATAAGTTGTCTTTTATTGGATGGACTTTTTTTCGTACAAGAATTTTCAAACGTCGCCACAAATTTTCAATTGGATTGAGATCAGGGCTGTTTCCTGGCCATGGTAATATATCTATGCCTTTATTTTGAAACCATGCTTTGCATACTTTTGCTGTGTGGCATGGAGCTGAATCCTGCTGAAAAATAAATGGTGCGTTGTTGGAGAAGAGATCCCTGATGGAAGGTATCAATTTTGGTTCCAGGACAGTTTCGATGTATTTTTTGGCATTCAGGATGCCATCAATCACTTGAATTCGGCCCACACCATCTGCAGACATACATGCCCAAATCATGACATTTGTTGGGTTTTTTGTAGTTGCTTCAATGCAATCAGGATGAAGTTCTTCTCCTACTGTACGTCTCACGTATTTTCTACCATCACTACCAAAGAGCGATATTTTATTCTCATCGCTCCAGATTATTTGCTTCCATTGGTTTTCTGACCATTTAATGTGTTCTTTTGCCCACTTAACTCGTTTTTCGCGTTGCTATTGATTTAAATATGGTTTTTTCCTTGGAATTCTAGCTTTTAGTCCACATCCTGATAACCTTCTTCTTATTGTTCTTGAACTTATTGCAATACCCGCTGCATTCATTTCACATCTAATGGCATCTGATGAAATTTTTCCATCTTGAAGGCATAGCCGTTTAATTTTTCTATCGGCAGTAGCACTTGTGAATTTTTTCTGCCTGATTTGGCCTTATTTTCCACTGATTTCATTTTTTCATAACGTAAACAGAACTTTCGTACACCAGAACAAGTCACTGAACCACCAACTTGTCTTGCAATTTCATCATAAGAGAGGCCATTTTCTCTCAATATGACAATTCGGCTTCTTTTTGTAGATGTCCAATTAGTTCTTCTTGTTGATGACATTGTTTAAAATTAGTTTAATTAAAAAAAGGACTTTAAATATTCAAAAACAGCAATACTCTATTTAATTGTACTAGTATGCATCATTCTGCAAAATATTTCCACAACAATAACTCTTTTGCCATCCAAATAACCTAAACTATAGTTACAGACATTTGATTGGTCCTCAGAACAGGGTTTGTGATTGGCTACTACGCTTTTATTACAAAACACGTCCTTATTCAAAACGATTTGTGTTTGTTTGTTCTACTAACATGAGCATAACTTTTTTATAATACATTTATTGTAATACTGTTTTTATTATTAAATTATACATTAAATTATCTTCAATTTGATATATAAACGTTTGTATTTAAGTGAAAATTAATATATTCTACAAGCACACAAAGTTGAAAAACATGAAACTTTCAAAAAATGTCCATACTTTTGGCCACCACTGTATATGTATTATATTAAATTGCCATTTATAAGAAAATATTTCTAAATTATAAATTTGCATTTTATCGAAAAACTATTTATATTCATTTTTTAATATGAGGAGGTATTTTTTAATTATATGTATTCAATTTTACTGTTATTTATAACAAGTTTTTGATTTTTAAAGGATAAAATATATCCCATTGTTTAGTTATAAGCGGAAGTCAGACAACTAAACATTTGCTTGTTTATCAAAGAAAGATGTGTTCATGAACTGTATTCATGCGCTGAGTTAATAGGATCGGCTATATTATGGATTACCCTTATATATTAGGTATTTTGTTTATTTATTTATTGTTTTTTAGTTATTTTGACTTCCCTATTTCGAAAGTCTCGTTTGATTTAGGTGCTTAGATTGTCTTAGCATCACCTGTTTTTTTATTTAAAAAGTTTGTTTTAATAGCGAATGCCGTAGTCAGAAAAATATTTTGGAGATTTGAAACCACGAATGTTATTATTGTCTTATTTTAGATTTGTTTTTCTATTAATTGAATAGAGGCGAATGGTAAGAGACTTATTAACCCTTAACGGCTGTTAACGGACTCAAAGACCTCTGTCTTTTTTTTTTTTTTTTTTGTAATTATCACAGTTTAACTTGTAATTTTGAGATTATCTATAGATACTAGTGTAATTTTTTTTCGTTTGGAGACTTAGTACTATCGCTACAGACTTTTGGATAGGTGAATTTTATTTATAATAGTCCATGTTCATAAAGTTTAGTAAATAAACAGCATATTGTGAGTTAATCGAGTCTTTTTATTCATCTTTCGATCAAGCGGTCTCAGAGACCTGTCACCAAGGTCGTAACAATGATACACCGAAAACATTCTTTGGGTATTTAGTAAATGCATCTGAAATGATTATTTAACAATTGAATCATATATCGTGTTAAATTAAGCGGAAAAAACTGGAAATTCCAGCTTTTACTCTATATTAATTTTTCAAAGTGGAATTCCGGTTTTTAACATTATATTAATTTTCAAATTCATTTTTAATAAGCTTTTTTATTGAGCTTTTATTATTAAATATAAATAAATTAGTCAATTAAATAACATGATTATAATAAGTAAATATGGATGAAAATTATTTTGGAAATGAGAAACAAAACAAATGTGTTTTGATTTAAAAAACAAGAAGGCAGACTGCGGTTCACATTTTCAAGCTGTTCATATTTTACCCACCTGACTCTACCTTATATATGAAGACGTGAGTTTCAAAACTCGTCTTATCCAAAAAATACATTTTTTTGAAATCGCAAAAGAACCCTAACTGCTTTCATTAGTTTTCATTGTAAACCAAGATTTTACAATGCCAGAAAGGCATGCTAAAACTAGTTTTTTTGTGGGTTGAAGTGTTTATTCAGTGCATATTTACTAATATATTTACCAACTAGATTTATACAGAAAAAAACGAATTTTTAAATTTCGAATAAGGCGAGTTTTGAAACTCGCGTCTCATATGCTTAAAATCATACAAATTTACTAGGCATGTTACATAAAGCTGCAGTATTAAGTAACATTTTAATTTTTACACAGACAGAACATACAAAAAAAAAAATATGTGCAGATGGTAGAATCTTAGGAACAGCTGTCGCAGACACACCGGGGTTGGCGTGAATTTTGTTTCGCACCATTTTGGCGAGAAAACACTGTTTTCGGATATCTGTTTGGCCTAGCTTGCTAAAACAGCATGCTAGATTTCTTTTACTATCTTTTTTGAAAAAAAAAATCAGATATAATTTTTTATTTTTAAGTCCTCATTTATTTCTTTAATTTGTTATTATTTTAAGTTTTCTTATTTAAACTACTGTGATTCAATGTAAGAGTTATTTGCTTTTAAAAATTTAATTTAGTCTCGGAATTTCCAGTTTATTTTTTTCCTTTTAATTTAACACGATTTTTTGTATTTGATTCAATTGTTAAATAATCATTTCATTCGCATTTACTAAATACCCAAAAAATGCTTTTGGTTAATCACTAACTAAAATAATAGTTTTAAGAACCTAGAAATATGCACAGTATTCAGCAGAAAAATTTTACACTATGAAGCTGGAAGGTTCTGTCACAAAACAGGGAACGCTATAGACCATCTAAGCATCTTAATCAAGCGAAAATTTTGAAATGGAGAACCATCAGGTCAAAATAAATAAGAAACAATAAATAAATAAATAAAATACCTAATATTAAACTTGACTCTTGGATATATTCAATGCGTATGAATACATACACAATAATATAGACGCACGCCGTGCGCGGAAAATTTTCTGCAAAATTCAGAACTTTGCAGAAAATTTTTTTTGAAAAAAAAAAAAAAAAAATATATATATATATATATATATATATATATATATATTTAAATGCCAAAAAAGTAAAAATATTCTCCAGTTTTATGTCGATTTATTTACTGTTTGCGCACAATTCAAAATTTAAAGATTCAAAACATTTAGACCGGGAGACGGCAGCAAGACAATCACCTCATCGAGTTCACGGCTGAAATTCCAGAATTAGTTAAAACTCAAATCACATATTAAAACGCAATCGGTCTGCCAAGTCATATCTTGGTGGAAAACACCTTAAAACCCGATTTTAGCGGTTGACTCGTAGGTTTACCATTGTGTTTTCCTGCACCCAAAGGTATGGAAACATAGAGGACTGGGAGCAGGAACACACAATGGTAAACCTACGAGCCAACCGCTAAAATCGGGTTTTCCGGTATTTTCCACCAAGATATTGGCAGACCGATTGCGTTTTAATATGCGAATCAAGTTTTAACTAATTCTGGAATTTCAGCCGTGAACTCGATGAGGTGATTGTCTGTGCTGCCGCCTCCCGGTCTAATTGTTGTGACATTACAGACGCTTGCGAAGAGGTCAAAATATTAAGGATTGGGTTGTTTCTAAATGCATTGACAAAATATTTGATAAGAATTCAGCTCTCCCTATCATGGATTTTTAGCTTTATTATTATTTTTAACCAAAATAATTATTCTTTAATATTAATTAATTTTAAATAGTAATTATTTTAAACTATTGTTTTTAATTTATATCGTCAAAATAATATAACATGTAATTTTATTAAACATTAAATTAATTTGCATCTATTAATTAATTTTGTAGTTGTCAAATGCAATAATGTAGATGCATTTGACGGGTAACGACTGCCAATTTTGAACAGTACAAATAGTATAACAATGAATCGACACATACATGTGTTAGTAATCGCTGCTTTAATGAATTTCATTTATTTTATACATCACTATATGAAAAAGTTTCTGTATCCAGTTATGTTTTCTTGTTGTTTTCAAGAGGATGAAATGTGCATACATATGTTAATGATAGCTCATAGCTGCTGTAACAAGTTTCATATATTTTTGAGGTTGCTGTATTCTGTGATTTTTTTTAATTAATTATATTTTTTTAATTATGGGCGAGAAACATTTGTACATGTATCAGTGACTGAGGCTTTAATGAATTAAGCACTCGGCGATAAAACTGGCGATTAAAAGTGTGGAAAAAACCAGCCTAAAGCAGGATTTTCAGATTTTCTTTTTTCCCTTCGCGTTTTTTCCGTATCCGTTTGACAAAATTCTTGATTTTCTTTCACCCAATCGCTGAAATTAATGATTTTTCCGCACCTGATCTATGAAATTAATGATTTTTCTGCATCCGATGGATGAAATTTTTTATTTTTATGTGCCCGATTGAAGAAATTTGTTTACTGTGCCTGATCGATAAAATTAATAATTTTTATGTTAAATTATGTTACCCGTTTACTGAAATTAGTGATTTTTACGCGTCCACTTGACGAATACGTGCTTTTAACGAACCCATTCTACAAAATTCATGATTTTTACGCACCTGATCGACAAAATTCATACTTTTTACGTGCCGGATTGACATTTTTTTTTTATCACCCGATTGACGAAATTCTTGATTTTTATGCACCCGTTTGACGAAATTTGTGATTTTTACGTGCAAACTTAATGTTTTTTCATGCCCAATAAACGATTTTTTTTTTTTATGCGAGCGTTTGATGAATTTTGCGTTTTGCATGTGCTAATAAATGAAATTCATGATTTTTACCCGCCTGTTTGACGAAATTTATGATCTTTTCTCCCCCTATCGACAAAATTCATGTTTTTTCTGTGCCGATCGATGAAATTCATGATTTTTACACATTGATCAACGAAATTCCTGATTTTTACGCTGCCAAATGATGAAATTTGCAATTTTTTCAGAAACTAATTGGTATCTAATGCAGTTTAATTCATTCGACTCGAAAATTTTTACGCACCTCATTGACAAAATTCATACTTTTTACGTGCCGGATTGACAATTTTTTTTTTATCACCGATCGACAAAATTCTTGATTTTTATGCACCCGTTTCACGAAATTTGTGATTTTTACGTGCAAACTTGACGGAATTAATGATTTTTTCATACCCCGATCAAACATTTTTTTGATTTTCATGCGACCGTTTGATGAAATTTGCGATTTTCATGTGCTGATAAATGAAATTCATGATTTTTACCCACCTGTTCGACGAAATTTATGATCTTTTCTCCCCCTATCGAGAAAATTCATGTTTTTCCTGTGCCGATTGATGAAATTCATGATTTTTGCACATTGGTCAACGAAATTCCTGATTTTTATGCTGCAAAATGATGAAATTTGCAATTTTTTCAGAGACTAATTGGTATCTAATGCAGTTTAATTCATTCGATTCGACAATTTTTACGCACCTCATCGACAAAATTCACACTTTTAACGTGCCGGATTGACAAAAAAATTTTTAATCACCCGATTGACGAAATTCTTGATTTTTATGCACCTATTTGACGAAATTTGTGATTTTTACGTGCAAACTTGACGAAATTAATGTTTTTTCATGCCCGATCAACGAATTTTTTAATTTTTATGCGAGCGTTTGATGAAATTTGCGTTTTTCATGCGCTCATAAATGAAATTCATGATTTTTACTCGCCTGTTTGACGAAATTTATGTTTTTTCTGTGCTGATCGATGAAATTCATGATTTTTACACATTGATCAACGAAATTCCTGATTTTTACGCTGCCAAATGATGAAATTTGCAATTTTTTCAGAAACTAATTGGTATCTAATGCAGTTTAATTCATTCGACTCGAAAATTTTTACGCACCTCATTGACAAAATTCATACTTTTTACGTGCCGGATTGACAATTTTTTTTTATGACCGATCGACAAAATTCTTGATTTTTATGCACCCGTTTCACGAAATTTGTGATTTTTACGTGCAAACTTGACGGAATTAATGATTTTTTCATACCCCGATCAAACATTTTTTTGATTTTCATGCGACCGTTTGATGAAATTTGCGATTTTCATGTGCTGATAAATGAAATTCATGATTTTTACCCACCTGTTCGACGAAATTTATGATCTTTTCTCCCCCTATCGAGAAAATTCATGTTTTTCCTGTGCCGATTGATGAAATTCATGATTTTTGCACATTGATCAACGAAATTCCTGATTTTTATGCTGCAAAATGATGAAATTTGCAATTTTTTCAGAGACTAATTGGTATCTAATGCAGTTTAATTCATTCGATTCGACAATTTTTACGCACCTCATCGACAAAATTCATACTTTTAACGTGCCGGATTGACAAAAAATTTTTTAATCACCCGATTGACGAAATTCTTGATTTTTATGCACCTGTTTGACGAAATTTGTGATTTTTACGTGCAAACTTGACGAAATTAATGTTTTTTCATGCCCGATCAACGAATTTTTTAATTTTTATGCGAGCGTTTGATGAAATTTGCGTTTTTCATGCGCTCATAAATGAAATTCATGATTTTTACTCGCCTGTTTGACGAAATTTATGTTTTTTCTGTGCTGATCGATGAAATTCATGATTTTTACACATTGATCAACGAAATTCCTGATTTTTACGCTGCCAAATGATGAAATTTGCAATTTTTTCAGAAACTAATTGGTATCTAATGCAGTTTAATTCATTCGACTCGAAAATTTTTACGCACCTCATTGACAAAATTCATACTTTTTACGTGCCGGATTGACAATTTTTTTTTATCACCCGATTGACGAAATTCTTGATTTTTATGCACCCGTTTGACGAAATTTGTGATTTTTACGTGCAAACTTAATGTTTTTTCATGCCCAATAAACGAATTTTTTTTTTATGCGAGCGTTTGATGAATTTTGCGTTTTGCATGTGCTAATAAATGAAATTCATGATTTTTACCCGCCTGTTTGACGAAATTTATGATCTTTTCTCCCCCTATCGACAAAATTCATGTTTTTTCTGTGCCGATCGATGAAATTCATGATTTTTACACATTGATCAACGAAATTCCTGATTTTTACGCTGCCAAATGATGAAATTTGCAATTTTTTCAGAAACTAATTGGTATCTAATGCAGTTTAATTCATTCGATTCGACAATTTTTACGCACCTCATCGACAAAATTCATACTTTTAACGTGCCGGATTGACAAAAAAAATTTTAATCACCCGATTGACGAAATTCTTGATTTTTATGCACCCGTTTGACGAAATTTGTGATTTTTACGTGCAAACTTAATGTTTTTTCATGCCCAATAAACGAATTTTTTTTTTATGCGAGCGTTTGATGAATTTTGCGTTTTTCATGCGCTCATAAATGAAATTCATGATTTTTACTCGCCTGTTTGACGAAATTTATGATCTTTTCTCCCCCTATCGACGAAATTCATGTTTTTTCTGTGCTGATCGATGAAATTCATGATTTTTACACATTGATCAACGAAATTCCTGATTTTTACGCTGCCAAATGACGAAATTTGCAGTTTTTTCCGAGACTAATTGGTATCTAATGCAGTTTAATTCATTCGACTCGAAATCGACAGGATATATCGATTTTAGTTCCAAAATTCACCACCAGGGGCCGCTTTTCTCTCTCGGGGTCTATGTGCCCAATCACCACGCGGTATGGCTTATTCGACTTGAAATCCACAGCCTCAAAGATTTCAGCTGTGTCTGCATAGAACAGAGTGCGCCCCCTGGTGGTGGAAAATGGAACTAACGTATTTTGCAGCTAACTCGAATTCTATGGGTCCGATCACAATGCTGTTTGATTCGACTCAACCCCGACAGGATATATCGATTTTAGTTCCAAGTTTCACCACCAGGGGCGCTTTCCTATCTCGGGTTCTATGGGCCTGGTCACGACGAGGTATGGCTCATTCGACTCGAAATCGACAGCCTCAAAGATTTCAGCTATGTTTGTATAGAACAGAGTGCGCCCTCCAGTGGTGGAAGATGGAACTAACAGATTTTGTAGCTAACTCGAGTTCTATGGGTCCCATCACAATGCAGTTTAATTTATTCGACTCAGCATCGACAGGATATATCGATTTCAATTCTAAGTTTCACCACCAGGGGGCGCTTTCCTTTGCAATTATTATTGAATGTATTTATTTCAATAAACTGATTTATGTTTTGTGCCACGCTATCCCAAATCATAAGTAAAATTTATGTAAATGATTGTTTTTCGTCATAGTATCCAAACAAAGGGAAATGTATGCAAGTGGATAATATGACGCAAAATAATCATTTACATAAATTTTACTTTTGATCTGGGATAGCGTGGCACAAAACATAAATCAGTTTATTGAAATAAATACATTTCATACATAATATAGGCTCAGTGAAAGTAATATATTTAACAGTGTATTGAAAAATTAAAAGTATTGTTTGTATGTGTAAATATAGTTTAGAAGACGTAACGAAAAATAATTTAAGTTGAATTTTAAAACAATCCTACTAAATTCACGTCAAGGTGTCACTCAAATTTTGATATCATTTCATTTAAAACCCATATTTTGAATTTCTGAGAGATCTGAATGAAAAAGCATCAGCGAATAATTTTTTCATAACAATTTTTTCATGTTAAGATAATAATTGCACCTGTGAATATAAATAAAGCTAAAAAGAAAATGATGATTTTTAAAAATATTATTAACATAGCGTCACTCAAATTTGATATCATGGCTTTTAAGACCCATATTTAAAATTCTTAGAGCCAAAAGAAAGTACTGCGTCACAACTTTTAACCCGTTAAGGGTTTTTGTACTGATTTTATTTATTATAACATGCATACAAACATTTAGTTTAATTATCTATTTTACATGCATAACATAAGAATACGTGTAGTTTGAAAGGGAAAAATAAAAACTAAAATTTTAATCTTTGGAACAGAATTCTAATTTATCAATTGTTTTATTAACTTAATTTCCTTAAATACTTAACATTTTTCTGACATAGCTCTGACTATGTCAACAGTGCATTCGTTATTTTCATACACATTATTTTTATAAATGCTGAATTTTCCACCAGCTTTTCTCTGTTTCTTACACTTAAATCCATTTCTACCACATCTACTTCTTTTTTCCATTGCTTTGAAAAATAAACTACGCATTTAAAAAACTCTGCTGCCTGCTTGTCTCTCTGAACCTGGTCAGTTTCGAACAACTGTATAACAGACCAGGGGTTCCCAAACTTTTAGAATGGCGTACCACTAAATTGAAATTTATATTTTTGCCGCACCGCTAGGTAAGGAACGTAAGCTAATAGAGACTGATTTACATCAGGAAATTCGGCTCACATGCCCTGTGTCCCCTTTAATAAAGGGCTCGAAAAACTCTAAAATAGGCCTAATACAAGAATTCATATGCATGTAAATTATTCTAGAGGACTCCAAAAAATCATTTATGCTCAGAGGCCCAAGTTATTAAATCGGTACCTAAATCTTAGTATTTAAAACTGCATGATGATATTACTAATATGGTACTTAAATTACCTAATTTATTAGCATTAATACATGTTGTAGCATCATGATATGAATAATGTGAAAAACATCATACAAGAATTTGGAAAAGGGGGGGGGGACTACAACAACTTAAGAATTATTACTATACACATTATTGGCTGACTTATATATACTATCTTAAATCTTGCATACATTAACTTGACGTACATCACTGCTGTGGAATAGGTCTGCTTAACCACAAGCATAGATACCTTATGTCCCATTTAATATTTGTTAATTTTAGTCATGTCTGAGTCGATGCTTAATGTATTCGTGAACTTTATTATCATATAAATTAGGGAAGAAAATGCATTCTCACATAAGAAGTTATGATAGACACACACGGAAATTTTACAGCTTTTGCAGAAATCAGTGGCCATTCCGTTTGTCTCAACAAAAAAACTACAACAAATCAATCATTTTTTTAAATGGTCTTTTTTCTCTCCCTTCAGTGAAAGTCACAGAGTAGATTCAGTAAAAACGAGATTTCGTATTAATAATTATACATTTAGTTTTCTGGAAAATAGTCATTGAAATTCACAGGCATACTCACTGTTTAACCCTTTAAGAATGGAAGTCATTTAATGATAGTTTAATTTTTAATACCAGTAATTTTGCATAGTATTTTTCGCGTTATTTAATCCAAGAATTCTACAATTAGGCAAAAAAAATTACGATTACAATATTCTGGTAGTAAAAAATAAAAAACATACGCATCCTATATGGAACGCATACACCCGTTCGGAAGGGGTTAATACCTTAAACTGCGGTAGTATATTATTTATACCACTTAATTTTAATCAAAACTTGTACCAGAATTCTTTTAGCTAATATTAGTTTAACTTTAGTGACAAAAATTTGCAAAATTACATCTTCATTTTGTCGAATAATTTCTTTCGAAAATTCTGGCGTGAATTCAACATTACAAAGACATAATTATTTACCCCTGAAAAGATTAAGTATATCTTTCGTCAATTCAGGATGTTATATTTCAATTTTATTTTAACCAATAAAAGTATGAAAGATTAGAATTAATCATATTGTTCCGCTATTAGAAAGTACAACGAAGAAAAACAATCGTAAAATATTTTGCTCTGCAAGAAAGGTGTTAGAAAGATCTTTGCAGTCCCTTATTTAACTGTACCTCAGTTAGAAAAGATGTTCAACGTTTTAGTATCGGAAATATCGCGCACAAGTTCTAGTACCGGTACAAGGATTTTGATAACTCTAGTTTAGACTATTACTATTTGGTTCCAAATAATCCTTATTGTCGATTTTAATATTGCAGTTGCTCTCATTCATTGCGAGGAAAAAGTTATTTTCTATGTTCAGAGCGATATAACATTAAAAAGTTTGCAGTAGTCTGTAGAAGTCTACATGATTGCATGAAATCATTTGAATCGGGATGGTACTTCTGAATATAAAGGCAAGAGAGATTCTTTGATAAAGACATGCGAGGATGGGTTTTAATTTCGATCGCGTTGCTAGTTGAAGAAATTAGCGAGGGACATCTTTGGTCACTGGTATTTAAATTTGAGTTTGGTATGGCTCTAAGCCTTCTGTCGTGCGTGGTTTGTTTGAACTTTAAAGTTTAAAAGGGAAATTCCTATACTCATGCAATTAAAGAGGCATGTATTTTTATTTATTTAATTATTTCTCTTTTAGAAAATGAGTTGGAAAACAAAAAATTTCTGCTATTATGTTATACTGAAAAACGAAAGAAAAAAGCATTGATGATTTGTGCGGACAATTAATTTTAAGACAATTGTCTTTCTTTAAAAAAAGTATATCAAATAATTGATTAATCAATATACTCGAATCTTTTTTGGACTTCTTTCATATTTGTCCTTTTAAATTAATTCAAGATATTCTACTCTCATTGTTATTATTATTATTTTTAATCACCCTTTCATTGAAATAAGTTCTATCATGATTAAATTATATTTTCACCGTCTTCTCCATATCAACTATATGTCATAAATAAAAGTATTAGCTACTTCAAAAATTTTCGTGAATTACATTCATTTTGTTTATTAGCACTCAAAACTTGTTATGTAATTGATAAAAATATGATTGATTTAGGTTAATTTCTATCCTGCATAACCGCCCATTCTACGTAACGCAAGCAAAACGTCTCACTCTACCCACTCCTGTATTAGAACAATACTGTTTTATTTTTATGACAGCACTTCCCTCAAAAATCTGTCTTGAATCACAATCATCGTCCTTCATTGAGAACATTGATAGAACGTATTTAAAACAATTAAAATTTCATTGACATAAATACTGCTCATGTACGACAATGCACCGGAATTATTTTGTGTGGATTTATAAAATAAATGTAAATGCTACGCACTCTATTTTCAATAGGAGACAATCTGTAGTGACACACAATAGCATGTGCAAATTTCATGGATATCCACGCATATTTATGAAAATTAAAGCGCAGAGAGACAAGCACATCGAAAACATAAATACTTTGCAATAATACTGGAAAATGTTGAAAATAATAATTCTTTTGTTATCGCACTTTTTATTTTCTATATTTGCTCTTATATTTTACCATTTCCGCATTAAATGAATAAAAAGAAAACTGCCCAGTTAAACTGAGGGCATTGAGCTCACAGGCTATTCACTCTAATTGTATATTATATTCTTATTTCAAAGAATTTGAAATATGCCCCTCGAAAAATAAAGAAATCAACAATATATTAAGGGGGGTCATCCCCCCGTTAACCCCCTCATAGTTAACTAATGCACCCCTTAAACTAATCAGGGAAGTCTCTAATTACAATGAATATATATACAAAATTTGAAGAAAATCGGATAATTCTGCATGAAAAACCCATTTATCTAAATTAAGGGGGAATTAGCCCCCCCTTTCCCCCTTTATACTTAACCAATGAACCCCCAAAACTATTCAGAGAAGCGCATTATCACAATGAACCTATATACAAAATTTGAAGAAAATCGGATAATTCTGCATGAAAAACTCATTTATCTAAATTAGGGGGGGGAGTCATCCCCCCCTTTCCCCCTTTATACTTAACCAATGAACCTATATACAAAATTTGAAGAAAATAGGATAATTCTGCATGAAAAACCCATTTATCTAAATTAGGGGGGGGTTATCCCCCCCTTTCCAAATTTATACTTAACCAATGAACCCCCAAAACTATTGACAGAAGCACATTATCAAAATAAATCTATATACAAAATTTGAAGAAAATGGGATAATTCTGCATGAAAAACCCATTTATCTAAATTATGGGGGGTTAGCCCCCCGTTTCCCCCCTTTATGCTTAACCAATGAACCTCCAAAACTAATCAGGGAAGCGCCTTATTACAAGGAACCTATAAACAAAATTTAAAGTAAAACGGTTAGTTCTATCAAGAGTTATCGCGTTACGTACATACATACATACATACGTACGTACGTACATACAGAACCGGCGGGCATATAAGCTCTCAGGCTTTGATAGCCTGTGAGCTACAAATCAAGTTTAATATAAAATAAAAAAAGAAAACTGCCCAGTTAAACTGAGGGCATTGAGCTCACAGGCTATTCACACTAATTGTATATTATACTCGTATTTCAAAGAATTTGAAATAAGCCCCTTGAAAAATAAAGAAATCGACAATATATTAAGGGGGATTAGCCCCCCCCCCTTCCCCCTTTATACTTAACCAAACCCCCAAAACTATTCAGAGAAGCGCATTATCACAATGAACCTATATACAAAATTTGAAGTAAATGGGATAATTCTGCATGAAAAACCCATTTATATAAATTAAGGGTGATTAGCCCCCCCGTTCCCCCCTTTTATACTTAATCAGTCAATCCCGAAAACTAATCAGGGAAGCGTCCTAACCCAATGAACTTATAAACAAATTTTGAAGCAAATGAGATAATTCTGCATGAAAAACCCATTTATATAAATTAAGGGGGGATTAGCCCCCCGTTCCCCCCCTTTATACTCAACCAATCACTCCCGAAAACTAATCAAGGAAGCGCCTTAACACAGTGAACCTATAAACAAAATTTGAAGGAAAAAGGAATAATTCTGCAGGGAAAACCCATTTATATAAATTAAGGGGGGGACTAGCCCCACCCCCGTTCCCTCCCCTTTACACTTAACCAATCAATCCCAAAAACTAATCAGGGAAGCGCCTTAACGCAGTGAACCTATAAACAAAATTTGAAGGAAAACGGAATAATTCTGCATGAAAAACCCATTTATATAAATTAAGGGGGGGGGATTAGCCCCCCCATTCCCCCCTTTATACTTAACCAATCAATCCCGAAAACTAATCAGGGAAGCGCCTTAACACAGTGAACCTACAAACAAAATTTGAAGGAAAACGGAATAATTCTGTATTAAAACCCCATTTATATAAATTAGGGGGGGATTAGCCCTCCCTGTTCCCCCCTTTATATTTAACCAATCAATCCCGAAAACTAATCAGGGAAGCGCCTTAACACAGTCAACCTATAAACAAAATTTGAAGGAAATCGGATTTTTCTATGAAGAGTTATCGCGTTACGTACGTACATACATACATACAGAACCGGCGGGCACATAAGCTCTCAGGCTTTGATAGCCTGTGAGCTAAAAAAAGAAATACAAATGAAATGAAAATTCAAGCAGAGTTATACTGTAGAAGATACGTCAAATAATTAATTGCTTGATCAATCATTTGACGAATTTGGTTGTATAAAAATCTAAAAATAAAACTATTATAAATGTATATTATATATTATAATATACATTAATACATATTATATATTATAAAATATTGTAAATATAAATTTTATATTGAAAATATAACACAATTGTAAAAAAGATTCAATTTGATTGAATCTTTTTAACACTTTCCAACCAAGTTGAAAAGTGTTTATGACTTCGGTTTGTCTGCCGTCTGGCCGTGCTCTAACTCCCGTAAATATGCTCGGATTGCCCTGCAATTTTTATATGTTATTGTCATTATCTATAGCATGTTCCCTATTTCAACTGAAGTTCCCTATTTCAAAAGAATTCCGTTACATTACGGTCTATGGGGAAAAATCACATGCGGTTTATTTTAATGATGTTAAACAATTCCAAACACATTGTAATTGATATATATCACTAAGGTGCATTACAAGAAGCTTAACATGGAATATGGTGTGCACAGCACTTATAGTTATTTTACAGGGATAGTCAAAAGAATTCCGTTACATTACGTCTATGGAGAAAAATCGTCTGCGGTTTAATTAAATAATGTTTCACTATTTTAAACGAATTGAAATTTATATATATCACTAATGTGCATTACAAGAGGCTTACTACAGAATAGTGTGTGTATAGCAGTCATCGTTCATTTACAGGGACACACAAAAAAATTCTCTACTGTCTGTTAACAATAATTCCTGGAAGTGCGTTTTAAGTTGCTGAACGCGATTTTAAATTTAACTCACTTTTTGTCTATTACTTGGTGTGTATAAATTCTGTAGATCATATACAGGGCAGCACAAAAGTTCGCAAACACATTTCCGTTTATTGAGAGAAACTCCAGAAGGAGAATTTTAAACTGTCCTACGTGTATCCTAACTAAACTAAAATTTAGCATCCTATGTAGTATATATACAAATCTATAGATCATATACAGGGCTGAATAAAAGTATTCAGATATTTTTCCTTATATTGTATATGTTGGAAATATATGTTGGGAATTCCTGAAATTACGTTTTTAAATATGTTATGTGTTTTCCAAATTGTTTACTTAGATGTTATCTTTCAACTTATTAAATGGTAATGATTTGTAAAATTATTTTGGAAGCGTTGGAAAGTGTTACATAATCTATGCTTGACGCATGATATTTCGCTCTTGTTTATAGTTGTTTTATATTTTTTTAGTAAAATTCTTGAATAAAGTGATAAATATATTCTACACTCATTTGTATACATTTTAAATCCTTTCCCAATTTTAACTTTTATTGAAGTAATTTCTATAACCATGCATAAATTATATTTTCTTCGTTCTTTTAATACCAGCCATATACTATAATAAATGAAACGTCAGCTACTTCAGTATTTTTGGGAATTGCACCTGTTTTGTTTTTATCAGCACTCAAAACTTATAAAATAATATATAAAAATATTATTAATTTAAGTTCGTAACTATGCTGCGTAACGTTTCTCCACATTCTACATATGTAAGCATAACGTCTCACTCTAGCGTCCCATTCATTCAATATTACAACAATATTGTTTTCTTGACATAAAGTCAAGAATCCATCCCTAATCACAACCATCTTCCTGCATCGACAGTCAGGGAAACATATCTAAAATAAGTGCAATTTCATTAAAATAAACACCGCTCATAGATGGCAATATATTCGAAATTCTTTTTGTGGATGTATGAAATAAATATAAATGTTAAGAACACTATTTTTAATAGGGGGTGAGCTGTAGTGACTCTCAATAAGATATATCAATTTCATAATTATTCGAGCATATTCATGAAAATTACAGCTCAAATCAAAGCAAAGCATAAACACTTTGCAATAATATTGGAATGTATAAAAAAATGAGAATTCTATATGTTATCATATTTTTATTGATTTCTGACATTTGCTCCTGTATTTAATCAGTTCACATGAAATGAAAAATCAAATTCAATGAGAAATGAAATTAAAAAAAAATTAATTACAGTTACACTGTAAAACATACACTGCAAAAAAAAAAAAAAAAAAAAAAAAAAAAAACAAGTTGGAAATTGTACGTCATACGTGACAAATGAGGTGCGTTCGTACTATAGCTAGTTATATAAATATTCAGATATCTTGATGATTTTTAATTATGTGAAATGAATTATATCGTCTGCAGATTAATTTCTGTCATAAAATAAGTATCTCGGTCGCTTGACGATTTAACCTTGGAAACTCCTCTAACAAGAAAGCACCGACTTAAAAAGAAAAAAAATCAAATTTCTTAATAAATATTTTTATTAATATCTCCTAAAGTTTTGATTCGATTTTTAAAAAATTTGAAATGTCTCGACAAAATTCTGCAAAGATAATATATCTTAAATTACAAACCATTCGGTTGGGTAGTTTTTGCGTTGTTATATGCGGACGGACGGACAGACAGACGGACGGACCAAGCGACGACAATAGGTGCTACGTATTTATATAATTACGAACGCACCAAAAAAAAAAAAAAAAGTCGATTTTGCGGTATAATACCGGCAGTTGGGGTGGCAGTATTATACAGTAAAATCAACATTTTTAGGTGCGTTCGTAATTATATAAATACGTAGCACCTATAGTTGTCGTTTGGTCCGTCCGTCTGTCCGTCCGTCTGTCTGTCTGTCTGTCCGCATATAACAACGCAAAAACTACCCAACCAAATGGTTTGCAATTTAAAATATATTATCTTTGCAGAATTTTGTCGAGACATTTCAAATTTTATTAAAATCGAATCAAAACTTTAGGAGATATTAATAAAAATATTTATTAAGAAATTTGATTTTTTTTTTTTAAATCGGTGCTTTTTTGTTATAGGAGCTTCCGATGGATGTTAAATCGTCAAGCGACCGAGATACTTATTTTATGACAGAAATTAATCTGCAGACGATATAATTCATTTCACAGAATTAAAAATCATCAAGATCTGAATATTTATATAACTAGCTGATACATATATATCTGAATATTTATATAACTAGTTAAGATATTTGTATGAACAGTGTCATAAAATATATACTTAACTAGCTGTTTAACCCGTTCTACGCACGGGATATCATGAATTTAATTCTAAAACGTGCGTACGAACGCACCTCGTTTGTAACGTTTGACGTACAATTTCCAACTTGTTTTTTTTTTTTTTTTAGGTGCGTTCGTAATTATATAAATACGTAGCACCTATAGTCGTCGTTTGGTCCGTCCGTCTGTCCGTCCGTCTGTCTGTCTGTCCGTCCGTCTGTCTGTCTGTCCGCATATAACAACGCAAAAACTACCCAACCAAATGGTTTGCAATTTGAAATATATTATCTTTGCATAAATTTGTCGAGACATTTCAAATTTTATCAAAATCGAATCAAAACTTTAGGAGATATTAATAAAAATATTTATTAAGAAATTTGATTTTTTTTTAAATCGGTGCTTTTTTGTTATATGAGCTTCCGATGGATGTTAAATCGTCAAGCGACCGAGATACTTATTTTATTACAGAAATTAATCTGCAGACGATATAATTCATTTCACAGAATTAAAAATCATCAAGATCTGAATATTTATATAACTAGCTGATACATATATATCTGAATATTTATATAACTAGTTAAGATATTTGTATGAACAGTGTCATAAAATATATACTTAACTAGCTGTTTAACCCGTTCTACGCACGGGATATCATGAATTTAATTCTAAAACGTGCGTACGAACGCACCTCGTTTGTAACGTTTGACGTACAATTTCCAACTTGTTTTTTTTTTTTTTTTGCAGTGTACATGAAATAATTGCTTAATCAATATGACTAAACTTTTTTTTTTTTTTTTTTTTTTTTTTTTTTACATTTGTTTTATATTTGCTAATTTACCTTTTAAATTAATTTAAAGTTATAAAGATAGTCTACACCTATTTTTATACATTTTAAATCATTCCAAATTTTAAATTCATTGAAATAAATTACAATACGATGCATAAATTATATTTTCCCCTGTTCTTTTCATATCAGACATATAATAATGAAATATCAGCCTCTTCAACAAAATTTCGTGAATTACGTCTTGTTTGTTTATCAGCACTCAAAACTTAATAAATAATCGATAAAAATATTATTGATTTAGGTTCATAACGTTCCCCCATTCTACGTATATAAGAATAACGTCTCATTCTAACCATTCCTTCATTATTACAACAATATTGTTTTCATTTTATGATTAACCCTTCATAAATACGCCTTGAAACACAATCATCTTCCTTCATTGGCATCCAAGGGAACATATTTAAAATAGCTTCAAGTTCATCGAAATAAATCACAGGCGGCAGTGTATCCGAATTTCTTTTGTGGATTTATAACATAAATATAAATGCTACGTACACCATTTTTAATAGGGAACAAGGTATAATGATGCTCAATAAGATATATCAATTTCGTCGCTATCCGAGCATATTCATTAAAATTAGAGCGCAAAGCAAAGCAAAACTTTAAGCATAAACACTTCGTAATAATATTGAAATGCATTAAAAAAATGAGTATGCTATGTTATCGCATAACCATTGATCTCTTGCATTTGTTCTAATATTTAATGAGTTCGCATGGAATGAAAAATGAAATTCAATGAAAAAAAAAATCAAATACAGTTACACTGTAAAAGATGCACTATATAATTGCTTATCCAATCTGCCTGAATCCTTTTTTTTTTCCTTTTGTATTTGTTAATTAACTTCTTATCACTTTAAATTAATTCACGATATTTTACTGTCATATTTATTTTTCTTAAATCATTTTCTAATTTTAACTTTCATTCATATAAATTCCACTACCCTGCATAAATTATACATTTTTTTCATTCTCTTCATATCAGCCATATGTCATGAATGAAGTATCAGCTACTTCAAAAATTTTCGTGAATTACATCCATTTTGTTTATCAGCACTCAAAACTTATTTAAGTAATCGATAAAAATATGATTGATTTAGGTTCATATCTGCGCTGCATAACCGCCATTCTACGTAATGTAAGCAAAACGTCTCACTCTACCCACTCCTTCTTTATTACAACAATACTGTTTTCTTTTTATGACAACACTTTAAGAAACTGTCTTGAATCACAATCACCTGCCTTCATTGACAGCCCTATTTCATAGATAAGAGCATATTTAACGCCACATTCGTTTTCACTGGTCGTCTTACCAAAGTTATGCAAGCAAAAGTAACCGCAACAACAAAAAAAAAAATAGAAGCCAACTTCTTTGGAGAAATATATATTCCACACCAAGCAAATACTTGCTTCTGTGCAGCCGTGCGTGTTGTTTGAGATAACTGTGTCATCAGAACGATATCCTTTATGAAAGTAGAGAGTGTCACGTAGCAAGATAATTAAAAGAACAAAATCGCAGATGAAGGAGAGAGTGAAATAAAAATCAAAAGAAGAAATGCGTAAAATGAGATAAAATGTACAAAACAAAGTGCGCTTCTTCAATGGGACTTTCTTCTCGTATCAGTGTCTGAAAGGCGTTTGCATTGTTTCGACTTCTAATGTATGCGAAGCCTTTGTTCAAATACTTATGAAGCATGCCTTGAAACAAAGTTGCATCTTAGGAATTTAGATAGGATAAAAATAAACTTGTGTCAAACTTACTTGCGAAAAGGATTCTGTCTTCAGCTTTAAGTCGGTCTCGAATTCCTTTCATTTCGACAATCAGCATTGAAACATCATATCGCAATATGATAAAATAATAATCCGTTTTCTGAGAGATACTGCTCATAATTTCCCATTCGAAACTTAATCGTAAAATTTAAAGTATATGTTTGTATGTATATATGAAATATCTATGAATATACTGGATGGTTATAATATAAGTATCTCTATTTGGAGCTGTCTGTAGCTCGAAAGAATAACCCGAATGATACCAAAATCGGTAGACTTACTATTCAAGAAGTGGGGAAGAGGAATGGAACAATAAAAAAAATAATTGCAATAATCAGCGACAGATGGCGCCACTGAGTGTGAAATGTAATGTGTAATACAAGAACAAAGAATTAAGACATCAAACCGGATGGGACACCTAATTTATTGGAAAATGTCACAGTGAATGTGGTTACGCTTTTGCATGACGGTGCCGATCATGTTCAGGTTCCACATGGCCATCGTGATGGAGGACACAATCTAGGCGCTACATGACGTGCTCAACTGCGGAATGTAACGCATCAGGAGAGATGTTTCGCACATGTTGTGATATGCGGTAAAGTCATTGAGGTTTGTGACACCTCCACGGTACACAATATCACCCATTATATTTCATACTTAAAAGCGCCATCTGTCGGCGATTATTGTAATTTTTTTTATTTTTAGATTCTTCTTCCCCCTTTTTGAATAGTAAGTGTACCGATTTTGGTTTCATTCCAGTTATTCCTTCAAACTACAGACAGCTCCAAATAGAGATACTTATATTATAACCACCCGGTGTGTATATGATGGTTTCTTGAATGTGTGTGTTATGTTTAAATAAAGAAAATATGTTGCTCTTGAAGATAATGTTTCCAAGTTTGTTTGATATGCAGACAGAAATCTTTATAGTTTGACATAAGAGCACTATTTTAATAGATTCTGTTAAAATAGTCCTAAACAATAGTTTAATCGATTCCTCGATTTTTCTGCTTTTCCTATATCTGTAACGCAACTCCTTGTAGTTTGTGGTATTAAAAAACCTTTAGTCTCTGGAAATAATAAATTCGTAAAGTTTGTTTCTTTTCCGGAACATTTACAATATTTCGTGTCCCTCCTAACCTCGGAGCTCATTGCATTTGTCTTCCCGGTCACCTTACAGTCACGCCACTATATCAGTGTTACAGTCCTTACAGGAAAATTGTTGAAATCTTAACCCATTAGGCGCCGCTATATATATTAAGCAATTTTTTAATGAAACAGTTGTTTTTTATTTATGAATAGAAAGTCTGTAAGGTATTTCTGAAGAAAAAAATTAAAAAAATTCGAATATTTAGAAAAAATAGCATGTTCCCAAAATGGGAGCAATGGCGCCTAATGGGGGTAAATTTTGTCACAAATTTTACTTATGCCTCCGTGCATTTATGTTTGTTATTTCTCAGTTTTTTCGCTATAAAAGGGATAATATCATTCTGAAACTGATATTTTACGATTAATTCATATAAATTAGTCCAACATCTACATTTATAATAAAAATAAAAAATAAAATTTCCGATTCCATAAGCATTTTCACTATCCACCTCTTTATTTTTCTTCAATACATAATTTTTGTCCTACTATTTTACATGAAAATGATTGAACATTTTTTATGCAGCATTATATTACATTTTTTTCGTTTTCTGAAATTGGTTTTTAGGTGCGTTCGTAATTATATAAATACGTAGCACCTATAGTCGTCGCTTGGTCCGTCCGTCTGTCCGTCCGTCTGTCTGTCCGTCCGTCTGTCCGTCCGTCTGTCTGTCCGTCCGTCTGTCCGTCCGTCTGTCTGTCCGTCCGTCTGTCTCTCTGTCCGCATATAACAACGCAAAAACTACCCAACCAAATGGTTTGCAATTTAAAATATATTATCTTTGCAGAATTTTGTCGAGACATTTCAAATTTTATTAAAATCGAATCAAAACTTTAGGAGATATTAATAAAAATATTTATTAAGAAATTTGATTTTTTTTTAAATCGGTGCTTTTTTGTTATAGGAGCTTCCGATGGATGTTAAATCGTCAAGCGACCGAGATACTTATTTTATGACAGAAATTAATCTGCAGACGATATAATTCATTTCACAGAATTAAAAATCATCAAGATCTGAATATTTATATAACTAGCTGATACATATATATCTGAATATTTATATAACTAGTTAAGATATTTGTATGAACAGTGTCATAAAATATATACTTAACTAGCTGTTTTACCCGTTCTACGCACGGGATATCATGAATTTAATTCTAAAACGTGCGTACGAACGCACCTCGTTTGTAACGTTTGACGTACAATTTCAACTTGTTTAACAATATTTTTTTTTGTTTTTGCATTTTGTTTAGTTTTTTCCATATTCCAATTTGAAGTTCGCCTGAACTTCCATCTAAAATATCAAGCCTGTGTTTAATACTTTGTCTTTTTTAAACACTAAATTAGATATTTCTTGATTGTCTCTTGATTTAGAATTTACAGAAAGTTCTACTCCACCAAATATAACATGGGATGTATAACTAAACATATGAGGAAGATATCTTCCTCATATGTTACAATATTGCAATCGGGTGGCAAACAAACGATTTCGGGAACATCCGAAAAATCATCCAAATCTAAAAAATTGTTCAATCATCTTCCATGTAAAATAATCAGAAAAAATTATGAAATGATGAAAAATAGAGAGATGGATAGTGAAAATGCTTATGGAACTGGTAATTTCATTTTGTTTTTTATTATAAATGTAAAAGTTGGACTAATTTATATGAAATCTTCTAAAAATATTAGTTTCAGAATGATATTATACCTTCTATAGCTAATAAGTTGAAAAATAAATACCACAAATGCACGGAGGCATATGTACAAGTTTTCAAAAACCGTACCCCCATTAGGCGCCATTGCTCCCATTTTGGGAACATCTTATTCTTTCGGTAATTGTGATTGATCTATTATACATATTAATTCCGGATTGACGTTGTTTAACATAATACACTGTTATGAACATATTTTAACTAAAAAATATAATTTTTATTATAAAGATTTTTTTAAATTTTTTTTTTCGAATACTGCCAAAAAGCTATTTTTCGTCTTTTTTAACACGTTTTAAAAAATAGAAATTTCTAATGAAACTTAACAAAAAAATTTCAGATGTCATCTAATATATTCAAAATGCAAATAACATGAACCTTTTAACAATTTATAAAATATGCACTTCAGAAAAAAATCTTAAAGCAATGTTCCCAAAATGGGAGCAATGGCGCCTAATGGGTTAAGAACATCAGAGGAAATAACTTTAACTAAACTACTTTAATTAAATTAAATCCTTAACTTTTAAGTTAATGGAAATGTTTATCAAATACTAAAAACGAATGTTATAATAATGTCCATTGTCCAACAAAACTGTACGCAAATAATAAAATAATAATTCAAAGATAGTAAATTTTATAATTAGTTACATATGCAATGTAAACTGATCACGTACCAGATTTTTAGAACATTACATTAGTTAAATATAATTATAAAAATTGAATATTTTCCAAAAGATGCTTTTCAAATCTACAAATGTCCGCTCTAAACGAGAACCCATAAACTCATGAACTTTTAAAACAACTTTTAGTCTCCGTCGATATTTGCACTGATGAGAGGTTTCTTTAGGTAGATTTTGAAAGAAATACTATCTATTACATTCTCCCCTAGGTTGGAATTTCTGGAAATTTTTTGCAGATCTACACCGATCATGACTCCCAAAACCCAAAACCACCCCCAGTTCAAAACTTTATCCATCTATGTGTCTATCTACCTGTCTATCTATCTAGCTATGTCACCTTTTTATGGACACGATAACTTCAAAATTTCTGCACAAATCTCTTCCAAACTGATACATAAAATCAAGGGCATAAAATATCGGTCAAGTTCGTTAAAAGGCAAAATCGAACGAAGGGGGGGGGGGGCTTTTGTGAAAACAAAAAAAATCCCCATAACTTCTTAATTATGATACGTATCGAATCCGTTTAAAGTTAATATTACTTCTAGGAAAATGGCCAAAAATTTATGTATGACAGATTTTTGATGTCATTAAAAATGGCTTCAAGGTGGGGAAAAAATAGGGATTTCAGAACAAAAAAATTCATAATTTTGTCAATTCACAAGATATCAAATCCGCTTAAATTTATTATATATTCTCTTAATATTATCTACAACTTTTATGCTGAAGCGAATAAGACCAACCCTTAGAGCAAAAAAAAAAAAAAAAAAAAAAAAAAAAAAAATTCTGCCAGTTCCGTCTACTTGACACAGGTATATTTCGAAGTGGGCGGTTCCAACTGCCGCATCATGGCAAAAAGGTCATTTCTTCTGCAATTCCTAATAAGTAGGCGCCCCCCTGTCCGCGTCTTCGAAATCTACCTGTGACTGTAGGCCGAGCCGTCAGGGATTTTTTAAATCTTGAAACGTTTACTTTGTGATTTTATTTTGCGGTTTTAATTTCTTGTCTATACGTTTATTCAATTAAATTATATGAATTTTAAATCTTAAATGTCCTATTAAGTTTAAAGGTTGAGTCAGACTTAATTCTGTTTAAATATTTTAAATTGAAAAATAATGATTGTTGAGAGGTAGCAGACTTTACACTCTCAGCAAAGTGCTAACCCCGAGGCTGTACGAGACATTCACGATTTTGAATAAATCATAAATCGTCACGATGTAATTGCGGTGTTAGGGAGTACACCAACACGCAGTGGGACAAAAGGTAAACGAGGAAGTGTTTATTTATTTCTTTTTGTATTTACCGCTGCATGAATCTATCTGAAAGAAGATCAAGCTGTTAAAACCTAGTAGAGTAATTTGAGGAGAACAAAAAAATGGAAAATGGTTTTAAACCGAGAATAAGGATGCTAAACCGAACATTAAAAATTCCAGACCTTTAAACCGTGAACTCTACACTAGTGCAAATTCACACAAACCAAAAATTCAAATGTCGGCGTTTTATAAAAACTTACTTTCATTAATTTGTATTTTTCATTAATAAAATTAAACTTTTGATAAAAATAAATATCACAGTTAGATTCCTCATTAAATTTCGATTAGAAATCATATGTTATATTTTATTATCACTACATTGTCAAGAAAGTTATACGCAGTTGGGTTACGGTATACCAAACCGCACTATATAAATCGCATTTTTTTTAGGTTCATTCATAATTATATAAATATATAGTACCTATAGTCGTCGTCTGATCCGTCCGTCGGTCCGTCCGTCGGTCCGTCTATCCGTATAACAGCGCAAAAACTACCCAAACAAATGGTTTAAAATTTAATATATATAATCGGTGCAGAATTTTGTCGAGTAATTTAAAATTTTATGAAAATCAAATCAAAATTAAAAAAGATATTAATAAAAATATTTGTTGAGTAATTGGAATTTTTTTAAAATCAGTGCTTCCTTGTTATAACAGCTTCCAAGGATTAATCGTCAAGCGGCCGAGATATATATCGCCAACATGTATGACGTTATAGTCATATATGACGTATATAAAATTTTATAACCTCTATGACCAAGTTACAGTCACATTCTTCATTCTATTAAATCATATCATACGTAATTAATTCAATGATATCCCATGATAGGTAATGATTCTAGGTTACCATTGTTATTACGTCCTATTTAAGATGGAGTCATATTATTTCCGTATTACTGAATTTAAAAACCGAATTTGTATACTAAAATTGTTTAATTATAGAAATCATATAATCTAGCGACAGTTTTTTAGATAGATGTTTCCGGAGAAATAGAAATTAAATGGAAAAAGAGTCTAAATATGAAAGTTCTGAAATTTTCAAAGCTAAGCTTAAGTTTCCCATTGGAATTTTAATTAAATGTTAACAAACGCTAAAATGTTGCCAAATTAAAATGCTCTTATTCCATTACGGATATTAATAATATAATAACAATTGATATAATTCATTTCACTGAAATAAAAACAGTACGAACGCACCTCATTTGTCACGTTTGACGTACAATTTCCAACTCTTTTTATTTTATTTTTATTTTTATTTTTATTTTTTTATAGTGTGGTGTGCGCGGGTGCTGAATCGAAGTGTAGACTCTACGGATTAAAGTGTAATTTAAGAAAAAGTAACACTAGTGTAGATCATGACAGCATACATTCATATTACTTAATAGTAAATTTAAACAGATTAGTAAATGCTGTTGAAAAAATATTTTGGCTTGCAGCAAATGGTTGGTTTGTTACTCAAGACGTCGAGACCATAACTGCACAAGTGATAGATGGAGCAGTCGAAGTTAATAATAACAACATTTCTGCCACGAAGCGTCATTCGCCGTAACGATTTTATTTGGTATATTTCGCTACATTAGTTCAAAATTATTTTGAAACTAATTTTATTGACTCAACATATACATCGTCTTACATATAACCAAAGCGTTATTTATTCTCACATAATCTTTGACAAAACTATGTTTACAATATATAATCTTTGTGATTTTTTTTTAAATGCCATGTAAACATGTGCTGTGCATATTGCTTCATTCCAAATTTCAATGCTCATATTCGGGTAAAATCTAAATGAGTACCGGCTGCCTAGTGATAGCAATTTCAGACTATAACCACTATAGTTATTATAAGTCTTGTTCCAAGTGAAATCTGCCGACTCACTAGGGAATCAGTGGGCATTTTTGTATTGTTTTTTACATGTTTAATTGTGTTTAATTCATAGTTATTTATTCATATTTAAAATGGTACAATGTGCTTTTATATAGTTACAAATATACTACAGGGTGCCCTTCTTCCCCTCTCCCACCCCCCACCCCCCGACCAAAAAAAAAATTGTTTGGTGAAATTTCGAAAAAATTGCAAAGAAATTCTAAAAAATTTATTTATTTGTTCTAAACTACAATAGATTTACAAATGGCCCTCCTGAAACTTCTAGACACGCATATGCATGTTTAATAATGTTTACAAAGACTCATGTCATATTTTTGTGTGATAATTACGAAATCGGATGAGTAAGAATAATGCACACTGTTCACCAGACTTCTCACGAAATAGTCTTCTTGCTTCTTTTAAAAATTTAATTTTGATTTTTAAAAAAAAACTTTGATAATGAAACAGCATTGTCCGGGAAAAGCACTATGTTGACGTACCACTCACATGCATGTTTCTCGATATTATTCTGAAAACTGTTTGCAACGCTGATATAGCTTCTAACATATTTCAGTGTTTCATTTTGCGAGTGCAAAACTTTATTGCGCTTGTTTTTCTAGCGTACGTATTATTTAAATTCCCATTAACGTTTATTTGGTACACTCTGTATATATGATATTAGAATAAACATGATGTATAGTTACATTCTTTTAATTCATGTAGTGTAGAGTATTTACATGAGTACCGTTCTTTTAACGTGTTTAGAATACACACTTTTAATTCTACACAGGAAAAAGTTATTCTCTGGAATGAATTTTACTTGAAAATCGTAGCCACATTTTAAAATTCATTGTAACATTTTGAACTATCATAAAGGTAAATTTAAAATAAGGTTTCTACCGTTAAATTTCTTTACAACAAAATTAAGACAACTTAAATATAATATGATACATATTTCTTGTGTGTGTGTGAGAGAGAGAAAGAGAGCAGTGTTGAATTCTGGGGGGTGGCACTGGGGGGGGGGGGCATCCCCCACCCCGAAGCATTGAAATGTCCCTCCCGGAAAATTTTATATTTTACGCTTTTAATGGTTAAAAAGTACAATCCCCTCCTCCCCCCCCCCCCCCCCCCGAGCCACTTAAATTTCTCCCGGAGGAAGAAAGTGTCTGAACCTCAGAGGATGAACTCAACACTGTGTGTGTGTGTGTGTTTAGCAACTTATGATCATCATGTTACATAAGAAAGTTTTTAGTAAAAGGATTTTAAAAAAAGAAACTTTATGTGTCCTTTGAAATATTCTAATGAATTAAAAACATTATGGATGGTTATTTGTATAACCTCTATATAATATTAAAATCGATTGGAAATAATCAAATTTCTATTTAAACCCCGAGTGAGTAGAGAGAATGGGTACAGATTTAGATTCTATTTTCTCTCTCTCTCTCTTTTTCATTCGAGGTAAATGAAAAAATTAGTCCATTAGTTTAAAAAGACAAATGAAGTAATCTATAAAGGTAATGCCTTCGGCGATCAAAAATCATTTACAAACCGTTCACCGTGTATTCATTCGCGAAAATGATGAATAATCACGAATCACGATCCGTTCAAGAGGTGATATTTATTAGACGTCATATTACCTTCATGCTTTAATGCTTGCTCGCTTACACTCACGATCAATCGGATCACATATATTTTTTTATCAATCGATATAAGGATTTGATACCGGTTAGATATTACGAATGTCAAACATGATGGTGGAACACAGAGTGCAATAAATAAACATAAAAGAAAACAGGAAGGAAAAAATCATGCATCCGGTAAAGATTATGAAACACTTTCCAACACTAACAGATTGCTATTAAGAAAATTATTTTTTTCCTAGAATGAAACGAGATATATAAATAAGCTATTTAAAAATACATAACACAGTAAAAATCCATTTTCAGCAATTGCTGTCCATATTCGAAGTCTTTCGTGCAGCCCTGTATATGATCTAAAGAATTTGTAAACAACACGTAATGCACTAAAAATTACATAAATATGCATACTACAGCAGAAAAGGCAATTCCAGCAATTACAGATCATAGTCAGTCCTTTAACAGAATACTTTTGTGCGTCTCTGTAAATGAACGATTAAATCCTACGCACTCCATGATTTATAGAAAATAACTTGTAGTGAACCTTAGTTATCCTTTTAAATATCATTATGTTTGAAGTATCATAACATGCTCAAAATGCACCGTAAACGATTTTTCCACATAAATCATAATGTAAAATAATTATTTTGTACGCACCTGTGATTGAATTATAAATTCCGCTAACTGTATACTCGGGAGAAAGCATACTGTAATCCACCTCAGTAATTCACAATAATTTAATCATGTTTGAAATGTCGTAACATCAATAAAATGTGCCGCAAACGATTTTCCCCCATAGACTATAATGTAACGGAATTCTTTTGTGTGTCCCTGTAAATGGACTATTAACGCTACACATTTCATTTTCAATTCCGAACATTCTATAGTAAAATTCAAGGTGTAAAAATTTCATAATAATCAAAGTATATTTACGAGAGTTAGAGCACGGACAGACAAACCGAATTGATAAACAGTTTTCAACTATGTTAGAAAGTGTTAAAAAGAAAAGAAAAAATATCAATAAACTGTTGTGAATATATCTATCATAGAAGAATATTTTTTCTTTGCTAGGATCTTTTATCGAGCTGATTTAAAATCCTTAAACATCAACCATAAATCTACAAACGCTTGTTTCAAGTGTGTGCACCTACTTTATTTTCATTTTAATAAGCCTATTATATATTGAAATCCTTGAAGTAAATTTACAATTTTATAAATTTACTTCATTAGAGCAATTGAATACTTTGACTCTTTTCTAAATAAAAAGGGGGAGAAATTAAATAACGATCTATGCTTGAAAGTTTGGTGTAAGCAACTGATTACATTTAAAAAGAAAAATATGTACAGGGTGATTATAATTAAAGTCCCACTTTGAAAATGCTGTAAAAAAGGAACCACTGGTCAGAATGACTTCAAATTTGAATTGAATATGCTGGAAGAAGGGGGAAACTATATGGCATAAGAAAGAATAAGTTCCAAAGAGTATTAATAGATGGCGCTGTAAGCGGCATAACGAAAGTGGATTCTGCTACAAGTGACATTTTTAATCGAAATACGACGGCTTTGGCATGAGTTGCAGAGTACTGTTCAATGTGCATGAGTATTTTGGTTGTATGACGAAAAAAATGACTTCCAAATCAGTCAACAGTTGTGATATTGTTAGTGGAAAGCCCATCCACCACAGCAAAGTCGCACGACATTGGATGGGAAAAATCGGTTTTTAATTGTTCTTGAGCCAAAAACCGTATAAAAAGCACTTTAATTGTGTATGTCCTTTAATTTGCATAGTATGCCGCTTCCAGCGCAATCTATTGATACACTTTGGAAAATTTTTTCTTATGCCATACCGTTTGCCCCTTCTTCCAGTATATTCAGTTCAAATTTGAAGTCATTCTGACCAGTGGTTCCTTTTTTTACAGCATTTTGGAAGTGGGACTTTAATTATAATCATCCTGTATATGGTGTCTTTAAAGTATATCAAATTTGTGTAGGTGGGAGCATCTATAAATATGTTTAAACCCACGAAAAATGCAGCTTTTTTAGATGTTGAATCCAAATTGGAAATTCAGAAATGTGCAGTATTTGTAGTTTTGTGAGCAAAAATGTGCAACTCCAATGAAATACAATAACGGTTGCAAGAAGTAAATGTGAGAAAGCGTTGTTAAGTCGAAAAATGGTTGGATAAAGCGGGGGAAAATGGATTGCGGAGGAAAATGGCAATTTTATAGTTTATCTATTGAACATATATTGTAATTTAAAAAATAAGTTTTATCTTCGTAAAAATTTTTCCGACATTCGTTGGGAGCATTTATGTTCCATAAGCAAATTTGCAATTTGAATCTAGCAACACATTCATCATTCTTTCCTTTTAAAGCTGCTCGTCAGTAAACTTCACGATTCCCGTCGCTAATGTTAATCCTATGGGCGTAGAATGCATTCGCATATTTAAAATATCTCCTCAGGAAGTTAATATTTTAAACTTGTGTTTAAATGTTTCTAAAATATGTGCTTAGTTTATAATTTTAAATGTGTGAAAATCTTAGCAAAACTGAATAAGATTTTAACACTTCACATAAAATTAAGTATATATTTCAGAAAAATTTTGACAACTAAAAAAATGAGACATCCTTTAAAAAGTGACACAGAAAACTGAATAAAAAGTTAAAAATTTACCGCCAGCGTAAATTTTAATTAAAACATAACATTAAGATGATGAATTTTAAAAATTTCATCAGTTTTTCACTGATGACAACCGAGTAGTTCGGTTGAAAACGTTTTGAATTTTTTAAAAGGACTTTAATGTGCTTTTAAATGTTTTATGTATGTTTTTACGCACCTTCAAGCAATATATTTACATTTAGTTGTATCTTTATGAATTTTAGTCAGAAAACTGAAGTCAAAAATATTAATTTTCCGAAGAGATACTTTAAATATACGAATGCATCCTGCGATTGCGATCATAGGATTAAAATTAGTGAGGGGAATCGGGAAATTCCCTGATGAGCAGCCTTAAGGAATGCTTCCATTTTTATGGTTCTTCTAAAAACTTCCAAAAAACTAACATTTTCTTTATTTTGTGATTATTATTTACCTTTTACTCGTCTACAACAGATTCTAAAATGCAGTTTGTCAGAAACAGGTCAGAAATATTTTGATAATCTTGTTTATTGAGTAATTTTATGTGATGGAACAAAATAGCTATTAGATTTAAAAATCATCTGAAATTTTATAAACATTAATTAACTCTTTGAAGGGTGTTGGTACTTGTTAGTTCATGTTAGTTCATGCAACTAACTCTGTTCACCAGTGGTTTGGTGTCAAGCGGAATTATACTACCCTCGATTGTGTTTAATGTTTCAAGAATTAGAGCCATCTCTGCATTTATAAATAACTTTTATGTAAAACAAATGCAAAATGTTTGAACAACGCTGGAACTAAGGGTAAGAAACAAGTAAAAATCTGCATATAGCTGTTTGGAGGCTTGAAGAAGAAGTGATTTTTTAGTACAAAACAAAAAATAGAATAGAAACAAAACAGGCGGTTACTGACTTGTATCTGAAATCTTTCCACAATATACTGAACTTTAATAATATAAAATTTGGTTGGCAAACTTTTGTTTCTGTCTGTTTTATGCTGTCTTGTTTGAGTCATGCGTAAGTTCAACTTAATCAAGTTTGTATTTTATTTTAGTTTTGGTTATAGACTCAACTGCTTAGAACTGTATTCCTTATACTCCTATAGTAAAACGCACCGATGGTTCCAAATGCTCTAACACAAAGAAATCTGATCTCCCATAACAATAGATTTTACACGGGATGTTAGTTCTAGCGAGACGAGAAGCGGTCAGAGAGCATGGACATGTGAAACGTAGATCCTAACTTGTGGCTACGAAATATCTGATGTACATTAACTAACAATACCTATTGCAACTTTTTTGGCCAATGTTGGCTTTAGTTTTTGACGATATAGATAATACAATTAGAATATATATGTATGATACAGTTAGATTATATACAAATTATAGAGTTACAATAGTTAGCAGTGCAATTTATCGCAGATGAATTCTATTCTTATCATCATATTGTTTAGTCATGCATAAAGTAATGCATATTTCTTTAGCGTTGACATTATGGGTTATTTGCTACTCAGTGGATACAGAAGATATTTTTTTAGTCAGACTTTTTAAAAAATAACTTAAATAAATATTAGACTCACAGAAACCAGAAACCTACATTAATGTATTTTCACTTAAAAAATATTATTTTCATTCACTAACAAGTTTTTTTTTTTTTTGAATTAGTCATTTACCAGTGAATGTAAGCATCCGTGTAAATTTTGTTAGGGTCTAAAAATGTAATGCTTGGCTATCTGTAGACATGGTCATCTCTTGGATTTGAATTTTCCTAAAAATTACTCTTTTACTATGAAATTTGGCAATATCATTAAAGTAAACAGCTATCTAAAAACGAGCATTGTATTATGTATAACTTTTTTTTGGAATAGTTTTGATAATATTATCATTTATAGAATTCATAAAAGTGCCAAAATCCTTAAAGCTTGTTTGAGATTCACTAGTACAAGGATAGCGAATCTTTCTTGCGTAAGCGTGCAAAACGTTTATATAAAAAATATTTCAGCATATGCTGCTTATAAGAAAACACTAATTAATAGAATCAGTCGCTTTAATGCATTAAATCACTTTGTAAAAACAAAAATCCAAATGGGATTTTCCTGCATATTGAAATTAACCGTATATTTAATGCAATTTTTTGTTCATATAAGTGGCCTATCTAGAAGTAGTACCAATGGTCTCCTTTTCAAAATACCAGTAGTTTTACAATCTTCGAGGTATATTTTTATCTCAAATGTTTTAGAAACCTATCACAAGGAATACTGTTCAGAAAAAGCGGTATTCATAAACCGAACCAGTGGGAGTCCTGATACTGTAATAAAGGGGAAAACGGTATGAATTTTTATTTTAGTAATTTTTAACCTATCATTAATGTCTAATTTATAACAATTCAAGTTGGATTTAAAATGTATTACTAATTTATTAACGAGATTTTTGATGTTGCACTTTGGTTGTAGAATGTTTTATAGCTGCTTCTTATTTTGTTATGTTTTGTAATATACATAGCAAAATTGGGTACACTTGTCATTTTATTAAAGAGACTGTTTTATGGAATTTATTTGTAGAAATAAAGCTTTTTAAATTCACATCGAAAAGCAAAATAGATAAATGTGAATGCATAGCATGGCAGTATTTTCTAATGCATTAATTCATGCCGAAATAGTTGCATTATTTGTGATAGTCTGTACTTCTTAGACAAAACTTTATTTATTATAACAAAATAAAATGAATTTTATCTATAAAATGATTATTAAATTAAAGCTTTTTACGTGCTAGAGATATTATCATATGTTCCATAGGTTCGTCTATAGACATCGCCTCCCTTGCTCTAGGAAAAACCATTGAACGACATCAACTCCCTCACAACATACCGCAGAAATTAAAATCTTCATATTTGGTGGAATGACAGTTGTTGTCACAAGCAATGACAAACAACCTCATCTACAGTGTCTGTCCTGATTGTCTCGCAGTGAGGCATGTAAGGCTGGCCACAATCCTTACTGTTACTTATTATGTGCGTAAAGTGAAATTCTTCATATTTAACTCTTCATTGCATTTTGTATCATATATGACACATGTTATTAATGGCATACAAATGACAGTAATAGTTGATTTTAACATCCTGGGGGAGGTGCTAACGCTCTACGGCCTGGCTTTGCTGGGCCGAGTGGCCTCCCTTAGGCATTCAATAGTTGATTTTCAAAGTAGTAATGATAATTTTGGAAATTTCAATGTATATCAATGTATGTCTATATACACTACATTACCAAAAATCAATGGATACTTTCAAATTTACACGTTTTGACAAAAGTCTAGAGAAAAACTTTGTGAATTCTTCTGGAACTTCGAGAATATAAAGAAAATATTTGACTTCATATTTTTCAGCGAAGATTTGATCACGAGGACAATTAATTCGACAAACAACAAATTGAAGAAAAAAATTATCTATCTGTAGCTGCATCACATGGCTATGTGGATATACAACATTAGTTCATTTGTGTAAGAATAGCACGTATATTCATCGAGATATAAAGGTTTCTTTAAAAAATTCAAGAAATTTTTGCATATTTTTTGTTTATAACATGCAGGGCTTTCAGCCTAATTTGATGCCACTTTTAGAAAACTTTACAAAATACAGTAGAAACAACACAGTACAATTATAATATAAATATTTCATCAAATATATTAAATATTTGAGGAAATTATGAGCATTTACATGAAATAATTTTTAACTGGTGCATGCGCGAACGATACCAAAGACTTTTCCCTCAAAGGGCCTTTTTTCCCCCATGATTTGGTGGTCAACTTTATAGAGCAGCTCAGTGGTGTAGTGGAGGGTATACGGAGGTATACGCCGTATACCTTCTATATTTAAAAAAAAAACCTATGTATACGCTATGTTTCTCAAATAAAGCTATAGCGCATACTCTAATCATGAACGTTCATGATTTAGTGTATACCCTCTGTCTATAGAGTATACCCTCTGTTTTTTTTACGACTACAACACTGGAGCAACTCATATAAAAAGACCAGTCGAATATCGTGAAAATTCAGAAATATATTGGCGATAGAGTGAGCTGAATTTCAGTTGATTTCTAAAAGTAAGGATTATAAGATATTTTCCACAAATCGTCATTTTTATTATTTTTAGAATTTTCATTTTGTTTTGATGTTTCAGTTCTTGGAAAACCACCAGAACAAACCGATCCATCCCCCCCCCCCCCAACCAAATATATATATATATATATCAAAATCAAAGCATCCGTTCCGAAGCTACTCGTTAAGATTCATTAAATACTAACTGCTTTATTGGAACTCAGTTAATAAAAAATGACAATTTGTGGAAAATCCCTTATCAGCCATCTACTTTTCAAATGCAACCAGAATTCAGCTCACTATATCGCTGACATCTGTATGAATTTTCAATATAGTCGACAGGTCTTTTTATATTAGTTTCTCTATAAAGTTGGTTTACAAATGATGAAAAAAAAAATGTGGTATAGTCCGCGCATGTGCAATTAAAAGTTATTTCATACAATTGCTCATATTTCTTTAAATATTTAATATATTTATATTCTTATTGTACTATGTTATTACTACTATATTTTATCAAATTTTAAAGCAATCGTTATACTTTCATGAATATATGTGCTATTCTTACACAAATGAACATAAATGCTGTACAGTATCCACATGTGCTCCAGCAACAGATCATTTCGTTCTGATCATCATTTTCCCAAATATTATTATTTTTTTCTTTCAATTTATTGTTAATCCCCTAATTGATCTCGTAATAATATCTTCGTTAAAAAATATAAGGTCAAACATGTTGTTTAAATTCCCGAAGTTCTAAAAGAATCCGTCAAGTATTTCTCTAGCTATTCGTTAAAACGTATAAAATCGAAAGTATCCGGTGATTGTTGGCTATATAGCGTATTTTCCCATATACTACGTATTTGCACAATGTGAGCCGTGTTCTATGTCTAGAGCAATTAAATATTATTAAATGACACCAATTCAGTCTACTACTTATGCTAAACATTTTACAATCCTGACAGAAAAAACGCCACGCCTCATGCTATTTCATCACTAAATTGTCCCAGAGACATGCCAGAGTTAGGTTTCGATTGGAAATTACGTCTACTTTTCGAATATGAATGCAATTTTTTTAAATACGGATCCTCTAATTATTAAGAATCGTACTAACTTTGAATTTTCAAATGATAACACACACTTTTGACACCATATTTGAGTTTTTTGGATCAAGGCAGTCACGGTAAAGGGTATTAGTTCATATACTTTTCCTTAAATCTTCATAGCGTTATAAAAGAGAGTGCGTTAGGTGGTTATCCATAAATTTTGGAATATAAAATTAAAATCTTGTAAGGAAAAGAATCGAAAACCCTGAATTTAGCACCAGAAAAACTAAACAGAATTTAAATTAACCCACTTTATATAAAACATTATTCCATAAAATTTGTTCGATTTTTTTTTAAAGGTTTTCTTTTCCGTGGATGCTTTTATAACAAGAGACTATAACTCTTTAGACCGTCGAAAAGTAAAATAATTCTATATCTAGAAAATAATTATTGAAATGAGTTGTTGCAAACTTATACCATACCCCTTGTTTTTTAACGATTGTGGTTCGTTTGACGTAAAAATTAATGTATTTTATAATCCCTATTTTTTTTTAATATGAACTTATTAATAATTTTCAGAATTAAAAATATATTTTTGAATCGATAAAAGTCTGGAATATGTTTGGGTCTAATCGCTGTATCTCATTATAAAAAATAATCGGTTGTTATTTTGGAAAGATATAAATTAAAGATTATTACGCAAGTTTAACATGAGATCCCTCAAACTTTGACCTCTTACAGCCCCATGAAGATTTATGATCAAATGTATAAACTATACCATGATACATAACTCAAATGTGGTGTCAAAAGTGGGTGCTACTATTTGAAAATTCAAAATTAGTGCAATATGTATTTTTTAGACGACCTCTATTTTAAAAATTGTATACACATCAATGTCAAGTACACTTAATTCCCTGTTGAGGGCCATCTCTCGTATGTCTCTGCGACAATTTAGTGATTAAATAGCAAAAAGTAGAGCGTTTTCTTTTCTTTTCTTTTTTAGAACTGTACATTCTGTACAAAATCAATAGAAGTGTGAATAAGGCATTAATGGTAAGATTTCATTTTCCTACCATTTATTAATAGATATTCAAAGATGAAAAGTAAAGTATTATCAGGTAGATTTATTTTCATTTATTAGAATGGGCTTTGTATCATATGTATCACATTATTTAATGTAAGTAAATTGTACTCCATGTGCCAATTATGTCACAAACGACAAAATTGAAAAAAAAATTCTTCTGAAAATTTAAAGTAATATTTAATATTTTTCTAATTCTTTCAGACAACATTCGTAACCTTTTAATCTGCATGGGAATGAACATAGTTGTCTGTTCGAGCAGCATGTCATCAGAACAAGACAAAGGATTATTCAGAATCAGTGTAATCTTCATTCATAAATCCTTTAAATCTTCGTGAGATTACATACCATTACAATTCTAAAATAATCCCATTGCTACAATTTCATTTGCGTTTAGAAAAAATGAAAGGCTCGGGTGTCAAACATGGTGACTAACTTTTTGTATTTTCTTGAAAATTGTTTAACTGCATCCTGGCAACCGTTTAAAAGTACAAGTTTTATTGTTTTACTCAATATATTCCATAATAATAAAATATAAATTTTATATATGAATTTTAATAACAAAAGCTCTTTACACATAAGTCCAATAAAATAAAATTTGTCAGACAAATAACGTTGCACAAAAGTTAACTGAAGGTCCAGCCTTAATCAGTTGTTTTTAGGAAGCAATTAACAACATTAGTAGTTTTGTTTGTAGTTTTCTTTAGAAAACGTGAATCTTGGATATCTCGAAACTTTGAATTTTGCTAGTTACCTTGCATTACATCCGAGGCTTTGAAATAATAAGACTAATTAGGGCGGAATATACAGTAGAACCACTAGTTAAGGAAGTCGCTAAATCCTGACCAAAACTTCGTTAAATAGAAATTAGTTATTAAAAATAAATATTTGCTCAAATAATTTGTTTCAATTTGATTTATTGCATTAAAATCAACACAAGCATTTAATGTACTAGCTGATTAATTTTCCAAGATGTATTAAACAATGTTTAAATATTAAAACAAGAAAGAAAAATCATGCATCAAGCATAGATTATGAAACACTTCCCAACATTAACAGACTGCTTTAACAAACCTTTGCTGTTTAATAAGGTAAATAAAATATCTTAATAAACATTTTCGAAAACTCAAACCCCATTTCAAAATCAGATTTCAGCAATTGCAGGCCATAGCCAGAAATGTACTCTCATTCTTATGTGCAGCCTTGTACATAATCTATAGATTTGTATATACACTATATAGTATGTTGCAATTTATTTTAGTATTAGAAAACACATAAAACAGTTGAAAAATTCACCTTCAGTAGTTTCTACCTATATAGACGGAAACATATTTGAGTTCTTTTGTACAGCGCTATATACTACCGTAAGATTTTTATACACGCCACATATTAAGCTAAAGTTTAATTCAAGCAAAAACACGCTGAAAACTATTGAAATCATATTTACCAGGAATTATCATACAGAGGCGGTAATGTATCCAACTTTTTGCTTGGCCCTTGCATATAATTTTATTTATATTCAACAAACGTCTCTTAGTATACTACATATATTTCATGTTAAACATGCATAACTCAATTAAAAAAAACCTTTAAGCATTTTACGCTAATACACAGTATACTGTGTTTGCTTGCGTATTATTTTGTGTAGCCCTGTATATGATGTATAGCACTGATATACACCATATAGTATACAAAAATTTAGTTAAACGCATATCTAACTGAAACTGCACTTCCGGCAATTATCGGTTATAGATAATATTTCGGATACAGTACTGTATCCGAAATCTTTTGTGTGTCCCTGTAAATGAACAATATGAGCAATGTACATTATACAACAAGTTTCTTGTAGTAAACCTCAGTAATGTATATCAATTTCATTACATTTCAAATAGTGTAACATAATTAAAATATGCTGCAAATTTTTTTTCACTGTAAACCATTATATAACCGAGTACTTTTGTGTGACCCTGTAAGTGAATGATAAATCCTTTACACTCCATATTCTACAGAAAGCATGTTTTAGTGCACTTTAGAAAATGATATCAATTTCAATAGGTTTGTAATAATGTAACATGATTCAAATGCACTGCAAACGATTTTTCCCTACAGACAATAATATAACAAAATTATTTTTAGTTATCCTGTAAACTAATTAAAAGTATTACATATGTTATATTCCATAGTAAGTGTCTTGTAGTGCACTTTAGTGATGTACATCAATTTCAATATATTTCAAATAGTTTAACATCATTAAAATACATTGCACAGGATTTTTACGTAGGCCATAATGTAACGGCATTTTTTGAGTGCCCCTGTACATGAAGTATAAGTGCTACATACTTCATTTTCAATACCGAATATGCCGTAGTAAACCTCAATAACATATATAATTTGCATGGCTATCCGAGTATATTTACATGAGTTAGAGCACAGGCAGACGGACAGACAGACAGACAAACCGAATACATAAACACTTTTCAACTATGTTGGAAAGTGTTAATAAACAAATAAACTTACATATTGGTGAGGATGAAGAAAGTATCAGAAATAGTGTTCGTGTATAATTAGAGAATTATATGTTTTATGCTGAAAATAGCCTGATAATCTCTGCTGGACTTTCGAAGCACTTTCGTATTTTAAAAAAAAATAACTCGCATCTTTGTGGGGAATTGAATACATCAACTGGTACATTTTCTTTAAATTGAAATCCATGTCCAATTGTTTCGAACGCTTTGAACATGTCATCGTGTGAAGGTTTAAGAAAACATTCAGAAGAATAGTTGTCGCGTGGAAGTTGCTTCGCTATATGGAAGTTAGTTCCTGAAAGAAATTCGTTTAATAGAAGTTCGTCAAACAGAGGTTCTACTATATATATATATAACCATTAATGAAACATTACCGAAACACCAACAAAAACTATGAAATTATGAATTATAATGTAATAGTTAATTGACAACAATAGTGTTCCCCATCACTCTGAATATAGATTCCATATACTTATTTAAAAGAAGAAGAAATTAAATTAAAAATTGAAAAAATGAAATTTGTGGAATTTAGGCAGAATCTTCAGGTCCCAAATGCATAAATACCGCAAATAAAATGTGTGGTTTCATCATCATATTAGCCATAACATTGCTAAAGAATATGATTTTGGGACTACCACACAAAATAGAGAAATAACCTGTGAAAAAATCATAAAGTTCAAAAAATAACAACAATATTAAAAAGGAAAGAATCCTTACCCATAAAAAAGAGAAAAAAACTGTGAAATATAATCATAAAGTTCAAAATACAACAAGATTAAAAAGGATATAGGGGATCCATACAGGAGTCATCACATAAACAGGCAATGAATTGCAAAAATTCATTACATGTTGCCAAAATAAGTTTTAAAAGATGATTGACCATGGAATATTATTGTACAGCAAAGCCAAACTCAAACCAATATAGAATCAGCTCCCTCTGTAGAAAATTTAAAATAGAACACCTAACATGTTTTCAAAGGAATTAATAAGGTGCTGTCATCTATGAGAAAATTAGTGAATATTCTATGATTTAATAAAAGCATTGGATTACTATTATTAGTTAAAGATTAAAACAAATACTGCCTGAAGAATGATAACTAATTGTTAAATAATAAATAAATATAATTAAATAATAAATAAAATTATGTTGATAAAATATTCAATTACATTAAAATAAAAAAATGGATGTATTAATGAAAAATTCTATGTAAAAAAATGATATATAAAATGGTGAAATTAATTGTTATTGATTAATGCTTCAGATAAATATTTGTACCAAGCAATGACCTAGCCATAATTAAATATATTATATAGGTAATGTTTAGCATGTGACTATTTTTCAGAATTATTTTCACATCAAGCACATTACGAATAATTTCCTTATTTTGGCTTATTCTTTTTAAGCGTTGTCAAAAACTATGGTTTATATATATGCTTGCTTCAGTTGTATTGAGAATTGAGTACTTATCTGATAAATGTTGTGTACAGTTCTTATTTTTCAGTACTACTACTTCCAAATAGAAATCTTCGCCTTTTTTAATCGCAGAAACTGCGCAGAAATCGGACATAGTCTGGGATTAAATAACGCGAAGTTTACTATTCAGAAGTGCTCAATAATAAGGACAGTACATATCCTGTTATAATAATGAAATTTTAAATTAAAAGAACCGACACATTTGCAAAAAATAAGAAAGTGCAAATTTGAGCCAAGAATTTAATGGTTATATCTTTTGTAAGGAGGGGAAAAAGGGATACATTGATACACGGGACATAAACATACGATGGTCGTTAAATCAAGACAAAATGCAACGACAAGTCAGTTCACACACACAAGTATAGGTGTTGTCTAAACCAATCATACGTCAGAATTGCGGCCATGGTTAGTCATCATCATTTCGCGCTCGAGATCCATACAATTGTTTTGAATACTCGAAACTAAAATTTTATCTTCATCTTTGGTTGTGAATGTGATTCTCTATAACAAATTCCGTGTTAAATATTGTAAATAACATTATATGATAAGTACATATCCAGCACAACTTAGTAACTGTTGCAGTTTTAATGAGTAGTTTGTTACTTAATAATAAAGTTGTATTAATATTTTTTAAAGTAACTTAGAGCACATTGATGCGCAATCAAGGGGGCACATTGATGCGTATCAATCTACGGCTTGTAACTTCAATGGCTCTGCCAGAATTCATCTTTAAGAGGGGGAGGCGCCGAGTCGTTGATATTTATTCAACAAACGTGCAATATACAAATGTACAAAACGTAAAATGTACCACTGAAATAATATGCACTAATGTTAAATGTATACAGAGTGTTTTAAAAAGGTGAATCAAAAATACAAAGGGTTTCATTCCAAATCGAATCCGAATATTTGTTCATAACCTTAATAATAATTTAACTATTTTAACGAAGTTTGCAATAGACTTGCCTTGCTTTATGTCAAATTTTACGAGAACGGTTGAAATTATCATCAGTCGCATTCAAACAGAGTTGAATTAGATACTTCGTACTTCGGAATATAGTTGATATTATAAAGGGTGTCATTGACTCAATTACTGTGCAGTTCTTTATCTTATCGTGGTACTATATTTTCATCAAACGAAGGAAGACTTATGAATTTTTCGTTAAAATATCTTCATTATTGTTATATCCTATATTTATGAATGAATAAATGTATTTCGGTACTTGTTTCCTATGCAAACTTTGATGGAACAGCTTCTCTGTTTATCCACTTATTACATCCTTTTTCCCACTTATAACATCTTTTTATGCATTTTTCTTTAAAATATTCTAAAATTTACTGATTTTCTTATTTTGAAAGGTTGTAACTTCATAACAATTTTTTAATGTTAAAAATAATAGAGAGATGTTATAAGTTGATTTATATAAAAATAAAAATAAAATAATTTAATTTCATAATTAAAAACTAGATTAAGCCTAAGTGCACTTACCTCATTAAATATTGTAATAGATAATTGTATAATGAAATTTATAAAATAATTATAAAACTTATCATTATTTATAAGTATTTTAATAAATATTCGCGTGTTTTAGAATATAAATTAAAGTGCCTCCTGCATATATCAAAGTGCCCCGTGCATATATCAAAGTGCCCCGTTCTTGAAACAAAGTGCTCCACATGTGGGACGATGCGAATTTCGATTAAAAAAAAACAGCTCCTTCCATTATTATTATTATTATTATTATTATTATTATTATTATTATTATTATTATTATGAAATAATTCAGAGTCGAAATTTGTTTTAAATAAGTTATTTTGATAGACACGGAAGACATTCAAATGGATTTCTTAATTGTTATTGTTAATCTTCCTCGTTTTTTTCATCTGTAAAAAGGTGCCCCAACACTCCTATAGATGTATTTTTATGATTCTTTTCATGGGAAAGCTTAATACTTATATTTATTTAAAGTAAAAAGCGTGTATTTATTTTTTCTTTTATTGGGCAGTAAAAATTTATAGTAATAACAATATGACGAAATTCAATATTTTTCTGAAAGGAAAATGTCATTTCGGAACAATTTTCTAAAATCTGAAGAAAATCCTTATCTTGAAAGTTTATGTGGGAATTAAGCATTCTGTTGTATAATAGATTGAACTTATTTTAATCTGCATTTCTCGCTTCTAAAACATAAAAAATGATCAACCTTGTGCTTATAAAATATCTATGCTTTTACCATTCCTTTTAAAATTAAAAAAATATTTTTTTGAGGTTTATTTTATGCAGTACCTTATTATGTGTTACATTTTGAATTTTATTCATAAATTTTGTAGAAAGTACATAAATATATGAGAAAATTTTACTTTGAAATAAGTCCTAAAATCTATTTTCAGTGCTATAAAATCTTAACTGTCGTCCATAGGACATACTGTATATAAATTACACATTTTTTTAATAATATGAGGAATCTTTTGTATATTTTAAACTACAAATAAAATAATAAATTTTTGGAGATATTTTATGACCTGGTTCATTAATTATTATAACCTAAAAGAAAGGTCTCACCTTCAAAATCCACCTCTGTGTCTCAATTTTTTTTTAAAATTCTCGTTTAGAAATTACAGTTTGCTAAAAATCTCATTCTTTAGAATACAACGCTAATTTTCTGCAATAACAATCTTTTTAAAAATTACTATAGTGACAGAGCTCTAATTTTCTCGATCTCTGATATTTTCGGTCATTTTACAATGCATATATGTGTGAAACACGTGTATATTTGATAGAAAATACTTTAACTAACATATCAAGAAATTTAAAATAACTCTTTCTTTCCATTTAAATTATATTTATGAACATAAACTTACAGTATTTTTTATTTATTTATTCTTTTAGCCGTAAAACATCGTTGTTTTTTCAAACACCAGAATCTAATTTTAATAAATCAACTTATCTTTCAATAAAGATTACGTTAACGAAAATAATGTCATTTTCTGCTAGAAATACACTTTTAAAACGCATTTCAGTTACGGTAGAAAATATTTAATAGCAGTTTTATATAAATAGGACAGTTTAACGAAAATTAAGTTATGATAAAGAAAACAATTTTGGTGTATCATAATACATTTTTTTTTCTTTCTGCACTTAAATTTCAGTGAATAAATCAGTATTTTTTATGTGCATTCCCGTTTGCATGTAGTATCGAAGCTACCATCATGTATTTAATATACATAACAGTGACATTAAACAGTGTCTGGATGAACTGCTGCACTGCTAATAAATAACAGTTTCCTTCTTCTACTTTTTTTTCATAAAAACTCTGTTCACATATCACTTAATTTGATTGCACGCACGACAATCCCCTCTTTTCATTCCCTCACATTAAAACCAAATATAGTAATAACGGTATTGCCGTTTCCTTTATTAGCAACAGCTATTAATTCATAATCAACCCGTACATTTCCCCCTTCCGCACCTACTTCACACTACGGTGAGCAGAAGTAACAGGTGGTGTTAGAAAAAAAAAATAGAAAGCTGAATTTACTCCCACATAAAACTTACCATTAAATTTATATGCTTCAAAATTTTCCTACATTAGGAAAATGTAAAAATTAAAGTTAATTGATTAAAAAAAAATAATTTTCACTAGAGTAGCTTCGACATTTTAAACTAAAATTACTAATGAACATTTTTAATGATAGTCCCGTGGGGTTATTATGAATATAAATAAAATGTAGGAAATGTCTTATCGCATATAAAATTAAGAAGTAGCAGCGTAATGACAAACCGGGCCATCGCTAAAACTTCTTATTGAGGGGGGAGAGGACCTTAAATTGCCAAGTCAAATTTCAGTATTTGCCAACTCATTGAAAAGAAAAAATAAATAGTTTTCGTCAATTCAACAAGTTTGCCAACTAGTTTTATAATTTTGCCAAGTTACCACAATCAGAAAATGTAATACAGTTCTTATTTGTAAAAAGTTTAATAATATTCCCAATTAGATTTGTAACTTTTGCCAAATCTATCAGAAATAGAAAGTATATTATAGTTTTTATTAAAGTTTAAGATAAATTTGCCAACTAAAAGGTTTTTAATTTGCCAAGTATAACAGCATTCGGGAACGTTTGGTGGGGGAGGCTCCCCCCCGTTCCCCCCCCCCCCCCCCTTAGAGAGGGCACTGATGACAAAAAAATGTCAGTTTGAAATTAATTGCAGTTGAAGAAGATAAAATAATGCCAAAAGAAAGGAAAATTAAGCCTTAAAAGTGAAGCAATTTGAATATATTTCGTCCTATTGTTTAAGGTTTGAATTTAAAAATAACCTCTGGATAATCTAAGAAACATCTGAAACAAGGGTGTCCAACCTTTTGACTTTCTCGGGCTGCGTATGGGATGAAAATGTTATTTCGGGCCGCATTTAAAGGGGAAAAAATTCCCATGTCGTAAATACAATGTATTAATACTAATGATAGTTCTCAAACACAAGTGTGAAAGAAATGTAGCAATATCGAATGAGAAAAAAATGCAAAAATGTCAAAGAAAGTAATGCTTGACTTCCTTTCTTTGAAAAACTCTTTTAAAATTATTGAGCATATCCGACAGAACATTATGGCTAGCCATATGATATTATTGACCGAAAATAGATATACAAAACATTTGCATTTCTTCTTAGACCGGAAGTTAAAAGTCCTTAATAAGTGGGAAAGGTGGACTGTACTAAATATACCAGCATGTTGTTCACTCAGTTTCATTTTCCAAATGCTGCTGCAATCAGTGTTGAATTTAGACATTTTTCTCCGGGAGTGAATTTTGTGCTCCGGGAGGGGGAGAGATTATACTTTTTAACTATTACCAAATGCAAAATCTCAAATCTTCCGGGGGAGACGTTTTGATACTCTGGGGGATGTCCCCCCAAGGCTATAATCTGAACTCATGACTGTGCTCCGTTATCTAGTGCATTATGTGAACAGTGTATTAATGGAAATCCACTATCATGTCTTTCAAACACTCGTCGTAAAGTTTTGGATTTCTTTGATGAAGCGTTGACTCTTTTCAAAGATTCCATTTTCGTAAGTATTTACTAATCTAATATTTCAAAAAGAATATCACTTTTTAGTGAAATTTTGGATTCTCTGCCTGTGCATAATTCTCTGCTGGTTGGACAGTCCTGACCTAGAAGAAGACTAATTGCTCCACCAATGGTCAAGTTATCATGAAATGGGAATAGAGATTTTATAATATTTTTAATTGAGAAATTAGAAAGACTTCTAGACCAGGACTGTCCAACCCGCGTCCCGGTAGATAATAGATTTTTTTTCTAAAATAATTATTGTTTTTTTTTTTTAAATATTAGATTAGTAAATATTTTCGGCATTGGAATGTTTCAAAAAGTCAATGATTCATTAGAGAAAGCCAAAAGTTTACTACGAATGTTTGAGGAAAATGATAGAGGATTTTCATTTACCCTTTGACCACGGGTCGGGACATATGCGTCCCAGTAGATTATTTTTTTATTCTAGTAGTACCATTTATTGAAAAATAATTTCTGTCATACACGTGTACTAGGGTATTTTCAAGAGAAATCTACCTCAAAGAAAAAAGTTAGAAAATTGTGGAATAAAAAAAAATGGTCGCCAGTTCTTTTCCGTAATCAAAGAGCTAAGCCCTGTTCGAATAATTCCCTGGGAAGTAGATCAGCATTCGAAAATTGAAATTGAGTGACCTATGCTTGTATATTTAGTACAGTCTACATTTGGTCAAATATTTTGTATACTATTTTTGAGCAACAAAATATAATGTAACCAATCATAATGTTCTGGCTTATGAGCTCAAAAAAAATTTCGAAAAGAAAAGAAATCAAACATTACTTTCTTTGACATTTTTGAATTGTTATCACGTTGGATAGTACTACATTGAACATTACTTGAATAAATGCTTCAAGTGCTGCCAAGAATCAAGAAGGATGTTTTTAGACATTATCTGATTTATATCTTTACCACACTAAAATAGCTACCAAGAGAAACTTCTTCATGAAACTATTTTACATTCTGGAGATTAACTACTGAAATTCTCACAATTCATATAAATAAAATTTTAGAGTACCTTATACAACTATTCATTTTGAATGTGCCAAAGTACAGAACCAAAGAAACATCTCTCAAATTCTAGCACTGTGTTTTTGATAGAGGGTAAAGGAAAAGAAAATGTAAAAGTTTGAATAGTCTTGTTAAGTATTAAATTTAATTTAGCTGGAACCCTTCAATGATCTTTCCCGATTAGGAAATCACACATTAACCTTTGGATGAAAATTAAGTAGATGAGTATTCAGTATCTAATATTATCTAAATCAGGGACGAAATTTCCGCTCGCCAGCTCGCCATTGGCGAGCAAATATTTAAGGTTGGCGAGTAAGTTTCGTCTTTTGAAATCTTGTGCTTCAAATCAAACTGCATACGCTCAGAATATCGTGTCTCAATCTAGCGACACGCGGAAGTGTTTTAAAATCAAGCGACGGCATTTATTTTCCAAAAGAAGAAAAAATACAGCGTCACCCACTTCCATTTCTCTACTACGGAGGAACAAACTTCCCCCATCTTCATTCGTTCCCCCGCTTTCACACCGCGCAAGCGCCAAGGCTGCTTTTTTCGCTTCCGAGGACGAATCTGATCGCTCTTCACTCTGTGCGAAGTGAATCAGGTTTCGCCACCTAAGTTCAGCTGCTTGGAACATGGTAAAAATTATTAATTTTCTCCCAAATTTTTAACATTTTAAAAATTGTTCATATTTTTCATGAATGTAAAATGTTCTGGATTTAACAGACAGCTCCTTCTAACAATGGTCAATTTAAATTCAGTTTGTCATAAATAGTTCCTTTTCTGGGCAGATGTGGAGGCCGACGTTACTGTCTGAATGAATGTAAAATAGTGGCGAGCAAAAATTTTAGTCTGGCTAGTATCTTTCAACTGAAATTTCATGCCCTGATCTAAATACTGTTTTCACCATCAGAAAATAGACATTTGATTTTCAAGTAGTGTGTTTATAAGAACTATATCCTTAACCCTTTGAGACACAACAACTCCGATTTGAAAACTATTTAATCAGATATTAGAATACATAATTTTAAGCATGTAAAAAATAATTTAACAAATTTAAAACATATAAACAAAAAAATTATTGACTAAAAGGTACTTTTTTCATATCTGCAATAAACAGAAAATTACATACTTCTCATAAATATTGCAAATTTTCTAATACAATATTGTAAAGTATACGAACTTACCTTTGTAAAAAAATTATATTTGGAAGTCTCCAGCCTTTTTAATTTGACAAAATTTACGAAGTTCATTTTAGCAATAACTCTATGAAACTGCTCAAATGGTAAATAAAACTTTAGTATTAAACATTAACTCTGTATCGCCGTCTGTTGTGAATTATATGAACAATTTATATTAACTGCTGTGTTGGAAGATAGCAGCAATAAATAAAATCGTCTTTGAAAACCCACTGTATAAGTAACATAAGTAGTATAACTTTTAGGTATGTTGCAGATATGGAACACGGTGACACAAAAAGTTACATTTTAAGTATTATTTTTAATGACAAATGTTTAAAAAATTTTCTCAAGTAGCCTTTTAAAAAAATTTTAAGGTTTATTTTAAAAATTTTAAATATAATGAGCAAACTTTTAAAATCGCAATGCGTTGGCATCGCATGTCTACTTTTCGATGGTAAAATCTTTATTTTGATAATTATATTAGGTAATAAGAGATTGCATATAATTTTCCGAAGGTTAACATGGGATTTCGCTATCAATGAGAGAAAAACCTGCATCGGTGAAGATTTTCTTTTAGTTAAATATTCTGAATACCCAACCTAAGCCCTGATATTATATCCTGACGGATTTTTATTTATTTATTTATTTATTTATTTATTAGGCTATAATGCAAAGTATTACAACAAAAAATCCAAATGACTTTTCAGAATTTTAACTTCATAACTTTCCCACGCAGGTAATTCAGGCAAGTAAACTTGTTTGGTCAAACATTATATACTCTATTTGGTTTCAAATCCAAAGTCGTTAAACTAAACACTACTTGAAACTCAAGTTTTGAAAAAAGTCTGTTTTTCGTAATAATGAGAACAATCAAAATCAACAATGAAATGTTAGTTTCTACAATGAAGAAGAGGAATGAACTCTTATACGAATTACAAAAATCTTGTTAGGCTATTATGCAAAATATTGCATCAAAAAATCTAAATGACTTTTCATAATTTTAATTTTATAACCTTCCACCACAGATAATTCTAGCAGGTAAACGTGTTTGGTCAAACATTACATACTCTATTTAGTTTTAAACCCAAAGTCGTTAAAAAAAAACACTTTTTGAAGCTCAAGTTTTGAAAATATTCTGATTTTCGTAACAGTCAAAACAATCAAAAACAAAAATGAAATGTTAGTTTTTACATAGTGAAGAAGTAGAATGAACTCTTATGCGAATTACAAAAATCTTGTTAAGCTATAGTATTGCCTCAAAAAATCCAAATGACTTTTCATAATTTTAACTTCATAACCTTCCAACGCAGATAATTCTTGTAGGCAGGTAAACTTGTTTGTCAAACATTATATACTTTATTTAGTTTTAAACAGAAAGTCGTTAAACTAAACTATTTGAAACTCAAGTTTTGACTCAATATTCTGTTTTTCGTAACAGTCAAAACAATCAAAAACAACAATGAAATGTTAGTTTCTACAGTGAAGAAGGAGAATGAACTCTTATACAAATTACAAAAATATCCTGTTTCGGATGAATGGAAAACAAAATTTAAACAGTTTAAAAAAAATAAATGCTTGTTTTATTATTTATATTTTTATTAAGATCTAGATAGAAAAAAGAAAAGAAGTTGATTTTTAAGGTGACTAACCTTATTAAACGAAAAAAGGTTTGATTATTTTGTTAATTAAATCATTAATATACATTTTTTTTTTCAATATTAAGTTATGCACACTTTGGATATTACATCAATTTTCATTTTTCACTAATATTTTCCAGTTATTAAGAACTTATGAAGGTAATTAAAAAATACTTTGGATTTTCAATCATGAAATCTCTGGAGTGTTTTCATTAGTTCCAATGCACCTGGGTGAAAATAATTTTACGAGAGTTTTTCATTTCTTTTTCTTTTTTTTTTCTTTTCATACATTATATATTAGCCAATGACATTTTATCCTCTGTCATCTCTTAAAAAATTAATTATTTAAACAAATTTTATCGCCTTTTTGTTTTTTCTCAATTAAATCCATTTCTCCTTTTTAGCTATGAAATTAACCTGTCCAAATGACTATAGCCCTAGGCCCAGCTTTAAATAGACTATATTTCTCATAATTTCTCAACATCATGAGTAACATGATCTTTATTACTTTCTTCTATCTTCACAAGAAGAAAGTATTGGATTCATGAAAATTTTCGGCTTTCGGTTTTCGACGGATTTATACGTTTTAGAACGTCTTGAACACGATTTGACTGTTTTTAGAAAATGTCTGTCTGTATGTGACAAAAATTTTGTGGGCGCTCTATCTCATGAACTGATATAAATTGGTGCTCTGATTAGTTTTTATTGTAAATCGCCCAAGAGGTGGCGCTGCTATGGTGCATTTTTTGCGATTTACGCACTAGCTCTATCTCAAGAACTAATGCACTGATTTTCATCAAACTTCAGATTCTGTTAGACCCTGACATAAATAGACTCTGATTACATTTTGGTGTATATAACCCAACAGGTGCGCTGCTATACTACTTTTTTCATGATTGTCATGATAGTTATATCTCAAGAACTAATGCACATAATTTCACCAAACTTCAGATTCTGTTAGACCTTGACATAAATAGATGCTGATTACGTTTTGGTGTAATTAGCCCAACAGATGGCACTGCTATGTTACTTTTTTATGATTTCCACGATAACTATATCATAAGAACTAATACACAGAATTTCATCAAACTTTAAATTCAGTTAGACGTTGACATAAGTTGTTGATTAGGTTTTGGTGTAAATCTTCCAACAGGTAGCGCTGAAATGCTGCATTTTTCGGGATTTACACGATTTTAGCGATAGTCATATCTCAAGAACTAATGTACGGAATTTAATAAAACTTTAGCTGCAGTTAGACCTTGATGTAAATTAGTGCTGATTTGGTTTTAGTACATGTGAAACCTGTATGAGATAGAGAAAGTTTTGTGATTGGCACATCCGACTAGTCTTTTTAACACTTTCCAACACAGTTGAAAAGTATTTATGAATTCGGTTTGTCTGGCCGTCTGTCTGTCCGTGCTCTAACTTGCATAAATGATACTCAGATTGCCATGTAATTGATAATGATTCAGATATACATCACTGATGTGTACTATAAGATGCTTACTGTTCACTATGGCGTGAATAGCACACTTATCGTTCATTTACAGGGAAATACATAAGAGCTCGGTTACAGTACTGTCTATGAGCAATAATTGCTGGAAGCTGGAAGTACGTTTTCAGTTATAGCATAAGTTTTTAAATTTAACTAATTTTCTGTATATTACTTGGTGTATAGAAATTCTATAGATCATATACAGAACTGAACAAAAGAATTCGAATACATTTCCGTTTACTGAGGAAAATTGCTGAAGAGGAATTTTCAACTGTGTTATGCGTTTCCTAACTGAACTAAAGTTTAGCATATTATGTAGTATATATTCAAATCTATAGATCATATACAGGGCTTCACAAAAGAATTGGAATATTTTTCCGACTATAAATGTTAATTGCTGAAATTGGGTTTTCAAATGTGCTATGCGTTTCTCAATTTTTTTACTTAAATATCATCTCTCACCTTATTAAACGGAGAAATTTTTGTTACCGTATTCTGAATGTGTTGGATGGATAGTGTTTCATAATATATGCTTTACACATGATTTATCTTTCTTTTTGTAATCTAATGAATAATTTAATAAATCTGTTCTGATTAATTAAAATATTTATTTTCAACTCCATTACAATTAATTTAACATTCGTTCTAGAAAAATCTAACTTCTGTTGCTACATTTCAATTTAGTAGAATAAATTATAAGAATTGTATCTCCCCAGTTATGATGTGTGGACTACTTTGATTATAAGAATAGGCGAAGTTTTGATTGCGAATGTACTTTTTGTCCAATAATAGTCAATGTGCGTAAAAGTTATCAAGGCTATCTTTCTCTAACTTTTGATGAATGGGTGTGAAAACCTCGGAACTTGTGATTTTTCTCTTCATATCGATATTTATGCAAATTTCTACATCTCGTCAATCGATATGGCAGTATTTAAGCACTGGTATGCGATGGGAAAGTGGAACTTTGGATCGAGTTCTTCTCCCAGTGAGGTTCTCTTAGATCTGACTAGTGGAATCAACTATCCGCAGCTGAGAAGGAATAGTATATGTTGGTAAGCGTAAAATTACGTTATTTTGTGCTAATTGAAATAAAGGCGTTTTGGTGCTCATGGAGTGCCACTGTCAGTGTTATCATAGGCGGACATCTTGAAGTCGGAGTTGAACTAGTTTGCATAGTGGGTATTTAATCTTGCTAAAGGTATTTCGTCTTGCCGCCTCATCCAAGTTGTAAATGACATTTTGAGTTATCTTTAATTGATATTTAAAGCTTTATTTTTCTGAGTGAAGTTTTGTGGGAACTGATTTCTGTCTGGACTGAGGAAAATTGTAGAGCTTTTCTGAAAACCTTGCCCTTTTTAAGATTTTAATAAAAGTGACTTTGGTTTTATACAATTTGTGCTCATTTCCGACTAGCTAGCATTGCTCACTGTCAATAACAGCGACATGGCTGTTACAAATCAAGTACTAGTAAAGTAATCTATATTGCAAAAGAAACTTCCTAGAAAAAAAATCTGGTGACCTGAACTTTGATCATCACATATTTACAATATAAACCAATATCTTCAGGTTTAGAGCAAAGTGTATTTTCCTTTAGTAACTTCTATCCTGTTACTTCAAATTTAGTTTTAAAAATTGTTTTACAGATAAAATTTTCTTTCAAATTTTATACTAGTAAGTAAGACTAGTTTTTGTAAACAACAGAATTATTTACTTGTGCACAAAAAGAAGATGAATTTTTTTATTTATTAAATGTAACCTCTTTTTTGCTTGTAACCTACTTTAGAATATTATTACCTGTTTTACTTAATACAGCTTTAAAAGACTGCATTTTAATTTCAAAGTTGAAGTTTTTCATGCTGATTCAAAGTATGTAGAGATTAGACGTATATTTAAACAATATTGTTGTTATTCAGTAAAATTTGTATCTTAGAAATTCAAAATATCATAAAAAGCTCACGTAAAATTTTCACCTACCAGTGAATGCAATATTGAACTAATACTACAAGGTTAACTTTTAATCTGGAGGCACGGCAGTGCCTCCGCCAAGTCGAGAAAGCACAGCCGTAAGCATACTTTTCTGGAAGCAACTCAGGGCACTTTTGACCCCCCCATATCTCCGCGCTGGAGTATCCCAAAAATTTTAAACTTCAATTATAGAGAGTATTTGGCACACAGGACCAAATTTTAAAATTACAACTTTCTGTCTTTTCTAGTTCAGGCGATATATGAACTCAAACATTCGATTTTTAGTCTCTTCTTACTCACTCGTTCACGCGTCATCAAAAAGATTGGGTAGATCCCGTAGCCCCAGAAACTTGACATTTGGAAAAAAGGTAGTGTTTAGAATACAAAGAAAGGAAAAATTATAAAATCCAGAAAATTCGAAAAAAAAAACATTCGAAAATTCAACAAATTCCATCAAAATTGAAAATTGAAAATAATACGATCTTGTAGTCTTGGAAACTTAAGATTTGGTGTGAAGGTAGTGTTTAACATCCAGAAAAAGAAAACATCAAAAACACCAAAAAAATCGAAAGCAAAATTGAAAAAATCGAAGAAATTGAAAAAAAACGAAAATTTGAAAACAATCCGATTTTGTTGCGCTAGAAAATTCAAATTAGGAATAAAGGAAGTATTTAGGATACAGAAAAAGGAAAATTAAAAAAATCCAGAAAATTCGAAAAAAAAAATAAAAAAATTAGAAAAAAATTGAAAAAATGAAAATAATTTGATACGATAACGCTCGTATTTATAAATTAATTTGGATGAAACTAATTGTGTGTATTAAGCTCACCAATGCCTCGACCGAGTTCGTTGGCCAGCTTGGTCCGCCATCTTGTTTCAAGATGGCGGCCACGGAAAATTTTAAAACTAAAATAAATATATAAAAAAGTTAAAAAAATCAAGTTTATTTTTTAATTAGGTGTTAGGACTTGATACAAGGATTCCAGAGCATTTTTTGTTTTACCTCTATCTTAAAAATTGGCTGAGATAGAGCAGTTTGAAATTCTAGGGTGGCTGACATTTTGAAACAAAACAACATATTACAAAAAACCAACGATAAATTTATGGTCAATAATGGTCAAGCAGGTTCAATCCCGAATGAATACTCCGTGTTATTATAACTGTAACTTTGACTTCGAAATTTTGATACGTTGCATTTTCTATTTGTTGATATTTTTGAACTATGATTTACGCTAAGTGAAATGTTGTTGTTGAAGAGGGATTTTCCATGTAAATCCGAAACGTCCAATTTTAATATGTTTTTAATGTTTTATGAAAGTGTATTGTAATGTCTGTAATTTTAATGATTTTAATATAAATTTATAAGTTTTAATGAACGCGATTTCTCGCAAATTATTTTCTTTCATTGTTGTAATCATTTTCCCAATCATACGCATAAAACTATATATTCATATCCATTAGCGCCAAATTCTCGCCAAACTTGGCGACAATTGGCGAAATCTCGCCAAATTTGGCGACAAAAATAAGTCTTCATAAATGAAGCCAACTTGGCTATAGCTCAATAATTTGGCGAATTTCTTATTCAAATTCAGTGTAAACGAATCTTTTGTAAACGGTTTCTTTGCATTTTAACTTGCTGTTTTCGAGTAACAGCTAAAATTTTAAAACGAAGATATAGGAAAGCTACCTTTTCCTGCCGGTACAGGCCGGAGGACTTTTTTATGAGTTGTCGGATGCAATCTATGTTTTGCATTAAATAAAGTAAAACATTGAAAAACAAATCCCACAGGATGGGGGATAGTTTGTTTTAGATAGATTTTAAGATAATTATCCTATTAGCTAGTACACCTTCCGTTATTGTTTTGTGTTATTTTCCCCGGATTATGCTTTTCTTTTCTTTTGTTTACGAATTTTGTAATAGAAAAGTTCCGCTATAGACTGGCTACGTTATAGACCTTTTTTTTTATAGACAGGTTCATTTTCTTTCACAGGCTTTACTCAATTTAATTTATATATGAAATATTTGTTGTTAAAAGATGTTGGTCGCACAAAAATTTTCACATCTCTCCCTCCCTCCCGACATTACTGATTGGTTATGGCTTGATAGTCCTTTCTAAATAAAATCATGGTGATTCTAAGATTCTCTTGATTTATCTCTAAATTGAACATAAACGATCCTAAGAAAACGGATCAATGAATTACTATATTGGCATGAGGAAATTTAGTTGCAGAAAAATGGAGCATATAGCTAACATTAAGTCTAATAGGAAAACCACAGCCTTGGCAAGATTGTATTAACAAGAAACCATCCAAATCTGGAGAGTGCCTCCGCCAAGTCGAGAGAGGACAGCCGTAAGCATACTTTTCTGGAAGCAACTCACGGCGCTTTTGACCCCCCCCCCCCCATATCTCCGCGCTGGAGTATCCCAAAAATTTGAAACTTCGTTTTTCTAGAGTATTTGGCACACAGAACCAAAATTTAAAATTACAACTTTCTGTCTTTTCTAGTTCAGACGATATATGAACTCAAACATTCGATTTTTTGTCACTCACTCACTCGTTCACGCGTCATCAAAAAGATTAGGTAGATCCTGTAGCCCTAGAAACTTGACATTTGGAAAAAAGGTAGTGTTTAGGATACAAAGAAAGGAAAAATTATAAAATCCGGAAAATTCGAAAAAAAAAAACATTCGAAAATTCAACAAATTCCATCAAAATTGAAAATTGAAAATAATACGATCTTGTAGTCTTAGAAGCTTAAGATTCGGTGTGAAGGTAGTGTTTAGTATCCAGAAAAAGAAAACATCAAAAACACCAAAAAAAAAATCGAAAGCAAAATTGAAAAAATCGAAAAATCGAAAAAAAATCGAAAAATTTCAAATAATTCGATTTTGTTGCGCTAGAAACTTGGAATTCGGAATAAAGGTAGTATTTAGGATGCAAAATAAGAAAAAAATAAAAATTCCGAAAAATTCGAAAAAAGAAATTCAAAAATTCGAAAAATTCGAAAAAAATTGAAAAAACTAAAATAATTTGATTTTTTAGCCTTAGAAACTTAAAATTCACAGTAAAGATAGTGTTTAGGATTCAGAATAAGTTAAAATAAAAAACGCAATAAAATTCGAAAATAAAATCAAAAAATCGGCAAAATCGAAAAATAAGGAAAATTTGAAAATAATTCGATTTCATAGCGCTAGAAACTTGATATTTGGAATAAAGGTAATATTTAAGATACTAAATAAGGAAAAATTCAAAAATATGGTTAATTCAAAAAATACCCATAAATTAGTGCAGACGATATATGAACATGAACTCAAAGTTTCGATTTTTTGTCACTCACACACTCACTCACTCTCGCGTCATCAAAAAGATTGTGTAGATCCCGCAGCCACAGAAACTTAAAATTTGGAATAAAGCTAGTGTTTCGAATACAAAGAAACGAAAAATTATAAAATCCGGAAAATTAAAAAAAAAAAAAAAAACATTCGAAAATTCAAAAATACGAACAAAATTGAAAATTGAAAATAACCCGATCTTGTAGTCTTAAAAACTTAAAATTTGGTGTGAAGGTAGTGTTTAGAATTCAGAAAAAGAAAACATCAAAAACACAAAAAAAATTGAAAAAAAAATCGAAAAATCGAAAAAAATTGAAAATTTTCAAATAATTCAATTTTGTTGCGCTAGAAATTTGGAATTCGGAATAAAGGTAGTATTTAGGATGCAAAATAAGGAAAAATTAAAAAATCCAGAAAATTCGAAAAAAAAATCAAAAATTCGAAAAAAAATTTGAAAAAAAAATTTAATAATTTGATCTTTTGGCCTTAGAAACTTAAAATTCGCGGTAAAGATAGTGTTTAGGATTCAGAATAAGTTAAAATAAAAACGCAATCAAATTCGAAAATAAAATAAAAAAATCGAAAGAAATCGAAAAATAAGGAAATTTTGAAAATAATTCGATTTCATAGCGCTAGAAACTTGAAGTTTGGAATAAAGTTAATATTTAAGATACTAAATAAAGAAACATTAAAAAATATGGATAATTAAAAAAATAAATAGAAAATTAAAAAAAAAAAAAAAAAAAAAAAAAAAGAAAGAAAGAAAGAAAGAAAAAGAGAGAAATTGAAAATAATATGATCTCGTAGTCTTAGAAACTGAAAATTTGGTGTAAAGGTAGTGTTTAGGATTCAGAAAAAGAAAAAATTAAAAACACAACAAAAATTGAAAATAAAATAAAAAAATCGAAAAAAAAACCGAAAATTTGAAAATAAATCGATTTTGTAAAGCTAGAAACTTAAAATTTGGAATAAAGGTAGTATTTAGGATACAAAAAAAGAAATAAAAAAAAAATCTGTAAAATTCGAAAAAAAAATCGAAATTTCGAAAAATTGAAAAAAATTCGATTTTGTAGCTTTAAAACTTAAAATTCGGTGTAAACTTATTGTTTAGGATACAGAAAAAGGAAAAATTAAAACACAATAAATTCGAAAATAGAATAAAAAACTCGAAAAAGATCGGAAATTTCAAAATAATTCTCGATTTTGTAGCGCTAGAAACTTGAAATTTGTAATAAAGGATACAAAATAAGAAAAAATTAAAAAATCCAGAAAATTATAAAAAAAATTCGAAAAAATCAAAAATTGAAAATTATTTTATCTTGTAGTCTTAGAAACTTAAAACTTGGTGTAAAGGTAGTATTTACTATTCAATAAAAGGAACAATTAAAATATTCGTTAAATTCGAAAATAAAATCGAAATATCTTTAAGAAATCGAAAATTTGAAAACAATTTGATTTTGTACTGCTAGAAACATTAGTTTTAAGATAATTGTCCTATTAGCTAGTACAACGCCCCTAATTGTTTTATGTTATTTCCCCCGGATTATGGTTTTCTTTTCTTTCGTTAACGAATTTCGTTATAGAAAAGTTTCGCTATAGACTGGCTACGATATAGGCGATTTCTTTATAAACAGGTTTGTTTTCTTTCACATGTTGTACTCTATTTACTTCACATATGAAATATGGATTGTTAAATGATGTTAGCCCCACAAAAATTTTCACAGCTCCCCCTACCCTCCCGACATTACTGGCTGGTTATGGCTTGATAGTCCTTTCTAAATAAAATCATGGTGACTCTAAGATTCACTTGATTTATCTCTAAATTGAACCTAAATGATCCTAAGAAGATGGATCAAATAATTACTATATTGGCATGACAACCAGGTAACTTAGAATTAAAATCGAAAAATTAATAAATTTATAAAAAGTCGAAAATTTGAAAATAATTCGATTTTGTAGTCCTAGAAACTTGACATTTGGCAGAAAAGCAGGGTATAGTACACAAAGTAAGGAAAGTTAAAAAATCCGTAAATAATAGAAAAAAAAGACTGAAAAAAACGAAAAAAAAAAAAACCATAGAAAAAAGGAATATAGTTTGATTTATTAGAAATTTCCGGAAATTTTAATTTTGGCTTTCTTTTTATACTAAAAAGTTCTTTTATGTTAAATATCAAGTATCTAGGGCTGTGAGTAATCTCTCAGATGGATAGCACCTATCCTGGAAGCAATTGATAGTACTTTTGACACTCCTCCTCCCATAACTTAGTGCTTGCCTAGGAACCTGAAATCTCTTTTTATCTACAGTACTTTGCAAACGAAACTAAAGCTTCAAATTTTTGATACCTGTAAATAATAGGGACAGAGTGTGGACTTAGCGAAAATCAGTGGATGATCTCCAAAAAGAACCCAAAATCAAGAAAAGAAGGATTACTTACAAAAAGAAGTGAAATCTCATCAAAAAGTCACCTGTAAAAAATGCAGCCAAGTCTCGTAACTCATTTACCGTAAAAAGTACTGAGATCGTATAAAGCCAAGTTTAACTATCTTATTAACGCTGAAATTTTCATTCACAAATCACTCCTAGTCTCTACATCTTTAGTTAATTATTATTTTGTGACTTGGCAATTACGCAGCACAGGGAAGTTATTACACCTTACTATGCTATGGGATGGGATGGGATAATTTAATTAAGGCAAATTATATACGCACAGGGAAGTTATTACACTTTAATATGTTATAGTATTATTTGATTAAGACTAACTATATACTACATCACATTCTCGTGCTACGTAATTGCCAAGTCACAAAATAATAATTAACTAAAGATGGAGAGACTAGGAGTGATTTGTGAATGAAAATTTCAGCGTTAATAAGATAGTTAAACTTGGCTTTATACGATCTCAGTACTTTTTACGGTAAATGAGTTACGAGACTTGGCTGCATTTTTTACAGGTGACTTTTTGATGAGATTGTTTCTTTACTAGAATCCATTGATATTTTGTTTTTATTGAATTGTTAGTTAATTTGTTAATTACTCTTTATGTGAAAAATCACTTCAGTTATTTAACTTTCACGCTTTTTGACATTATCATAATTGCCTAAACGTCAGTTGAGGCTCACTGTGGAGAAGCGAAAAGTTTTTGGTTTCCGTCTGTTTGTCTGTCTGTCTTTCTGTTCCGCGATAACTGCCGCAAAAATGATCCGATTAGGTTGATTTTTTTAGGAATGTTGGTGAGGTACCCGGAATTAGCTGTGTAGTATTTAGTTACATTTGGTTCATTCGTTCGAAAAATTTTGAACATTTCTTTTGAGGTCATAATGCTTTCCTATGGGAATGGAGAAGATTTTTTTAAATTTTAACATTCACCGAAAAGAAAATGTCGCATTGGGATAATTGTAAATGCTAAATTATGGATACTAAATTTACGAAATGGAGATTTTAATTTAATCCAAAATTTACCATTATATTTATTAGAATTTCGAAATTGTATGAATTTTTGAGAAAATTTATGCATTAATTTGAAAGATGTGAAACATTTTAATTTCTCATTTTTTACAAAAATTTCCAATGTATTTATTTTTCTCTCTTTCATTAAATGGTTGCTAAGCAACTATATTTCAAAGAATATCAACAAAGGAAAATTCAAGTGAATCGCATTATTTTGACGCGAAATTTTATTAACAAAATAGCTAATTATCGGGTGATTTAAGTTTTTAATATGCTTTTTTAATGAGATATATGAGAATTTTATTTTAACTACTAAAAAAATATTACCAAATTGGTTTCCCAAATGAAAATAACAAAAACGTTGAATGTGTAAATTGAATGTGGGTCACATGAGAGGAATTTATATTTGTATAAATATATTTTATGCACAAAATTTTATCCAATTTCAGCAACATATGATGTTTAGTGGTTGAAATATAAGTATTCTTTTAAGGATAGGATAAAATCCCTTGTACAAAGAGATGGTTATTCTAATGAAATTAAAATAGTAAATACATTCACACATATACTCAAGAAATGAAATAGCACAATTACTGGAAATTGAGAATCTAAAATTAAAGCGACAACGGGCGGTTCAGGAGGGCTCCACCCCCCTGAAGTAATGTATTGTTATTCTGAAAAAATACAGTAATAATTAGTTTATCCTATCATTGCATAACACTGTGTTTAATGCGACACTCCTAAAATTTCCGGAACTTTCTATACATTTTATATTCTTATAAATATCTAACGTTAAAAAATTGAATTTTAGGATATCAAATATTATGCAGATAATGTTAAAAATCAGTTAGATTAATAAACAATGATTTGTAGAGCTGACGTTGAGGCCTCTGATCTGTAGATTTACTAGTATATACATTTCTGATTCAAAAGAAATGTGCAAAATTTCTTTACTGCTATGTAAATATAGAAATTATTATGGAAATAAATAAATTCTTAAATGTTTTTTTAGTACACATATTAAAAAAAAAAGGTGCTGTAAAATTGCTATTTAGAAATCGGAAATAAATTTGCTTTTTCAATATTCTCCACACACATTTAAAAACATATCTTATATTGCTATTAATTTTTAAAATATGGCTCACTCACCTAGCAACGTAAAAAACGATGTCACAAAATATTTATTAAAAAGTAATTGAAATGATCTTATAATGAAAATATAGTTAATATCAGAGTACAATACATTTAAATAATTAAATAAAAAAAATTAACTTATTGCATAAATAATTTGTTTAAAGAGTATAATGAATCATATCAGTGGACTGTGACATAGTCCTAGTTTGTATCACTTGTTAGTTTACAAAGTTGAAGTGGATTTTTTTTGTCATTATGTGTTACTCTTAATTCAGTGCTTTGTAAAACTAATCTCAAATTTAATTTTAAAGCGTAATCTTGTTTATTTATATAGTTTCATTTGATAAATAATGACAGTAGTAAGAAACTGAGTCAAGTCCATGGGCAGAAAATTAATAACTGTTAAAGGGAAGGGCTCAACTAGAAGCAGTATTTGAAAACTTCAGTGTGAAAAAGGAGCCTGTTAGCCACTTTGTCTGTAGCAATGTAGGTTATTTGTTAGTAGATTATAATCTATGATCATCTAATATAACATTTTCATCAAATCTATCTTAATAATAATAATAACAATAATATTTTTTCTTGAAATAACTGTGATTAAAAAAAAATCACGAATTTTAAGACCACGTCATCAGCTACGTGGTCAAGTTAAAGACAGGTGAGGATCATAAAATAGAAAAATTAAATAAAATAATATGAAATATTAACTTCAGAAAACTTAATTCTGCAGCAACATTCACTTCAGTCCAATTTTTAGCATGATATAAATAATTTGTGGAAAAAAACGTCGGGTATGTGCTAGAATGAATTCGTGGACATTATGGTTGCGTATGCGCAGAAAAACGAAGCCGGGTTCAGTACAAACCCTGAACCAAAATTCTCATTGGATCAGCGTGATATATGTAAAACAACAAAAAAATAAACGAAAGATTCGCCATGATCACAAAAAAATCACAAAATTGTTAACAATGGATAGATGTTTCCGGAGAAATCGATACTAAACGGAAAAATAGTCTAAATAGGGATTTCAAGTTCAGACAATTTCAAAGCTAGGCATAAGTTTCCCATTAGAATTTTCAGTAAATGTCAACAAAAGATAAAATGTTGGCAACTTTAAACGTACTTACTTTATTACTTAAAGTAATCATATTATACAGACGATATAATTCATTTCACTGAAACTAGTTATAATCACGTTTGACGTACATTTTCCAACTTGTTATATTAGTTAGACTGTGGTGTAATATAACCTTTGTTAAGTAATATTTATGTGAGATATGATAAAATAATCAAAATCTGTACACTTGATGGGGATACTTTGTGACACACTGACATTGTTACAAATCAATTGTCTCTCAACGAACGTCCAAAAATATCAGCTACAGTAAGGCCAAGACTGATCATAAAGTAATTGACATATACTTTATGAACTTGGAAAAGCAGTTGGAGGGTATCTCGCCCATGAACCAATGAAATTACGACGAGACGAATTTGGTGGACGACTCTGGAAGTAAAAATGTGATCACTCGAAGAGAATCAAAATATCCTGAACAGATTCAAAATTAGTCTAAGGCTTATACTTCAATCGTGGTATGAAGAAGCTCTGTGGGGAACGAGCATCAATTTACAACAGCTACAAATCCGAAACGTTGGGGTCCACTTGAACCGAGAACAGACCGTACAGGTTGAATCAACCCTAAGTCTCTGAGGACTGATTTATATCACTTATCCTTCCTATTCTGATAAGGAAAGACGGTCCAAAAGTTATCATCAGGAGCCGAAGGAGATTTTGTATGAAAGGAACGAGGTTTTATTCATCATCGACCCATTAACGTCAGTGCACAAACGAGAGCTGTGTGCGATCAAAGATGTAGATTAAGCTAATAAAAATGTTTAAACATGGTAAAAAATAAAAGGTTTAATAAACGCTTTATTGGCTAATTTTGTGAAAGCAAGTTTTTCTCTTGCATTTCGAGGCAAAAACACACCTGTCACAAAGTAACGATGGGGTAACTTTGTGACATCTTTAAACCTAAATTTATAAGTTGATTTTAAAGATTTTAATCTAAGATTGGCGTAATACGTCGTTATGCAGGAAAATGATATATAATCAATGTTGAGCAATAGTCAGTATTGCATTAGTTATAAAAGAGAACAGCTGGTGTGAGAAATACCTCAAAATTGGTCACGAAGTAAGGTTAAGTTACAGTATTTATATATACATAAATAAATATTTCATTTATATATATTATGATCGTTTTTATATTCAAATTATTTCTGTTTGTATATAAAAATTAATAAATGACTTCTTTATATTAAATGTATTGTATCAATATTGAAAAAAATGCTTATGTACATAAAACAGGGTTGCTAGAAAATATGTATGAAAAATTTCCTTCTTTTGCCAAGATCATTTTCTCTATCTCACCAAGTTCCCTATAACAAAAAAGTATCAATGCATTTAATAATAGCACATCTCTCTCTCTCTCTCTCTCTCTCTTTTTTTTTTTTTTCAAAAAATACCATTTCAGTAAAATCGAATCGAATGATAATGCTGCAAATACTCTGCAAAACTTGCGAACATCATGAAGTTACAATGTGTTCATGAGTAAAACGAAGAAAAACAAAAGCAAAAAAGACATTCAGAGCATATCAATAAATATACTTGAATATACTAATTTTTCAAGATGCTGCAAATCGGAAGTTTGACGATTAAAAAACAGAAAAAAAGGGCAAATAGTGTTTGTGATAGAGTTTTTATAATGCAATGATTTGAAGAGGCGGTTGTATTTGTTTTTGTACGATAACAGAGAATAAGAGTCAATATTGAAGTACCTGTAGACGTCAAATATATAGAATGATATTTTACGGCGAAAGGGTCGATATTCTACCACGCAATTCTTGTTTTGTTCGCAAACGTTTGTACTTGGAGAAAATAGTTCATTACTTAAAATAAACGTTTGTAATCTGCGATAAAATGAAGAGAATTATTACTTCATTTACTCACATAATTTACACTTCCCCATATTTTTTGTACGCCTTAGACTGCAAAAAATAATTGTTCATTAGTTAAAATAAACGTTCGTAACCTACGATAAAATGAAGATAATTGTTATTACTTCATTTACTCACATAATTTACGCTACCGCACATTTTTTGCATGCCCTACACTTAAAAAAAATTGTTCATTACTTAAAATAACCATTTGTAATCTGCGATAAAATGAAGGGAATTATTATTACTTCATTTACTCGCATAATTTACGCTCCCGCACATTTTTTGCACGCCCTACACTGAAAAAAAAAAAAAAAAAAAAAAAAAAAAAAAAGGTTTTACAGTATAATACTGACATCCCAGATGCCAGTATTATACCGTAAAATTAACAGTAATAAACAGTAAAATGAGCAGTAACACGCTGCCGTGCAAGTGTACTTTTGAAAGAGAACTTGGTCAAAAAACAAATATTCGTTGTAATTTTCACTTGAAGCATATGGGATAATTTTAATTAATGAAATGCGATTTCATGTTAATTGTACACGCGAGTATTTCTCATTCTATTTGTAAGTCAAATTTCAGTTCTGCAGTCTAAAAAACTGTTGATTTTACAGTATACTAATTTTAAACTCTTTCCACCATAGTTGAAATGTGATGCTTATGACTTCGATTTATCTGCTGGCTGTCTTTTGGTACTCTTAACTCTCGTAAATAAACTCGGATTCTCATATAATTTATATATGTTATTGAGGTTTATTATAGTATGTTCTACAATGAAAATGAAGTGTGTAGCCTTTATAGTTTGTTTACAGGGACACTGAAAAGTATTTCTTTACATTATGATAAATGCGGAAACATCGGTTGAAGTGCATATTAAAGATGTTTCACTATTTCAAAAATAATGAAATTGATATAAATCACTGAGGTTTACTACAAGATGCTTACTGTAGAATATGGTGTGTGAAGTATTTACTGCTCATTTACAGGGGCGCACAAGAGAATTCTCTTGCAGGACTGTCTATGAGATTCAATTGTTGGAATTGCATTTTCAGTCCTGGTATGCGGTTTTAACTAAAATTTTGCATATTATGTGGTGTGTATAAATTCTATGGATCATATACAGGACAGTGCAAAATAATTTGTAAAATTATGTAATGCATTTTCCAGCTGAACTATATTTAATAATATCTAAGACCATGTTGGTATAATATAAATAAATTCACATACAGGGCTAACGTAAAGAGCTGGACTGTAATTAATGGAAGTGCGTTTTTAGTTGTGTTATGCACTTTTTCCCTTAATTCAATTTTAACTTAATATGTGGTTTGTGTAGAAAGCTGTAGATAATATACAAGGCTGCATGAAAGAATTTTAGTATATTTCCGCCTATTGGCGAATTTGCTGAAGGTGAATCTTTAACTATGCCATGCGTTTTGTAACTGAATATGTTAGCATAGTATGTAGTATATAGGCAAATCTATAGATCATAAACAAGACTGCACAAAATAGTTCTAATAGCTATCCGACTATGGATGTTAACTTCTGAAAGAGGGTTTTCATACGTTCTGTAAATTGTTTATTTGCGATATCTTCTCCATCTTATTAAACGATAAAGTTTCGTTACAGTAATCTGGATGTGTTGGAAAGTGTTTTATAATCTATGCTTCACGAGTGACTTTTATTTATTGTTTCTTTCTGTGTTTGAAATTCCCTACTGTATTATTAATATTATTATAATAAACTCCTTCTAAGGTTGATATAAAGTTACAGCTTGTCTTTATTTAGATTACATGTTTAAGAATTTTAATTAGTCACAAACAATAAAATACGGTTGATTGAAACACTACAAAATTTTATCGTTTTCATAACAATATAAACAATATCGAGCATTTTAACTATCCGTTATGGTTTGTATATAAGATGTTATTTAGATAGCGTTGAATTTTCAACAAAGAAATAAGTTATATTTATTTCATTATTATTGCTGTTATTATTATTATTTTTATTAACAGAGAATTTGGTGGATACGAAGGAAAAATCTGGAGTTTTGGATTGCGGAATCCGCTGAGAGATTGTTAGCTGCATCAGAAAAGACAAGAGTGCGGGATCACATTTAGCGGGGTTGAAATCTCTATAAAGATGATTTAACTTGTGATCGCTTACAAATTTAATATTTCGGGTATAATATATTATAATATACTCCAAAATTTCATGTAAGCGAAAAGATATATGCTTGGAAAGAAGAGTAGATCAGGAATAGGTGAGAATACCCTTTAATTGTCCTGGTTCAGATCATACAGTAAATACAGGAAAATGGTTGCGTAGCTACACTGTAAAAAAAATTGCAGTAAAATTACGGGCAGAGGCCGGCAGCAGAGATTCCAGTCATACCCCGTAAAAAAAAACAATCCATGCCCATCATTTTGTGCAGCCCGTAATTTTACGGGGCAAAGTAATACAGTATTATAATGCACAGGATATAATGCACTTTAAAACACAATAACAATTTACTTACTGCTCCGTAGCATGTAGCACGTTAGATAATCATCACAGAATCGCTTTTTTGGCGGGTTAAAATTTTCGAAACACGAGTAAAATGAAGAGTTACACCCTAGCGGAGGACAATGTATGGGGTTGTACCGTATTTTTGCTAGCATATGGGCTAGAACTGTAAGAATATGTGGATTGCTCTTAATTTTCTAAGTATCTAAGGGATAAGGCCGCTTATTTAGTGGATCAGACCGCTTTTCATCAAATAAGGCTGTTGACCATGAAAATTGAAGGACAAACGTTCATAAATTTACAGTTTTTTCTGAGAGTGTAATGGCTGCCGAAGGATAATCTCATAGGATCAATTCTACATGTTGATGAGTATAGAGCGAGCGGTCAGAGAAGAAATAATGAAAATCATACACCACAATTATTCATTGTAACTTAATGGCACAAAAGTTTTTGGTACACTGAGAAAAATGACACTTTCAAATCTGAGTAAATCGATGTTTTCATTTTGTTATGAAACTTTTTGTTTCAAATAGGATGACCCAATGCTTTCAATTCTGAAATACCAGAAATACTCAAAATATTGAAACATGGACATACTTAAAACTGAACACATAGAGGTCAGTTCATACTCATTTTTGAAACATGGACATACTCAAAAATGATTAGAATCAGTGCAAACATGGACATATACACACATATGAGCACATTATGTTTTATTCTTGAGTGTGTGCATGTTTTCAGAAATGAGTATATACATGTTTCAAACATGAGTAATTTTGATTCGGAGCCATTTTGACTATGCGACATACTCAGATTTGAGTATTTTTTGCCCGGTTTTGAAAATGTCGTTTTCAGAGTGTACTGAGTGCATGATTAGAGTATATGAATAATTAGATATCTGTTAGATATTACCATGTGGATAATTTTAAATTAATTAATAAACTTAATAAGTTAGCAAGACTAATAACATGTTACAAAACATGTTACAACGTTACAAAAAAAATTAGCAACCCTGTGTGTAGGCATAAAAATAGAGAAGGAGCGGCTATCATTTAGCAAATATGATTCAGACAGAAAAATGTACAACTTACAAATTATAACAAACTCTAAAAGAGAAAAAAGTACATTTTTTTTTTTTTTTTTTTTTTTTTTTGTAGATGAAACTGCGGTTGACTTCGTGTGGAATATATATATATATATATATATATATACATAGATAGATGATTTCATATCACAATCCCTATCTATCATACATAATACGTTTCCCAAAAATAAATATGGAATTAAAAATACGTCAAAAAAAATGAATTCGTTTCCTCCTTATAACTCTAGCACACTCACTGGTATAGGTCCAAGCAAATTCTATCTAATCTTTAAACCACGTAGAAAAAAGAAAGAAATAAAAAAAGAAAAGAAAAAGAAATGCGATTCAAATACAGCGAATTCCATAATGCTCATGTTGTTTACACCTTTCAGAGCCAGAGCAATTTGCGGATGGGAATTATGTCCCCCGAGTACTGTGGAGCAACATTTATGCTTGGTCACGAATTTTCGTGCAAATTTCGCACCCACTCCAGTTATTGACTCGCCCGAGAATCAACAGGTGACTGAGCACCTCTACAAGGTGGGAATTTTTCTAGAGCAATATTCTTGCAAGAAAATTATCACAATTTGCGGTTCGTTGATCGCAACACACTTTTTGTGTCTAGATTTTTAAGACAAAATTGAAAGTGCATAAATTTAAAACTATCTTGACATAAATATCAACAATATAAGACTAATCCAAATTTAAGGAATGTTATTTAAGTACATTTATCCAAATTTTATCAATATATATTCATACATGAATATATGTGCACAAAGAAGTGTTTCTCTTAGGTATCTCTCCGGAGAGACAGGACCACCCCGGAGCAAATCTATTGCCCTCCTCGATAAAGATTTCAATTTACATTACAGCTACGGGACTACACTATTTAAATTTATGTACTGCACCCCCCCCCCCTCCAACGGAGCAAATTGGTCGGAAATAAATACTGGTCCAAAGTCGCACACATACGTTTGTAGTTTAAGGGTATCGGTCAGTGAGATCTCGAATTTCCCTCGCTAATGTTAAACTTATGTGCCTGGAATGCATTCTTATTTTTAAAATATCTCCTCAGAAAATTAATATTTTAAACTTTTTTTTAGTATATTCTTCTCAAAGAAAGTCTCATTATTTTTTAGTTGACAAAATATTTCTAAAATATATACTTAATTTAATATTTTATGTGTTAAAACCTGACGAACTGTGAGTAAGATTTCAACATTTCAAATAAAATTGCAACCCTAAAAAAATTGCACAATTGTCCCGTTAGAGTCATGCAGAATTCCCCGAGATCTTCTGCACTGAGTTTCTTGTGTTTGCAACTAGCACAGGTTTGAATGTGTGGGATAAGCATGGGGCAATTTTGGCAAAATCAAAAAGTTAAGAATGCTGCCAGGAAGGGGTTTTTTGGAAAGAAAATTATTCCGTTTCTCGTTTTGTACAAGGAAAACCCTAAAAGCATTGTACGATTGTCCCGTTAGAGTCATGTAGAATCTCACAAGATTTTCTGCACTGAGTTTCTTCTTTTTATAATTTAGCACAGATTTGAATATGTGTGATAAGCATGGGAGCAATTTTGTGCCAAATTTAAAAGTTAGGAATTCCATGAGGGATTTTTTAGAGAGAAAAGTTAGTCAATTTTTCGTTTGGTACAAGAAAAAAAACTAAAAACATTGTACAATTGTCTTGTTAGAGTCACGCAGAATCTTCTAAGACCTTCTGCACTGAGTTTCTTGTGTTTATAACTAGCACAGATTTGAATGTGTGTGATAAAGCATGAGGCAATTTTAGAGAAATTGAAAAAAGTTAAGAATGCATCGGAAAGTTTTTTTTTTTTTTTTTTTTTTTTTTTTTTTGACAGAAAGTTATTCCGTTTCTCGTTTTGCACATGGAAAACCCTAAACACATTGCACAATTGTCCCGTTTGAATCACACCTAGAATTTCCCAAGATCTTCTGCACTGAGTTTCTTAGTCTTCTAACTAGCATATTCTTCTAAGTAGCTTTTTTTCTTTTTCTACATAAAGAGACACATACCTTCAGACCTTCATTGTTTGTCTAAAATTCGTTAGAATTACGTAAAGAATACAGAATACAAAAGCAGAAAATGCATTGAATTATTTTAAGAAATACTAAATTACACATTAATTTAATTTAGGTTTGTATTAAATTTTCGATGAGAAATGTTGAAGTAGAGAAACTTAATTCATTAATTTTTTGAACTGAAATTCCTAGTTTATTTCTATAGGCCGCCATATCAAAAGTTTATTCTTCTAGGTGAGGAAAAAAAAAAAAACAACAACATTATAAGATTACGTAAAGTATGCAAAATGCGTAAAAATTACATTCATCGAATTATCTTTTACTTTAAAAAAAACTCACAAACTATACTTTTATTTCAGCTTTAAATCAGTTTCTGAGAAGTTAACAACACGTCTCTGAGCCTTTATCTATTTTTCCTCAAGTCAAAAATTGCCGATTTACCTCCATTCTCCAAAATTTAAGCTCCCGCTGAAAATTTATCATTTCTGTCATGCCCAATTTGCCCCAAAGTAGGAAGAAATAAACAAAACCCAACTAAAATTCAACTTTTTTATTTATAATCTACAAATGATATTTTTTTGCTCGTACAACACTAAATTATTCGCGGTGTCTGGAGAAAAACAGTGTCGCTCGTCCTTGAACAGGCAGCACGCGATGTGGGTGTTTTATTATGAAAGAGAACTGTGGAAATGAAAAGATTGTGATCTGGAACTATCAGCGCGGAAGATCTCTCAACACCGCAGAATAGTCGAGCATCCTATTGTCTCTGTGCAGATTCCACGGTTCGATTGTCTTTTCCCAACAAACTACCGGTGTGCTGCCGTGCTGTACCGTGTAAGATATTGTAAGCTGGGTTGTATCACTGAGCAAGATTATGAAAATGCTAATTTAGATAGCTAAGAGTAAACTTAACTGAAGCGCGTTTCAAGAAGCTTTAGACTTTGAAACTGAATTTTGAAACTCTATGTGTATATATACACATAAGTATAAAAGTGAAAATAGTTACAAAAAAAAAAAAAAAAAAAAAAAAAACCTCTTTCATAAGCATTTAATGTTTATATTAAATATCATTCCTAAATTCATGACTGCAACTCGTGTTTTTCCAAAATAAAAAAAAAATCGTTATAATACGTTAATTTGGCGTCGATTCCGATTATGCAAAAATTAGAAAGTGCAAACTAATGAATTTATTTAAAAAAGTATAATTTTTGTTCTTTTTTAAAAAAAAAAAAAAGATATGACATTAGGAAAGAAAATAAACATTATTTAATCTATTCAGAATTTCTAAATTGTTTTCTGAACGCATAATCACAATTTAATAATTAATTAAAGCGCATTAAAAAATGTTACACTCTTATTATTATTATTATTATTATTATTATTATTATTATTATTATTATTATTATTATTTTACATTTTCTACTTTTTAGTGCTTAAAATATGTCACTGCTACCAATTGGTATACTTTGGTGATCGAGATTTGGTGCATCATTAAGTCCATTGTTTTTGTAACTCATTTATTGTTATAACCCTAACGAATATATGGCGATTTAGCACCTGCGGCCGGCTAACCGAAAAATGCCTTAAAATAAATTTATTAATTTATAATTGAGTTCTAAAAATATTAAAATGATGTGTTGTCATCGAAAACACATTTGTGTAAGTAATTTTTATAATTCTAGTCTATCAGGAAGTGAATGAAAATTCGATTACAAAAATCCATCTTTACATATCAAAACCAAGTCAAGTTAAATAAAAGAGTGTAACAATAGAAATTATCCAGATTCTGCGGAATGGCGTCATGACCGCTGCGCTGTTACTTTTCGCGCCGTTTTGTGATATTCATTCTGGTTTTTAATTAATATCTCGGATAATTAATAAAGAATGCAAAATCGAGCCTCAGGTGCACCAGACCTCTATCATTCCAGAGGTGAATTTTCCTAGCCATCGCAGACAAGACAGACACACACACACACGTCTTTCTTTTATTCACATAGAAAGTTTCACAGTTTTTAAATTTTTTCACGCAGCAGTAGAAAAGCTCTGCTTTATGGTAAAATAATTTATTCATTAAGGTTCAGGGAAGGGGGTAAAAAACAAAATTTCCCCTTAACAGTAAGGGAGATTCTGCAATAAAATACATTGTGTCTCTGTATTTTCATCTATTTTACTATTTTTTTTTTTATATTAACTAGCAGGCTTCGACCACTATACATCGATTTCTCCAAATGAACCTTGAATCAAACGAAATATATCGGTGAATTTCACCTTATGTTTTAAAGAATATGGACCTTTACATGGAATGTTTTTTCGCATTGCTGAAAACGATACGAACGCCATAGCAATATTATATATTTCTAATGTTCCAGACAAAATTTGCTTTATTAAGGATAAGCACCAACCTTTTTAGGTGCGTTCGTAATTATATAAATATGTAGCACCTATTGTCGTCGTCTGGTTCGTCCGTCTGTCTGGCCGCATATAACAACGCAAAAACTACCCAAACGAATGGTTTGAAATTTAAGAATCTTTGCAGAATTTTGTCGAGACATTTCAAATTTTATGAAAATCGAATCAAAACTTTAGGCGATATTAATAAAAATATTTATTAAGAAATTTGAATTAAAAAAAAAATCGGTGTTTTCTTGTTATAGGAGCTACCGAAGTTTAATCGTCAAGCGATCGAGATACTTATTTTATTACAGAAATTAATCTGCAGACGATATAATTCATTTCACAGAATTAAAAATCATCAAGATCTGAATATTTATATAACTTTCTATAGTATGAACGTTTGACGTACAATTTCCAACTGGTTTGTTGATAATTTACATAAAGATTTGGTAAAGAATGTTAGAACGATATGCAATATACTAAAACTAACCCTAAATACTGATCTAAATAAATAATAATGCAAGTCTCATCAAAATCCGCCCAGTAGAACTTTTTAAAAAGACTAATATTTCATAAACAGGCTCACTTGATTATAGAACTTTCCCCTAATACTTCTATAACCAAGCAACGTAGAACGATATTTTATGTACTAAAACTTTTCTTGAAAATTTAACAGTGAAAGTCTCATCAAAATCTATTGAGCAGAATCTTTTTTAAAAAGGCTAATCTTTCATAATCGAATTCGTCTGATTATAGAACTATCCCATATATTTCTATAACTAAGAAACGTAGAACGATATGTTATATACTAAAACCTTTCCTGAAAAAAATATCTATCTTACATTACAAGTTCCATCAAAACCCATTCAGCAGAACTCAAGTTAAAAGTGGCAGGAACGAAATTCCCATTTGCATTTTATATACAGGGTGTCCCAAAAGCATTGACCTCGGCTTTTATTCCTTAAGTATTGATCATAGACATATATTATAAATTACAAAAGTTACGTAAAAAAGGTACAGAATTGTATGAAATCGATTAAAATTTTCAGGGGATTAAATTTGAACAAATACAAAATTTAAATTTTTATACGGCACCCGCACAAAAAAATTCCCAGTGAGTAAAATGTGCCCTATACATTAATAAGGTCTTATACAAAATTTCAGCATTTTATCATAAGAAAGTCGCAGAGATCTAAAAATACCTAAATGCTGACTTAATAAACCCCTTCTCGATACATGGATATGAATTCGCAAGAGGGAAAAATCGTATCGGATGATCGCGTTTCAGGGCTCGTACACAAATTATGAAATAAAACAATGATTGCATAAATAAATAACAATTGTGATATTTATTGGTACAAAAGTATCTACTGTGTTGCAATAATAACTTTACGCAAAGATTCCAAAGCGACCAGAGGCAGATATTTGCATATGCAAACATTTCTGAGCTGTTTTAATGTTCATTGACTGTGCAATTTCCAAGTTTTATTTTGTAATCCATCATGCAAAATTTTAAGGTATTTTCCAGGAAGCATAGTTTTGTAAATTTGTAAGTAACACTAAAGATCAGAGCCATAATTTAGTTGCTTATGGTGCATTTCTGCGTCTCATCCTGTGCATTCTAACTGTAAACATTTATATTTTAATTTATGATTAACCCCTCACCAACTTTTCTTAAACATATCTCTGCGACATTTTATGATGAAATGCTGAAATTTTGTACATGGCATTATTAGTGTAATGTATGATGCACATTTTACTCATTGTGAAAAATTTTTGTACGGGGCCCTATAAAAATTTTAGTTTTGTATTTCTTCAAATTTAATAACCTGAAAATTTTAATCGATTTCTTTTTTACGTGACTTTGTAATTTATAATATATGTCTGCGATCAATATTTAAGGAATAAAAGTCGAGATCAATGTTTTTGGGACACCCTGTGTATAGTAGATAAGTTCAATTAAGAGTAAAATTTATCTGAATTTTTAGTAAACGTAAATTTTATTTTGATTAGTAACAAAAATTTTAAATCAATTCAAATGTCGAGAAAAGTTTTTCGGATACCTCGGAAACTGAAAAGTCAAACATGCCAAGTAACTGAAGAAAAGATGTAGAAAACTAGATCAATGTGAAATATTATGCTCAAGAAGTGAAGATTTCTCTAAAATGCAAATTAAAAAAAAAAGAAAAAGAAAAAAAGAAAGAAAAGAAAAGAAAGAAAAGAAAAGAAAGAAAAGCGTAAATTGTATCCAGGTAATAATAATTAAAAAAAAAAAAAAAAAAAAAAAAAACATTAAGCATATCTTTTGCGGGGTTTGTGAAGTAAACAAACATTTCAAGGTCACGAAACAAGTGTATATACAGAAAGTTATTTTAGTGGGTTTCTGAATCAACCGAAGCGTCTAATCAATCAAGTTCAAAAAATCAAAAAATCAGCGTTAACTCATTTTCTAATTTTTTGCCTATTATGGAATATCTGAAATAATTATAATGGTCATGGTCGTGTGGGCACACGAAATAACTTCACCTTTAAAGTAAAATGAAAGAAAAATACAGTTGTATGCATAAAATATTGTCGGGGTTTCTTTGCCTTATAACTTTTCATTTAAGAACATGACAAAAAATATTATTACGTATTTTGTAAAGTACAACTCAAAAAGTATTTTTAATAACACAAAAAAAGTTACATATGCGTAAAGTTTCAACTCAAAACATTATTATTCAAATGATGATTAAAATCAAATGATGATTAAAATCAAATAATAATTAATATCAAAATTTCATCCAATTTATCAAAAAGTTATTAATGAATTATGGGCACAAAGTTAGACTATATTTAACTTTGTACTCATAATTCATACATAACTTTTTGATAAATCTGATAAAATTTTAATGTTAATTATATATTATTCAGTAAAAAAAGGCTATAAATAAATAAATAAACTCAATAAATTTAGGCTAGATGGACAATGCTATGTTTGTCAAAAACCTTATTGTAAACTTAAAAAAAAAAAAAAAAAAAAAGCTGTTATTGCCAAAAGGGTTATACAAAAAGGTAGAAAATTTAAAAGTATTTTAGAAGAGTAGGTACAAGTTATTTCAAAAACGTATAAAAATTCAATTTGAAGGCAAAGTTATTGGTAAAATTATATAACTCGAGTTGAATTCGTCTTATCTCTAAAATACATAAAGGAGTTTCACATAGTAGTATATGTCATATTTCATCGTGATTTACGTATAGCATAGAATTAATTCAAATGCACTCGTTTGTATGCGAAAGATTGAATAAAAATAAATGCAAAAGGCAAGACAATGGTAAAGAAAAAGACAAATTGCATGTTGAGATTTTATGACTGTGAAACGCCATGCTTTATTTAAATAATAATATTGCGCAAAATGCACATTTATGGCTGTGCAAGGAATGTTTAAATAACAAATGGAAAAATCAAAAAAATATGTTACAAAATGTCCAGCGAACAAAATAGAAAATTCTGGTACTTAAATCTTAAGGGGATTCGGGGATTCGGTATATATATATATATAGTCTGTAAATAACACCTATATAAAAGTTTTTGGATCATGTTTCAATAAAGGAAAATCCTTACATATAATAAAAAACCATAAATTGTTAATAATAATTTTATTTGAATAATAAATTTTATTTATTTTGACAATTTTAAAATTCTTTCTTTTTCTTTTCAATTTCTTATTTTGAACAAGATTTTTTTTAAATCCTATACTCAGGGTACTTTTCTACGAACCTAAGTATCGGATTTTTGATACAAAGATTAGATCAGAAGAAAAGAAATTAACAATTAGCTGCATATGGAATAAACCTATGAAAATATCATATATTTAAGTTAAACAAAAATTTCAAAAACATCAAAAAATCGATACTTTATCTCTCAGTTCTATGAGATAATAACTTTTATATAATTTTATAATAAATTTGTTTAAATATATATATACAATTTTAAAGTTTTTTCCCTGTTTTCCAATTTTGGTATTTCAAAATAGATTTTTTAATATTATACTCAAGGTACTTTTCTGCATACCTAAAGTATAGAATTTTCTATACGAAGGTTAGATCAGAAGGAAAAAATTAATAATTGGATCTATGTGGAATAAACCTGTAAAAATCGCATATATTTAAACAATAGATTTTTGTTAAACAAAAATTTCAAAGATATCAAAATATGGGTACTAATTATCTCTCATAGAATCTAAAAATAAATTAAAATATTTTTTCAGACAATTTGCTCAATTATTGCGTGGAAGTCATTAATAACTTTTGACTATATAGAGAATAGGAAAAAAAAACACGAACTGTGAAAAATGCTACATTTACAATAAAGAACTATTAAGATACGTAAAATTAACCATATCTCCTTTACTATTAATGAGATCGTTAAGAAATTTGGACAAAATGTTCTACACACGTTAAGGTTCATTTTTTTGATAAAAATCTTAAATTTGATATTTTTGTCAAAATTTAAAATCCGCTTAGTTAAAAAAAAAAAAAAAAAAAAAAAAAAAAAAAAAACCTTAAATAGGGATTTTGTTTATTTTTTCATTTTATTTCTCTGGTAGAAATAATTATAACATAACATTTTATTTCTCTGGTCTTTAAGAAGTTAGGTCTGGGACCCTCCCATCTCCCTATATTAATTCAACTTTCACATTAATAACTCTAAACGTAGGTTTTTCTGTTTCGTTAAAACAGAATTATTAATGGTAAGTACAACATACATATCGGTGAAATTGTCATGCTCAAGTTTGCTATTGAATTATAGGATTTGATTCTAGACTTTAACCATAATAACAAAGTTTCATTTACTTTATTCTATTTTAAAGTTAACTTCTCTGTCTTCGAAAGTTGCGTCGGTGTTCCGCCTGTCTCCTGATATTATTAGTTCAGCTTTCGTAATAATAACTCTGAATTTCGTTCTTCTGATATGTTTAATAGAAGAATAAAAAATAATTACAAAATGTTTATTAGATAAACTGGCGCACTCTGGTGCTGAATTAAAATCTAGAAATGATTTTAGATTTTAATCTTAGTTTAAAAATACTTAAATATTGGTTTTCGTTTATTTTTTCGTTTTCTGATTTTGTTTCTCTGGCTTTAGAAGTTAGGTCTGTGATCCTCCCATCTCCCCATATTAATTCAACTTTCATATTAATAACGCTAAACGTAGGTTTTTCTGTTTTGATTCAATAGAATTATTAAAGGTAATTACAAAGTGCATATCGGGGAAACTGTCACACTCAAGTTTGTTATTAAATTCTAGAATTTGATTTTAGACATTAACCATAATAACCAAGTTTTATTTATTTTATTCTATTCTAAGTTCACTTCTCGGGCTTTGAAAGTTGCGTATGTGGCCCGCCTGTTTCCTCATGTTATTAGTTCAGTTTCGTAATTAAAATCTAGAAATGATTCTAGATTTTAATCTTAATCAAAAACTTAAATAAAGATTAAATATTCTTTAATTTATTCCAACTTCACTTCTCTGTTTTCAGGAGCTGCTTCTGTGATCTCACCATCATCTCATATTTGTTCAACAGTAATACTAATGGCGCCGAACAACGTTCTACTATTATATTTTAAGATTAATATTAGAATAATTAAAATAATTATAAAATAATAAAGAAAAATGCATATAAAGAAAACTGATGCATTCTAGAGTGCAATTAAAATCTAATAATAGTTTTGTATTTTAATACATTTAGAATATAATTTAGAATAGTAATTTTATAATAATAATAATTTTATACCTATAATAACAATAAAACTTAAACAGTGTGTTTATTTATTTTGTCCTATTTCAATATCACTTCTTTGACGTAAATAATAAGTTCGTGTTTTTTTTTTTTTTTTTTTTTTTTTTTTTTTTTGTAATAAATAAAAATACGAATTTCTTAGTAACTTTTTTAGCACTTTCCAACCTAGTTGAAAAGTGTTTATGACTTCGGTTTGTCTGGCCGTATGGCCGTCTGTCCGTGCTCTAACTCACGGAAATATGCTCGGATTGCCTTGAAATTTTTATGTGTTATTGTCGTTATCTATAGCATGTTCCCTATTTCAACGGAAGTGTGTAGCACTTATAGTTTTTTTACAAGGACACTCAGAAGAATTCCGTTACATTACGGTCTACGGGAAAAAATCATTTGCGGTTTATTTTAATAATGTTACACAATTTCAAACACATCGTAATTGATATATATCACTAAGGTACATTACAAGAAGCTTAATATGGAATAGGGTGTGTATAGCACTTATAGTTACTTTACAGGGACAGTCAAAAGAATTCCGTTACATTACGTCTATGCAGAAACATCGCCTGTGGTTTAATTAAATAATGTTTCACTATTCTAAACGCATTGAAATTTATATATATCACTAAGATGCATTACAAGAGGCTTACTACAGAATATTCTGTGTATAACAGTCATCGTTCATTTACAAGGACACACAAAAGAATTCTCTACTGTCTGTTAACAATAATTCCTGGAAGTGCGTTTTAAGTTACTGAACGCGATTTTAAATTTAACTCACTTTTTGTTTATTACATGGTGTGTATAAATTCTGTAGATCATACACATGGAAGCACAAAAGTTCACGAACACATTTCCGTTTATTGACAGAAACTCCAGAAAGAGAATTCACAGTTTCTCCTTTAAGCATTTAAGAGCTACTTCTTAACGCGAAGCCTTCAGTTAAGAAGGAGCTACGCGTTTCTTAACTGAACTAAAATTTAGTATCCTATGTTGCTTATATACAAATCTATAGATCATATACAGGGCTGAATAAAAGTATTCGGATATTTTTCCGAATATTGTATATGTCGGAAATTACTGAAATTATGTTTTAAAATATGTTATGCGTTTTCCAAATTGTTTACTTAGATGTTATCTTTCAGCTTATTAAACGGTATGATTTGTAAAATTATTTTGGAAGCGTTGGAAAGTGTAACATAATCTATGCTTGACGCATGATTTTTCGTTCTTGTTTATCTAATAACTCATACCAAAATGTGTAACATTTTAAAATTAAAATGTTGTCTCTCCCCCGTCGCAATGCTTGAATTTTTTAAGGATTGTAAATCTTTCTGTCCTTTAAATTTTAGAGCAAAATTTAGTCGCAAACCTAACTCATTTTGTTTTCATGATAAATATGGTATGAGCAGTGACAATGGTAATATTTCACATCGTCAAACAATAAATATCTCGCTCGTGTCATCTCGATTCACAAAGCAATACGTCGAAAGCTTTTATCTTAACGCGATTTTTATGTCGTTTTTCGCTTTTTGTCAGCTCTAAATGAAATATTTCTTTCTCGGTCCAAGTTTAGTTGACACACTCCTACGTCTCACACTTATTACAAATGTCAAGCGATAAAGACATTTAATGTAATTCCTCTCACGTACACGCCGGAAATGCTAAAAAAAAAAAGTTGTTTGTATATAAAAATTCCAAACTATTTCCTTTGACAGCGTTTTGTTTGTAGTTTATTTGTTTCATGTATATTGTTTTTATCGTTATTGACAATTTTTAAGAATATCATTTTTGCAAAATTATATAAAGTTATGAAATATTTAGAAGTATTTTTAAGATTTTTTTTTTTCAAAATAGATATTAACGTTTAAAAAAATATATTTCTTAAAATGATATAAATTATGTGTTTTGAATTGCATATATTTGAAATAAATCTAAATAATTATTTTAGAATAGAATGGTATTTGTTACTAATCTTTCAAAAATTAATATTTTGCAACTTTATATTATCAATGTAATAAAAATTTGCACATGTTTTTTTTTTTTTTCTTTTTTTTTTTTTTTTTTTTTTTTTCAGGCTTTGAAATATCTTTCAGTAGCAGTTAGCGATAGTTAGATTCCCCCTATTAATTTAAACATCTCCTTTTTGTCAAATTCAATGAGTTAATATTCATCTCTTATTATTATTATTATTAAAATACACAGCATTTCAATGCAGTTTAGCTCAATGGCATAAATTTATTTGAATAATCTTCCCAATATTTACGCTACCTTTCATTTAAAAAAAACTGTTTAGAAGTTTATAAGAAAGAGATATATCTTATTTTTTATATAATTATAGGCAATATTAATTTTACATACATTTTATTTGCTGTTTCTATATAGAACTTCTATATATGCTGTTTCTATATTTGCTGTTTCTATCATTTCATCAACTTGAATATTATATGAAAAGCTACAGAGAAGAGGGGGAACAGTTATTAAAAAGTTTAATTAAAATTAAAATTTTAAAACGTTGTTTTATATGCCATATATTCCAATTTTTTAAAACAAAAATGAGACAAACTTCACATAAGCGCATCTATATATTTCAGTATGATATCAACTAAGTTTTTAAAATAAAAATGAGATAAAAATTAAAAGTTCATACACTGTATAAAAAAAAAAAAAAAAAAAAAAAAAAAAGTGTTGATTTTACAGTATAATACTAGCACCCCAGCTGCCAGTATTATATTGTAAAATTAACAGTAATAAACAGTAAAATAAGCAGTAATACGCTGCCGCGCTGTAAAATCAACACTTTTTTTTTCAGTGTATTAGCGCATCTATATGTTTCGCTATCATAGCAACTCATTTTTTGCACTTTTTTTTACAGCCCATCTATATGATTCGCTATGATAGTAAATCATTTTTGCACTTTTTTTTGCAGTGTATCAGCGCATCTATATGTTTCGCTATGATGGCAACTCATTTTTTAAAAATTAATAAAAATGAGACAAAATTTACAGTTTTATATGCGCCCATCTATATCACATGTTTCCGTATGACAGCAATTCTTGTTTAACTCTTTAATTACAGGCCAGAATATTTTTATATTCTATCATACCGCAATTTAGAGAACATTTTCTTTGTGGTAGATTTCTCTTGAAAATATCCTTGTATAATAAATGCATGATAGAGATTATTTTTTTTTTCAAAAAGCCGTACGAATAGAATAAACAAATAGTCCACTGGAACGTATATCTTCCGACCCCATAATCAAAGGGTTAAATAAAAATGAGACAAAAGTTAAATTTTCATATCACTACAGCTTTACGTTTCAGTATAGTAGCAATTCAGTTTTTAGGTGTGTTCGTGATTATACACTGTAAAAAATGACCAATGTTTCTTATTTTATGAAAATATGCTATAACCACGAACGAAAATATAATATAATCTTCTGAATTATCCGAAATTTCAAATAGCATGTTACATTGTCTTTTGAATCCTCAGAAAGCAATACATTTTCAAAATTTAAAGAATAATTTATAAAAACAAATTATTTTTAGCTGCCCGAATTTTTCAGAAACGTTTCCGAAGGGTTTTTATAGTGTATTAATTAGTGTCCTCAGGCTGGAATACCTGTTTTTCAAATGTTATCCATTCTCAAGTACACGTTTTCAGCCGCATAAGTTAATTTATACATGAAAGAGTAAAGAAATAATCTTAATTTTAATGTTATTGTTAACGCTGTTAATTTTGCATGTTTGTCTGTTAAACATTTTTTTTTTTTTGAGCATGAAAATGTTTACTTCAGAATTGATAGCATTCGAAAAACAGGTATTCCAGGCTGAGGACACTAATTAATACACTATAAAATCCTTTCGGAAACGTTTCTGAAAAATTCGGGCAGCTAAAAATAATTTGTTTTTATAAATTATTCTTTAAATTTTGAAAATGTATTCGTTTCTGGGGATTCAAAAGACAATGTAACATGCTATTTGAAATTTCGGATAATTCAGAAGATTATATTATATTTTCGTTCGTGGTTATAGCATATTTTCATAAAATAAGAAACGTTGGTCATTTTTTTACAGTGTATTAATACGTAGCACCTATAAGTCGTCGCCTGGTCCGTCCGTCCGCATATAATAGCGCAAAAACTACCCAACCGAATGGTTTGAAATTTAATATATATAATCGTTGCAGAATGTTGTCGAGTCATTTCAAATTTTATGAAAATCGAATCAAAACTTAAAAAGATATTAATAAAAGTTTTCTTTATTATATTAAATCCTATCATACGTAATCTATATAATAAAAGCGCAAGTCATGTGACTGAGAAAAGACATCGGACTAACCACATCTTTTTCCATATGCCAAGCGGCCATTTTTATTAAAAATTATTTTTTTCGAATAAAATTGCATAAAAGTTGCATTTTTAGAAAGATCGTTCAAAAAAATTGTTCGCTTGAGAGATGAGTTACATTGAAAAATGTATAGATTCTGAGATAACTTCAGTGAAAATTAGGTTAACAACCGAGTATCTCGATCCATTAAAGTAAATAAACAAAAGATTAATTCATCGTGAGTCATAGAAATATTAAACCATGGAGGTAATCATTTGCAAAGCAAGATTTCCATGGGAAATTTTACAGCGCTGCCTGGTGTCGAAAAAAAATTTTGTATCTGTAAACATGGCATACGTAATATTAAAAAAAAAAAAAAAAAAACCTTCCTCATTTCGCTCATTGCAGATGATATAATTTATTTCACTGAAATAAAACGATGATTTTTTTTTTTACATTGTAAAACTAGTTATAGCACGAAACGAACGCACCTCATTTTTCACGTTTAACATACAATTTCCGACTTGTTTTAAATAAAAGTTAGGCGAAAGTTAAAGTTTCATATCAACATATTTATATGTTTCAGTATGATAGTGTATGAGTATAGTATAGTATATGAGTATGAGTAGTATATAATATAGTATATGAGTAGTATATGAGTATGTATAGTATATGAATTCAGTTTTCTAAATAAAAATAAAACAAAAGTAAAAATTTCATATCAGTCCATCTATATGTTTACGTGTGATAAGAATTTAGTTTTTTAAACAAAAGTTAAATTTTCATATTAGCCTATCTATTTGTTTCAGCATGATAGCAATTCCCTTTTTTTGATTAAAAATGCGACAAAAGTCAAACTTTCATATCAGCTCATCTATGCTTCACTATCATAGCAACTCCGTTTTTAAGAAACTTCAAAAAAATAAAAAAGCTTTTGTTTTTGGTCGTTTTATGTATGTATGTATGCCATCAATTTTCTGAACAATCACTGAACGGATTAAAATGCAACTTTTACATTACAGTTCTTAGTACACTAGGCAAGATTTTAAACTAAAATGATTAATCGCACCATGTATGCTTTTTTTTGTGGGGGTGGGGGAGGGGAGGAGTCGCATTAAATATATTTATATATGATTGTCTACTGCTTTTCAAAACTGAGTGATGAGCAATAGATTGCCTTTATAAATGTGAGAGGCGGCATACGAGGAATAACAATTGATTGGTTGAAATGATTTTGGACAAAATCTTGAACGATGAGCAACTAGAGTGCCTTTACAAATAAGAAAGTGGCGACATACAAGCAATAAAATATGAATAGTTGGCAGGATTTTGGAAAAAAAAAACTTGGCGGGCCTGTTATTTTCGCCAAGTGATGTTTGGTGAATTGTCTCATTTGTTTAATAGACATTGTCCAGGCGAGTATTGACGAGTTCCGGAATGCGTGTTGTAAATGTTTGGACAAAAAATTCTAATCTGAGTATGCGTTATGTGAGTATGCCACCACTATTTAATTTAGAAACATATCCCAATGGCAACAGCGTAGGTTAAATTGAATGTGGTTGTCATAAAAAATGCTCTCCTTTGTGAAACCACTTTAGCTAAAACACGCCAACTGGCGCTTAAGAAATAAATAAAAGAATAGGCAATGTTAATAACATGAGATTTTTGAACAATTGCAAGCAAGTCGTTTATTAATAAATAGTTAACTGAAACGACATTCCCTTTTTTTAAATTACTTGTTTAAATAAAAAATGAGACAAAGGTTAAAATTTCCTATCAGCCCATCTTTATGATAATGTTTCAGTATTATAACAATTCCATTTTTTAAATATTAATGAGACACTAGTTAAAATTTCATATGAACGCATCTATATATCTCAGTATGGGTATGACAGCAATTCAGTTTTTTTTAATAACGACGATACAAAAGTTAAAATTTCATATCAGCACATTAATATAGTCTCAATATGATAACAATTCACTTTTAGCAGTTACTACTTTCAGTTCGTTTTGCATGAAGTTCGAGAATTTAACAATAAATTATTTATTATAAATAATGTAAAAATGAAGCTTTTAGTTTAATAATTTCAATTTCTAATTTAAATTTAAATGTGACTAATAAATAAATAAAATGTAATAAACGACATTGGAGATTAGTAATATAGCAAAAAGTTATTAGACTAAAATATACCAGTAAAATATAACAAATTCAACTTAAATTATATATTTCTAAAATGCCAATAACACCAAATTTGTAAACACAAACTTCAAACGATTTAAAAAAATATTTGAAGTGTAATTTATCTTTTTTTTCTCGTATATCATAAGTGTTTTTTAAATACAATAAATCCACTGAAAAAAAAAAAATAATAATGTACGAAAAATATTCTATAAATCGGAAATGGCGATTTTTTAAACCAGATAACTATGCTAGAGAAATCGTAAATTAATTTTCCATGATTAATAAGGATTTGTAGAAATTTAATAGTATTCTGAATAAAAATTAGTAATTTAAAATAACTAGTAAATGAAAAATTAAAATTAAAATAAATGAAAATAAGCTTATAAAAATAATTTTAAAGTTCCCCAAAAATTGAAAAGTATTGACATATTTTCATATGTCTATTTTCAAAACACCATTAAAATATTTATTATTAATTATTATAAAATAATCGGAATTTATTATTTTTGTTACATTATATTAACAATTATACATAAAATATATCGGCATATACAACCGCATACATTATATAAATGTAGTTAGTTATATTATAAAACTTAAAAAGTTAGGAAATGATTTATAAAAAAATGTAAATAAATATTCATCATTATCTAAAAATAACAATAAAATTAATCTAATATTTTATACAAAATACCATTAATTTACTACAAAATATTATTACTCATTATGTAAACAAGCTAATCTAAACAATCTTTATTTTGTGGATACTTGTTTAGTTGATTTGTTTTTCTTTTCGTTAATAGTGACTTTAAATATTCAATCTTATTATGTGTTTTGCAACGGTGGATCGATTTTTTAAATATCGAATTCCATTCCGGAATTTGTATCGAATTTTGATGTTGATACGATTTTCCGTCAGTACCCGTTTGACTCTTTGCACCAAAAAACTCGTTGAAAAACTGACAACAGACACGCCCTCTCGTGCTAAATGTTTGACAGACTGATAAATAAAAATATACCACAAATAATAAAAAATCAATGCACTTACCATTTTCTTTATGAGGGCGCTGCTGTTGCAACTGACAACAGCTGGCGGACCGACTCCGAAGTTGCGGATTTCTCCCAGCATTTCGCGGCGGAGGCAGCGTAGAGGATGCCGCAGAGGAGCGGGATCCCTTCGCCTTGATGCGTCGGATCGCCCGGATATTTTCCCGGATTTTCCGAACCTCCCTCGCATATTGTTCCCGGAAATCAGTTATTCCTTCGTCTGAGTCCTCGGATTCCGGAATGGTTGTTCCGGGCTCATCATACAGTTGGTCCGGGAGTAAAGCTATCCGAGGCATGCCGTTGAGCGATCCCGACCGCTGTTGACGGTCGTCGCCATGGCAACGATCTGTGTTTGTGCGTGGCCGAGGACTCTCGGTTTTCAGGGTTACCGTCTTGGCGCTATTCTTCGTCGCCAAATTAGATAACCTAGAATGGATGAGAGAAATGATTTTACAGTATTGTTCTCTTATGCATTGTTTTGTATTCCATTTAAAAATAGATTAAACATACGAGGGAATAGAAAGTCTTTAAAATCATATCTCGGTATTTTTCTATAGCACACTATTGTTTTCGAATTTTCCAAGTTTTTTAAGCCTTTATTTGATAAAGCGTTTGAAGAAAAGTTTTAAAAAGAAATAAAACTTAAACAGAATAAAATATTAGTTAGCTCTAAAGATAAAACAGTCCAATAAACTTTTAATGTAAGATTAAAAAAACTCTGCTGTTGAAAATAAAATTAATGCAACAACAAATCAAATATTACATTTTAACTTTTTATTTTGTTGTTTTTAAAAGGGTGGAAATTTTAAAGGAACATCTGCTTTATTCTTTGTCCTTTTCAAATAATACATTTTCTAATCATTTAAATTAAAAATATATACATGTAGAATTTTTATTAGAAAATTAGCCTTATTTGATCCTAAAAATTAAAGCTTTTTCATTTATATATTTTAAATAATATACTATATAATTACTTTAGTTTTAATGTATGGGTTGAAAATTTTAAAGGAAAATCTGCCTCATTTACTCTTTATCCTTTTAAAATAATATAATTTTAATTAGAAGTGTGAAAATTTTAAAGGAAAATCTGCCTTATTTATCCATTGTCCTTTTTAAATAATATACTTTTTAATCATTTAAACTAAAAAATATATGCAGAATTTCTTAAGAAAATTGGCCTCATTTGACCCCAAAAGTCAAAGCTTTTCATTTATATTTTATATAATATGTTATTTAATCCCTTTAGATCTAATGGAGGGAAGAAAAATATTAAAGGAAAAGCTGCGTCATTTATACTCTTTATCCTTTCAAAATAATATCATCTTTAATTAAAAAGGTAAAAATTTTAAAGGAAAATTTGCCTTATTTATCCACTGCCCTTTTTAAATAATATTTTAATCATTTAAATGAAAAAATATATGTAGAATTTTTATAAGAAAATTGGCTTCATTTGACCCCAAAAGTCAAAGCTTTTCATTTATATTTTATATAGTATGTTATTTAATCCCTTTAGTTCTAATGGAGGGAAAAAAAATATTAAAGGAAAAGCTGCGTCATTTATACTCTTTATCCTTTTAAAATAATATCCTCTTTAATTAAAAAGGTAAAATTTTTAAAGGAAAATTTGCCTTATTTATCCACTGTCCTTTTTAAATAATATTTTAATCATTTAAATTAAAAAAAATATGTAGAATTTTTATAAGAAAATTAGCCTCATTTAACCCCAAAAGTCAAAGCTTTTCATTTATATTTTATATAATATGTTTAATATAATATTATTTTATCCCTTTAGTTCTAATGGAGGGAAGAAAAATGTTAAACGAAAAGCTGCATCATTTATACTCTTTATCCTTTTAAAATAATATCCTCTTTAATTAAAAAGGTAAACATTTTAAAGGGAAATTTGCCTTATTTATCCACTGTCCTTTTTAAATAATGTTTTAATCATTTAAATTAAAAAATATATGTAGAATTTTTATAAGAAAATTGGCCTCATTTGACCCCAAAAGTCAAAGCTTTTCATTTATATTTTATATAATATGTTATTTAATCCCTTTAGTTCTAATGGAGGGAAGAAAAATATTAAAGGAAAAGCTGCGTCATTTATACTCTTTATCCTTTTAAAATAATATCATTTTTAATTAAAAAGGTAAAAATTTTAAAGGGAAATTTGCCTTATTTATCCACTGCCCTTTTTAAATAATATTTTAATCATTTAAATTAAAAAAATATATGTAGAATTTTTATAAGAAAATTGGCTTCATTTGACCCCAAAAGTCAAAGCTTTTCATTTATATTTTATATAATATGTTATTTAATCCCTTTAGTTCTAATGGAGGGAAGAAAAATGTTAAAGGAAAAGCTGCGTCATTTATACTCTTTATCCTTTTAAAATAATATCCTCTTTAATTAAAAAGGTAAAAATTTTAAAGGGAAATTTGCCTTATTTATCCACTGTCCTTTTTAAATAATATTTTAATCATTTAAATTAAAAAAAAATATGTAGAATTTTTATTAGAAAATTAGCTTCATTTAACCCCAAAAGTCAAAGCTTTTCATTTATATTTTATATAATATGTTTAATATAATATTATTTAATCCCTTTAGTTCTAATGGAGGGAAGAAAAATGTTAAACTAAAAGCTGCATCATTTATACTCTTTATCCTTTTAAAATAATATCCTCTTTAATTAAAAAGGTAAAAATTTTAAAGGGAAATTTGCCTTATTTATCCACTGTCCTTTTTAAATAATATTTTAATCATTTAAATTAAAAAATATATGTAGAATTTTTATAAGAAAATTGGACTTATTTGACCCCAAAAGTCAAAGTTTTTTTTATTTATATTTTAAATAAATTTCTAATTAATCACTTTAGTTTTAATGAATGGATGGAAAATGTTAAAGGAAAAGCTGCCTCATTTACTCTTTATCCTTTTAAAATAATATCCTAAAGGAAAATTTGTCTTATTTATCCATTGTCCTTTTTAAATAATACACTTTTGATCATTTAAATTTAAAAATATAAGTAAAATTTTTATAAGAAAATTGGACTTAGTTGACCCCAAAAGTCAAATTTTTTTCATTTATATTTTAAGTAAATTTCTATTTAATCATTTTAATTTTAGTAGATCAGTTAAAAATGTTAAAGGAAAAGCTGTCTCATTTACTGTTTATCCTTTAAAAATAATATCCTTTTTAATCATTAAAATTTTAATGTATATGTGGAATATTTTCTAAGAAAAGCGGCTTCATTTGACCCCAAAAATCGAACCTTTTCCATTTTTGTTTTAAATAATATGCTATTTAATCACTTAAGTTTCAATGGATATACTGCAAAAAAAAGGTGTTGATTTTACAGTATAATACTGACATCCCAGCTGCCAGTATTATACCGTAAAATTAACAGTAAAATAAGCTGTAATACCCTTCCGCACATGCGCAGCAGCGTATTACTGCTTATTTTACAGTTTATTACTGTTAATTTTACGGTATAATACTGGCTTCTGGGATGCCAGTATTATACTGTAAAATCAACAATTTTTTTTTGCAGTGTAGATTTGTATAAGGTAAAGCTAGGATAGTCTGCGCACAATTCAAAATAATAACAATAAAAAATCTAAATATTAATTTTTTGCTAAACTATCTATGAATAATTTTTACTTCATTTGTTTTTTATGCATTTCCAATGCTATTTTGATGCTATGTTGCAATTTAATCGAACAATTGTAATAAAACCAAGAAAGTTATTTTGCGCAATCTGTCCTTATAGGGTTGGTGTGATTGCGCACATGGGTAGGAGAGATTGTTACTAATAATAACTACAATTAAATTGTTAACAATAATAATTACACTTAAATGACATTGTTATAAGGTTTTTGTGAACAAATATTATTGTATTAAGAGTGAATATTTCAACGTAATGATTAAAGAATCAGAAAAAGGAAATAATTTTAAAAACGGTTAAAAATGTTTAATTAAAGTGAAAAAAATAAAGAATTTAGAAAAAGCAAGTCCAGATAAGATTACAAAATAACATTAAGTTACTTGATAACACGTTTAACTTAAAATTAGTCAATTTTCATTTTTCATTTTTTTATGCAAATTTACCAATAAGCTGCGTAATCTCTCCTAGCATGGAAACTAATGGGAACGACGCGCCATCTCTCCTAATGCGCAAACTCTCCAATTTCGGTAGGAAAGATTGCGCAGCCTTTTATTTAAACATGGCCGCTGCTAAAACGAACCGTTGGTGGTCACACTGTTAGTCTAGATTAGTAGCTTATGAGAAACCGTTTAAGTTTAAAATATTTTGTACTACTGACATTGAATAGAAATTCTGACGAATAGCTATGAAAATTCAAGCACTGACTTTGGGAAAACAAAACAAAATAGCAATGCTTTATCTTGGACGCTCAAAACAGTCAACGTGCACTTTCAAGTAGACACTCCACTACTGCTTTTGTACAACTACCTGCTGTCACTGCACGCTCACTCTACTCCTTCCCCCCGAACCCCTATGTGCGCAATCTCTCCGACCGCGCCATCTCTCCTGGCTTTACCTTATATGCTACATAATTCAGTCGGGTTAAAAAACGCAAACACTTTTAAAAAGTCCCCTTCAGTGATTTCGTCAATCGACGGAAATGTACTCGATTTTTTTGAGTGTGTGCAACTCTGCATATTATCTACAGATTTCTATACACACCACATATTAAGCTAAAGTATAATTAGGTAAAAAACCCATAACGCGACTAAAAACGCTCCTCCATAAATTACCATCCATAGATGGCAAATTATTCAGTTTTTTGCCTAACCCTGTATATAATTTATTTTATAAGCATTTTTTAGTGTACTAAATATAATTCAGCTGAAAAATGCATTGCACAACTAAAAACCGCCATTAAGCAAATCACGCTCATAAGCAGTACACTGCAAAAAATAATTGTTGATTTTACAGTATAAAACGCGCGGCAGCGTATTACTGCTTATTTTACTGTTTAATACTGTTAATTTTACGGTATAATACTGGCAGCTGGGATGCCAGTTTTATACTGTAAAATCAACAATTATTTTTTGCAGTGTAATACTTTTGAATTATCTTGTGTAGCCTGTATATTATCTATATATACCATGCAGTATGAAAAAAAATTGTTAAACTTAAAAGTGCCAACCAAAATTGAAAACACACTTCGAGCAATTACCGCTCATAAACAATTACAGTAACCGAATACTTTTGTGCGCCCCTTTAAATGAACGATAAATGCTACACACTCTATATTTTTTCAGTGAGAATGTTGTAATGTCCCTCAAATTTCATTACGTTTTAAATAATGTAATATCATCAAAATACGCTGCGAACGATTTTTCACTGCAGACCATTATGTAATTGAATTATTTTGCGTGACCCTTTGCACTCGAAATTCTACAAAAAACATGTTTTACTGCGCTTCATAAATGCATAAATATATGAATTTAAAATATAATGAAATTAACATTATATTTTAAATAATATAACATCATTAAAATACACTGCAAAAAATTTCCCCCATAGACCATAATGTAACCGAATACTTTTGAGTGTCTCTTTAAACGAACTAAAAATGTTACATATTTTTCAGGGAACATGCCATAGTAAATCCCAATAGCATATGTCATTAACGTAGAGATCGAAATATATTTACAAGAGTTAGAGCACGGACAGACAGACGAACCGAATTCATAAACATTATTCAATTATATTGCAAAGTGTTAAAAAACGGCAATTAACTCGTATTTTGTTAACATCCATTGATTCGAGGCTAACGAAAAAGAAAGGCTACCGCATTTCTTTACGAGTATTTTTTTTTTTTACAGACAGCGGGAGTCACGTGATGCTCGAATGCACCAATGCAGTTGTACGAAAAGAGCACCACGTCACTCTAGTGGTCTGTAAAAAAAGATAAGTGGAATGCACCGCGGTAGCCTGTCTTTTTCGTTAGCCTCGATTGATTGCAGTGTTGAAATATATTGGGCCAGTTACTGCATTAATATCAGAAACAAAATCGAGATCATACAAGAAGTGAAATGTGTATTCAAGAGGTTTGATATTGTTAAAGAAATATGAAATTATCCCATACACTTTATTACTGACATAAAAAAGAGAAAGTAAATATATATATACATATGAGAGAGAAAACTGATGACTATACAAGGTCAAGAGAACAAGTACCGTACAATTGGAGAATTTCCTGAGATTGATGAATCACACCTCAATTTTATTTGCAATCGTGTATTTTGGATAAGTCAAATTCTTTGCGCGATCAATTGAAGTTCGAATTAAGGAAAAGCTATTTGTATATGAAAAATCCACTTGAAGGACATTGGTATAGGTAGGGAAGAGGTACGGAGCCGGAAGATACCTCTCTTTCGGTAACAATCAAAATTTTGGTATATTTTTTCTGGACATTGAGGCTGTTTCCGTGTATAAACCTTAAACGTTAGGTGTCCGTGTGCGTTCTTCTGTTCTGTCCTGCAACATTTAGCTATATTAAATACCTTGAAAATATCTCTCTTTTTCATAATAAAACGCTTCTTCCTGTGCTTGAGCTTACGCCTGCCTATAAGCGTTCGGGTTAGAAATAAATATACACTGAAAAAAAAATGATTTTACGGTATAATACTGCTACCACAGCAGCCAGTATTAAACCGTAAAATTAACAGTAATAAACGGTAAAAAAGGCAGTAATACGCTACCGCGCATGAGCGCCAGTGTATTTTACTGAATATTACTTTTAATTATTACTGTTATTAATTACTGTATATTACTGTTATTATACCGTAAAATCAGCTTTTTTTTTAAAGTTTATGTGCTTCCTTACTGTTCGAGTGCACCTATCCCTCCCCCCCCCCCCCTTCAGTATACCATGATTATATACTCGAGTAAGTTTAGTGTGAGGTCTGTGTAAATTTTGGTTTGACAGTAAAATTTCATTTCTTTCATCCAGTTTCCATTTATTATTTCTCATAATTTGGTAATCATCATATATATTATTTCTGTTGTCAACACCCCCTTTGCTATGCATTTCCAGAACGCACAACAACGTATGAGGTATCATTCGAAAGGTTTTTGAACCAGCTTCTGACATAGCATACACCCACATTTTGATAAAACATGTTATTTGATTAAAAATTGCAGTTATTTAAAAATTTAATCAGCATTGTTTTCATAAATGAAATTGATAAAAAATGATGATAAATTCGGCTGATGGAAAAGGGCTTCATGGTGCAAAATAAAAATAAACTAAAGGGGGACACGATTAAATGTTCAAAAGGGAACACAAGTTAAATTCCTAAACCTGATCGAAATAGTGATTCCGTACCAATAAATGTTGGCCACAATAACAAACCACCTTAGCATCCCGAGCAACAACCTGAAATAGCTGAAAACTAAAAGTACATATTATAAAACACTTCATGCTAATTAAACGAAAAATAATAATACTTTAGAGATTATTCTCGATTAATTTATTTATATATAAAACATATTTTAAGGTTACACAATTAATTTAATATTTATATTTTAAAAGATGCATTCGAATTAATATATTTCACGGTTGTTCACACATCATACATGTGGGCTAAATAACTGCGTTTAAATTATGAATATTTGAATCTTATAACATCCATGGACAATTAATTTTAATTAAAAAACATAGATACTTAATATCGGTACTGAAGAAAAGCTTGTTCTAGCAGAAAGCACATTTTTACACTGAACATCATCTTACACTGACGAACAGAAGATTTCTTTTGAAGACTCACAATTCTTACACTTTCACTATTTTTTAGATGTCGATCACATACTTAAAATTTGTAGACAGATTTTTTACACACAATCTAAATACACCTCTATTTCTTCACCTTATCACATATTAAAGTAAAACACAGAACTAACTAGGGTGGCTCCTCACACGAGAAAAAATCTCGAATGAATGGGATACCACCCTTCTTTCGCTTGAGACTTTATACCATCCAACACACCGCTCGTTGAAAAAAACACTAGTCATTCAGATGCGATGCCATTCCGAGTGAAGGAAGCTTGGTCGAAAAATATCCGGTATTACCACTACCTCGCGCGCCTATGGAAGAAGATACAGCGAGAGAAATTCTTCGTATGCAGGCGTTCGCCAGCTGCTGCGAGTTTAGTAGCGATGTTGCGAGATGTTTGTTGGTGCGTTCGCTGATTTATAAAGGCAGATGCGCTGACACGGAAAGACAGTTCTTTTTGCATATTGCGCTGAACTTTAAAGGCTTTTTTGATGACTTGACTGAGTTGTGAAAGGGGTTTTTTAACATCTCCCCCCACCAACAGCAAAAAAAGAGGCGAACACTGTTCTGAAGAATAGTTGATAATTGTTGAAAATTGATGTGAAATGTCCTGGAGTATGCGAAAAAGTCAAAGTTTCACAAATGCATACAGATGAAGAAATGTTCGTGAAAAAATTTTGCAAAAAGTCACTGAAAGTTTCACAGCTGCATACAGACTTAAAGAAATGTTCGTGAAAAAAATAAAAAATTTTATACACAATGCTACTGTAATCATTAGAATTGTATACACCACACATTATATGATACAAAAATTCAATAATTATATTTAACCAGCATGAATATGAAAATATTTACAAAAATACACACACACCAATAAATATAAACTACAGAAATACCTAGATTGCTTTAACTTTCTGCAATATATTTTGAGTTGTCACATTCAACATTTTCAAACTACTTTTTATTGTACCATATATTATTCAATTTTCTGAATTAAGTTCAATGAATATTGAAATTTACTTTGTAACTTAAAAAGATTTCACAGATATTCTAAACAATTATGAAAATACATATGAGGAAATCATTCACATATTTTCCTTTTTGACTCAAATACAAAATTAAAAAGGTAAAGTTTAAAAAAAAATATTTCAATAAATGTTATTCACTAGCAAAGTGATCAATTCTACCAGTATATTGAAAACAAACATTGAGAGAGAAGAAATAGAAAAAAAAAATTTAAAAATAGAATTTTGACTTGAGCATAGTATATATATACTTTGAAGTTTCCGAACATACACATATTTCACAAAAATATTAGAATCACTACTAAATTCTTATTTTCCTCAGTTTTGTTACAAATATTATCATTTAATGGTACTTTGGGGAAAATTTTACTGACATGAACTTTTTTTACATATTCATGACCATCTTCATTAATTTTTATCAAATAATTATCATTTCTCGATTGTTTGTCAATTACATGTGGTCCATTATATCTAGGTTGTAATGCAGTATGACGTTTAAAATCTACAAGAAAAACTTCATCACCAGTATTTAAGGAAGGTTTACTTCTGCCCTTCACATATTGTTGGTGATAATTAAAATAACTAGTTTCATTTTCCTTAACTAATTTTCTAGTTTCCTGAAAATGACTTTGTAATTTTGTTAGATATTTACTATATTCTTCAGCAACTTTTGGTTTTTCAAAAATATTTAGAGGTATATTGAGTTCTCTGCCCAAGAATAGTTCAGCCGGTGAAAATTGAGTTACTGCATGCTTAGAGGAATTATAATGAAGTTTAAAAAATAATAGTCTATCTGACCACTCGAATACTTGATCAGAAAGTGCTGCTATGCTGTTTTTCATAGAAAGATGAATTTTCTCGATTAAACCATTACTCTGCGGATAATAGATTGAACTCTTTCTATGCTTAATATCCATAGTCTTAAGATAATCTTCAAATTCATCTGAACGGAAATATGGTCCATTATCAGTCAAAATAGTCCTAGCGATCCCGAATTTGGAAAAATATATATTAAGTTGATTAATTATAGTTTTAGAAGTGGTATTGCTTAATGGGATAGCCTCAAGATACCTGGAATAATGATCAACTATTGTTAAAATAAAAAATTTGTTGTCATGAGATCTAGGAAGTTTGCCTACAATATCTAAAGCTATTATCTCACCTGGAGCTAAATCAGCTTTTGGAATCATTTTAGTGACAGTATTTTTAGGTTTAGGTTTAACTTTTAAACATCTTTCACAATTGCTACAAAAATTTTTAGTGTCCTTAAACATTCCTTTCCAAGAATAGATTTTGCGAACAAAATTGTAGGTTTTTTGAGTGCCAAAATGAGGAGCATGAGCAACTTCCAAACAATCCTTAATTAAAGATTTTGGAATTAAAATTCTACTGAGATACTTTTTTTTCTTTAACGGCTTCTTGGGGAAAATTTTTACCATTACAATTTTAGTTTCTGAATCAATATAATAGTTATTTGCAGTTTCCTCATCATTATCATTTAATTTTTGAATAATTTCCTTAATAAATTCATCATTTTGTTGATTATTTACAATATTATTATGATCTAAATTTGAATTACTTTGAAAAATATTTATATTATTTACATTTAAGATTTCATCTTTATATGCTCTAGATAAATAATCAGCAGGGTTAATAACACCAGGAATGTGATCTATCTCATAATGAAATTGATCCAGATACAGAAGCCACCTAGCTACAATCTCACTCTGATTGTCCAGTTCCATGTGATATGTTAATGATTTTGCATCGGTATATATGGTAAATTTTTTTCCATATAATTCTTCACGAAAATGCTTGACAGATGCAAATATTGCGTACAATTCTCTTTGGATGGAAGGATATCTAGACTGAGCTGGATTGAATTGTTTTGAAAAAAATTCAACAGGATAAAATTTCTCATTGTATTTTTGCATTAAAATTCCACAAAATGCAACTTTAGAAGCATCAGTTACTAAATACAATGGAAGATCAGAATTAATGTTTTTAAGAAGGGGTTTATTTAGAATTTGATCTTGTAAAATATCAAAAGCTTCCTGACACTCTGAAGTCCAGACAAATGGAACATTTTTACGGGTTAAATTAATAATTGGCTTAGCAATTTCAGCATATTTATAAACCATGTGCCTAAAATAATTTAAACAACCAATATACTGTTGAACTTGCTTTACATTTTTGGGTATGGGAAATTTTGAAACTTTGTTTACATTATCCTCTGAAGGAGAAAAACCATCAGCACTGACATTAAATCCTAAATAAGTTATTTCTTTCTGACAAATCTGAAGCTTTGCAGGGTCTAAAGTTAAGTTGAATTGGATGAGCTTATCGAATACCTTCTGTAACCAGGCTTTAATTTCAGATATGCTGTCTGCAGCGACAATAATGTCATCAAGAAAGAATTGTAAATTTGGTCCTTTTAAGCTAGATAAACATTTAGAAATTAGTGTATGAAAATATGAAGTTGAGTTGCGACTTCCAAAAGGTAGGACTTTTGGCTGGTAGTTACCAATCTCGCAGCAAAATGCTAATTTTTCCCTATCTTTTTCCTGCAATCTTATCTGAAAAAATGCCGACTTCAAATCAAGCACACAATAATACCTTTTGCCAGCAATACTGTGCAGAATTTCTGAAATTTTTGGCAAACATATAGTGTAAGATTCAGTGATGCTATTTAACAGTCTATAATCCACTACCATGCGAAATTTGATTTCTTCAGGAGAGGTGCCTGGAATTGGTTTCTTTTTGACAAATATAACAGGGAAATTATAACTGGAGGAAGAATGTTCAATTAAACCAGCATCTAACAATTTTTTAATCTCTTCTTGTGCAAACTGTTTGGCAATTTTTGGAATAGGGTATGGTTTAGTTTGAATTGGGAAATTGTGCATTAATTTAAATTCGGGTTTGACTGCATCAGTTGAACCAAGAGTTTTATAACTTTTAGAAAATACTTTAAAGTTGTTCATTAATAATTCCAAAATCTCCTTTCTCTCTTTTTCATCTAAATGTTTAAGATTAAAATCAGATTCTGAAAGTTCTGCCTGTCTCAAATTACTAATCTCTTCTAAATTTAAACTATTGATTTGAAGAATTTGGTCCTCAGTAGGTTGGATTTCCTCGTCATCTTCAAACATTTCTACATTTCCTAGTTTTTGACCTTTACGTATATATGATGCAACATTAGTTTTATTCTCAACAATTGTCAAAATATATTTGTTGTCCTCAACAGTATGCAAAGAATTTTCAATATGGCACTTCTGCGAGACTTTTAATGGGGTTAACATGACTCTTTTAGAATTATGAATACCCTGTGGAAATTCCAATTTAATTATCTCAAATGAATTAGGTTTAATTTTAATGTTATTTATAGCTTTAGCAATTACATTAATTTGAGGTATATCATTATCATTAATTACAGTATTTTCTTTAATCTGCGGAGAAGTTTCTTCAAATTCAAAATGGGTTTTGTTGATGGAAAGTCTTTTATTGAATGTGTCAATTAGAATTTTGTTTCTCTGAATGAAGTCATACCCTAAAATTATTTGGTAGTTACAATTCCAGTTACTCTGAGTGACAAAAAATATGTTATGAAACCAACGAGTTTTCATTTTGAACTTTATATTGACTGCTGACAAATATGGGATAGTGGTATTATTAAGGGTCTTAATTTTGACTGCTCTAGAAATATGCTCAACTTTCGCTTGTTGCTTAATTTCTGCTAAGATGCCTGGTTGCACCAGCGAGAGATTTGCACCGGTATCGAGAAGAGCGGGTACCTCTAAATTACCAAATTTAAGCTTAATAATAGGAAGGTGATTTGTATTATTATCAAAATTACACGACATTACATGGAGATTTTCAAGATCTTCACAATTATTTTGAATTGTTACATTATCAAAATTTTGAATTTCATTTACAGAGTTTAAGTTTTCATTTAAATTTGAATTTTCTTCTACAGATTTTAAATTATCATTTACTTCTAAATTTTCCTCACTAGAATTTGAATCTGAATTGTTACTAGATTTTGAATTTTCAATTGATTCTGAATTATTTACAGATTCCAATAGATTTTCATCCCTAACAATTTTATAATTATTGGTCCTTGTAAAATGGGATCTATTTTTACTACAAGAACCATCTATAAGTTTAAATGATTTCTACGCCTATATGGGTGATTTCTACGGTTATTTCTATAATTGCCAAAATTCCTTCCACTGCTGTTACCTCTAGAAATAGGAATATGGTTGGGGTTATGATTGAAATTATTGCTGCGGGAATTTCTACCCTGTGGAAAATACCAACATTTTGTTGTCACATGACTTTTTCCACATATATGACATTGGACTCTTTCATTTTGACTTTGTCGAAAAGAATTGCTAGCATTATTTTCAGATTTTACTCTTTCCAATTCTTCCTTTAACTGTTGAATTTGTTTGTTACCCTCTAACTGGCTTTGCATTATTGAATTTAGTTCAAAGTTTTGACACATATTGTTGTTAATAATGACTTCTTGAGCCTCAAGAGCCTTTTCTACATTAATTGCATGTTTACATGCCTCTAAGTAATTTTTTGGACCTAATTTAAGAATTTCGACCTTAATTTCAGGCCTAACAGCATCCAAAATTTTGTTCAATTTGATGGAATCAATGAATTCATTTGAATCCCTAGTTTGTATATCTATCTTTGATAAATATTTTACTGCATAAGAGTTTATTTCATCAATTAAGCTCTGAATTGACTGATTTGGTTTTTGCCTGATGTTATTAAATTTTGATTGTATCTCATCAAATGGTTGACATCTTTTGAATTTTTTTATTAATAATTCAGCCAATTCATCAAAATTTTGAATATTAGCTACCTGCGGGGAGTCAATTAGAAATTTTTGGGCAGCATCTCTACAATTTAATTTTAGAATTAAAATTCTTTTATTTACGGGCCAATTTTTTAACACTGCTACATCTCTAACCTGTCCGACAAAATATTCAACATTTTCATCAGAAGTTCCGCTAAAAGTGGGAATGGATGAAGCCAAACTTAAATCTATGATTCCTTTACGAGCCATAGTAAATAACAGAAATAAATGTCAAAATATAGACTTTTAAGGGGGAGGAGGGGGGAGGGGAACTTAAAATTTACACATTCCTAACATGCAATTACACAATATCAATATTACAATACATATATAAAATCATAAATAGCTTAAGATATATAAATCATGCATTTAAAAAAATCACAGATAAAAATATAATAAATGGTGTGTATATTTTTGTAAAAATATACTCAGGAAGCTATTGTGGAGACCAGATTCTCAACCTATTAAATTTTACTTTTGCACGCGGCACCAAATGATAAAAAATGATGATAAATTCGGCTGATGGAAAAGGGCTTCATGGTGCAAAATAAAAATAAACTAAAGGGGGACACGATTAAATGTTCAAAAGGGAACACAAGTTAAATTCCTAAACCTGATCGAAATAGTGATTCCGTACCAATAAATGTTGGCCACAATAACAAACCACCTTAGCATCCCGAGCAACAACCTGAAATAGCTGAAAACTAAAAGTACATATTATAAAACACTTCATGCTAATTAAACGAAAAATAATAATACTTTAGAGATTATTCTCGATTAATTTATTTATATATAAAACATATTTTAAGGTTACACAATTAATTTAATATTTATATTTTAAAAGATGCATTCGAATTAATATATTTCACGGTTGTTCACACATCATACATGTGGGCTAAATAACTGCGTTTAAATTATGAATATTTGAATCTTATAACATCCATGGACAATTAATTTTAATTAAAAAACATAGATACTTAATATCGGTACTGAAGAAAAGCTTGTTCTAGCAGAAAGCACATTTTTACACTGAACATCATCTTACACTGACGAACAGAAGATTTCTTTTGAAGACTCACAATTCTTACACTTTCACTATTTTTTAGATGTCGATCACATACTTAAAATTTGTAGACAGATTTTTTACACACAATCTAAATACACCTCTATTTCTTCACCTTATCACATATTAAAGTAAAACACAGAACTAACTAGGGTGGCTCCTCACACGAGAAAAAATCTCGAATGAATGGGATACCACCCTTCTTTCGCTTGAGACTTTATACCATCCAACACACCGCTCGTTGAAAAAAACACTAGTCATTCAGATGCGATGCCATTCCGAGTGAAGGAAGCTTGGTCGAAAAATATCCGGTATTACCACTACCTCGCGCGCCTATGGAAGAAGATACAGCGAGAGAAATTCTTCGTATGCAGGCGTTCGCCAGCTGCTGCGAGTTTAGTAGCGATGTTGCGAGATGTTTGTTGGTGCGTTCGCTGATTTATAAAGGCAGATGCGCTGACACGGAAAGACAGTTCTTTTTGCATATTGCGCTGAACTTTAAAGGCTTTTTTGATGACTTGACTGAGTTGTGAAAGGGGTTTTTTAACAGAAATGAAAGGTTTTTCTCAAATCAATGTTGTCACGAAAGTAAAATACCGCATTACATCGTGCTCAACAATGATTATAAAAAATAACAAATAGCACAAAACAGATCGTTTTTCCCGAAGCTGATGGCGTCATCCTCTAATTCACGTAAAATACGATTGATATCTCTCGCGCGTACCTTTTGCTATCTTCGATCGTTCTTTACGGTAACTTTGATGGAATCAATGAGATAATATTCTGGCTTGACTAATGTTGTTCGCATATCTTTTTATACTTAATTTTTCTTTAGAAGTTTAAACCTGCATCTAAAAAATATAGAAAATTGTTAAAAAATGTTAGGTTGCAATACGAACCAGCACGGGTCCACTTGTATTTATTGCATCACTCTGTACTGGGATGACGATGATGTCGTGTCCATGATGATTATTTCTAAACAAAATAGGTTAAATGGTGCCGTGGGCAGATAAGATCAGCCTTGACAATTTGTAAAATTTTATTATTGTAAAGATTTAGAACATTTGGAGCATTACTTTTTTGTCTTATGCAGAGCCGCTAAGCTGATCGGGCAGTCAAAGATGCGTGTACCGGTCTCAGTTCTCTGTCAGGACAGGTATTACATTTTTGTAACTTTTTTTACAATCCTTGTAGATTTGTTTATTACTTTGTGATGGCCGATGACCAGTTCTTAATCTGACAATTGTTTTGGCTATGTATCGATCTACACTGATGTTCCAAGTTTGGCGATTTAACGGGATTGACTGTTCTTTTAGTCTGAACTTCGCCGCAGCATTTGCATCTGAGACGGAGGGTAACTTTTGTTGTTATTATTTAAATGGTGGGCTTCTTTGTTTAATTTGATTAATTAAACCGTGTAGTTGCCCGTTAAGTTAATATGCGCAGATAACCACTGAAGAGTTTAGATTTTGTTTAACTCTTTAATTTCATTGAGGCGGGAATAGATTATTATTATTGTTGTTGTTATTGTTATTATTACTACTACTATTATTATTGCTATTATTATTATTATTATTATTATTATTATTATTATTATTATCATTATTATTATTATTATTATTATTATTGTTGTTGTTATTATTATTATTGCTATTATTATTATTATTATTATTATTATTTTAATCTTTAATATTCCGTGTTTACTTTGATGGCTGTTTGAGACTCATTAGATCACAACAAGCCTTTTGCCTCTTCAAAATAAGGGAGATAAATATAACTAATCGTTAAAATATGTACACCTAATGTAGTACATATTCCTAACGATTTTTTACCTGTTTGGAGGCATATGCGGAACTAAATCTAATGAATCGAATAAGACTTTTGAAAGCATGGAGATATAAACTCTGTGGAAAAAAAATAGTACCAATTGACATTTGCGGCTTTTGTCTGCGTACTAACACCGCTTAAAATTCGCACGATATTTTTAACACTTTCCAATATAAGTTGAAAAGTGTTTATGAATTCGGTTTGTCTGTCTGTCTGTCTGACCGTGTTCAAACTCACGTAAATATATTTGGATTGCCATGCAATTTATATATGTTATTGAGGTTTACTATGGCATGTTCGGTATTGAAAATGAAGTGTGTAGCATTTATAGTTTTTTTACAGGGACACTCAAAAGAATTCCAATATATTACGGTCAATGGGAAAAAATCATTTGCAGTTTACTGTAATGCTACTACACTATTTCAAACATATTGAAATTGATATAATGTCACTGAGGTGCACTACAAGCGGCTTACTATAGAATATGGTGTGCATAGCACTTATAGTTCCTTTACAAAGACACTCAAAAGAATGCCGTTACATTACGGTCTATGGAGAAAAATCCTTTGAGGTTAATTTTAATAATGTTTTGCTATTTCAAACATATTGAAACTGATATATATCACGAAGGTGCAGTTCAAGAAACTTACGATAGAATATCGTGTGTATAGCATTCTTCGTTCTTTTACAGGGACATACAAAAAGTTCGGTACTGTCTGTTAACAATAATTGCTGGAAGTGCGCCTTCAGTTGCTGTGAACGCGGTTTTAAGTTTCTCATTTTTTGGGTATTACTTTATGTGTATAAATTCTACAGATTATAATACAGGGCAGCACAACAATTTTCAAGTACATTTCCGCCTATTGACGGAAATTCCAGAAGGAGAATTTCAAAATGTGCTACTCTTTTCATAACAGAACTAAAATTTAGCATTCTATGCAATATATATACAAATCTATAGATTATATGTAGGGCTGCTCAAAAGCATTTGAATATTTTCCCGAATATTGTTGGTAATTCTTGAAATTGAGTTTGAAATAATGCGTTTTCCAAACTGTTTACTTAGATATCATTTTTCACTTTATTAGACGGTAAAGATTTGCAAAATTATTTTGGTAGTGCTGGAAAGTGCTTTATAATCTATGCTTGACGCATGATTTTTCATTCTTGTTGAGTATATAATACGAAACAGTTTAAAACAGTGCGTTTTGCAGAATACAAGCTTTCTTACAGCTCCTTCTCAGCCAGAGCGTGCATGAAAAGAAATTTTGAAAATTACCCAAGTATAAATAAAAATGGAATCACTCTGTACATAAAGAGAACATGAACCGTCTGTCAGGCGCTAATTAATTTATATATGCTGCATCTCGACTCACCTATATTATGAATTATCCACAACTAAGTTTTTCTGTATTCACGTGTTGGCCCTTTTGCAGACATTTCGTGGTAACCCTAAATGCAGGTAAATCATAGATAGAGGTAATTATGAGGATAAAGGTCGGACGCATCACGTTTTAAGTTATCTCATCAGGGGAAAACATACTTTTTTCCTTATTCATTTTTTTCCGTCGAACTTTGATGATCCTACTATTTTGTTTCCACCGTGATCTCTCTATCGGTTTGTTCTAAGAAATAATTAAGCAACGGTATTAGGCCATTAAAAAAAAGTATACTTTGTAACGTTAGTAAATAACTGTAATTCAATTATGGAGAATTCTAAATAGATGTTTACGCGGTAATTTATTTCACCGTTATTTATTTATTTTTTTCTTTGCATATGCAGTTTTTTTTTCCTTTTTTGAAAGTATATAGGTTTTGAAAACAGGAATAATATGTTTCCAATTGATTACAGAATGTCACACAACTTATTTACCTATTAGGCCTATTACCTTTTTACCTAAATTAGTAATTGTTCCTCAACCCACATATTTTTTATTGGCTAATATAAAAGTAATACTACATGTTAAATCATCTTTAATATTTTTCAATCATCAATAACGTTTCTGTTAGCTTGGCGTAGCTAAGGTTTTGAGAGCCCGGGAGAAAAAATAATCTCCCCCCCCCCCCTTACACACACACACACACACACACACCTCCGTCAATCAAAGGAACCATAATAATTTCTTAAAAAATTATTCCTAAAGAGAGTACGTTGAGTCAAAGTATAGGCTACTAACTATACTAACTAACTAGGCTACTAAGGTATTTATTTATTTTATTATTATTATTTATTTATTTTCTGGTATCTCGTTGGATTGAAATAAATACATTTTTTTAAAGTTTTTCTCTAGGCATACGTAAAAAATAAAATAATAGTAGTGCTTCGAACTGGAACCGAACAGAAAAACTGATACAGAAAAAAAAACCCTTTATTTCTAAAGGAACGAACAAAAAGGAACTGAACCTAAATTCCTTTTCGGCTTTGGAATTGAATCGAAATTCTTTTTTAGTTCCGAATGTTTTAAACCAATTTAAAAATATTTTACTTTTAAATATTCGATTAATAAATTTCAGTTATTTAAAAGATAAATTAAAATACAAACATTCACATCATGTATTCAAGATCTTTAACTTATTTTTTATATAATGTATGTCAAAAGCTAATTCACAAATCATGTATACTGAAGCTAGTTATTAGATAATGCGACCAAAGTACCAAGACGAAGAATGGATTCAATAGAAACAAGATTTTATTTTTCCTCTAATTTCAAGACTGGTGATGTTTTTAGGTTAGGGTGGAAGATAGTCTTTAAGATTAAGAAGAAAGTTAGTTGAATACGAATGCTTAAACTTGTACTTTAAAGCGAAATATATATATTTTTTATTATTGTGTAATTGAGGTCTTTATTAGCTTGTCATGCTCTTAAATTTGTTAAAATGGTATTGATTTTCACAAATGAGAGGGTTAGAATAGCAATAGAGTAAGTCAATATTCAGTCATTTGAGAAATAAAGGGTTTTGTGAAACTAGTCGTATTGTCATTGCAGTAAGTGGTCCAGCTTGTTTTGCCCTCTAGCGACTTCCTAAGTGAAAGATGACTTATTTGAATGTCACACAGAACAGAAATTAATACACATTCAGTAAATATATGGTTATCTAGATTTTTCAAATTTTGGACTTACTCCATTGTCATTCTAATCTCCTCAAATATAAAAGAATAAGGCACATTAAGTTTTTTCTACACAAAATGTATCATTTAACATAAATTTTAAATGCAATAACATGACAACTTTTATATATATAATCATTTTGGGGTCTTCCAATCTGACATGTACTATTAGTTCCATACACTGCAAAAAAAAATTGTTGATTTTGCAGTATAATACTGGCACCCCAGTTGCCAGTATTATACCGTAAAATTAACTGTAATAAACAGCAAAATAAGCAGTAATACGCTACCGCGCATGTGCGGCAGTGTATTGCTGCTTATTTTACTGTTTATTACTGTTAATTTTACGGTATAATACTGGCAGCTGGGATGCCAGTATTACACTGTAAAACCAACACTATTTTTTGCAGTGTACTATTTTGAACTGCATTTAAGCATATTGTAAATTAACTATTTATCACTGACACAAAATAAATATTGCAAATGAAAGCATTGATTTAAAGTGTCATCATAACATGTAATTTTGTTAAAAACGAAGTTAATACTTATCAAAGGAAATATTTATTAAATGTAAAATACATAAAATACATTCACAGTTAGGTTTAGGAATGTTTTGTTTCTTACTTTGCAATGGGGGGGAGGGGGATGTTCAATACTTGTACTTGTAGTACTGCTATCCACTGACAAATGCCTAAACATTTAACTGAATAATTTTATGAGAAAATCCACTTGTCCTATTATACCCCCTCTCCCAAAAATGTGTTTATTGTATTCATAAAAAATCAGAATGGACATAGGTATGATTTATCCAAATTAGTATGTATTATCAAACAATTCCTGTCTTCTTCAGAAAAATGAAACAATAGATTTAAACTTCTATTCTTCTTTGTGTTATTTTAAAGACATGCGTGGTAAAGAGTTTGATTTATTAATATGTAGTTGGAGTTTTATTGTTACGTAATGTAATTTATCTATTAATTTGTTTTTCATTGAGCATAAAAATGAATATTACATTAAAAAAAAAAGTGTTCTAAATAGGCGAGAATTTTATTAATAAATGCCTTATTTATTGTATAAATTATAAAAAAAAATACTTGCAATGGCAACCACGTTAAAAAGTTATTGATGATTAAATCTACAGTGGTATTTCGGTTACGAATATAATTCATTTCAAAGAATCGTTCGAGAACCGAATTTTCCGACAATCGAATCAATTGTTACCTTAGGAAATAATCAAAATGTCATTAATTTGTTCACATCTCCCAAGTACTCCCTGTATTCACCTATTTCAAACAATACACCGTATAGTACAGTCAATGGTTTAAAAAAAAAAAGTACGATATTTTACATTACATGATTCAACGACAATTTTGAAAAATTTTAATAAAATTTTAACAAAAACCATACCAATTACTTAATTGGTGAAACTTTCGATGACTTGGGGAGAAGGAGAGAGGGTTTCTACACACACACACTTATTTTTTAAATCATTATTACCCATATAGGGTAACTTGGGTTGAGATGCCGTATTGGTTAAGATGTCGTGTCACGTGGTTTTCCTATGTGCAGGTGCTGTACGGAAACCCCACTCAGTCATGCGGAAGAGGCTTCCATACTGATACTTTAATTCCAGTTTGCGTTGTTTTATTTAAGTTTTAAGTAGTCCTTTTCTATTGCTATTTCGTCTTAACACCTTTGTTAAGTGTCCAAAATATTTTACGCTCTTTCTTTATGGAGTTCCTATGTAGTTGGCCATCTTACCCCAAGATTGGGGTAAGATGCCGAAATGCACGCATTTACAAAAGCAAAATTTTTTACGTTTTCTGTGACATTTGTGAAACGAAATACATTTTCAAATCATACATAAATGTATCAACTTTAACAAGAAATTTTTGAATAACAAATAAAAACAACAGGCGATTTTATAAAAAAATAAATAAAAAACTACTGCATCTTCAGCCAATCTACCCTATTAACTCGATGTTTTTTAATCTCAATATGCGTAAAATTCGTCAGCACTAGGATAACTATATCGCATTTATATGTGCTTCGCTCCTATGAAAACCAATAGAAGAAAAAATGAAAAAAATGAAAATTCAGAGGAGTGGGGGGGGGGGGGGGTATATTCAACAACCTCGCTGTACAGCAGTCTCAAAATGGATGAATTTCTTTAACGCTATGATCACTTTGCCTCATGTATGTATGTGCGCTTTATGTCCAAAATAAATAAATAAATAAAGTTCCGTCACTTTTGTTACGTTTTATCAATCGGTCGATTTGACGGCGGCACTCTCACTGTTCGAAAAACGAATCAAACTTCGCTCGAATTTCTTGTTCGAAAATCAAATTGCACGGCAACCGGGTATCTACTGTAATGAGTCAGTTTTATAAAAAAAAAAAAAATGCAATCCTCAGATTTGACTAATAGGAAACGAGCAGGACATGAAATTACATATTTATTTTAAGGACTATTAGCCTATAGCCCGTTCTTACTGATAAAAAAAAAAAAAAAAAAAAAAAAAAAGCCAACCAAAAATGTAGAAATATAGATGTTTTGAAATATTTTTATTTCTGCACTTTAATTTTTTAACAATTATAGCATTTCCATTGATGTTATGACATTTCATAGAAAATAAAGTTTTCTATTGACGATTATTTAAAGATTAGTTAAAATCATTCTTGAAGATTTCGCTGAAATATTATCTTCATTGTTACTGATGATCGAAAATCCGATTTTGGCTTGGTTGGAAACACTCTGTAAATTTTATTTAATAACTGAATCGCAACTGTGGCTCCTATTAAAAATTGTTAACTTTTACATGTATTATTACACCTTACAGTTCTGAACAGCAAATCAAATACACATTGTATTTCTGTACCGAAGAAAATTACTTAGTAGAAAAGTATTTAGTAGACGAAAAAGCCAATGTGTATAACCACCATTTTTAGTCTTTCTCTGGTAATTCCTTCTAAATAATGTAAGGTAAAACAGAAAAAAATGCTAATGTCCTCCATTTAATATAATCAGAGCTGTCTGTAACGTAAGCGAGGCTTAGCTCAGTAACTTTTCTGAAGCCCTTTTCTTCCAAACTATTCAATACCTTTTCGCAGAACACAATCACCTTCCGTAAAAACTCGTATTATATACTCATGAGTGTGGACAGGAACAAGGATATTCAGATAATGAAAAGGTACATTTGATTAAACAATAAAATATTCAACTTAATGATAAAATATTAACTCTTATCGTTACAGAAAAGTAAATATGTGTTATTATGTTACTAATAACGGAATGGTGCCTTTCGAAATACGGCGGAATAAAAAAGTTTAATAAGGTACTATTAAATGAACTTACAATAAGCATAGAAAATAACTGAAAAATAACTGAAATAAAAAAAACCAGTTTTGCATTGTTTAATCTAACTGCAAAAACTGCATATTACTTATTGTAATATACTACTTACAGTTGCTTTATTTACATAGGTCTTAATATTATTTTCTCAATAAGAAAACTGTGTTTGGACATAATTCTTCCGAGATTAAAGTATAATTTAACGCAATCATTTTAATGTTTAAATTTTAGTATTAAATACATTGAAAATTTTCTTTTAAGTATGACGTCATTTTCACTGGTGGAAACATGCTTCTAAATGGTGGAATGTGATCAAGCAAATTAATTTTATGTGATAGATAGAAATTTTTAACCTGTTTGCCATAATTTTCAAGAAATTTCATTAAAAAGTTTCAAAATTAAAAATAAAATGGAAAACATGGAAATATTTAAAAAAAAAAATAGCTAGCATGGGATCATATACAAATAAACAGTTTTCAGTTAAAAAACAATAATTATTATAATTGGTTCAGTAGAAAGCTCGATGCAGATGACGAAAAAAAAACCCGGCTTGTGTTTTAAATATACATAGATCGTTGAAATAATAGTTTTTGTTTATACAGTTCATAGAGTTCTGGCCTCTTAACAGTTCATTATTCAAATTTTAAAATAAAAAATGAATCTCAAGTGTGTAGCTTTGATTATAACCAGCAATATCGGTATCGTATCAGGAGTTCATTTTGATTATCTTGAGCAAAGTGGGATCAACTAAATAAGTATCTGTATATAATCACAATTATTTGCTCTATGTCCAGCACCAATCCCTTTACAATAATCATGGGTTTTAAGGGAAATAATTCCTTTGTCCTCCCTTTAACATATTATGTTAAGAAATTTTTTTCTCTTTCATTGCGACTTAAAATGTTTTAAAACAATAAATCAGCTTTTTCTCAAAACAAGGAAATAAGACATCGACCCTTTTTGTACCAAGATACAAATATTTTGTTTGGCTTCAATACGAAAAGAGTTTAAACCAATGTGTTTCTTTATTTTATTTATATTAAAATAACTAGCTTATTGTTTTCTGGTTTGTCAATAATCTAAGTATGTGTTTGCTTTTAGCTAGGTAATTTCTTGTTAACAACCTTTTTTCTTCTTCTTCTTTCTCCTCGGCAGTGAATTAAGCTCATCCGCCACGCTTGGAAGTGAAATGTTTATTTATGCAACAGAACTCAGGCGCAATCAGATATTTTTTCTGGACGGAGAAACTCATATCTGTTATCTTTGAAACTGAAACTTTTATTTATGCAACAAAACCCGTGAAGCCAACTAAAACTGGTCGATTTTTACAGATTTTATTTATGTACTATACATAAGTTAATACTTATGTATTGACACATATTCACATACAAACACAGATGAATTTCGCGACGAAAATAAGTTGTCATAAACATGTCCAAATTGCCGATTACTGGCTAATTTGGCGATATTCTCATTCAAAGCCAACTCAAATGCAACTAATTTTCTAAATTCCAATTAAATATGATAGTATAATATGTAAAATAAAATTTAAATTTAATTAAAGTAAAAATTATAAATGAAAATAATTAATATGATAGATTGTTAGTAGTATAACGGAGATTAATAAAATTTTAAGGATATGGTAAGGTATATGCGGTAAAATTAAAAACAGTTCTAATTAAAAAGGGGAGTAGTAATGGTAGTAGTTAAAGTGGGAGAGTAAAAATTAAAAAATGGTAAAATAGATTATATATATATAAAACCATTATAAGAAAATACAGATACATCATCCCAAACTGGAGGAGTCAAAATTTAAAATTTAAAAATTAACCCATACCTGTTATGGATAATATGCAGAAAAAAAATCAAGAAAAGATATATGAAAAAGAAAGTTAGTAAAGTATTTTTACTCAATTAAAGTTAATAAAGTAGGGAAATTAATGAAAAAAAAAAACAATACTTTGAAATATTTGTGGCAGAATTATAAGCAGAATTTATAAGGCAGAGTTTTTAAGCCCAAATTACCATAGATTACACAAAAAAATGTACGATTTCATCCATGCACAAGCTATAATAAACTAAAAAGTACAAGGCTTGGACAGTTGTACATTAATAAAACAGAAAAAAAGATGCGTGAAATATAACATTAAAATATGCAAATGAGGAATTTCTTCATTAAAAATCCCAGAAAGGCCATGCATTATTTGACAAAACTGAACATGTTGCCGCAAACGTTGACAAATTCAGAATAAGTATAAAATTAGAGGAACGACTCACGAACGTTTCAAACCAAGTAGTAACAGAAGTTTAAATAACATGATGAAGCTATAAAATAGTTTAATAAGATCAATTATAGTGATTTCATCCAGTAAAAGAAATTACAATTATGTAAATAACAGAGTTTATTCAAAAAAGGTGATAAATCTTACAAGTAAAATATTTTTACTCAGTTAAAGTTAATAAATTAAGGAAATTAATGTAAAAAAATAATTGAGTAAAGGGTAGGAGAAGACATTAATTAAATTATAAATTTAAATTTAAATTATGTATAAAAATAAATAAATAAAATATTTGACAGTACAGAATAATAACTATAAATTAATTAATAATTAAATAGGGGAGAAACAGTTAAATAACACAAAATATATTGATGTATATTAATGTAAGATGATGGATGAAATGATTTAGATTATGACGTTGTTCTACACAAAGCTACGAAGTTAATTAAATATTAATAAATGAAATTAAAAGTGAAATAATTAAATGATATTAAATCATTTACGTTAAAATAGATGAAGTGTGCTGAACCGACTAAAGAATAACAAGTAATGAATAAATACATTATGATACAATAACCCTTTTTCTCTTTCTCACTCTCTTTTATAAATAACTAGTATTAAGTACATCGCGTTGCGTTTGATAGTCTAGGAGTAGTTGCAAAATACAAACACACGGTGAGATTTTAATATAATAGATTCGTGTTCATTTTCCTTTTCTTAAAATTATGATGTGATTTTTAGCAGAATACTCTCATCTGTATATAACGGATACTCATGCTTAATAATCAGTATAGATAAAAAAAAAAAACATTTACATTTTTCGTTTTAAATATGGCGTGAAACTCATCTACTTTCTATACTTACTGATCCTTGTATTATTAATGTAAGGAATTGATTCACACTCATTTTAAAACATAATGGAAAATTCCCGTTTTATTTCAAATATGACGTCTCTTTTGTCCCAGAGAAATCCATTTTTAATGACATAATTCATGTTAATTTTCTTTTCCAGGCAATTAATTTCAATACTGGCATAGGGGAAATTATGTTACTTTAACGAAATAATATTAAATCATTAGGTTTTATCAACAAAAATGGAACTATTATCATTCGTCATTTTTTTTAGGTAATCGAGTTATTTCTTTTAGTTTTAAGAATGAGATAACTATTTCTCGCTATCCATGACATCATTTTCGACATGGATAATTTTGCGGAACATATTATTGACATTAGCTAACCATTTTCTTTTCAAACTTCTTTTTACTTTTTTAAATTTAAATAAAAAATACGGTATAGTTATATTAGCCGTGCGCAGACGGTAAAACGCGAAGTATTGTTACGATACAAAAGAAAAAAAGTAAAGAAAAAACCCAAGATCATTTTATTTCATCATCAAAGCATATCCGCTTTATTTTCGATTTATAACGTCATATTCACCTGTTTCCTATGGTTACGCATATTGAAACCTTGTATTATTATCAAAACTAAAAAAAGTTAGTTTTATTTCTAATAATATTATTTAATCTTCTTTTTAATTCTTTAATTTTTTTTACTTCATTTTCATTTTTCACGTGAAAATTTTTCAATTGAAACTAAATTGTTGAGTAAAAATTATTATTCCAGGTTTTTAATTAGTTTTGGCAACGATAAAATATTAGCAACGGTAAAGTAAATTTAACCATTTTAAAATATTATACGAAAAAATGTCCATTTATTCTCTATGAAAATAACGAAATTTGGAATTATTAATAAAAATATTTGAATAAAATTAACAAAAACCAGCCTATGTTCATAAGAGTGTTATAATCCACCTATATGCAAAAACACAGGATCATTAAATGCTCCATTTTGACGCTGGCTTCAGCCTAACATTTGCACACAATCAGATTTATAATATTATTAGGATTAGGATAAATTAACCATTGGCATTTAATTTCCATACAACACAGCCTTCCTCCATACTCTATCGTCTACCCTCCCAGCCGTCCTATTGTGTTTTTTATTGTATTTTTTTATTGTATTTTTCATTTTAAGTTTCATTTTATGTTTTTATATTTTTTTATGAATATATTATATTATTTTTATAATAAAATAAATTACGCAATGAGCTAATTATGTCCAAACAACACCTCCTTTTGCCATATTCTAACATCTACCCATCCAGCCATCCTGTTGAGGAGATCATGGACGTACTAATGGTATATAAGAGAATATAGGATTATTTTAAAGAGAATCATGATGTAATGCATCAAAAGTTAGTTGTTAAATATTTTTATTAATGATATGAGAATATAAACGCTTTCTTCTAAACACATGATTAAGAAGTATATTACGGTATACTGAAATATCAAGACATGACTTAAAATGGGTAAATTAAACGATATTAAATCATTTACGTTAAAATAAATGAAGTGTGCTGAACCGACTAAAGAATAACAACTAATGAATAGATGCATTATGATACAATAACCCTCTTTCCCTTTCTCACTCTCTTTTATAAATAATAAATTAACCATTGGCATTTAATTTCCATACAACACAGCCTTCCTCCATACTCTATCATCTACCCATCCAGCTATCCTGTTGAGAAGATCATGGACCTACTAATGGTATATAAGAGAATATAGGATTATTTTAAAGATAATCATAATGTAATACATCAAAAATTAGTTGTTTAATATTTTATTAATGATATGAGAACATAAACTCTTTCTTCTAAACACACGATTAAAAAGTATTTTACGGTAAACTGAAATATCAAGACATGACTTAAAATGGGTATATATATATATATATATTACAAAATTCAAAATTACGCACTTTATTAAATTTATTCCATACAAATTTTCCCTTCTAAATCCGTCCTACAACCCTAGTTTATTAAATTATTTCCCATCTTAAATAATATTCCTTTTATTTTATTTATCTAAATTTCATTCTATTTAAAATGTGAAATTTAATATTTTATTCCCCTTCAAAATATCCTAAAAAACACTTCTCGTAATTATTTTTCTTGAAAAACCTTTTTATGTCTTAATTCTTAAATGCCGATATTTTATTCTATTTAGAATTATCATTTTGTACTATTTTTCTTTTTTATTTCGTTCTAAAAATCTATTCGCGCGCTTTTTCCTGGGAATCGTATCACTCCACTTTCCTGCCGAGACTAAAATAGAGTCCAGACCTCTTTCGCTACTATAATTAGCTGCACCATTCGCCGCATTGCTGTAGAAACACTTGCGTCGTCCTGATATTTAACCGAGAGACACAGTCAGAAGCTTAATTTTGTGTGTGTTTTTGGTTGTCAACAGAAACCTTGCTGGTGGGAAGTAATACTACTAGATATATTCGAATGAGCGATATAGTAATACAATGTAGTTGAGAGAGTAAATCGGTGTTTTTATAAAGTGGCAGATGCTTTATTCTGTACTATATTCAAGCTCCATAATAAACTATGTTATCTAGTGGCAAGTAATTGTGATTTTTTTGAGTTGAAAATCTCCAGTACTTCGAACACCATTCCGTATGGTTCAATACTTACGACTGCTAATTTACTATCATAATATGGTATATATTCTTGCAACAGTGGTTTATAAAATTTTGGGGTCATTCTCCCAAAACAGGGAAAATATCATATATAATTTTAAAAATAAATACAAAAGTAATTAAAAATATTTTGATAACTTTTTTATGTTCTGAGCTACCCTACAGATATATAACAAATTAAAAAAAATTAATAAATTTATTAAAAAATATAGCAAATGTTCAAAAGTCTCTGGCTTGTAACTAGAGCCAATCATGTTGTTCTAAATGTTAAACACATTAATAATAAAACTAATTTCCCACAAAAAATTAATTTAATCCATTCATAACAAAGGATTTTACGCAATGGAAAATAATTTAAAATAATTTCGTTATTTTTTCCTAATTAAAAATTACTAATGTATGCAACTGACAAAAATATTGTCCTGGCAGATTGCATTACACTTAATATTCTCTCTACAGATGGTTGGAAGGCTCTATTTATGCCTCTATTTATGTCTTTTTTGTACCTATTGCAACATTGCAAGAACATTTATTTCTTTAATAGGCTGTGTAAAGTTAGCGCCATTTTATTTTTTGTGGAATTTTGAAGTTCTTTGCCTTCAGGGTTATGTTTAGTTTGAATCATTTTCCTGCATGGTGAATAGAAAATAGTTCATATTGCAATATACTAATATACATAGTAAAGTTATCTTTCAGAAAATATGTAGATTAACTTTAAAATTTTTAGAAAGAATGTGCCAGTTTCTAACTACATGAGTTTCATTAGTATCCTGGCCATCACTGTCCTGGAAAATAAAGTACAGGACGATGACAGCCAGCCTGGAAAATTATGCTTGTTATTTATTTGAAATATAATTAAAATATATGTAAGTTAAAAAGTACAAAATCCCAATAACATTGTCATTAAATTTGAAAATTTAATTTTAATTACAATTCTAAGTTTATTTCAATAATTTATCCCAAATTAATACATTTATTAAAACATTGTGCATTACATTAACAAATTAGGTTAATATTCAAGTACTTAATTAGCTTTAAGTCCCCTGTATTTTTATGGAATATATTTTAAGTACTTTAATTATTTTAAAGTTACTAAATTACATATTGTTGGTAAAACTCATGTACTTTTGAAATTTTAATTTTAATTACGGTCTAAGTTAGATTTCAATAATGCATTTATTATTAACAACATTATATTTCATCAATAAACAAATTAGAATATTGTCTTTTAGTACTCAGTATTTTTTAAGGAGTACATTTTAATTAACATTAATTTTTATAAATAACTGATTTTTTTTATTGTTTGCAGAACTCATGTATTAAATATTTATTCTTAAAAATTGTTCTCTAAAGATTCCCGCCCTTGAATACAACACTCACTTTGATTGATATAATATTAAGTAAAAGTCTATGTATAACAAAAATAACGCTTATAAGGAAGGGTATCATATATTCTAATACGAGGAAATCTTGTGCGTGGTTATATATATATATATATATATATATACATTTTGTGTCATATTAGATCATTTTTCATTTCAAATTCCATTTGAATTCACTTGATATCCAAATTCCAATTATCTTACATTTTACAGTATATTAATTTTTTTCACAAATTTCACTATTTTTGGATGATTACCATTGTTGAAATTGCTTTGGTAATATTGCGTTTGCACTTGTTAATTTATTAATTTTGTGGTATTCTGTCTACACTTTATTACTAACTATCTCATTGGAGATTAGGTTAGAATGTTGAGAGAACTTGATTAATGTTTTTTTAAAATTCAAAGATATTATATGTATATATATAAACTTAATGTAACATTTAACCACACACACACACATATATATATATATATATATATATATATATATATAGATATGTTTTTTGAAATTCAAAGATATTATAATTATATATATATATATATGTATATATATATGTGTGTGTGTGTGTGTATATATGTATATGCAAATTTTATCTTAAAAAAGGCTCTAACGATTTTGACGAAATTTTGTGTTCTACCGTTTTGGGGCACCAGAAAACCATTGGACTAGGTCACATGTTCGAGAAAATTCCATTAGTGGGTCATTTTGCGCCACCATGGGTCAGAGTCAAGCTAATTGTATCTAAGAAAAGGTTCAAACGATTTTGACTAAATTTTGCATCTTACCATTTTCGGGCACGACAAAATGATCGGTTTTGGTCATATGTCCTAGAAAACTCGATTAGTGGGTCATTTTTGGGTCATTGTGGGTCAAGCTAATTTTATCTAAAAAACAGCTCAGACTATTTAGACTAAATTTTTTGCATCTTATGGTTTTCGGGCACGAGAAGACTGTTGGGCTAGATCACATGTTCGAGAAAATTCAATTAGGGGGTCATTTTGGTCATGCGTCATTACGGGTCAAGCCATTTTTATCTTAAAAATGGCTCAGAGGATTTGAACTAAATTTAGTATCCTACAGTTTTAGGAAACGAGAAAATCATTAGGCTAGGTCACATGCTCGAGAAAATCTGATTAGTGGGTCTTTTTCTGGTCACTGTGGGTCAAGATAATTTTATCTAAAAAAGCGGCTCAGACTATTTTGACTAAATTTTATATCCTACGGGTTTCGGGCACGAGAAGACAATTGGGCTTGGTCACATGATCGAGAAAATTTGATTAGTGTGTCATTTTGGTCATGGATCATGATATTTGAACTCAAAGCTAATTTTGAGCTCGGTCTTCCCTGTTCGTACCAGTCTAAAACAGGAATATTCCCTTGTGGATCTATTTACGCAGGTTTTACCGTATTTATTAATAATTAATTGTAATAAAGTATAATTATTTGCAAATTCCCAAAATGGAAAGAAGCAAGAAGCAACCAAATAAGGAATGCTTGTTAAAATAATAATAATAAATAATAAATAAAAATAAATAAATAAATAAAAGTGGAGCGAAAATTCTGCATACTCTCGTTATCATTAGGGGAGGAAATGATAGACGCTGACATATTCTGCGAAACTTTTAAAGTTAATATACATATTTTCGAAAGGATAACTTTATTATGTATTCTATATTGTAATATAGATAATTTTCTACTCATCTACTTTTTTCCCCGTAGATGCCAGGAAAATAATTCATATTAAACATAACTCTAAAGGCAAAGAAGTTCAAAATCTCACGAAAAAAAAAATGGCACCAATTGAGTATAATTATTCACACACTTTACTACAGATATAAAAGTTTTTGCAACAGACATAAAAAATGGAGTCATGCTACAATCTGTCGGGATTATAATGCAATCTGCCAGGACAATGACATTTTATATATTAAACGATATTATTCTCAAAGTTACTGAAAATTATTTGAAAATTAGACAAAACTAATAATAATAATAAAAAAGGTTAAATCATATTTTTCAAAAAAGTCTTGCCACAACTATTAACTGTATGTTAATGCAGTTCCTGCAAATTTCATAAAGAAATAACTTTAGAAACAAACAAAAAAAAACAGCAATGCATATTAAATAATATTAATAAAAAATACATATTCCTTCCATTATTTTTCAATCCCTGTTCTAAATAATAGCACCATTTTCTCAGTGCAGTTGAAATTTTTTTTTTAAAAGACTTTCGCTGTTCTTTTTCTTTTCGACACAATAAAAAATGACAGAGATAGAAAAAAGAGAAAGAGGGAGAGGGATGTAGCTCCGAGGAAAAAAGCATACCTTTATTAAAACTCGAAAAAAGATAAATCACACTTTATTGATGATATTAAACATTAAGTATGATAGGATAATTAAGTTAAAGTGGTTCGTGATACTTTGTTAAAGATGCTCATTTCTTTTTTTTTCTTTATATATATATATATATATATATATATATATATATATATATAATCTAACATTCTCAGTATTTGTTATTAATATAAAAAGGGAAGAACTCTTAAAATAGAAACCATGTGTCAGTTCTTTTTCAAGAGGAATCGTGGAAACTTCATGTACCCATTTCTAACTTTGTATATATAATGAAAAAAAAAAAAAACGTGGAAAAGGGGTTTTGAAATATAGGTTCAATATTCTGAATAAAATTCATGCATTTTGAGATCCAGAAACCAGGAGAACTGACCAATCTAGGAGATATTTAAACCAATCTTTTATCATGTACGCTAATGGCGCCCTGTGCATGTAAAATCCGTCGTGGGTGCAAAGTCCTCCAAGTTCCCTGTCAATCACCTGATCAAGACTCTAAATTACAAGACTACTTCGAGTAGCGATGGCATGACGTATGGATGTGCGATGCAGCGTGGAATCAGTAAATAACCCAGCATCTCACATCCGTCCGGCATGACTTCGCTACACTGTGCAGTGCTGAATCGTCTCATCCAAACATCAATTAGCAACCGGCCAACTAAGGAAAAGCAACTTAGGCAACAAGATGTACTGAAGCCAGGTCGTCCTAGAGATTTATCAAACAGATCTTCGCCATGCGGAGATCAGGCGAATCCTCGCTCCGTTGCCAGGCAACAACCCGTTAAGCTGGGCAAAATCCCAGCAGGTAGGGGCCTGGTCAGCTGTTCTAAAAAAAAAAAAAAAAAAAAAGACATGGATGGTTGTTTTTTGACGTGAAAAGGAGGCGTTAAAAGACATTCTAGAATATGATGTAATTAAGTTGATATTACATATCAAGAAGCATCACGATTATTTATCTGATAAAGATGATGGACCATGATTTGGAAAAAAATAGGTACAGATATTTATTGCTAATGAATAGTGTAGTTGAAATGTGAGGAATAAGATCGTACGCATATCTTACAGTTATTGAAGAATACAATCGTTCTTCCAACTTTGAAGAAATGAATAGTTTAAGACTGATTTGAGAGAGCAAGCAGGGAGGCAGGGTATTGTAAGAAAAGTAACTTATTATCATTTATTGTTGATTTAGCCGGCTGATATGCCATTACCATAAATTGCTGAATGACCTGTACCCAGTTGAAAAAGAAAGATTTGTTGGAGTTTTGCAATATGTATAAAATTTCATAGATTAAGAAGTTCCTGATATCAAAATTGTTTAAAGCCATAAGACCTGATCAGCTGCTCGATGAGATCAAAAAGAGATTTTCTGAAGACGAATGATCCCACAGTATGGCGCTCTTAATTGCAAATAATTCTGACTGAAAGACCAAGTTCTCCGCAGCCAAACACCCTCGCCAAGAATATATATGTTCATTATTGTTAAAAGCACGAAAAATAGCACCAGAAAAATAAAAATCATGGAAAAAGAAATTGGAGAATTAGATTTTTTACAACAACACCAGTGCTTTCCAACTCGGGCCGAGAGACGAAGATTTCTTTTAAAATTTAAAATTTCAATGTTGTTTTTAAAATGTTAAATTAGTAAATTCCTTCAACAATGCAATAATTCAAAAAGTGAAAGCGTCTTCATACAAAGCAAAAAATGTACTTTGTTGAGGAACAGCATAATGATTCTTATTAATATTCACTATATAATAATTCATTTATGGATAACAAAGTATTTGAGAACTGAAAGTGAAAATGATCTACGATTGGGTATTCGATTTTTTCATATTCGTTAACATAGTTTTAATCTAAAATACGCCACAGTCAATTGGGGAATGGCCTCACTGTAAACACAAATGTCTGAAATTCGGTTAAAAAAGTGTCTTACTTTTTAAGACACCTTTTTGCATCTGAAGTTAAGACACTGGAAACGTCTTAAAACGCCGCCATTTTTAAAACACTTGAAAAGTCTTAAAAAGACGCCATTTGTAAAACACTTCAAATGTTTCTAAAAGTCGCCATTTTTAGACATTCAAAACATCTAAAATGCTACCATTTTGGAAACATTTGAAACGTTTTAAAAAGCCGCCATTTTTTTAGACATTTGAAACATCTAAAATGCTGCCATTTTTAAGGCACTCGAAACATCTTATATGATTTTTTTTCTCTTATTTACACTATGGCTGATTGACAGCAGGCTAAAACTTAGACTTACAGTCAAGCTACAACGCAAAATAAATGGTTTCCAATTATTGAGGACTACTACAACAATCTGCATTATACTGTCATAATTTATTTTGTATTGCAGCAAACCATGTGCAATATTCCCAAGTATATTTTTTAAATACTGTTATCCTTTTATATTAATTTTTAAAGATGAGAACATTACCAATTAAGCAAATAATTTTTTACAATTTTAAATGAATTTATTTTGATTCTTACATATCTGTAGTAGCACATTATTCTTTAGAAAGGACCCAATCTGCAAAATATATTCATATCCTGTCCTTCTAGGAATTAAAATTATTTTATAAAAGTTACAATCTTCTTTAAGTACTTTCAAAAAACGTTTTTTCCTGGTCAATATCAAAAACTAACATATTTATAGCATTTTTACAAAAAAAAAAAAAAAAAAAAAAAAAAAAATGTATTTTTACAGCTAAAAGTGCTGGCAATATGGGTGATCCTACCCCCCCCCTCCCCACCTCTTCTCCATGTATTGTTTAACTTTTTTTTTCTTCTTATTTTAACCTGGGACATATTTTAAAGACGTTGGGCATTAAGTATTATCTTTTTGTTGACTTATATCACTGTTTTAATATCATTTAACATCATATTATACAATCATTTTTGTCATACATATATATGGAAGGTACAAATTTCATTTTTTGGTCATGTATATCACGGACAAAAACTTTAGTCATTTGTCTAGAGAAAAAATATTTTTCAAAAAATTATAACAAAGGTAGATTTTATTTGTTTATCTAGCCTTTAATCAATTTATTTTATTATTCAGTATTTCCTAACAGGACTTTGTATATCCATTTATTTGTATTTGAAAATACCTACTAATTTAAATCATGAATATATATATATTTTTTGTTTTCCAACAATTTTAGTTATATTTTCTGCATCTATTTAAAGATTTTTGTTTATTGAATGTAATCACTATGCCCCCCCCCCCTCTCATCCTACAGATCTAGAAAACTTTCTGGTATTTAAACTATCAAACATAAATAATTAATAACAATACCTTATTGTACGCAACTTTCTGATACGGAAACGTTATTGATAAGAAACTTTTTTTTATGCTAAGAAAATTTTATAAATCATTTAATTCTATAAATATCGTCAGATTCTATTAAGATATGAACACAAGAGAGGGGGGGGGAACACGAGGTCAGGAAACTTTTACAAATTTCTAATTATAATTAAGGAGAATAAATAATAAGATTTTAAAAAAATATGTTCTCATAAAAACCTAAAAGAAGGAGAGACAAATATTATGAACAAAAGCAATAGGTACGAGTTGCTGCTAATTGATACTGCGATACTAGTAAACAAGCTATTTGAATATGTTAGGAATTGATAAAATGGTGCAATCGGATTAATCATAATAAATTATTTGAAAGTTACATATAAGAAAATCGAAAATAAATCACTGGCCGAAACTCAACATAGTGGTAATGAGACTTTAAAATTTAGTGAATTATAATAGTATATTAAATAAATAAATATTTAAATTAACACCGAAAGTGAACCGAAAATTGTTAGTGAGCGCAAAATTTATATGATTTAGAAAATATATTTGAATACCAACGCATAAAATGGAATTTTGAAAAAAAATATAATAATATCGAAATTTTAAAAAAAATCTTCTTAAAAAAAAAAAATCTTGTATGGATAAAGTTTACCTTTTATACTTAGACACATATATCATACGTAAATAATAAAAAAGTCCTCTGATAAAATACACGTAATGGTTAAAGTAAACTACAATACAACCACATAACCCAAACAAAATCATCCATTTTTTAATGATTTAAGATAAAATACTTATTCTAAGCAAGTGACTTGAAAGCTATTTATCGTGTTGTACACGTGGCTTGAAAACTAATTTCGTATCTTACAAATATATAATAAAAATTATGTGACGTTATTAAAACAAAGATATAAGAAAACATAAAGGCAAAACTTACTTTTATTCTTTAAAATATTTTCTTTTATAATCCAAGGAGATGTTGTATTTATTATATTTGTGAATGCATTACGCCGTCATGTAATGGAGGCGTCCATATCTCTTATGGTCATCACTTCACTTGCTTGCCCTGACCTTCCTCCTTTCTCATTTGAGATGTGATCAACAACACTAACGTTATGTCTTAATTTAAGACATTTTACCATATTAAGACACTTTATATTGGTTCATTTCTACCACCAGTCGATTAAGACACACAAGTGTCTTAAATTAAGGTATCTATTATGTCTAAGCTCTATATTTAGACATTTACGTGTCTTAAATGCTTTTTCAGTCTTTTTTTTTTTTTTTTTTTTTTTTTTTTTGTCTTACTTTAAGACTCCTTTATTTGCAGTGCTCCAAATTTACTGGTGAAAAAGCTTTAAATGGTACAAAAAAGGGGTATAAATCAGCTTTTACACATTTATTATGATTCAGTTGATTTTCAAGATAGTATTATGTAGCTTTTTTTAATTATCTTGTTGGAAAAACAAGAAAAGTTTTTGATCGACCAATTTTGTCTTCGGTGGACGTATAAAAATTTCAAATGTATAACTTTTTCAAAATTATTTGGAGTACTTTTTCATTAACATAATCTTATTTCCTATCTCAATTTGAACACGTTTAAAATTTACCTTGTATATTCATCTCTAAACAGGGGAAAAAATCAAGCGCGTGTTAATGTTTTTGAGACACCCCGTATATTTGTTTATTGATTTACTGATTTATTGATTCCATCGCGTAAACTTTCTGTACAACATTATCTTGATTATAAATCCATAAATAACTGTTCCATAGTTGCAGAATACTACCAAGTAAAACAGCGCGATCACGCGAGAAAAATATTAAAAATGCAACATTTCTTCCTTACAGAATGATTTTATCTATTCATATCTGGAACTTATAAAACATTACATATACATATTACTCCCACAATGTCTGAAAATATTCCGTCTTGAATTAGCATTTGATTTTTCAATGATTTTGTGCCAAGACAATTATTCATATAAATGATTTAGAATATTCTTTGTTTCATCAAGGGCATATCCGGGGTTGACGTCCGCATAATCAAGGGGGAGTTCACAATTTACAATTTATAGGAAAATACATGAACCGAAATGTTCGTCCTTAATTATTCTACGCCTGATTTCCCCTTATTTCCTACTTATTTGGTATACATAAATGATTACGTCATTATTTTCTATCTAAAATTTATATAAATGAATATTCCTAAATAATAATAATAAATTGAATTTGACTGGTTTATACGTATGCATTTTTAAGATTCGTTCACAACTCTAGGAATGATGTAATTATTGTGGACGTATTAAGACTATGAAAGGTCGATATGACTATGAAAGTGAATCGAAGATGAATTTAAAAATTTCGTCTAAAACATCATATTCTTTTATTGTTTTACAAGAAAAATCCGCGGCTTTGCACTCATAGCTGTTGAAATATGCGAAGTGGTATTTGTATGCCTATATTTTTTGTATGATAAGGTTGTGGAATTACTTAATTAACAAATAATATGAAAAATACCATAGAAATCTTAATTTAGATAATTTTAGAACGTTTTATGCTCATTTCCCTCTTTTATTTTTATTTATTTTCTTTTTAGAAACCATTCTTAGCGAGCGTTTTTTGTATCTTAAAAATAACTGCCATGCCGAATTTCTAGTTTCTAGTGGTTTCTATAAAATATATATATATACAGGGTGATTCATAAAAGATGGGCAGAACTTTAAGGGGTTATAGTACACTTAAAGACAAATAATATTAAATAGGAGACTAAGGGTCCCAGACGTATTCCCAAGGAGATAGGGGGCATTAAAGTTTAGGGTCCGAAATTTCAAATGATTATAAAACATGGAAAAATTGGTCGATTCGTTTGCGGTTTTTGCAAAAAATTTTCTTTATGCCAGTATTTTCTTGAAATAAAATTTTAAAGTTCAATTTCAAAAAATGCCGATAGGGGGCGCTTTAGACTTTGGAGTAACAAACAACTATTTTTTAACGTTATTTTTTGTATTTCTTTAAATGATTTCGAAAGCTTAGACTTAAACTTAAATTTTGATCTAAAAATCTGAGTCCTAACGAGTAGTTAAGTAGCGTAAACTGAAATTTGAAATTTGAAACCCTTCTCCCCCCAGAACAAAAATCAGTTATTCCCGATCTTTGTGTCGTAGATTAGGCTCTAACTACTGCCGCGTTTTGCTAAAATTATTCTTTATGTCAGTATTTTCTTGAAAATAAATTTTAAAGAAAATTTTCAAAAAATTCCGATAGAGGGCGCTTTAGACTTTGGAGTAACGAACAACTATTTTATACCGTTATTTTTTGTGTCTCATTAAATGCTTTCTAAAGCTTAGACTTAAATTTTCAGCCCAAAATCTGAATCGTTAGACGTGGTTAAGTTTCTGGGGAGAGGGGTTTGAAATTTCTACTCCTGAGCACAGTTCAGTTTACCATGTCCACACATTGTGTGCTGTGATACGAGGTAAAAAGACACAAATTAGGATTATGTTACCAAAGCATATTTATTAACATGTAATCACAATAAATGTTCAAAATTGTGACCACCAGAGGTTATGCACGCAGAACAACGGCGACGAATGGAACGGCGAACATTCGCGAAAACATCAGGCTTTTCGAGCACTTCCCCTACAGCGGCGGAAAGTCTGGCGACCAGTTCCTCGGGGGATTCAATGGGTGTCTCATACATAAGAGCCTTCAATCGTCCCCAAAAAAAGAAATCGAGGGGTGAAAGATCTGGCGAGCGAGCAGGCCAAGCAACAGGACCACCTCAACCAATCCATCTGTTCGGAAATGTGATGTCCAGATAGTTGCGGACGTCTCGTACGTAATGGGCTGGCGCTCCATCGTGCTGGAACCACATGACCCGCCGGATGCGTGGAGGAACAACGTTTAACAGGTCTGGCAGCACATGTTGCAGAAATGTGAGGTATGTTTTACCGTTGAGGCGTTCAGGAAGAAGGTACGGTCCGATTAGGTGGTCTCCGAGGATTCCTGCCCAAACATTGATGGAAAAGCGTCTCTGATGAGCATGTGGATACGTAGCATGTGGATTGACATCCGCCCATACATGTGCATTGTGTGTGTTAAATGTACCTTCACGTGTGAAGGTACATTCATCGGTGAAAAGCACAGTTCGTCCAAAATGTGGATTTAGCGCGTTCTGCTGCAGAAACCAGCGGGCGAATTCAATACGATTTGGATAATCCCCTGGAGACAGTTTCTGGACTCGTTGCACATGAAACGGGAGCAAATGTTCATCCTTCAGTACCCTCCAAGTCGTGGACTGTGAGGTATCCACCTGGCTAGCCACTGTTCGTGTACTTGTACTTGGCTGCGCCGCTACTACATCCAGAATGGCTTCTGCAACAACTACTGATTCGTCCTTTTTTGCACGACCTGCATTCGACCGGGAAGCGAGAAATGATCCCGTCTCACACAACTGTCTGTGCAAGCGCTCGAAAGTTTTGCGGTTAGGCAACCGCCTGTTAGGAAATCGCTCTCCGTACATTCGTTGTGCCTCTGCACCATTTCCATCTGCCGCTCCGTAAATTAAATGCATCTCAGCCTTTTCCTTATTCGTGAAGGGCACCATCTTCCGATTCATTACTACAGCGACTTACACTTGACTCACCGTTCAGTGGTTTTTATGCCTGAATCGTGTCGAAATTTTGCATACGTGTTCTTCTTCTTCCCCATTTGACATTTGCATACTTTCTGTTTCCTTCTTCACCCGGTGACTAGCGTCAGGAATGGAGCTTTAACGTTTGCATGAGCGACGTTTCCAACTGTGCCAGTGCCTTTATGAGTGAATTCCGACTATGCAGTCCTTGACGAAAGTTGTATTTTTGCCTCGTATCACAGCACAGAATCGTTGGGCATGGTTAAGTAGTGCAAACTGAACTATGTTCAGAAGTTGAAATTTGAACCCCCTCCCCTCGCTACTGAACCACGCTCAGCGATTCAGATTTTGAGCTGAAAATTTAAGTTTAAGTCTAAGCTTTAGAAAGCATTTAATGAGACACAAAAAATAACGGTATAAAATAGTTGTTCGTTACTCCAAAGTCTAAAGCGCCCTCTATCGGAATTTTTTGAAAATTTTCTTTAAAATTTATTTTCAAGAAAATACTGACATAAAGAATAATTTTAGCAAAACGCGGCAGTAGTTAGAGCCTAATCTACGACACAAAGATCGGGAAAAACTGATTTTTGTTCTGGGGGGAGAAGGGTTTCAAATTTCAAATTTCAGTTTACGCTACTTAACTACTCGTTAGGACTCAGATTTTTAGATCAAAATTTAAGTTTAAGTCTAAGCTTTCGAAATCATTTAAAGAAATACAAAAAATAACGTTAAAAAATAGTTGTTTGTTACTCCAAAGTCTAAAGCGCCCCCTATCGGCATTTTTTGAAATTGAACTTTAAAATTTTATTTCAAGAAAATACTGGCATAAAGAAAATTTTTTGCAAAAACCGCAAACGAATCGACCAATTTTTCCATGTTTTATAATCATTTGAAATTTCGGACCCTAAACTTTAATGCCCCCTATCTCCTTGGGAATACGTCTGGGACCCTTAGTCTCCTATTTAATATTATTTGTCTTTAAGTGTACTATAACCCCTTAAAGTTCTGCCCATCTTTTATGAATCACCCTGTATATATATATATATATATTTAGAACGTTTTTTTTTCCACCCTTTTAAATTTCGAATTAAAAAAATAAACTGTTCTGTGCGCGCATTTGCGTCTTAAAAGTAACAGTCATGTCAAATTTAGAGTTTCTATCCCTAACAATTTCATAGAAATTGTAATTTAAAATGTTTTCAGCTCATTTCACCCAATTTCGAATTTTTTTAGAAACTATTCTTAGCGAGTATTTGTATCTTAAAATAACAACTATGCCAATTTTCTAGTTTCTGGTCGTTTCTGAATCACAAAAATCGTAATTTAGAAAGTTTTTTCTTCTACATCCTTTTTAATTTCGATTTAAAAGAAAAGAAACTGTCCTGTGCGTGCATTTGCGTTTTAAAAGTAGCAGACATGTCAAATTTCAAGTTTATATACCCTTAACAGTTCCACAGATATCATAATTCAGAATGTTTTTAGAACGGTTTTCGCGCATTTCACCCTTTTAAATTTTGACATCATATTGACGGCGGAAACACCTGACCAATAAATTTCGCTTTTACTGCAAACTTTTTTTAACTTCTAAATATCGCACAATTTCGATTTTTACATCGTCAAATAGAGATTTTTTTTTAATGCAATTAATTTAAAACTGTATCTCAATTTACTGATTTTTTTAGGGTTTTAAAATGATCTGCAAGAGTGGTTTTTTTTTCTTTATCTCTATCACGTGCAGCCCGATTACGATAGATTAACCTTTTGCACTTAAAACAGTATAAATAGTTCAGCATTTGTTTCCAGCTAATATTCCATATCGAAATTAAAATTTCATTAATAAATAAATAAAGTAATAAAATAATGCAAATAGAACACAAATTTAAGATATATGAAATCGAACAATGCGTTTTAACCACTGAAATTATCAGAATCGAAAAGGTTTCTGTAAGTAGCGAAATCTTTATCTATTTCTTCAACTATTTACCCCTGGCACGCGGCAAATACGAAAATATTGCTTTTAATAATTTTAAAAGTTTATTTGAACGCATAATTGATAGTTTTCATATAAAAAAGCTTTTTGGTGTTGTTAATGGGCAACTAAAAATAAATATATACATTAAATGTAAAAAATCCATTAGAGTTTTCATTAAAATATATACATACATATATATTCATCTATGTTCTGTAACCCGGGAAGCCCGTGTTGAATCCCTTAGTATTATATAATAATTAGGTTGACTACAATCGACCTTTTTCTGAGGAGGGAGCATTACTCATATTAAGATGGTTCTCAATAATGACTTGCTTAACAACGAGAAAGTTTTTGAATTGAATGAATTTTCCATTTTTAAAATAAATAAATTACTTATCGAGTTATAAGCGATTCGTGTCACGTGACTACACGATTTACCCCTTTCCGCTTTACTTCCTCGGGAATTCGGTCCAAAACGCCGACTCTGGTAGTATTTTCTGAAAGATCTTCTGCCTTTACAAAAAAAAAAAAAAAAAAATGGAAAACTTATTTCGATTACATAATTTTTGAATAATAACACCTGTCAATTTCATACTTTTACAAAGGAAAATGAATTTAAAATTGTGTCAGAAAGTAGGCCCTTTGGATTTGAATTAAAAAAAATAGTAATTCGTATTTATAGTTCACTTAAAGAATCGATGAGTAAATATTTTTTACCCCCAGATACAGCAGAGTATGCAGTCTCCCGAAAGTATGCAACTCAAAACTTTAAAATTATCAAGATCATAACGAAATTTGGCCAGCAAGAAAAATCTTGTTGACAGTTAAATTGTATGAAGCGCATACAACTATTTGAATGTGTTAGGTTAGGGTTTATTAAAGAGTTTTGATTCTTAGAATCGATTTAATCCTATTACGCTACAGCTCTTCTTTTCACACTCGAGGCTAACGAAAAAGACAGGCTACCGCGGTTCATTCCACTTATCTTTTTTTACAGACCGCTAGAGTGACGTGTGCTCTTTTCGTACACCTGCATTGGTGCGTTCGAGCATCACGTGACTCCCGCGGTCTGTAAAAAATGATACGCGTAAAGCACCGCGGTAGCCTTTCTTTTTCGTTAGCCTCGTTTCACACTTAAATGACGTCAAACATCTTACAAGGGTAAGATGTAAGATGTACCTTAAAAGTAACACAAGTTACCTTTCCCATTCGTCTTATATCTTATATAACTTTTAAATAAAGAACAATCAAAATCTTTGGATCGTGTTGGTTTTTATTTCTTCACACAATATTTAGTCACAGACACAATGTTATGTGTCATGATGTCAAAGGTACGTTCTGTTAATAATTTAAAAGTGCAAAGACTGCCAGCTTTTAAGGAGACGGTGCGGTGCACCTTTAACGAATGAAAAAATATATAAAATCGAAAACTGTACTGTTTTATTCACGCATATTAAAATTTAGTTAATTTGTAACAATTTAATCAAAACCGCATTCAAAATTTTGCATTATAACAACAGTTAAAAAAATATATATTTCAGCTCTCACCCATGTACAACATAGGAAATACTCATTAAAATATATATATATATATATATATATATATATATATACATATATATATATATATAATTTTTTTTTAAATGGTTAAAAAAAAATGATCAGCTAGATTGTATGCGTTTTAATATCTTGTACAATAAATAATTATACACGAAATGAATTAAGGGGTGATGGGACTTTCAAATCGGATTTTTTTTTAATGACCATTTTCAACATTTAATATCTTAAAATATATGTAATTTTGAAACACAATTTTTGGAGAGATGAAAGATATAAGTATGCTCTTTCATCCCATATATTTATAAAATTTCAGTATGCAGAACTAATATTTATAGGGGGCTTTAAACTGTCAGATATTTGTCGAGCAGAAAACTGGTATAACAGCTTACCCGCAGGATTAAAAAAGAAATTTTACATCTAGAATAAAACTTTTAATGAATAATTATACTTATTCAAATCGTAATAAATACTCTAAATATAAATAAATTTGTATTTAAAGCACTTTTTTATTTATGATACAAAGTTGTACTTAGCTTATGCAAAAGTTTGAAATTTTCAACATTATAACCATTGAAAACAATATATTTTTAACAATAAAAAATAAAATATAGGTTCAATTTATGCAGACTAACTTAAAATACATCTTCTGAAAATGTTAGGAAAAAATAATATTGAAAAGTTTTTGAGCTATCCTGCGCGTTATGCCCTAAATTTGACATCAAAATTTTATTATTAAACTTATTTACATTTTGGGGTATAACTCGACTAATTGCACGAATTTTTTAACGCGGTTTGTTATTCTTTACATTTTATTTTTGAAAAAAAAAATTGTTTATACATTTAAATTGTGGGAGTGTTACCCAGCACACAGTGGGAAAATATAGATCTACTTATGACTTAAAAATTATAAAAAATAAATATAGTTATTTACTTGAAAACAAAATTCAAAAAAGTATAGTTGTTTAAACGTACCTTTAACATTTTACACAGCTGAATAAAATAATATTTGTGATTACAGCCTTTAAATCTTTCATAACTTTTGACATCGTAAAGATGTAACTGTCATCTTAATGGTGTAGGAAGTATTTAACTAGCATGTACATAGTTAACATAATCTGTAGATTATTATATACATTTTAATAGAATTAATATTATTTTTGCTCCAACGATACTGCTTTTAATTATAATTTTATTTCTGTCTGTTAAAATTTTTCTATTCCATCGTATTACGACTAGTGAGCCTTATGTAATTTTCAATATGTGTCCTTCCAAAAATATACTTTTCAAAACATTTGCCCTATATATATTACGTTGAAAACGAATATTTTTTATAGCGATACTCTTTTCTCCATCTATACAATGAAAAGACTCATTTTTAGTATTGCAAAACGCTGAAATTCCACACAAAGGGTCTTGCTCCTGCTTTCAAAGTGGTAGCAAATCGTCTCTGCGCCTGATAAAGAAAAACAAAGTTTTTTCAAAAGACCTTGCTCCTCTTTTAACTTTATGATGTTATTGAGAATTTTTTCCCTTCATTTCTGTATCACACCAGTTATGTTCAATATTAGAAACATAATAAAAGTATCGTTACACAATGCATCTGATAATATATAATATGTTACGTATGTGTAATTTTAAATAATAAATAATCTGAAATTTTCATAAGTGTCTGTTTAGCGACGAAGTCCTATTTATTTCACTTCGGCGTTCTCTGTTGTCGCCAGAAATCTTTCGTCCATTTTTGGACGGCTGAAAAATTTGGTTGCTACTTTTAACACTAATACACCTTTTCTAAATACATTAAAATTTCAATTTTTACATCATCGAACAAGAAGAAATTTGTGCTTTCGAATGAAATTTGTTTGAAAACTTTAGCTCAGTTTATTGACTCTTTATATAACCAGTGTACCCGTGCGAGGATTTCGCACTGCAGTCGAATATTTTGTACCAATACCTAATATTTTTTAGATGCAGGTTTAAACTTCTAAAGAAAAGTTAAGAATTAAAATTATATACAAACATCATTATTCAAGCCAGAATATCATCTCATTTATTCCATCAAAGTTAAAGTAGAAAGTGATCGAAGATAGCAAAAGGCACGCGCGAGGAAAAAAAAATAACAATAATATTTTAACCGTATTAGACGATGACGTCATCCACTTCGGGGAAAACACGAGGCAAAGGAAAAGAAATTGAATACGTATAAAATACAATTTAATTTAATATAACAAAGCATATATTTCAGGCTACAAGTGCTTCGATCGATCGATATATATATATATATATATATATATAATTGTAGAGCACGATATAATATGGTATTTTATTTTTGTGGAAACATTGATTTGAGAAAAACCTTTCATTTCATTTATAAAAACATTTTTTATCAAAAAACATATTTTAACGAAATGTGAGTGTATCAGGTCAGGAGCCGGTTCAAAAACCTTTCGAATGATACCTCATTCATTGTTGTGCGTTTTGTAAATATTAAAACGTAAATATTAAAACGTTGGTTTGCCGCACGTAATCATAAGGGTCATTTGACGATTCATTGCCTGCGCCCGGCTAAAAGGAAAATAAATGCCTCAAAATTTATTTATTAATTTACTAGCAGGGTTTGAACGCTACGCTGGTCAGTTTCGCCAAACGAACCTTGAATCAAATGAAATACACCGATGAATTTGACATTCTGTTTTAAAGCAATAGATATTTACCTTTAATGTCTTTCTGCATTGCTGAAAACGATATCATTCCGCTATTATGTCTTCTAATGCGCCAGACAAAATTTGGGTTGTTAAGGACCAACTCTTTTATAGTTGACCATCTACAGTAAGATTTGGTAAAGAATGTTAGAATAATTAGTAATATACTAAAACAATTCCTAAAAAATATGTTCAACTAACAATGTAAGTCTGATCAAAATCCGTCCAAAAGAACTTTATAAAATGGCTATTTTTTAATATTTGGTTTTACGTGATTATAGAACTTTAATCCATAATTCCATAACTAAGCAACGTAGAACGATGTGGAATATACTAAAACCATCCCTGAAAAATTATCTTAACAGTGCAAGTCTCTTCGAAATCCGTCCAGTAGAACATGAAATTCCCATTGGCATTGTAATGTATATAGTAGATAATTAAAAGTTCTAGAAATATTAAAATGCTGTACTATCATCGGTAACATACCTGTGATATAATTCTAGCCTATCAGAAAGTGGGTGAAAAATCGATCACAAAATTCCATCTTTACATACACGAATCAAGTTAAGATAAATTAAAAAAAATGTATAAAAAAAGCAGATTAACCACAAGATCAAATTAGCCACTAAACTAAAATTTGTCAACGAAAAAAGAGATTTTCCTTTATGTTGAATTTAATACTAATATAAAGTTAAGTCAAACTGGTTGAAAAATATATTACATCAGAATATGCTTGAAATTGTATATTAATTTTCGAAAATTCTAAGTAGCATCAAATTGTGAAAAATATTTCTTTATAAATTATCTCAGAATATTTGGACAGATCGTAAATTTATTTTTTAGATATTTTTGTATTATAATTAAGAAATGGTCAAGTAGTGATTGTCAATAGACAGTTGGGAAATTTAAAAGGGTCAAAGGTGAAAAAGAGTTTGGTGACCCCAAGCTTGAAATAAAATTATCTAGTATCAGGCCGTAATCAGGGCCTGATTACCGCACAGGCCAACCAGGCTACGGCCTTGGGCCCATTTGAGACATGGGGCCTCAAAGTAAATAAAATTATTCAGATTTTTTTTTTTTCATTCTTTGATATTTGAGAAACAGTCACTAGTATAAACGTATACCTGCATTTTTCTGTTCTCTAAAAACAGCTTAACATAAGGATGCAGTAGACAGAATATTTTTATAGGATTTTTTTTTTTTTTTTAAGAAATATTTAAGATGAAGAGATATTTAAAGTTTTATAGTAAGAAACAGCAAAACAAAATTTAGGTTAACCTGAGTTTCATGACCATTTTTATAAAAAGCAAGAAAATTTCCAAATACTCCCAAAAACATTTCTAACTACTATTTTAGTTTGAGGAGGGCCCTCAAAAGCTGCTAGTCCTTGGGTCCCGGACAAACTTAATCGGGCTCTGGCCATAATAAGTGAGTAACTATAAACAATACTTACTTCTGCAGAAAATCCTTCATAATTACTTTTCATTAATCCACCACGCACAATACAATTAATTAGCAAATTTATCTCAATTCACTTCACTTCCTGCTGAAGTTAGGAAGAGACAGAAAAACGAAATGACTCCTGGCTCGTGCACGACAGCTTCCTTAGAACTATTATTTCTGAAAAATGCATCTTTTTGTTTGTTTGAAAGCGTTTGCTCGCTTCGCTTCATAAACTCCTTTATTTTCCACAAGATTGCTTCGATGAGTTTTGATAGACGTGACAGTGAAAAAAGAAATGGTTACCATCTATCCATAGGCGCCGGAAGAATGAAATCCAGGGAAGAGAAATATTTGGGAACAAACCTTGCCTGTGATCTGCAATCTTGGACGCATTTTTAATAATTGGTGAATACAAACATGAAAAAAGCTGAAATATATTTTTTTTGAAGGACCCCCCCCCCCCCCTTGCAAGACGGTTTTTAAAACTTATCAGTATAAAAACAGTGCAGAAATTTAGCAATTAAATTATGAAATAATTAGAAATAATTTTGTATCAGCATAATTTTATAAAAAGGAAATTGAAATAGTAAATAATTTTTAAGATTCCTCTCCCACCCTAGATTTTTATTATTATTATTTAAAAAAAAAAAAAAAAAAAAAAAAAAAAAAAAAAAAAAATTAGTTTTTTTTTTTTTTTTTTTTTTTTTTTTTTTTTTTTTTAATGAATGAATAAAATTCCGTCTGTTGATAAGACTGAAATAGATATTAGCCTTTGATTATATAGAAAATTTGTATCTGTGTTTTTACTCTTTAACTGTTGGAAAAATGAAAATTTTCTTTGCTGATAGAATTAAAATTTGTCATTATTCTTTAATGAATAAGAAAAGTTTTGTTTAAAATTAAACTCTAGTCAGTTTTAAAAATTTATTGTTAATACTAGTACTATTACTATTATTTTTAAAAAAATAATGAAATTTCGTCTGCTGATTAGTTAAAAATAATATTATTCTTTGAAGATTTAACCCGGGAGAATGCTTACCTCTCTTTGTTACACGGAAGCGAGCGCCGGATCTTTCAGGCACGAAATGTATTTTCTTCGAAAAATATACAGGGAATTGCCCATTTTACCAAAATATTGTACACGCGTGTTCGAATATTCAATATTGGTATATTTTTACTCCATTTAGTAATTGAATCGGTTATTTTGAAAAGGGCGGAAGTCACACATTTTGATTAAGGGAGTTGTGTATACAGTTACATTTGTCTATAGTACCTTCACATGTTCACCACTCCGTTCGGTAGATACGGCATGTCTGTTACAGAGTTTAAAGTTGCAGAAACACATTCCTAGTGATCACTTGGATTTTTATAATTTAATAATAAAGTAGGCTATTAAAATTTCTCACGACATTGAAGAAGATACGTAATAAATAAGATTAAAGTTTAATTGTAAGAAACTTGCTATTTCTCAAAGTAAAGACTCAATAAACCATATAAATATGAATTTTTCATTAAATTTCTTTTCATTTAATTTTGAAAAATGCACAAGTCCACAACTTAAAAGTGTTTTTTGCTTCTATGTTACCGATTATCAATGTTTACAAAATATATATATTTAGTATAAGGTTTACGTACGTTTTTTTACGTTTATTTATTGTTATTACGGTTACGTTTATTTATTACGGTTATTACGGTTACGTTTATTTATAACGGTTATTACTGTAACGTTTATTTGGTAAGGACATCCAAGAGTAATAAAATAATATTAATTTTAATGTTAATGTTGTTAATTTATCATGTTTGTCTGAAAAACATATTTGTTGTACATGAAAATGTTTACTTGGGAATTTATTTGGGAATTGATTTTGATGCCACTGATTTTTAAAAACTTTTCTGAGTGTTTTTTTTAATAATGTATTAATCAGTTTTCTCAACCGGAATATTGGTTTTTCGAATGCCATCAATTCCCAAATAAACATTTTCATGTACCAAAAATATGTCTTTCAGACAAACATAATAAATTAACAACATTAACTTTAAAATTAATATTATTTTATTACTCTAAGATGTATAAATTCAATTACGCAGCTGAAAATGTATAATTGAGTATTGATAGCATTCGAAAAACCAATATTTTGGGTTGAGAAAACTGATTAATACACTATTAAAAAAAAACACTCAGAAACGTTTTCGAAAAACGTGTGGCATCAAAATAAATTTTCTTTTTGTAAATGCTTCTTTAAATCTCGAAAATATATTGGTTTCCGAGTTTTCTGAAGATGAAGAACGCTTTTTGGAATCGTGGGTAACTAGGAAGAAATTATTGTACATTTTCCTTCGTGGTTCTATTATGTTTTTCTAGATTAGGAAAACCTGTCTTTTATTACAGTGTGTTTTTGTAGCCTCCAGGCCTGAAAAACCCAACGAGAGTGCTCGCGACTTAAAGAAAACTGTTTAAGACTAAACTCTGGATATTTTTTTAATAATAGACCCAGAGCTGCTGAAGAAATTATTAAATATTTAATTAAATTTTTTCACAAGCACGATCTTCATTTCTTCACCAGCCAAGGTTGATACATTCATAAAACTATTTTTCTTGCTTACCTGAAAAGGTATGGATGACCAGATAGGTTGCCAACGGTTTAAAAATACACTTAACAACACCGCACTCCATTTCCCCTTACACAACTAAATGAATTGCATTCCGATTATGGATAGTACTTCAACTACGCTAGCAATCATCACTAATCGTGATATCATTTATTTCGCTTTGAAGCGGGATGTGCGGCGTTGCTACGTATACTTTTAAGCCGCTGACAACCTGCCAAGCCATCCATATCTATTTCAGGTATTCAAGGAAAATCGTTTTATAAACGTTTCAAGATTTATCAAAGATTTAAGTATATTAATTCATAAGCACGATCACCATTTATTCTCTAACCAAGGTTGAAACCTTTATAAAACGATTTTTTTTGCGTACCTGAAACAGGTATGGATGACCAGATAGGTTGCCAGCGGTTTAAAAATACACAACAACACCGCACTCCCTCTCCCCTTACACAGCTAAATGAATTGCATCCCGATTACGGATATTACTTCAACTACGCTAATCTTAATATCATTCCTTTCGCTTTGTAGCGGGATGTGCGGCATTGCTAAGTATGACTTTGAACCGCTGGAAACCTGCCCTGGTCACCCATACCTGTTTCAAGTTATAAAAAAATCGTTTTATAAAAGTTTCAAGCTATATCAAATATTGAAGTAAATTTCTCCACCAAATATCGGTCTATTATTTTAATTGAAGTAAAGAATCAAATTTTATGTGCTAAAAAGTCTAGAAATATAATTTTACTGTGAAGACTTTAAACTCAACATATTAAACTAAAGTCTGTAATGTCTATGCATTGAGAACCAATTGCAGTAAACTGTAATGCTATATTTAAGAAGTATGTATTGCGGAATACGAAAGAATATTGTGTTTAATGTTTTGAACATAAATTATTTTATTGATAAATAAATAAATAAATAAATAAATAAATAGAAGTTTTTAAGAAATTCAGCATGATTGCGTTGAATAACGTAAGAATAAATACTAATTTAAGACTATATCGTTCGTCTATGTATTGTTAAATCTTTAAAAATCTATAAGATTTCTCCCCCACCCCCTAAAAAGGGAGGGGGATATTTAAAATAAATATATGAATGGATTTTTTTTTTTCAAGTTTTGTTTTGTTTTATTTAAATCTTGTGTTCATTCGTAAATAAGATGTTTATGTGACAATACTGAACTACACTACATTTACAGCACATTTTTTCCGCCAAGTTAACTTGACTGGGAAAACATCGTTCGCCAAATATGAAGCCACCCATCTTCTCTATTATTTCTCGCGCGTGCCGCACGTTGTTACGTCACAGTCAGTGGAAAAGAATGGTCGAATCTCCCACAATTAGTCTGCTCACTTATGCTAATACCACATTTTCTGTTGGAACTCGCTCAAACATATCCTATGGCTGGATGCCCCAAGTTACTACTACCACTGAGGGACGTTGACCCACTCAAAAAAATAAAATAAAATACCTCCAGGGGAAAACATAAAATGTTTCTGAAAGGGGGATTAGCTTTATTACAAAATCGTGAGCCATAGCTCACACACTCCAAGCTCCAACCACCGAACACGGCCGATTAGGTTTGATGCGATTATTTCTTCTTCTTGTTGTTGTTCGTAAAACACCGTTAATGTGATGTATCCTGTGCTATCAGAATACATCGTAGATTTGATGACGTACTTGCTGTCATTTGAATGAAGACGGAGTTAAGTTGAGTTGACATGAATAATCTAATCCGCATTAAGAACATCGAATTCTCACCGCATCGCAAATTAGACAATTTTTTTTTTATATTTGAAAACGATTGTCTATCTTATCGAACAAAATTTTAAAAGGAACGTAAAATTTCCGGTGGTATGGTAATTCATAGCTGTCAACGATCCACACACACACACATACACACACATATATATTTCAAATCAAATAGCATATTTTGAGCTCAAAAATGTACTTAATATATGAAATCAAATACCGTATACCGCAATGTAATATGAACAGGTACCTAGGCAATATTGGTCTTCATTATGAAAACATAACTAGGAATTGGGACTCATAATGGTATTAGTGAAAAATATATTAAAAAATAAAAAATAATAACAATAAGAAAAATATACATTAAAATTTAAAAAATATATATGTTCCGTATCTATTGGCGATGGAACATTATCCCCCCCCCCCGTCTTTTTTGTTTCTGGTAACCCGTTAATGTAACCTTGTGTGTGACGCAGGTGTGCTAGGGACTCGGTGGCAACAAGCCGCCGTTGCTGTCTTTCTCTTCATCGTATTTATTAACTAAATAAATACTATGGTTTTTTTTTATACAGTCCATTTGTTCTAAGTTCGCACAACTAGTACGAAACCTCCGCACATTTTTGGTCCTAAGCGACCCGGAGGTAATCAGCGCATCTTCAGTGTTTAACGAAAAAGTTGTGATTTTTTTTATCTTCAACAAGAAGATCAACAGTATGGCGGACGCAGCAGTTACGACTCTGAATCGAAAGCGCGGTAACATCAAGTCTCAGCTCACCAAAATATCCAAAGTGATTAACGAAAATACTTTCGAAATAGCTGAATGGCAGTCTCATTTGGAGTGTTTAACTAGAATACAAGAAAAGTTCGAAGTTATCAAGGAGGATTATTATAAAATCGTGAAAGATGACGATTTTGAACAAACAGAGGAGCAACTGTCTCTATTGGATGAGGACATTAGAACAATAGAGGTAAGTCTTAAAACCTCTAGTAAGAAATTTTATTGTGAATCTAATGTTAGCGCTTCTTCAAGTAATGATATAAGTGTTAGTAATCATAAAGCAATTATAAAACTGTCCAAAATTCCATTACCGATTTTTACTGGAAAAATTGAGGAGTGGAACATTTTTAAAACTGCCTTTAATACGTTCATTACTGAAAATTCTGATTTGAACGACAATGAAAAGCTTTTCTATCTCCGTGGTGCGTTATTGGGGGAACCCAAAAGCATACAAACCCCAGACGATAGTTATACGTCTCTCTTTAGCGCATTAGAACAACGGTATGAGAACAAAAGAAGAATAGTAGATTGTTATATAAAAAATATTCTCAACTTGTACCCAATCAAACAGGAATCCGCAAAAGACCTTCGAAATTTATTAGATAGTGTTAGAAAGAACTTAAGAGCCCTTAAAGTTTTAGACTTTGAAAGAGATACATTCTCTAACGCCATATTATTAAATATACTTTTAGACAAACTTGATCGAGACACTCGTAAACAATATGAGCTCACGTTAACAGATAACGAAGTTCCTAACTTTGACGAATTTCTCGAATTCTTAGAACGAAGATGTCAAATCTTAAATAGCATCAGTGCTAGTTCTTCTTCAAAATTCAATTCTAACTCTGACCGTTCTAAGTCTTTATTCATGAAATCTGATAAAACACAGAATAAAAAGTGCAGTCTATGCTCTGAAATCCACCCATTGTACCATTGCGAAAAATATAAGATTATGAAATTAGCAGATAAAATAAATATTGTCAAGAAAAACAAACTTTGTTTTAACTGTCTTAATTCCTCACATTTATTATCATCTTGTGATTCAAAAAGTACTTGCTTTGTTTGCAAATCAAAATTTCATCATACTTCCCTACATAAATATTGAGCGCCACAAACTGATCATTACGAGGTCAGATCAAGCGGCGCAGACACAGCGGCGACGGCCTTTACGCAAAGAGAGAATTCTGAAAACGATACTCCCAAACATTTGTTTTTTTTTCTCATGGAAACAATAAATCCGTTTTGATAAACACGGCGATAATTTATATTACAGATTCTAATGGGGTTAAAAGACCGTTACGTGGCATTTTGGACTCTGCGTCAGAAAGTAATTTTATCTCATTTCACGCAGCAACTTTATTGGGATTAAAGAAAGAAAAAATTCATATACCGATTGCGGGTTTGAATGATTCAACAATAAATATAAAGGCGAAAACTGCAGTTTGCTTATCTAATAAAAGCGGGGATGGCAATGGAGTATTGATTGTCTGATCACTCCGAAAATAACAAATTTCAGTCCGTCTAGAAAGATAGGCATTTCTAATTTGAGTATTCCACAAAACATAAAATTGGCGGACCCTGAATTTTTCATTCCGCAAAAATAGATATACTTCTGGGTGCGGAATTGTTTTTCGAATTTTTAAATGCTGATCAAATAAAACTGAAAGATAATTTAATTCTGCAATCAACTTGTTTTGGATATCTGGTATCTGGTAGTGTTTATGATAATAATATAAAGCATAATGAAACCCATTGTTTTCTAACAAAAAATCTAGAAACACTCAATAAGACCTTGACCCCATTTTGGGAAATAGAGAATGTTGATGATTTAAAGCCGTGCAGCAGTGATGAATTAACATATTGTAATCAACATTTTGATAAAACGCATTTCAGAAAGGAGGATAGGAGATACGTAGTTGAAATGCCGTTCAAACCAGAAATTTCTGAAACTAATTTAGGAAATTCTAAAAAAATCGCATCTAAAAAATTAGATTATTTGTGGCAACGTTTAGAGCGTGATCCAACAATAAAAAATTTGTACATAGATTTTCTAAATCAATATAAGTATTTGAAGCATATGCATGAAATAGAGGAAAATAGTGATTTTGAAGACGGTTTTTATTTACCTCATCACGGAATCCTGCGACCATCAAACAAAACTACCAAACTGCGCGTCGTTTTTGACGCAAGTGCAAAATCAACAACTGGAAAATCTTTAAATGATATGTTATATAAGGGAGGGGTGCTTCAGGAAGATCTCTTTTCAATATTAGTAAGATTTAGAAAGCACATTTACGCATTCACGGCAGATATCAAACAAATGTTTAGAATGATAGAAATTAACCCGTCACAGCATAAATTCCTAAAAATTCTCTGGAAGGACAGTAAGTCATCGCCTGTCAAAGTTTTCCAACTCTCAACCGTTACCTACGGGACCGTCTGCGCCCCATATCTAGCAACCAAGACTTTGCAACAACTTGCTTTGGATGAAAAAAGGGACTTCCCATTGGCTTCGAATATTTTATTAAATGATTTCTACATGGATGATTGCTTGTCTGGTGCTTCAGATTTAACCCAGATGCAATTAATTCAGCGAGAATTAACGCAACTTCTCCAAAGAGGAGGCATGAGCTTGCACAAATGGTGCTCCAATGGAGTACAGTCTTAGGATCAGGAAATATTTCCCCTTGACAGAAATTCCGAGGAAATTGTGACAAAAACTTTAGGAATGCTATGGAATAGCTTCAGTGATACATTTACCTACAAGGTAAACATAAGTGAAAAACAAAACTTTACTAAAAGAGATGTCCTTTCACAAATAGCTCGTATCTATTACCCCCTTGGTATACTTGGACCGGTGATAGCAAAGGCAAAAATCTTCATGCAACAACTGTGGCTACTCAATGTGGATTGGAACGAAAAACTACCTCCACACGTTTCTCAGCAATGGGAAAACTTCATCGCAACATTACCAGAATTAGAGACAATTAAAGTGCCAAGGTGTTTCTTAAAAGTGAACGTTAAATCTGTGGTGCTGAACGGTTACGCAGATGCTTCTTCTAAGGCGTACGGTGCAGTCATATATATTCAAACTATCTCCAACACTAATGAACTATCTAGTCAACTTCTTTGCAGCAAGTCCCGTGTTGCTCCGACGAAAGTAATGATAATTCCTAGATTGGAATTATCTGCATGTCTTCTTCTGACAAAATTGACTAACAAGGTCTTAGAGGCCTTAAAACAACCTCTCGACTCCGTCCAGTTGTTCTCTGATTCAACTATAGCACTAGCTTGGATTGAAACTCCTCCAAATTTGTTAAAGACATTTGTGTGCAACAGAGTGTCGCAAATTCAGCAGTTATCAAAAAACTATAAGTGGTCTTACATTCCATCCGAGAGCAATCCAGCTGACATGGTTTCTAGGGGACTTGACGTAAAAGCTCTTGCTGCTAGTGAACTGTGGTGGCAAGGTCCACAACTTTCAACTGTTAGTGAACAATCTTTAGAGACTATTCGTAATCCAGATATTCTGTGTGACAATTTATATGTGAATGAACTGAAACCTCCTGCTAAAATGACTCTTTTTAACATTAATGACACTAATTTTATGAATGATTTATTTAACTAATAATTTTTTGAAATTAATTAGAATTCTAGCCTTTATTTATAGATTTATTAGAAATTGTAAGGAGCGCGATAAATTAAAGGGTCCTCTTTCTGCCAACGAGATCCAGAAATCGGAAATTTACTTATTGAAATACATTCAGGTAAAGTATTTTACACATGAAATTGATGCCTTGAAAAAAGGTTCTTCAGTCCCTCCTGCAAGTAAGTTAAAGTTTCTGAATCCTTTTTTAGATTGTAATGAACTAATCAGAGTAGGTGGGAGACTCTCACATGCGAACATAAATTATAAAAGCAAATATCCCATAGTTTTGCCAGCAAAGGATAGGTTAACTAAACTTATTTTTCAATACTATCATCTTCGTGATTTTCATGTAGGACCCCAGGCTCTTTTGAATGCTGTACGTCTAAAATATTGGCCACTTAGCGGCAGAAACATTGCACGTAAGGTTGTGCATGAATGTGTACAATGCTTCAAAGTTAAGCCCATAATGGCTAACCAGCTGATGGGGGATCTCCCTCCTGATAGAGTAATACCTAGCTCTCCCTTTTCTAATGTGGGATTAGATCTATGTGGACCCTTTGAAATAAAATACAAGGGCCAGCGAAAGGGTACCCTCCAAAAAATCTATGTAACTATATTTGTATGTATGGTCACTAAGGCTGTACACTTGGATTTCGTTTCAGACTTAACATCTGAAGCAATAATTGCTACTTTAAAGCGATTTTTCTCTCGTCGTGGGAAAAGTTCAACAATTTTTAGCGACAACGCTACAAATTTTGTTGGGGCTTCAGCAGAACTTAAGCGTCTACGAAAACTTATGAATAGTGAAGAAATCTCTAACCTTTTGGCATCAGAGGGCATCTGCTGGAAATTTTCTCCTCCTAGAGCACCCAACTTCGGTGGCCTTTGGGAAGCGGGAGTTAAAGCATTTAAATATCATTTTAAGAGAGTAGTGGGTTCAGCTCATTTAACGTTAGAGGAATTTCTAACGGTAATTGCACAAATCGAGGGCATATTAAATTCGCGGGAACTTTCTCCTTTGTCGACAGATGCCGACAGTTTTGAAGTATTGACTCCTGGTCACTTCCTCATAGGAAGACCGCTTAATGCGCTTCCAGAACCAAATTTAATTGAGGTAAAGGATAACTTATTAAACAAATGGCAAAGAACACAAAAAAATGGTGCAAATTATATGGAAGCGTTGGTAGAATAATTATCTTAGTTACTTACAACAACGAAACAAATGGCTATTCAAAAGGCCAAATATTTTGCCAGGTATGTTGGTATTAGTAAAGGAATCACAACTTCCTATTTGCACTTGGTCTCTAGGCCGTATTACTAAAGTAATCCCAGGTGCTGACGGACATGTAGAGTAGTAGAGGTACGAACCGCGAAGGGCATTTTTAAAAGATCTGTATCTAAAATTAGTATTTTGCCCATGATAGATAATGAAATTAATGCTCAGTAACTATTTAACATTTTTTTTATTATTATTATTCTTAATTGTATATTTATTGTGATGGTTTTAATTGCTCATAATTGTATCATGTTGTTTTCTTTGTTATCTGTGTTACATTTGTTATATATTGAAATACTTGTAATATTTCAACGCCGGGCGGGATGTTCCGTATCTGTTGGCAATGGAACATCCCCCCCCTCTTTTTTGTTTCTGGTAACCCGTTAATGTAACCTTGTGTGTGACGCAGGTGTGCTAGGGACTCGGTGGCAACAAGCCGCCGTTGCTGCCTTTCTCTTCAGCGTATTTATTAACTAAATAAATACTATGGTTTTTTTATACAGTCCATTTGTTCTAAGTTCGCACAACTAGTACGAAACCTCCGCACAATATACAAAATGTATTATTATTATTTCCAATGGTTGGAGTATCATAGTTGATATTTTTTCCAACAGAGCGAAAATATGCTGGGACGAGGACTCGAACCTAGTTGAATATACTTTCCTCAGTTCATTATGTATTATTAGTATTATTATTATTATTATTAAATAAGTCTGCAGTAAAAGGAAAAAAATATTTATCCTTTTTTCTTTGGATTTTTACGGCACTTCGTCAGACTATAGTGTTGCGTATGTCTAAATTCATTTTTTTTTAAGTTGATAGTAGTAGAGAAACGACAGTTCGGGATCAGGACGCGGCGGGACTGTCCCGCCACTTCCCGCACACTCACCCGATTCGACTCTGTTGGGAAAAATAGCGTTATTAATGAAAAATGCTGATTTCTTATGAAATTTTCAACAATAGGATGAGATATTCAAGCTGTAAGAGGATATGTTTTAGTTTTTGAGCAACGAACACCTTAACGACTAATAATTAATCAAAACATTGGAAAATATAAATTTTTAAAGAAAAAAGCCGATTTCTTAAGAATTTTCCACCTATAAGATGAGGATATCAAGCTATAAGATCAAATTTAAACTTATATTTCAGTGTTTGAACAACGAACACCTTAATGGGTATTAATAATTAAGCAATGAAAAATATCAATTTTCAAGAAAAAATGCCTATTTCATAAGAATTTTTCTACTGTAAGATGACATTATCAACTTATAAGAGAAAAGTTAAACTTATATGTTAGTTTTTGAACAACCATCGCCTTAATGAGTACTAGTAATTAGACAAAACAAAGGGAAAATATCAATTTTCAAGAAAAAATGCCGATTCATACGAATTTTTCTACTATAAGATGAGGTATTCATGCTGTAAGAGGAATATAAATATTTTACTTTTTGTATACTTAATTTAATTCTGTTTAGACTGCGCGTAACATAATTGTAATATTATTTAAACCGGATTTAGTCACCCATATACAAAGTAAAACCAACTGTCTTTTTTTTTTATTCTCAATACGTAAACATGGAAAGAGGGCAATATTTCACAGCCATTCGAAAGGGGGAAATACAGTAGAATGTGCTGACATTGGTTTTCTTCAAGAAGGCACAGAAAGATCACCTACAATTGTAAGTGTTAGAAAAGAAGATTTTCCAAATAAATAGACGATTTTTACATATATTTGAGTGAACGTGAATGTAAACATTAATTAACTTTCTCTCTCTCTCTCTATATATATATATATATATTTCCATATACAAGTTGTTTTGTATTAATTTTTGAACAGCCAACACCGTAATTAAGATTAATAATTAGACAAAGCAAAGGAAAATATCTATTTTTTAACGAAAAAGATGAATTTTTAAGGAATTTTACGCAAGTTTTCGGCTTGATTGCACTGTAGAATACTTGTTTGTTTGATTTTAACCCTTATAGCTAGAAATGACTCATTTAAAAAAATATATTTTTACTAGAAAGACAAAATTGTTTGAAAATATTATTACTAACACCGATTCGAGTGTCCTTAACGGAAAAGGACAAATTTAAATCTATATTTCAGTAATCTGCTTATAAAAATATGGATTTACAGGGTAAATAACCAATTTTAGCTTTCACTTAGAAATTTTTTACATCATCTAAAATTTCATCTAAACGCATATTCTGAATAACAATATTCACTTTTTGATTTCTTTTAATTGAAATTATATGAAGTTCTTCTAAAAAAACATGTGTTTACGCATAATTTCTTGAAAATTTATGAACAAATTGATCTTTACTATGATATCACATCAAACTTTAATTGTTTTGCTTTATATTTCGACTCCACACATTTTTAACAATTATTTTTACCAACAGTCTAAGTTAACTGCACTATATACCAGGAAATGATTCAACCAACAAGCGATTTTCCCTGCATATTATCAACGCCATTAGTTAGACATTCTAACAGATTGCCAACTATGTCCCCCTCAAAAACATTACATATTATAAAACACTAAAGAAAATTAAATTTTAAATAACCTTACACACAAAATTTACTTACTAAATGAAAATACATCATTTAAAATAATTAATTATCTATCTAAAATACATATCAAACATAAAATTAATAGTCGAATGAAAAATATAAATTCAGTGTTTTTACTTAAATATGCTAATAGTTATCGACTATACATCTCACATAAACATTACTATCTTCTAAAACACTAAGCAAATGTAATATATATATTACAAATTAAATAAACCTGTCTGAAACTTGACGTTGAACGAAAGTACTAATCATCAATAAAATAATCTACTAACACAGAAAAATTTCATGTATTTGATTAAATTTTATTCAACTATTAAACAAACTATTAAACAAAAAAATATAGAAATACAAAAATTAAAAAAGTTTACAAAAATGTACAAAATTTTTTAAAAAATTATAAAAGTTAAAAAAGAATTACAAAAATTATAATTTTTTTAATTACAAAATATAAAGAAATTTTTTTTAAAAATACTAATTTTTCTTTATTATAAAATATGAAATAAACCTATGTTTAAAACTTAACACTAAATGAAATACTAATAATGAATTAAAAATATTAAACTATCACATAAAATTCCATCTATTAGAAAAAAATTTCAACTACTGAACGAAAAATTTTAATGTTTTCTTAAAAAACTTTTACAAAATAACAAAAAGTTTTAAAAAAATTACAAACATTTTAAAAGTACAAGTTTAAAAAATTACAATTAAAAAAAAAATTACAAAAAATTTTAAAAAATTAAAATTACAAAAATTACAAAAAGTTTAAAACAATTACAAAAGTTTTTAAAAAATTCACATAAAGTTAAAAAAAATGTTTACAAGTTAGTGAAAAAGTTAACATTTTCTATAAAAGTTTCAAAAAATTACAAGTTTTACTGCAACCAGAGCCATCATTGCATCTATCGCATCTTAAATATAATAATCTACAATTTACTATAAAGAAATTTTTCAGTACAATTGCACCAACACTATTATTAACATAGCACAAATATAAGAATGTGCAGACAACCTTAACATTTTACAATAATCACATACACCAAATTTTATACTGTTTTTAGTGAATTTCCAAAAACATCTTCCATGCAGAGTAACTTTTAGGTAGATTTCGTAAGAAATACTACCTATTACATTCTCACCTAAGTTGGAAATTTTGAAAAAATTTTGCAGATCTACGCCGATGACTCCCAGAACCCAAAACCACCCCCAGTTCAAAACTTTATCTATCTATCTATCTATCTATCTATCTATCTATGTCACTTTTTTCGGACCACGATAACTGGAAAAATTCTGCATAAATCTCCAAACTGATACATAAAATCAAGGGTCATAAAATCTCGGTCAAGTTCGTTAATGGGCAAAATCGAACCAAGGGGGAGGGAAATGGGGGGGGGGGGGTTGTGAAAACAGAAAAACCCTCATAATTTCTTTATTATTATACGTATCGAATCCGTTTAAAGTTATTATTACTTCTAGGAAAAGGGCCGAAAATTTATGTATGACAGATTTTTGATACAATTAAAAATGGCCCCAAGGGAGGGGAAAAAGGGGGATTTTAGAAGAAAAAAAATCATAGCTTCGTCAATTCGCAAGATATCAAATCCGCGTAAATTTATTATTAATCCTCTTAGTATTATCTAAAACTTTTATATTGACAAGTTTTTTATAGGACCAACCGTTATAGCAAAAAAAAATTAAAAAAAAAAAAAATCCCTGCCGGCTCCGCCTGCAAACAAGTTATTTTTCGAAGTAGGCGGTTCCAACTCCCGCATCTTTTCGAAACTGATACATAAAATAAAGGGGCATAAAATCTCGGTCAAGTTCGTTAATGGGCAAAATCGAACTAAGGGGGGGGGGTGATGGGGGAGCTTTTTGTGAAAACAGAAAAAAAACCCATAATTTCTTAATTATGATACGTATCGAATCCGTTTAAAGTTATTATTACTTCTAGGAACAGGGCCAAAAACTTATGTATGACAGATTTTTGATATAATTAAAAATTGCCTTAAGGGGGGGGGGAGGGAAGGGGGGTTTTAGAAGAAAAAAATTCATAACTTCGTCAATTCCTAAGATTTCAAATCCGCTTAAATTTATTATAAATCCTCTTAATATTATCTAAAAATTTTACATTGACAAGTTTTTTTATAGGACCAACCGTTATAGCAAAAAAAATTAAAAACAAAAAAATCCCTGCCGGCTCCGCCTGCAAACGTTATTTTTCGAAGTAGGCGGTTCCAACTCCCGCATCTTTTCGAAACTGATATACATAAAATCAAGGGGCATAAAATCTCGGTCAAGTTCGTTAATGGGCAAAATCGAACCGGGCGGGGGGGGGGAGGGAATGGGGGGGACTTTTTGTGAAAACAGAAAAAACCCATAATTTCTTAATTATGATACGTATCGAATCCGTTTGAAGTTATTATTACTTCAAGGAGAAGGGCCGAAAATTTATGTATGACACATTTTTGATATAATTAAAAATTGCCTTAAGGGGGGGGGGGGTGGGGAGTGGGGTTTTAGAAGAAAAAAATTCATAACTTCGTCAATTCCCAAGATTTCAAATCCGCTTAAATTTATTATAAATCCTCTTAATATTATCTAAAACTTTTATATTGACATGTTTTTTATAGGACCAACTCTTATAGCAAAAAAAAAAAAAAAAAAAAAAAAAATCCTTGCTGGCTCCGCCTGCAAACAAGTTTGGTTTCGAAGTAGGCGGTACCAACTGCAGCATCATCTCAAAAAGGTCATTTCTTCTGCAATTCCCGACAAACAGGCGCCCCACGGTCTGCGTCTTCGAAATCTACCTGTGCCTGTAGGCCGAGCAGTCAGGGATTTTTTTACATAGCATTCTGAGTTGTGTTTATCCGTTACTTTTTATATACAAATGAATATTTTAGTATTAATATTAAAGTCATACGGTTTTTATTTGAAGACATTGTCCTGACAAAGATTACTATACTGACGATTTTTATTAAGTACACATGCGCAGTTTGTAACATGATCACTTTATCTGATGATAATATAAAATTTTGAAAATGTGACGCAGCGTTTCTCATTTCCACCATCAAATTCTTGCGTGAAGCTGGCTGTATCTGTGTAGCTCCAATAAATTTCCTTATTTTAATCCAAGTGAGAAATCAATTTCTCAATTAACGAATAAAATAAGTTCTGCTATATCATTATATTCATCCAGTAATTCTTTTTCTAAATACATAATTATATTTCTTTTGTTGCGTAGATGTTGCAGCAAAATGAATCAAAATAGCAGCAACCCTCTTTATCAGAAACTGGTGCTCTGAATAATTAGTCGTTAACACATATAGAGTTAAAGAATGATAAACACGTAAGTACTTATACGTGAAATATTAGAATGCATATTAAATATAATTAGAGTGAATTTATAATAAAATATTGTATCATGTGTTCTATAAAAAGTGATGTTTTTCATCTATAGTGTTGGAATGAATTCTAAATGCTTACATTTATTTACCTTGCAGATGTACTCCACCTGTAACAAATAATTTTCAAGTAAATTGGAATTTAAAAGAACATATGAAAATCCATACTTGTGAAAAACCATATAATTGTAAGCATCGTCAGAAATCGTTTAGAAGAAAGCATGAATTAAAATTGCATCAGTTTTCATACGATAACATAGTACCTGTATACGATGAAGTTGTATGCGAAGTTTGTGGATTATATTTTACTAGAAAATGTGGACTATCAGTTGATATGGAAACAGAGCCTGTTTAAAAATTGTTTCTGTGTGAAAAATGTGAGAAAATCTTCAATCTTCGTAATAAACTGAATAGCCATATTACCGTTATGTTGAACTTGTCTAAGATAGTATTCCAATTCATACTGAGGAAGGATTTTTAAAAACTAACCAGTCGTTTGAAGAATCTAACAGTCGAGGATCAGATTAGATACTTTGAAAAATCGACTGTATAGAATTTTGTTACCTATGATTTTCTAACTGATATAATTGTATTGTCTAAATAACCATATTAAATATTTTTTTATCTTCACATATCTATGTGTTTAATTTTTATAAAACCTATTTCATTATTGGAATATATTGTAAGGTTTTTAACTTTAACTTTCTTCATGATAACAACTAATAACTAATTTTACTTTATAGAAAACTTTGAATATATCTTTTAACTTTTTCAACGAACATTTTCACCAATGAATATCCAATACACGAATGCATACTAAAATCAACTTTTGGTAATAGTAAGCAACAGATTAAAGAAAAAATATATACAAGTCAGGTAAAAATATACAAGTTAGTAAAATAATTTAAAAAAAAAAAATTAAAAATTCACAAAAAAATTTAAAAAATTCCAAAATTTGTTTAATTTACAATTTTAAAAAATGCATTTTTTTAATTGTAAAATGTTAAAAAAATTAATTACAAAAAGTTAAAAAAATATTTACAAATTAACAAAAAAATTCAAAGTTTTCGAAAAATGTTTATAAATTTAAAAAAAGTTTACAAAAAATTTACAAAGAAAATCACAAATTAACAAAAATTTAACAGATAAAAGAAAAATAAATATGTGCAAGTTAGAAAATATATACAAGATATACAAGATATACAAGATATATATATAAATATATAAATACAAATTAATAAAAATTTCTAAAAATTTTTAAAAATTAAAAAAATTACAAAAACTTAAAAAAAATACAATTAAAAAAAAAAAAATATTTAAAAAATTACAAGAAGTTAAAATATATAACTTAACGAAAAATATTAAAAAAATTACAAAAAGTTACGCTGCGCGGTAGCGTATTACTGCTTATTTTACTGTTTATTACTGTTAATTTTACGGTATAATACTGACAGCTGGGGTGCCAGTATTATACTGTAAAATCAACTTTTTTTTTTTTTTTTTTTGGCTGTGTAGATGTAGCTGTTCAAATTATCACTATACACTGTAAAAAAAGACAAATGTTTTCTTAATCTACGAAAATATAATATAATCACGTACGAAAATATACAATAACCCCGTCTGAGTTACACACGATTCCGAAACCCGTTCTTTATCTTTAGAATGTTTCTTTTGCTGCCAGTGTTTTTCGGAAACGTTTGTGTGTAGTTTTTGTAGTGTATTAATCAATATTCTAAACCCGGAATATTGTTTTTTAGGATACTTTCGAATTTCGATTAAACATTTTCAGCTGCGTAATTGAATTTATACATGCAAGAGTAACAAAATAGTATTATGTTAATGCTAATGCTCATTAATTTATCATGTTTGTCTGTAAAATATGTTTGTTGATCATGAAAATGTTTACTAGAGAACTGATAGAATAAAAAAAAAGTCTGTATTGACGGTTGAGAAAATTGATTAATACACAATAAAAAACTACTCGGAAATATTTCTGAAAATTAGTGACAGCAAAAGAAACTTTCTTTTTATAAATGCTTCTGTAAAACTCAGAAATATATTAGTTTCTGATGTATCTAAAGATAAAATCGTGTTTTTCAGAAAACGTATTTAAAGTTTTAATTTCTGAAAATCTTTTAAAAATTTTCACCTTAAGTTCCTAAAACTTCCCAGATATTTATATTGTTCCTTCCTTAATCTCAATATTAGACAATATTTTCTTTTTTTAGGATACTTAAATATACATTTCTGGTAACTTAAATGCACACTTCCGGTTTGAGAGCTGAAACAAACACAGTCATAAATATACTTTCCCAATGATCGTAAAACGAAAAATATCGTTTTGGATATCGTATCGTAACTGTAAAGTCTTTCAAATAAAACAATAAAAGAAAATTGTGATATTTGTCCGAAATTGATTATTCAAACCTCAGAGTAACCAACATGGTTACTCTGGATTCAAACGTAATCTTAAACAGAAATTCACTTGTAATCATGAACAACATAACCGCTTCATTATTTTTTTAGGGTATGATATTTTTCTCCTTTACTCTTATTTTTTTAATAAAAAAAAAAAAAAAAAGAAAAGGAGCTTTTATTTATAACAATCCCTCGTATTCAAAACTATCTATATCTCTCTCTACTTTGAAAGTACTATTTATTTAAAGTAAAAATAACTATAAACATACCTTCATTATTTTCTAAGGAATGGTATTTTTTTTCTTTTTCTTCATATACTTTTTCATGGAAAAGATTATTTTATCCATAGCATTTCTGCATGTTCTAAACTATCTATAATCTGTATTTATTAGTTATTTTATAACGAGTGCTGCATTTTTATATATATATATTTTTATAAGGTAAGAAGAAAGTATAACAAGGAATGTCTCCTTAAACGCATACTCAGGAAATTTTGAAAACAGAATATTTTTCTCATAAAGATGTTTATAAAACTCGAACGTTTATATATAAAATAATAATAATAATAATAATAATAATAAATAAAAATGCTGCGGAACCTCGATATAAAGTCCGTAAAAAAAAAAAAAAAAAAAAAAAAAAAAAAGAAAATTTCATGCTTTTGGCGATTTAGCGTTGGTTGACGTCAAAATAAAATTTAAAAAAAAAAAAAAACTATTTTAGGAAATTTTTTTTAAACTTTCATACTGAACTAGTTAAAGTTAGTTTAACTTAAATAAATTCACTTTTATAACTACGGTTTTGCCATATATATTTACATGTATATATAAAGAAAATTAACGATCGTATTCTACGCTTTAGAATAAAATTTAAATTGATTAAAATGCTTCCAACTCAAAATTAATGTCCGATTCTGAGCGTTGCTAATTTGACTTCCCTATTGTTAGTGTCGGAGACAACAAAATAAAAGTACTGTTGCCATGGAAACAACGACTTATTCACTATCGAAGTGTATTATGAGAGCGTACTTAATCGGGCAGTTACTGTTAAAATACTCTTAAAACTTATCCAGCCGGCGAAACCGTGTAAAATTAAATAATTTCAGCAATACGCAACATGTATATATATTATATAAGCTTATAGAAAAAAATAATAAACTATTTAATCGTTTAAGTTTAAATTTATATAGTACTAAAATTAAATACTCATTTAACCAGAAATTTCCAAATGCATTAAAATCGCTTACATTTGGCGGGGAAAAAGTGTTCATCGTCAAATCGCGTCTTTTTGCGCCAGATACTCCAAAGTATTTTATTTATTAACCATTGGGAAAATGGTTGTTGTTTTCGGGCGAGAATGGACCACTTGACGTCGTCACTTTATTTTTTTAAGCGTTTTTAAGCGTTTCTAACGAAATTCTGTAACTTTAGAAGAATTTTTAATGAAATTCTGTGATTTTAGAAGAATTTGTCTTTGAATAAGCAATAGAAATGCATAAAATCGTTACAAAAATGTTAAAGTTACAAAAAGTATAGATGCAAACTATCAGATATGAAAAAAAGCCGAATTCAAAAATTGACGTCGGATGAGAAATCGTCTTATAAAGCCGAAAACGTGGTCTTCAACTTTAATTTCCTCAAAATACCTTTAGCTCAGACATCAATCTAAACAAGAATTAAAGTTATTGCATGAAGGACCCGATAAAATATTAAGGTATATTGGTTAACATATATTGGTTAGCACTTTCCCTTTATTTGCACGATTTAATGTTACTAAATAGCATTCAGTTGCTTCTCTTATCAACCTACTTGTTTAAACAATTCCTCCAGACAGTATGTTGTTAAATATTATTATGTATCGCGCAACGTTTATCGTTTGCTGGTTGAATCATCTGCGACATCGACATGCGATGATAGAAAGGCGCATTGCTTACAATCGAATGACGAATGCATTCAACGCTGTCAGGGGTGCGATGGAGAGATTGATTGTGTAGCTGGATCAGACGAATATGTTTTCGGGGGCAGAGAATACCAGGATCTCTTCAACTGTAGTAATGGAAAATGTGTTTATCTATAGATGGTTCCGACGAATATTTTTACGAGGGCAGAGAATGCCAGGATCTCTTCAACTGTAGTAATGGAAAATGTGTATTGTGTAGATGGTTCCGACGAATAATATATGAAAATCATTGTAGACCAATAATTTGTCTGAAAATCATTCTAAGACAATAATTTAATTACATCAGGTTTTTTCCATCATAATCAAAAATTGCATCATTTTCTGTAAATAAACTATAAACAACTGCTGCGTTTTTTACATGTGATGCTTGATTATGACGAGAATCAAATTATAAACAAATAAATGATTATAGCATGCATAAAGAACTGGCATTACAGAAAAACATCCTCCGCCACCATGAACGAACGGAGTTCATCAAACATTAAACGTAAATAATTAAATACTAGATATAAAACTGAAATAAACTTACAAAAATTTTAAACATTTTTACCTTAAAGTTTCATTATTAATCGAGTACTAAAGTATAAGAATATAATAATTAAAATATACTTCAGCTATTTATCTATGCTGCAGAGTTCACTACTGAAAATAGAAAAAAAAGAACATTAATATGCATAATTAAAAGTTTACAATATTTGACATATATATATATATATATATATATATATATATATATATATATAATAAAGCACAAAAGTTAATTGCTCATAGGCAGTGGACAAACTTTTGTGATGGAACGTTTCAGTTTCCCATAGGCAGTTTTTAATTTGACCACCAGCACGTAGTTATCATCACCAGGAAACAGTTCAATTATTCTGCTTAATTACCACCTACCAATTACCTAATTTTCTTCTTTTATTAACACTAAGTCATTGATTTTTAAGTTCGACTTACTTTTCAACCACTTAGTTTGTTGTTGAAGTTGCAAGAGATAGTCATAAGACCACCTTTTCCAAAAACTTTGGAAAATATTTTGCAGGAGTTTCCACCGTTCTAAAGGGGTTTACATAAATATAAATAGAGTACATATCAGGCTCAGGCAAGGAGGTCATTGCAGTTCCTATGATAAAGTGCCCTGGTGTCAGAGCAGTAAAGTTGTTTGGATTAGAGGACTCAGCCACGAGGGGTCTTGAATTCAAGCATAACTCAATTTAAGCAATTAAAGTAAGAAATTCTTCATAAGTTAGGATTTGTTCAGCAATCGTTCTTTTCAGGTGATGTTTTATTTGTTTTATGCCCGCCTCTCAAAGGCCTCCAAAGTGAGGAGGTGGATCGATTTCCATATTATCATTTCATCGGTGAATTACTTCTGTATTCATTCATACGAAGCAATTTTCGACATCATTTTCTTTATTTCTCGGTCTGCCCCTACAAAATTTGTACCTCTATCTGAAAATATTTCCAGAGGCCTTCCACGTCGAGCAACAAATATTTCCAGTGAATCAAGATAAGTTTCAGTTGTATGGTCAATGACAACTTCAAGATGAATGGCTTTTGTTGCGAAACAAATGTATAAACAAACGTAATTCTTAAAAGGTTTCTCACCCCGTCCTTTACGAGGTTTGACCAAAAAGGCACCAGCTAAGTCCACGCCTACTTTTGAAAATACTCGGTCATATGTGCTGATGGCAAATTTCCCATCAACTTAGGTGACAAATTAGACACATTTCGGAAACATTTCATGCATTTCCTTATTTCTTTTTTCACAGCTTCTTTAGCATTAATTATCCAAAATTTTTGTCAAATAGCTGGTATGGTTAATTGAGTGCCGCTGTGCTGATTATTTTCATGAAAATGTTTGATTAGCATGTTTGTAACATACTTTTTAGGAAGAATAATTCAATGTTTTTGGTATTCAGACAGATTAGCATTTCTTAACCTGCTCCAACACGAAGAATACCGTTGTCGTCAGTAAAGGGATGTAAAGGAAGTAGCTTGCGTTTAGAATTTAAGCTTCTTCCTGATTTTAGAATTTTCAGTTCTTTATCGAATTCATCTTTTTGAATCAATTTCACGATAGTATTTGTTGCTCTTTCAAATTCTGGAACAGTTAAGAAACCAGCAATTCGTTCAAGACACCAAGCCATAATTCGCCTTAATTTAGTCCAGGAGGAAAATTTAAACAAAAGTTCAAATTCAAGAATATCTTCGGCTACGGAGCAAACAAGCATTTTCCGTTGCTCTTTCAAGACCTCTTCATCAGGTAGATTTATTGGAGTTCAAAGAGAAAACATTGGCAAAGATTTTTCTTTCAGCCAGGAGGGGCCGTGTGTCCATACATTATTATTTATTAATTCAGATGCTGAGCAACCACGAGAGAGAACATCTGCAGAATAGGATTTTCTGTTCCCTTACAAAATTTCCATTGTACTGGAGTAACAAGATTTTGTATTTCACGAACATGATTTGCCACAAAGGGTTTCCAGTTACTAGCACTACCCTTAATCCAATGTAAAACAATTTGTGAATCACTTAAACAAAATATATTTTCATTCAAGATTTTTAATGTTCCCTTTAAATAATTAGCTAATCTTGCAGCTGTGAGTGCTCCAAGAAGTTCAAGCCGGGGGCAGGGTTATTTTGTTGAGAGATTTGATACTCTGGTTCTGGACATAACAAATGAAGTTTCACAGGAGAAAGAATCCGAATATAAACAACTAAACCATATCCCCTTATACTAGCATCAGAAAATACGAAAAGTTAAGCAGTTTCAGGATTTAATTTTGCAATATTTACAAAATATTTTCTAGAAATTTTAAAATTTGCTAAGTCTGATTTCATGATACCATTTCAAGAATTTTTCAGTTAAAGGATCTGGTAATACAGAATCGCAGTCAATCCCATGTTCCCAAAGTTCTTGCATTAAAAATATAATTCTTATCACAAACGGAGAAATTAGTCCAATAGGATCATAAATTTTAGCCACAGTTTGTAAAACTAGGCGTTTGGTGATAATCTTATTATCAAGTACTATCAAAAGTGATTGTATATTTATTTTCAAAGTGTCACTATCTGTTACACATATAATTAATTCCTAATACCTTAAGGTTTTGTTCAAGAGTGTTTTCCTCAAAGTTTATCCCCTGTTCCTTCCATAAAAATTTTAAATCTCTAGAATTGCTCGTAAATTTTCTAAGTTTCATATTAGCCTCATCCAATATCTTCTCTGCACCAGTTGATAAAATGAAGGCTCCATTGACTGTATCTGCAGTATGGAACAGGTCATCAACATATAATGAAGTATCCAGCATATTAACTATTTTTCAAACAAATCTTTATATACCTTTATATGATGTTTGATGGTCGCAGAAAGGAAAAATGGTGTGGTTGTTACACCAAAAGTTACACGGGTCATGCGAAAAACCTTCAAAATGGGATTGTTACTCGTTATATTGTCAAACCATAAGAACCTCAAAAAATTTATTTCTTCATCTTCTATCTGGATTTGCAAGAACGCTTTCTCTATATCTGCTGAGAACGCAATTTTGTGAAGGCGGAATCTTAAAATAATGTCCAATATGTCAGGATTTAAATTGGGACCAGAAAATAAACAATCATTTAAAGATTTTGCCCCCTTATCTTTAGATGAAGCATCAAATACAATTCTTACTTTAGTTGTAGATTTATCTTCCCTTATTACTGGTCTGTGAGGCATGTAATAGGTATTTATTTCATTTTCATTAAATTTACGTTCTTCGATTATACCCAAACCAGATTGTTCATTTATTATTTTCTCATATTCATTAAGTAACCATTCATCATAACACGACAGCTAAATTTTTACACTCAGACTGTAAATGCTCATTACTTTTACAAAATACACAGAAAACTTTAATATTAGCATTTAAAGTCCTGGCAAGATATTTTCCTTTCACGATATTCAGTTTTGTTTTTATGCACGAATGAAGAAATTGAATCATTTTTAGAACTAGTCATAGACAAAACTTTTTCCCTACATTCTATTTCAGGTTTGAGAAATGCAATTAAATCGGTTACATCGGATTCATTACTAGGATACCGTTTTCTATGATATTCTATTACTAATTCACGGGGTAAAAGCTTTAACAAAATGGAATTTAGCAAATGTTCATAGGAACTGGATGTTACACCCAGATGTCTTAAATTTCTTATATTAATTTCGCACATATCGTGCAACTTTCGTAAAACATTTAAGTTCGAATAATTTTTAACTGGCTCCATATTTAACAAATTAGTCATATGTTTATTAATAATAATATCAACTTTACCATAGCGGTCTTTTAGTAAATCAATACAAGTATCATAATTTTGTTCTGTCAATGGAAATCCTTCTACCACATTATAGGGCTGATTACATAACAAGTATTTCAGATAGGCAATTTTTTCTACTTTAGATAATGATTTATTCTAATGAATCGATGTTTCAAAACAATTAAAAAATTCTACCTGATGTTCAATATCACCAGAAAATTTAGGGATATTTAATTTAAGCAATCTCATTGTACAAGAATTTATTTCTGTTCCACTGACAGAACTATTCAAACCATTTACAGAACTACCAGTTATCATAGATGTAACATTATCTTTATTACATTTAATTAATCTATTTTTTATCTTAAATTTAGCACTTAGCAACTGATCATTGTATTTTTCGGTACTAGTAAGGTCTTTTTCATATTCTTCAAGATCAGTTAATTGTTCTTCAATTTCGAGATTCAAACTTTGAAAGGTAGATTCTTTCTTAATAGTTCTTGAATTTCTAATAAATCATCACTCTTTGTATTATCAACATTATCAGCTATTAAAGTTTCCATTTTTGTAATCAATTTAGAGAAATTTGTTCGCTCAACTGAGCGCTTTGACTTAAGATTCTTAAGACTCCCATTTTAGTAAATAATAATTATATTTATTTTCAAAACATAAAATATAGTTCATAAAATGAAAGAAGCTTTCTTACCTTTTAATTCCAGATAATGATGACTCAAGTGTCACACAAGATGACTAATCCATTTGCAGTTCAAAATCACAATAATTCTTAAATCTCGTGAATTCAAGATTCTAATATACTATATATATATTTTTTTTATTCCAATTGATTCACATCCCGGGTTTCGGCACCAAAAAAAAATGTATGTGTACCCACGAGAAATGTGTATGTATCCACAAAGTCAGGAAATGGGAGAGTACATTAGATAAATATGGTTTATTATTAAATATATAAAGAATTAAGAATTATTCTAGAATCACGATGAACTATTTTGGTCATAATTGGTTCAGCTTCAAATGCTGAACTTTCCATGTTCATTTTTACATTTTTCTCTCAAGAGAGCCAGGACAAGACTAAAAAACTTTCATGAAGGTTCACATAAAAAAAAAATCATCAATTTAAAAAAATTGCCACATAAAGTCGACATAATATACTTATTGCCAATAATAAACATTAAATTATCTCAAAATTGTTATAAAACAATAAATCATCTGAAAATCATTATAAGACAATAATTTGTATCAAAATCATTATAGACCAAAATTTATCTGAAAATCATTATAAGATCATAAATTACCTCTTATGAGTTCTGAATGTAATTATATCAGGTTTTTCCCGTCATAATCAAAAATTGCATCATTTTCTGTAAATAAACTATAAACAACTGCTGGGTTTTCTCCATGTGATGCTTGATTATGACGAGAATCAAATTATAAACAAATAAAGTATTATAGCATGCATAAAGAATGGTATTACACCCAAACAAAATCTATGCACACAAATGTGTTTCCGAAGACAATGCAACATTTTAATATTTTTAGAACTTAATTATAAATTAATGAATCTGACTTTAAGGCATTTTCCCGTTAGACGGCCGCAGGTAATATTCTTTATGATTATAACTGTTTACGAGTTAAAACAACAATACAATTAATGATGCTCCAAACCACTCTCGCCTAAATGTGTTAACTGGCGGTGAAACTGCAACAACGAAACATTTAATACTTTAGTATTTATTAAAAATAATTATTGTTAAATACTGAAAAAATAATTTAGAAATCTGAATAGATAGTTTAAATGCTTGTTTTTTTTAATTCTTGTTGCTATATCTTAAAAAAGAAACATAGCAAAAATTATAGTTTTTAAAATATGTTCACTAATCTTTGCATTCTATCAAATGTTGTATTTTTAATAATCAGAGCCCACGCCAAATTAATCCATTGTAACGGAATCTTTTTGGAACGTTTATGAATTACAGTTACGAAATTAGGCGTGATTTTAAAGATAATACATTGAATATTTATAACAGAGTGTTATATATATATATATATATATATATTATTTACTTTTTTTTAAATTTCATTCTGAGTTGAAAAAACCTCTAGCAAATGATGCATGTAGTAGATAAAGAAAATATCCAGTCTGATACAAGATGATATATTTCTAATATTCTGGGAACATAAGTGATGCACTCTTTTCAATGTATTTACTCTCAGAATCACATTTGCAGAAGTGTAATAAGTTTATTTTTTCTGTAAGGCTGTTGGCATAGATTCACATTTAACAGCAAATTCCTTGATAAAATTATTTTATGAAATGTTGTGGTTCCGTCTTTAACGCAGTGAAATATTTGAAATTTCTTCCAAAATATTGATGAATAATTTCATTACTTGGCATTTTCTCAAAGTCGTCTGAGCGAGTAATGGGGAATACTGATCAGTTCGATGGTATTCTGTCTTACGCCCAAGGGCAAGGGCGTAAGAATTTGGGGGCAGGGTGGGTTGAGCCCCTGCTCTAGACTTCATAATCTTTCAATACTATTATCATCTATATTACATTTAAAATTTTGTAATAGAAAGTTTTATGACGGGGGAGGGGGGGGGGGCTTACTCTCTACTCTTGTCTATATTTATATATAACCAGAAGGACCCGTGCGAAGCTTTCGCACTGCAATCTATGAGATTATTTCCTGGTACGTTTTAGCACTAATTTTTAATTAACTGATTTTTTTTTAATTCAAACAACGTGTTTTAACAATATGTGGATGTATTATCTCAGAAACTTGTTCAAAAACTTTTCGAATGATACCTCATTCATCGTTGTATGTTTTGTATGAGAAAAAAAAAATGAAAAGATGTTGAAAACAGATATAATATATATGATGATTGTTTGTGTATAAGAAAATGGGAATAGATTGCCAGAAAAGTTTTTGCCAAATTTTTCTCTCTCGCAAAGGTTATTTCTCTAGGTTGCCAAGACTCCCATATGAAAAAAAAAGGGAATTATATAAAAAAATTAAACACTGAATCTGACGTTTAGGGAATTCATATGAAAGCATTTCCTCAGATTTTGCAAAACTGTTCCAGAAATGTCTTAAATACATAAATCAATATTTGGTACACCACTTTTTTGCAACCCTATGGGAACTTAAACATGGGATGTTCAAACTTTGTGGTTCAGCAGCCGTTTAAGTGACGTCAGACTTCGCTGGCGTATTAACAGCTTAATGAAATAGGGTAAATGTACCAATAGTCGGCCACAATGAGATAAAATGCCTTACGCATAGCTTATTTTTGGTTCTAAATGAAATATTACAATTTGGTTGTATGCAGCCATCTTTCATAAGTCATAAACCATCACCGACACTGTTACCGTCACTGTTACCGACACCTCTGAATATTTGAAATGATAGAAGTAAAAAATTCTTTAGGCGCGTTGGGCATTTTTTGAGATGAGAAAAAAACATTGAACTCGCGACACTGTTACCGTCAATGTTACCGACACCACTGTATATTTATATACAGAGGTGTATAACGCATGCGGTATAGCGCCGCGTGCTTGCCTGTGCGCTATTGCACCGCTGTATAGTAAGCGGTATAGTAAGCACAGAAAAATGTAAGCGGTATAGTAAGCGGTATGGTAAGTGGTATAGTAAGCTGCATAGTAAGCGGTATAGTAACACAGAAAATGTAAGCGGTATAGTAAACGCAGAAAAATGTAAGTGGTATAGTAAGCGGTATAGTAAACGCAGAAAAATGTAAGCCGTATAGTAACACAGAAAAATGTAAGCGGTATAGTAAACGCAGAAAAATGTAAGTGGTATAGTAAGCGGTATAGTAAACGCAGAAAAATGTAAGCGGTATAGTAATGCAGAAAAATGTAAGCGGTATAGTAAGCTGTATAGTAACCGGTAAAGAAGCAGTATAGTAAGCGGAGAAAAATGTAAGCGGTATAGTAAGTGGTATAGTAACACAGAAAAAATGTAAGCGGTATAGTAAACGCAGAAATATGTAAGTGGTATAGTAAGCGCAGAAAAATGTAAGCGGTATAGTAAGCGCAGAAAAATGTAAGCGGTGTAGTAACGCAGAAAATGTAAGCGGTATAGTAACACTGAAAAAACGTAAGCGGTATAATAAACGCAGAAAAATGTAAGTGGTATAGTAAACGCAGAAAAATTGATAGAGATTGAGCAGAGTTATAAAGCACAGTGGTTAAGGTCTGTGGTGTGACTAAGTATATAGCACATTGAAGAAACAGTTTATGTAGAAATCAGAATTATATTTATTCATTCAACTTGAATGTCAAACTTAAATAAAGATATATACATAGACCTCCAGCCATTGCTGGGAACTTTGGTATCACATTATAGAAAATAAACATTCAGAAAGGGGGTTAACTGTCCTTCCATCACATCACCACACCTTCCATGGAGTTGTTTCATCCTAGATATATACTTACTCCGTACCTCAAACTAGAATAAAATATGCATACAGTTACAGTTAAAAGAGAGTGCCTTTACGACCGAAATGCAAAAAGAAAAACCGGTTCGGAACGATTTTACTCCCGAACAAACTACTTGACAGAGAAAGGGGGACAAGATTTTGTCCAGATTTCCAACAAAAATGTAAACGGTATAGTAAGCGCAGAAAAGTAAGCGGTTTAGTAAGCGCAGAAAAATGTAAGCGGTATAGTAAGTGGTATAGTAAGCACAGAAAAATGTTAGCGGTATAGTAAGCGGAGAAAAATGTAAGTGGTATAGTAAGTGGTATAGTAACCCAGAAAAAATGTAAGCGGTATAATAAACGCAGAAATATGTAAGTGGTATAGTAAGCGGTATAGTAAACGCAGAAAAATGTAAGCGGTATAGTAAGCGATATAGTAAGCGGTATAGTAAGTGGTATAGTAAGCACAGAAAAATGTAAGCGGTATAGTAAGCGGAGAAAAATGCAAGTGGTATAGTAAGTGGCATAGTAAGTGGTATATTAACCCAGAAAAAATGTAAGCGGTATAATAAACGCAGAAATATGTAAGTGGTATAGTAAGTGGTATAGTAAACGCAGAAAAATGTAAACGGTATAGTAAGCGCAGAAAAGTAAGCGGTTTAGTAAGCGCAGAAAAATGTAAGCGGTATAGTAAGGGGTATAGTAAGCACAGAAAAATGTAAGCGGTATAGTAAGTGGTATAGTAAGTGGTATAGTAACCCAGAAAAAATGTAAGCGGTATAATAAACGCAGAAATCTGTAAGCGGTATAGTAAGTGGTATAGTAAGCGCAGAAAAATGTAAAAGGTATAGTAATGCAGGAAAATGTAAGCGGTATAGTAAGCGGTGTAGTAACGCAGAAAATGTAAGCGGTGTAGTAAGCGGTATAGTAACACTGAAAAAATGTAAGCGGTATAATAAACGCAGAAAAATGTGAGTGGTATAGTAAACGCAGAAAAATGTAAGCGGTTTAGTAAGCGCAGAAAAATGTAAGCGGTATAGTAAGCGGTGTAGTAACGCAGAAAAATGTAAGCGGTATAGTAAGCTGTATAGTAAGCGGTATAGAAGCGGTATAGTAAATTAATATTGTAAAAAGAAAAGCTTGATTTTTATAGAAAATAAATTCTGAAACTACTGAACTGATTTAAAAAAAATTTCCACTGAACGAAAGCTTATAAACAGAGTTTCCAAATAGACTGCATTGTATCTCTTTTCTTGGAAGAATGTGGATTAAAATGCGTTGCAATGACGATTTTCGCATAATTTCAAGTCTCACATTCACCTAATGCGGTACAAAAATGACGTTTATTCAAATTGTGACTTAATTCGGTAATATTTAAATTATTTGAAAAAGTATAATTTCTCCTAATGTTAATTGGGACACAAATACCACTTTCCATATTTCAATCATGCGTGCAAAGCCGTTGGTTTTGATAAAAGAAAAACTTGTTACCTGATTGTTTTATCCAATAGTTAGCCGCTCTATTGATAAGAGGCTAAGTACTCGGAATTAGAATCCTTTTCGCAGCCTCTATTAAACTTAAATAATAAAATAATGAAGTTTTCTACATGTGTCACTGTTAATTGAACTGCCACTTTAAGATTTACATTACACAGCAAATTAATTTGGTTGAAATGTAAAGAGGTATTGTGTTATTAATTTCTCGTAGTTTAACACTCATAAAGTAATCATTTATGAGATAATATCAAAAATTTAAAAGAAAATGTTTATAATTGATAATTTTGATTGACGTTACTTTGAAAAATAACACTAATGAGAAATAATTTGAGATTCCCAGAAGAATTTCCAAAAGTATGCATTAATACATGGCACTGTTAAAAAAGTTTTCCTGCTTTTTACATCCATCTGGGAAGTAACACATCCATCCTGGGTAGTTACATCCATCTGGGAAGTAACGAGCTATGCTCGTTAAATTTATCTTTGTTTTCAACACGATATATCAATAAATTCTCCGTACAACATATAACAATAAGTTCTATGTACCCTGATTGGTTAAATTCTGTTTTTGAGAACGTTCTATGGACCCTGATTGGTTGAATAATTTATCCTCGCTGTTAGTGGGAATTTCTAGAAAATTCCTTCAGATTCTGAAAACCAATCTGTTCGCCAAATGTCGCCATAATTTTACGAAAATTCGAAATTTGACACATTCTTACATTTGACGGTAAGCATGTGCTTTGGCATTAATAATCTTGGTAGTCGATTTTATGCTAAATCTCGCCAATGTCACAAAACTTTCACCAAACTTAGCGAAGTTGGCGAAACATTGCCAATATTGCAACTTCGTTAACTGTTAATTGTTCAACAACTGTCTCAACCTTCATTCACAATGAAATGCATTCACCCGTAGTGACCCCGAAATGACCCACTAATCGAATTTTATCAAACCTGTGACCCAGCCCATTGGTCTTTTCGTACCCCAAAACGTTAGGATACAAAATTTGGTCAAAATCGTTACAGCCGTCTCTTTGATAAAATTATCTTGACACGTAGTGAACCCAAAATGACAAACTAATCAAATTTTCTCAAACCTGTGACCCAGCCCAATGGTCTTTTCGTACCCCAAAACGGTAGGATACAAAATTTAGTCAAAATCGTTTGAGCCGTTTTTAAGATAAAATTAACTGGACCCATAGTGACCCCCAAATGACCCTGTTAATCGAATTATCTCAAACATGTGATCCAGCCAAATAGTCTTCTCGTGCCCGAAAATGGTAGCATACAAAATTTACACAAAATCGTTTAAACTGTTTTTAAATACAATTTGTTTGACTCATAGTGACCCCCAAATGACTAATCAAATTTTCTCGAACATGTGACCCAGCTAAATGGTCTTCTTGTATCCGAAAAAGATAGGACACAAAACTTAGTCAAAATCGTTAAACACATTTATTAAATAAGATAAAATTACCTTGGACCTTAACAAGTAACTCAGCCCAATAGTCTTTTCGTACACCAAATCGATAGGATACAAAATTTAGTCAAAATCATTTTAGTCGTTTTTAGATAAAATTAGTTTGACCCGTAGTGACCCCAAAATGACCCACTAATCAAATTTTCTCAAACATGTGACCCAGTCCAAGGGTCTTTTCGTACCCCAAAACGGTAGGATACAAAATTTAGTCAAAATCGTTAAAGCCGTTTTTTAGATAAAATTTATTTGGCCCATAGTGACCCCCATATGATCCACTAATGAAATTTTCTCGAACATGCGACCCAGTCCAATGGTCTTCTTGTATCCCAAAACTGTAGGATACAGAACTTAGTCAGAATCGTTAAAGCCATTTAGCAGATAAAATAAAATTAGCTTTACCCGTAGTGACCCTAAATAACCCACTAATTGAATTTTCTCGAAAATGTGAGATAGCTCAATCATCTTCTTATAACCGAAAATGGTAGAACGCAAAATTTAGACAAATTTGTTAGAGTCATTTTTCAGGTACAAAAAAACAAAAAAACAATGGCACTCCGCGAGTGCCGACAGATGTGAAAACTTGAACAATTACGTGTGTATTTTTTGAATCGTCAGGAAATGTTTTATTGTGCAGGAAATACTTTTAAATGAAGTGTTTTTTTATTCATTATTATAAACTACTACTACACAAATTATATTACAATTTTCATTTAATGCGCTATTGTACATGAAAAATAATGCATATTATTTTACATACAAAAATTTCGGGAAAATTCAGTCGCACTATACCGCTTACATTTTTCTGCGTTACTATACCGCATACATTTTTCTCCGCTTACTATACCGCTTCTATACCGCTTACTATACCGCCTACAATTTTCTGCGTTACTATACCGCTTACATTTTTCTGCGTTTACTATATCGATTACATTTTTCTGCGCTTACTATACCGCTTACTATACCACTTACATTTTTCTGCGTTTACTATATCGCTTAAATTTTTCTGTTTTACTATACCGCTTACATTTTCTCCGCTTGCTGTACCGCTTCTATACTGCTTACTATACAGCTTACTATACCGCTTACAATTTTCTGCGTTACTATACCGCTTACATTTTTCTGCGCTTACTATACTGCTTACATTTTTCTGCGTTTACTATACCGCTTACATTTTTCTGCGTTTACTATACCGCTTACTATACCACTTACATTTTTCTGCGTTTACTATACCGCTTACATTTTTTCTGTGTTACTATAACGCTTACATTTTTCTCCGCTTACTATACCGCTTCCATACCGCTTACTGTACAGCTTACTCTACTGCTTACATTTTTTTGCGTTTACTATACCACTTACTATACCGCTTACATTTTTCTATGCTTAATATACCGCTTACTATATCGCTTACTATACCGCTTACATTTTTCTGCGTTTACTATACCGCTTACTATACCACTTACATTTTTCTGCGTTTACTGTACCGCTTACATTTTTTCTGTGTTACTATACCGCTTACATTTTTCTCCACTTATTATACCGCTTCTATACCGCTTACTATACAGCTTACTATACCGCTTACATTTTTCTGCGTTACTATACCGCTTACATTTTTCTGCGCTTACTAAACCGTTTACATTTTTCTGCGTTTACTATACCGCTTACATTTTTTTTCGTTTACTATACCGCTTACATTTTTTCTGTGTTACTATACCGCTTACATTTTTCTCCGCTTACTATACCGCTTACATTTTTCTCCACTTATTATACCGCTTCTATACCGCTTACTATACAGCTTACTCTACCGCTTACATTTTTCTGCGTTACTATACCGCGTACTATACCGCTTATATTTTTCTGCGCTTACTATACCACTTACATTTTTCTGCGTTTACTATATCGCTTACTATACCACTTACATTTTTCTGCGTTTACTGTACCGCTTACATTTTTCCTGTGTTACTATACCGCTTACATTTTTCTCCGCTTACTATACCTCTTCTATACCGCTTACTATACAGCTTACTATACCGCTTACATTTTTCTGCGTTTACTATACCGCTTACTATACCACTTACATTTTTCTGCGTTTACTATGCCGCTTACATTTTTTCTGTGTTACTATACCGCTTACATTTTCTCCGCTTACTATACCGTTTCTATACTGCTTACTATACAGCTTACTATACCGCTTACATTTTTCTGCGTTACTATACCGCTTACATTTTTCTGCGCTTACTATACCGCTTACATTTTTCTGCGCTTACTATACCCCTTACATTTTTTTGCGTTTACTATACCGCTTACATTTTTTCTGTGTTACTATACCGCTTCGATACCGCTTACTATACAGCTTACTATACCGCTTACATTTTTCTGCGTTACTATACCGCTTACATTTTTCTGCGCTTACTATACCACTTACTATACCGCTTACATTTTTCTGTGCTTACTATACCGCTTACCATACCGCTTACATTTTCTGCGCTTACTATACCGCTTACTATGCCGCTTACATTTTTCTACGTTACTATACCGCTTACATTTTTCTGTGCTTACTATACCGCGGTGCAATAGCGCACAGACAAGCATGCGGCGCTATACACCTCTGTATATAAATATACAGAGGTGTCGGTAACAGTGTCGCGAATTCAATGGTTTTGTCCCATCTCAAAAAATGCCCAACGCGCCTAAAGAAGTTTTCACTTTAAAAAAAAAATTCTGAAGTGGCCGACTATTGGTGCAGTGATGGCCGAACATTAGATTTAAAGTGGCCGACTATTGGAGAACTTGCCCTTTTTGAACTTAACCTTGTCTAAAAAAAAACTATTACCGTGTTTTTTAAAAATAACTTCTGAAACATAATAAAAAACGTATGTTTTAACATATATCACTGTTAAAAATGTTGAGTCGTTTTTTAAAATTTCTACGTTAAGATTTATATATATAAAAGCAGTTAAGTGGCCGACTATTGGTACATTTACCTATTAAAAAATAAATACTTACAATTTTTGTGAATCCTAATGAGCTGTATATCTAAAAGGAAGATAACCCTTAAATTACGCAATCTACTGGTGCTCCGATACAATATACATGTACACAGCCAAGATTAAAAAAGGAAAATAAATAAAAATAGCTGACGCACGTGTAAAAATTAAATAAAATCCCAATTAAAAGCTGGATATTTTTCAAAAAGTACGCGCAAGAAATAAATTAACGATCGTATTTCAATTTCATCATAGGATGACGTCATCTGATAATGCAGTATTTTACTTTGGTGGCAACACAAATTTCAGGAAAACCTTTCATTTCGTTTATGAAAACAATGCCGATTTAATTTGTAATTAACAGCAATTTTTAATCAAAAAACATGTTTTAACGAATTGTTAAGTGTGCTATGTCAGAAGCCTGTTCCAAATCCTTTCATATGGTATCTCATTCGTTGTTCTGCGTTTCGTATTTTCTGAGAAAAAGGGATGTTGACAGGAGAAATAATATATATGATTAAGGCTGTTCTCAAATCCAAAGGAGCTACTTTCTGACACAATTTTGAATTCATTTTTGTTCGGAAACGGATTAAATAGGCAGGTGTTCTTATTCAGAAACTATGTAATCAAAATGAGTTTTCCATTTTTTGGTAAAAACAGGAGATCTTTCAGAAAATACTGTCAAAGTCGGCATTTAGAACCGAATTCCGGAAGCAGCAGAGCGAGAAAGGGGGAAATCGCGTCCACACGTAACACGAATCACTTTATGACTCGATAAGTAATTTATTTATCAAAAAATGGAAAACTCATTTCGATTTCAAATCGCTTCCATAATGAGGACTGCCAATTTTATGCTTTTGCATTTAACAATACATCAGAAAATGTCCCATAAACTTTCTCGTTCTTGAGTAGGTCATTTGAGAACCATCTTAACCCTTTATATCCTGAATTAATTTTCCAGCTACTTTTTAATTGTATTTTTGCATCATTGTATAAGTTTTGGTGCAGAATAAACATAGGAAAGAGGAAAATAATGTTTATAGTGTTTTAGTGGTTAATTATGCAACTGTAACCACCATAAATTTTTTACCCTATGATATAAAATAAAATAGTAAATTTCAAATAGTAAACTTCAAATAAAATATAGGAAATGTTCATCTGTAGAATATAGAAAACAATAGGACATGATAGTACTAAATAACCGGTAATAAACCACTAAAATTACTCAAATGAAGAACAACATGCATGTCAATTCTATTGCAAAATGGATTTCGAATGTGCGTGGCAAATGTAAAATCCCTACAATGCAAAGAAAGAGGATATGTGCTTGAATTTGCCATCTCCTGCCTAATGTCAGAAATACACTCTTTGTGCCATTGTGAATACCGTTAGGAAAAACGGTCATATTACGAATATATAGGTGTTTTATTAAAGTGGTACTTATAAGCACTGTCAGGATAAAAAGGGTTAAAGAAGAGGGGAAAGACAAGCTGTGAATTAGCCTCACAAAAAAATTTCAAAGCCCGACCATCTTACTTTGCCGATTAGGTTCTTTCATCGAAGTAAAATTTAAATCTACAAAATTCACTATAATCATAAAGAAATGAAAAGTTGAAAATCTTAGCCTAATTTTTATTACCAGACTGACTAATTTGACATTTAGAAAAAAAAAATCAATTTTATAAAAGAGGTTTTCCTCATTTTTATTTTACTTTATTTATTTATTTTTTTATTGTACAAAATATCATTATACAAGTATTTAGAGAGAATTTTCTAATATTTGCATCTTCAGTGATATAGCGTAACATTATCAATACTCTTCAAGAAATATGCCCCACCAGTGGCTGAGAGGTTCTGGGAGGTGCTAGGTTCAAACCCTTGTCGCGCCCGTCGACCTAACCGTTCGCAGTTTTCCGTGGTTTTCTTCGAACCTTGTAAATACGGGTTAGGATCCCTTAGAAAGACCCCCACGGAAGGCACTCTCCCCGCCGGCCTATTTCCGTAATGCTTTAAGAATAATCGGCCGTCACAAGCTATCACTTCTTTTGTATATTTTTGGACATCACCCGTAATTTTGAAAATTGCTCATACATATTGACGAAACAGTGAGTTTTTGAGTAAGTTTCGGTAAACGGGTAAATTAAAAATCCTCATTTCTTTAAATTATAAATTAAGGAGGCAACAAAGGTTGCGAAATCCAGTGAAAAATAGCTGATATTGAAGTACATTTATTTCGGGAACTGAAGTGATCGCAGTATTTTTTATTTTTTGTATTATAATTATCTATATTTCGATCGTTTTATTTTTCTGAAAAATCAATTCTTTTTTTGTAATATTTCCTTGGTAAACGATGGATTTATAATTTAATTAATGTAAAAACTGTTTGTTTTTTCTTTCTTTTTTTTAATGTAGAAATTGTTTCAGTACAGTAGTAGTTCCAGAGAAAAAAAGTATTTCAATACTATTAACTTCTTCCGATAGGATTTCGCAAGTGTTGTTGCCCTTTGAAATGGATTTCATATGGGATCATATTTAAAACTTGTAACCCCCCTCCCCACCACCAGCCACCTTAGAAACTTTTTTTTTTTTTTTTTTTTTTTTTTCCCCTAATTACCAACGTAACAATCGGCTCTTGTTGCTTTTGGACTATTTTCTCCTATATCATTAACATTTTGCATCAGATTCTTAACACTTTATTCTAGAAAAGGAAAAACTCTTCGAATTATCCATCTAAGAATTCAATTAAATACCATGGACGATAACAGATAAATGTAATTTAATTATTAAAAAATATAGAGAAAAAATTCAGTTTTTCTATATTTTATAATAGCGCAAAGCGCAAGTATTAGGTTTGAGTGTAGTGCTGCCATCTTCTGAGAGTAAGTGAAATTTCTTTATAACTTTGTTAGTGGTGCTGACATCTGTTGGTTAACTTTATAGAAACAACATTCCTTTTTAAAGTTGCAAGTTGCGAAAAGCGAAGTCTCATTTATCACTGAAGAAGATGATTTTGCCATGGTCACGATTTTCATTGTTTACTTAGTAGTTAACTGTAACTGCATCTGCAATTCTTTTAGCGGTACTTTGAAGAAGTTTATCGATATGATATGATAATCAGACGCTTGATAAGTGTACATTGGCGACGTGACCTTGTTGATTCATATGATTTAGTAAAGTGTCTGTTTTGTAGTACTAGAATCCGTTTTATTGTTAATTCTCGTTTTAACTCAAATTTTAAAACTTTTAAAAAGATGTCTTTCGGAAATATTTTATCCGGCCGTGAATTATCTAAGTAAGTTTATTTAGCATTTTAATTCTTTCAAAAATGATCTTGAGGTGTATGTAATATAACCTTGCGCCGCACCTCCTTTATTTTCATGTCTATAACAAAAAAGGCTGATTTAATAATAATTCTTTTAAAAGTTATGCACTATATTTTTATTACTTTCATGATGTTTTATACCATATGTTGTGTTTTGTAACCGATATTTACATAGGTACTATAAAGTATTAATTTTTAAAAGAGTCCTGTTACGCTTCCTATAATAAATACTTTTTGTTATATATATTTTTATATCCTGATTTAGCGTTTTTATATGAACTTTAAAAAAATTTTGCGTTTTTTTTAGGGAAATTCAGAAGCAATTAAAAGATGAAATCACAAGTTTAAAAGAAGAATACCCCAAGTTCAACCCATTGCTTGTGATAGTTCAGGTAATTTCAATATTTTTTTTTCTCTCTTTTGCATGTGCGTCTGTCTACATGATGACTTAAGAAAAAAATATATTTCAAGTCACAAAGGTAATGCTAAGGATTTCTTTAATCAAAATTATATTTTAAAACTTTTCTAACATTTCCAACCTCCAAAAATAATTGTTCACTTTAGACCCTCCTGTACATTAAAAAAATTCCTGCTAATTTGCCACAATTTTAATATTTTTATTTATTTTTACTCACTTCCTGGCAAATTTAACACTTCATGACTGTAAAATATTCCTTCAAAATTTCATATATTTTTTTAAATATTTGTTATAGAATATAAGAAATTTTGTTATTTTACAGAAGAAGTCATGTTGTTAATATTTTATTAATTAAAAATGTTTTTAAGGCTATCTTTTTTAAATAATAATTCAAAGCATAGATTTTTCTTTATTGTAAAGTTTAATTGTGAAAAGGTTTTGTTCATCAAAACTGTCTTTAAGTTAAATATGATGTAAAATTCTTTTAAAATTGAGGGGTTTAGGGCAAGAAAGTGCCAAGCCACATTTTTGGCGAAATAAATCTTAACTAATCTGTTGCTTAATATTGTAAATTATAATATCTTGCATATAATTTGTTTCTAATGTTACTTGGTGGCAGCATATGTCCCAGGTTTCGTTTTTGACCTAGACGTTTATGCCCTCCGTGAAGATAGCGAATTTGCAAAGAACGTAATAGTAATATCATTAAAGTAATGCCATATTGTTATTCAGAATATCTCAAATGTAACTAAGACATTGGCAAAAAAGCTTTATGTTATATATCTTGATTTGAGTATTTTATCAAATTTTCAAATTGGAATATCTCAGAAGTTCAAAAATGTGGCTTAGCACTCTTTTGCCCCAACCCCTTTAATTGGAACAGATGTACCATTCGCCCGCAGTCTGCCGTCTTGTTTTTTAAATCAAAACACATTTGTTTTGTTTCTCATTTCCAAAATAATTTTCATCCATATTTACTTATTATAAACACGTTATTTATTTCAGTTGACGAATTTATTTATATTTAATTGTTAGTTAATTTTGAAGGTAGCCAGTAGCTATAAGCACGTTCTAACGTAATTAGCAATGTATATAAACAATTGTATTTTATCAAAAGATAGGTAAGATATTTGCTTACCTCTTTTTTTCAGCAATCATCCTCATGGTGCTGCAAGCCAGGTACTAAAGGGTATCCACGTCAATTAATCCATTATTGGTATGATGCACATTAATATGATCATTGCACTTACACAAGTAGTTTGATGTTCATGAATTATTCCAACAATTTGGTATATCCATAATTATGCTGTACTCGTTGAAGTATTAATTTCTTGTGGAGTAGAGAAATTATAATTAATAATAATACAATATTCATAATTTAGTATAAATTATTTAATTATCTTTTAATTACATTTACTTTTACATATCTTTTAATTTTAAACATTAGTTAAATTTAATTTAAGGGAGAACGAAATTACATGTTCGTTTCCAATACGCGAGAAAAAGCTTCTATTTAAAGTTCTATATAGCAGAAAGAAAAAAGTCTTATAGTCCGTTTCAGGTGATGTCATCTTTCAGTTCTTTGATTGGTTAGACGTTAGACATGACGTAAAGTCAAATCACGTCATTCATACGAAATTCTGTTTCCAAACTGCTTATTTTGTGACTCATTTTTAAATTCATTTTTGCTCTAAAATGCATCCAATTGGCAGGTTCTCTTATTCAGAAACTTTATAATGTCCGTATTGGTCGATTTTTCGATAAAGACAGAATATATTTCAAAAAATGTTGTCAAAGTGGACATTTTGAACCGAATTTCCCAAAGCGATAGTGCTGGAAACAAAAACAATTATCATAATGTGAAAATAATTGTTTGTAAATCAATTTCTAATTAATTGAACAAAAAATAAAACATGGGTCTCTTATAAATCTCTTCATAAATCACGTCACCAATTTTCATGGTTTTTACTTTTAAAAATGACTCTGAAAATGTGTCAGAAAGTTTTGAGTTGTTGAGCATGGAAAAATATTTTTTTTGAATACCACCTTAAATAAAATTATTCTTTTTCAGGTGCAAGGCCTCTTTAGGCATGCAGCCCTGTACAGCCATCCTTGTTACACATCTCCAAAGATGGCTCTGTAGCAGGATTGGGGGTTTTTGCCGGCAAAAGAGTATTTTTCACAAGACAGTGGAAAAAATTAGAAAAAACAGGGCAAAAATGGAAAAAAATGGCAAATTTGGCCTTTAATGTGTAGTAAGATCTATAAATTAATAAGGATCACAATGGTGTAAACAGTGAGATTTAAAAACATATATCATTTAATCTTTTAACTTAATTTGCTAAGTAATAAATATAATTAAAATAGTTTTGTATATTTTAAATGTTAAAATTGGTGGGATTCAATCTAATACTTAGGAACTTAAAAACCAAATTAAAAGTTGGATATCTAATTTTTTTTTCTTAAATAAAGTATTTTGTCAGCTATTAATATATTTTTTATCAAAAGGTTTTATATAACTTTGTTATTTTTGTTTTGTGCAATAAGTCCTAAAAATATGTAGATATTTAAGTCTTTGGTACTAATTTATAATTATTTTTCTAATGAAACTAGTTTGTTAAAAATAAAAAAAGTAATTAAATTAAATTAAAAATTACGTCTCTGTTATATCTTGTTAGGAAGCTAGAATTTTTTTTTCTTTTTCATCTTACACTCCAAGAAAGGAACAAAAAGTTACATTATTTACTTTCAATAAATAGCCTGTAGCCATTTTATAGTGTTCTGCTTTAATTATAAATCTATATATTTAAAATGCTAAGGTTTTTCTTTCAACAATCCGTGAGAACAAACTACTGCATCAAATTACATCATTATTTTTTTAAATGAAAGATATTTGGACACAAATTTCTTATAGTGCATTCGTTTGTTCGAAAATTTAATTAATTAGCCGTAATTTTCAATTAAACTTTTACTTCTGCTTATGACGTCATAAGCAGATAACGCCCACTGTTGCGAAGCATAGACTTTATTCTCTAAACTCTGTGGTGACGACGATAAAAAATAAATATTAAAAGCACGCGGCTTTTAGGCCGAATTTTTTAATTTGCAAGTTAAATTTAGGTAAAAATATTTATCTGCGTGTTTTATAAGCGAATAAAAATTCATATTTATTGTGACGTCACGGGAATATTGTCCATTGGGTTTATTTTATCATTATGCATTACAACTTTGCGATTTATGCCATTTTTTTTAATTACAAAATCTATATATTTAAAACGCTAAGCGTTTTGTTTCGACAATCCGTGAGAACAAACTACTACATCAAATTACATCATTCTTTTTTTAAATGAAAGATATTTTGTCACAGATTTGTTATCGTACATTCGTTTGTTCGAAAATTTAATTAATTAGCCGTAATCTTAAATTAAAATTTTACTTCTGCTTATGACGTCATAAAGTCGGCAATCGGATTAACGCACACTGTTGCGACGTACAGAATTTAATTTCTGAACTCAATGATTACGAGCATGAAAAATAAATATTAAATATTAAAAGCACGTGACTTTTAGGCCGAATTTTTTAATTTGTAAGTTAAAATATAGTTAAAATGTTTAAGTATTTCGATAAAAATATTTATCCGTGTGTTTTATACGCAAATAAAAATTCATATTTACTGTGACGTCACGGAAATATTGTCCATTGGGTTCATTTTATCATTAAGTATTATAACTTTGTTGATGCCATTTTTTTCATTACAATTAAATGCAAAATATATTTTTATTTGTATGCATGGTGCTTAAGCATAAATGTACGTGTGAAAAGTTTGTACCAGTGAAAATGACGTTATGCTTAGCTTGAAATGCATTTTAACCACGAAGAATTTTAACATTGTAAAACTAAAAAGAAAAATTTATATGATTGTGTCAACATGGCGTAATATTAACTGATATTTCAATTTTTAATTTTAAAGATTAGAACTGGAGCCTTTATTTGTTGCTTCTTGATTGCATACCTTGATTACATGTTACCAATTATTTTTTTTTAAGTTATAGGAATTATAGGATTTAAATTATTAAGATTTCCTTTTTTAATAAAAAAATTCACAAAACTAAAGAATTTCAGGAAAAAAAAAAAAAACTTGAAATAATGATTGTATTTTTAGCTAGAATAAACAATGTAAGGATAATATTTTATAGGAATTATTTTGGTAGATTTGTTATAAGTTCATTTAACAGTTCCTTATTAGCGGCAAAGTCTTATTTCTTTCACTGAGAATTTTTCTTTCGATGTCAAAAAATGGTAGTCTACTGTTGGACGCCAACCGAAACGCAGTGGCAATATTTAGAAAAGTATAACGGTTGCGACAACAAACGGCACTATCGCTTTAGCTTTCATCGCGCTTACATCACTTCTAAATACTAAAAATTAGTTTTTTTACTAAATTTTACAATTTCAATTCTTACATCCTCAATTAGAAAAAAAAAATTAGCTTTCGATTGAAATTTATTTGAAATCTGCCGCTTAATTTAACGACTTTTTAAATAATTTTCAAGCATGAAATATTTTTCAATTCTATCTCAACAATGACCATCCGTTTGTTTTAATAATGTAAAATAGCCCCTTGGAAAGTTGCAACAATTGAAAATAGGTATCCCTAATCTTCATGAAAAGTGAAAAAAAAAATAATAATAAAAACCTGATAAATCATAAGATCAGATTATCCATAAGATAGAGTATTTTGGCGCTAATATAAAATCTGTCAAAAGAAAAAAAAAACTATTTTTAGTTTATGATTAACATAAAATTGATATGTTGAATTCGTTGATGTATATGTTGAATCAGAATATGCTAGGAACTATTATTTATTATTTTTTTAAAGATCCATTGGATATTTAACTGTATAAGAGACCGACTGTGATGGAAAAGGAATAATCATCCTGATTATGTAAAGGGATAGAAGAAACCATACAAATAAATTACAATTGAAAACATTAAAATTCTCCCTCATCTGCATATTAATTTATTATTTTTAACAAAAATTCTTCATTTTTACATAAAAATTGATTAGCTTAAAACAATGGATGCGTTTTAGAAGATATGGATTTGAAACGAACAATGATTAAAGAGGACATTTTAAAACTTTTAATTTAAACATTTTTTAACGTCAAATTTCAACGGTGCCTTTGGGCAGATGCAATACATATGCGCATAGGAGTTCATTCGATTGCATTATCACAGGGGGGGGAGGGGTGCTTATACTATGTTCTTTTATTTACTGAATATGAGATGAAAGTAGGAAATTTGTATGATACTTTATGATAAGACTATTTGTATAATACTTTATAGGTCCATGACCTTTTTTTTTTGTCGTGGGGAATATGGTGGTAATGTCAAACTGATTTGCATTACACATTTGTTTACGGAGTGTTCATTTGGAGTTTGCATCGGAAATAGCATTTCACTGGCGGGGGGGGGGGGGGGGGGGAGGGGGATTTTTTTAAATAAAATATTTGAAAGACTGTTTCATACGAAGCCCTACTTAAATAATAAAGAAGCTTATTTTACTGATATTGTTATAGTATTTTTTTCCGTCACGTTTTGACGGGTTCAATCTAGTTTATATTAAAATTTGAATTTAGGGTACTTTTATGTTAGCCGGTGATCGCCAACATTTTTTTTATCTCACCAAACTTTTTTTTTCCGACAATCTTTTAATATTAGCAAATAACAAATATTTTAACATTGCAATATAATAATCTTAAACTTACTTAAAAATAGCTAAAATATAATCACTATAAAATATGTAAACACAAACACCGCAATACAAATAACAATACTCAAGAATTGAATTGAAATCATTGAATTGAAATCATTTGAATTGAAAGGGTTGTAATTCAAATGATGCCAACTGGTGCCCAGCTAACATAAAAGTACCGAATTTAGAATATAAATGATTATTTGATTTTCTTACATATATAGACATAAACACTTTACCTATTTACAGCCTGCACATTTATATTGTGTCAATAATCATTAATAATTATTGTATAAACATGAATAAATAATTAAGTTTTCTATTTATAAAATTAGCATTTTTTTCATTTATAATTGTGTTGTAAAAGTTAGTATTCTTTCATAAAATGCATTTTTATACTTATTTTCCTTAAAAGTAAAGAAAGATGTAGAATATTGATTTTTCAACTAAGTATGATTTTTTTTTTTTTTTTTCTGGGAAAAGAATGAGATGGATATAACTTATGTTTGCCGCCACTTTGGCCAAAACTTATTTTTGCTGTGACTGTTTTTGACCAGGTTTTTTCCACTTATGGCAAGAACTTGCCAACACTGCTCTGTAGGGTTATTCTCCTTGTTTCTAATGATTTGTATTATCCCTCTTCGTCTCATGGCCAGCTTGACATGGCTCATTGCTGACCTTGTCAATCTGACAAAGAGAAATAATACTATTCATGTCAAATTTGGAGGCTATTTCAGGAGATCAATGTTCCTTTCTTGCTTGTACACTTTTATTTCGGTTTTCATTTTGGGAAGAACAGAAGCATCTTGGAAGGTTTTGATGTTATACTTAAATTTAAAAAAAAAAGTTAATCTCTCAAAAGAAAAAAAAAGTTACAGAAATTTAACTATTTATGATTACAATTAACTGAATTTTTTTTCCAATGAGTATTTGATTCTCTTCTCTGCATCGGAAAAAATTATTTAGGTTCATTTCTTAATAATAATCATTAAGTATACATAGCTTTGCATTTTAATTCAAAAGGTGAATACATGACATTATTTTAGAATTGATTATTTCATTTCCTTTCTAGGTAGGAGAGCGAGAAGATTCTAATGTATATATTAGAATGAAGAAGAAGGTTGCAAATGAAGTAGGTGTTTCAACAAAGCATGTTCAGTTTCCAAGAACTATAACTCAAGATGAGGTATGGACAAAGAAAATATTTAATCTTTTTTATTAAAAATATTTTTTTTTAGTGTGCAGACAAAGAGTATGTTTTGAGTGCCTGGGGCAGTTCAAAATATTGCCCCCCTTGCCTTAGTGGTTACTGTTTTTTATATTGTATTTTATGTAGAACAATATTTTTGACACTCTAAAAATTTTTGCCCAAGGCAATCACCGGTCCTTGGACCCCTCTATGCTATGCCACTGTCAGTGTGTGTATGTAATGTAGGTAATCTATTAATTTGAGAAAAAATATAAAATCTTCTCGGTATTTTTACTAATTTATATATATATATATATATATATATATATATATATATATATATATTTTTAAATTTCAAGCAGAGTATTTGCCATTTCTTTTATTACGTGTTTTCATGTTTAAGAGATTTATATTTCTTTAATGCATTAACAAACAGAGTATTCTCTAATGTATAAATCTCTAATTCTTGAAAAAAATTTGGCAACACTCATAGTTTTTTTCTTGTATCAAAGTAAAATACAGTAGATTCCCTAAAATCCACAAATACCTAAAATCTGCACATTGTTTCCGATGCAAACAATGAAACCACAGTTAGGATGTAGGTGTAAAATTATTTTTTTATTTTTATATCATTCTGTATATACATTTAAATATGTAATTCTGGTTAATATGATTGAACTCTTGTTTTCTCATGAAGGAAGAAAAATTTATTTTTGAAAAAATTTAAGATAGTGCTGATATCGGTGGCGATTGCGATATTTTTACCAAATAATTTATGTATTAATCAAGCTTTGGTTTATAACCCAAGTATAGCTAAACATGAAATAAAACTTTGTCATTTTAAGATTTTGATGTGTATTTTTAGTGTACATTTATAAAGCGAGTTTCACTGAATAATTCAAGAAAAAATTCTCATTGTCTTTATGCATATTTAGTTATACATTATTATTTACTTGAAATATTATGATTATTGAATATTATGAATGATTATTTACTTTTAATATTTTAAATTTTCATTATTTTACTTAATTTTTTTACTTTATTGTAAGCATTCATTATATTTAAGAGTGCATTATTAAATTCAAATTATTGTTTAATCCTTTAATCGTCGCGCCCTTCAAGTATAGGCTACTTTTTAAAAATTAAGATTGCTTGATTACCACCAGTTTTTTTTTAAGTAGAAATATTCGCCTTATTGAATAGGCAGATAAAATAATCCGAGAATAAAGCCAATTATACTATTTTAAAAAACTGGTGGGAATGAAACAATCTGAATAAAACAGACGTAGCTTACGTTGCCCGTGAATGTCTCGGGCACGACGATTAAGGGGTTAAAAAATGTAAACAAAACAATGACCAGAAATCCACAAAATTACATGTTTGTTATTAATGAGTTTGAGTTTCTTAAATCTTTGTTGTTAGTAATATTTCTTATGGAAAATTTTCAAATAAAGTTTTAAAAAAGCGTAATCAAAAGAATTTCTTTCATTCATTTGTTGTGTAGGGAAGTTGCAATCAGTTGATGATCTCAGATTCCAATTGCAACCATCCAACTGTTGATTTTTGATGTCATTTGCAACTACTGTATTGTATATATAAAATGTTTAAAACCCAAGTTGATCCTCTGTTATCCTCAGTGAAATCTTTCTATTAATGTGCAAAGTCAAAATTCATATTTCTTCATTTTTAGGTGTGTTTGTAATTATATAAATACATAGCGCCTATAGTCATCGTTTGGTCCGTCCGTCCATCTGTCTGCATATAACAGCGCAAAAACTATCCAACCGAATGGTTTGAAATTTAATATATATAACTATTGCAGAATTTTGTCGAGTCATTTCAAATTTTATGAAAATCGAATCAAAACTTAAAAAGATATTAATAAAAGTTTTCTTTATTCTATTAAATCCCATCATACGTAAATCTATATAATAAAAGTGGATGTCATGTGACTGAGGAAAAGAAATACGGGCTAACTACATCTTTTTCCATATGCCAAGCAGCCATTTTTATTAAAAATTATTTTTTCGAATAAAATTGCATAAAAATTACATTTTTAGAAAGATCATTCAAAAAAATTGTTTGCTTGAGAAATGAGTCACAAAATGTATAGATTCTGAGATAACTTCAGTGAAAATTAGGTTAACAGCTGAATATCTCAATCCATTAAAGTAAATAAACAAAATAGTCATTCATCATGAGTCATAGAAATATTAACCATGGAGGTAGTCATTCACAAGATCTCCATGGTGAATTTACAGAGCTGTCTGGAGTCGAAAAAAAATAGCATAAAATAGCATCTATAAACATGGCATATGTAATAAGAAAAAAAGGCATCCTCATTTCATTCATAGCAAACAGTATAATTTATTTCACTGAAATAATAACGAGGATTTTTTACATTGTAAAACTAGTTATAACACGAAACGAGTGCACCTGAATTGTCACGTTTAATGTGCAATTTCCAACTTGCTGTTGGAAATATTACATAAATAATTTGGATCAATAATTTTCTATCGAAACTCTTGATGAGGTAAACTAGTCGTTGGGGGCCACCGTAATACTTACCCATCATAGATATGCATAATGTAAAATATTAAAATAAAAATGTGTAAATTACTTATAAAATGCATTGCAATTCAAATAAAATTGTAGCTTGATGACATCATAAACTTTAAAGGCTTGATTACTGAATTGCTTGAAAGAGGTTTTTCCTTATAACTCCAAAAATTATAATCCAATTAACTAGCGGTTTATTGCATCTGATTAAGCGTTAAATTTCCAATTAAAATATATCTTTAAAGTGAAATTTGGATGAAATACAGGGTCATGAAAAATCGAAGAGTGTGGTAAAATAGGATTCCAAATATCTCGGCAACTCATTATCCGATTGACTTCATGCTTTATGCAAAATTTATGTTTTTTTATTGTCTTTTATATTCATTTCTTAAAATAAACAATTTCGAAAATTTTTATATACCTTTTATCAGAACGAATATTTCGAGAGTCCGAAAAAAATTGTTCCGGTTAATCGAGGTTATTGAAATTAAATAGGCTTCTTTCCATTATTACATACTAAGTACATACCAAATTGCAAGTCTCTATCTCAATTTTTTTGGGAGATAGAGTGTTTACAGACACACACACACAGACGGACGGCAAAATTTTTTTCTAAAAATATGTTTTTCGGAATCTCCGGTGTCTGAAACGTGTAAATCCGTCAAAAAATTTTTTCAGATTTTCAAAACTATTACAAGACTTACCCTATACTACGTATGATGGGTAAGTAAAATTAAGCTATTTTATTTTTATTTTTTAAATTATTAATGTCTTGTATTCAAATTATTAACTTTTAGGTTTTTAAGTTATATCTTTTCAAAGGAAATTTCAACTTCCAATTTGTCAAAATGGCCTACAATGTGAATTGATCATTTATGGTTCTGTGTGCTTCATATGTAAAATTTTCTGGTAGTTGTCCAAATTTTTTCTTGAAGCAGTTATTATTTTTGTTTATTGCTCTCTTGAAAAACATTGAAGTTAAATTGTAGAAGACATAAAAAAATGAATTCTTCATTTGAAGTTGGAAATTTCAATATATGACCATGAGTACAAAAACAATTACCACACAGCACTACTCAGCCATCACAAAGTTTCTTTTAAACATTCAGACATATTTCATTATAGATAGGCTTACAAAAATTTCCAATACAGTTTTATAAAAAAAGCTTATAGAATAATGGCCTGCATTTTAGTTAAATAGAACAATCTAAGGCTTTTGTTTTATGATTGTATTGAAAAATTTGTAGAATTTTGTAAACTCTATAAAGCACCATAAAAATGTGTTGTATTTCTTTTTTACTTACCCATCATACATAGTATAGGGTAAGTCTTGTAATCGTTTTGAAAATCGAAAAAAAAATTTTGACGGATTTACACGTTTCAGACACTGGAGATTCCGAAAAACATATTTTTAGAAAAAAAATTTTGCCGTCCGTCTGTGTGTCTGTAAACGCTCTATCTCCCGAAAAAATTGAGATAGAGACTTGCAATTTCGTATGTACTTAGTATGTAATATTGGGAAGAAGCCTATTTCATTTCAATAACCTCGATTAACCGGAACTATTTTTTTCGGACTCTCGAAATATTCGTTCTGATAAAAGGTATATAAAAATTTTCGAAATTGGTTATTTTAAGCAATGAATATAAAAGACAATAAAAAAACATAAATTTTGCATAAAACATGAAGTCGATCGGATAATTAGTTGCCGAGATATTCGGAATCCTATTTCCACACTCTTCGATTTTTCATGACCCTGTATTTCATCCAAATTTCACTTCAAAGATATATTTTAATTGGAAATTTGACGCTTAATCAGATGCAATAAACCGCTAGTTAATAGGATTATTATTTTTGGAGTTATAAGGATGTTTCTTTCAAGCAATTCAGTAATCGAGCCTTTAAAATTTGGGACGTCATCAAGCCTCGATTTTATTTGAATTGCAATGCATTTTATAAGTAGTTTACACATTTTTTATTTTAATATTTTACATTATGCATATCCATGATGGGTAAGTATTACGATGGCCCCCAACGACTAGTTTAAATTAAAATTGTACACAAAGTGCAAAATAAATGTTGGCGTTCTAACGCCTTGATGAGACATACTTTTGTTATGTGAAGTGTATCAACTTATCAATTGATTATAAGAAACTTTGCCCTTCTAATAAACTTATTAATTTCTGTTTGTGTAGTACATTTATATAATCAAAAGTCACCAGACTAATGTTATGCATTTTGTCATTTATCTGAAGAAAGGTTTGATGATAAATTATATTCTTGAACTTTGAGCAAGTAATGAACATGCTCTCTCTATATTTGGTTAGTTATGTTTATATATATATATATATATATATAAAGCTGTTTATTTGAAGAGCAAAGAGAACATTAATTACATTAACAACTGATCCACACCTATGCATTTTCTCCATTCCATAAACAGTTCATAATTATAATCTTAATGTAATCTTTTTATTCCAAACAATCCCAACAGAGTCAGTGATGCTATTAGAATTTTGAATCTGGGTTCTTATTTTAGTAATACGAATTTCAACATTTTAATACAAAATATGATTCACTTAAGGTTGATCTTCCTTCCTTTTCAAGGAGGAAAAAAAAAAAAAAATTAGGATCCATCACAGATTCTTTAACTCTTCGTTTTTTTGTTTGTTTGTTTTTTTCTTCTCATTGATGTGCTATAATGTGTATCTGTGGCATTGCTGAATATTAATGTCTTAAAATAAATTATAAGTCATAGTTTTGTTATAATTTAACCACTTCCTTATGAAACTTAACATTATGACAAGAAACACTTCAAGGAGAATTGATGTTCCAAATACCCTTAAAAAAAGTTTCTTACTGCTTGATGGATTTTCTAATAAACTTAATTATATTTGACATGTAAAAAAATATTCTTATGCTGTTAATAATTCAAATAATATGCTTGAAAAAAATGTGCCATTAATATCTTTGATTGTAAATTTTATTCACTTGCAGTTACTTTCTAAAGTTCAAGAACTAAATGATGATCCTATTATTCATGGCATCATAGTACAGGTTTGTATAAAAAAAATTATGTAAAAAAAATATGACAAGTAAATATGTAATTGTTTATTGCTTGTATTTAATGAAAAACAGTTTTATATGTAGTTGCTCAATAAGTAGGCTTACCATACATCCTTGTGTCAAATTTGTATAACTGTTTCTGATCTTCCACTGTTCAAGTGTGATTGGTTCCACTGTGATTGGTATAACGAATGATTTTGATATTTGAATGAATCATCCGGGCATGCGCAAAGGCATAGCTGCCAACTTTCGTATTATTTTTAATTAAAACCCAAAATTTAAAAAATAATAATTAATAGCCCATGCATGCCCAATGATTCATTAAAATATCAAAATCATTCATTATGACCAGGGCTGGCATAACTATCGGGTAAATGGGATATCTGCCCAGGGCCCTGCACCAGTTGGATGGGCCCTGAACCTCTCTATAAAATTCAAAATAACCTTATCCTGTGTAAAATAATGTTATTCCTATGAATTTGTCTTTAAATGTTTTTTTTTTTTTTTTAACTTTATTTCTTACATCCAAACTTTACATAATTGTTGGGGAATTTAAAGATGTGAGGATCCTGAAAATAACCATAAACACAAAAAATAAATGTTTAAAACATTCTAAAGGATAGAAGTTTTTTAGAAATAAAAAATTATACACATTACATGTAAAAGAATTTGTATGTTATTTTTCATACATTTTATACTTTATATTAATATAAAATTTTTAAAAAGGATATTTATTAGTCAAATATTGCAGTCTGAGACGTTGGGCTTCACTAAGTGGTTTGCCAGGCCCTGCGCAATATTGAGCCGGCCCTGATTATGTCCATCACTACTTTAGACACTGTTCTCTGGTGTATTTAAAAAGTCCTTAATAAGTTCCTTCAAAATTTCTTTTTGATTAAAAAATATTTGTTTTAGAATGTAATAAAATTTTATTCCTTTCATTTTAATTTACAAAAGAAGCTGTGGAGTTTGAGGTTTTATTAGTTTAAAATGTTATAAGACTATAACCCCTCTTAACACTAGAACAATGAAAAAATTTACTCAAGTTTTATAAAAATATTTTGCACCAAAATTTTTCTTTAAAATTATTTAACTTCTTTATAATTCTCATTTCTATGTGGGAATATATTAATCTTATTTCATGAAAAAAATTTTGGCTTGAATCAAAATTTATTAATTTGGTACTGGTCGTTCTAGTGTTAAATAATAATTCAAAGCGTATATCTTTTTTTAGTGCAAAGTTTACTTGTGAGAAGGTTTCGTTTATCGAAATGTTAATACTTGTGTTAAATATGATGTAAATTGTTTTAAAATTGAACTTTTTAAAATTTTTAAACCCTGAAATATAGGAGTATAAAACAAATATTCTGTCAAGGGCCAATATCACTATTCAGTGTATCCCTAGGTGGGAATTGAAAGAGAGTTCACTAAAAACTAGGTTTGTGCTATTCAACCTCTTAACTGCCCGGGCATATATATACGTCCTTGAAAAATCCCAGCATGTACTATATGAATAGCGAACTTGCATGACCGCAAGCCAATTTTCACCAGTAGAGCCGTGTTTTGAAAACGTATAACAAGTGCACTTTCTTACTGTTATATCAGAAAACTAATCGGCATGTTATTTAATTGCAAAATTAGGTGATTAAATAAGGTATTGAAGATCACATCAGATTTCGTCGGCAGTTAAGGGGCTAATAGTATCCATTACGGAGTCTTTACTCTTTACTGCATATAAAAATTTGCTAAATAAGCCTATGTTTTTGATATTGTATAACACAATTAAACAACCTTCAAATAAAAGTCAACCAGGGAGGCAATAAATATACATCCTAAATTATACTAAAACAATCTAAACATCTAGAGGAAAATCATTCTTAGAAAAAAGAATTTGACCCTATCAAGGGGGCTAAAAATTAATGTTTATCTACCCATCTCCTTTTATATTTTCCCATACAAAAACATTATTAGAAACGCCTAAAATAAAATGATTTTTCAGTTTTGTATTTTAAAAATCTTTGAATTTTATAAAAGTCTAGTATGCTAGGTTCAGACATTTTTTTTTCTCTTGCTTGCTTTTTCTTTATTTGTAAATTATTTAAACTTATGATTTTTCTTTTAAACAGTTATTGGATTTTAGACTATTATTATTATTATTATTTTCTGGATGATATCTTATCTGTAATTTTATTGTTTGTACATGAATAATTTTTTGCGTAATTATCAATTTTAGATTAATGAAAATGTAGAGAAAACATTTTAACCTTTAACCCTTTCATAGATGAATTATTTTTAAATGGTTTAAAAAATATTTTGCACTTAAAAGATTTAAAATGAATTATTATGAACAAATGTTGAATTTTTAAAATCTTACATTTAAAAAAAAAAAAAATACAAATTGAATCTCATATGAAGTCTTGCTCTAAAAAAAATGCTATTTTCTTTTGAAAATCTAAACTTTGGATGCATTAACTGAAATTAGAAAGTAAAACAGCATTTTTGATCATGATTTTATTTAGATCCAAGAGCAGAATCATTTTGAGAAAATCTTCTCATTTAGAACAGAAACGAGTTTGTCAAAGATGGATTTTTCCAACTGAATATTGGAAAAGAAAATGTTTCTGCTTTCACAAGCATTATTGAACTTCATATGAGGTTTTTTTTTTTATATATATATATAAATAAAATATGCACAGTTCTTTTTGCAGGGGTCTGTCCAGACTTTTTTCACAGGGTCCTGTTTTTAACACTTTCCAACATGGTTGAAAAGTGTTTATGAATTTGGTTTGTCTGTCTGTCCGTGCTCTAACTCGTGTAAATATGCTCGGATCGTTATGCAATTGATATGTTATTGAGGCTTACTGTAGCATGTTCGGTATTGAAAATGAAGTGCGTAGCACTTATAGTTTTTTTACAGGGACACTCAAAAGAATTCCATTACATTGTAGTCTAGGGGAAAAAATCATTTGCGGTTTATTTTAATGATGTTACACAATTTCAAACATATTGAAATTGATATATATATCACTGAGGTGCACTACAAGAGACTAATTATAGAATGTGGTGTGCATGGCACTTATAGGTCCTTTACAGGGATACTCAAAAGAATTCCGTTACATTACTATTATGAAAAAAAAAATAGAAAAAAAAGAGGAGATAGGAAAGTTGGATTTAATGTATTTTCTGACATAGAAATTAACAGAGAATTTAAGACAAAAGAAACAAACGTAAATTGAGCAACACATCCTTTATTATATGCAATTATATATATATATATAATATGTATATATATAAATATTTAAAATAGATAGATAATAATAATATTTATTGTTTGTGCACAACCTTACAGGATAAGATATTGATTTAGAATTAGCTAGCTAGGATTAAAAATTTTTATATGTATTTTGACAAAATTAGAAATTTTAACAGATGATTTGTCAAAACTAAAAAATTAACAGATGCTTCAATAGTATGAGATGAAAAGTTTATTACGAATATCACAAAGTTAATTGGCTAGAAATCAACAGCAAACTTTATCATGAATGACGATTGATTTTTTTTGCTTTAATAAAAATCACGATTTGTATGTACTGTACATAAAAAATAATGATAATCAGCAGCAGCAGATACAGTCAGAAAGAACGTAATTTCGAAGAAGAAACACAATAAATACACATTCTGGAAGAGGTGTGAGGATGATAGATTCATAATAATAGTCTTGATGTCTTTTCATATTTTATTCGACAGCACATTAAACACAAAAGTAAATTAAAAATAATTATTAGACTGAAAAACTATTAAACTTCAGGAGAGCCGCCAAGAAGCTCCATTGTTCACGATACAAATTATTCCAACTGAAAAATACAAAACTGTTTTCTAATCGGTTCGAGGTTACGTCACATTACGTAACGCGCGCCGTGAGCATAACCCCGCTCACAGAACATGTGATCAAGGATTTCGTAACATCCTGCCCCACCATGAACACATGGGGGTTCATCAAAAATTTTCAAAAATATTACATCATACATATATAACATCATATATATATATAACATCAATACAAGTAACCTAGTTTTCAATTAACTAAATTGTACACAATTTTCAAATAAAAAATAATATTAAGGTATTCAAGTAAACAATTTAACATAATATTATTCAAGATCAATATCTATTCCAAGTACAAGTTTTAAATTAAATTATAAAAGTAAAATAATAATAATATACCCAAGATAAGATTCAAGAATGAAACCAAGTAAGTAAAACAAAACATTTTTAAAGTTTTGCCCAGAATTTCAAGAAGACAGTCAAATATAAAATAAATTATTTAAATTAAAATAATTCAGGTCATGATACAACTGTCCAAGATACAACCATAGTCCTGGAAATCAAAGTTTGATATGCTATCTAGATCAAATCATGAACACAAGAAATTTTCAAATATTAAATTCAAGAAACAATGCAAATATATATTCCAGTGATACTTACATACCTTCTTCAATAAGCACAAAACAAATTACAATATCTTCTACTAAAAATATAAAAAGAAACAGTTAAAAAATATTATTCATGTACATTCTATTATCAGGCAAAGAATTATTTTATAAAAATTCAAAAAGGATAAGTATAAGAAATTAAAGTCCAATTCAAATATCATCAAGAAAAAATTTAGAGTCTTTTGAAAGTAAAAAAAAAGTTTTTCAGTTTTTCAAGTTTCTGATTTCAAGATTATACAAGAGATTTATTGGTCTTTTAATAATGGAATTGTTTGTTTTCACTTCACAAGACCTAGTTCTTCCATCTCTTCCAATAAATGTTTTTGTAATTTTTCCCAACTTCCAGAAAGTTCTAGGTAAATGTTCATTATGCACAAGCACAACATCATCTATCTTGAAATCAGAAGTTTTATTTTGATCCGTGCAGTGAGCAGATTTTAAGTTGAGGAGATATTCATTCTTCCAGCGCTTCCAAAAATGGTTTAAAATTGTCTCACGTAAACGAAAACGTTTCACTAAAGTTTCTTTGGTTGCTGGTAAGGTTAAATCGTTTACTTTTATAGTTGGTAAACACAAAACTCGTTTTCCTATAATAAAATGAGCAGGTGTTAGAGGAAATGGTTCATCTAGTTCAGAATAAATATAAGTCATTGGACGAGAGTTTATGATAGCTTCTACTTCAACTAGAAGAGTTTCCAGTTCACTTAGAGTCAACGAAGATTTGCCGATGACTTTACGTAAAGTACACTTTACTGAGCGCACCATTTGCTCATAAAAGCCACCCCACCAGGCAGCACGTTCGACAATGAATTTCCAAGAAATTCCCCGATCGGCGTAAAACTTTTTTACGTCCGGATGGCGGATAGCTTTCCACATTTCTTTTAATTCAAGCTCAGCTCTTTTGAAAGTTTTAGCATTGTCCAAGTAGATTACAGCACACAGCCCTCTTCTTGAAATAAATCTGCGGAATCCTAATAAAAATTCTGCAGTTGACATGTCTTTCACAAGCTCCAAATGAATTGCTCTTGTGATAGCGCAAGTAAACAATAAGATGTAATTTTTATTCTCACTCCCCTTCACATATAGGGGCCCTGCAAAATCGAGGCCTGTAATGAAAAATGGGGGTGCTTCGTTAATGCGGTCACCTGGAAGAGGTGCTATTACTTGTTGACCAGGACGTATGTTAAATTTCTAGCAGATTGTGCAGTTGTTGAGGACTGATTTTATGCACTGTCTACCTCTCAAAATCCAAAACTTTTCACGAATTTGTACCAGTGTGTCTGATACTCCTGCATGCAAAACCCTTTCATGGGAATCTTTAATAATCAATTCAGTAAATTTATGTTTGGGAGGAAGCACGATAGGATGTTTATCATAAAATGGCAAGTTAGCCTTTTGTAACCGCCCTCGTACCAAGAGTAATCCTTCTTCTGACAACACAGGATTTAGCTGCAAAAGGTTAGATTCTTTAGGGATATTTTTGTTCAGCTTTAAGCATTTTATAACCTCAGGAAAACTTTCTTCTTGAACAAGTTTTACCCAAAAATTTTCGGCATTTTTTATTTCATCAGCTGATAACTCTGCAAGATTTCGTTTTTCTGCTTTTAGTTTTATATTAAAAATAAATCTAAATATCCATGCAGTTACTCGATACAACTTCTTTAGTGAACTATACCTTGACAAATTTAAAACTTGAATTTTATCAGCATTATTTGTATTAACTACACAAGAAATAATTTCTGCTTTTCGAGACCGCTCTTCAGAAACATTAGACACTTGAGTTGCGGGCATTTTAACTCTGGGCCACTGATCTTCATGTAAGGAAAGAAATTCGGGACCGTACCACCATTTTTGAGAATTGACCAATTGTTTTCCTGAACAACCTCTAGTGATTAGGTCGGCAGGATTAAGTTTGCCTTCGCAATGTCTCCATAAACTAGGATCAGACAAGTCATGAATTTCTGAAATTCTATTCGCGACAAATGGTTTCCATTTTTCTTTTGAGCCTTTTATCCAATAAAGGACAATTTCAGAATCTGTCCAGAAAACAAACTGGATTACCTGGAGAATATTTTTAAGATAATTTGCAAGTCTTGCACCAATAACTGCTCCCATCAATTCAAGACGTGGGAGAGTTAATTTCTTCAAGGGGGCAACTCTAGATTTAGACATGACAAAACTAGTTTTAAATTTTTCTTTAGATGTTTGATATCGTAAGTATACTACTGCGCCATAGGCTTTAGGATTAGCATCTGTAAAAATATGTAACTGGAGACCCTCATTTTCCATGATCAGGGTGCTAAAATAATATCTGGGAATTTTCAGTTGTGAGAGATCCTGTATTTCTGAAATCCAAGTTTTCCAATCATTTTCTAACACACAGAAAATTTTTCATCCCATGATATGCCCATTACCCATAATTGTTGCAATAAATATTTAATTCGAATAATAAAAGGAGTGATTAACCCAGCCGGGTCAAACAACATAGCTGCAATTTTCAAGACATTCCGTTTTGTACAAGAATCATTATTTAATTTTGATAACAATGGACGTAATTCTAGTCCCAAATTATCTTCATTATTGTTCCAAGTTAAGCCTAATACTTTTAGAGAGTTATTTGGTGGATCGGAATTAGAAATAGGTATGCTCTTATCAATCCATCTTTTTCTAAGCTCCTCGGAATTAGTTTCAAATTTTCTTAAATTCATTCCCCCTTCTTTCAAAATATTAACAGCTTCATTAGATAAATTAAAAGCCTGTACAACATCATTTTCTCCGGTAAACAAGTCATCTACGTAAAGGGACGAATTAAGGATTTCAAATGTTTTCTTGTGAGAGTCTTTATATTTTTTAATATGTTTTTTGATAGTACAGGCAAGGATAAATGGACTGCAGGTGACACCAAAGGTAGCCCTAGTCATTCTATAGGGGACAAATTCTTTATTTTTGTCAAAATCTTCATAGTATAAAAATCTTAAATAATCGCGATCTTCTTCCGCTATAGATATCTGGAGAAAGGCTTTTTCAGTGTCAGCTGAAAGGGCAATTCTGTGTAATCGGAATTTTAAAATAATATCCAGAACATTTGGGTTCAAGTTAGGACCCAGATTCAGGCATCCGTTTAAAGATAAGGAATCCGCTTGTTTAGAGGAAGCATCGAAAACAATCAGAGTTTTTGTTGTAATTTTATCCTCTCGGATGACAGGTATATGGGGCATGTAGTAACAGTTATTCTCGGAAATCTTTTTAGGGCACAATTCTACTATACCTTCATTAACTTGGTTAAGCAAAATAGAATTGTATTCTTTGAATAAAGACTCATCTTTCAGGAATTTATTTTCCAAACTAGAAAACCGCTTTTTTGCTACTTCAAGATTATTTTTGAGCAAATCACGAGAATTTTTCCATAAAAGACGTGTTTCATAGTGACCATTCACGAATTTTAAGTTTTCTTGAAACCCATTTATTACTTCATAATTAGAAATTTTCTTTTCATTACTTTCAATAATACCAATTGCTTCAAGTTCCCAAAATGCTTTTAATTGAGTATTTAAATTTTCACCCGAAACATTTAAAGATGTCAAATCCCTTTCTTTCGAATAGCAAATTACATTTAAACAAGAAATAGAATTCATCGAATAATTATCTGGCATTTGTCCAACTAATGTTGTTCCGAAAATAGACGTTTGAAAGTATAATTGCTTGTTTATTTTGGTAAGCGATCCACATAATGTTTCATAAATATAATTAGCTCCTAACAAAATTTGAACTGGTAAATTTACCTCGAATAAATCAGCTAATTGATATTCCTTTGAAATAAGGTTTTGAACCTCGGGATTAATATTTTGACATAATTGGGTACCACAGATTTCATCCGTAATTAATACCTCAACATTAACAGAATTATACGGATGATATCTGCTTCTCAAGGTTATTAATACACATTCAAATTCTTTTTCTGTAGGATTTCTGTTAGAAAATGTGTAAATGAAAAGTTTTTCTTTTCTTAGGATTTTGGCATTTAATGCCTTTGCCAAATCACTCCGAATGAAGGTTTTTGTGGAAGCAGAATCATATAGTATTCTGGCAAATAATTTTTTAGATCCACTTTCCACCTGAACACAAGCTGTTTGCAGTAGAGTGATATAATTATTCCTCAAATTTTTTGACTTATGAATAGATTGCATTACGGTTTCATTTTCAGGATTTTGGCTAACTTGTTTTAATTTTGAATCTTGATTTTCAACTAATTTTTTACATTTTGTTTGTGGGCAAAATAAGTGATTATGTTGTGTGCTTTGACATGTTTGACATGGCTGAATTTTTACTTTACAAGCTGACTGTAAGTGTTTAAAAAAGCATTTATAACAACGTCCGTCTTTCTTTAACTTAAATCTTTTTTGTTCATTGGATAAGATTTTGCATCCTAATCCAGTATGTGTATTAGAATTGCAAAAAATGCAAACACCTTTAGTAACAGTATTTAATGCAACTGATGTCGGGAAATTATTTTTTACTTTAAATTTCTCTTTAGAATATTCAGCTTTCGAACGAAACGTTTCCTGACCTTTCAACGAAATTCCTGACACCAGATCTGCAGCCTCCCTAGATTCGATTTCAAACTTGATGAATTTCATTAATTCCCCTACATCACCCATTTTCTTAGGATCCCTTTTTCTGTGAAATTCTACCACTAAATTATGTGGCAATTGTTTTAACAAAATAGGTATTAATATATATCCAAATTTATCTGAAGCAATACCCATAGATTGCAAATTCCTAATACTGACTTCACTTTCATCATAAATATGTCTGAGACCCTTAATATTTGATGAAGATTTAACAGGTTCGATTTCTAATAATTTATTAACAAAACAACTAATTAACTGGTCTTGCTTACCATATCTTTCTTTTAATAAAGTTAAACAAGATTTATAATTTTCTTCTTTTAACGCAAAACCAGCTACTGATTTGTAAGCTTCACCGGTTAAGAAAGATTTCAAATATAAATATTTATCAACAGTTGTTAATGATTCATTTGAATCTATAGCGCTTTCAAAACTGTTATAAAATTCCAAGAATTTACTTGAATCACCACTAAAGGTGGTTATGTTTAGTTTGGCAAATTGACAGGATTCTGTGATGCATTATTTAAATTAGAAGTACTATTATTACTTTTCACGGATTCAGCTTGCTCGACCTTGAATTGCTTTAATTTACTTCTTATATGGGTTTTCGAATCAGATATAGCTTCCTCATACTCAAGTGATTTTTGTATTTCGTTTTCAAATTCCGTTGAATCATCTATTAATTCTTCAATTTTTTCATTTAAATTTTTAAGCTCATCTTGTTTTTCTTGCAAATTTATTAAATATTCAAACAGTTTAAATTTATCATTGTCACTTTGAGTATCAATACTTTCCATAAATCTATCGATAGAAGTAATTAATTTAGTGCATGAAGTTCGAGCAAGCTTACGTTTTGATTTTAACTTATCGACTTTTTCCATTTTAGAATAACAATAATAATAATAAAAAAGCTTTTTACAGTACCTTTTATCCAAGCATAGTCCACAAGAAGAGAAAAAAAGAAACTTCCAATTAGTATTTTTTCCTATATATTCACATTGATGAACCATTCAAAACAATTTCTAAAGCGTATAAACATATTCTTGTATTCGCGGGTAGTCGGCGCCATAAAAAATAATGATAATCAGCAGCAGCAGATACAGTCAGAAAGAACGTAATTTCGAAGAAGAAACACAATAAATACACATTCTGGGAGAGGTGTGAGGATGATAGATTCATAATAATAGTCTTGATGTCTTTTCATATTTTATTCGACAGCACATTAAACACAAAAGTAAATTAAAAATAATTATTAGACTGAAAAACTATTAAACTTCAGGAGAGCCGCCAAGAAGCTCCATTGTTCACGATACAAATTATTCCAACTGAAAAATACAAAACTGTTTTCTAATCGGTTCGAGGTTACGGCACATTACGTAACGCGCGCCGTGAGCATAACCCCGCCCACAGGACATGTGATCAAGGATTTCGTAACAACCAGCAATAAATGAATGTTGAAATTCCAATAATTAATCTTCTGTATAAGCAAATATCACTAATATGATTCTTCTTAATCATACCATATCAATAAGCATTGTAGTACAGAAATATCGAAACGTAGTATATTCTTATTGAAAATGATTATTCTCAGCTGCATCATAGGAATCGTTAATAATGAAAAAATATTACCACTGTTCAAGAACTTGCTATAATTTTCGTGAGAAAGAGGATGCTTTCCAGCTCATATCAGCCACTATAAGCCGTTAAACCTGTTTTTTTGGAAATAGGACATCTTTGAGATCTTTCGTTGAATCAGTGATCATAAACGGTCCCTTCTTCCATACTTCTGTAGCCAAACTTGAGATTCATAATCGAAGTCTTTACATACTATTAATATTAAATTTATTTACATACTATAACTTAAATGATTGCTTATAATTTGTGACGAGATTGTACTGAAAGGACTCTACTGCTGGACCTGTTTAGTCCAACAGTAGGCCAGTCAGAAACAGTATTTTTGAGGAGTGCAGACTTGTTTCCACACCCACGTCCAGAAGCGAAGAGCTCAGACGCTTACGGAGATACATTGAAGTCCCCCGTTTCGCGCCGAAACTTTAATAGCCAATCAGAGACCTCCACGCTTCTACGCCGTTCAAACCACTCCTGATACGATGCCACAGAGGAATGTTTAAAAATTTGAAAGAACGACTCGCAACGCAAGTTTGCGATCGCTAAAACTAGTGCGTTGGTGGAGAAAAGTAAAAATATGATTGCCAACCGCTGAATGAATTAAAATGGCGTTTGTTTACAATTAAAAGAATACAGAAATTAACGTTATGGTTGCCGATAAAATGAAAATAAAATTAGAAAATGGGAATTAAAAATGAGAGATAAATCATTTAAATTTAAAAATAAATAAATTAATCTAGCATAAATAAATTTTAATCATTAAAAAAAAGCAGATGTTATGATCGTGTCATAACATTTACGATCTATGAAGAAAAATCGTTTGCAGTTTATTTGAATATTGTTTCACTATTTCGAACATATTGAAATTGATATATATCACTAATGTGGATTACAAGATGCTTACTATAGAATACTGTGTGTAGCTTTCATTGTTCATTTACAGGGACACAAATAAGAATTCGGTTATAGTACTGCTTATTAATAATTGCTGGGAATGCTTTTTCAGTTGCTGAATGCGTTTTTAAATTTAACTAATTTTTTTGTCTATTACTTGGTGTGTATAAATTGTATAGTTGTATACAGGGCAAGACAAAAGTTACGTTTATTGTCGGAAATTACAGAAGGGAAATTTTAAACTGTGCTACTCGTTTCCTAACTGAACTAAAATTTAGCATTCTATGTAATATACATACAAATCTACAGATCATATACAGGGCAGCACAAAAGAGTTGAGATATTTTTCTGAATATTGTTGGTAATTCCTGAAATTGGATTTAAAAATATGTTATGCATTTTCAAAATTGTTTAGTTAGATATCATCTTACACCTTATGATAAAGATTTGCAAAATTATTTTGGAAGTGTTGGAAAGTGTTACATAATCTATGCTTGACGCATGATTTTTCGTTCTTGTTGTAAAATTGCGAACAGCTTTTTATATTGGAGAAAAATTTAGTCATAATTTTGTGAATTTGAAATGATCATTATATTCAGGATCTAGTTTATACATTTTTAACATGATCCCTTATATATGTAAAAGCTGGATAATAAGTTCTTTGGTGACTTCAGCTGTTTTGTGAAAAAAACAAATAGATTTTTACATTTAATAATTAAATTTGTGGAAGTTTCACTTTGGAGATGGAAAAGTTTTGTGAAAGGAATATATTTGTTTGGTTTTTAGTAATTTTGTAAAGTGCCCTATTTTAAGATAAACATTTTTGTGAATTTTCCTGTTTTGAGATGAAAATTTTTGTGAAGGGTCCTTTAAAGGACCCAATTTTTTCCTAAAGAGATCCCTGCTTTGGGTTGGTTTTCAATACAACTACTACCTCATATGAAGTTATCATGCATATGCTAGTTAATCCTTTGTTTGTAAAATATAGTTTTTTTGTTATCTAGAAATTTCCTTCATGAAACATTTTATGTTATGCTTTAAAATTGCACTATTCTTACTTTATTGTTCATTATTTAGCTGCCTCTTGATACTACTACACCAATTAATGCTAACCTTGTAACAAATGCTGTTGCACCTTCAAAAGATGTGGATGGGTATGTTATTAATATATGTAATTAAGGCACATTTTCTAAACATATTTTTTAATATTTATGTTGCACATCTCTTATTCTTTATTTAGTATTCATGATGAAAATGCTGGAAAATTGTGTCACGGTTTATTAGAAGGATTTTTTATTGCATGTACACCCATGGGATGCTTGGAACTCATTAAAAAATCAGGTAGTTTTTTGTTAATTCCTTGATTTATTGATTTAGAAAACTTGTTATATTAAAATATGTTTTAGTCATGACCTATGTTCAATAAATCATTAAAAGAAAGTGAATAGCAAGGATAATTAATAATAAAAACAGCTTGAAAAGGTTTCTTTACTTTAAAAAGTAGTTTTAATATTAATTAAAAAAAAAAAAAAAAAACTTTAGATCTTCTCTTTTTCTAGAAAAAAAGATTTTTTTTTTTTTTTCATTCCTATTAAGTGAAGAATAAAGATAAATATTTTTTCTTATTTCTGTTACTGATTTTGTTTCTTATTACTTTGTGTATAATGTTTTAAAAAATTTATTTATTTTGATTATTAAACATCTGTTTTCATTCATTATGTTGTCCTGTAGCACATCATCATTTAACATCATTAAATGCTTTATCAAATTTTATAAGAAAAATGTTCAAGTGTTTTTGTTACTTGGTTTCAGTTAAATAAAATTTATAAAAAGCTGGCTGCTCTAGAATGTAGAATAGTCAGAAAATTTAGCAACATTGGAAAAAATTAGGAATTTTGATTGAAACTTGGAAATTTCAGTGCTATTTTGAAACTGACCACCCATGACACTATTTCATGAAAAGAAGAAAACAGACATCTTTTACAAATTTTACAAAAATTGTAAAAGATGCTTAAAAATGCTTCATTTTTAACAAACATTGATGTTTTTCACAGTAAATAAAACTAGTTTTTCATTTTATGCTAATCAAGCAAAATACGAAGTTTGATTATATAATGGATCAATTTTTCTAAAAGTTGTTTGTATCTTTTATTGTAAAAAAGTAACTAATACTGCTGTTGCTGCCGTAATTGAATTTATTCTGACCTGGGTTTTTTTATATTAAAAAAGCTATTGCATGTGAAAATATGGAAACTAGTAATTTTATAGAGAAATGGATGATAAACATGCTGAAGCAGACAGTTTTTCAATCAAAGAATTATTTTAAGGTTCTATTTCATGTTCAAATAACTCAAAATAATTCAGTTAAAAAAAGTTTTGTAAGATCAAAAACTATTTTGCATAGCAATTTAACCATCTTTCTCGGATGCATACTTGATGAGATTGTGGTATGTAGTGTCCAATCATATTTTTAAATTGAAGTTTTTTTTTCCCTTAAGTTTTTATTTATAATTTCATTATCTGAATAAAAATTTATTGCAGTTTTTGAAAAGTATTTTTTTACCTACTGTTGCCAGATTTTAAAAGAGCACAAATAATATTTCCAAACATCTTTCAATTGATTGTGAATATTAAAAAAAACGAAAACTTAATAATATATGTTATGTGTGAAAATCATTTAATAAAAATTACATCATATTTAAAAAGCCCAAATAATATTGCCAAACAGTTTTCAATTGAAAAATATTTTTACACATAAATATTACAAAATAAAATAAATTATTATATGCAAAAAGCATTAAATGGGGAAAAATTATGTAATATTTAAAATATGTTTAAAATACCATTTTTAAAACATCATATTTAAAACCTTTCTTATAGTATCTAAAAAAGAAAATTTTTCTTCTAGACATTATAAAAGTCCAAGAGGCAGAAACATTTTTTACAAGCAGATTTTCAAATATGATAAATTTGCTTAATCAATCACGAAATAAGGCGACAGCAGTGAATGCGGTGTTGAGAACCAAAAATCCCCCAATCAAGGGGAAATGAATGACAGCCTGATTGCAGAAGATTGATACTAGTTATAATAGTATCAGACAATCTTCTGTAATAAAGTAATCGTTTTAAAGCAGTAAATTAGCATCTTTTTAGAGTCTGCATGTTCTGGACAGGGTATTACTATTTTAAAAAGTAAAATTCTTTGGAAGAATTAAGGAAAATGAAAAAAATTCAAATGCTGGCCTACCCTGTATAGAAATACTGGTATTAACAACTAAACATTTAAATTTTGTTGATATGTCAGTTTCAGTAACCTTATGTACTTCTATTTTATCGATAAAAAATTTCTAGTCCAGAGTTTTTTTTCCTTTAATGTATTTAGTTTTTTATTTTAGGAGTTGAAATTAAAGGAAGCCGTGCTGTTGTAATTGGAAGAAGTAAAATTGTTGGAACCCCTATGGCTCAGCTTTTAATATGGCATCATGCCACTGTTACAGTCTGCCATTCAAGAACCAAAGATTTAAAATCAGTGGTACGTAAATAATACTTTATTGAATACTCAATCAGTGTGGCTTTAACCTTCTGAGCGTTTTGAAAAAACCTCTGAGTGTTTGGGTAAAATTGTAATGTTGTTTGCTCTGCATTTTGTTTTAAATACTAAAAAAAAATTATTCTTTCAGCATTATAAATAAAACTTAATTACAAATATGAATGTAACCCTTTAGAGTATTAATCATTCTTCAATGTTTTGAAAATTCATTAAATCTATAGAATTATATTATCTTAAACATTGCATATATTGCAGTGAAATCTGGAGCTTAGTGAACGGAATATTACGTTCCACACGCTTAGAGGGTTAAAGATTTGATGAAATGTTTTCTATGTAATGATGAAATTTTTTTGTTTTTTTTAACTCTACTTTTATTTATTTTTTATATCTTAATTTTTCTCTGAATTTAGAGAAAAAATTACACTTTTTTTTTTTTTGGAAGTTATTCTATAAAATTTTATAATAAAACTAAATTTAGAACACATGTTATTGCACTATGTAAGTAGGAGTACAAATAATTTATTTTACATAGTATTACATCAAAAATAAGTCTAAGATAATGATATATTTAATAACTAAAGTATGTTTTTATATATAAAAAATAATTCAATGAGATTGTATGAAGGAACATTCAGGTTAAATTCTGGTTTGTATAGTGGTTTTCAATCAAAATAAAATATTCTCTCGCTGGGCTAAATAACAAAAAAAAAAAAAAAAAAGTTGTTTTAAGTAAACAGCCAGCCACTTTCTCTTTTCTCTGTTTGTGATAATCATGTATTAAATATTAAAATGTACTAGATTATATTTAAAATAATAATTAAATTAGTTATATTAATTATTTTTACATATGATGTGAAAGTATACTTTGTAATTTTGCTTTTATTTTAGTATTTGTAATGTAGAATTGTGTTTTTTTCAGGTTCAAGAGGCAGACATAGTTGTTGCTGCAGTAGGTCAAGCCCAGATGGTTAAAAAAGATTGGGTCAAACCTGGAGCAGTTGTTATTGATTGTGGAATCAACAGTATACCAGGTATGTAGAAAACATGTGAAAAGGAAATCGCTTTTTACTCTTTCATTGAGAGTTTACCTACATTTCTATAAAGTTAATAAAACACTAAAAGTATCTAAATATTTGTTTGGCAACTTCTATAAAAACACTTTAAATTTCCTTTCAGCCTAAATACCACCGTATATGCATACTTATCAACCTCATATAAAATTATTTAATTTGACCTAAGTGAAATAAACATGTTTTGAACCAAAAATATTACTTAATCTGTTGCTTATGGGAGGATTACACCAGTCCCAAGAAAAATAACATTGAAAAATATGGTATTGGGATTACAGCCCTACTGAAAGTTTCCACCCCTCAAGCATGTGGTAAAGAAATTCATTAGGAGCGTTTTGTTCAACAGGAGTCCGATTTGCATATCAGAGAAGGAGAACTTTATTGAAGATATTGGTTATCATAGGTAAACAATGGAGAAATTGTCTGTGGTAATGAAAGTAAACATTGCTTACTCAGATGAAGTTGTTACTTCACATTAGTGGAAGATGTTTGTGACACGATAATGAATACATTACTTCCAGTATATCTGTTTTGTATTTAGAATGTTAAGTGTCATGATATATTTATATATACATTTTTTTTTTCATTGACACTAGCAAGCTAGATATTCAAACAATTGTATATACTATTACTATTTGAATGAAGACGGTGAATATTGTAACATTTTGTAAGAGCATAATTAGTAAAAAAAAAAATTAATTCATTTTCTACAGTAAAAAAAAAAAAAAGTGGGTTTTATAACTAGCTTTTAATTTTATTCACTCAGACAACTAAATAACCACATTTTATCTTAGTATACAATTCTATATTGTTTATTTCAGAATGGTAGTAACAATTAATCAAATTCTAGCACTGTTAGCACATAATTTATTTGACAACCATCTTATTGGAATAAATAATAATTTTTATGCAGAATATAATAAAGGTTACTTTAATAATACCTTATTTTTTAACTATATATGATTATTGAAAAAAATGTAAATGAACAAACCAATAAGTCCTATACCTTTCTGCTAGGTTTAAGAGGACAACAGCTGTTATGAAATTCTATGAAAAGCAGCTGGTATTAGTGCAAACTTTCTAAGGGATTTAAATATTTTATTTTGTATTATACTTAGCTACATAAAGATTGCTTTTGTTGGATAATTAATTCCTTTTTAATAAAGTTAATTAAAAAAATGAATTTTTAGTTTTCAAAGTTGCACAGCTACAGCCCTTTTTATTTTCATTTCCTGCCAAAACTATTTTCAGAAATTCTTAAAATCTTAGGAAATATCCCCCCCCCCCCCTCAAAAAAAAAGTACTTCAGTATCAGCTATTTTCTATGATTTCTCAAATGTTGTTACCTCCTAATTTTACTATGTAAAGTTATTTCTTTTTTTACCATATAAAGTTATTTCTTCTGCATATTTAATATTTAGAAGCAAATGTGCAGATAGTAAATTTAAGTATACATATTTAGGAAAATGCAGGATTGTTATGCATTGTGAAGGTATGAGATGAATAATATTTCAAATTACTTATCTTTATATATTAAAATTAAGTACTTAATCTTTCATATTTAACAGAAATGCTTTTTCATGTTGATGTACACTGAGACATTCTATTCTGTAGTAGAAATAATTTAATAGTTTTTATATAAATCTGAACTTTGATATGGCTCTTTGTAAATTTACATTGACATAAGAATAACTTTTATTCGTTCTTTTATATAGATTTTCTTTACCACATCCTTATGTTTTCATTGTCTTACAGATGCAACCAAAGCCTCTGGTTCTCGCTTGGTTGGAGATGTTGATTTTGATGGCGTGAAGGAGGTTGCTTCATACATAACTCCCGTACCTGGTGGTGTAGGTCCCATGACTGTGATCATGCTTGTCAAAAATACCTTTATTGCAGCTAAAAGAAGACTACATGAATGTTTATAATAAATGGTAAGGAAAAATGCAAAATTCATTTTTGTGCAATTGTTTGTATATATATATATATATATTTTTTTTTTTTCGGTGAGCAGGTTTAACCAGTACAGTAGTAGATTGAAAACTTAATCAGATTTAAAAATAAAAAATTGAGAAAATGAAAGTTGTTTTTATAAAGTATATAATAAGACCTAGATCTGTTGCTTGTATTATGAAACTTATTAAGCAGACTTTTTACATATATATATATATATAAAAATAATTAGCATAATAAGTAAGAATGTGTTGTATGGATTTTCAAAAAGAAAAAAAAATTAAGATATGGTAGATGGTTTTTTTCTTTAAGAAACAAGAAATTATATAAAATATTCTTTGATTCCATATGTGAAAGTATTTTTACTATACCTTAAGGTTTTATAGGATTTGAATTGCATATCTTGTGTCATTTTCGACATCTGGTAACTTCATAGTTGCCTTGATTGATAAAGGCAGCTATAAAACTATCACTATTGTAACTAATCATTTGTCTTGAGCACATCTGGTCTTTTAAGAAGTTAGATGTTTCAATTGCATTTCAATTTGATTCTATTGTTCTAGTTTTAGAGCATAATTTATATTTTTTCTAACTGTTCTATGTACCTCTGATATAGCTATCCAAAAGGCTAAAAAGGAATTAGCTTAGCTCTCAATACTTCTGATCTTGTCAGAGTTTTTTTAATTTTCTTTCTGATTTTTAACTTGTTAGATTTTTCTAATTTTTTGTATTAAACTATGTTTATATAACAGCCCATATTTATTGTTAAGATGTGTATAGTTATATCAATACAATTATGCATTATATAAATATAGTGTAAGTTTGTTCTGTAATTAATATTGTAAAAATGATTTACCCAATTTTTCACATGTTTTGTCTTTTATTTCATTACATTTTAATGACTGATTCTATGCAAAGAATAGAAAATTAATTATATTTGCTCCCAAAACACATTTTCCTCAGAGAGTATCAGCAGAGTGCTGCACCCTGCCTGCCCTTTAGTTTAAGCACCCTTCTTGACAATTATCCAAAAAATTAGCACCCTTCTTGCTCACCAGCCAAAAAAAAAGAAACAAAAAAACCTTACTCCTTTTTGTATTAAAAAATTTGCATAGTAAAAACTGACTTGAAAAGAATGCTTTAATTTTTAAATATTAAAAGTGGCTTTAAAACTAAAAAAATGTCCTTAAGAGTCTAAAAAGTGCCCTTTAAAATCCAAAATGTGTCCTAGCCCCACCAGTGGCTGAGAAGTTCTGCTCATAAAGCTGGTAGACGGGAGGTGCTGGGTTCAAACCCCTGTCGGGCTCATCGACCTAACTGTCCAGAGTTTTCTGTGGTTTTCTTCGAACCTTGCCATAAATACGCGTTAGGATCCCTTAGAAAGACCCCCCACGGAGGGCACTCCCCCTAGGGCCTATATCCCTCATGTAGATAATCGGCCGTCATAAAATCAACCAACCAAAATGTGTCCTTAAAAATCAATAAAAGGCTCTTTTCTCACCAGCACCACCCTGACCTTTCTTAAACTTGGGGGGTAAGTCTGAATAGATGTTCTAAAAGTTTAATAGAAAATTGAGAGAGGAGAGGGATAGAATGTGTAGTATTAAATAGCCAGTATCGTCGAACCTGTTTTAAGATTGATTACTTATGTATAAATTATCAATATTTGTGTTAGTCTTGCATTTATTTATTTAGTTTATCATAAATTCATGTCAACTTTTTTAAGCCTGTTTCCATAAAGTTTATTATTGTGTATCCTTATTTTGTACTCTGTTTAAGAGCCTACGCTAGTCACACGAAAAAACGCTCAAGCTAATGTTAAGTCTATGGGAAGGCTCTTGCACAATTTCTCGCTCGAATTTTAATATTTTTAAATGATTTTTTTGGGCATAGGATAGCTGAGGTCAATCTCTAATGTTAGTTTTTACTTTTTTGATTTTGGTTCCAGTTTTTTTATATGCAGACATTTTCAATTTTGGAACCGGTTCTGAAAGAGAACGGTTTTTCGCGTGACTGATGTAGGCTCTTAATACTAAATGTAAAAAGTAGTAAACATGGGTCAACAAACTCAAAAAAATATCTATTAAAACTGTTTTCTTGATTTCTACTGTGGTAATCATTTTTCCTTCCTTAGTCTCTAGTAGTGTTCATATTTCTTTTGAAAAAGAGCAGAGTGGATTTGTCAAAAGGGCACTTTCTGTTAAGTGAAGGACATTTTCTGTAGTTTCTACTGAATTATGTTTTCTTACAGTGTACATTGCATATCAAATTGTACGACAACAAACAACTTAATGTGATATAAATCATTATAAAAAAAGCGCAAATCAGATGACCATTTGAAAGAAATTAATATGAGTTAACCACTTCATATATCGAAGCCAGTTGGCTATTTTTTATTGATTTATTTTCAAAATTATATTTCAGAATAAAACTGTATAGCTATCTCTTTAGCAAAAATATGTAAAAAAAAAAAAAAAAAAAAAAAAAAAAAAGAGATGTAACCTGTTTTCTAATGTCGAGTTATCACCATTCAAAATTTCATTCTTAATAAGTTTTCTTATAAATAAACCATATCCGAAGGAAACAAATTGATTGTGACTTTTATTCTTTAAAAATCCCAGATACAGCCCTCACAAAGTAGTCTGTAATTTGCAATTACAAATCTGAGATTGTGCCTTTCACTTATCAACCAGTCAGGCAGTGCTGCTGTAAGCAGCCAATGAATGTTATTACTGTCTATAACTGATAACATTTAATTTCTGATGTTTGTTGTGCTTACTTTAATTTTTTCTGTTTCTGTTTTTTTTTTTAATCAAAAATATCATAGTGGAAATATTTTAAAGCTGTAAGCTTTCTTCAAATACTAATAGCATTGTTTTTATTCAGCATGCATGCATATTTGCAAGACATCTGAGAAAAAAAGTACAAAGCATTTTTTGTCAAGGGAAGCATATATATATTTTTCTTTTTCCATTCATTTGTTTACAAATTATCTTAAACATAAGTTTATTTCATTTAAATATCCTCTTATATCATGATTTTAATGTTAATTTTTAGTAATTTGAAAATTTTTCATTTAAATTTAACAAATCATTTTATTTTATCAATTTTCTTTACTTACTAATTATAATAAGTTAAACAAAACTAAACATGTTTTTGTTTCCATTAATTCTGATTCTGAGCCCATAAGTGTGGCAATAAAATAAAATGACTGACAAAAACAGCAGGAAAACTTCATGATTTGAAATCATAAACAAATAAATGATCTCACTGCCTGTGACATCACAGGAATATTGCCAATTCCTGTTTTGCTTTTCATTTTTTATTTCAGAAAATACTTTTGTATTTTTTTGTTAATTTTTTATGGCAGTTGTTCCACATGATTAAAAGTTGTTTGTACATAATATTGTACTCTTTTGCATATGCACAAGGTAATTAACCTTTTCAATTCATAATTTTAAAAAATGTTAATAATAGCCTACTTTTAGTTTTTATTTCTTATTTGATAAGTTGACAGCAAACACATCTATTCCGAAACCTTGTCCCTTCTAGGATTTTGTTCTGCAAGTGCTCATGATTTTTTGATATTTTTGTTAATTATTTTCTTGTGTTTCGTTTTCTCGTTAAAAAAAAAAAAAAAAAAAAAAAAAAAAAAAAAAAAATCAATAAATAAACTGAGCATTCTGCGACTGTCATAGATTTTAATTTTAAAAGATGTTTTTTTTTTTTTTTTTTTTTTTTTTTTTTTTTGCAAATGTTTATCTTCAATTTTGTGTTTTGTTATTTTTAAGAAAATACTTTTGCATTTTTTCTGTTAATTCTCTTACAGTGTTGAATTCAGGTGGCCAGGATGGGACTCTTTCCCTGTTCACCCCAGAACTACAGAAATCCATTCCTTTTTTTATAAAAATGTCTGAATTCAACACTGATTGATTATTTACTCAGTTATTACTGACAAATATGTGAATTTATCGCACTTGATATTTGAATATTTTTTAGTATATTATGTACAGAATATTGTTTTTTTGCATGAGTGCATGATAATTAGCTGTTTCAATTCTTCATAAAAGAGTCAATAGAAGCTAACTTTTAAATTTTATTTATTATTTATTATATTTCTGTATTGCTTTTTGTTTCCTTTATCAAAAGTCTGACACTCTTAAACTGGTGAAGTACGATTATACACTGCCAAAGGAAGCAGAGTTCCCAAACTGATAGTCTAGACGGACAAAGCTCTGTTTGTTATATATGTTAGCTAATTGCTGGTCTTTATTTTTTATCAAACATTTAACCTGTATTCTACATTTAAAAAGAAAAATTAGAAATAAAGTACTTTGAAAAAATTACAGGATGCATTTAGTGCTTCTAAAAAGGACAGGGTGCAGCGCCCTTTAAAAAATATCTGCCATTAATCCCTAGTCATATTTATAGTTCCCGGTTACTTTGGTATCTTGATTTTCAAAAATGTTTTCTTTATTGTTATAAGAAGAGTTGCAATCACATCATGGAATATTAGGTTGTAGTTGTAGGTATGAGTGCTTGTACTGGACTTAAAAGCTTTCACTTGAAATATCAAAATGACTAGCTATCATTAAATATAGTCATAGTAAAAATGTAAAGTTGTTGACAATTCAATTTCAAAGCTGTCTGCTCATAATTATAAAAGTTAGAATACAGGCAGTTAGATGAACTGAGGAATGTGTAGACATTGATGGGCAAACTTTAGTCATAAATGGGTCATTTTATGGAAACCATTACTTTTTTAACATAAAAATTTCAATAATAAATAAATAAATTTAATTCTAAAAAATTTTATACTAATATCCATAATTTATCTTTCACCTCTTTTAAGAGTTATGTAGGTATAGTCTAGTGCGGGGTCGGCGAACCTTTTAACATACATGTGCCAACTTTTTCCAAAAAATATTTTGCTGATTTTTATGGGTTAAATTTGACTTATTATTACAAAAGCTATGAGTCAGGAATTACAAAAAGCATTTTATGTGTTGTAAAGTGCAAGCCTGGTAATCATAGTTTATCTATAAATTTTTTAGAAGATTCACAAGACTGAATGCTCCTTTGAGTTTAGTTTTGTGCATTATTTTTTCTTGCAATCTGAGATATTCAGTTTTAGATTACTAATATATTAAAGCATCTAAATGATGCATGGCTCAAGAGCATGGAATTTATCTGCTGTTCGGAGATGACTGCTTCCAGAGGTAAGAACATGTATGTGTTGGTGATTGGAAAAGCATTTTTTAAATAGAGGTGTCTGTTATGGAAGTTTTATTGTAAATTGTTTAAAGAAAGAAAATTAATATTGCACTCTATGCGAAATAGTTAAGACTCTCATATTCAGAATAGTCAGCGAGCCTGGAAAAATTAGGGGAATTCTGTTTGACATTCAAATGTATTGTCGAAATTGGTCATTAATGAATTAAATTCATGTAAGTGAAACATGTTTGTTTTATCACAATTAGTTCAGTTAATCGCCTTTTGCTAATTGATAATAATTTTTAAAAATGAAGTATCAGTTGCTGTCTATTAATGAAATTTCTCAGGCTTTGCATACTTATTTATTTAATACTCTAATGTGACCAGTCTGTATATAATTTTTTTATTTCTTTTTCAGATTTAATGAAATTGGAATTTTTGGCAGCCAGTGTTTTTGTGATAAGTTTCAAAATTTATTAAAGATAGTGCCAATTCTTAGAAATTTTTAGTATTGAAATTCTTTATATGTATATTCAAATTTTAAAAATAAATTTTGAACTTTTTGTTTCAAAAAGTTTCCTTTTCTTTTGTCACTGTTACATATCGGATTATAAATTATGTTGATTGTTAAAAATTTGCTTTCATAGAAATATTATTTACTGACTTACTGCCAATTGTAGATTTTGAGAAAAAATAAGTTAAATTAAAAAGGGTTTTATAAATTTAAATTTGTCACTTTTTCAAGATTTTAAATTAATACTACCCTGTTTTTGATTAAGTATTTAATTTTTGTTTTTCACTTTATTTAATTTCTGAACACATTTTTAGTACACTATTTGTTTCATCTTCCATGATTCACCATTGATATCAAAATGAAATAAATTACTACTTCTGTCTTTTACTATCTATGTGTTTTCAACAGAAGCATAGTAAGATTTTGCAATTTTGAATGAAAGACATGATGTTATCCGACTAGAGGATAAATATGATAAGACAACTATCTGCTTTTATATCTTATCTGATATGTCATGTAAAGTGGATTCTTTTGATCACCTCATAGATTTGTTTATCAGCTTTTTGAGATATAACCAATCTCAAGCTATTCTGACGTGATAAAGAGTTAGGTAATCAATGAGAAAAACTTCTGATATATATATATATCTTTTTTCCTTTTAAACTTTGGAAAATTAGAAGAGATTTTACATTTTAGATATATATATATATATATATATATATATAAGAACTACATTTGTAAGATTTTTTTTTTTTTTTTTTTAATGTAGTTTAGTTTATAAAGTGAATGTAGTTCATATAGCTTTATGAAATAAAAATTAATAATGCCGTCTAAATTGGAAGTAACATTAAATTAGTTCCATTCTGCAAAGCATTGCTGTTTGTTCTTTCTTTTAACATTGTGTAGAAAAATAAAACTACATTTATTGCGCCTTGCTTTAGATTAAATTGTCCAGAATGGCATTTCCTTTCCTGAATGTAAAAATTAATGTAACCAAACGTAGGCTACACTTACATTGTTAAAGTACTTGACTCAATTTAAGAATGTGGAAATATAAAATATTTAACTTATTTTAAAAAAGCTATTTTACAAGTCCATGTTTAGGTTTGATTCTAATTTAATTGAATAGTATTATGTGAACGATATCACAGTGGATTATATATATAATTATGCAATGAACTTATCAAAGCATAATTTAATCAAATTTAGTATAACACAATTTATAATCTTTTCAGAAGAAAAAAAAAAATTACAGCAGTAAATGTACATATGTCTGTCAAAGTTTCATTTTTTTTATTCATTCACTGCACACTTCTGCATTTTAACTCTTCACTTTTTTACACAGAAGGTAAAATTTTCTACTCTTTCTTAAAATCAAAAAATGATGCTTAGAAGTATTTGAAGGAATATCAAAAAATAACTATGTAATTGACTGTCCATGTCATCTGTTAAATTTAGATACACACAAAGCAACTGTAATTTAATGGCAATATAAAAGAAATTTTGAAATATTTCAGAGGAATGTGGTATGAATTAGTTGTGTAGAAGTTAAGAAAAGTCTGAAACACATGTCACCACTTGATGGGGCACTTGTCTTAGGCAGGCTGTACAACCATTGAGGCGACTGAAGCAACATGACACGTGACTTAGGAAAAGAAATAGGTTTCTTTGTTTCAACCAGTTTCTTCTAAGACTCACTTGATATTGCTTGTTTTGCCTCAGTGTGCAACCTGCCTTATACTGTAGTTTATGTTAAGACAGTAAGAATCATTAATAAACTTTTTCCTTAGGGTTTTTTTTTTTTTTTTAAGCCACTGAATATGAAATTGTAAAAACTTCAAACCTTTCATTATCCAAGAATTACAAACAACAAAGTTTTATCTTATCTACTTAAAAGAAAGCAGCCTTCTGTTCTTAAAAAGAAAAAAATCATAAAAAGTGACTTTCAGCGATTTTCTGAAAAAAGAGTACTTCAACAAGTCTACAATTGTGATAAAATGAGGTTATTTTGGTAGAAAATTAACAGGATATTTATCACAAAAGAAAAACTATTCTTGTACATAAATCAATAAATATAGGTTAACTAACATTGATTTTACCAGAAGGAACAAGTGGAGACTGCAAGGTAAAACCTTAATTTACCACTCGGACAATCCCTAAGCTTTCAAAAAGCTAAATATCTGTAAGGCAATCCTTGTATTCTGTGGTAGTCTAACAGCTAAATCTGGATCACAAGAATGAAATTTAGTGACTGGATTCATGAAGTATGTGAATGAACGGTCAAAGCCTATCTTGAGTAAAACAGTAAGCCTCTTGACATTTTTACCTTGAATAACATTTGCTCATCCACCGGGCATACAAAAATAGTAATCAGAGTAATAAGATTTTATCAAGTTGATTTTTCTTCCTTCCTAAACTGTCTCTGATTCAATCTATGGATCAGCTGATAATTGCAAATAAAAAAAAATATATATATATATACAGTGAAACTTCCATTTAACGAAGTCTCATCGTTACACTTAAGAACTTCGTTATGAAGAAAATTCGTTAAATAGAAATCAACTTAAATTCATGAAATTTTACCTTCAGATATGACAAACAGGTATTGGATTCAGATGCATTTGATTCAGTTTCAATTATGAAACCGTCTTTTACAAAACAGTTGTGTACGGTCGATGAAATCACGACACATTCCCAAGGTTTCATCAGTTCTGATACACAGATTCTCAAACTAATATTTTCACTACATTGTCTTTTTTTCTGTCTCTTTCAATAATGTATTCAAGATTTTTTATTATTCCTTAGACTAATGGCTGAAATTTAGAAGTTGTATTAGCAGGAACAAAAATAACTGATGTTGTTCTATTTGAATTTTAAAACGCATTCTTGTGGATGTACAAAGCAATTGTCTAACAGCAATGGAAGGTCAGAATGGTAACTGTCTGACTCTAATTGATATTTTTTGCTTTAATGCATTTGACGCCATTACGTCACTGCATCTTCTATATCATTGAATGTAAAAATGGGATTTTAACTTCCCCCAACTGTCAGTGCTTGAGTGTTTGGTGTGAGAGAGTAATGATAACAAGTGTTTTTCTTAGTGTGAAAAAAAAAAATTGTTTTATTTAGTACCAAACAGAATGGAAATTATTTAACCCTTTCCAGTGCAGACAAAGTCTGTTCGTAAAATGAGAAATTGCTCACTGACACCGGAATTTACAAACGACTTTTTAGAAAATATGATCTCCTTATTTTAAGCTTTCATTATATAAACAAAATTTTATTAAAATATTCTTGGTGCCATATGCAAGTTTGGAATTAAAATTAAGTATGCCCCCAGTGGGACCACTGTGCCGGAAAGGGTTAAATGTGTACATTTTCGTATAATCCGTTGAAATAAATTCACATATCCATCACAACAGCAACCTCTTAGTTTGAATTCGATACATGTACAAAAATGGAATAAACTTCGTTATATAGAATATATTTTTCGTAATATGGAGATTAAGTTACATGCTAATGGTGTTCAAAGTCAAAGTTCTGCAGAAAATTTCGTTAAGTAGAAAACTTCGCTAAATAGGGACTTTGTTAAAGGGAAGTTCTTCTGTATATACAAAGATCATTTTTTTTCTTCCTAACCTGAACTTTGCTACAGGGATTGGCCAGTCAAATTCCTAGTTAATGAAATAATGCTACATTTCATGTCAGTAAAAGAAAATCGATAAAAAATCCTTAATGCAGTTTGCAACTAATTTGTAGTATTCAATTGTTGGAATTAGATTCTTTTGACTTGGAACGAATAGCACTTTGCTTCTTCTGTTATAAGTGATTAATGTTCTGCTTGTATGCTGCAATTCCATAGTTTTTTCTCTATTTGATAATCAGATTTAAAAATTTTTTACTTAGCACTTTCATTCATGTATTGAGTCTTCAAATAGAAGATTGATCTTAATTGTGTTCCATTGGAGGAAAAATCATTTTAGTTGTTAATTTTATAACCAATAACCATTATTTCTTGAAATGTTTTCAGCATTTCAAAAGTGAAAATCCAAATCATTTATATTATTGCAATTTTCGGACTATTATCAGGCGAAGAAAAATTTGGGGGAAAAAAAGTCAGTGTGTTAATGACTTTTAATAAAAATGATAAAGAGAAAAAATACATGTTTTAGATTGTACTAGTTGAAGTAGCAACCCGATGCATTGCATTAAAATTGCATGAAATCTTTAGATTTGTTGAGGAATCTAATTTTATTATACATTTTATTGTACATCTTTCAAAATTTACCCTATAATTTCAGAGCTGGTGAAATATCAATGACCTCATTTGGACAGTCTTATTCAAAGATATTTATTTAAAATTTATGAATTAAAATAAATGTTTACGAAAATATCATTTTTCTCACTAAACATATAAATTTTTGTAGTCTTCTGAAATTTTTGAATTGTCCACTTTAAGAAATAATTAGTTGGAAATTTGTATTTATTCTTTAAATTTATTTCTTGTAAATAAGGATCAATAATTTTTTAGTTAAATGCCATGAACATGCAATAAAATTCTTTGTCTATTAACTGTTGACATGCGACTAACACGGATTACAGTTTTCAATAAACTTCAAACTTTATTTGATAAAGTAATTGATATTTTTCATTAAGAAAAAAAAAACTGATTTTTGGCATTCTTCATGAGAAATCTAAAAAATATTTAAATGTTTGTATATTTATATATATGTTTTTGAGTTTTCAATTAAAAATGATGCAACCCAACATTCTGACACTAGGCTGTATATTCTGTAACCCGGAAAGCTGAGATGGATCTCCTGGCATGTGTAATGTAAATCAATGTTAAAGTGAAAAGAAAAATATATACATTGTTTTCATTTTTAACACTTTCCAGCATAGTTGAAAAGTGTTTATGCGTTCGGTTTCTCTGTCTGTTTGTCAGTCTGTCTGCCGTTTCCATCTGTCCGTGCTCTAACTCGCGTAAATTTACTATGGCATGTTTGGTATTGAAAATGAAATGTGTAGCATTTAGAGTTCATTTACAGGGACACTCAAATTTGTTACATTACGGTCTATGGTTGAAAATAGTTTTCGGTGTACTTTAATAATGTTATGCTTTTTCAAATATATTGAATGATATATATCACTGAGGTGCACTACAAGATGTTTACTGTAAAATAAAGCGGGCATAGCAGCCATCGTTCATTTATAGAGACACACAAAATAATTCTTTTACAGTAGTGTCTATGAACAATAATTGCTGGAAGTGAGTTTTCAGTTATGGTTCACTTTTTTTAAATTTAACTACTTTTTGCCAATTACTTAGTGTATAAAATCTACAGATCATACACAGGACAGCACAAAAGTTCTTGAGTACATTTCCATTTATTGACTGAAATTCCCAAAGGTGAATTTTCAATTGTGCTATGCGTATCTGAGCAATAGTAATCAGAGTAATAAGATTTTATCAAGTTGATTTTTCTTCCTTCCTAAACTATCTCTGATTCAATCTATGGATCAGCTGATAATTGCAAAAATATATATATATATATATATATATATATATATATATATATATATATACACACAAAAAGCATTTTTTTCTTCCTAATGTGAACTTTGCTACAGTGGATTGGTCAGTCACATTCCTAGTTAATGAAATAATGCTACATTTCATGTCAGTAAAAGAAAATCTATAAAAAAACCTTAATGCAGTTTGCAACTAATTTGTAGTATTCAACTGTTGGAATTAGATTCTTTTGACTTGGATCGAATAGCACTTTGCTTCTTCTGTTACACGTGATTATGTTCTGCTTGTATGCTGGAATTCCATAGTTTTTTCTCTATTTGATAGTCAGATTTTAAATTTTTTTACTTAGCACTTTCATTCATGTATTGAGTCTTCAAATAGAAGATTGATCTTATGTGTGTTCCATTGGAGGAAAAATCATTTTAGTTGTTAATGTTATAACCAATGACCATTATTTCTTGAAATGTTTTCAGCATTTCAAAAGTGAAAATCCAAATCATTTATATTATTGCAATTTTCGGACTATTATCAGGCAAAGGAAAATTCGGGGGAAAAAAAAGTCAGTGTGTTAATTAATGCCTTTTAATAAAAATGATAAAGAGAAAAAATACATGTTTTAGATTGTACTAGTTGAAGTAGCAACCCGATGCATTGCATTAAAATTGCATGAAATCTTTTGATTTGTTGAGGAATCTAATTTTATTATACATTTTATTGTACATCTTTCAAAATTTGGCCTATAATTTCAGAGCTGGTGAAATATTAATGACCTCATTTGGACAATCTTATTCAAAGATATTTATTTAAAATTTATGAATTAAAATAAATGTTTACGAAAATATCATTTTTCTCACTAAACATATAAATTTTTGTAGTCTTCTGAAATTTTTGAATTGTCCACTTTAAGAAATAGTTGGAAATTTGTGTTTATTCTTTACATTTATTTCGTGTAAATAAGGATCAATAATTTTTTAGTTAAATGCCATGAACATGCAATAAAATTCTTTGGCTATTAACTGTTGACATGCGACTAACACGGATTACAGTTTTCAATAAACTTCAAACTTTATTTGATAAAGTAATTGATATTTTTCATTAAGAAAAAAAAAGCTGATTTTTTATTTTTTATTTTAGCATTCTTCATGAGAAATCTACAAAATATTTAAATGTTTGTATATTTATATATATATTTTTTTGAGTTTTCAATAAAAAATGGTGCAACCCAACATTCTGACACTAGGCTGTATATTCTGTAACCCGGAAAGCTGAGATGGATCCCCTGGCATGTGTAATGTAAATGTTAAAGTGAAAAAATATATATATACATTGTTTCCATTTTTAACACTTTCCAGCATAGTTGAAAAGCTCTTCCAGAACAGACTGCGCCCTCCTGGCGGTGGAAGTTGGAACTATACATATTACATGGTGATTCTGGTCCGAATTTTCCGAAAAATTAAGGCAATGATTTCCAAAAACTAAAAAATATATCGGTCATAAATCCGAAAATTCGGACATAAAATGTATCGGTATTTCGGCAAATCATCGCCGAATAAAATCAATCTCGTCATTCGTTCGAAGAAAAGTCGCCAATTTTGTCAAAGGATCGCGAGAAAAACGTGACTTTCGTCCGAGAATCGTGAAAAAACGGCAAATTTCGTCAAAAAATCGCGAAAAAACGGCAAATTTTGTCAAAAACATTACAAAAAACGGCAAATTTCGTCAAAAACATTGCGAGAAACAGCAAATTTCGTCAAAAGATCGCGAAAAAACGCAAATTTCGTCAAAGGGACACACAAAAAAGTAGCGGGAGTGAATTATTAATTTATTAGGAATTATTAATTTCATGACAAATTTGTTGACATTTCTTAGAAATTTTAGCTTTGGAGACAGATTTTATTTTCGATCCATTATGTAATTCTATATTATAATTATAACTTCGAAGTATGTTTTCTAAATGTCTGGCTATAAAAAAAAAAAAAATAACCTTATTATAAAAAATAATATTGCAATTTCTGTCATTTTTTTCGGGAGCAAAACATTGTAAGATCTCAAGTAGTATTTTGATGCAGCCATCTACTGGCATAAAATATAGTTAAAATTGTATTGAGTTTTTCATAAAAATAAAAAAAATAAAAATTCAATTCAGCTCGAAAACTTTCTTACTGAAATGTGGGGATTTACAAATATGTTAGAAGAATTCAAAATGTTTCACTAGGTCGAAATTACATTGTCATCATGCTTATTTTGTAAATAATAAGGTGGCGGAGTTATGAGAGGCCCCGATATTATTTTATAGGAAGATAAACAGATTCTGTTTTGGATGAAATTGATCATTTGAATGAATGAATACCGTAACAGAGATTATCCTGGTGTGAGGGGGGGGGGGGAGTTATTATGCAATGATTACTGCTTAGACACATAAAAGTCACTAGAGCATTGAAAATAATCTTGCACCTTAAATTTCTCTTAATCCTTTGAAAAACAATAGGATACTTTTTTATACCACTTAATTTTAATCAATATTTGTATCGGAAATTTTGAACAAAATTTTGCTTTTATAGCTTTGGTGAAAAAAAAATTCTGTAAAATCGCTTTTCCTTATTTTCAGATAAAATACTTCGAAATTTCTGGTGTAAATCCAACACTACAAAATCACAACTAGATTTTTCTAGAAAAATTCAATAACTATCAATGTTTAATGGAAAGAGCTTCCTCTATACATTATGATGGCCAACAAATTAAAAAAAAAAAAAATTATAAACTCTGGTTAAATAAATATATCAGCGTATGTACTAAAAAATTTCTTCTTTTCAATCTGCTGAAACATAAACTAAATGAAACGATAGATAACTTTTGAAACCAAATTTATACATTATAATTAGTTTTCACGCTTTTGCTCTACGCTATCTTTTGAAATAAAATATTCAACGTTTTATAAGAAAAGATTTAATACGAGTTTTTTAACACGTTGAATGCCATGTGTAACGCCGGCGGTCACAGTTTATTTTTATTAAGAGTGCCATGTGTACCGCAAGCGGTCACAGTTTATTTTTATTAGAGGGTCGTGTGTACCGCCGGCGGTCACACTTTATTTTTATTAGAGTGCCGTGTGCATCGCCGGCGGTCATATGTAAATCTAAATTTAAAGCATATTAATTTTGCTGGTACGCCAGTAACATACATTACTGTTGTTCTTGTGGCACCTAGATAAAGCATTTTTTTTAATAATTAATTTCTAACCTTATATTTCGGATCAGTTATAGAAGAAATAAAAAACATATTTTGGTTGCAACTCAAAATTTTATTCCATCACTTTCACTTTCTCTCACTCTTTTTGCGTTTACCATGAAAAAAAAAAGAAACTTGGATTTATTTTTATTGCTAATTTCTGGTTATTACAAAAATAAAAACAATATTGGTACCGTTATAAATTGAAAAAAAAAAAAAAAAAAAAAAAAATACTTGCGTGACAGCCAGCGGCGCATAAAACACACATATATATATATATATATATATATATAAATTCTACTTGCACTTGTAATAAATATCACTAAATTTATCAGTTTACCGCTAAATGTGATAACAGGGCAGCATGTGAATCAGGTTGATCAAGGAAAAACACATTCGAAAAAAAGGGGAATGTACCGGTAATTTTCTTACAGAAAAATTCGACTTATTTATCGTTCAAATGAACAATACGAATTTTTCCATAAGAAAATACTGGTGTTTTTCTCTGATCTGTCGCCACCTTGAATAATGCAGTGATGGAATAGTGACGCAGCAGAGAATCAATTGGCACCGTTAAATTTAAATTGTACTCTTTGTCTTATTTAGGGACAGAGTTTCAAAGCTTTCTTAAGGCGAAGAATACTATTTAAATTTAGTGGTGAGAATCGCGCAACAGTTCCATCACTGAATAATGGCATTTTATGAAAGCTTAATTCATATATATGGTGGCACTCAATGTGATAAGAAATAAAAGTAGAATTCATTAAAACATTATCCTTTAAAGAGATATACAAAATTTTGCTAAACTGCTCTATGCAGTAAATAAAGTAGGGGAACCTCCCAAGTTAGAGAACATAGATAACAAACTTTTTTTTTTTTTTTAAACTCTCATAGATTTGTTACATTTAATAATAATAATATATTATATTGCCACCTAACAGCACCAAAAATCATTATATTATATATATCAATAATATGTTCAAATAAAGTTTTGAAATTTATTAAAAACGATAATTTCGCATTAGCCGCATGCCAGAAGTTAATAGTCGAAGAAATCTCTAAAGACTGTAGATCTGTAAATTTCAGTGGTTTTAGAGCGTAGTTCGATTACATATCTGTTAAAGTTGTGTTTTATTTACATTATTTTATTTATTTATTTATTGCTGAAGTTTTAATTTCGTTATGGAATATTAGCCAGTAACAAATGCTAAACTATTTATACTGTTTTAAGTGCAAACGGGCTAATCTTTCGCAAACGGGTTGCATGCTATAGAGATAGATTTTTTTTTTTTTAAATCGTGCTTGAAAATTGTTTTAAAGCCCATTAAAAAATGTATCGGAAAATTGAGATACAGTTTTCAAACAAATTGTATTTGAAAGAACATTTTTTTTCTTATTCGACGGTGCAAAAATTGAAATTGTGCAATTTTTAGAAATTAAAAAAAAAAAAAAAAAGCAAAATTTATTGGTCTGATGTGGTCACCGTCCATCTGACATCAGCGTTACTCTCGGACATGGGTTTGCTTTATAATACTACTGTATACCACTGTATGCCTTGAAAATTTTCTGAATACCTTAGCTTTCTTCGTAACGCTAGCAGAAAAAAAAAAAAAACTATCGGAACAGTGAAAACCACAGTGCCTATCATTCCCTAATAAGACGTTTTTCCATTTTTGGATATGGTCCCACCAGTGGCTGAGAGGTTGTGCTCTCGAAGCTGGTAGACGGGAGGTGCTGGGTTCGATCCCAATCGCGCCCGTCGGCCTAATCGTTCCGAGTTTTCGTGGTTTTCTTCGAGCCGTGGATTTATCCATGCGTAAATACGGATTAGGTTCCCTTAGAAAGACCCCCACGAAGGGCACTCCCCCCGGGCCTATATCCCTAGTGTAGATAATTGGCCATCAACCCAACCCAACCCATTTTGGATATGTGTGCCCTGGCCACGCGCAATAATCAAACACTGCGTTGCTGGAACTGCAAAACGCACAGTATCATACAAGGGTTTTTGTAATTTTTCCCAAACTGTGGTGTAGTTAATGACCTTAAACTTAAGGATTATGCAATCTATAAATACAGAGAAAGAGAAAAAACATTCGTATTGAATATTGTCGATAATACAGTATATAAATAGCGGATGCTGCAATCCGCAGTGCCTATTCGTTATTATTTCATTATTATTTTATTCAGGTTGTCTATTTTTATATTCTATTCGCCCCACTATTTTTAAAAAATAAATTTTGTAGTATATCTTGCACATGTTGTCAAAGTGTATGTTACATAAGCTATACCACCCCCCTACCCCCCCCAACCAAAAAAAATGTATGGTGCCTTTTAAGTGCCTTTTTTTTTTACGGTTTCGTTCATCTCACGAAACCCTATTACTCCCGCTCCGTTGTCTGTCCGTCACAGAGCCGTTCTCAGAACCTATATAACTTACAGAGTTGAAACTTTGTGTATATAGCTGAATACTAGCTATAAAGAGCTCAAGATATTAAAATTTGAAAAATTCGTATTATTTTAATAAATAGAGAAAAAACCAAAATTCTAACAGCCTTTTCCTTTTAAATGTAAACATTTTTCGTTATAGCAGATGCCAAAAATTAAAAATCCACAATGAAATTCTTTCTTCAATAATTAATTTTCTATCAGACGATTTTCCACGTGAAAAATGAAAATGAAATAAAAAGTTTCACCAATTGAAAAAAAGATGAATATGAAATAAAAATTATTGATGTCATAGTGGTAAAAAAACGGAAATTTTCAAAGATTTCTCAATAATACAAGGAGTATGAGTATGTGTATGTACACAAAGCAGATTAATATCACGTCATTAGAGAATTAAAAAGAAAATCTGACGTCCTATTGGAAGTTTAACGAATTTTTCAGATGTTTGAGAATAATACAAAGCGAGTATCAATATGAGTAATAGAGAATAGTAAATATATGAGTTTGAGAAACATATTGAATCATGTTAAAAATCCTATTATGGAAATATTCGCATATTTTAACATTTTGAAGGTGTACAACATGTTTAATTTTGAAATTATTTTTTTATATCGCATTTAGTCCGCGTGACAGATATTAGTATGACAGAATATAATAGCCGGTTTCGCCCGCTATCAGGCTGGTTTGGATACTAAAAAAACGGGAAAATAGACCGGTAAATTTTTACTTAAAAAACATGATTCTTTTTTTTTTTTTTTTTTTTGTTAAATGAAATTTATTTGGATTTATTAAAGAAAGGATAAAGTGTTTTGAAAGGAATATTAAACGAAACCCTTTGAGCGATCTTCGATCACACTTACCCACTTTTTTTTTGTTTAAGTTAAGCTTTGCCTGCCTTTTTCACCACCTGGTATTTATGTGCTGTTTTACGAACATGTTCCGAACCCTATTTTTTACTCTTTCACTGTAAATAGTAGTTAGTATAACTACAGCTATACCATTTAACTTTCTTCCTTTTTTTTAGACTCTATCCTTAATCTCCTTCGCTTTACTTTTTTATTCTAAATTTGTTTTCATCGCTTTTCTTAATTTTTCATCTATCCTTTACATTCATTTTTCATGTAGTTAATACTACGTCTTAACTTTTTCCAACGGCTCAATTTTTACAAGACACTATACTCACTTATAGCATGGGGCGTAAAGTTGATTGCAGCTCGGAAGCCCCGTAACCGACATCGACTGTTCGGCAAAGTGTATGTGAAAGATTTTATTTTAAGAAAAAGATGTGAGATAGGATTAAAAAATAGTCGCCTGTGGCAGCCCTATATTAATAGTTTGTTATGTCTACATACTGTCCATCCACTTGGCGCTAACTTTTAAAATTAGTGACTTATATCTCTGTGACTTTAACCAGGTTAAAAAATAAATACAGTTAATTTCTTTGAAATGAATGTGGAGTAACAATGATAGTAAATAAAAACAAGCGTGACAACAATAGCGCCCCCCGTTTGTAACTCAAAATCAAACCAACACATATCTATTTAATTAATAAACTCAAATTTTAAATTTCGTGTATTTCTACTAAATAGAAACTGACATACTGCTTGTTAATCGCAAAAAGCATAGCTTACAGCAGTGCCTCCTATTGAATTATTAAAACCAAAATTGAATCAGCCTAATTTTTCAAAATAAGCAACGGATAAAACTTTGTTTTAACAGGCATTATTATTTTTGTATTCATTTTCTAATAGATGGCAGCACTAAAACTTTAACAATTTCAAGCAATTTTTATTTTTCTGGATCTAGGTATTAGATATCTGCATGGCCTCGGGCCTATTTTCCTTCACGGCACTCGGGCCGGGCCTTACTTTTTTCCTGAAGGATCAGGCCGTGCCTTAAATTATTTTTTCCGTACAGAGCCGGGACTGGTTTCATTCTTCCTAGTCTTCACGCCCCAAAATTTTCAGTCCTGGTTTTGACCCGTATGAAAATCATTGTCTTGGAGTGGCCTGGTCCGTTCGAAGGTCAGTAAAATAAGACCTGGCACAAAAATCTTTGCAAAACATGCATACATTTTTAAATCGCCATCATTCTACAATTAACCATTAAAATTTATTCTTTTTAAAGAATAGTAGATTTATACGTTTATTAAAATATGGCTAAATTAAAATATAGTGAAACATGTGAAAAAGAACCTGCTTATGACGGAATCCTGTCTTAAACTGAAAAATGTGTTGATCCATGCAAAATTAATATACTAATACGTAAGAAAAGAATATATAAAAAATTTCACCTGCTAAGAAGGCAAATTGTCTATAACTCATTTTTTTCCCTTCCCTATGCAATTCCATCTTAGAAGATTTTACTGTATAGCATTTTTCTGATTTTTAACACTCCAATACATGGAATATGGATTAACAATATTAATGATAACTTAAACACATACATACAACAAATAGAGATTTATTAAAAAAAATAAATATCGCAGGCTGCGATACTTCTATAAAAATGAAGATTGTAAACATGAAAAAAAAAAGGCTAAGGATAGGAATTTTTGGTTAGATCTCCTCCTACGAGGCAAATTTTTAACCAAATCGACGTAAAAATCAATGTTTTGTAGAATTTCACTCAGGCCGAGCCTGGTTCGGGCCGAGATTTTAACTTTTTCTGGGCCGGGCTCGGGCCGAACTTTTAGTTTTTATACCGTGCCGGGCTGAGCTCGGGCCGAACTTTTAACTTTTAAATTGGGCCAATTTTTTTTTTTTGTTCGGACGGGGCAGGGATCGGGCCGAACTTTTAATTTTTGTATCGGGCTATGGGCCGGGCCAAATTTTTTTTCGTATGGGTTGGGCCGGACCCGGGCCTGGAAATTTCGGTCCGTGCAGACCTCTACTAGGTATGGCCTTAGGTATGACTAGAGTAACCGGACCGCTGATCGACCATTCCTATAGCTGAACGTTTGTCTCTGCACGAATTTCCCCGATGGATTCCTTCCCAATCGCGCCCGTCGCCCTAATCGCTCGGAGTTTTCGTGGTTTTCTTTCGAGCCGTGGATTTTCTCCATGCGTAAATACGGATTAGGTTCCCTTAGAAAGTCCCCCACGAAGGGCACTCCCCCTGGGCCTATATCCCTAGTGTCGATAATTGGCCGTCAACAATCAACCCAACCCAACCCAACCCCGATGGATTCCAAAATTTTTCTAATTTTTTTCACCAATTCCTAGGTTTTTTGCAGAAAAATGTTTAAAATTTTGATTTTTTAAATTTTTGATCAGTTTTAATATATTTATGGCAACTAAAGTTCATCAAACAAAAGTCAACCGTTTTCAAATTTAGATTACAAACTAAATGAGACTCTCTTTAAGAATGCGAACCAGGGCCCATGTACTGAATACATTACATACATACACTAATGGCCAAAATTACGGAAACCTTTTAAGAAAAATGCTTTTTGGAAGTTTGAAAGCTCACAACACCGCATTTTCTTTAGTAATACCATGAAAGCTAATATACACTACTGGAAAGATAATTTAACAACAATATAACGCAACACAGTTTGTTCAGTTATAATTATTTTATCATTAGCTTAGCCCAATTTTTCAGAAAAAGGCATTTAACTTGGTTAGGTTGATGTGAAGTATTTTTCGTTCTCTTTAATATAACCAATGTATATGGCTGTTTGGACAGCCGCGATATACAGATTTCATTTTGTTTGGCAATCAGTCAATCGAGCCTAGGGTCGGATTTTTTTTTAAAATGATGTCATTGTGGCAACTCCGACTGCCTATATTAAAATTCAGTCTAAGCTGCCGACATATAAATAATCAATTTTAATGTTAATTGATTTCTAAATAAAATTGGTAAGATATAAATGTTCTTACCTCTAAATTCCAATCGGGACATCGGTGCTCCGCGCTGTTCATAATTCCTTATATTTCAGCAAAAACAAACATTCTTGAGAGACGAAAAGACTTGACTCAAAATAAAATTGCAGAGATTATTAAACACATCACTATTTAATTAACAAATCACATCTCGACGAAGACAAATCATTATTTACAGCTTTTTAACTGAGCGAAAAACGCTCTCTAACAATCATAATCATAAACCAAACTAAATTAAAAGTTAGAGTTCAAACTAAAGTTCTAATAAAAATGTTCTTGACAGTTACAAAAGAAAAAAGAAAAAAAACAAGGCTGCGCGCATGCGTCAGTCTCCTTTTCTGCAAATCAGAGCACATGCCTACCTCTACACTGCGTAGATGCTTTTGATGTTTCAAAACTTTGAGTAAAAAAAGGGGGTTGGATGATGCAAAGGATATTCTAAATTACAACATCCTCCCACCTTTGAGTTTCAGAGTCTGGAACTCAAATCTTCCAATTAGCTCGACGTTTTATGATACGCCCATATCTGGAACGAGGAACCGAAACGTCCGATGTACTGTCACTGACCGAAACACTAGGAGGATTACTAGCACCTTTATGTTCATTAAAATCTAGTTTCTTTTTAATATCCTTGAAATGGTTTCTCATACTGTCGTTATTTTGTGATACTTCTAAGGGTATCAACCTGCTTGTAGGTCTTAAATATTCCCCAGTTTTCATTCTTATTTTCACTAAGCGGATGCGTCCATCCTTAGATGGAAAAATTTCAGTCACTTTGGCCAGAGGCCAATCAATTCTTTTATTATTGTCACTGGAAACAATCACAACATCACCTATTGCTAAAGGTTTCTGTATTTTCTTCCATCTACTAGGTTGTCGCAATTGGCCTAAATATTCTGATCTAAATCGTTTACGAAGGTCTTGTCTTATTTTCTGTTGATAAACAAGCCTTTTGTTCAATGATTTGGCATCTAGAATATCAATATCGGGTGTACCACTACCTTTCACTTCTAGCAAGAACATGGACGGAGTGAGAGGTACGAGATCATTTAAATCTTCTGACACATAAGTAAGTTGACTGTTGACTGTTGTTGTTGTGCTGCTGTAAGTTGACTGTAAGTTGACTGTTGATAACACTTTCTAGGTCACATATAATGGTTTGTATTTCTTCATAATTCAGAGAACTTTTTCCTAAAAACTTTCTGAGTATTCTCATGGTTAGGCCAATCAATCGCTCCCACCTCCCTCCCCACCACGGAGCTGAAGGAGGTATGAATTTCCAAATAATTTTCCTTCATATACTATCATTTTGTACTGAATTCCAGTTTATTTCTTTCAACAAATTTTCCGCTCCTACAAAATTTTTACCATTATCTGTATAGATAATAGAAGGTCTGCCTCTACGGGCTATGAATCTTCTCAACGTCAGTAAAAACACTTCAGTTGATAATGAGGTAGCTAATTCAAAATGAACTGCTCGAAAACAGCACAAGTGTATATTACTAGCCAGATTTTCCTATTTTCTTTAAGAATAAGCGGACCGGCATAACCCAGACCAACAATTTGGAAAATGGCAGCTTCTCTTACTCTATCTTCAGGTAAGGGAGGAGTGGAAATTTCTACTTGTTTAAAATCCTGTCGTGTACATCTTACACAGGTTCTAATAATTTTTCTGACAGTTTTTCGGAATTTTAAGATCCAAAAATCTTCCCTTAAATTAGACATCATAATTTGTACCCCGGCATGTCCTAGTTTAAAGTGTCTAGATCTAATTAATTTTTCAACTACAGGATGGTCATGTGGAAGGATAACAGGAAATCTGAAATTCATAAGATCCTCTCTTAAATGTATGCGTGATTTCAGCCGCAGAACTCCAGCCGAATCTGTCATGGTCTGAAATGCTTTTAGACGTTTATCTCGGGGACCAGTAAACGATTTTTGAACTAATTTCAATAATACATTTTCAGCTTCTTTCTGCTCTTCTACAGTTAAAATTTTAAATTCTCTCTCTTCTTTAGCTTTCTTACAATTTTTGTAAAATCTGTATATCCACGCGATTACTTTTACTAATTTATCGTAGGAAGAAATTCTAGTGTAAAATTGTTCACTGTGAACATTTACATTATTGGCACTAATAATTGTTTTTCTTCTTTCTGCATCGATAGTCTCAAAATCGGGAAACATTTCTGATTTTGGCCACTCGTCCATTGGTTTTCTCAACCACTGCGGTCCCTCCCACCATTTATCTCGGGCTAAAACCTCAGCGGTGCAACCCCTTGAAGGCAGGTCAGCAGGATTCAATTGGCCAGGAATAAAGTGCCATTTTGAAGGATCACTTAATGAGCGAATTTCGGTCACTCGGTTGTAAACAAAAGGTGCCCAATTTTCATTTATTTTTATCCAGTAAAGCGCATTGGCCGAATCAGTCCAATAAAAAAAAATGGCAATGTTATCTAATTTCAAATCAGTTTTAACACTACTTGCTAATCTAGCCCCAATATTACAAGCCGCAATAATTCTAACCGCGGGATGGAAATTGTTTTCATAGGAGCAACTCGGCTTCTTGCTTGAACCAACTGACAGAAACCACCGTTCTCATTTTCGGTCCGTATAAATATACACGTAGCATACGCTACTTTACTAGCGTCGCAAAAAACGTGCAAGGAATGCAACTTATCTGCATCTCGAGAAAAACACATAGGTATTTCAATAGTCCCTAATTTTCCTAATTGTTTTTTCCATTTTTCAAATTTTTTCTTGATAGAAACAGGTAATTCCGTGTCCCATGTCACTTTAGTTTTCCAACACTCCTGTAATAATATTATGTTACAGGACATGTGTATCCGATAGGATAAAAAATTCTGTGTACAGACGATAAAATGTTTCTTTTAGTTACTAGGCGATCATCCTCTGAAATTTCTTTTAAATCAACTGCTAGTGTATCCCTTCTAAAATCCCACATTAGCCCTAAAACAGGGACATTTTCCCCTGTAAAAACTTCTCGAAAACTATGCTCCCACCCGCGAAGCTCGAATTTAGCATTGCTAAGAAGAGTTTTTGACTCTTCGATAAATCTGTTTAGCTGTTCCTTATTATCAACACTCGTAACACAGTTGTCTACATAAAATGACTCTAACAATTTTAACGCAGTGTTTTTAAATTGCTCAGGTGCATTTTTTAAATGATACTCTAACGTGGCACCTAGAAGGTAGGGGCTACATGAAATGCCAAATACTACTCTACTATGTTGAAGCGTTATCAACTTTTGAGGGTCCCCTTCTTCATACCATAGAAATTTCCAGAATGATCGATCTTTTTCTGTAATGCCAATCTGTAAAAAAGCCTTTTTTATGTCAGCAATTACCCCTATTTTCCCCAATCTAAATCTATTTAAAACAGAAGGAATCAGTTCTACGAGATTAGGCCCCTTTTCAATACAATCATTTATCGATGGTGAGTCCTTTTCCCGAGCTGAACCATCAAAAACCGGCCGCACCTTTGTAGTGGAGTTTTCTTTAAACACTGCTCTATGAGGAAGGAAATGCTCACTACCTAACGTTTTTCTCTGATCAACTTTTTCTATTATTTTCTTGTCTAACCATTCATTAAATATTTGATTATAATCACCTAATTTTCCTATCTTTTTTAATGAATCGACACATGTTTTTAATCTACGTCGAGCGATATTTTCGTAACTGGGTAGTCTAGGGTGGCCCTGTATCCATGGAAAACTAACTTCATATCTACCCTCGTCATCTACTCTTATATTACTAAGAAAATGTTTTTTAGTGGCTAACTCTATCTCTTCTCTACCCTATTTCTCCCCAGGATCTCGAATTCCTAAAGTGTCAAGGTGCCATAACTCGGAAATTTTTGCCTCTTTGACATGCAGCGAGAAAACTAAATTGTTCATATTTTTATTTTCATAACCTTCAGTTTTCTCGAGAATTGTCCAACCTAAACGAGTTCCCATGCAAACTAATCCGCCTTGTAATTGTTTTAAATTTCCGGTAAATAATTTTCCGGCGACATCTGCACCAATTAACACATGAATTTCATCAGGAGAAAATTCGTATAGTAAATCATTAGTTTTAGTGACTCTATCAGTCAATAAAATTCCGTACCGTTTTATTTCGTTAATAAAGGATCCTTCCGGTATAGGTGAAATTTCAGAGCAAATCTTTTGTTGGTCTAATACCTCAAGTTTACATCGATAACTATTATCCATATTTCCCAAATTAATTAAATATCTATCGTGTAGTTCTTCACATTGTCGACCCCCAAATAAACTATCACTATTCTTTCTTTACTTATACTATTATATCCTAACATGTTAGCAGCAAATTTTGATATATACGACCGTTGCGATCCCGTGTCATATAAAATTCTAACATTTCGTACGATATCCCCATTGTATATGCGTACAATTAATGTTTGGAGCAAAACCCTTTTTCTAGAAGTTGTATTCGCAAGCATACAATCTTTATTAGGAGTAGAATCCTCTTTAGAATTATCGCCTAAGTTAATTTTATTATTTTCTATACACATGAACTGGTGGTGATTTTTCCCACAATGAGTACAATTAGTTTTAATTTTACAAGCTTTAGCCAAGTGGTTGGCATTGAAGCATCGAAAGCAAGCTCCTTTCTTTAATAAAGCATCTTTTCTCTTCGCGAGTGTCATTTTCCATACCGCTCTACAATTTTGACTACGGTGTTTATTTTCGCAAAAGACACACTGTTCTTCCAATTTTTTATCATCTACATTATACAGTTCGGCCGCCGTAGGAAGGGAAAAATTTTTATCCTTACGATCGAATCTAAGTTCTCTGTTTACTGAGACATCTTTATTGAAAGAAAACCCACTCTTAGCCAATTTGACCTTTTGCTCCATTTCAACTTCAATTTGTAAAAATTTCATTAAAGTATCTAATTTATTAATTCCCTGATCTTTATCTTTATCATTAACAGATAAAGTGCCAAGATGTCTTTCCCATAATTTAAGAATATCTAAAGGCAATGCTGATTCGACCAATGGATATAAAATCGAAGAATAGTTTTCGCTCGATACGCATAACATTTTTAATGACCGAAGGTATGTTTCTATTTTATCATACAACTTAACAAGGGACAGTCTCTGGCCTTGTCCCAAAGAATTATTAATAACTAATCCTAGTACTTCGCGTATGTATACTTCGATTAAAATATCTGTTCTACCGAACCGTGCCTTCAACGAATGTATCGCCTCTGGATAGCTGTCGGCTGTAGGGGGGAAAGAATCCACAATTTCCCTAGCTCTAGATCCCTTTTGAGTAGCCTGAATTACATACTGAATTTTATCTTCGTTTACTATATCGGGATCATCGTGGATTTTCTCGAATTGCCCCCAAAAAGATAGCCAATTTTTTATGTCGCCATTAAAGGGCTTAAGTTCCAATTTTGGTAATTTAAACTTTCTTCTGATGTTCATACCATCTAATGATAGAGAGGTATCCTGATTGCTCTCTTTCTCTAATTTAAGAATGTATCTAGATAGTTTATTTTTCACCTCCCAATAATTGGTGTTATATTTATCTGTTTGTTCGTATTCAGCATCGAATGCGTCTTGTGAACAATTTTTATCTTCAGATAAATTATCTAAGATTTGTTTATCGATTAATGAGAGTTCTTCATGTTTTGATTCTAACCTATCTAAAAGAGACGACAGACTGTCTAAATCATTGCATTTAGCTTGCAAAGTATTTTCTATTTCTTTTATCAACTTTGTGAAGTTGGAACGCACTGGCGTCCTTGATTTCTTTAATTTTTCCATACTTAATATTGAATTTTCTAATTAATTTTCTAAATCTCTTTTAATTAAATTTCAAATTTCTAATTCCAATTAACTACGGAGCATCCGATCCCGGCAGGGATGCCACAATTATGTGGCAACTCCGACTGCCTATATTAAAAGTCAATCTAAGCTGCCGACATATAAATAATCGATTTTAATGTTAATTGATTTCTAAATAAAATTGGTAAGATATAAATTTTCTTACCTCTAAATTCCAATCGGGACATCGGTGCTCCGCGCTGTTCATAATTCCTTATATTTCAGCAAAAACAAACATTCTTGAGAGACGAAAAGACTTGACTCAAAATAAAATTGCAGAGATTATTAAACACATCACTATTTAATTAACAAATCACATCTCGACGAAGACAAATCATTATTTACAGCTTTTTAACTGAGCGAAAAACGCTCTCTAACAATCATAATCATAAACCAAACTAAATTAAAAGTTAGAGTTCAAACTAAAGTTCTAATAAAAATGTTCTTGACAGTTACAAAAGAAAAAAGAAAAAAAAACAAGGCTGCGCGCATGCGTCAGTCTCCTTTTCTGCAAATCAGAGCACATGCCTACCTCTACACTGCGTAGATGCTTTTGATGTTTCAAAACTTTGAGTAAAAAAAGGGGGTTGGATGATGTAAAGGATATTTCAAATTACAACAGTCATGTTTTGATACTAATGCGGGCACTTTTATCACTGGATTTTCTTATTGCTACCAAGTTGCTAAAGTTGTACGTGTCCTTTTAATTTTTGAGCTAATAAAGCATAATAAAATTAAGAAGACGTCGTAATTAGTTGATTAGTTGCCCAGAAAGCAATGTATAATAGTGTTGTTAAATACAGAAGGCTACAGTTATGAAGAAAGTTGAAGAAAAATTGGAAGAAAATTAACCTAGGTATGTCTAAGTCACATAAAACAAGACTGGAAAAGACAAGAAAAGGTGCAGGAAAACAAATGATAGTAGAGGAGTAATGTCTCCTTGTTTTGGTGACAGAAAAATCATCTCACTAGTCAGTGTATGCAAAGTAAAATAATGTGGAGTTGAAGCAAAGGACAGTTCTATGCAGACTGCAGTATTTTGGTCTGAGTGCTAAAATTCTATATATATATAAAATTAGCACTGAAATAAAGGTTGAAAAGATTAAACTAAGATAAAAGGCATGTTAACACAACATAGAAATACTAGAGCCCATATCATTTGACGTGATCAGACAAAAATTCCGATGTTTAATAATGATGTCATAATGTAGGCAAGTAAACCGAAAAAGATTTGCATTCTGATTGCGTTACAAATTCCGTGAAACCCCCAGTTAGTGTTATGATCTCGTACTGAAAGATCGAAATGCAAGGGCATAATTTGTATGATTTATGGAAATAATAATGTCAAAAGATACATCACCCAAACTGAAGTTTTCCTTACCTGATTTGTCCCAAGATAATGATGTATTAATATTTCAACAAAATTCAGCTACATGCCATTTTTCTGCTGCATGCATAAAGTAATTTCAAGACAATCGCATCCCATAATTGGAATGGCCTGAGAATAGTCCAAATCTTAACTCAATTGAAATCCTATGGAGACAACTAAAGAAACTTGTTTGTTCGAAACAGGGCCCGATTACCAACGGGGCACACTTCCACCTGTAAAAAATAATAGAAATTTTTCCCTTATTCCTGACGATAATTTTACATGAATAGGTCGTTTTAATAAGACGAAAATTTCTATTAAATTTTACTGCCTTGTTGGTAATCATGCCCTGGTTGGAAACAACTCTGCATTTAAGCGTAATTAACATAAACAATAACAGAATCTTGGTTCAATATTAAAACAGCGACAAAACTTTAAAAAAACTTGGTTCACTTCATGGGAAAGAGTGTTAAGGCTGCTAATAACGCTAAAGTTTATTCGGATAAGAATTAACTGGCATGGTGAAATTTTTTGTAAAACTAATTTTCTCCATATGTTTCAGTTTTCTCATTGACAACTGGTTTTTGAACTTAAATAGTCAATTATTGTAAATATTATTCTAGCAATTATTGAATCATATTCTAGATTAAATTATCTTTCCACTGATATAAAATTTGATGGCTTTACTTCAAAATTAAATGCTATGAACTATCAAACTATATAGATTAAAATTATTTAAAAAAAAAAAAATGAATTGTAACCTATGCATTTTTTAATAGAAATTTACATCAAATATCCAAATCCAACATTACAGATCATTCCGCTAAGTAGTTTTTGAGTTATGCTTAAAAAACTACCCTCATTGCAATCTGTTTTGTAAAGATTAAAAACGAATTTCTCTAAGAGTTCCAAACTTTAAACCTGTATCATTCCAAAAATCCTTGATCAAATAACTTCCTGTTTGGTATCCGAAGATAAAATTATCCGAAGAATTCAAATATGTCACAATAAGATGTTAGTTTTGAAAATTTTAACGTTTGTAACAATTTCTATATGTAGACGATCCCCTAAGCAAAATTTAAGCATTAATTAGTAGACGTTTACTAATCCACTGGTAACAGTAAAATTTTTATGCGATGATTTGTAGCAGAGTTAGTAGAGGGTGTTAACTCTTTTTTTCCTGGTTTGTACATCAAAAGATGAAATGTTGAACTTAGCAAATTAGTAGATTTTTGGAAATCAGAAATTAAAGGCTATCCAAAATTGTCCGATATAGCAATCCAATATTTATTAGTTTCAACAAATAGCGTAATCACTGAAAGCTCATTTAAGAAAAAAAAAAGTTATTTCAAAAATATGTTATTATTTCAGAACATAGTCTATTTTGTATAATGGTTCCAATTATCCGGATAGTTCAGGACGCAGTAGTCCGAATAATAAAGAATTTCACAAAACTTTCTTCATATGAATATAGAAAAAAATAACAAAACTAAAATTGTGTATAAGAAACAAATCTGGAATAGATATCAACTAGGGTAAAATTATTCATGTGCTATGGTTCCTCGGTTCTCAAGTATGAAATTTTACTATAAGAAAGAACGAAAATACGATTAATTGGTTTCCACGTCCCAAGTTATTCCCTGTATGTTGCTACAGACAATATACTGTTTGATGAAATACAATAAAATATAAACACACATTACAGCACTGTACAGTTGTGAAGAAAACAAAGGATACCCCCCCCCCACCCCCACCCCCCCTCCCCCCACACAAAATTTGGTCATAAATGATCGTATAAAAATGTTACTGGTACTAGCCTATTCGTAATAAGGTCTACTATTAAATGCTGTGAACGAGTTACGGTTTGAGGGGCGAGGGCGTTGACAATTTAAAAATTGAAACAACTTTTCTTTTTTCAAATCAGCAATAAGGTATCCACATTGCCGTCTTGATTGAAAGATCAAGGCAGCTTGGAAAAATGTACTTTTTCTTAAATCTTCATAAAGTTAGAAGAGGTCAAAGTTTCAGGATGCTAATGTCAAATGTAGGGGGACAAACTTTAATCTATAACTTCCCAAAAACTCATCCGATTGAAATCTTTCCTTTTTTAATGAGATACAATGAATAGACTAAAACATATTTTCAGCTATTTTTTCGATTTAAAACATATTTTAAATTATGAAAATCATTAATAAATTCATACTAAAAAAATAATATGAGCAATTTTTGCGTGAAACGGACATCAATCGTCAAAAATATGGGTGTGTAAGTGTGTATGTTTACAGATAATTCCACTCATTAATTTTTGAGACATAGAAAACTTTTATTTTTCGACCGTCTTCTGTTATTATTCACATGCACAGGAAAAAAAAAATCTTAGTCATCGGGAAAATGTAATTGATTTTTTCTTTCTTATGAAATGAGTAATAAAATCGCTAAATATTTTTCCTAATATTTTCTGTAACCAATTAAATGTTTCCGGTACTTCTCATTGGAAGATATAAATTTTATTTTTAAAATCTATCTATAAACATTTCCTTACATAACTCTATGAAGATCTAAGGAAATAAACTATATATTTTTCTGGGCTGTCTTGATCCAAGAAACTCAAATATGGTATCAAAAGTGGGTGTTACCATTTAAAAAAATCAAAGTTGGTACTTTTTTTGTATGTAGACAGCCCTCAAACCCTAATTCGTGCACAGAGTTTTATAGTAGACGTTATTATCAATCGACTGGTACCAGTTACAATTTTATGCAACGATTTTTCGTCGAATTAGTGTGAGGGATGTCCCCTTTTATTCCACGACTGTACATTACACGAGACAATGAAAATTTTATAAAGTTTTAATAAAAGCCTAACAAAAATCGCACCTTTATTAGTGAAATTTTGAATGATCAAATTTTTAGGAAAAGGAGGGATGCTTCCATTTTGATTTTATTTAGATCACTAGGATCAGTAAGTTAATTCGCTTTTTTTCTTTATATCACAAAATGAATGAAATTCATTAGTGCTGGAATCACTGTATCGCATGTATATTAGGGTGGAGTGAAAATGACCATAAAAATTTTTTTTTGGAATTTTTTCTTTGGATAGATCTTAAAATTTGCCTTTTGGCACACTGAATATTAGGTTAAATTTTTATTTCATTTGGAATTCATCTTTAGGGCTCTACCAGCTCTTAAAGATTATGCACTTTATACGTGAAAAACCAAAGGAGTGTAAATAATCATGAAATTTTCTTTTTGGATTTTTTTCTTCGGATAGGTCTCAAAATTATTCTATTGGCACACTGAATATAGGTTAAATTTTGCATTTAATTTGGAATTCATCTTTATGGCTCTACCACCTCTTAAAAATTATGCCCTTATATATGAAAATCCAAGATATGCACTATGTAGTGTAAAGTTTTAAAATATGAAACCATTAAAATGGATCACAGTTTGTGTAATTACTAAAATAGGTGTAAAAAATAAAAGGTTCTAAAACATTAAAACCATTTCAAGATATTAAAAACATCCATTGGAGTCCCGAGCGGTTTCAACCAGAAAACCTGGTCATCATCAGAGGGTGGAAATGAGAAAAAATTCTGTAACGTCCGGAATGTAAGTCGTTTAAATAGTAGAAGGCGAAACCACATATGGAGAAGGGGGCGAAGGGGGATGGACTAGTCTACTGAGCGAGGTGGGTTATCTAACCCAAATTTACCATCCACATCAAGTAGATTATACCAGATTTTTGGCACGTTGTATGACAACATATCATTACACGATCTTCCACCACTTGTCAGGATTTCCACTGACTCCCTTACAATACATGTATTATAGTCGTTCATTTGCGCGATAATCTTTACTTTACTAAAATAGATATCAATTTCTGTTTTTAAATTTAACCGTGCTTTCCCTTTTCTATGTCTGACTTATGCTCCCTTATGCGGTCTTGTAATTTCCTAGTTGTTATACCTATGTATGTAAACACTTCATTTTTATTTTTACATTTAAATGGGATGATATAGATTACTGCTTTTTCATGCATATTTTTGGGGTCAATTTTTCTGTGTACTAGATAGTAGTGTAAAGTATTCAAATTATTTTTATTTACAGAATCTCCCTGATTTTAGTAAATTAACCCATAAAACATGACTAATTAAAGTATTAATTGTGATCAATCCAAGTGTCGTCATGTTTTGAAAACTTGAAGGTAAATATAACCTTAAAATGTGAATTGTTCGCAAAGAAGATAAAGTAAAAGCAAATAATTTTATATATAGCTCACTTTTATTTTTTGAATATACATTCGAAATGGTTCTCTGAATATATGGGAAAGACAGTTTTCTGAATATATAGGAATACAATAAAAGGAATATATACGATGTACTGTAAAACGATCTTACATTTCACTCTAATTGATATTGGTCTTTGGTATCAAAACTTTTGCCTTTGGCAACAAAGGCATTCATTATCTATCGTGATTCCATTTTTGCTCGTTTATATCCGTCCCTTGCATCTATTCCTACAACTGCTAATGATGCTTCAGTAACTAATTTCACGCATCTTTCAAAATCAAATTTTCAATCTTTTCATCTTTCGATCTTTCGGCAATCTTTGTTTAAAAATATCTTATATCATCATCCTTTCTCCCAATGTTTACAGCTGTTTCGTCACAACCTATAGCTACAAGTTTGTCAAGGTTTAAGTTATTATCAGTGCAGTATTTGAAAATACTTTCTACAATATGCTTTCCTGATCCAGAATAGTGTACAATGTGTCCCAGCTACATTAAATTTGGCTCTTCTATCAGAGATACATGTTCTTAACTTATAGTTCTTCGATGTAATCTATGTACAATTTTCTCTTGCTGTAGTGTTTTACCTTTTCTTCCATCAAAAAATATACTTTCGACTCCTGCTTCTAAAGCTTTCAGATCATCTTTTTTAGCACATTCTCTAGTTTTCTTTTGTTCTCTGCGTACTTTGCTTCTGTCAATTATATGTGATGAATAGTTTTCAGTTACGATGCCAACATCTTGTTGAGTTGTAGAAACTATTGCTGCTACGCATCTATCAGAAACCCTATATGAGACTCTTGAAACCGTAGGTAGATGTGTTCTCATTTGTCTTTGTGGCTCTTCTTTAGAAGCAGATGCTTGCAAAACGGATTCTTCACACCCTGATGAAAAGCTACTACTTCTTTCTTCATAACAACTGTCACGATAAAAAAAAGCTGTACTATCCTGATTAGCTACAGACCTCAAACTCTGCATTTCAGACCTCATAAAGTTCCTTGTTTTCCTGTATTCCCTTTATATCAATTTACGTGTCTCGGTTTTATCGAGTGTGCCAATAACCATCTTTCTTGTTGACCTTTGGTCAAGCAGAAATTTCTGTTGTTTTAGAGGCCCCTTCCTTTGATTTTTCACGAGTACACTTTGGAATTGGCTTGCATTTGCACGCCAAAATGTCTAGAAGTTTACTTACAGCTTCAGTTTCAAAAAACCAAACTTTCTTCATGTAATTATCATTTCTTTTGGATTTGGGGAATCGAATAAGGTTCTGGTATTCAGAAATATCGTTGTCTATCATCTGTTCAACTACAAGAATTGATGCTTTCTTCCAAATTTCTTCGATCTTCTATATTAGGTTTTGAATTACCTATGACTTTGAGGAATGTTTACCATTCCTACTCTGTGTTAATTCTTGTCTTGTATTTAAATAACATTTTATAACATCTGCTATTGTTCGCAAAACAACTTCATTTATTTTTGAAGGAGCACAAAATATGGGACATTCCACTGCACTTTTAGTATTAGTAAACTTCAGTTTGCCATCACTCGCACTCATTTTTGCCCCAAAAATGAGAAAAACATTTTGTAAAACTCAATAAAATGTTTAATTTTTTTTTAAAGTAAAGCCTTAAGATTTAGAAATGATAAAGGAAGTTACACTAAACATTTTAAATATAAGAATGTAAAACGAGATTACCAACAAACACAGTAAATGTACAATTTATGGTAAAAACCTATTGTGTGAAACAATGAAAATATAAAAGTCCTGGTAGAGCCCTGAAAGAGTTTTTCTAAATTCATAAAATTTTGCACGCATATTATAGGTACTAAAAGGCAACTTTTGGCTGCTATCCGAAATTAAAATTCCAACTTTCGGTTTTTCACTCCACCCTAATGTATATGTACCTCGTACCAATGAAAACAAAAAAGTAAAAAAAATAAGTAGATTGAACAGTCTCGCTGTACAAGAATTTTAAAATGAATGAATTTCTTTAATGCTTGATCACTGTACCTCATTTAGGTGCGCTTTTCGTCCAACAAGAAAAAAATCGATCGTTTTTGCTAAGTTTGTTCAGTAGGTCCATTTGACGATGACACTTTCATTTCGAGTACAGAACAAATTTCACTCGTTTTTCTTGTTCGAGAACCGCGGCACTACAACATTGTTTTAAAAAATGTACCTCAGATTTTTAATAAACGTTATTATGATAATATGTAATTTCGTTATTTTTCTTGTTTTTGATTGGAATTTTCTTTTCACACGTTCCCTTACTAAATATTTTTTCTATGTCAAACGGAGAATTAAGAAAAGCTGAATTCCACCATTTTCTGGAAGGTGCACTAAAACAAAACGTTCCAGTCCAACGACATTCGTTTTGCGATAAATCAACATCAGGTAAAAACGGGGGCATCAGGTTCACATACACACAAAAGACAATTTGTATTTCTTTGAACCACCCTTTTTCTTCCTTATTACAAACAAACTTTCTCTTAAAATTCTTTTATTCTCACAAAAAGACGAAAACGTAATTAATTTCGCATGTAAAGTACCAGAAACTAGAGAAACTTTTTTTTGTGTGTGTGTAAATAGTACACGTTGTAAAAAAATAAAGACAGATGTTTTTTTTATCTAGGAAAATATAATACATCCACGAGCAAAAACTAGTAGTTGGGGGCCACCGTAATACTTACCCATCATGTATATGTATAATGTAAAATATTAAAATAAAAATGTGTAAACTACTTATAAAATGCATTGCAATTCAAATAAAATCGTGGCTTGATGACGTCATAAAAAGGCTCGATTACTGAATTGCTTGAAAGAGGTTTTTCCTTATAACTCCAAAAATAATACTCCTATTAACTAGCGGTTTATTGCATCTGATTAAGCGTCAAATTTCCAATTAAAATATATCTTTGAAGTGAAATTTGGATGAAATACAGGGTCATGAAAAATCGAAGAGTGTGGAAAATAGGATTACAAATATCTCGGCAACTCATTATCCGATCGACTTCATGTTTTATGCAAAATTTATGTTTTTTTATTGTTTTTTATATTTACTACTTAAAATAAACAATTTCGAAAAAATTTATATACCTTTCATCAGAACGAATATTTCGAGAGTCCGAAAAAAAATGTTCCGGTTAATCGAGGTTATTGAAATGAAATAGGCTTCTTCCCATTATTACATACTAAGTACATACCAAATTGCAAGTCTCTATCTCAATTTGTTCGGGAGATAGAGCGTTTACAGACACACAGACGGACGGCAAATTTTTTTTTCTAAAAATATGTTTTTCGTAATCTCCAGTGTCTGAAACGTGTAAATAAGTCAAAAAAAATTTTTCGATTTTCAAAACGTACCTTTACTTACCGTCTTTACTTACCGTATACTACGTATGAAGGGTAAGTAATATACAATAACCTCTTCCGAGTTACCCACGATTCTGAAAACCGTTCTTTATCATTAGAAGCCTCAGAAACCAATATATTTTCGAGATTTAAAGAAACATTTATAAAAACAGCTGCAGCTGATTTTTGGAATTGCTTCCGAGTCGTTTTTATAGTGTATCAGCCAGTTTTCTCAACCCGAAATATAGGTTTTTTCGGATGCTATCAATTCTCGAGTAAAGCATTTTCATGTTCAACAAACATGTTTTATAGACAAACATGATAAATTAACTGCAATTAACATTAACATTATAGAATTAATATTATTTTGTTAGTCTTGCATGTATAAATTCAATTACGCAGCTGAAAAGGTTTAATGAGAATTTATATTAGCATCCTAAAAACCGATATTCCGATTTGAGAAAACTGATTAATATAATATGAAAACTACTCGGAAACGTTACCGAAAAACAATGACAGCAAAATAAAATTTGTTTTTATAAATGCTTCTTTAAATCTCAAAAATATATTGGTTTTTGAGTTTTATAAAGATAAAGAACATTTTTCAGAATCATGGGTAACTCGGCAGAGGTTATTGTATATATTTATTCGTGATTACATTGTACTTTTATAGATTAAGAAAAAATTTCCCCATTTTACAGTGTAGTATCGTCTTAGGTTTTTTTTTTTTAATTACCTCACTGATAATTTTCAAAATAAGGATAAAATATGGTAATTATTTATTTCTAAATCAGTTAGTCAGACAAGGAAAAACATTCATATTATTAGGTTTTAAATACTAGGTTGTTCAAAAAATAATTTCGTTTTTTGTTTTTGTTTCTTTTTTTGGGGGGGGGGGGAGATGAAAATACAAGACGATTTTCTTAAGTGTATAAATATTTTATTGAATTATATATTCTCCATTTTGTTCCAATACCTTTTGCCATCTTTCTGGCAGTTGCATGATTCCACACTCATAAAACTTCTGATCTTTACTGCCAAAAAACTGATCCAAGTCATTTTTGCCGTCCTCATTTGAAGTAAAGGTTTTGCCCTCTAAAAAGTTTTGTAGAGACCAGAACAAGTAATAGTCTAAAGGTGCCAGATCTGGAGAATATGGGGGGTGTGGTAGTACATCCCATCCAAGCTGTAAAAGCTTTTGGCTAGTTACCAAACTTCTATGAGGTGTCGCATTATCTTGATGGAACACTATAACTTTTTTGTTGATCAATTCTGGCCTTTCCTGTTTGAGTGATTCGTTCAATTTGTCCAATTGATGACAGTGCACTTCGGAATTGATCGTGGTATTGTCCGGTAGAAGCTAAAAAAAACTATTCCCGCCAAACAGACAACATCACCTTTTGTTGATGAATATTGCGTTTCGAAGTGCTTTGAGCCGGTTTATCTGTTTTACTCCAAAATCTCTTGCGTTTAACATTGTTGTACACAACCCATCTCTCGTCCCGAGTAATGATTCGCTTCAAAAATGGATCATTTTCTTGATGTTTGAGAAGCAAATAACATACATCAATGCGACGGAGCATATTTTCTTCTGTAAGAACACGTGGAACCCATATCTCGAGTTATTGAAATTAAACCAAGGCGTTTTCATATGATCATGAACAATACATCTTCTCCATACACATCGACTAATTTTTGTCTTGCTTGAACAGCATTTTTACCTTTTCGATAGTAAAAAAGTAAAATATGCCGTAAGTGCTGCTTTCGACTTTCCATATTTGATAGGGCACCAAACAAAAACTATTGCACAGAAACAAACAAACTTTTTTAACAAACAAGCCTTACTACATCAGCTATCAAAATATATGGTGACAATGCGGCTTACGTGTGAAATTGGCTGTGAAAAAATACAATTACGACATCTGTTGGGGAAAAAACGAAATTATTTTCTGGACAACCCAATAGAACGTGTCCCTCCTTATCGTTGTCAAATATCTAATTCCTAAATCGATAGTTTTAGAAATACGTTTCCAATTACGAAAAATGTGTCAAATGTTATACTTCTTCACACAAAAACCCATTTATGTCGATTATTTATTTATTTATTTATTTTTTGTAAAAGTTGCGAAATTTAATTTTTATGCGATCCGCGGATACTATACGTTATATTTAGAAAAACTTTTTCCATGCTCTAACAAGTGCAAGATTAAAAAGCTCATTTTTGTTGTAAAACTTACCGACTTATAATACATTGAGTTTTATGAATTAATCAATATTTTCTGGCTCTCCATATATGATAAAAGTTTTTCTTTTAACTAAAATGCCTATTAAATCATAAGATAAAATCAAACCAAGAAAAACATGACCAAGTATTAAATTACGTTAAAAACAAGAAAGGAAAATCATGCGTCACGCATACATTATGTAACACTTTCCAACGATTCCAAAATAATTTTACAAATCATTACATTTTAATAAGCTGAAAGATAACATCATCTAAGTAAACAATTTGGAAAATGCATAACATATTTAAAAACGTAATTTCAGGAATTTCCAACATATAAAATATTCGTAAAAATATCCGAATACTTTTATTCAGCCCTGTATATGATCTATAGATTTGTATATATACTACATAGGATGCTAAATTTTAGTTTAGTTAGGAAACGCGTAACACAGTTTAAAATTCTCCTTCTGGAGTTTCTGTCAATAAATGGAAATGTGTTCGCGAACTTTTGTGCTGCCCTGTATAGGATCTACAGAATTTATACACACCAAGTAATAGACAAAAAGTGAGTTAAATTTAAAATCGCGTTCAGCAACTTAAAACGCACTTCCAGGAATTATTGTTAACAGACAGTAGAGAATTCTTTTGTGTGTCCCTGTAAATGAACGATGACTGCTATACATACAATATTCTGTAGTAAGCCTCTTGTAATGCACCTTAGTGATATATATAAATTTCAATGCGTTTAAAATAGTGAAACATTATTTAAATCAACCGCAGACGATTTTTCTCCATAGACATAATGTAACGTAATTCTTTTGACTGTCCCTGTAAAGTAATTATAAGTGCTATGCACACCCTATTCCATATTAAGCTTCTTGTAATGTACCTTAGTGATATATATCAATTACAATGTGTTTGAAATTGTGTAACATCATTAAAATAAACCGCAAATGATTTTTCCCCATTGACCGTAATATAACGGAATTCTTTTGAGTGTCCCTGTAAAAAAAAACTATAAGTGCTACACACTTCAGCTTAAATAGGGAACATGCTATGGATGACGACAATAACATATAAAAATTGCAGGGCAATCCGAGCATATTTACAGGAGTTAGAGCACGGACAGACGGCCAGACGGCCAGACGGCAGACAAACCGAAGTCATAAACACTTTTCAACTAGGTTGGAAAGTGTTAATAACTTCAATCCAAATATATAAAAATGGACTGTATCGATGAAAATCCTTGATTAAGGAAAACACAATTATCATAATATGTGGAACTTTATATTATGAAACATCATCAAGGACAATGTTCCCCAATATAAGGAAGTCGTAATGATTTCTGGGTAAGAGAAACTGCTTTTTATCAAAGGTATTTACCTAACATTGAACGATCTAATGCAAGAATCCAGAACAAAATTTACTATAACTAGTTTTATAAATGTTCAGATCTTGGTGCAATAGCTGTTGCACTCTTATGCAAAAATGCGTGAATACAAAATTTATTTTATGCGCAGATTTTCATATAGATATTAATTTTATTTTATGAAATTAAGTTTCAATACACTTTTACAAACAATTAATTACAATTCTGTTACATTAAAATTATACTATGCGCAAGAATCCAATACAAGACAATGTAAAAAAAAAAATCATCATTATTATTTCACTGACAAAAAAGGAATTATATCGTCTGTTATAAAGATATGATTAATTTCCGTTTGTTGGATGTTCTTTTGTTGGCATTTACTGAAACTTCCAATGGAAAACTTAAGCCTAGCTTTGAAAATTTCAGAACTTGAAATCCATATTTAGACTCTTTTTTCATTTAATATCTATTTCTCCGGTAACATCTATCCAAAAAACTGTCTATAATTAAACAATTTTAGTATTCAAATTCGGCTTTTAAATTCAGTAATATGATTCTATCTTAAATATGACGTAATCACCATGTTAACCTAGAATCATTACCTATCATGGGATATAATTGACCTAATTACGTATGATAGGATTTAATAGAATAAAGAAAACTTTTATTAATATATTTTAATGTTTTGATTCGATTTTCCTAAAATTTGAAATGACTCGACAAAATTCTGCAACCATTATATATATTAAATTTCAAACCATTCGGTTGGGTAGTTTTTGCGCTGTTATATGCGGAAAGACGGTCAGACGGACGGACCAGATCACGACTATAGGTGCTACGTATTTATAAAATTTCAAACCGTTCGGTTGGGTAGTTTTTGCGCTGTTATATGCGGACAGACGAACAGACGGACGGACCAGACGACGACTATAGGTGCTACGTATTTATATAATTACGAACGCACCTAACAATTGCAAATGCAATACATACATGAAAACAATCTTATGATGAAAATAATTTCATATAATGAATGGAAAATGAAAACGTAGATCACAAAAAATTGCTATAATGCCACAAAAGAAACAAACGAAACGTTTCAGATACTCACACGTATACAGTATTCGAACTGGAAAAGTCAGTGTTGCCTACGCATGGAAAAATTACATGTTAATAGCTAATAGGTTGCATATATATGTATATAAGAAGTGCAATAAAGAATGCAGATGAAACTACTTTATTGGTAGATTTTATTTAGGAGCGGTTAAAATCCCCCCCCCCCCTATATATATAATATATACGTGTGTGTGTGTGTGAATTTTAACCACTCTAAATGAAATCTACCAATTAGGTAATTTCATCTTCGTTCTTTATTCTTGCCCTTGTTTTATGATAATCGAGAACCCCTTCTGGATCCGCACTTTGTTTTACCTTTCTAATTAGGAAAAAATAGAAAGGTAAGATTTTTTAGTCTAAATCTTTAAATAGTAAATTAAAATAAAACAATAAAAAATGAATTTGCCATAAAAAAGTTGTCCTATTTGTTACAGATGTTCAAACCCCCCCCAAAAAATATTAAGTTAGATTTTCAAGTTTCAATTTACTATTAAATGCATCTTCTGAGGTATCACTCTAAAATTGAAAACTATTTTTACTGAAGAAAACGACCTCGAAAAAAGGCAAAGTGGCAGCTAATCATAAATAATTGATGAATCCCTTAATAAATCAAGACCCTCATCCCTATTATCCCTTAAGAATGAATTTTATTTTTGTTAACTAAAATAGATTTTCATGGAGAAAATGTGTCGTTTTGTTCATGACCCTTGTGATCTCCCTTCCCTTATTTTTGCCCTTTGGACTTTTCCGCTAAAGATGGCACGTAGGATGGCATATGATTTCAAAGTCTAAATCTTTTAAGGATATTTTAAGAATTTAAACAATCTATATACATAAAACTTGTTCTATTTGTTCCAGATGTTCGAAAAAAAATTATAATAGTTATAATAACGTTGGCCGTTCTCCCTGAGGGACAGATCTAGCCTCAATTTTGAGAGAAGGATTTTTCTCTCTTAGTGAAGACCTTTTTGTTTTCCAATTTAAATTTTTAATGCATATTTGCGGCAATAAAATGTGCTGATTTGTAATTTTTTTTCTCTTTAATGGTCATTTCGATATCTTTCTCCTTTATCCGCCCTCGTTGGATTTTTCCAATCAGAAGAGAACAGAGAGAGACAGAGTTTTTCAGAGTCTAAATAGTCAAATGATAGATTTAAAATAATAAAACGAATTATCCACATAAAAGTTGTTCTACTTGTTCCAGATGTTCAAATAAACTTCCAAAAAGATTAAATTAGAATTTCAAATTTCATGCTACTGTCATATACTTTTATGGTTTCACTCCAAAATCGAAAATTGTTCTTACCGAAGATAACGACCTCAGAAAAGGCAAAGCGGCGGCTAATTATAAATTATTGATGAGTCCCTCGATCCAGAAATTAGTATGTCAGGGTCGAGTTTTTTCCCCCAAATTATTCTTTACACATATTTGTCACATTTACTACCAAGGACGAAAGTATGTTATTTTAATTAGCGGTTAGATTGAAAGAGATAGGTGACAATGATAAAACGTGTGAGAGTAAATGCATGGACAACGATATGTCACAAGTAGTCTAGAATGATAGTGAATAATAGTGCGTTGAAGTGGATACGTTTTTGCGCCATTTTCATTTTCGAAACATGATACAGCATGAATAAATGCTGTTTTCACAAACGCAAGATGCTGTTATTTGGTTGTTTCTTTAGGTAATGAGCAGAAATGATTAATTTCATTTAGAATAATTTATGTATGTTTCATTTCATTCTTGAATATTTTCTTTAATCAGAGTAGAAATTAACAGTAATAGTTTGCTTGAGTATTAAGTTTGCACCCCACAACGATTAAGTCAGAAAATGTCCCGTATATGCTGTGTGTTACTTGTGCGTTTGTAGATAAATTGGATTTGGATATGTTCCACCACTTAGTTATTAAATTCAGTGATCATTCAATGGAGTAGTGCGAGAGCTAACTGTTCAGTGATATAGATGATAGAAATCACTGTAGCTCCAGCAAAAGTTTCTGAAAGCTAACAGGAAGCAGAGTTTTCACTCAAACTATCCGTAATTTTTATCGAGGTAAATTATACACACACAGGGAGACACAGGATCTTATTCTATATAACAACACATTACTGTACTATCTATCCATCTGTCTATATATATATATATATATAACCATTATAAGACAATACAAATACATCATTTACAAATAAGGGAATAAAAATCAAAAATTTAAATGAATTCATACCTGTTATGTATATATACATATGGACAAGATTTTGGACCAAAAGGAATCGTTACCGCAGATGTACAAATTTATCTCTTATCCTTCATTTATGTAAAAGAAATGTGATAATCAGCATATTTGGATAAATGTACCATAGCTATGTACTATAATGATGTTGGAGCCCCCACGGTCGTCCGATATATTAAACGGCCGAGCCTTATCATGTACACTGGTTGATGTCTTCAACTTATTGAATTTAGCTATTAATTTTTTCCGATGGCGATCTTTTGTGATCAGGTCTATTACCGTTCCGGTCAGTAACTGAAGGAAGAGATTCCCGACTCCGCCGCACGCCGGATGTTCCGCGAAGTAGCGGTGGTCCAAAATAACAAAATTTTTCCAAGATGACCAAAATATATGTGTAAAAATAGTATACCGAAATCCAATACAGTTTCTCCTCAGAGGGTAGAACTAATGCCGATAAACTTTCAATGAACACAAAAAAACGGGATTCAACAGCATCTTTCAAGATCAATTTCAGTATTTTCAAGACGTAAGGAAAAAATCGATTTCTGTAATTACAGTCGTATGATCAATGAAACTAAAACGGTAAATATCAAGCACTATATCCTAAGTGACTTATTTTGCCCCGTAGGCAACATTTTTGTCAATGTCATTTTAATGAAACAAAATTCTTTCATCGAACTTAAAGAAACATAACCAGTCAGAAAACCTTCTTCTAATTTGTCAATAAGAATGCCAGAATAATATTTATATAATGACCAAACATTCTCGAATTAAGGCGAAATTTGGGGGTGGAAGTCAGTCCAAGCAGTTCTTGCTATTAAAAACATTATATATATATATATATATATTTGTATTTATTAGATAAATAGTTTATTATTTATGCATATTGTACAAAGAGAACCGATGTTTCTTGTCATATGAAATTGTTAATCTTGTTTATAAATCAAATCTGAAATCAAAGTGTACCTTCCACCTCTTTGAAGGCTCCGAGCCTAAATCACTGAACTCTATATTAAAACGGAAGGCTAAGTCACCGAGCCACTTTCTGCAATCACATAGCAATCACACTTTTTATGCACGCAAGTAATGGAGACTGCACTTTTCTTAATATTAATGGCATATTTTCAAATTTTCGGCATAGTTTTAATTAATTTTTTTTATTTTTACGCCTTTTTTTTTTTTTTTTTTTTTATGAACAATTACGTTTATAAATTTTTTGTATGATAAAATTAAACATTTGTGATGAAATAAAATAAAATATGTAGTTATTTAAATAAAGAATATAAATTAGTGAAAACTGTAGCAGCTTTGTCATATTTTAAAAAGTCCTTCCGGCCTGTACCGGGAGGAAAAGGTAGCTTTCCTATATCTTCATTTTAAAATTTTAGCTAATGTTACACGAAAACAGCAAATTAAAATGCAAAGAAACGTTTACAAAAGATTCGTTAATACTGAATCTGAATAAGAAATTCGCCAAATTATTGAGCAATAGCCAAATTGGCTTCATTTATGAAGACTTATTTTGGTCGCCAAATATCGCCAAGTTTGGCGAGAATTTGGCGCTAACGGATATGAATATGTAGTTTTATGCGTATGATTGGGAAAATTATTACAACAATCATTATTATTAATCCTTATTATTAATGTCCGTATCCGTCTGTGTGTCTGTGTGTGTGTGTGTGTATCTGTACCCGGATAAACTCTGCGAGCGTAGCGAGTAGCAAAGCGCTTTTTGTGTCAAAAAATTCAGAAAAATCCGGGCCTTCAGGAATTGCAATTTCGAAAAAATCGGCCCTTAATTAATGGAGTTATTAACGAACAAAGCTGTTTTAATTGCTTCAAAAGAAACCTATGTGGAAAGTCCTCCGCGCATGCCCAGAAGAGCTCAATCCTCATCTTCCGCAAAAAGAAGAAGGAAAGATCGCTTCTGCCGGTTTCGTTTTACGAATGTCTAAACTCGCCGACGGCGAACCGACTGAAATACGAAAAAACCGTCAACATATTCTGAAAGAACGTACTTTTACGTCTCTAACGATCCGGTCGGTTTGAAAAAATTTCGATATTAACCCTTTCAAAAAAAATAATCAAACAGCGTCGAATTCGTGTTTTTGATTTTCTGCCTTCGTCCGAGCCTCGCATCCGCCGGACTAAGAAAGATTCGGATAAACGGATTTCACCAAATAAAAGACCGGTCTTTGTCCTCTCCAATGTCACCTTCCATTAAAAAAAATACGTCAGTTAACCCTTCGAAAACGTATATTTTCCGTACACCGTTTCGCGATTTGGGCAATTTCGACTATTTTGAAAAATTCGCTGCGGCGGTTCCAAACGAGTCAATGAAAACTAAAAATACCAGACGAGATCTACATTCTTTATCCTTTTGAAATCTGCGATCGTTTTTGAAAAATACAAATATTAACCCTTCGAAAAAAATTCGCGCGCAGACTCACTTTTGCAAATTCCGATTCTCTGCGATTTTTAAAATCGCGCATCGGCTCTCTGAAAGAACAAAAACACAAACAAACACACCCAAGTACATTTACCTCCTTTCGAAATCACTGTAAAACCTTTAGTTTTAAAAAATATTTCAGTTAACCCTTTCGAAATCGTTTTTTTCCGTAAGTCTCTTTCGGTTTTTCAGCGATTTCTGCAATCTTTAAAAATTCAATTCTGGGCTTCTTAACCAGATACGAAAAAATAAAAATACCGAGCCTAATATACGTTCTTTTTCCTTTTAAAATCAGGTATCAGTTTCGAAAAATTCGTTTTTTAACCCTTCTAAAAAAATAGTTTCCGAAACTCACTCGCGTGAATTTTCGTTTTTCGGCCCATGTTTAAAAATCCGCATCGACTCGGAAAATGTGAATAGTGACAAATAAAATACACCAGATCATAGCCACCTTCTTATTCTTCGAAACATATATTTCAGTTTTAAAAAATATGTACATTAACCTTTTAGAAACCGGTAGTTCCCGTACCTCACTTTCACGATTTCCTCTAATTTCCCAATGTAAACCCCCCCGCCGCAGGACTTTTTTATCGAAGTACACAAATTCCGAGAGAAGAAGCTAAAAGTGCATACATTCATCTATAGAAAGATGCCTTCGACTTTAAAAAATTCGATTATTATCAATTAAAAAAACTCTTTTGTGAAACCCGTTTCTAGAAATGAGCGTTTTTCGGCGCAAGCACAGTTTAATCAAACTGTAATAAGTGACTTTGATTTGGCCGTAATTATCTAATTTATTAACGATTTTGAATCAAAAATCGTTGTTTATTTTGTGTACAGAATTGAATGGGCTTTCCGAATATATGATTTATTTTGAGAAATAATTATATTTTCATAGTTAAAATTCTATTCTACTAGGATATTTGTATTCTGAAGCAGCCGATTGCACTCCGAATACTTGCTTTTACTTTTTTCGAAAGCTCCAAAAGATATCAAAATATTTTTTTTTCTATTTTTTATATATCGGATTCTATATAGTTTGTTGAACTCGCTGTTTATGATTCAACGCAGGAACATTTATTTTTAAAAGTTTTAGAATTTTTTAAATAATGGTCATTTTTGTATAGAAAAAAAAAGAAAAAGCTAAGGAATTTGCTATTTTTTTTCAAATAATCTCCCTTCGTATGGGTCCCATCGCGACCTGGTTTGGCTCATTCGACTCGACTTAGATAGAGCTTACCGAATTTAGTTCCGAGTTTCCCCACCAGGGTGCGCTTTCCTATCTCTGTTTCTATGGGACGGATCACGACGGGGTATAGCTCATTCGACTCGACACCGATAGAGCTTACTAGAGATTATCGATTTTAGTTCTGCATTTCACCACTAGGGGGCGCTTTCCAAACTCCGTTTCTATGGGCCGGATCACGACGGGGTATGGCTCATTCGACTCGACATCAATAGCTTTTCGAGATTTTACAATTAGGGGCAGCGGGAACCCGAGCTGGAGGTTCGTTCAGTTAGAGGTTTATAATATTCGATGTGCAATTTAAGGGATTATCCGGTGCGTGCGCAGCACGACCGGTATACGGTGCTGAAGGCAGCGGGGACCAGGGTCGCAAGTTCGTTCGGTTAGAGGTTTATACTATTCAATGTAAAAATTAAGGGATTATCCGTTGCGTGCTTAGCACGACCGGTATACGGTGCTGAAGGCAGCGAAGACCCGGGTCGGAGGTTCGTTCGGTTCGAGGTTTATCTTATTGGAGGTTTTACAAGATTCGAGATTGTACAAGATTAGAGGTTTTACAATTAGGGGCCCGCTGGCGGGCGAAGCCAGCTAGTCCTTATTATTAATGTCCGTATACGTCTGTGTGTCTGTCTGTGTGTGTGTGTATCTGTACTCGGATAAACTCTGCGAACGTAGCGAGTAGCGAAGCGCTTTGTGTGTCAAAAAATTCAGAAAAATCCGGTCCTCCAGGAATTGCAGTTTCGAAAAAATCGGTCCATAATTAAGGGAGTTATTAACGAACAAAACTGTTTTAATTACTAAAAAGAAACCTACATGGAAATTATTCCGCGCATGCCCAGAAGAGCTCAATCCTCATCTTCCGCAAAAAGAAGAAGGAAAGATCGCTTCTGCCAGTTTCGTTTTACGACTGTCTAAACTCGCCGACGGCGAACCGACAGAAATACGAAAAAACCGTCCACATATTCTCAAAGAACGTACTTTTACGTCTCTAACGATCCGATCGGTTCGAAAAAATTTTGATATTAACCCTTTCAAAAAAAATAATCAAAAAGGGTCGAATTCGTGTTTTTTATATTCTCCCTTCTTCCGAACCTCGCATCCGCCGGACTAAGAAAGATTCGGATAAACGGATTTCACCAAATAAAAGTTCGGTCTTTGTCCTCTCCAATTCCCTCTTCCATTAAAAAAAATACGTCAGTTAACCCTTCGAAAATGTATATTTTCCGTACACAGTTTCGCGATTTCGGCAATTGCGACGATTTTCAAAAATTCGCAGAGGCCGTTCCAAACAAGTTAGAGAAAACTAAAAATACCAGACGAGATCTACATTCTTTATCCTTTCGAAATATGCGATCGTTTTTGAAAAATACAAATATTAACCCTTCGAAAAAAATTCGCCCGCAGACTCACTTTTGCAAATTTCGATACCCTGCGATTTTTAAAATCGCGCATCGGCTCTCTGAAAGAACAAAAAAACAAACAAACACACTCATGTACATTTCCCTTCTTTCGATATCACTATAAAACCTTTAGTTTTAAAAAATATATCAGTTAACCCTTTCGAAAACGTTTTCTTCCATAACTCTCTTTCGCTTTTTCAGCGATTTCTGCAATTTTTAAAAATTCAATTCTGGGCTTCTAAACAAGATACGAAAAAATAAAAATACCAAGGCTAATTTACGTTCTTTTTCCTTTTAAAATCAGGTATCAGTTTCGAAAAATTCGTTTTTTAACCCTTCTAAAAAAATGGTTTCCGAAACTCACTCGCGTGAATTTTCGTTTTTCGACCCATGTTTAAAAATCCGCATCGACTCGGAAAATGTGAATAGAGACAAATGAAACGCACCAGATCATAGCCACGTTCTTATTCTTATAAACATATATTTCAGTTTTAAATAATATGTACATTAACCCTTTAGAAACCGGTCGTTCCCGTACCTCACTTTCACGATTTCCTCTAATTTGCCAATGTATACCCCCCCGCCGCCGCAGGACTTTTTTATCGAATTACACAAATTCCGAGAGAAGAGGCTAAAAGTGCGTACATTCAGCTATAGAAAGATGCCTTCGACTTTAAAAAATTCGATTATTATCAATTAAAAATAAAATTCTTTTGTGAAACCCGTTTCTAGAAATGAGTGTTTTTCGGCGCAAGCACAGTTTAATCAAAGTGTAATAAGTGACTTTGCTTTCGCCGTAATTATCTTATTTATTAACGATCTTAAATCAAAAATCGTTGTTCATTTTGCGTACAGAATTGAATGGGCTTTCCGAAAATATGATTTATTTTGAGAAATAATTATATTTTCATGGTTAAAATTCTATTCTACTAGGATATTTGTGTTTTGAAGCAGCCGATTGCACTGCAAATATACTTGCTGTGTGTACTTTTTTCGGAAGCTCCAAAAGATATCAAATTATTATTATTTTCTTTTTTATATATATCGGATTCTATATAGTTTGTTGAACTCCCGGTTTATGATTCAAGGCAGGAACATTTATTTTAAAAGTTTTAGAATTTTTTAAATAATGGTCATTTTTGTATAGAAAAAAAAAGAAAAAGCTAAGGAATTTGCTATTTCTTTTCAAAATATCTCCCTTCGTATGGGTCCTATCGCGACCTGGTTTGGCTCATTCGACTCGACATAAACAGAGCTTACCGAATTTAGTTCAGAGTTTCACCACCAGGGTGCGCTTTCCTGTCTCTGTTTCTATGGGACGGATCACGACGGGGTATAGCTCATTCGACTCGACACCGATAGAGCTTACTAGAGATTATCGATTTTAGTTCCGCATTTCACCGCTAGGGAGCGCTTTCCGAACTCGTTTTCTATGGGCCGGATCACGACGGGGTACGGCTCATTCGACTCGACATCGATAGCTTTAACGGTTTCAATGCCCGAGGTTCGTATAGAACAGATTGCGCCACCTGGTTGTGGAAGGTTGAAATAACGTATATTGCAGCGCGTGCGCAGCACGACTGCTATACGTTGCCGCAGGCAGCGGGACAGTTATAGGTTCAGTATTCGTTTAGTTATAGGTTTATACCAGGGCTACACTACATACCGGGCTTGCTCATTCATTATGATGACGTCACAAAAGGTGGCTGACTAGGAGGAAAGACATACAGCGATTGGCACAAAACGATGGGCGCGTTGCTTTGGACCAATCGCTGGTCGCGGTCAGCCACCATTTGTGACGTTTTGAGAGTGAATGAGCAAGCCCGGTATCTAGTGTTGCCTTGTTTATACTATTCGATGTGCAAATTAGGGGATTATCCGGTCCGTGCGTAGCACGACCGGAGGTGGTGAAACCTCTTTTCTCCTGGTTTTCTCTTCGGTGGTGAAAGGTGTAATTAAAGCCTTTTTCAGCCAACTCGGGTTCTATGGGTCACATCACGACGCTGTTTGGCTCAATCGACTCGACATCGATAGAGGATACTAGACCTTATCGGTTTTAGTTCGCTTTTCACCACCAGGGGCGTTTTCTTATCTATGTTTCTATGGCCCGGATAACGACGGGCTATGGCTCACTGCTCTAAATTAGGGGCACGCTGGCGGGCGAAGCCAGCTAGTCCTTATTATTAATGTTCGTATACGTCTGTGTGTCTGTCTGTGTGTGTATCTGTACCCGGATAAACTCTGCGAGCGCAGCGAGTAGCGAAGCGCTTTTGGTATCAAAAAATTCAGAAAAATCCGGACCTCCAGGAATTGCAGTTTCGAAAAAATCGGCCCATAATTAAGGGAGTTATTAACGAACAAAACTGTTTTAATTACTAAAAAGAAACCTACCTGGAAATTATTCCGCGCATGCCCAGAAGAGCTCAATTCTCATCTTCCGCAAAAGAAGAAGGAAAAATCGCTTCGGTCGGTTTCGTTTTACGAATGTCTAAACTCGCCGACGGCGAACCGACAGAAATACGACAAAACCGTCAACATATTCTCAAAGAACGTACATTTACGTCTCTAACGATCCGGTCGGTTCGATAAAATTTTGATATTAACCCTTTCAAAAAAAATAATCAAAAAGGGTCGAATTCGTATTTTTTATATTCTTCCTTCTTCCGAACCTCGCATCCGCCGGACTAAGAAAGATTCGGATAAACGGATTTCACCAAATAAAAGATCGGTTTTTGTCCTCTCCAATTCCCCCTTCCATTAAAAAAAATACGTCAGTTAACCCTTCGAAAATGTATATTTTCCGTACACAGTTTCGCGATTTCGGCAATTGCGACGATTTTCAAAAATTCGCAGAGGCCGTTCCAAACAAGTTAGAGAAAACTAAAAATACCAGACGAGATCTACATTCTTTATCCTTTCGAAATATGCGATCTTTTTTGAAAAATACAAATATTAACCCTTCGAAAAAAATTCGCGCGCAGACTCACTTTTGCAAATTTTGATACCCTGCGATATTTAAAATTGCGCATCGGCTCTCTGAAAGAACAAAAAAACAAACAAACACACTCATGTACATTTCCCTCCTTTCGAGATCACAATAAAACCTTTAGTTTTAAAAAATATATCAGTTAACCCTTTCGAAAACGTTTTCTTCCGTAACTCTCTTTCGCTTTTTCAGCGATTTCTGCAATCTTTAAAAATTCAATTCTGGGCTTCTAAACAAGATACGAAAAAATAAAAATACCGAGGCTAATCTACGTTCTTTTTCCTTTTAAAATCAGGTATCAGTTTCGAAAAATTCGTGTTTTAACCCTTCTAAAAAAATGGTTTCCGAAATTCACTCGCGTGAATTTTCGTTTTTCGACCCATGTTTAAAAATCCGCATCGACTCGGAAAATGTGAATAGAGACAAATGAAATACACCAGATCATAGCCACTTTCTTCTTCTTCGAAACATATATTTCAGTTTTAAAAAATATGTACATTAACCCTTTAGAAACCGGTCGTTCCCGTACCTCACTTTCACGATTTCCTCTAATTTGCCAATGTATACCCCCCCCCCCACCGCCGCAGGACTTTTTTATCGAATTACACAAATTCCGAGAGAAGAGGCTAAAAGTGCGTACATTCAGCTATAGAAAGATGCCTTCGACTTTAAAAAATTCGATTATTATCAATTAAAAAAAAATTCTTTTGTGAAACCCGTTTATAGAAATGAGCGTTTTTCGGCGCAAGCACAGTTTAATCAAAGTGTAATAAGTGACTTTGCTTTCGCCGTAATTATCTTATTTATTAACGATCTTGAATAAAAAATCGTTGTTCATTTTCCGTACAGAATTGAATGGGCTTTCAGAAAATATGATTTATTTTGAGAAATAAATATATCTTCATGGTTAAAATTGTATTCTACTAGGATATTTGCGTTTTGAAGCAGACGATTGCACTGCAAATATACTTGCTGTGTGTACTTTTTCGAAAGCTCCAAAAGATATCAAATTAATTTTTTTTTCTATTTTTTATATATCGGATTCTATATAGTTTGTTGAACTCCCGGTTTATGATTCAACGCAGGAACATTTATTTTTAAAAGTTTTAGAATTTTTTAAATAATGGTCATTTTTGTATAGAAAAAAAAAAGAAAAAGCTAAGGAATTTGCTATTTTTTTTCAAATATTCTCCCTTCGTATGGGTCCCATCGCGACCTGGTTTGGCTCATTCGACTCGACATAGATAGAGATTACCGAATTTAGTTCCCAGTTTCACCACCAGGGTGCGCTTTCCTATCTCTGTTTCTATGGGACGGATCACGACGGGGTATAGCTCATTCGACTCGACGCCGATAGAGCTTACTAGAGATTATCGATTTTATTTCCGCATTTCACCACTAGGGGCGCTTTCCGAACTCTGTTTCTATGGGCCGGATCACGACAGGGCATGGCTCATTCCACTCGACATCGATAGCTTTTCGACATTTTACAAGATTAGAGGTTTTACAATTAGGGGCCCGCTGGCGGGCGAAGCCAGCTAGAGGGAAATTAAGGGATTATCCCGTACATTTATCTGCAAATTAAGGGATTATCCGGTGCGTGCGTAGCACGACCGGTATACGGTGCCGAAGGCAGCGGGGACCCGGGTCTGAGGTTCGTCCGGTTAAAGGTTTTTCTTATTCGAGGTTTTATAAGATTCGAGATTTTGTACAATTCGAGGCACCGATGTAAATTAGGGGCCCGCTGGCGGGCGAAGCCAGCTAGTCCTTATTATTAATGTTCGTATCCGTCTGTGTGTCTGTGTGTGTGTGTGTGTGTGTGTGTATCTGTACCCGGATAAACTCTGCGAGCGTAGCGAGTAGCGAAGCGCTTTTTGTGTCAAAAAATTCAGAAAAATCCGGGCCTTCAGGAATTGCAGTTTCGAAAAAATCGGCCCTTAATTAAGGGAGTAATTAACGAACAAAGCTGTTTTAATTGCTTCAAAAGAAACCTATGTGGAAAGTCCTCCGCGCTTGCGCAGAAGAGCTCAATCATCATCTTCCGCAAAAAGAAGAAGGAAAGATCGCTTCGGCAGGTTTCGTTTTACGACTGTCTAAACTCGCCGACGGCGAACCGACAGAAATACGAAAAAACCGTCAACATATTCTCAAAGAACGTACTTTTACGTCTCTAACGATCCTGTCGGTTCGAAAAAATTTCGATATTAACCCTTTCAAAAAAAATAATCAAAAAGGGTCGAATTCGTGTTTTTTATCGTCTCCCTTCTTCCGAACCTCGCATCCGCCGGACTAAGAAAGATTCGGATAAACGGATTTCACCAAATAAAAGATCTGTCTTTGTCCTCTCCAATGCCAGCTTGCATTAAAAAATATACGTCAGTTAACCCTTCGAAAATGTATATTTTCCGTACACAGTTTCGCGATTTCGGCAATTTGGACGATTTTAAAAAAATCGCAGCTGCGGTTCCAAACAAGTTAGAGAAAACTAAAAATACAACACGAGATCTACATTCTTTTTCCTTTCGAAATCTGCGATCCTTTTTGAAAAATACAAATATTAACCCTCGAAAAAAATTCGCGCGCAGACTCACTTTTGCAAATTCCGATTCTCTGCGATTTTTAAAATCGCGCATCGGCTCTCTGAAAGAACAAAAAAACAAACAAACACACCCAGAAACATTTCCGTTCTTTCGAGATCACTATAAAACCTTTAGTTTAAAAAAATATTTCAGTTAACCCTTTCGAAATCGTTTTTTTCCGTAAGTCTTTTTCGGTTTTTCAGCTATTTCTGCAATTTTAAAAATTCATTTCTGGGCTTCTAAACAAGATACGAAAAAATAAAAATACCGAGCCTAATCTACGTTCTTTTTCCTTTTAAAATCAGGTATCAGTTTTGAAAAATTCGTTTTTTAACCCTTCTAAAAAAATGGTTTCCGAGACTCACTCGCCTGAATTTTCGTTTTTCGGCCCATGTTTAAAAATCCGCATCGACTCGGAAAATGTGAATAGAGACAAATAAAATACACCAGATCATAGCCACGTTCTTATTCTTCGAAACATATATTTCAGTTTTAAAAAATATGTACATTAACCCTTTAGAAACCGATCGTTCCCTAACGTCACTTTCGTGTTTCCTCTAATTTGCCAATGTATACCCCCCCCCCCCCCCCCGCCGAAGCTATTTTTTATCGAATTACATAAATTCCTAGAGAAGAAACTAAAAGTGCATACATTCACCTCTAGAAAGACACCTTTCAGTTAAAAAAATTCGAGTATTATCAATTTCAAAAAGATTCTTTTGTGAAACCCGTTTCTAGAAATAAGCGTTTTTCGGCGCAAGCCAGATTAATCAAAGTGTAATAAGTGACTTTGCTTTGGAAGTAATTATCTAATTTATTAACGATTTTATTTAAAAAATCGTTGTTCATTTTACGTACAGAATTGAATGGGCTTTCCGAATATATGATTTATTTTGAGAAATAATTATATTTTCATAGTTAAAATTCTATTCTACTAGGATATTTGTATTCTCAAGCAGCCGATTGCACTCCAAATACTTGCTTTGTTTACTTTTTTCGGAAGCTCCAAAAGATATCAAAATAATTTTTTTTTATTTCTATTTTTTATATATCGGATTCTATATAGTTTATTTAACACCCGGTTTATGATTTTGTGTTTGTGTGGGGATGCGATATATTTAAATTTGTCGTTTTAAAACGCATCCTTTTTTCATTTCGTCGGAAAGAAATGTTGCCATTTGAGTTATAGAAACTTTCTATTCGATGGATCAGAGATTATACACTATGTAAAGAATCAACTTCATTTCGATCGTAGTAAAATAAACCAGAGAGTCAACACAGGAACATCAACACCAGGGGGCGCTTTCGGAAATCGGGTTCTATGGGCCCGATTACAACGTGGTTTGGCTCTTTCGACTAAATTTCGATAGCTTTACAGATTTCGGTCATGTTCGTATAGAACAGATTGCGCCCCCTGGTGGTAGAAGATGTAATTAAAGGATTTTTCATCCAACTCGGGTTCTATGGGTCACATCACGACGCGGTTTGGCTCAATCGACTCAACGTCGATAGAGGATACTAGAGCTTATCGATTTTTGCTCCGAGTCTCACCACCAGGGGGCGCTTTCCTATTTCCGGTTCTACGGGCATGAAAACGACGGGGTATGGCTCATTCGACTCGACATCGAAAGCCTTAACGATTTCAGTTGTGATCGTATAAACAGATTGCGCCACCTGGAGGTGGAACTAACGTATACTGCAGCGCGTGCGCAGCACGACTGCTATACGGTGCCGCAGGCAGCGGGGACCCGAACCGGAGGTTCGTTTAGTTAGAGGTTTATACTATTCTATGTGCCGGTGCGTGCGTAGCACGACCGGTTTACGGTGCCGAAGGCAGCGGGGACCAGGGTCGGAGATTCGTTCAGTTAAAGGTTTACACTATTCGATGTGCAAATTAAGGTATTATCCGGTGCCGAAGGCAGCGGGGACCAGGGTTGGAGATTCTTCGGTTAGAGGTTTATACTACTCAATGTGCAAATTAAGGGATTATCCGGTGCCGAAGGCAGCGGGGACCAGTGTCGGAAGTTCGTTCGGTTCGAGGGGGGTGCGAGCCGGAGAATACAAAAGATTCGAGGCACCGATGTAAATTAGGGATTTTATCGATTTTAGTTACCGATGTAAATTAGGGGCCCGCTGGCGGGCGAAGCCAGCTAGTCCTTATTATTAATGCTCGTATCCGTCTGTGTGTCTGTGTGTGTGTGTATCTGTACCCGGATAAACTCTGCGAGCGTAGCGAGTAGCGAAGCGCTTTTTGTGTCAAAAAATTCAGAAAAATCCGGGCCTTCAGGAATTGCAGTTTCGAAAAAATCGGCCCATAATTAAGGGAGTTATTAACGAACAAAGCTGTTTTAATTGCTTCAAAAGAAACCTATGTGGAAAGTCCTCCGCGCATGCCCAGAAGAGCTTAGTCCTCATCTTCCGCAAAAAGAAGAAGGAAAGATCGCTTCAGACGGTTTCGTTTTACGACTGTCTAAACTCGCCGACGGCGAACCGACAGAAATACGAAAAAACCGTCAACATATTCTCAAAGAACGTACTTTTACGTCTCTAACGATCCTGTCGGTTTAAAAAAATTTCGATATTAACCCTTTCAAAAAAATAATCAAAAAGGGTCGAATTCGTGTTTTTGATTTTCTCCCTTCGTCCGAACCTCGCATCCGCCGGACTAAGAAAGATTCGGATAAACGGATTTCACCAAATAAAAGACCGGTCTTTGTCCTCTCCAATGTCACCTTCCATTAAAAAAAATACGTCAGTTAACCCTTCGAAAACGTATATTTTCCGTACACCGTTTCGCGATTTCGGCAATTTCGACTATTTTGAAAAATTCGCTGCGGCGGTTCCAAACGAGTCAATGAAAACTAAAAATACCAGACGAGATCTACATTCTTTATCCTTTCGAAATCTGCGATCGTTTTTGAAAAATACAAATATTAACCCTTCGAAAAAAATTCGCGCGCAGTCTCACTTTTGCAAATTCCGATTCTCTGCGATTTTTAAAATCGCGCATCGGCTCTTTGAAAGAACAAAAAAACAAACAAACACACACAAGTACATTTCCCTCCTTTCGAGATCTCTGTAAAATCTTTAGTTTAAAAAAATATTTCAGTTAACCCTTTCGAAAACGTTTATTTCCGTAAGTCTCTTTTGGTTTTTCAGCGATTTCTGCAATCTTTAAAAATTCAATTCTGGGCTTCTAAACAAGATACGAAAAAATAAAAATACCGAGCCTAATCTACGCTCTTTTTCCTTTTAAAATCAGGTATCAGTTTCGAAAAATTCGTTTTTTAACCCTTCTAAAAAAATGGTTTCCGAAACTCACTCGCGTGAATTTTCGTTTTTCGGCCCATGTTTAAAAATCCGCATCGACTCGGAAAATGTTAATAGAGACAAATAAAATACATCAGATCATAGCCACGTTCTTATTCTTCGAAACATATATTTCAGTTTTAAAAAATATGTACATTAACTCTTTAGAAACCGGTCGTTCCCGTACCTCACTTTCACGATTTCCACTAATTTGCCAATGTAACCCCCCCCCCCCCCGCCGCAGGACTTTTTTATCGAATTACACAAATTCCGAGAGAAGAGGCTAAAAGTACATACATTCAGCTATAGAAAGATGCCTTCGACTTTAAAAAATTCGATTATTATCAATTAAAAAAAAATTCTTTTGTGAAACCCGTTTCTAGAAATGAGCGTTCTTCGGCGCAAGCACAGTTTAATCAAAGTGTAATAAGTGACTTTGCTTTCGCCGTAATTATCTTATTTATTAACGATCTTAAATCAAAAATCGTTGTTCATTTTGCGTACAGAATTGAATGGGCTTTCCGAATATATGATTTATTTTGAGAAATAATTATATTTTCATAGCTAAAATTCTATTCTACTAGGATATTTGTATTCTGAAACAGCCAATTGCACTGCAAATACTTGCTATACAATACCTGACTAACTTCGCCTCCGTCAATATTTCTCTTCGATGGATCAGAGATTATACGATATGTAAAGAGTCAACTTCATGTTCGATTGCAGTCAAATAAACTAGAGAGTCAACACAGGAACATTTATTTTTTAAAGTTTTAATACTTTTTAAATAATTGTCATTTTTGCATAGGGGAAAAAAAAAAGCTAAGGAATTTGCTATTTCTTTTGAAAATATCTCCCTTCGTATGGGTCCCATCACGACGGGGTATAGCTCATTCGACTCGACACCGATAGAGCTTAGTAGAGATTATCGACTTTAGTTCCGCATTTCACCACTAGGGGGCGCTTTCCGAACTCTGTTTTTATGGGCCAGATCACGACGGGGTATGGCTTATTCGACTCGATAGCTTTATTTATCGATAGCTTTAACGGTTTCAGTGCCCGAGGTTCGTATAGAAAAGATTGCGCCCCCTGGTGGTTGAAGGTGTAATTAAAGGATTTTTCAGCCAACTCGGGCTCTATGGGTCACATCACGACGCGGTTTGGCTCAATCGATTCGACATCGATAGAGGATACTAGAGATTATCGACTTTAGTTCCGCATTTCACCACTAGGGGCGCTTTCCGAACTCTGTTTCTATGGGCCGGATCACGACGGCGTATGGCTTATTCGACTCGACATCGATAGCTTTAACGGTTTCAGTGCCCGAAGTTCGTATAGAACAGATTGCGCCACCTGGTGGTGGAAGGTGTAATTAAAGGATTTTTCAGACAACTCGGGTTCTATGGGTCACATCACGACGGGGTATGGCTCATTCGACTCGACATCGATAGCTTTTCGAGATTTTACAATTAGGGGCCCGCTGGCGGGCGAAGCCAGCTAGTCTATACTATTAAAAACCGTTCGCGTATCTATCTATGTAACCTCAAAAACTCGAAAACAGCAGGGCGCAGGGCTCCGAAATTTTGCACACGGGTAGCTGGTAGGACGGTCATGAACGATCGGGACAAAAAATTCGAAATTTTTAAATAGATTTTTGATAGATTAAATATTAATTAAAATCCATCCACAAAGAGATCTCATCAAAAATCCGCTTTTTTCATTGGTTGGTTGGTTGTATAATATCTCCACGGAAGTCATTAAATAAATCAAGGTAGCATTTGCAACTGCGATTCGAGTGTTTAAATTCAATTGATCAGAGATTATATGATATGTAGACAATCAACTTAATTATTAATCGTTGCCAAATGCTAAAAACTTAACTTTAAAGGATTTTATCGACTTAATGAATGATAATTAGCTGGGTTAAGGGCTTTTTTTGCATGACATATATTAGTATGATAGAGATTATTAATACAGAAAACTTTATTTAACAAATTATTTGTTAAATTTCCGGGGATGGGAAGGGAGGGGGGTAAGCGACTTTTATTAAATATAAAAATTATTTTACTTGACCGCGTGCCATCTGGCGGCGGTTTTTTCATTAATTGACCCTCCTTATTAATAAATCCAAATCTACTGCTCTGATTTCAACAGAACTAATTACATTTAACAAATTTAACTTTTTTAGCTGAACTCGTAACGTTTAATCGCTGTTTTATATAGATAATACCACTATTTTAGAATAACAGTTTTTATAAAAATTAAATTTATGTTCCTAATAAAAGTACAGAGTCCGTATTCAGTTGATGCATACCAACACTCAAAATTAGTGATTTGTTGTTGAGCACTTGACCGCGCGCCTCCTCGCGGACCCACCCTCAAGGTTTTTTCTCTAACTGTGCTTTATTTTCAGAACTCAGATAATTATGTTCCTAACTTCTCCAAACCAGTTCCATTTTGCTAAATTATCATAAAAATCAGCTTTCATAGCTTCAGCGTGTATTTCTAGAAAACAGCTACCAGTATTTCCGAATAATAGTCTAAGCAAAATTTCAAATTTACTTCCTAGCTTAACAAAATGGATCAATCTTTAAAGATGCATATAGAGGTTCTCCTAATTTATCATTTGCTGAAAGGCACTTAGACATCCGTTCCCGCTCCGGCCCCTCCCTCAAGGTTTTTTGTCTAACTTTACACTGTTTCCATATCTCAGCAACTAATTTTTCGATTTCAGTCAACTGATTCCAAACATCATATTTAACTTAATAATCAACGTCTATATCATTAAAATAAATTTATGAGCAGCGGGTACCCCTATTTCCGAATAATAGTCTAAGAAAAATTTCTAATAAAGTTCCTAGCTTAACCAAAAGAACGAATCTTTAAAGATGCATAGTGGTCCTCCTAATTGGTTATTTACTGAAGTGAACTTGAACATCCACTCCTCCCCGGCACATCCTTCAAGGTTTTTCTCTATGTCCCGTTTCCATAACTCAGCAACAATCATTCCGATTTCAACGCAAGTGATTCCAAACATTGCGTAATTAACCTAATAGTCACCCTCTATAACATTAAAGTAAATTTATGAGTAGCAGTTACCACTTTTTCCGAATAATAGTTTAAGTCAAATGCGCAATTAAGTTCCTAGCTTAATCAAACGAACGAATTTTTTAAGATGTATAGTGGTCCTCTTAATTAGTCATTTTCTGAAGGACACTTGAACATCCCCTCCTCCCTGACCACCTCTTTCAAGGTTCTTTTTTCTAACTATGCCCCGTTTCCACAACTCAGCAACTATCTTTCCGATTTCAACGCAACTGATTACAAACATTATTATTAACTTAATAGTTACCCTCTATAACATCATTTCAATCTATAACATTAAAGTAAATTTATGAGTAGAGTTACCACTATTTCCGAATAATAGTTTAAGCCAAATTTGTAATTAAGTTCCTAGCTTAACCAAACGAACGAATTTTTAAGGATGCACAGTGGTCCTCCTAATTAGTCATTTTCTGAAAAGGACCCTTGAACATCCCTTCCCCCCGACACCCCAGCAAGGTTATTTTCTCTAACTGTGCTTATTTCATTAACTCGGCTAATAATGTTCCCATCTTCTCCAAACCAGCTTACTTTTGTAGCACGTCTACTATACGGTGTCGTAGGCAGCGGAAACCTGTGTCAGAATTTCGTTCGGAAAGAGGTTGTTTAGAAAAGAATGCTCCCCTGGCGGTGGAAGGTGGAAATAAAAGATTTTCCGGAGCGTACGAGCATGTTCGTTATACGGTGCCGAAGGCATCGGAGACCCGAGCCAGAGTTTCGTTTTTAAAAAAAATTACGTTTATTACACGGACCCGGGCAACGCCGGGCGGATCAGCTAGAATAATCTACTCTGTTAAAATCCATGCGTGTATATAAATCTATGTAACCTCAAAAACTCGAGGGCTTAGGGCTACGAAATTTGGCACACGGGTTGCTGGTACGGGGCCCATGAACGATTGGATAAAAAAAAATTCGAAAATTTTAAATAGATTTTTTTTTAAATTTTATGTGTTTGACGAATTTTGTCATTTTTTATGTTTAACCCGTAATCACGCGAGTTCTAACCAGTTCTAAATGTTTACTGCAATGTGAGATATGCATATTATGGGCTCCAAATGCAGTAGTAAGAAACTGTAGCGGGTATTATATACGATAATTCTTTTACCTCGCATGGAAATAATTAGACATTATTTAATTGCGCTTAACTATTACCTTTAAAAAAAAAATAAAGAAAAACATTTCATCACAAACATCAACAAAACTTTTTATTATATTTATTCCCTTATTTCAAAGATATCGTTTTATCGTCTGTTTCCATAGCAACATGATAAATTAAGTTTCATTTTTTAAAATGCACAGTAGTAGAACAATATTTTTCTAAATCGTATATTTATTGAACAACTCACTACTTTAACAGGGGGATTAAATTCATTTTATTCACATATTAGAATTAAGTTCATGAACTCCCGTGCGTAGAACGGGTTAAACAGCTAGTCTATACTGTTAAAAACCGTTCGCGTATCTATCTATGTAACCTCAAAAACTCGAAAACCGCAGGTCGCAGGGCTACGAAATTTTGCACACGGGTAGCTGGTAGGGCGGTCATGAACGATCGGGACAAAAAATTCGAAATTTTTAAATAGATTTTTGATAGATTAAATATTAATTAAAATCCATCCACAAAGAGATCTCATCAAAAATCCGCTTTTTTTCATTGGTTGGTTGGTTGTATAATATCTCCACAGAAGTCATTAAATAAATCAAGGTAGCATTTGCAACTGCGATTCGAGTGTTTAAATTCAATTGATCAGAGATTATATGATATGTAGACAATCAACTTAATTATTAACCGTTGCCAAATACTAAAAACTTAACTTTAAAGGATTTTATCGACTTAATGAATGATAATTAGCTGGATTAAGGGTTTTTTTTTTGCATGACATATATTAGTATGATAGAGATTATTAATACAGAAAACTTTATTTAACAGATTATTTGTTAAATTTGCGGGGATGGGAAAGGGGGGGGGGTAAGCGACTTTTATTAAATATAAAATTTATTTTACTTTACCGCGCGCCACCTGGCGGCGGCTTTTTCATTAATTGACCCTCCTTATTAATAAATCCAAATCTACTGCTCTGATTTCAACAGAACAAATTACATTTAACAAATTTAACTTTTTTAGCTGAACTCGTAACGTTTAATCGCTGTTTTATATAGATAATACCACTATTTTAGAATAATAGTTTTTATAAAAATTAAATTTATGTTCCTAATAAAAGTACAGAGCCCGTATTCAGTTGATGCATACCAACACTCAAAATTAGTGATTTGTTGTTGAGCACTTGACCGCGCGCCTCCTCGCGGACCCTCCCTCAAGGTTTTTTCTCTAACTGTGCTTTATTTTCAGAACTCAGATAATCATGTTCCTAACTTCTCCAAACCAGTTCCATTTTGCTAAATTATCATAAAAATCAGCATTCATAGCTTCAGCGTGTATTTCTAGAAAACAGCTACCAGTATTTCCGAATAATAGTCTAAGCAAAATTTCAAATTTACTTCCTAGCTTAACCAAATGAATCAATCTTTAAAGATGCATATAGAGGTTCTCCTAATTTATCATTTGCTGAAAGGCACTTAAACATCCGTTCCCGCTCCGGCCCCTCCCTAAAGGTTTTTTGTCTAACTTTACACTGTTTCCATATCTCAGCAACTAATTTTTCGATTTCAGTCAACTGATTCCAAACATCATATTTAACTTAATAATCAACGTCTATATCATTAAAATAAATTTATGAGCAGCGGGTACCCCTATTTCCGAATAACAGTCTAAGACAAATTTCTAATAAAGTTCCTAGCTTAACCAAAAGAACGAATATTTAAAGATGCATAGTGTTCCTCCTAATTGGTTATTTACTGAAGTGAACTTGAACATTCCCTCCTCCCTGACCACCTCTTTCAAGGTTCTTTTCTCTAACTATGCCCCGTTTCCACAACTCAGCAACTATCTTTCCGATTTCAACGCAACTGATTACAAACATTATAATTAACTTAATAGTTACCCTCTATAACATCATTTCAATCTATAACATTAAAGTAAATTTATGAGTAGAGTTACCACTATTTCCGAATAATAGTTTAAGCCAAATTTGTAATTAAGTTCCTAGCTTAACCAAACGAACGAATCTTTAAGGATGCACAGTGGTCCTCCTAATTAGTCATTTTCTGAAAAGGACACTTGAACATCCCTTCCCCCCGACACCCCAGCAAGGTTATTTTCTCTGACTGTGTTTATTTCATTAACTCGGCTAATAATGTTCCCATCTTCTCCAAACCAGCTCACTTTTGTAGCACGTCTATTATACGGTTTCACAGGCAGCGGAAACCTGTGTCAGAATTTCGTTCGGAAAGAGGTTTGTTTAGAAAAGAATGCTCCCCTGGCGGTGGAAGGTGGAAATAAAAGATTTTCCTGAGCGTACGAGCATGTCCGTTATACGGTGCCGAAGACATCGGAGACCCGAGCCAGAGTTTCGTTTTTAAAAAAAATTACGTTTATTACACGGACCCGGGCAACGCCGGGCGGATCAGCTAGAATAATCTACTCTATTAAAATCCATGCGCGTATATAAATCTATGTAACCTCAAAAACTCGAGGGCTCAGGGCTACGAAATTTGGCACACGGGTTGCTGGTACGGGGCCCATGAACGATTGGGTAAAAAAAATTCGAAAATTTTAAATAGATTTTTTTTTAATTTTATGTGTTTGACGAATTTTTGTCATTTTTTATGTTTAACCCGTAATCACGCGAGTTTTAACCAGTTCTAAATGTTTACTGCAATGTGAGATATGCATATTATGGGCGCCAAATGCAGTACTAAGAAACTGTAGCGGGTATTATACACTGTAAAAAATGACCAATGTTTCTTATTTTATGAAAATATGCTATAACCACGAACGAAAATATAATATAATCTTCTGAGTTTTCCGAAATTTCAAATAGCATGTTACATTGTCTTTTGAATCCCTAGAAACGAATACATTTTCAAAATTTAAAGAATAATTTATAAAAACAAATTATTTTTAGCTGCCCGAATTTTCCAGAAACGTTTCCGAAGGGTTTTTAAAGTGTATTAATTAGTGTCCTCAGGCTGGAATACCTGTTTTTCGAATATTATCCATTCTCAAGTACACGTTTTCAGCCGCATAAGTTAATTTATACATGAAAGAGTAAAGAACTTTATGTATTTTAATGTTATTAACGCTGTTAATTTTGCATGTTTGTCTGTTAAACATTTTTTTTGAGCATGAAAATGTTTACTTCAGAATTGATAGCATTCGAAAAACAGGTATTCCGAGCTGAGGACACTATAAAATCCCTTCGGAAACGTTTCTGAAAAATACGGGCAGCTAAAAATAATTTGTTTTTATAAATTATTCTTTAAATTTTGAAAATGTATTCGTTTCTGTTGATTCAAAAGACAATGTAACATGCTATTTGAAATTTCGGATAATTCAGAAGATTATATTATACTTTCGTTCGTGGTTATAGCATATTTTCATAAAATAAGAAACATTGGTCATTTTTTACAGTGTACGATAATTCTTTTACCTCGCATGGAAATAATTAGAGATTATTTAATTGCGCTTAACTATTACCTTTTTAAAAAAATAAAGAAAAACATTTCATCACAAACATCAACAAAACTTTTTATTATATTTATTCCCTTATTTCAAAGGTATCGTTTTATCGTCTGCTGCCATAGCAACATGATAAATTAAGTTTCATTTAAAAAAATGCACAGTAGTAGAACAATATTTTTCTAAATCGTATATTTATTGAACAACTCAACACTTTAACAGGGGGATTAAATTCATTTTATTCACATATTAGAATTAAGTTCATGAACTCCCGTGCGTAGAACGGGTTAAACAGCTAGTGAAAGAAAATAATTTGCGAGTAATCGCGTTAATGTGCAAATGTGTTTCAAAATGTCAGCCACCCTAGAATTTCAAACTGCTCTATCTAAGCCATTTTTTAAGCTAGAGGTAAGCCAAAAAATGCTCTGGAATCCTCGTATCAAGGCCTAACATTTAATTAAAAAAAAGTTTGAATTTTTAACTTTTTTGTACATTTATTTTAGTTTTAAAATTTTAAGTGGCCGCCATCTTGAAACAAAATGGCGGACCAAGCTGGCCAACGAACTCGGTTGAGACATTGGTGAGCTTAATACACACAATTAGTTTCATCAAAATTGATTTATAAATACGAGCGTTATCGTATGACATAGGTCAGATATATATATATATATATATATATATATATATAAATCAACATTTGAACGGAGGGTGGTTTTGGGGTCTGGGGGTCATGATCGGTGAAAATATATCGAAATGTTTCGAAACTGCTCTCCTCCGAACGGCTGCAATAGGTAGCTTTATACTTTTTTGTATTGAAAGCTACCTAAAAGAAAATCGAATTGTAAAATATTCATCCCATACAACTCTATGAAAAATCTTTTTTTTTTTTGCGATAATTTTTCTTCCGAAATTGTATGGCATTGTATTCATGGGCGCCCGCTGTATTCAATGTAAGAGAATTAGTTCAGGGAGTTAGCGCTGCGTTCTATTATGAAACTCAGTGGCCGAAGTAGATGGATGCCCCCACTGAGGTTTTAGAGATCTTATGTATGTCCCACTTATAAATCTGATGGGTTAGGTCAGTGTTTTGCAAATGTCAGTCCACGATCCAGCACCGGCCAGCAAAATTAAAATGGCCGTGTACAAAAAGGCAAGGGCGGATCCAGATAGTCCTTTTAGCAGGGGCGATACAGAGTTATATGTAATCGATATAATATTGTAAAATACAAACCCTAAAAACGAAGCCTCTCTATAAGGAAAACCATACAATTATACTTGTTAAGAGGAAATCTGTCTAAAACGGAATTTTATTTCAGTAGTAGCTATTTCGTGGTCAGAGGTTTTAAGCATATGTAAAAAGGTATAGTGAGTTATTATTTACGATAAGTCATAATTTTTGCAGTGTAATTCATAGGCAAAATCTTTGAAAACCGTACCTGTCTATAACGGAATCCTGTCTTAAATGGAGAAAAATCAAGGTTCCGACGGAAGAAATATAATGCATATCTACTAACTAAAATGGAAGCCTGTCTAAAACAGAATTTTTTTCCGGTACTTAACGACTCCGTTTCATATGTTTTACTGTACTTTATAGTTCATTATTAATTGTTAAATTAACAGAAAACTAATACAGTAAAATCACGTTAGACGGAATCGCCTGGGACTAAAAAAAAGATCTGTTTTAGGCATTTTTTCTTCATAGTATATATAATTTTATCCCATTCCTTCATGAAAATTTTCCATTTATGGTAGGACTGCATTATAAAGAGTTTCCGTTTTCAATGGTTTTACTGTACTAAGTGTGTTTATAATGATTTACAAAAAGAAGTACAGTAAAATCTGCGAAACGGAATCGTCTTAGCAGGCATAATTGCAGGACATTCCTTCCTTCGGAACCATGAGGTTTATCCAAGATTAATTTTAACACAATTCTTCAAATCGGTAAAGAAATCATACAAAATACCAATTTGAATAATTGTGTTAAAATTAATCTTGTGTTATCGCGTATCCAGCGTTTACTGGAGTTCCAAATTACCTGTGATTTATTCTGTTGAGCTGATTCACATATCGGACCAGATGTTAAGATCAATAAGGTTAACTGGATGAATTAGGTCCCACAGATTCGACTGAGATGGCTCAGTTGGTAAAGCATGGCAGCTTCAGCCAAGATATCCCAGGTTTGAATCCTGGCCCGGACAGTTTCCGTCCAGTTGGAAAATTACAACCATGAAGTTTATCCTTTTAAAAGCTATGAGAAAACTGAATTTGTCTATGATATAATACTGCATTAAATGGAAAAAAAATCATGCTTCAAGGAAATTAATACCATACAATTATACCTGCTAAGTAGGAATCCTCAATAAAACAGAACTTTTCTTTTGTCCCTATAGCGATTCTCCCTTAGCAGATTTTACTATCATTAGAATGTCTCTTTATGAAATAATTTTAGTTCGTTAAAATAAATAAATAAATAAATAAATAAATGCTCCAAACATGCATAGAACAATTGTACCTAATACTCATTCTCAAAATAATAACAATAGAAAATAAAAAAATTAGGACGAACGATTAGGTACAGTTCGATATTTTTTACTAAAGATATTTTTTAAATGTTTGTCATTTTTGGATTGCTTTTTTTCGATGAGCTCATTTCCCAGTATTCTTAGTTAAGTTACTTAAATCCCCACCCCCCTTGCTTTTGCTACCAGCTAATGTAATTTCTAACCCTATGTGACGGGGATGTGTAACGTAGGTTACAGGCTCTTCGGGAAATTTTCTTCGAAGTCTTTCAAAATATTTAAAATGATCATTAGGATTATCTTAATTTTCACAACAATTTCAATGTCATAACTAAAACAAAATAGTAGTTACACTTACCGCAGCGGATGGAGATTGGGGAAGGGGAGGGGAGGGGAGGGGGATTTAGGAGTTAAATGACTAATTAAAATTGATAAGATAAATACAAAATTGTATTATGATGCATAACTGAAAAGTGTATAAGCAATGAAAAATTAGCATGAAGTTGTTTCAAGGCTTTATAACAAGGAATCCTTTGAATGCAAAATACAATATAAAAGATAAGTTGAAACAGGACCAAAACATTATTTTGCTGTTGCAGTTTTTGATTCTCTGTTGTCATTTCACTCTAAGAAAGGAGAGCTCCTTTATGAAAGCTGCGAAACAGCTACCATTATCTATCTGAAAGCGAAATATATATTTGACTGTGTGTTTTACGATACATTGGTTATCACGTGTGAAAATGAATAACAAAGGACAGGGGAAAAATTCCGTTTTAGAAAAGTGTTACCCAGATTTAATTGTATGGTGTTCATTTTGTTGGGGCATTGGAATGTTTGTTTAAAACAGGATTATGTTATAGTCAGGCATGGCCGCAGCCGGAGGAGTAGGCCAAGGTCCTGACTCCACTTATTTTCATTTGCAAAGCTTAAAACCTAAAAAGTTGCCACTGCCTCTCCGGAAAAAACTTATGGCTACCGTTTTGTAGTGCAATTTGGTTTTAACAGGTATTTCGATTTTGAAACATGTTCCAAGTGAAAACTTAGTGGAGAGAATAAAAATAATAAGATTATGCATATTAGTATATAACAAAAGAAAATTTCAGGCAGCTCGGACTTTTAACTAATTCCGACTTCTTTTGTCTAACTCATTTCTCACCCATTTTTGTTTTCGCCAAGATGATTTTTCGAAGAATGGTAAAAAAAAGGATTAACTCAATAGGGCGGAGACAGTTCTTAAGAAGCGTTATGAATAATTGATGAGTCTATTAGCAACCAGTTCTGTTCTGAAGATATCCTACTATAACACTGACCATCTCTATCGGAGAAAGAAATGACATTGTCACTCTTTCACTGGTATCTTTCCTATAACATTTCGTAAAAACTTCAATGAAAAAAAAAAGCGAGCAAGAATTTTTTTCCTGATTATAATGAAATATTATAAAAACGTATAAGTAACAAAAGAAAACAAGTCTGTTTAAACTATTTTATGAGGGGCGATCGCCCTCCTCCCCCTCCCTATGATCCACATCTGACGAAAGGTCTCAAAAGAGGGATGTATCATTTTTGGTTTCTTGCTCTCTGATGAAAATGAGACATTCGTTAAATATTTGTAGGGATTATGAAGGTTAATCCGCAACTTGCTTATTTGATTTTTCATGACAACCCATAAAAAGATAAAAAGAAAGGGAAGATTGCAGAGTCCAGTTAAAATTACTTCAGATTAATTTAGTTTGTGTTATTTTATTATTTCTGCAAGGTAAAATGTTTTTTTTTTTTTAAATAAAATATTTGAACATTGTATGTAACCCTTTAAATCAGTTTTCTTTTACCAATAAATTTATCTTAACTATACGTAATGACTGTATATAAAAATGGGGATGAAAAAAATTTTGTGGGTTGCGAAGAATAAGTGTGGCCAGGCCGCGGAAAAAAAAAAAAAAAAAAAAAAAAAAAAAAAAAAAAAAAAGCAGAATTGCAAAACGGTGGGTTAGGTACCTGGGAAGTTTCCTCTGTTCTCTGCAGATTTTTGTGTGAAAGTATGTGAAAAAATGTGTGCAGGCATATGAGTATAAAATCACATAAATGTGCCATATTTGTATTTTCTAATCCGTTTCCTGTCCGTTTCCTTTTATTTTGACCATGACCAAGGATACCAATTGTATAAAGTTTTGTTGAAGCTAAAATTTAAAAAAATGTCATGATTTCATACAATTAAAAGCAAAATACTAAAAAAAATTTGAAGATCAAAAATTTATAAATGATAATAATTTCGGATATAAATTTGAATCAAAACGAATCGTTGCTACAGGTAAATACACAAATTTTTCTCATATTTTTTATTTATGTAAGAGAAATCCGATATTCAGCTTTTTTTAATAAAGTAGATAATTCAGATAAGTAACGGAAAATATCCTAATTTTTCACGCGAAACGATCACAAAACACGTACTAAATTAGTAATCCGAAATCCGATACAGTCTTTCTTTAGAGAGTATAACAACAAAGACCGATGATAAACTTTCTTAGAACACAAACACAGAGTTCAAAAGTATCCTTCAAAATCAGTTTGAATATATCCAAGGCTAAAGGAAAACAGAGATTCCTGTAATTATGGTTTTAAGACCGGTGAAACTAAAAAGACAAAAATCGAGCTCTATTTTTTCAGAGAATTATTTTATTCTGTAGATTTTTTCCTTGTCAGTCCCTTGACATCAATATCATTTAGAAAATGTAGCGTTTTGGGGAACAGAGTCCGGAACCGATTTCCACCACTAACCTATGGGGATTTTCATAATATCTCCACATAGAATGGTGCATTGAAAAAAAAAAATTGTTGATTTTATAGAAGAAAACTGCCAGCCAGGATGTAAATATTTAAAATATAATTGAATCTTAAACGTTCTGAAAAATATTTAGGTGGAATCTTTCATGATTTTCCGACTGCTAGATTTATTTTGCAAAGCATTATCTACAAAATTTCTCCATAAGGATAAAAGAAAATACTAAATAAATAATTTGTTTCTAAGTTACACAATACAAAAACCTGTTGATTTTACAGAAAACGACTGTTAGCCAGGGCGCCAGTAAAAAACTTTTTATTTTATGAAAAAAAAAAATATGTAGGGGAGATTAGGGAGGAATGGGACATTTGCAGTAATGCTTAAAATAAGCTTTATTTTTAATTTATGACTCTTCCACCAGATGAAGTATTCATTGCATTATACTCGTTGCTGTAAATCTTTTTAGTTGCAAGCACTTATATGAGTTTGTGAATTAAAAAGACTATTTTGCAATATCAAAAGTAACTAACTACTCAGATTTTTAATCTAAATTTTCAATATCATTCTTTGTTACTAAGTTAATTGTTTTTAATTTTTTGTAAACGTAACAACATATCTTTTATGAATGAACAGCCTAAAAGTTAAGCTAAAAGCCACATGCTTGTTGTAAAAACCTATTTTTTTTATGTTGCTCTAAGGGAGGGATGGGACACTATGACTCATGGAGGGATGGGACATGTGCCATCCCTCCCAAATGCTATCTCTATCCAAATAATTATGTTTAATTACATGCAATTGTTAGGTATTTTATATTTATAAGACTATCTTGTTTCGAAGCTGAATAGTGTAACAAATAAAACTTATTATTTTGCAAATTAAAAAGGAATTTTAACTACTTTCATTTTTGTACATGACACCTGTGATGAAAGTATTGATATCACTATAAATGAACCTGAAAATATACAAGAAATAGATTGGTGTAAAGATGAACCAAATATAGGTTTAAATGAATTTCTTTTAGTAGATTTTTAACAAAAAAATCTGTTATTCACTATATTGGAAGTGTTAAAAGCAAAGATGAGGAAGATTTGAGCTTTAAGATACTATTTATGAGGAGAAATGAAAAAGGATATTTCATCTTCCCGCAAGAAAATGATTGTTCCATCATTGATGAACAAGACACAATTACAAAGTTACATCCACCAAAAATAACCGGCAGCACTAGTCGGGCACAAGCATATTTTTCATTTGATTTGCATTTTACAAAGTATAATATAAGATAAAATAAATGCTGTGATTTACAATAAACCTAATAAATGTAAAGGTCACACTGTCTTTGTCATTTTTTCACCACATTTTAGAAAATTATGCATGAATTTTCATTTTAAAAACATGTCCCGTCCCTCCCTAACATGAGGGAGGGATGGGACATTTTTCTTGTTAATTTAACTGGCTTATTAACCTAAAAGTTGAACTATTATCATCAAATCTATATATTTTAAATATGTTAAAATGCTTCAAGATGTTATTCTGAAAATCTCAATTTTATACAAGCGAAACATAATTTAAAGATACACAAATATTATAATACAGACATACATACAATAAATACAATAATCCAACATAGAGTGAAAAATTAGCCAGAGCCAGGAATCGAACCTGGGTCCACAGCGTTCCGGGCTGTCGCTCTGACCACTGAGCGATTCCTGGCTCTGGCTAATTTTTAACTCCATGTTGGATTATTGTATTTATTGTATGTATGTCTGTATTATAATATTTGTGTATCTTTAATTGCTGAATGCAGGCGTTGTTTATGTGTGTTTTATGAAACATAATCTGTAAAAAGTATTTTTGTTAAAATTGTCCCATCCCTCCCTAATCTCCCCTATTTATTACGAACTGTCTGTTATTTTAACAGATTTTCCAGTAAAAGGTTTGCAGATTATTTTGGATAAAATAAAAAGTTTTTTACTGGTGTCCTGGCTGGCAGATTTTTACTGTAAAATCAACAAGATATTTTTTACAGTGTTATTACAGTGTATTCATTAGTCATTATTCAGAATTTGTGAAACTCAGTTCCTAGACGCATTAATGCCAAAAAACATTTAAGGATGGCCCCACGTCCTATTGATAAAGATGTTTGCTTTACTAAGTATTTTCATTATTTTGATCCCCACCTACACGTGGAAAATAGTTAGGATCAAAGGGAATGCTATAGATCAAATGGTTAGGATCAAAGGGTGCTATAGATGAGAAGCTGCACTGCTGTTTCTCATATACTTAATTTATGTAAGGAAAATGTGATATTCAGCCTCTTTGAATAAATAACGGAAAATCGACAAATCTTTCCAAGATGACCAAAAAACGTGTTAAATTATAGTAATCTCAAGTCCAATAGAAGGTTATAACAACTAAGGCCGATAAACTTTCAATGAACACAAAAACTGGGTTCAACAGCATCTTTCAAGATCAGTTTCAGTATTTTCAAGGCTTGAGGAAAACACCGATTCCTGTAATTATAGTCTTAAGACCGGTGAAACTCAAAAAGTAAAAAAAAAAAAAAATCAAGCTCTATATCCTCGGTGACTTATTTCGCTCTGTAGATTTTTCTCACGGTTCACGGTCTAGAAGCAGCTATCAATTTCTTCCGAATAAAATATGAGCCAGACATGCATATTATGTTGGTCATGGAAATCTAGTATTTGTATGGGACTTCTCTCAGTCTGTTTCCGTTAACTTTAGCGATCCTCATTTGAATAAACGATTAAATATTTAGGACAAATGCGTGCTTATAGACTAATTTTAAAGCATATAATAAAAAGTAGTTGAAGGTTTTCGATAAGAATAGGGCGTCCATAATTTAATTGGAACGAAAATAATATCATAAAAGCAAGCTTTCTCTTTAATTATTATTGTTTTTAATTTTCTAAGAAACATCAAGGATATTTTTCTAAATATATTTAGTATGGAAGTAATTGATTTTTTAAAAGTTTGATTTAAATAGCTAAACTTAAAAATGTATCATATACATTATTTTTAACAGAGATGAAAAATACGATATGAACAAAGTTTCTCTTATATTTATTTATTTTTATACTTATTATATTTATATTTTACGCCCCACCCCCCTTCCCACCAAATAAAATAAAATAAGTAAATAAATCGCAAAGGGACGGTGGGATCGCAAAGGATCGGGGAAAGTTTCATTTTAAGCAGGTCTCCGTCTTAGAAGGCATAGATGCATGTTAATCTTTTCTTGGAGTGAATATAAATAATTCCGTTTAAGACAGGAATAGCAAAGGGGACCAAGGAAATTTTTTTAACGCAAGTTTTCGCCTTAGCAGGTATAGTTGTATGCCAATCTTTTCAGGGTCGGCCATAAAATAATTCCGTTTAAGACAGGATTCAGTCAAAAGCAGGTTCAATTTTTACAGGTATTTACTTTACAAAATTTGAAATTAATTCCATATACATATTTGTCAACGAGAATGTTTGAATCCAATTTATTATTTTTTAAATATATTTCATATAAACAGCTTAACGCTTTAATCTATGGAATAAAGTTCTGGAATTTTAAGATTCTATATTAATTAGTAAAATTTTTAGAGCTACGCAAAGAGATTTTCGTCAGACTGGCATCTTATTTTAATAAAAAGCTATATTTTGAAAAATAATTACATGACCAAAAAAAAAATGTTTTATTACATTTTTTGGGAGCAAAATGACAGGCTAAGTTCATACAATTTCATAAGAATATGATGATAATAGTTTGAGTTATCATTGTTGAAGTGAGCATATTATGAGGAAAAGCATAAATTTAAAGAAAAACGTCTTTTAAAGTATAAAAATTAACAAACTTTAAGTTTTACACTGGGAATGCCGTTGCAATATCATAATATATTATTGCTATGTTCGTAATTGTTTTTCAAACATTGTTACAGGAAGATGTTACAATGTCGTCATTTTGATATTTATGTATATCTGTTTGAAAAACTAAATTCTGATGCAAGTTTCCCTCCAAAAATAAATGTTTTTTGTAACATTTATGTATTTTGATTGACAGTTGAACATGATATTTCAAATTGTTCGTATGATCAGCAGCGCAACTCCATCTCAGTAAAGGTAGCCGTTTCCACTCTGGATTCAGAAGAGCACGTCTGCACTCGAATATTGGGGATGAGAAATGATGATACCAGTACTAAAAAATAAAAAATAAAGTTTCTAATTAAGGAAAAAAATTATTGCACTGTTTTTGCAAAAATGATTATCATCTTTAGGGGTAAGACAAGCTGGCTGTTGTCATGATATGGCAGTGCAAGTGTTTCACGGCAGACATTTTAGGATGCTATTTCCTATTTTGCATTACAGTCAAACTCGGTTACAACGAAGACGAGGGGCTCGCAGCATTTGCTCGTTACAACAGAGTTCTCGCAATATTCAAATTTTAAATTTAAGAAAATAAGTAAAAGTTTAGTTAAAATTTATTTATCATTACAGAATTATTCATCTGACAGGAGCAACTCTACATTTTAAAAATAACAAGATTAACACTTTGACAGCCGTAATGTTAAAAATTTTTGTGATACCCGACCCAACTTTTTGTTTTGCAATTAGCGAAAAGTGACATCAAATAATCATATACATATTTTTTTTTATCTATTTTATACAGCTAAATAAATTTATTAAGTGCGAATCACGTGTGTACCACGCGGCCTGAATTTTTTTTTTTTTTTTCTTTTTTTTTTTTTTTTTTTGCCTGATGGGCTGCGTGATGTACATGTGATTTGCATATCAGTCATGCTCAAACTTGCATATTTATGACTCGCACGAACAGTTATATGCGTTTACCTATATTTACTTAGTTATATGCGTTTACCAGTTAGTTATATTGCAAATTGGCCTAAATAGTGTAATGATAAAACACGTATAACAAGCCACAGCTTCCAAATTGGGAATACTTAATATGTAATATATTGTATTGGTTTATTGTATTTATGTAATGTACTATATAAACCAAGTATGACACGATAAGTATCGAGTGTTCATAATTTGGGAGCGCTGTGTACACGTAGTTGAAATTCTGGCTCAAACTCTATAAATCTGTTCAACCGGCCCCCACATTTCTATTACCCATAAGCATTTCCGTATAGATGAATCGCGGGTGAACAATGAAGACTGAAAGATAAATTTTAATGTGAAGCAAAGGATTCACGTAACGCATTGAAGAAATTCAGTGTGAATCGTATTTGATTCATACGGCGGCCAGGTGTTTTATGGTACATAGTACCACTATGTGATTTATGGTACCTTGATATTTACTGTAATTTTTATTTCAACTCTTAATTTATGAATAGGAGATATTCTACAAAAATTAATTGAAGAAATTGTGTTTATCCTTTACTTATTAATTTAAAAAAAAGTTTTCAAAAAAAGTTTTGTGTGTGTGTATTACTAGAATTTTTTTTTATGTTACAAGCTGTAAGAAATATGTTTTGTGCTACAAGAAGTATGTTCCTCTGGTTACTTCAGAGATCTCAGAAAGGGGAAAATACCACTATTTATTTACTTCGTGGAAAGAAGCTGTATTTTAAGAAGAATGGACACATAAATGAGAATCGCTTTGAGGAAACAGTGTAGAGCGCGCATGAATTAACACATTTTGTTCTGACAAGTGTGGAAAATCGATTTTTTTTCTTAACAGTTTTCAATTTTTTTTCTCATTACATCCAAGTTTTTCTCGTTATAGCCGAGTTTTCTGAAACATAATTTTATATTGGATCAACAAATTTTACTTTCTTCTATATTAAAAAAAGTATAGGATTTGTAAAAAATTTCACCTTCCACTTATCGACGGATTTATACGTTTTAGAAGCCTGAGCACGATTTGACTGTTTTTAGAAAATGTCTATCTGTGTGTCTGTGTGTATGCATGTATGTCTGTATGTAACACAAATTTTGTGGCCTCTCAAACTCAAGAACTAGTGCGCGAAATTTGGTGTGTGGCACTGCCATGCTGCCATTTTTACGATTTCCGAAATAGCTGTATCTTAAGAACTAATGCACGGACTTTCACAAAACTTCATATTCTGTTAGACTTTGACGTAAATAGAGGCTGATTCAATTTCGACTATGATAAATCAACATGGGATGCTTGGATCCTGAGCTTGATAGAATATTCCTAATTTTGTCCAGAATCAATTGTTGCAATTTAGGAACGTGATTTTTTCTAATATTATTCATTGATTCCTTTATTTCTGTGCTAAATTCAAAGAAAGCCATTATACTTCATCTTCATATCCATAATTGTTGCTGTATGAGTATACTATTTAAATTAATGTATTATAATGACACAGGTGAAAGTTTTGTGATACTCACAGGCACAGTAAATAAGTTTTTCTTTCTTTTCGCTCGTTAAAATCCTGTTCTCATACCATCTACTTTGTGTCCAAAAATGGACTGACTGATTTTAAATTTCAATAACTTGCAAACGGTGACAGATATTAAAAGAAATTCTTGCAGGAGAGTTATGTAAGATTTCAGAAGTTTTTTTACTGGATTCCTGATTTTAGTTTGAATTTCCAGCAATAGATGGCACTGCGAGCTATAGCCGTCCAATCAAGGCAGAAGCAGAAATGACCCAGCATTGATGCGAAGGAAGGAGGTTAAATATATGGAGTGGGTCTCATTCACCAATACAATCTTGTTTTTAGGGTCCGATTCTGAGACCCACTCCATATATTTAATATCCTTCCTTCGCATCAATGCTGGGTGATTTTAGTTCGGGCATCCATTGAGCGCCTATTGCTTTTACCGCCATCTATCGCTGCTATTTCAAACTAAAACCGGGAATCGCAGTAAAAAACTCCTGACATCCCACATTACTCTCCTGCAATATTTTTTAAAAATATCTGTCATCGTTTGCAAGTTATTGAATTTTAAAATAAATCAGTCAATTTTAGGACAGCCGGTATGTACTTATAAAGGAGTTCGCCTGTACTGGTTTAAAATGTAACATTAAATAGGATGATAAAAGTAGATCCTCTCCCATTTAGAATTTATACTTGAAGTTCTAATTAGCGATGAAGTTCCATTTCTTTCACTATAGAATTTTTTATCGTTGTCAGAAATGTGTTATTCACTTTTAGACGGCTGCCAAAAACTGGATGTTTTTTTATCACTCATGTATCACTTCTAAATACTGCATAATTTAAATTTTCACATCATCGAAAAAATGCACTTTCGAAAGATATTTGCTTGAAAGCTATTGCTCAATTTACAGACTTTTTAAATACTTTCCAAGCATGGATTTTTAAAAATCTATCTCAACGATGAGCATTTTTTTGCTACAATAATGTAAAACAACTAGTAGTTTTGATTTACCACAATTGGCAACTGATTGCCCGGACCAAATTAATAAGAAAAATCAAATAAACCGTAAGATCAGATTAACTATAAAATACCACACTAAACTAAAATATATCAACGAAAAGACAGATTTTCATATTTTACTGAGCGTAAAATTAATATCAAGTTAAGTTAAATAGATTAAAAGATATGTGGCATCATAATATACTCGGAATTGTATTTAATTTTCAAAATACTTTTCTGATAATCGGTATTATGCAAGAGTATGATTTTCTTTTGCTAACTCTCGGAATAGAATAAATATTTTGTATGTTTATCACGTTTTTTAGATCTATCCAGTATGCGTGATCATAGATATTTTGTCCAAAATATGCAAAAAAAAAAAGTTCATGACAATAACAATACTTTTTTTTCTCTTTTTGACAATCTAATTTTGTTTTCAAACTTCTGCAGGCTGCTTTGTCTGTGTTTGTTGCTGATCATTGCCATTCCTAAAATGTCTAATTACAAATGAATTGGCCCATTTTCTGCATTCCACGATAAATGTGGATCTCCAGTTTATCTAAAATCTAAATTCACATTTTTTTAAAAAGAAAAACTTAAAAAATTCTTCCATTAGCAGATTAATTTGGTTTACACTCTTTTCCTTAACGTGGCCTGGTTAATCTGAAGAATACAAAGAAAAAAAAAAAGTCATTTATTCCAGTTGTCACCAGTAAAAATTTAAAAGACATTAATAATATAATTCAGAAAAATACTTTACAAGGAATTCAGGTATAAAAATTCCAATTTCCCCTGTGTTTGATATTTTCGGCACGCCCATAAACCTACATTCCACATAATGTTACGTTTAAGTAATACACGAAAGATTGAAGTCATTAAATTACAGTTTACAATTTTTTTGTACGATTTTTGTCTTTTATTGTGTTTTAAATATTTTTATTCTACCTTTCGCACACCCGAGAGCACTTATATGACTAATGTCTATAATAATAAATAACGTCTAGAGCCTATCATGTTGGAAAATGGAAATGCTCATATGAATTTCTTTCTGTATTTTAGAGTAAAACGAACTGACCCGAAGTAATGAAATTTTATTAATTACTCTATATTTGTATAAATTTATGGAACATCCGTTATCGATATTGATAATAACTGAATGCATTCATAATTTTTCAGAATTAATTTTGAATTTTATATTATTAAATAATATATCATCAGAAATATTGACACTTGTTTAATTGCAGCGGCCACTTCCGACATCACTTGGCAATGATTACTCAAATTACCGAACGGATATCTGCCACTATATCGCTACGCCTCCCACTAAAACAAAGATACAGATTCATACATCTGAAAGAAAAAAAATAAAATGACAACGTGTAACTCAGAAAAAGTAAATTTAAAAACTATATTTAAATGTTGAACACACTAGCTGAAGTATTATGAATCAATTATCATAATGATTCACAAGCATTTGTATCAAGAATGTACACTATATTGCCAAAAGTCACCGGAGACTTTCGATTTTAGAGGTTTTGTCGAATATCTACAGAAGTACTTAACGAATTCTTTGAAACTTCAGGAAAATAAAGAACATGTGTTTATACTCACATTTTGTAGTGGAGGTTTGGTCAGGAGGGCAATTAGGGGACAAACAAAAAACTGAATAAAAAAACGTAATACTTGTGGCCACCCTGTAAAAAAAACAAAAAACGAAATGATCTGTAGCTGTAGCAAATGATTATGGGATACCTGTATAACATTTGTATAAGAATGCACGTATAATGATATATATATATATATATATATATATATATATTGATTTTTTTTTTTAATCAAGAAATTTCTACATGTGTTTTATTTAGAACATGCAGGATTTGCAACCACCACTTTTAGAAAACTTGACAAAGCACAGTAGAAACAATGTGCTGTAATTAGATTATATATATATCAAATATTTGATGAAATATAGGCATTTTTATGAAATAATGTTTAACTTCGTATGCGCGAACATTTTTTGCATAGTTTAGCAGTCAACTATAAAATAACAACTCATATAAAAAGGCAAGCCGAATATCGTGAAAATTCAGAAAGATATCATGCGATATAGCGAGCTCAATTTCAGTTGTTTTCTAAAAGTAGCTAAAATGATAAGTTATGTTCCATAAATTGTCATTTTTTATTAACTGACTTAAAAAAAAAAAAAAACGTATTTAACGCATATCTACGCGTAGCTTTTCAAAAGATGCTTTAATTTTGATAATTCTTTTTTTGTTGGAATGGATGGGCTCGTTCTGATGGTTCTTCCAAGAAATCTAAAATATCAATAAAAATGCAAATAAAAGAAATAATAAATGAAACAAAATGACAATTTGCGGAAAATCCCTTATCCTCATGTAGCTACTTTTAGAAAACAACTGAAATTCAGTTCACTCTATCGTCGATATCTTTCTGAATTTTCACGATATTCGACTGGCCTTTTTATATCAGTTGTTCTTTTATAGTTGACTATTACATTATGTAAAACAAATTTTGCTATTTTTTGTGCAAGCGCAGTTAAAAATTATTTTTTACAAATGCTCATATTTCATCATATATTTAATATATGTATTGTGTATATTATTTCTACTGCACTTTGCCAAGTTTTCTGAAAGTGACATGATATGATTCAAATATGATAAAATGATTCAAAATTTGATAATATGATAATATGATTCAAAACCCTGCATGCTATACACACACACACACACACACACATATATATATATATATATAATAAATAAAAAAACCCATGCAAAAATTTCTTGATTTTTTTAAAGAAACCTTTTTATGTCCACGATAGTATGTGTTTTTACACAAGTAAACATAATGCTCACACAGGACAGGAGCGACATGGTCATTATGCTACAGCTACAGATCATTTTGAGAATTTCATTTTACAGGGGAACAGCTTAATTAATTTCTTTACTCAATTTGTTGTTTGCCCCCTAATTGTTTTTGTTACTAAACCTTCCCTGAAAAATATGAGACCAAACGTGTTTTTTACATTTCCGAAGTTCCAGAAGAGTTCGTCAAGTACTTCTCTAGATATTCGACAAAAGTCTAATATCGAAGACTTTTGGCCATATAGTGTATATCACGAGGATAATAATGAAAGGCGGTTTTTAAGTGGTCACAGTTTATAAAAAAAAAAGGTACTTTGGTGCAAGATGAGAAAATTTCTTTGTATAAGTATGGTATATGAATACTGAGCTCCATATATAATTATTAGTTTTGAGTCAGCGGTCAGAAGCATGCAAGGCAAATAAAGCTTGCAAGGCAAAGAAAGAAAATAGTCCACGTTGTCAATATTAAATATTAGTGTTCTCATTTACCATTATCTTAATGCATATTTCTCTAATTAAACTATGTTTATCTAATTAATAAATGATTCGCTAATCATGTAAGGGAATGTGGAGTCTTTGTAGGAGTCATCAATAAAATAATAAATTAAATAGCCGACGAATGTAAAATCAGTTTTCATATTCTGAGTCATTGAAATTAAACTCTCTAACACAGAGGGCTGTATAGGGAGTTGTATTGGTCAGAATAGGATGGAATTTAAACACTAAGTTTAAAGCTCAAGATTTTTTTTAAATATACAAGAGTTACAGATAGACAGTTCTGTAAGCCTTGTGGTTCTTATTTTGCATAAATGGAGTGTTTCTGCGCATTCTATATATATACGAATCCGTTTAAAAGAAAGAAAGGCATTGCATAATAGAGGCTTGAGGTTACCCGATGCACAATGCTGACCTTGAAATATATTCATATTAGTAAAGATTTCCCTTGAATGATGAGAACGTCGCTGATACGATGTGATTAGAGTATTTCGTCTGCAGAAGAACGTGAATAGACTACTTTTTATACTGTTTTTATTAAAATAAATTTCGAGTCAATGATCTGTTGTCCAGATTTCCTGTTATTACAACACATACGAATCCTTCCGAGCAATCTGAGTCAAGAAGTTTAATTTAGGCAAAACTGTGTGATAGTTATGCTTTAGTACAGATGTTCCCAACCTGGGGTGCACGTACCCCTAGGGGTACGTGGCGGGCCTGCTGGGGGTACGTGAAAATCATATCGGTAATGGCGGAAATCACAAAAATGATTTAACTGAAAACACATAAAGAAAGTTGGTAGTTTTGGATTACAAAGTTAGTCTCATGTGTTACTCCAATATGTTACATTCAAAATGAGGGTAAAAGCCCACTAGACTTAATAATCCATTGATAATTCTATGCCACTAGCTCCGCCTACTGCTGATCATATTGCATGAGTACTTATATATTTTCCCAATCTCTGCTAAAACTTCCATTAATCATTTTACAATGTTCTTTTCCCACGCCTTATTTATTCCCGTTTCTAATAATAATTACAAAACGCCTAAATTACGCCAGAGCTTCTGGTTTTAATGTTTTATTTTAAAACGTGTTGAAAAGCAGGCCCTTATTTTCATTTTCGAATAGGCTGAGTTATATCACTAATGTATACTTATTGGTAAGCTTCCTTCCTTTTAATGAGTATTTAATTTGAAGTGTTTACTTATTATTTGAATGATTTGGCTTATATTTAAAATGGATAACTAGTTGAAATCTGGAACTCTTAAGAGTATTGCAACTGCGATTGAGATTCAACCTGATGATTCGGGAACTGCAAGTTCTTCAAAACAATTTGATTATTTAGAATTGCAAGAGAACATAGGTGCAGCTGTTAATAGGCATGTTCTCATAACTGATAAATACTGAATAATAATACTTTATAATAACTTTAAGTAATACTGAAAACATCAGTGCTCCCATAATGAATAGAAAATATAATAATGGATAATTCTTGATATATGGATTTCGCATTTGTAATAATATGTGGGGGAGGAGAGGGGTGTGTGGGTGGTTATGATAAATGGGGGTACTCCGAACTAAAAAGCCTAAGCAAGGGGTACGTGAAAGAAAAAAGGTTGGGAAGCGCTGCAGGATTTAAAAATGCGAATAAAGCAACAAAAATGTAACTCCGACAATCATCTTCTATTGCATCATAAAATGGGTGTTATAGTCCTTGACAGAAAAAGAAACAAACTAGGTCTTTGCTAACGTCTTTTTGATAATAATAATAATAAATAAAATAAAATAAACTGAACATTTAACACCTTGACGTAACAAACTTAACGAAATTGGATCATCTTGATGTTGTTACCGTTCCTTCAAAATTACATTTCCTGAATTCACAAGTTTTCCCCGGTTTTAAAGAGATATATTTCCTTAAGAAATTTATTTTTGAAACTGAAACGCCTTCAGATTTCAAATAGCTCATTTTCTTTTCTTATCAAACAAGAATAGCGGTATTTCCTGGTTTTAAAAAAATGCAATAATGCATCAAAAAACAAATCTGTCTTTTCGTTGATGATTCATTTTATTTTTTCTCTTTTTGAATTTTTCTTTTGTTACTTGTGTAACACAAACTCTAAGTTAATTATCAATGAGTAAAAATAGCATGATTTAGACAGCCCAAAAATATTTGAAGAAAATATTGGAAAAAAACACATTTGCAGTATTTACATAACAACAATAAATGTTAATAAAATTATTTAATAATTATTTCGGGAGTTTTTTTTTCAATAGCACATGTAACAATTCAACAATACATGTTTTTTTTCCCCTAAAAAAAGACTTTCTCAAATACGGGTCATTCTATAGAAAGCTTTATTTAGACAGAATTCCAAAATAAACATTAGAATGTATGCCGTTAAGTTTGGACCTGGATCCAGTCAATAAGCGACGGAAAATTTGATCTCGCCTAATCTTTCCCTCGTTCATTTTATTTCTGTAGATCTTTAAAATATTCTAAAGTCTTCTTTAACAAAACAAAACAGATTTTATTTATAGGAAACGACACATATTTTTACACTGGTAACGAGCACACAACTATATACAATGGAAACATAAACATAACAACCTTTCAACAAAGGTTATCTCGATCGGTCTTCTCATTTCGCAACACTAAAACCGCGGGAAATTTTACTCACGTTTTATAAAATATTTTACACCAGAATTTTTATTTAAAACTATTTAATGTATTTATTTAACTTATGTTTGTACGGCTTATATTTAACTTATTTTATGAAGAAATTTCTGGTTCGAATCGACATATTCATTTGGTACGGATCAAAATGACCCGTCATCGCGGTTCTAGTGTTAAAGGGAAATGGATGCAGAAAAAACTTTTTCGCATATTTATAATTCTCGGATCTTTACGGCACTTCGTGGAAATTTCTAATTCATTTCTAAATTCATGTCTAAATTCATTTTAAGCAAAAAGTTGAAAAATTGATATTTTCGGCGTTTTTAACACTTTCCAGCATAGTTGAAAAGTGTTTATGAATTCGGTTTGTCTGTCTGTCTGTCCGTCCGTGCTCTAATTCGTGGAAATATATTCGGATTGTCATGCAATTGATCATGTTATTGAAGTTTACTATGGTATGTTCGGTATTGAAAATGAAGTGTGTAGCACTTATAGTTTTTTTTTTTTACAGGGACACTCAAAAGAATTACATTACATTACGGTCTATAGGAAAAAATTATTTGCGGTTTATTGTAATGCTATTACACAATTTCAAACATTTTGAAATTGATATATATCATTGAAGTGCACTACAAGCGGCTTACTATAAAATATGGTGTGCATATCACTTATAGTTCCTTTACAGGGACACTCAAAATAATTCCGTTACATTAGGATCTATCGAGAAAAATCGTTTGGGGTTTATTTTAATAATGTTTCACTATTTCAAACATATTGAAATTGATATAGTATATCACTAAGGTGCATTACAAAAGGCTTACTACAGAATATTTTTTGCATAGCAGTCATCTTTCATCACAACAATTACTGGAAGTGCATTTTCAGTTGCGGAACACGGTTTTAAATGTAACTCATTTTTGTCTATTACTTGGTGTGTTTAAATGCTATAGATCACATACAGGGCAGCACAAAATTCTCCGAGAACATTTTTGTTTGTTGACTTTAATTCTATAAGGGGAATTTAAAAATGTGCTTACGCTTTTCCTAACTCAACTAAAATTTAGCATTCTGTGTGTAGTGTATATAAAAATCTACAGATAATATACAGGTCTGTACAAAGGAATTCGGATGTTTTTCCGAGTATTGTTGATAATTTCTGAAATTGGGTTTTTATATATGTTATGCGTTTCCGAACTGTTTACTTAGAAAACCTTATTAAACGGTAAAGATTTGTAAAATTATTTTGGAAGTGCTGGAAAGAGTTGCATAATCTATGATTGACGCATGAATTTTTGTTCTTGTTTGCAAAATGAAGGGGGCCAAGCTCCCTTAACATCATTGTCACACAGACCTCCATTTTCCAAAAGTTATTTCTGATCCGCGATTTCAGACTTTACATTAAATAAAATAACACTTTAAAAAGGAATTTGATCAAAATATGATTTTTACATTAAAAAAAAAAATTCCCCCTGTAATTACATGTTATTTAAGTTTGAAAAGAATTAGAATTCCGATTTGGACTTTTCTGAATTATTTGGCTTTCTGAGTTCCACTGCATTTCGAATAGAAAAATTAAAAATATTATCTTCCCAAACTTTGATAGCAACGCAACAATTATACTTTCCTGTTGAAGGAGGAATGTTTTTATATCCATTCCCGAACCAAATTCAAGTTATTATATCTGTATTATTTAAAAGAAAAAAAAATAGAAAAAAATGTCTGTGAGTAAACATATATTGAGGATGGCAACGAAAATAGTAATAAATTTCGCTCTTTAGAAAACTTGTTAACATCTAAACATCGCACAATTCTAAACATCGCATAATTCTAAACATCGTACAATACACCGTCGAAAAGAGAAAAAATATGTTATCTCACATGCAAGATGTTTGAAAACTGTATCTGAACTTACTGGTTTTTTTTTTATGGTTTTTAAAATAATTACCAAGCACGTTTTAATCAATGTGTATCGTTTGCAATAGGATTACGAAAGATTAACCCGCGTTTGAGGTCAAAACAATGTAAAGAGTTCAGCATTTGATTCCGGTTAATATTCCCATAACGAAATTAAAACTTCACCAAAAAAAAAACATAAATAAATTAAATAAAACACATTTTTAACAGGCATATAATTCAACTAAGACTGAAATAATTAGAATAAAAGAGGCTGCTGTAATTAGTGTAATCTTCAGCGATTTTTTTGGCTATTAATATGTGGCTAATACGAAAGTACTACCGTTTTAAATAAATTCCCAAAGTGTATTTGACTACATCATTGATATTATTCATATAAAAAAAAAATTTGTAGTTGTTAATAGGCAATCTAAAAAAAAAAAATATTAAATAGAACAAATACCAGGTGCGGCCATTATTAAACTCAGCGAGTTCTGTAGCGCAATCTTATTGAGAGAATGGAACCAAATTCTGTAGGATAATTTAAGAATACGGGGGACTAAGGATTCCCCGAAAAAATAGTTTCAAAAGTCACCGCTAGGGTATATGTAGTGCTGTTCTTATCGCGGAATCCTTTGTTCCCCGTCTTGTTCTATCATCCTACAAAATGTGTCTCCATTCTCGCAATTAGATCGCGCTACAGAGCACGCTAGCTAAAGTCAATTTAATTATAGCCATCTTGTATATATTACACAGTGTTCGTACCCCTCAGGGGATTTAAGTGGTTTGAATACCAGAATTTCCTTAAAGTGATGACCGCCATATCTAAGCACGTAATTGTTTTCATTAAATAAGTCAAGTATTATTTTACGAAAAATCTGGTATTCCTCTTCTGGGACGTACTGTTAGAGTTTTCAATTAAAAATGGTTTTTTACCTGTGCTCTGTACACTGGGCAGTAAGTTCTATAACTCAGACAGCCCGAGTTGGATCTTCTTGTTAACATAAAATATACTTTAACCTTAAAATCATGTATATTATATCTGTTGTCAACATCCCCTTTCATTTACAAAACGCACAACATTGAATGAGGTATCATTCGAAAGGTTTTTGAACCGGCTTCTGATATAGTACACTCACATTTCGTTAACACATGTTTTTTGATTAAAAATTGCAGTTAATTAAAAAATTAAATTGAAATTATTTTTATAAATAAAATTAAAGTTTTTTCTCAAATCAATGTTGCCACAAAAATAAAATACTGTATTATATGGTACTCAACAATGATTATAAAAAAGTAAATAGTACAAATAAAATAAAGTGTGACGTCTATGCACGGAATTTTTGTAATATTTATGATCAAAAAGCAAAATTCAAATGTTTAGAAAAAAAGACACCCTCGATCGATCGATCGAAGCAATGCTATTTGAGGGGGTTAGAATGACAATAGAGTAAGTCAAAATTGAGTGATTTGAGAAATGAAAGGCATAACGATTATTTTGATTATTCGAATGAATCATTCGGGCATGTGCAGAAGCATATCTGCCAAACTTCAAATTTTTTTTTTATTCAATTACTACCAGAAAGTTTGAAAAAAAAAAAAAAAAAAAATCTGCAGAAACTTTTTTTTTTTTTTTCTCTTCAAAATTTCTGGGAGTAATTGAATAAAAAAAATGTGAAGTTTGACAGATATGCTTTTGCGCATGCCCGAATGATTCATTCGAATAATCAAAATAATCGTTATGCCCATCACTAGTTTTGTGAAAGTTTTCGTGTGCCTTTGCAATGAGGGGTCCAACTAGTTCTGCCATCTAGCGACTGCATAAGTGAAGTATGACTTACTTCACTCTCACACGGAATAGAATTTAATATACATTGAGTGAAAATATGGTTATCTCGATTTTCAAAATTTTTGACTTACTCCACTGTTATTCTAACCATTTCACGTGTAGCCTAATGCTTTGTTATAAAAAATTAAATTGTATTTTATATGTATTCAATTTATTTTTCTTTGACCCGTGTTATTCCCGAGACGGATGACGTCATCCTCTAATACAATTAAAATACCATTGTTAATTTTTTCTTTCGCGTGTGCCTTTTGCTATCGTCGTTCAGTTTTTACTGTAACTTTGATGGAATATATGAGTATGATATTCTGGCTTGACTAATGTTATTTGCAGATAGTTTTAATCCTTAATTTTCTATTAGAAGTTTAAACCTGCATCTAAAAAATATTGGATATTGGTAAAAAATATTAGATTGCAGTGCGAAATCCCCGCACGGGTCCACTGGTATATACATATTTTTAAAAAGTATATTTACTCATAGCTTTGCCGGAAAATATTGTAAAAAAAAAATTACATTTCAGATTAATTTGAAATGTAAAACTGTTTTATATCCTTTTGACTGGTAGAACAGGAAACCAATATTTTAAAAGGTTAAAATGGCAAAACAGGAAAACAACAGTAATATACTGAAAAGGGGAAAGTAACAAAATAAACTTCCAAACACTTCTGAATGCAATTAAAATCTTAGAAAATCCAAAACTGAGATACAAAGATTATATTTTTTATGCAGATTTTTTTGTTTTTGTTTTTGTTTGTTCCTTTTTTTATATATTGCGCCTAAAAGTAATTTCTTGGCGATATCATTCCATCATTAGAATGTATTCTTCCGTGAAAATTTTCTCGAAGCAATTGAAAGGAAAGTACATTATTTGCTTTCAAGATGATAATGTTGAAAGCATTGTTACATTTCAGGCAGTTTAAACATGCGCTTGGGTGGAAATGCTTTAATAAATATAGATTTTATCTTTTAAGAAGCAATTCAAAATAACACAATAAAGTAGCTGATAAAAATCAAATCACTGGAAATTTTCTTTAATCCAATTTCACTTTTTTAGAACAGGGAAGTGAATAATTTCATTGATTTGTGACAATAAAGTATTTTGGAGTTTGAAAGTAATAAGCATAAAAGTCAAAATAGTTTTAGAAAAACATTCTTCTATAAGGATTCAATGTATATCTTACAAACCACGCCTAATTTCATGACTACAATTAACACGTTGACGGACAGTAGGAACAAGTGAAGTTCGAAAATTGACTCTATATGTTTTTGTAATTTTTAGAGTATTAGAAGTTTAGTTTTACTCTTTCTGCTTAAATAAACTTAATTTTGATTAATTCAGCACCTTTAATTAGGTTGCACTACTCCCTTCACAACCACGACGTGCATACTGAAGCTGCAACTCGTGTAACAGGTGGAAAACGAACTTCAACCTAAAAAATTGTTTCCAAAACATGACACTGGGCTTCTACTTGTACGCCGGTAAATGCACATTTGTGCTGCTATAGCCGTAGTGTCTAAAAACGACCGTTTCGTTTTGGACGGCTGTTGCCGTCATGCCACATAGTGAACTTCGCTTTGACGGCTATATACGCAAGTGTCCGTCAGCGTGTTAATATAGTTCCAAAAAATTCGTTACAATACGTTAATTTAGCGTGGGCTCCGATTATTAAAAATTTACCCCTTTCATTTACGCTTGATAGAAAGCTTATTTATGCTTGATATCGCTTAATAGAGAATTTATTTGAAAATTATAATTCTTGCTCTGTTTCTTTTTTAAGATATGACAACAGGAGAGAAAAAAAAAACATTAATGAAACTATCTATTAATAATTTCTATTAATCTATTAATCATTATCTATTTATCTATTAATAATTTCTATCTATTAATTAATTAATATTAAACTATTAATTGATAAAATAATATATTTTTTAAATATTGCACTCTTTATTTTTATTTAATTTTTTTACTTTTTAGTGTTTAAAATATTGCGTTGTTCCCAGGTGGCCTATTTTGGCGAGAGTGGTTTGGCGCATAATTAACTCCATTGTTTTTGTAACTCGCAAACATTTGTAACTATAAAAGAATATTTGGTGATTTATCACCTGCTTCTGGCTAACAGAAAACTACCTTAAAATTAATTTACAAATTTAAAATTAAGTTCTAAAAACAGTAAAATGTTATATTGTCATCGGAAGCACACTCTATATACATAGTTTTGATAATTCTAGCCTATCAAGAAATGAGTGAATAAATCGATAACAAAATTCCATCTTTACATACAAAAACCAAGATAATTTAAATAAAACAGTATAAAAATACATGGAAAGTCAAACGATATGATATTTAGACAACTTAAACTTGACCGTGTAATTCCATGAAAATAATACTTGAATTTTGAGTGCATGTTTGAAGTTGGACTTCTCCGTAATGTGAAAAGAGTTATATAGAAATATCTAAAAAATATTTTAATCTACATAAGACAGACCGAAAGCTGAATTTCCGTCATTTTACAGGGATGTTCCACTGACTCTGCTGCTTAGTACTTTCTGGTATTAGAAACGGATTGCTTACATGTCTCCTTTACCCCCGAAACCCGAAATTTCGCTAACTTAAGCTCGAAATTTTCTGACATTTTCCTGTCAAAAAACGGAAATTGCTTAAAATAACAGAAAAATCTCTTCCAATTACAGGGGTTTTCCGGTCAGTTGCTGCCTGTACTTTTTACTTTTTTTGAAGATTTTTTTTTTTTTTAATGTGTCATGAATTCTTCAACATTTTAATCCATAGCCTTCAATCCTAATAAGAATAATATTTGACTGTTAGAATGCATTTTCTTGTCTCTGTGAAATAACTTTTTAAAACATCTATTTCTCCATTTTCGTTTCTGTTTTTGCAAACGTTATTACACTTTTGTCTGTATCGTCATTTTTTGTTGCTTCTAATTCATCGCATTTAAATAAATTTTCAGTGTTGCTTATTTCAGTATATGCAATAACTATACATGTTTTAGAGATGAGACTTGGCTCAGCCCGACCCCAAGTCCGGGTCCGAATAAAAAAATTATTTATTCAAAGATTTTTTTTTTTTTTTTTAATGTTAGATGCTATTTGTGAAACAAGAATGGAGTTTAAGTTTCTTAAAGCGTTTCACAATTCTCTAAAAATCAGTTTGAACGAAAATTGAATTGTTATTGATGCGGAATAGAAAATTATAGAAATTCTGAAACCTTGCCATGAACAGTGTTAGTAACACAAAGAAGCCGTCGTGTATCCCTTATCTATTCTCTCTTTCTGTTTGTCCTTTTTCAGAATTACTGGAAAGTAGAACTCATGTCTTTCTGTCGCAGTTGCACAATGATTATTTAAAGGAATAGACTTGTAACTTTTGAAGATTTCTTCCAGTGGCTGTGTATAAATAACAAATTTGTTATTTATACAAGTTGCAGAGACATGAAAATCAAGAAACCTCGTCATGGGTGAGTATTTAGGATTAATAGTTATATCTATGTAAGAAGAAATTCTGAAATGACAAAATTAATCTTGGAATAATTTAAAAATAATAATAACAATTTTATACTACGTACTCTTGTATCGGCCTCGGGCTCTGATGACACAGAATTTTTTCGGACTCGGGTAGACTCGGATTTCAAATATCGGACTCGGACTAGAGTCCTGCATTGGTCGGGTAACCCAATTTTACATGAACCAGACCCGGTCTGCGGTCCGGGTCGGTTTGGGTTGGCTACTTTTTTCGTGGCGGGTCGGGTTGATTTTAAATGTTTCGGGTTTGGGTCGATTTCGAGTTAGGTTTTAAATCTTTCGGGTCGGGTTAGGGTTGACCCAATGTTTCAAAAGAAAATCCTAATTATATTTCAATTGAAAAAACTTTACATTTGATTATTGTGTCCTTTTATAGCAATGTGTTCCTTTTTATTCGAAAAAGATAAAATTGATATTAGAGATATAATTGTAGACTGTTGTTCAGTAATTTTATTAAAATATGGATTAATATTTTTTCACTTCAGATCCGGGTTTGAATATTTCGGATTCGGATTGACTTTAATCAGAAATTTCGGTTCCGGGTTGGGTAGCACCTGACCCATGCAGGACTCTAGCTCGAGCTCCGAAAAAAAAATGCCCGAACTCATCTCTTAGGCATAAATCAATTTCTCTCTCTGTGTCTCTCTTTAAGTTCGGATTTAAGTTAAAGCAGGTTTTAGAGGAGAACTGCCTTTATTCAGCAATGTATTGTTAATATTTTAATGATTTCCTCGTTATCATTCAAAATGCTAAGTTTAAAGCTCTCATATACATCGAATCGGCACTATCTTTTAAGTCTTACGATGAAGGAAATCTGAAAAAAAAAAAAAATTAAATGCAACTATTTTGGAGAATATGTATTAATTTCTCTATTTTTTAAAAAAAACAAATGTTGTAAGAAAAAATTTCTGACATTTTAAAACATCTCATAAACGCTTAAAAAATATACAAATAAATTCGTTTCCTGTTTCCTTCCACTTTATTTACAGTTAAGTTAAAGTTTTAGTTAAATTAGTAACTGAAATAAGATCAACAACAAAAACAACAAGAGAAAATCGCTCAAAGGGGTTGTTTCTCATGAATTTTTATGTAACACTCATCAGGCACGTAACATATGATGTCAAATGGATGATTTATTACTCTTGTAGCTAAAAAGCAATGGAGGATGACATAGAATTATTTTCTCCAATTACAACATACGATACCGAAATAGCCTCCAGTACCATCTTTTATTCTACTTTTTTTTCTCAGGCGAGTTACACTTTCATATTCTATGGTGCTATTTTACGATTTTACAACACCTTCATTTACGCTTCACTTGCAATGGTGCATCCTCTTCCTTTTTCTTTCCTCCATGCAGTAAAGCTCTTTACCACTGCTGCCCTGGAAACGAAAATTCAAACAGAAAGTTGTTTTTATTGAGGAGTACATCCGATAGCCAGAAGACGTCGGCAAGAAGTTTTTTCCGACCCAATTGTTTTGAGAGTACCGTCGATTCGGTTCTGCTCAAGCGACTTTTTAGATATTTGAAACCATCTGACGCCCCTTTAGCGAGATCCTGTTATAACGATGGCTTAAAATCTACAATCTGGAACTGCCGGCAATGAGTTTCCCTTCGAACTTACTCGACTGAAATTTTCTCCCAATCCTTCGAACTGTGTAACATGAAAACCTAATTTTCAAGAAATTATGCATCTTCTCTTGACAGAGTCGTTAATTTTTTGAAAATTTTTTTTCTTGGAGATTAGTGAATATTTTATGAAATTATATTTTCAGCTTTTCGTGTTCGTTTAGCATTGGGTTAGCAGCGCTAAGAAGATTTGGTAATTGTAGGCGAAATCCTTGTATTCTCATGTTCTCAAACAAGAAAAAAAGTGTATTCTTAAACCGAGAATTGCTTAGGGACTTGATAATTAAATTCGTAACCAACCATTCCTAAAAAACTCAATGTTGGTACAACTAGAAACACGTTTTGAAAAAATCCTTTATTGTTATACAAAATGTAGGAGAATGTTGCAGCAAAAAAAAAAGAAAACAGATTGGAAAGATTAACTTTTAAAAAGTTCAACCTATTTTCTGTTATTTTGATGTCAGTCAAATTGTAGAAACGATTTTTATATTACATTTTACAGTTAAACTCATCATTATCATATTTTCAGTCTAGTGTATTTACGAATGATGTGTATATGAAAAAAAAATATTAATAACATAAATGGAATCACCACTATTGCATAACTAATTCCAGAATGATTATTCACTCCTTCGCGATGAGCGTCGCGTATATGTGACGTATAGGGCGAGTACAATTCTAAATTTTTCCTACCAGTATTTTCGAGTAATAATTTTCGCCTTGTTTAATCTCCCAATTTCTACAATTAAAGTAGGCGAAAATTCTTATTTGAAATACTGAAGCTCAAAGATGAAAAACTGTGTAAAGGACGCTCATCGCGAATTGGTTAAAGCGATCCATGTTGATGAAAATTGACAAGAAAATACGACGGATCTATAGTTAGTATATTAAAAGTCAAATTCATGCTGAATAAAATTTGCTGTAGCAATATCCTTTCTTTTAATAACACAAACTTTGAAGTAAAATTATAAGGATTTAAAATATCTTATTAGAGATCAAAATATCTTATAAGGTTACAAAACATTTCTTTTATTGATACATGCAAATTTTTTACTGCCACTGAACAAAAATCTGATGGACAAAGCTCCATTGATATTTATTAAAAATGATTTTCAAGATAGTAAGATTTTATTGAGTATTATACTCTTCACGCAACATGGCATTGTTTTAACACTTTCAATACAGTTAAAAAGTGTATTTGAATTCGATTTGTCTGCCCGTGCTCTAACTCGAGTAAATTGTACTTGGATTGACATGTTATTGATGTATGTTATGTTACACTGTAATTGATATACATCACTAAGGTGCACTACGAGATGCTTATTATAGAATATAGTGCTCATAGCATTTATTTTTCATTTACAGGGACACACAAATTCGTTTACAGTTCTGTATATGAGCAATATTTGCTGAAAAGGCGTTTTCAATTGTGGTGATGTGTTGTTAAATTTAACTATTTTTTTGCATATTACTTGGCGTATATAAGTTCTATAGATAATATGCAAGGCTGCACAAAATAATTCATGTAAATTTCCACTTATTAACAGAAATTGTTGAAGGGGAATTTTCAACAGTGTTATGTGTTTCCTATCTTAACTAAATGTTTGCACACTTTATAGTATATATACAAATCTATAGATCATATAGAATCTTATACAAAAGAATTCGGATATTTTTCCGACCATAGATGGTAATTCTTGTAATTGAATTTTCAAATGTATTACGCGTTTTACAAATTTTTTACTTAGACAGAATCTTTTATTTTATTTAAAGGTGAAGTTTTGTTACAGTATTCTGAATGTGTTGGAAAGTGTTTCATAAACTATTCTTGACGCATGATTAATTTTTTCTTAGCATAAATGTGTAATTGAGCCTGGTATGACCCTGACAGACTGTTTTTATAACTGTGTCGATAATTAATCTTAAATGAAGTTAAAAACTCAAGATACTAAGCTGAAAAATGTGAATTTGAAACAAAACTTCATAGTTTTTTCCTTAATAACATTTTATTAGGGTATGACTATAACTATGTCTCCGTACTTTTTCGAGTTAAAATAAATATTTATTTTTTGTCAAAATGAAAGGAAAGTTTAATCACAGTATTTTCCCTGATAAGCTTCAGAATTCGCCCACCTGTCAGGCAACAAATGGATTTTGCAAAGCAAGATGTCTAGTTGTTTTGAAACAATGAACTCATCAAGCTCATTTTGGATATCTGCAAAAGAACTAAACCGCTCTTTAGAAAGGATCTTCTTCATGGCACAAAGCAAATGATAATATGAAGAAGCAACATCGGGTAAAAATAATGAATATGCCAACACATCCCAACGAAGTGTTTCTAGAGTTTAAATTACTGATCTTGCAAAAAGTGAACCTGGGTGAGCATTGTCCCTTTGAGAAAGAACCTTCTCCTGCCTTTCGGCCCTATACTGTGCATTTTTCTACATTTATTCGTTCAAATTCATTGTTTGTTGCTTCTAGCATTCATCATTTTTTGTTTGATTTGCTGATACAGTTTATAGTACACTACGCTCTTTCTTCCCACCACATACACAATATAAACTTACTGCGATGAATGTTCTGTTTCGAAATTGACAGACCTAGTTTACCTGTTCGCACTCATGCCTTCCTGTGTTTGGGGACGTAATGTATTCATTATTCATCTTCCATAAGAATTCGATACTGAAAATAATTTCATTTTTGTCTTTGAAACAGCAGTTCCCTTATGGTTTTTTGACGGTCCACGATATTCCACATTCATATTTGACCCAATTTCCGTGCTTTTGAAACATACCCAATGCATTTAGGCTGACGTCCAGAATTAAGGGGCAGTGACCAATTTCAAACTTTTCGTCTAATATCTACAGAAACTCGTGAGGAAATGCCCGAAATGCCCTTGAACTTTGAGGATGTAAAAAACATATTTGACTTCATGTTTTTCAGTGAAGATTTTGTAAGGGGAGGGGGATAATAGTTTTAATAACAAAATAATACTTTCGATCACCCAAGTAACAGAAAATGCTAAAAATGGTCTGTCACTGTAGCAAATGACTATGTAAGTCCTGTTCAACATTTGTGTGGATTTGTGTAAGCATGGCACGTATATTCGTGAAGATGTTAACGTTTCTGTGAAAAATTCAAAGTTTTTTTTATAGCATGCAGAGTTTTCAACCGAATTTAACACCGCTTTCCAAAAACTTGGAAAAAATTATAGAAATAGTATACTGTAATTAAAATATTAATACATTTAATATTTGATGAGATATGTGTATTTGTATGAAATAACTTTTAACTGCGCATGCGCGAACTACAGCAAAGGTTTTTTGTCATGTTTTGATAGTAAATACTATAGGGAACATCATATAAAAAGACCAGTGAAATATCGCGAAAACTAAAAAAGTTAAAGCAATAATTGTTAAATTGAGGAGGAAATCCCATATAATCCTATATATAATCCTCAATTCTAAGTATTTCTAAAACTCAGGGAGCTACAAATTATTTATCAAACACAGAGCAGTGTAAAGTAGTTAAACAGTTTCTGGTTTCTAGGAGTTTTCCAGTTGCAAAGAAATTCCACACCTTGTTTATGAGTAATAGTATAACACATCTTGAGCAATGGAGGAAAAAGTATGGCAAAGCAAGGCAACGCAGTGCTTAGGAGTGCCAAAGTCGAGTGTAACCTTCATCGAAATTAAGAAGTAACATAACATCAAGTATAGAAGCAAATGCATGGTCCGAAATAAATAAATAAATTTGAGAACTCTGGTGGAGAACTCCAGGAGCCATTCTAGAGTTTGAAGAACATGAAGCCAATCATGGCTTCGATAAAATGGCGCATAGAGCATCCAAGAATTTTGGGTGCCCTACACTTCGTTGACAGACCAGTTTAATCGTGGTAATAAAGGAGGTGCCCAGAGTCACAGAAAATCCATAACAGCAGGATCACCAGTGGCCCAAACTAAAAAGAAATCCTAAGAACTATAAAAACAAAGGGGGCTATATAGATCACTATTTAAATTTTTAACGGACATTGCCTAGTGCCTAGTGGTGGCAACTTATATGGGCTCAGGAGGGGCACTCTATCCCAAACAAACCACCTTCCGAACAAAACTCCGACACGTGTCCCCACTGCCTCCGGTACTGTATAGCAGGTATGTGCACGCGTTGCAAAATCCTTTAGTTTCCCTTTCCACAGCTCGGGTGTGCAATTTGTTCTAAACGAACATCCGACACGGGTACCTGTTGTATCAAGGGAGTTGAATGAACCAATTCCCGCTGAAATCGGGTCCATAGAATTCGAGAAAATAATGCGCCCCTTGGCGGTGGACGGCGGAACTAAAATATGTAACGTGATCGAAAACCAAGTCGAATCTTCCAAACCCCGTTGTGATCGGGCCCATAGAACCCGAGATAAGAATGTACAGTTAGAAAAAACTTGTAGGATTGCCTGTCAGGGTGCGCTTGATCAAGTGTTCAACAACAAATCATTTACTTTGATTGTTGGTATGCATCAAGTAAATACGGGTTGTGTACTTTTATTAGGAACATAAATTTAATTTTTACGAAAATCGTTATTTGAAATTTCCGGTATTCTCTATATATAACATTTATAAAACGCTTTGGGAAAATATAAAAATGTTAAATTTCTCAAATGGAATTTTGTGTAAATCAGAGCAAAGCGTTAACTCCAACCCCTCTCCCCATAACCACAAATATAATGAATAATTTGTTCAAGAAAATGCTCTTCCCCGACATTAACAAAAAAAAATTATATTTTTCTGATAATTAGAACATAACGAAGACGCTACGCTAAAATAGCCGCCAGATGGCACCCCTTCCCATCTTCAAATTCAAAAATCTATCTGAATTAGTTATCTTAATTTTTGTTCATTAGTAAAAATTGGCAATTATTTCCTCTCATTTTCGCAAAGTAAATGTAGGGATCGACCAGAGAAACGGATCTCTTGGTAGTTCAGTTTTTAATGAAAGCCGATCCCTGTCTGAAACTTTCTCGGATTTTTTTACTGGCCTCGCCAGATTTTTGGCAGTTTTTTTGCAGAAATTAAGAAAATTTACCGGCCGAATTTTACAAAAATTGCGTTGTCGGATGCAGAAAATTTTTCTGCATATGCTCAGAAATTTTCAAATTGATATCTCAATTAGTTTTCTTAAAATTTGCTAATTGGTAAATAAATTTCAAATTTGTTCATTTCTGCTTGCAAATCGAGAACAGGTGTTTTTTTCTTTAGCCATTTTGATAAAAAAGATGGCATTTTTGATTCGATGTTTAATGAGATTCTAAATTATATTTTGGGCAATTATCAAATTATTAAATTTCTGAGTCACAGGTGCATCAGATCAGGCCTTGGACTACCTAAATCTAAATTTTCAGACTTCTAGGTGCGCTAGATTTCTCTCTGGTCATCGCAGACAGACAGGCAGATACACACACACACAGAGCAAAACTTTCTCTTATTAGGATAGATAACGTCTAAGCTGAGATTTGAGTTAGGAGGAAAATAATGAATACGAACACACAGTCGGTCAAGCATAAACAAAAAAGAAAAAAACAAAAGGAACCCCTTATCTACTTATCGACAAACAGACTTAGAACGGAAATAGTCGTTCGAATGAAAATTTTGTATTTTTAGGAATTATGCAGAAAAAAAGTTTGGAACTCCTATAATGTTAAATCATATTTTAATAGTTGCAAAACAAACTTCAATGCGGATAAAATTTTTTAGCATAACTGAAAATTCATATGGCATAATAAGCTGTAATTTTGAATTCGCATATTAAAGCTTCTAGAAATCTATTTTTGTTAAAAAATATATACATATAGGTTACTATCCATATCTTTTTTTAAAATTAATTTCAAAATGCATAAATTATAAAATTAATATTGCAGAAAATTTGTATTGCAGAATGTAAAAGTTTTAACCGAAATAGATTTCTAGAAGCTTTAAATATGCGAATCTAAAATGACAGCCCATTCCTCCTAGTAGTTTTGGAATTATGCTTAAAAACTACGCACTTTGCTTTGCAACTATTAAAAATAATTTAACATTAGGAGTTCCAAAATTTATATCTGCATAACTTCTAAACAACTTCACCAAATGACTTCTCGTTTTGTACCCAAAAGTAAATTTTACCGAAGAATTCAAGTATGTTGTCCAAAATTTGGTGTTGCTATTGAAAATTTCAAAATTTGTTACAATTTCAATATGAAGACAACCCTTTCAGCTTATTTTTTTATCATACATTAAAAAAATTTAATAATTCTCAATCGAATGGCTATTTTCGTTTTTCTTTGTGTCTGTTTGGCAATAAAATAGATGGGGGAATCCATTTTTTTTTTTATCGACTGTACAAGCGGATACAGGCATATACTCTCACTCACTACAAAAATGTAGAGAAAGACATTCGCACACACACACGAAGTTTCATGTCTTTTGTCTATGAATTATTTTTAAAAGTGAGTTATTGCTTCATCAAAAAAATGAATAGCTAAATAATTCCACTTTATTACATAAACACATAACTACACGTTTTTTTTACGATGTATCTTTATACACTTCAATAGATCACACTTAATTTGCTGCTATACAATGAAAACACCATTTGCATCATCATAGCTTCAGCTTGCACGCCTGCTTTAAAATTAATGAACTGAGCAATTCGTTTTACAGATTAACAACCAAAGGGATGCAATAGGTCACGTTAGCGGTATTTATAATATGGAAAACGAAGAGAATTTCACTTTTAGTTCTTTTTAGTCGTGAATCTTTTACTCCAAAGACATACTACACCAAGGAGGATAAGGTGGAAAGTCTCGGAATTGTATATTCTTTTTATCCACAATCGATTACGTGATTAGTATTCTGAACAGAAGTTTGGGTCCGAATGTGGAACACTCACTTCATCTGACACACTTTAGGGCCTGAAAGTAACAATACTCGAGTTGAGTTGAAGTTGTACGTCTGGATTTCCTCCTGGTATTGATTAGGTAAACAATAAAAAAAGAAAGAGGATGAGAGGCCATCGGTGTTTCTTTTTTACTTCTAAACTTTGCATATTTTGATAGGAGCTGAAGGTAAAACTTGTTCGATGTTTGTGAAATACCGTTTTGGGGTTACGTTTGCGAGTTCTAAAAGTGCTAGATTTCAAATTACTTTCGGTTAAGCTCATTTTAAAACAATCTAAATGGTTGCCGATACTCTAAATGTCGTTTGCATAGGACAATATGGATTCAAGTTACGGTCATCGCAAAAAAATATAAATAAAATGACTCCTTAGACCTTAACCTTCGCACTTTAACATGTGTCTCCTGAAATGGTAACTGACAGCAGAAATTTTCAAAAAACTGAACAATGTATGCTCAGATTACAATTATTTGAAAGAAGATTTCTTAATCCACAGTTTTCGGTTCATTAAGCCAAAAAAAAAAAAAAAAAAAAAAAAAAAAAAAAATTGTACAGCTGTTATGCCTCACTGTACCTCTTGGAGAATTGCTTGTACTTTAGTGTATACCTTATTTTTATTTTTTTTTACTTGTAAGAATCATGAATAGAAAAATTTAAACAATGAAAACGACCAATGTAATACAAATAAAAAATATTTTATTTTACATTTCATCTAGGTCTTACAAGTAGAATATTTGTAATGTGACAGAGGCACTTGCTTACTCTTGCATATATACTGAATGTTTTTGTATGTTTGCTGAGGTAGAGTCAAATCATCTAATGAGTTTTTATACAATTTAGCCTGATCGATTAATTCGAACAAAGTTCAAATCACATCTTAGTATTCTTGATTGTTTGATACCATGCGATGCAATTATTTGCTGATGTAATTAAATGCTGTAGACCCGCAAATGTTAATATCAGTGGTCTTACCTAAATTGCGCCATTTATCCCTTAGATAATTTATATAGGCTCTGTGAATAGATATATGCCATATTATCAGTTATCGTGATACATTGTAATTGTAATGAATATCTCCGAGATTATGTGTGCAGAATAATATAATTTTACGAATGACATATTTTGTTCGGAATATCCAAGTAGCAAACTAAATCCAATGGGCGGTTGCACAACGCCTCTAGTAGAACATGAAGGTGAAACCAAAAAGCAAATTTCCTCCTTCCACTATTCATTGTAAGTTACATAGAAAAGAAAATTAATGTCATAAAAAAAATACCTTTTTTCCTTTCCAAAAACACATTTTATATAAATATCAACTTTTCTACCTGCTGGCAGCCTTTTTTTCTATCTATTTCAAGAATCTCAATCTGGACATTTCTTTTGTTATCTTTCGAGAAATGTATAGGCGTTTATCAAAATTTCAAACAGCCATTTGTAAAAAAATAAGTAGAGACGGAAATTCCTCAAGGAAGCATTCTAGAGGCGCCATATAGTGTCATATTAAAGGAAACATTGGAATTATAGATGTTACACGGAGAAATAAGGAGATGGCTATTCGAAATTGGGGCGAGAAGCTGACCTTGGTATCCCCAGTTCAATGATCGTTCATTCGTTTTCTGCGAACAACTTTCTGTTTCATCAACACTGAAATGATTTTGAAGTGTATTGTGAAATTGTAACTATTTACGGATCCAGTCTTTTTCAATATACTTTTAAAAAGTGAAGATAATCATAATTTCCTCCAAATATACAGTGAAGCCATGCACTAGAGCGGCGAAGGGCGAGTGGATTTAAGAATTAAAACGGCTCCCAGAACATCTAAAAAACCGGTAAGAAAATCCATTGTGTTGAGATGAATAAACGAAGTGTTAAAACAAACGAAAGGAAAAGCATTAAAAACATTGCATACAACTGTTTCAAGGCTTCATAATAGGAATCCCTACTTCATTGTAAAATGAATGAGAGAAAGAGAGGGGAGAACAACAGCAGTAAAGTATGTATGAAACTGATACTGATTCTGCTGATTCTCTCTCTCTTTTATTATAATTTGAAGACTCAAGAAAAGGCTCCTTTTATGAAACCTAGTAACGTCTGAATGATATATATTTTTTAGCTTCTTGTGCTTTTATTGCATAGGTTTCACACGTCATGTATTTACGACCGATTATTGTATATTACTGAAAGTTTATCTAAAACGATATTATCATTAATTAAAGCAGAATAAAAGGCGAATCTGAAACGCGGTGTCATGACTGAACTTAATCTCCTTCCTCCCGAACCTGGAAGTCCATTGAACAACACTTATTGTTTAGTGGAAATGCAGTTTAATACTTAAAAAAAGACTTTATATTAAGAAGCCTGTAAGGACATGTGTCAATTTTCCCCGCCTCCCCCACTTTCGAATTTGAGTACTGGATCTACCTGTGGTCAGAATCTCATAATTATGGAATTCTACCCTCATGTTAGGTATCACTAACTATGAGTACTACTGTTTATTTCCACTACAACATTACTACTCTTAAAACATTAGGTGCCCCAAGGTGTACTACTCTTCCCTATTGCACTGAGCAACACATCATCTATATTAACTTTCTAGATCGTTTCAAATATCTTCATTTTCTGTAGAAGAAAAATTCATTTTTATTCAAGCATATCGCTTGTTGCGAACATCATCCAGTTTTAAAGGAAATGTAATTTGAGTGGAATCTTCTTTTGTTGCTGCTTCTCGCTATAGAATGACTATGATTCTAGGTAACTTGATGTAATTTATTGAGCAAAAAGATCTGAAGATATATTTGTTGAAATTACGTTCATATAGTTCCGATACAATTTTAATTAAAAAAAAAACAAGAAACTCTCTCTTTCTTTATTGAACAGCCTACGTAGCAGCTACTGGAACTTTATTTTTAATCAAATCAGCAATAATTTCAATCAAACTGGTTTATGAGATCGAACGTCTGAAATAAAGGATTGAAAAATTTAATAAATAGAAGATACAGTTAAAAAATTAATATAACATGTATTATTGTTAAGTATGATACTTGAAAAATAAGTTTTAAATTAATTACAAAAAACATAAAAGGCATGTTATATTGTTTATTTTCCTTAAAATCTATAAGCAAAATAATGCTCATGCAATAAATGAATGTTTTTAAGCATTTTTTTAAATTCAAAATAGTGTTTGTAATGGGAAATTTAAAAAATCAATCTTTTTTTTTTTTTAACTATCATAAAGCATCTATAAATAAAATCTACGCAAAATGGCAGTTATTTTTATTTTCTTCATTTCTACAAGGTCGCATCACAAGAAATCATCAACCTCTGGGAAGGACAAAATTTAGGGCACTGAATGATTTATAAAGTGTTATCGGCCATGTCCATTTCCTTCAAAGGTTAGATTTTTGACACAAGGTTTCTCAATTAGAATCTAATTAACTCTCTCTTTCTGAAATTTATTCATTTAAGACAAGCTTCATCTCTCAATTTAAAGGGAAGCAATTTTACATGTTTTCTAGCTAAATTTGACAAAATACTGCGAGAGGATTCTGAGAGGAAGAAAAATGATTTTTAGGATTAAGTCATTGCAGATCAACTTAATTTATTTTTTTCTTATTGATTAATGTGTTTATAGTATAGATATACTTTAATTGAACTTCGTGAATCCCTGTCCATAGATGGTAGATGTTGTATTACGATTAAACACCTCCGCTGAATAACCCATTAACACACTTCGTAGCGGCAAATTTTACCGAAATCTTGATTAAATTTGAAATGTGAGTCTTAGTTTGTAATTAGTGTTTTTAAGTATATTGTTTAAAAATAAGTAAATAAAGAGATTTCGATTACTATTTAACCTCTTGAAGGGCGGTGGATATAATATATTCCACTTAACTTTCATTCCCAAACGCTACAATGACACCGGAATTTTGGAATCAAATTTTGCTTTCACAGTATACGTAGCATGGATTGACCACTTCATGTACATACGAACGAAGGTTAAGACTTTTATTGATAGTATACGGAGAACAAGAATTAGGGACAAAGGTCTTTCATTGGAATTTATCAAATTGTGGTGCCTTGTTGTCACAGCTAAACAAATATCATATGGCTATAAGGTGTGGATCTTTGCTATCCAGCAGTCAAGAAACTTAGAGCATGTCAGCGTTTGGGTTTAATGTTTATTATCGTTCAGTTTCCACGGATGCTCTTTGTGTACTTACGGGAATTCCGCCTATTGTGATTTCTATAAAAAATTACTTTTACGTTTATTGCGTTCAACATGGACAGAAAAATATCGAAATAGATGGGGTGACCGTAAACAGTGTACAACTTATGAAGAAATTGCCTTCTTTCAGTTACCCAAATTATTATAAAACACATGGTTATGTCTTTGTCAAGTCGATTACTGAACATGTGCCACAGGCAAAGAGTCCGATATGAGATGGCGCCAGCACTGTGACTTCTTATGTACTTTCTCATGAACGACTTCCTAGGTATTTCCTCAGGAACGACTTCCTAGGTATTTCCTCAGGAACGACTTCCTAGGGAGGTTGCTCCGAAGGAAGTTACTGGGAACATATTACCCAGGAAATCTTAAAGGACTCTTCTTCAGGAATGCATAAACTAGTCATTTTAGTTGCAGGAGGAATTTGGGATGACTTGGAGCTCCTGGGGAAGTACTCAGAAGCTTTCGTGCTATATGGGATAATATTTACTGATGGATCGAAGATCCCTGAAAGTGTAAGTGCAGCTTTTACGTTCCTTCATGAGAATAAGTATATTTATGATTATCGTCTGAAGTTGCATACACTAAATAGTATTTATCAAGCAGAGCTTTCTGCTATAGATATGGCTATCGATTGGGGTTTAGAGAAGATTATACAGACCTTCACTTGTATACTGATAGTTTATCATCACTGTGATCATTAAAAAGCCTTTCCCCAGCAAATATGATTTTGCTAAACATTATGAACAAATTTAATGCAGCTGACAACAAGAATTTTCACTTTGGTTGGATTAAAGCGCACGCAAACCTTGAAGGGAATGAGAGAGCGGACCAATTGGCTCGTTTAGTTGTTGAAGAGAGAATCTTTGATACAGAATTGGATTTGGGTTTTCCAATCTCATGCGTGAAGAATTACTTTAAACAACAAATTATTTCAGAGTGGCAGAGTGACTGGGAGAACTCAGAAAAAGGTCGAGATACATTTTCCGTGATCAAAAGAGTTAAAGCAGATTTTTTGGTTTTTTCGCAAGTGGTTATATATTTCTTGATTGGTCACGGCTCTTTTCCAGCCTATTTGTACAAAATTGGTAAGAAAATTAACGATAGATGCGAGTGTGGAAACAGAGGAGACGTAGTGCATTATCTTTTTGGAAAAGGTGCGATTATTCCATATCATTTTAAATTTAACTCAAGCCACGCTCTCAGATGGAATATGAGAAATACATTACTTAAAAATGAAAACTATAGATACCTTTGTGAAAACTATAATGTTTTGAATAGTAGATTTTCTTTCATCAGATACAGAATTTAATCCTTGTATTTGGAAGGCTCCTGCTACACAATAAGCTGGTTACCTGCTAGGTGCGCCACCATGAACTTCAAACAGCATAAGATTATTATATATATATATATATTACTACGAACTGCTTTTGTACAGTTTACAGATCTATTACTGCGTCTTGCCATTCTCTCGTATGGAGTCATACAGGTTTGTCATGGAGGGATGTGTCATCATGTTGAACAGTGAATAACTTTGGATGTCTTTACAGTAATGATTGGACATTTAGTTTACTAACTATCTTCTAGGACCTGTCACTTGATTTTAGCAGACTTAGTAATTTTAAAATCTATAAATACTGAACTACTTTCATACATGGACGATTTAATTAACATTTAAAAACAGGCATATTCAGGCATTGTGGAATTGAAATACATTTAAGATTCACTTCAGTGTTAAAAATATTTTAGGTTCCTGGTGATTTTATTAAGTTTCTTTGCAATCTTTCACAGACTTTTGTAACTGTAAAAGTCTATAAACGCTGTTTCAATTTCATCATCATTCTCTTTCTTTATTTTGTTTCTTTTTACGGACATATGTCTTTGTAAATGTCTTTAAAAGTTGTTTATTTAATTTACTTTACTTTATTCTCGTTTTTTGTTTATTTATCAAATTTTTGAATGGCAATTGTGTCAGCCTACTTGGTGTGATAATGTTGTGGATGAATTTTCCACTTTTGTGTTACTTATTTAAATAATTGTCTCTTGTTTTGCTAGACTAATCCTGAGGCAGTGGGGTTGCTGGATAGTGGTAGGTAACTTTCAACTCGGGGGTTATTGCTTATGCCACTTTGTGGTTGGCTTCCCGGGTTGAGTTATCCGTGAACCGTATACGTGAAGAAAAGCTTTTACTTATTTTGAGAAAAAAATTTAAATACCGGTGTGATTCAATGATTTCAACATTTTAGAAACATAAATACTTTGTCCCTAAAAGGGTTAACATACAAGGGTGTAATAAAAAGTTTCAAATTAGTTCTGTAGCATGCCAACTAATGGCAAAATAAAGTTGTGCTGGTAACAGTAGTGATCTTGAATCTTAATAAGGCAATGTGCCAGATATCGCGTATTTACATCGAACAATGTTCTCGTTGTGTTTATGTCAGCACGCGTGTATGGTAGTCTGTGATTACATCATGGGCCAAAAGTTAGAAAGATGAACCGACGTGAAATTTTGCGCTAAAATTTGGAAATCAGTCACAGAGAGAACACCCTTTGCAAATTTACAGCCATGAGCCAACTGGTTTTATCAAATATTTTGAGAGGTACAGACGCATGAAAGATGAAAAAACAAATCTTAAAGAGATCTGGAAATTATATTGAAGGGTTGTTCTTCTACCTTTGAAGCGGCCTGTGGCATTCGAAATACTGCGTACGGCAACTTCCAGTTCATTCGTCATCGTCAAGAAATCTTCTTCCATCTTTGAATTGCCTCTGCTACTCGAAACATTGCATACGGCCCGTTGCCTCATCACCGAAAGCTTTTCAAAATACATTCAAAATCCCTGAAGCCAATTTGACCAGTTTAATCCTGCTTTATCCGCATGTGTATCTCTGTGATACAAGCCGCTATTTTAGTCTTGCACAGGGTGTTCTAGAAAGGACTCCCCAACTTTGAAGTGACATAACTTCGAAACAGTGAGAGATAGAAATGTGAAACAAGTTGAATGTTAAACAGATAGGTCTGGAATTTGTTATACACGAATTTGAAAAAAATAGTTCCAATATTGGATAATAGGTGGCAGCACAAGCACATGGAACTTTAAATGGTACTCAGAAGTACAGAAATTTCATTTGTGCGTCTGTTTCATTGCTGACACGTGTAAAAAAGTTGTATAGAATTAGAGAACAATTCGGAATTCAAGAATATCATGCCGTATTCCTTGGAACAACGAATTTTTATTGTACTTGAATAACATCGATTAAATCGAAGTCCGACGATGACAAAGCGAAGTTTAAAAAAAAATTAATGTTAAAAAAGGTCCAGACTTGAAAACAATTCGCAATTTATTCAAGAAGTTTGAACGGACGGGCAGTGTGGCCAATGATTTAGGCGGAAATGTGGGATGCAGTCGATCAGTCATGACACCTGAAAATATGCAAGCAGTCGAAGAAATTGTTAGACGTTGTCCTCGAAAATCCATAAGGCGAGTCGCTGCTGAAGCAGGATTGTCAAACAGCACTACACACAGTATAATGCGAAAAGGCCTGAAGCTGTTTCCCTATAAAATACAGTGCCATCAAGTGATCACAAATACAGCTCTACAACAAAAAGAAGATTTTGCAAATGAGTTACTGCAGATGATTGATGAAAATAAAATTGATGTCGGTCATGTATGGTTCACCAATGAGGCCCATTTTCATTTAGAGGGATATGTGAACAAACAAAACGGGCGAATACACGGCACTGAAAACCCGTTTGTGTGTCTTTCAAAACCACTGCACTCAGCAAAAATTACAGTGTGGGCAGGACTGTCCAGTAAAGGAATCATTGGGCCCTTTTTCAGGAGCGAAACGATTAACGCATCTCGATATATTGAAATTTTACAGCAGTCTATTGGAACATTTCAAGCTCTAGAGGATGCACCAGGGATTTCATGGTTTATGCAGGATGGGGCCCGACCGCACCGTACTACTGCAGTGTTTGAGTTCCTTTGAGGAATACTTCAGTGAGAGAGTCATTGCTTTAAATTATCTCTAAGTGACAGGTATTGGTATGGATTGGCCACCATATTCCCCGGATTTGAATCCATGCGACTTCTTTTTGTGGGGTTACTTGAAGGACGCTGTTTATTCTAAGAATCCCCAAACGTTGGAACAGCTTGAACAATTCATCTGTGAGGCATGTGCAATGTGCATCCATTTCAATAGAAGTATTGCAACAAGTGATTTCGAGCTTTACCTTTAGGTTGCGTCATGTTGTTGCTGAAAAAGGTAACCATATCGAAACCATTTTAATGGGATTTTTATCTCAGTTCAAACAGCTCACTTTCAGGAACTATTTCAAAGACACAGCTTTGTGATTGCAGCTCCCTCTCGTGTCCAATATTGGAACTTTTTTTTTAAATTGATGTATAAAAAATTCCAGACCTATCTGTCTAACATTCAACTTGTTTCACATTTCTATCTCTCACTATTTCGAAGTTATGTCATTTCAAAGTTGAGGAGTCCTTCCTAGAACACCCCGTATGTTTTAAACCAAGCAGATTTCGGACCTGTGGCTCCCTCTATCTTCCTTCCACCAATATCAATTTCACCCCGTTGCAGTTACTCTCGAATCGGCTGACGCATTCAAAACTTAGAAGAGGAAAATCGCAGCTTGTATCACAGAGACTAACTATCACATGCGACTAACGCAGAGTTAAGAGCCTACATCAGTCACGCGAGAAAACGCGCAAGCTAATGTTAAGTCTATGGGAAGGTTCTTGCGCGATTTCTCGCACGCATTTTAATATTTTTAAATGATTTTTTTTGCATAGGATAGCTGACGTCGATCTCTAACGTTGTTAGTTTTTACTTTTTTGATTTTGGTTCCAGTTTTTTTTATATGAGGATGCTTTCACTTTCAGAACCAGTTCCAACCGATTTCAAAATTGAAAATGTCCGCTTAAAAAAAACTGTAACCAAAATAAAAAAAGTAAAAACTAACAACGTTACAGATCGACCTCAGCTATCTTATGCAAAAATAATCATTTAAAAATATTAAAACGCGAGCAAGAAATCGTGCAAGAATCTTCCCATAGACTTAACATTAGCTTGAGCGTTTCTTCGCGTTCGGTTTTTCATCTTTTTGTCTAACAAGGAGAGTGCCAAGCTTGGTAATCACAGATTTTGATTATTTTTATATATGTTGTAGGGTAGTCCTTAGTTCTCGAGAAATGGGGGGTATAATATTATAACACAACTTAAATACTTACTTTGTAATGCAGTAACGACGTTGGTCGTAGCTCAGTTGGTATGGCGTCTGCTCGTTGTTCAGAGGTCCCGGGTTCGATGCCGAAACGCGTTACGTTTGTTTTTCTCATTTTTTTTTTTTATAAATATACTTGTAATTATAATTTAATGATCTCGATAAAAATGTTTGTTAACATAATTAAATTTTAATTTAGCATTTTTGATTTTTAAACCATTATTAAACATTTAAAGAGCTTTAAAAAAATTGGATCTATTATTGACTAGTAAAAATTCAAAAATCGTTACAAAATCAGCAAATTTACTATCGAATTATAGAATTCTTCTCCCATCGCAATAGAAAACGAGGATATTTCAGATGCTGGATTATTTGTTAAAAATCCATTGTTTTACAATAAAATTTTACAGTACTTCAACGCATTTGTGTCTGATTTTCGTCGAGTCCCGACACTTCAGATTGATCTTCTTGTGAACTACAGCTTGCTTCTTCTATTTTTATACGATTATAAGCTGTTATAGAATGATACGCACTTGTGCGATATAGATTGAAAACAAAAAGCACTTAACTGCACCAAACTAAAAATAAAGAAATAACCAAAGTCTGTTGTGGCGCCCTCTAGTTACAATAAAATAAAACATAAATATGCTGTAATTTAATTCTTACGATAAATTTTAATATAATTATGCTTCTTACTTTAAAAACAGAGTAGTATTATCATCGCATTGACTTCCCTTGTTAAGGCAATTTATAAATGATGTTTCTTTACAATCACGAACTGACACAATTGTTCAATATCGTTGCATTGATAAAGCATATACAGAATACATTTAAAAAAAATCAAAAATGCTAAATTAAGATTTAATTGTGTTAACAAATTTTTTTATTGAGATTACTAAATAATAATTACAAGTATATTTAAAAAAAAAAAAGAGAAAAGCAAACGCAGCTTGTTCCGGCATCGAACCCGGGCCCTCTGAACAACGAGCAGACGCCATATCAACTGAACTACGACCAACACAGTTATCTCGTTACAAAGTAAGTATTTAAGTTGCGTTATAATATTAGACCCCCCATTTCTCGAGAACTAAGGAGCGTTGTATAAAATCCATTGAACCTGAGACTAAGGGGCTTCTACCCTACAACATATATAAAAATAATCAAAATCTGTGATTACCAATCTTGGCACTCTCGTAGTAAGACGTATCACAAGTAATCACACGCTCACAAAACATCACTAGAACAGTTCTCAGTTTTAAAACATTCATGTCGCTTGACACACTGTTCTATAAAGATTGAAGGTCATTAAAGCTGCCAGTGCTAACTTGTACTATCATTTATTGAAATGCTACAGAACTAATCCTTAAAGGGTGACGCCAATTTGAACACTCCTCCCCCCCCCCTCCCCAACAAAAAAGTTTTCGAGTACAAATGCTTTTGAAATGCGCAGCCGATTTAAACTAGCACGTTGTGGCCATTACAAAACTTTCTTTAATATAGATAAATTCGTCTGCAACCAAAATTAAATGACAATCTATTCGTTTTTGAGATATATAGCTATCGCGAAAATCATGAAAACAGAGCATAGCAGCGACACTTGTTATAGGCGGTATACACCCAAACCTAATAAGGATCTGTTTGTGTCAAGGTCTAACAGAATATGAAATTTGGTGAAATCCTGTGCTGTAGGTCTTGAGATATGTAGCTATCGGGAAAAATGCAGCATAGCAGCACCACCTGTTGGGCGATTTACACCAAAACTTAATCAGTACCAATTTATGTCAATGCCTAACTGAATCTAAAGTTTGATTAAGTTCCAAGCATCAGTTCTTGAGATAGATCGAACACAAACTTACAGACACATTTGTGCCACAAACATACATACAGACAGACACACAGACAGACACACAGACAGACACACAGACAGACATTTTTTAAAAACAGTCCAATCGTATTCAAGAATTTAGGACCCCTAAAACGTATAAATCCGTCAAAAATCGGAAGTCGAAAATTTTCAGGAATCAGTACTTTTTTCTTGTAAAGATAGAAGAAAGTAAAAATATGCAATTTTAGTGAAATAGCATCAATTTAAAATAATATGTAAATTTTCAACCAAAAGTTTCGTTACTTAAAGTTTCACGGAAAAGCGAACTATCGAGGTATTAAAAAAAAAAAAATCCTGCATATTTCATTAGAAAAATATGGGACGATTAATTTTCAAAACAATCAAGTTGGTTGATTGAAAATTGATGCAGTTAAAATGTAAACTGATTTTGAAAATGATATTCTGAGGGAAAAAAAAAACGCACTTTACTTGCTGTAGCGCGTTATACTTCTATAACTCCAAAAGTGAACTGTCACTTTCGATATCGATTTCTAACTAGTAAAATATGATTTCCAAGTGTATTAAAAAGCACTTTAACAAATGAAAAAAAAAAAAAAAAAATCGAAATTTTGAACCCGTTAAAGTGATGTTATCTCTTAAATCTTTTGACAAGCTTTGTTTTGAATGATTTTTATCCTTCAAATATAAATTATCTCCAGAAATTTCAAGTTAATAGAAACTCCCAGAGGACTGCACTTTATTGACACTTTGTGTTGAAACGTGCACTTTATTGACACTTTCTGTTGAAACGTGTATGTGATTGCTTTTAGTCAAGTAGAGGACACACTGAAAGATGCTATGTATTTTATGATGTATATCAAGTTTATAGTTGGGTTATATATAAACACACAGCACCTCACGAAAATGATAGGAAACTTAAAAAATCCAGAGTTATCAAATAACTAAAAAACATTAAAATTAATTATAAGGTTTTGTGCTACAATCTTGCACAACTTCATCTTTATATATTATCAATTTTTTAATGAATAGAAAGCATTTAATAAAAGTCATCGGACCCTGTTGAAATTTATGAAAAATCATCTCTTAAAAAAGCAAAAATGAAATGTATTAAATTATTTGGTATCAAAATTATGTGACAATAGCATTTGGCAATCGTCTTTTTACTTTCTTCTATATGTATAATGTTAGAAAGTATTACAATCGACATTTTTTTCGACTTCTGGTTTTCGACGGATTTACACGTTTTAGGGGGTCAGAAATATCGAAAAATATGTTTTTACAGAATGTTCGTGTGTTTTTATGTCTGTGTGTCTTTTTTGTATCATCGAAAAAAGTTATTCACAGAACTGAACCAAATTTCATATACGTATATCTTTTGTCTATGTACGTCAGGTCCCAATTGAAAATGGAGATATTCCCCCAGAAAACGGCGTTGTGATAGCGAATTTTGTGCAATTTTCTCAAATTTTTCCAGTTTTAGTGAAGAATTTATGAATATTTTTCTACGAATTTTATATTTAGAAGTCATGAACTGAAGTTTGTATAAATTTTTTGGAGAAAATAGGCCTGAAAGTGGCGTTGTAATAGCAAATTTAGGTACAATTTCCCTTCTGTGTCATCGGAAAATGTATGATGTTCCGGATAGAATTGAACCAAACTTCATATATACATTTTTGACTATGGACACCAAGTCCAGCTGAAAATGGGGATAATATGCCACTTAAAAAAACCCAGAAGGGGGAGCCGTAATTTCAGTTTTTGTGCGATTTTCTAGGTTTTTTTTTTTCTTTCAATTTAATTGAAAAAATTATGAATATTGTTCGACGAAATTATATATTTATGTGTAATGTAATAAGCCGAGGTTTGCATAAAATTTTGTAGAATATTGGCCTAAAGGTGGCGCTGTGATAGCGAATTTTGTTCGATTTTCGGGATGGGCGTGGTAGCTGATGAAAAAAAATCATACTGGAATCACCTAATTGTTCAATCTAAGTTTAATTTGCATATTTGTAAAAAGAAAAAATTTCCCGTTACCTCTGTTAATTAGACTTGGATACCCCCCCCCCCCCCATGGTTTTGAAACAATTATTGACAAAAAACTTGAAGTATAGTAAAAAAATAAAGGACAAATCTGTTAACTACTCATTCTTTATTTCTAAAATGCATAATTAAAAAAATAACGATTTGTGACGCATTAACATATATGAGATAGAAGAAAGTTTTGGAATTAGCACATCCGACTAGTTTATATTATTGAATTAATTTCTGTTGGAATAGGGAAAATTTTACATTGTAATTATGGTTGCTTATAAGAAAGGTTTTTTTGTTAGATTTTCAGAAAGCAATACTTAATTTACATGAAGGTAGAGAAAACGTTAATCACCAACGTTACTGAAATGACGCTGTTCCCTGATGTAGTTAACTCTATTCATCATAGAGTTTAAAATCTGAAAGAATGAAACAAACAATTAAAATTGTCACTTTAACTGGCATTAAAACTAGTCGTTGAGGGCCACCGTAATACTTACCCATCATGGCTATGCATAATGTAAAATATTAAAATAAAAAATGTTTAAACTACTTATAAAATGCATTGCAATTCGAGGCTTGATTGACGTCATAAACTTTAAAAGCTCGATTACTGAATTGCTTAAAAGAAACATTCTTATAACTCCAAAAACAATAATCCTATTAACTAGCGGTTTATTGCATCTGATTAAGCGTCTCATTTCCAATTAAAATATATCTTTGAAGTGAAATTTGGATGAAATACAGCGTCATGAAAAATCGAAGAGTGTGGAAAATACGATTACAAATATCTCGGCAACTAATAATCCGATCGACTTCATGCTTTATGCAAAATTTATGTTTTTTTATTGTCTTTTATTACTCACTCCTTAAAATAAGCAATTTCGAAAATTTTTATATACCTTTTATCAAAACGAATATTTCGAGAGTTCGAAAAAAATAGTTCCGTATAATCGAGGTTACTGAAATTCAATAAGCTTCTTACCCTTATTACATACTAAGTACATACCAAATTTTAAGTCTCTATCTCAATTTTTTCGGGAGATAGAGCGTTTACAGACACACAGACGGACGGCAAAAATTTTTTTTTTCTAAAAATATGTTTTTCGGAATCTCCAGTGTCTGAAACGTGTAAATCCGTCAAATTTTTTTTTTCGATTTTCAAAACGATTACAAGACTTACCCTATAGTACGTATGATGGGTAAGTAAAAACATTTTAATTTCTCAAAGGCCTTAGTTTTTACTTTTAGTTTTCCAACAATATTGCAACAATTGCACAGTTTTACAGAGTTATTCTTCTACTATAGTTTTAGAGAACTTCGTTATGAAAAGGACTTAATGACTTCTTTCTCTAGTAAAAGCTTTTCGTAGAATACACCTTGTGTAAAAGAGATGCGTGAAGTTATTTTAATGTAAGTCCCATTTCAAGGAAGAAGGAATTACATTTTTCTTTTAATACTTGTAATCTTTTATTAACATAAGATTTTCTTTTCTTGCATAATTTATACTTATCCTGTGATGTGTAAAATCAAGATTTGAATTCAAATAGTGAAATTACTTTTTATGTGATACAAACTTGTTTTTTCTTTCAAGGTTCTTTTAGACATTCACGTACGGATAAAAAAATATATGCCATTTCCGTGGCTAAAAATTATACAGGAAGCATAAATGGAGTACGTGCTTGATATAACAAATTTCTTTACAACCTCGAACAAAAAGTATTATATTAAAAATAAGTTAAGAGCGTGGGGTACAGAAATATAAATGGTCCCATCCAGATTCAATAATTTGCATTTTATAAGATTTTGAAACATTTATGTTAAAAATTATTAAGATAATGTGGTTATTGTAAATATGAGAATAAGGATGGTTGTCCAGTAGAAATAGCATTTTACCATTACAAAAATTCGGGTAGTTCTGGTTTTTGGGTATGTTGTAAAGGTTGACCCTCTAATAAAAAAAACCAAGTTTTCGACCTTCTAGACCTTGTGCGTTTTTCACAATATTCAAAAAAACCCAATATTTTTCGGCACTTTTTTCGATTTTTCTTAAATAACTCAATTTTAATTCATCTTGAAAAAAAAAGCACTGCTACCATTTTGTAGAGCATAAAATTCTCTATAACATGCAGTATTCATGTTTGTAAATTGTCCAAATAGGGGGTAGGATACGGAGCCGGGAAAATAGGGTGAAATTTGGAAAAAATGTAAAAATCTACAAATGACGTTAGTTTTTGCTTAATAACCTACTTTTATTGCGTTTTAGAGACAAAAGCACTTTCACCATTTTGTAGAGCATAAAATTCTCTACAACATGCAGTATTCATGTTTGTAAATTGTCCAAATAGGGGGTAAGATACGGAGCCGGGAATAGGGTTAAATTTGGAAAAAATGTAAAAATCCACAAATGACGTTAGTTTTTGCTTAATAACCCACTTTTAGTGCATTTTAGAAACAAAATTGTCATAATCAACTTTTTAGAGCATGAGATAGTCGATAGTTTCATTTATTAGAGATTGACCCTCCAATAAAAATACCAAGTTTTCGATCTTCTAGACCTTGTGCGTTTTTCACAATATTGAAAAAACCAATATTTTCGGCACTTTTTTCGATTTTTCTTAAATAACTCAATTTTAATTCATCTTGAAAAAAAAGCACTGCTACCATTTTGTAGAGCATAAAATTCTCTACAACATGCAGTATTCATGTTTGTAAATTGTCCAAATAGGGGGTAGGATACGGAGCCGGGAAAATAGGGTGAAATTTGGAAAAAATGTAAAAATCTACAAATGACGTTAGTTTTTGCTTAATAACCTACTTTTATTGCGTTTTAGAGACAAAAGCACTTTCACCATTTTGTAGAGCATAAAATTCTCTACAACATGCAGTATTCATGTTTGTAAATTGTCCAAATAGGGGGTAAGATACGGAGCCGGGAATAGGGTTAAATTTGGAAAAAATGTAAAAATCCACAAATGACGTTAGTTTTTGCTTAATAACCCACTTTTAGTGCATTTTAGAAACAAAATTGTCATAATCAACTTTTTAGAGCATGAGATAGTCGATAGTTTCATTTATTAGAGATTGACCCTCTAATAAAAATACCAAGTTTTCGATCTTCTAGACCTTGTGCGTTTTTCACAATATTCAAAAAAACCCAATATTTTTCGGCACTTTTTTCGATTTTTCTTAAATAACTCAATTTTAATTCATCTTGAAAAAAAAAGCACTGCTACCATTTTGTAGAGCATAAAATTCTCTATAACATGCAGTATTCATGTTTGTAAATTGTCCAAATAGGGGGTAGGATACGGAGCCGGGAAAATAGGGTGAAATTTGGAAAAAATGTAAAAATCTACAAATGACGTTAGTTTTTGCTTAATAACCTACTTTTATTGCGTTTTAGAGACAAAAGCACTTTCACCATTTTGTAGAGCATAAAATTCTCTACAACATGCAGTATTCATGTTTGTAAATTGTCCAAATAGGGGGTAAGATACGGAGCCGGGAATAGGGTTAAATTTGGAAAAAATGTAAAAATCCACAAATGACGTTAGTTTTTGCTTAATAACCCACTTTTAGTGCATTTTAGAAACAAAATTGTCATAATCAACTTTTTAGAGCATGAGATAGTCGATAGTTTCATTTATTAGAGATTGACCCTCCAATAAAAATACCAAGTTTTCGATCTTCTAGACCTTGTGCGTTTTTCACAATATTAAAAAAAACCCAATATTTTTCGGCACTTTTTTCGATTTTTCTTAAATAACTCAATTTTAATTCATCTTGAAAAAAAAGCACTGCTACCATTTTGTAGAGCATAAAATTCTCTACAACATGCAGTATTCATGTTTGTAAATTGTCCAAATAGGGGGTAGGATACGGAGCCGGGAAAATAGGGTGAAATTTGGAAAAAATGTAAAAATCTACAAATGACGTTAGTTTTTGCTTAATAACCTACTTTTATTGCGTTTTAGAGACAAAAGCACTTTCACCATTTTGTAGAGCATAAAATTCTCTACAACATGCAGTATTCATGTTTGTAAATTGTCCAAATAGGGGGTAAGATACGGAGCCGGGAATAGGGTTAAATTTGGAAAAAATGTAAAAATCCACAAATGACGTTAGTTTTTGCTTAATAACCCACTTTTAGTGCATTTTAGAAACAAAATTGTCATAATCAACTTTTTAGAGCATGAGATAGTCGATAGTTTCATTTATTAGAGATTGACCCTCCAATAAAAATACCAAGTTTTCGATCTTCTAGACCTTGTGCGTTTTTCACAATATTAAAAAAAACCCAATATTTTTCGGCACTTTTTTCGATTTTTCTTAAATAACTCAATTTTAATTCATCTTGAAAAAAAAGCACTGCTACCATTTTGTAGAGCATAAAATTCTCTACAACATGCAGTATTCATGTTTGTAAATTGTCCAAATAGGGGGTAGGATACGGAGCCGGGAAAATAGGGTGAAATTTGGAAAAAATGTAAAAATCTACAAATGACGTTAGTTTTTGCTTAATAACCTACTTTTATTGCGTTTTAGAGACAAAAGCACTTTCACCATTTTGTAGAGCATAAAATTCTCTACAACATGCAGTATTCATGTTTGTAAATTGTCCAAATAGGGGGTAAGATACGGAGCCGGGAATAGGGTTAAATTTGGAAAAAATGTAAAAATCCACAAATGACGTTAGTTTTTGCTTAATAACCCACTTTTAGTGCATTTTAGAAACAAAATTGTCATAATCAACTTTTTAGAGCATGAGATAGTCGATAGTTTCATTTATTAGAGATTGACCCTCTAATAAAAATACCAAGTTTTCGATCTTCTAGACCTTCTGCGTTTTTCACAATATTCAAAAAAACCCAATATTTTTCGGCACTTTTTTTTATTTTTCTTAAATAACTCAATTTTAGTGCATTTTACAGAAAAAGAACTTTCACCATTTTGTAGAACATAAAATTCTCTACAACATGCAGTATTTAGATTTGTAAATTGTCTAACTGGGGGTAAGATACGGAGCCGGGAAAATAGGGTAAAATTTGCAAAAATCCACTAAAGACGTTAGTTTTTGCTTAATAACCTACTTTTAGTGCGTTTTAGAGAAAAAAGCACTTACACAATTTTGTAGAGCATAAAATTCTCTACAACATGCAGTATTCATGTTTGTAAATTGCCCAAATAGGCGGTAAGATACGGAGCCGGGAAAATAGGGTGAAATTTGGAAAAAATGTAAAAATCTACAAATGACGTTAGTTTTTGCTTAATAACCCACTTTTAGTGCGTTTTAGAGACAAAAGCACTTTCAACATTTTGTAGAGCATAAAATTCTCTACAACTTGCAGTATTCATATTTGTAAATTGTCCAAATAGGGGGAAGATACGGAGCCGGGAAAATAGGGTTAAATTTGGAAAAAATGTAAAAATCCACAAATGACGTTAGTTTTTTCTTAATAACCTACTTAAAAGCTCTAAAAAAGTTGATTATGACAATTTTGTTTCTAAAATGCACTAAAAGTGGGTTATTAAGCAAAAACTAACGTCATTTGTAGATTTTTACATTTTTTCCAAATTTCACCCTATTTTCCCAGCTCCGTATCTTACCCCCTATTTGGGCAATTTACAAACATGAATACTGCATGTTGTAGAGAATTTTATACTCTACAAAACTGTGAAAGTGTTTTTGTCTCTAAAACGCACTAAAAGTAGGATATTAAGCAAAAACTAACGTCTTTAGTGGATTTTTGCATTTGTTGCAAATTTTACCCTATTTTCCCGGTTTCGTATCTTACCCCCTATTTGGACAATTTACAAACCTGAATACTGCATGTTGTAGAGAATTTGATGCTCTACAAAATGGTAACAGTGCTTTTTTCTGTAAAATGCAGTAAAATTGAGTTATTTAAGAAAAATCGAAAAAAGTGCCGAAAAATATTGGTTTTTCCAATATTGTGAAAAACACACAAGGTCTAGAAGGTCGAAAACTTGGTTTTTTTATTAGAGGGTCAACCTTTACAGCATACCCAAAAATCGGAACTACCTGAATTTTTGTAAGGCAAGGCCCTTTTTTGCGCTATTTCTACTGGACTATCAGGAGAAGACACTATTAAAATTTGCCTCATAAAATAATGTGTTATCGTGAAATATTTTAGACGTTTTGGTGAAATTGCGTATCAGGAGTGTTGAAAAAATAAATACTGACAACTAACTGTACATCAGCGAAGCGCAATTTTAAGTATCAGTGTCGGCAGACATTGAAAGGCGTAGGACCGACTGCTTAGAGTTTACAGATTTCTTTAGCTTTAATGGTGAATACGAGCATTTTATACTTTGAGTAAAATAATTTGAAATGTAGTGAATTAACCCTTAACTGCTGTTAGCGGTCTCACAAAATGCTGCTTTAAAAAAAAAAATTCACAGTTTACTTTGTAATTTTCAGTTTAACTATAGATACTAGTGAGATTTTCTTTCGTTTGGAGCCCTAGTACTATTGCTAGGGAATCCTGAATAGGTGAATTTTAATTATAATAGTCTTGGACATAAAATTTACTACAGAAACAGTATGCTACGAGTTAATCGAGCTTTTTATTCATCCTTCGGTCAAGTGGTCTCGGAGATCACTCACAGCAGCTAATGCGACGATTTTTGTCACAGCAGTTAAGGGTTAAATATAAGACGTATTGCAAAGTTGTAACAAACGAGAAAGAAGAAATATTAAAATTTACCTTATAGGAGTATAATGCATGGTGTGAAAATTTTTAGAAGTTTGAGTAAAATTATATTAGGCTAATTTCATGCGTGGATGTAGTGTCAGTCACAAAGGAGTAAATGCCTGTGGTGTTCGACTACCAGTATTATAGTAAAAGAAAATTTGACTTATTCAATCCCATATCACTACAATTAAATACATTGAAGAATTAAAAAAAAATACTGGTGGCCAAGAACCGTAAACTTTTGCGTCTATGTGACTTACACTACATTCAAGTATGGAATTAGCCATTAGTGATGGTGCAAAAATATATCCTCTGACAACAACAGAACCGGGAAGCGGATTAACAAAAATCTGCAGATCCAAAATCTTCTGAAACAACATCTGCAGAAGCCTGCAGATTTGAATATGGATGCAATGTTTGAGAAAATATGGTTGAAAATTGAATCGGTGATTGTTGAAAGGAATTTAGTCCATATTTTGACATTTCTCAAGTCATAGACATAGACAACGTTCAACTTTTAAACTCCCCCCTCCCAAATATGCATAGGTAGCACCCGAACTGAATTCCTTTCTTCACGAAACGGTCAATAAACGTGAAAAAACATTGAAACCATCTTAACCCTTTAACAGTTTTGGCCGAATGCAGTTCGGGCAAGAAGAGTTTGCTTTCTTCGTTACTAAAAGCTTTTGTGTAACACTAATTTTTATATGTAATCTTCGCTTTATTAAGTGGCAGACATTTTTAGATTATATAAGGAAAATATTTTAGTACGGAAAAACTGGTGTTATGTCCCTATATTTAGTTTGTGTCAAAATTAAACGAAACTGTTAAGGGGTTATGTTGGTAATATATCATGAAAATAATCTCCGCAAATTGATTTTTATGACAGTTTATTTACTTCATTTAAACTCATCAAGATAAAAAGTACTTAACTCAATTTAAAAGAGGAAGTGAAATCCATGATGCAATATGAAGAGGTTTTTACAAACTCGTGAATGTGAACTGAACAAGGAAGTAAGAAGTAAAATTCGTATGAATGACGTGAGTTGACTTTACGTCATTTCTAACCAATCAAAGAACTAAAAAATGACATCATATAAAAAGGACTAAAAAGATTCTTTCTTTCTGCTATATAGAACTTTAAAAATAGAAGCTTTTTCTCGCGTATTGGAAACGAACATGTAATTTCGTTCTCCCTTAAATTAAATTAAATTAAACTAATGTTTAAAATTAAAATTATGTAACTATTAAATATAAGAAATGTAAATTAAATACTTTAAACTGTATAATGAATAATGTTTTATTAATTAAACAATATTTTCACATTTCACAATCACATAGTGATACTACAAGGATTTAAAACATAGTGTGTGCCACATATAATGGATAATTCATTACCATGGATTAATTAGTGTACATCATTAATAAACGGATTCATCGAAATGGAGACTGGCAGACCGGGCACGAGGGAAAATGAGGAGTGACTATGAATGCTGAAAAAAAGAGGTAAGCAAATATCTTACCTATCTTTTGATAAAGTACAATTGTTAATTTATATATGGACAATTACTTTAGAGCGCGCAAAACTACTAGCTACCTTCAAAATTTACTAACAAGATTATGAGACTGAATATTCTAAAGTATATAAAGGGTAACAAATAAAAAATATAAATATAGTGTCCTAGAATCCTCGAATACTTAAAAGAAAATAAATTAATTTTAGATATATTCTAAAATAGAAAAATGGCAACCTTCAAAGAAGGTAGTATAATTGAAAAATTAAATTCAAATAACTATGCAAATTGGAAATTTAAGATGGAAATGCTCTTAATAAGAGAAGAGCTCTTTGAAGTCGTCACAGACGACCCACCTAATCCAATGACACCCGATTGGTTGAAAAAAGATAAAAAAGCAAGAACCCTTATTAATTTAAGTATTAAAGATAACCAAATCATCCATATTAAGCATTTACAAAATGCACGGGACACATGGAATACGCTAAAAATCATCCATGAGAGATCGAATCTCTCCAGCAAACTCTTCCTACTAAGGAAACTCTACGGAACAAAATTATCTGAAGGAGGAACGATGATCACACATATAACCAAAATATTAGAAATTATAGATAAATTATCAGCCATAGGCGAAGAAATTAAATCTAATCATATTTCAGCATTACTGCTTTGCTCGCTACCTCCTTCGTATGACACCCTCATAACCGCATTAGAAGCCAGGCAGGAAGACGAATTAACTCCTGAATTCATCAAGAGTAAATTGACTGAGGAATTCAATAAAAGAAATGAGCATTCAAATACCGATGACAATTCAAATAAAGCCTTTAGAGCCGAAAGAAAATGTAAACCCACGGTTTTTAAAAAGGAAGAAAAATATTGCTCGATTTGTCGTATGAAAAATCATAACACAGTTAATTGCTAGCACAACAGAAATAAAACAACTAACTTTAAACAAAACAACAAAAAACATTTCTCTTCTTCATTAGTCTTTCAAAAAGACGAAAACAAGTCAAAAAACGGGAACTCAAATAATACGAACAACCCAAACAAAAGCACAGCTTATTTCGGAACCGAAGAAAAGAAAAATTGCGCATTTTTAACTAACAAATCGCAAAATAAAGCATGGATCGTAGATTCTGGCTCGTCCTCCCATATATCAAATGATGAAAAATTATTTGAAGAATTTAATAACAGAGAACAATCTAACGTCGTAATTGCCAACGGCAATAAACTAAAATCCTACGGGTCAGGTAATGTAAACATTACCACGATAACCTCAGACGGAAAAACACACAACATATCATTAAAAGATGTTCTACTTGTACCCGAAATAGAAACAAATTTATTTTCGGTAGCTAAAGCTACGAAAAACGGATGCAAATTAACATTTGAAGATAATCAATGTTTTCTAGAATATGAAGGATTAATTCATTTAGAAGGAAGTTGAAAAAACAATTTATACGAAATTCTGCAAACAAACATAACCACAGATGAAAATTTCGTAAACATGATAACTAATTGCAAAAATAAAAATTGCATAGAATTATGGCATAGAAGATTAGGGCATAAAAATGTCGCGTCTATCAAAGAAATAATGACAAAGGAATTAGCATGCGGAATAAACATAAATAATTGTTCCCATAGTACCGAATGTGAACCTTGCATTAAAGCAAAAATAACTGTCGCTCCTTACCCAAAGAAAACGGAATTTAGAGCAAATAAAATTCTGCAATTAGTCCATTCCGACGTGTGTGGTCCTATTCAAACTCCAACCATAGGTGGGAAAAATTATTTTTTAACCTTCATAGATGATTACTCAAGATTTACAATTATTTATCTCCTACAAAATAAAAGTGAGGTATTTGAAAAATTAAAGGAATATGTTGCTCTGGTCAACAATAAATTTGGCAAAAAGCCTATAGAACTCAGGACAGATAATGGGAAAGAATTTAAAAATTCTAATATTGATAATTTTCTAAAAGAAAATGGAATTAAGCGACAGCTAACAGTACCATATTCTCCGAGCCAGAATGGTACTGCTGAACGCAAGAATAGATCTCTAATTGAAATGACAAGAACATTATTAAGTGATTCTAATTTACCATTACATTTCTGGGGAGAGCCGATCTGCACCGCAAATCACCTACAAAATCGACTGCCGACAAAAGCCAACGAAAAAACTCCATATGAGTTATGGTCAAACAGAAGACCAAATCTAAAATACCTAAGAGTTTTTGGCTGCAAAGCTTATGCATATGTTAACAAACAGAAAAGGCAAAAATTAGATAATAAAGCAGTAGAAGGGATCTTTGTGGGATACGATAATTATTCCAAAGGATATCGTATATACACGAGCGGCAAAGATATTACTATAGCCAGAACGGTGAAGTTTTTAGAAAACTATCCGAGAAATTCAAATAAAGAAAAACGGCTAGAACTAAATTTAGATGAAAACACTAATGCCGAAAACGAAAAGTCAGAAAACCCAAATCTGATAAAAATCGAAATTTCAAATGAAAATGATACTCAGAATGAATCTGAACTAAATCAAACCGAACCGAGAAGATCAGATAGAGTAAATAAAGGGGTTCCCCCAGATAGACTAATTTATATGGTTAAAGATGAACAAGTTAATGAACCTAAAAATTGGCAGGAAATAATAAACATGGAAAACCCAGTAGAAAAAGAAAACAGGATCAAAGCGACACAGGAGGAGATAGAATCTCACAACCAAAATAAAACTTGGACATTAGTTGACCCCCCGCCAAATACAAAAATAATAAGTTCAATATGGCTCTTCAAAACTAAATTAGACGATAAAGGAAAAATACAAAAATACAAAGCAAGATTAGTAGCCAAAGGCTATTCTCAAAATTTTGGTATTGGTTATTATGAAACATTTGCTCCAGTGGTTTCACATACAACCATTAGAACATTTTTAGCAGCCGCCGCCTATCATAAACTAAACATAAACCATGTTGACATTAAAACAGCATTTTTGTATGGAAATTTAGATGAGGATATATATATCTCAGCCGGAAGGCTATATCAAACCAAATCAAGAAAGCAAAGTGTGCAAATTTAATAAGGCTATATACGGCTTAAAACAAGCTGCTAGATCCTGGCACACAAAAATTTCAGAATCATTAGAAAAGTTAAATTTCAAACAATCAACTTCAGACACGTGTTTATTCATACGTAATACAAAAACCAGTAAAGCATATATTATCGTTTATATAGACGATATTTTGATATCCTGCAAAAGAAAATGAAATTAAAGAAATTATACAGAAACTTAAAACTGAATATGAACTAAAGAATTTAGGTCAGTTAAACTACTACCTAGGAATTAAAGTCGAAAAAACAAACGAAGGATATAAACTAAATCAAAAAATTAAAATTGAAGAATTAGTTAGAAAATTTAAATTAGAAGATGCAAAACCTTACAAAACGCCCATGGAAACAGGCTACTTAAATTATGATAATGACGAAATACCATTGCCAAACAACATCGACTACAGAAAGGCAATAGGAGCGCTTTTGTACATCGCTACTGTAACAAGACCAGATATTTCAGCCACCGTTAACATCCTAAGTAGAAAAAACGAAAATCATTCACAGAAGGATTGGAAGGCAACTAAAAGAGTAATATCCTATTTAAATCACACTAAAAACTTTAAATTAGAAATAAATGCAACACACCAACCTAAACTAGAAGTGTATTGTGACTCAGACTGGGCTGGAGACATACAAACTAGAAAGTCCACCAGCGGAAACCTATTTTTGTTGGGGAAAAATCCGTTATAATGGGTTAGCAAAAAACAACAATGTATAGCCATGTCGAGTCCTGAAGATGAGTATATTTCAACAGCAAATGCGGCGCAAGAAATTTTATGGTTAATTAGACTCCTACAAGAATTTGACTTAGAACAGACATTACCAATAACTGTGCATGAGGACAATCAGTCCTGCATAAAAATGATCGAATCAGAAAAGTATACTCGTCGCACCAAACATATCGATATTCGATATCATTCCATTAAACACTTAAAGGACAATGGTACAATTAATCTAAAGTATTGTGAATCAAAGAACATGATCGCGGACATCCTAACTAAGCCCACTCCCAAACCTATCTTTGAAGTTCACAGGAGAAATTTAAATTTAAGAAATCAAATTCCAGAGATTAAGGAGGAGATTGTTGGTAATATATCATGAAAATAATCTCCGCAAATTGATTTTTATGACAGTTTATTTACTTCATTTAAACTCATCAAGATAAAAAGTACTTAACTCAATTTCAAAGAGGAAGTGAAATCCATGATGCAATATGAAGAGGTTTTTACAAACTCGTGAATGTGAACTGAACAAGGAAGTAAGAAATAAAATTCGTATGAATGACGTGAGTTGACTTTACGTCATTTCTAACCAATCAAAGAACTAAAAAATGACATCATATAAAAAGGACTGAAAAGATTGTTTCTTTCTGCTATATAGAACTTTAAAAATAGAAGCTTTTTCTCACGTATTGGAAAAGAACATGTAATTTCGTTCTCCCTTAAATTAAATTAAATTAAACTAATGTTTAAAATTAAAATTATGTAACTATTAAATATAAGAAATGTAAATTAAATACTTTAAACTGTATAATGAATAATGTTTTATTAATTAACAATATTTTCACATTTCACAATCACATAGTGATACTACAAGGATTTAAAACATAGTGTGTGCTACATATAATGGATAATTCATTACCATGGAAAAATTAGTGTACATCATTAATAAACGGATTCATCGAAATGGAGACTGGCAGACCTGGCACGAGGGAAAATGAGGAGTGACTATGAATGCTGAAAAAGGAGGTAAGCAAATATCTTACCTATCTTTTGATAAAGTACAATTGTTAATTTATATATTGCCAATTACTTTAGAGCGCGCAAAACTACTAGCTACCTTCAAAATTTACTAACAGGTTAAAATGAGAAATGACAACTTTTACAGTAAAGCATATATAGCTTTTTATAGCTTGTATTATTCAACTTTTACAGTAACTTATTTTACTTTCATTTAATCAATTTAAAAGACAGTGAATTATTCGCAAAGTTCCATATCACAAGGTTATTAACAAGACTAAATTGAAAATGGACGTAAGAATTTGCCACACCTTAGAGAATAATGCGTAGTGGGAAATTTTTTAGAAGCTACGATAAAACTTTTAAAAAAGTATATCCTGATCAATATACAGGGTAAGTCAAAATGAATATAGCGATTACAAACGGCTATAACTATTTAATGGAATAGAATTTATCGATAAGATTAACACAGTATGTAGACGGAACTTCAAAATTTTGTATACATACGTCATAGATGTTCTATGTGACTTCCCTTGGTCACACGGACAACATCTAGGCGATAGTCCATTTCACGCCATACATTCTGAAGAATTTGTTCAATCACCGACGCAAGCGCATTACAAATGCGTACTTTGAGTTCTTCAATTGTTTTGGGCATGGGAGGCACATACAACCTATCTTTCACATAACTCCATAGAAAAAAATCGCAGGGTGTCAAGTCTGGAGATCTCGGTGGCCAAGAGCAGAAAACATCGTCGGCTCCACTTCGACCGATCTATGGGATTATGTGAAAGACATACGTGCCTCCCATGGCCAAAACAATTGAAGAACTCAAAGTACGCATTTGTAATGCGCTTGCGTCGGTGACTGAAGAAATGCTTCAGAATGTGAGGCGTGAAATATAGTAGATGGAGCCTAGATGGAGCCTAGATGTTGTCCGTGTGACAAAGGGAAGTCACATAGAACATCTATGACCTATGTATACAAAATTTTGAAGTTCCGTCTACATTCTGTGTTAATCTTATCGATAAATTCTTTTCCATTAAATAGTTATAGCCGTTTGTAATCGCTATATTCATTTTGACTTACCCTGTATAGTTAGATAAGAGAGGTGTTTTTTTTTTAAATCAACGTCTATAGATTTCAATACAGATGCAGATATTTCAGGGGATTACAAAAAAAATTTATTCTCCGCTCAACAACGCGAAACTTTGACACATTTTTTGACTTATTTTAAAACATGAATGCATGATAATTTCAGGCATGATTATGGAAGTCATTTGTAATCGAACAGTATTTTTTTTTTTGATAAATTAATTGAATCTTGAGTCATAAGCGATCGTTGTCTCTGAACGACAATTTTTTCCCTTATCTCCGCTGTCGTGTCTCCGGAAATTCGGATCAAAACGCCAACTTTGATAACATGTTCTGAAAAACTTCTGCTTTTACCAAAAAACGGGAAAAAACAGTTTTATTACATAGTGTCTTAATAAGAGCACCTGCCACTTTGATACGTAAGCTGGCAAAAAGGAATTAAAAAAAGTGTTAGAAATAGCAAGCTTTGATTTTAAAACAACCTTAAGGAAACACGGTCGAACATTTAAACGTTTTACAAACTGTTTAGTTTTTACAGGAAATCTCAACAGTTTGTTTTCATTAAGAAATAATATGAAATACAATTTGAAAGTGTATAAAATACAAGAGAAGTTACAAAAAGTTTATTTTTAATCATTGAATGGTATAAAGATAGTATTCAATAAATATAACAGTGAGGAAAAGAATGCTGTTAATCCAGTAAAAGTATTGTTGCATTAATAAAAAGTTATATTAGATCATAACTAAATGAGAAATTTTAAACCAAACAAATTTTCGTGGCACCAGCAATGATCGAACAAAAATAATTTTGATACGAAAAATTTACTTGGTTCAACAATTTTTTTTGTTTAAATTTGATTAAATAGGAATTTTGATAAATCAAAAATGTTTTTCAGATTTTTTCTTGGCTAGTTTTTCGATAGTAAAAGTCTAAAATGGGAAATATCTTTTTACGAACTAATTAATTAGAAAAAAAATTTCCGCGCTCCAATGAATGAGCTTACTTTCACGAATTAATCTTGGACCATTAATGAGATTTATCCTCTTTAATATGCTGTTTCCTTAAAAAAAAAAAAAAAAAAAAAAAAAAAAAAAAAGTTACATTATTTCAAAATCACATCTGCAACATTATTTTATGCATAACACTTATTACAACCTATAAGAATTATAACTGATTTTATGTTAAATTTTCAATTAATAAAACGCTAATGTTTCAGCTTCATTTAAATTAATACAAACTGTTTAATGTGTTTAATATCCTGAATCATCATAAAGATCGAATTTATTCTGTTTCATTACGAAGAAATAGAATTCAATGCTAAAATCATATTTGCAAGTTTATTTGATCCCTAAAGGGTAATATTAGTGAAATAACTTACTTTAAATATTTTACCATTAGAAGTTTCAATTAACTGCCATGAAATTAAGACAATCTCGAATTAATCAAACACTAATACTTCAGTTTATTTAAATAAAAAACAAATTAATAAGTATGATATTCACATGATATTTTACAAAAAAAAAAAAAAAAAAAAAAAAAGCATTAAAATTGATTTATTTAAGAGGAATAGTTTATGTAAAAAAATATATTATCTGCTGTTATCCGTAAAACATTTATCTGCACACTTATATCATGCTGTGTTTATTTAAATAAATAAACACCGATGAATACGATACCTGTATAATATTTCACAAAAAAGACCAATGGAAGAAAAAATAGGTTTAAAAGTGATTTAACCAAGATGGATAAGCTCATGTGGCAAAATCATTATCCGCTGTCGTCTCCAAAACTCTTATCTGAACACTTATATCATGCTATTTCTGTAACATTTTTTGTAACACTTATAAAAAAACACCCACTATAATGAAGTAATGAAGAGTGATTTTTCGTAAGATAACGAAAATCCAGTAAGAACAGCGTTCTCAAATGCCGTAGAACGAGGAAAGAACTTCGAACTACTGGGGCGTTGTCCTAATGAACTTCAATGATAAATAGAAATTCCTATGGCTTAAAGCCACTAGCTCTATGGCCTGCAGGAAAAAAATAAACAGTATATCCAGCCACATTAAAATTCTGGTGGTATTGAACCATTGTTAAAAATAGAATATCCTTCATGTAAATGATACTTCGATGAAAAACAATAAATGTGGGAATTTGCCCCGGCTGGCATACCTGGTGTTGTTTACACTGTAATTTTTTCGTTGGAGGAGGATGGAGCATGCAGGAAAAATCGTGATTGATTGCTTTAATAAAAATATCATGAATATATCACTTATTAACTATAATGTTTCAGTCTAATCGTGGTTTATTTTGTAACTGATAAAGCTATTGTGCTTCATCGTTGGATTTTGCATCATCTATGCAGGGCTGTCACTGGCGATTATTTATTATTTTTCCTACCACTAGCTCCAAAGAAAAATAATCTAGCTCGAAGTTTAGCAGAAATCTACCACGAAGATAATTGTTTTGAAATGATGGTAGACAAAATAATAATAATAAAAAAATAGTTCCCAGTGGTATCCCTGTCTATAGTTACTAGATTTTCGAAGAAGTGCGTAGCTAAAGGGGGTGGATTGAGGGTGCCCGGGCTTGAGCACACACAAGCAGAATCGTTTTAAAAAATAAGTAGAAGAAGCAGAAATGAAAGCAGAATTAGTTGAATTAGTACATCAAGTTAGTTCAGTTTAAAAAAATAAAAAAATAAGTTTTGAAGAAAAATAAGATAAAAAAAAACTTTGAAGAGACCCAATTTTCTTTCTTTCTTTTTTCTCTTTTTCTTTCGGCTAAATGCTTTTTAACTTGCTTGTTTATTCTTTAATTTTAGGAGAAAGTAATATGAATTCTCGACGAGGGTTGAAACTGTTTGTGTTTTTGCTTTCGTGGTCTAAAGTCTAAAAAGTAGCAGAAGAATTTGTCGTGAAAGGGAATGTAGTTGTGAAACGATAGTGCCACATGCGCGTATGCAAGGAAGGGGGAGGGGGTGCTCTGGCTGCCGTTAAAAAAAATATACTGAAAGAAGAAAAATAAATAATGAAATCAGTGTTGGAAAAAGAATAAATTTAATCAATCTATTTATATCATCACTACTTCTGAACAGAATAGTAATTTCTTTTGAGTAGGATAAAACTATGTTTTTTGAAAACATATCATATTAAATTTGCATTCATTCTTCTTTTTAAAATGTGTATTTTAAATCAGAAATAGCAAAACTCAAAAGGTGAGATTTTCGTATCGATAGACTTTTTCACTATAACCAGTAGCTCGAATTAGCTCAATGGCTGCCTGAAGAATAATGAACAATGCTAAAATAAATCACTGTTTGAAAAAGTATTGCATATATCCGGCGGGATTTAGTTATAATCTGATGGTTATTATACCGTAAAATTAACAGTAATAAATATTAAAATAAGCAGTAATACGCTACTCCGCATACCCGGTAGTGTATTACTGTTTATTACTGTTAATTTTACGGTATAATACTCAGGGACCGATTTAGAAATTTGGGGGCCCTGGGCACAGATGCGTATGGGGCCCCCCTTGCACAGATTCTTTGAATAAAAAAATATAATATCGAAAGCAGTACTTATTAAGATAACCACTACTGACTTTAATAATTTCTTTAAAATATTAATTAAAAAAATTAAATTTTATAATCATTAATTTACTTTTAAATATTTATTTGAGAATTATGAATTTTTAATTGAATTTTATAATAAACTGTGTGGTGCTGATTACCTTTCTCTATGCAAGTCCATATATCTGGAATGATAAAGTATGAAACAACTAATAATAAATTTACCGCAGTACCAAGCTATAATTATTTAAAATATTAGAATATCCATCCTATTAATCAAACAAATTTCTCTTTCAAATACAGGCTTTGTATGAAAAAAATAAATGTACACAAATAACTAGCAGAACCACACGGCTTTGTCCATGTTAGCCATGAGGACCTTACATGTAAAATAAATAAAAATCAAATAATATGGCGATCCCAAAAATGGAATTCTGTACATTACTGCACATAAATTGTTAAAAGACAATCAGCAAAAAATGAAGCTACTTTGACATATCATAGACAATCTCTGACAAACAGATTTTTCCATTTTAATTTTGTTTTTTGACAGTTAAAACTGTTTTGGCCAATAATTGAAAAATCTTTAGTAGCATTTGGGGGCCCCTGAAAATCGGGGGCCCTGGGCCTGTACCCCGAATGCCCTGCCGTAAATCAGGCACTGATAATACTGGCAGCTAGGGTGCCAGTATTATACAGTAAAATCAACATTTTTTTGCAGTGTAGGTGCGCGTTATGCACGGGAACACGTTATACACCGGAACATACGGTATTATTTATTTTTAGAAGGAGGGGCAGAAAATTATTACAAAGTGATAGAAATCAAATACACATATGTGGAACTTTCCTAATACCTAAGGATATAATCCCGGATCCGACCTGCATCTTTTTTCCTGTAATGACAGCTGACTTGAGAAATAGGTGTCATTCAATACTATCCATAAATTTTGGTTATAGCTGAAAGGCGCCTCAGCAGATGTTTGAAATGAGGTTGATCCAGATATTCGAAAAGAATCATTTTTCAGGTATCCTGTGAGATATTAATTCATTTGAAAGAGAATTAATTAAGTTTTCGATGAAATAGGTTGTATCACTGTCTTATTTATGAAAAAGTGTGAGTTTGTTAGGTTATGGCAAATAAGCGTTGTTAGACCTTGAATTTTGAGGGACATCTCAACTTTTAAGCTAAATTAACTATCCCGCGTGGGATAGCTGACTCCAAGATTTCTTTCGGAAGTGAATTACACCTAATTCAAATCCTGGTTGGATCTTGAACGTTCAGTGAATGTGCTGTTTCGGGTTCCACTTTAAGCCGGACGTATCGATCTAATTATATATCGTGTGCATAATATTACTGTAAAACGTATAGATTATAAACCGTCGAGTGCAATACGATATTTAGTTCGGACAGAAATTAAAGTCCACTGATTGGAACGATTCTATGGTAATCCAAAACATGAGTATTAATCTTCCGAAACATGAGTAATGAAAAGTTACAGAAAAAAAAATCGCTTAAACTGAAAATTCCACTGCTAAAAAAAGGAATAGAAATATTGTGAAGTTGCATGTTCGAGTTAAGAAAATCCTTGCAACTCAGCAAACCCTTGCAACTCTCATGCATTCAACGTCTGAGCGCCAACCTATGGTAATAAAACTGATCTCTAGATATAATATAGGGTAAAGTATCCGAATGCCAATTGTCAACTTGAAAAAATTAGGCTTTAAACGATCGTATAAATTTTAAATTGGCGCAACAATGTCAATTTTTTTTAAATATATTATGGCGCCAATTTAAAATTTATGCGATGATGTAAAGCCTTATTTTTTTTCAAGTTGACGTTAAAGTGTCGGCATTCGGATACTTTACCCTAGTGCCTAGGTGTTCTTCATTAAGACAGCTTACAGTGCGGTAAATTTAAGAGTTAGCAAGATAATTTCGAAAACTATATGAGATACAGGAAAACAGTCAACTACAAATCTGTAAAAGAGCATCAATTTAGTACGCAAAGACACCTTGCGCACATAAATGCTATGAATAAAATCTTAGTCATGTCACCTGATATGCTGCGAAATGTGTAACGTAAAATTAAAACAAGAGTACAGATGCGCATTATAGCTGATGAAGAGCAAATTGAACTCTGACAATAAATGTATCAAGTGACAATTTGTGGTTCTTTTCTTTTTCTAACACGTGTCGTGTTACGTTACAGTGTTCTTTTCAAATGTGTGCTAGGTATCTTTTCGTACAAAATCGATGCTATCTGTAATTTTGTAATTGACTAGTTTCCTGTATCTCGCATAATTTTCGATATCAGCCCAATAAGCACTGTAAACAGACTCGTTGGAGATCACATAACCACTTTACTATATGTAGGTATGATTTTTATAACTTTAATAGTCATGATCAAACATTAAAAGCGTGAGAAGTGCAAGAGTTTTCTATACTAGAATATGTAACACAATGTGTTTATATATTTGTTATAAACAATTGGATTTTTAATCAAGTGCGATTTTTTTCTGTAACATTTTAGCAGTTTTTTTTAGAAGATATTGCAAAATGAATTATTCAAATTGGTGTTCTATAATTTCTGTCAAAGATTTTTCACATTTTACGTCTTATTGTACTTGACTAAAAATTGTTTAGTATTATACGGCGTCTTCAAAATAATTTAATGTCTGGAGATTTACTCAGTTCTTATAGACATTGATTGATGTACTTATTTTACTGCTGTATCAGTTAAAGCAAACTTAAAGAAAGGCTTGTTTAAAATTTACAATCAATAAGTTGCTTTTTCACGTTTCCTATTATAGATATTTTTGAATGTAAAAGATAAAACTATAATGGAATTAGAATTATGACAAATTTTGTCCTGTTTCAAGGGTAAATTTTTTTTTAACTTCCTTAGTCAAACAACGAAACATGGAAATTGCTCGGTGTAAACTTATAAGGTTAACTGATTGAATTAATCCAAAAGCATTTTTGTAGATGCTTAAGAGCCCACGCTAGTCACGCGAAGAAACGTTCAAGCTAATATTCGCGATTTCTTGCTCGCATTTTAATATTTTTAAATGATTTTTTTTTTTTTTTGCATAGGATAGCTGAGGTCAATCTCTAACGTTGTTAGTTTTTAGTTTTTTGATTTTAGTTACAGTTTTTTTATAAGCGGACATTTTTAGTTTTGGAACCGGTTGGAACCGGTTCTGAAAGTGAAAGTACCCTTATATAAAAAAACTGGAACCAAAATCGAAAAAGTAAAAACTAACAACGTTAGAAATAGACCTCAGCTATCCTATGCAAAAAAAATCATTTAAAAATATTAAAATGCGAGCGAGAAATCGCGCAAGAACCTTCCCATAGACTTAACATTAGCTTCCGCGTTTTTTCACATGACTGATGTAGGCTCTTAATAAAGGACTAAACTCTTTGTATCTCCTACAGTGTGTGTTGCAGATATGCAACACACACTGTATGTATATATTGATTTCAGAATGGAATAAAAAACAAACAAAAACACATTCTAATCATCGTCACCTTTTTGCAACATTGCAACTATCCAAATTAATTACTAATATAACTTTCAATGTACGACGCACTACGTAATCTTTTAGAAAAAAAAGTTTGTTACATTCAGTAGCATTACGTTCAATACAGTAACTCTGTTTAATCAGAACTTTGTATTCAGTAAAATAAAAAAGATGATGGCATAACACACACACACACTTATATATATATATATATATATATATATATATATATATATATTATATATATATATATATATACAGTATGTCCGAAAAGTCTGGAAACGGTCGAATAACTCGATAAATATGCATCGGATTTAAAAACGGGAAAATACGTGTTAAATATATTTAAAAAAGCTATTCAGTGATAATAAAGTTGATCCTCCTACCTCCCTACATCGTGAATAGGAAGGTGGCCACTGCTTAAATTCTAAATGAATGCACTGGTTTAAGCCTTACTCAAGAACAACGACTGGGTCATAGTAGCTTCTGTTCCCTTCGTGGTGCTTTTTTAACGTGAGTCTCCTTGCCTCTCACGATTCGGTGGGCTGTTTGAAGCCGCATTTTGCTTGATTACATCGCCATGTACGATGATCCGAAAAAAAAAATTCAATATAAAAGTTACGTATTTTTTCCTTTAGAATCCGACTCTGCAATAATAATAATAATAATAATAATAATAATAATAATAATAATAATAAAAGAGTTTTCATTCAAGATTCCTTCTGACCACCAGGGAGTCAAGTGTGGGGATCAGATTTTGTACCACTGAATAGCTTTTTAAATATATTTAACTCGTATTTTTCCGTTTTTCAATGCAATGTGTATTTCCCGAGTTATTCGACCGTTACCAGACTATTCGGACATACCGTATAGTATACACTGAAGAGCCAAAACATTATGACCTTCCCCATATTTTGCAATGAACTTGACTGGATGACGTGGAGGGCACGTGATCAGGTGGAAATGGTATTTAACTGCTGATGTGGAGTCTGAGGAATCAATTTTTCGCTTACTTCTGCGTGTGATGGGAAAGGCTGCTGATCTGAGCGATTTTGATAGAGAGCAGATAGTAATGACCCGACTGCTCGGTACGAGTATTTCTGATCTGCACGATTCGTGGGTTGTTCGCGAGCTATCGTTGTTAGTACTTATGCAAAGTGGATGAATGACGGTGAAACCAGCAGTAGACGCCATGGCGTTGGACGCCCACGCGTTATTAAAGAAAAAGGACGTCGAAGACTGTCCCACTTGGTGAAGCAAAATCGGCGATAGACAGCGGCTCAGCTGACAGCCCAATACAATGCAGTTCCAAGTATAATTGCTTAGGAGCAGACACTTTAGCGGACACTGTTGGATATGGGACTACGCAGCAGACGTCCCACTTATGTGCCTCTGTTTAACAAACGTCATCGCCAACTACTCTTACACTGAGCCTTGGAACATCGTAATTGGACCATAGATTAGTGGAGGATAGTTGCCTGATCAGATGAATCACGATTCGTCATTCATCACGTCGATGGTCGTGTTAGGGTACGTCGTCTTCCAGGCGAACAGTTGCTCCCCCAATGTACAACAGGTCATAAACAGGCTGGTGGTGGACGTATTATGCTTTGGGGGACGTTCTCATGGGCGTCCCTGGAACGCACGGTTGTGATAGAACAGACCATGAAAGCTGCGGACTATCTGAACATCACTGCAGATCAGTTGTACCCTTGCATGGCGTGTGTCATTGGAACTGGAAATGGAGTCTTCCAACAGTACAACGCTCCATCTCACAAGGCTCGAATTGTGCTGGAGAGATACCAGGAGCACAATGCTGAATTCCAGTTAATTTCCTGGCCGCCCAACTCACCGGATCTTAATCCGATAGAGCACACTTGGTGTGTCATGGAACGGCAGCTCAGAGTTCAAAACCTACCATGTAGGAATATCCGGATTTACGTGACCGCTGCTTGAACATCTGGTGCAATCTGTCTCCGGCCATCTAGCAAGGAGTTCTGGCAGAGTTGCAGCTGTTTTGCAGGCCAAAGGTGGCCCAACGCGTTATTAGACATGTGGTCATAATGTTTTGGCTCTTCAGTGTATATGTTTATGGCATAGCGAAAGTCCAAATTTTATATAGAGAGTTATTTTTGTACTAGAAAAAAATATTCATGCCTGTAAGAAATAATACTTATCCGTTAATTAATCCTTATTATTTTATATATATTGTGCTCCTTCTTATCCTCGACCAATAACTAATTCTTAAACCATTAGTTTTAGAGTAATAGTTTCAGTTGGAAAAATGTTTCAAATGTTCATATAAGAATCCATCACCATCGTCATTTGAAAATCGATTTACGTCAAAATAGTTATTTGTGTAAAAGTTACGAAATTAAAATTTTTATACGGTCTCGGGATCCAATAAGTTATATTTTAAAGCGCAACAACGTGCCAAGAAAATGCCAAAACTTCATAGAATTCAAAATACCTTAACTCAGTAGGGCCCGATTAACCTTTGAATCTAGGGGAAACACGGTATTATTTTGGGGCCCCCTTTCATTTGGCAAAAGTTTTCTTAATTCTTCATTCATGAAAATTCACCCATGGTACTAATATTATTCCCGGGAGTAGCTTACTTGAGGTCGCATATAATTTCATTAATTAGCTTTTTCAAGTTCCCTGTATATACTTCAGGCATATTTAGTACACATAGCTGTAATGCTTAATTTTCCAGGTGGTTTCTAACAGGTAGGATGCTATGATTAATTAGCATCCTATTGGTAACATTCATATAGCCCTATTATAAGTTTCGTGAAGTAGTGTGTGGATTTCCTCTTGAATTAAAGCAAACTTTCTTTTCCAAAATAATTCAAAATACAATGTAAAAAATTAAAATGGGAATTAGAGGGCCCTCTTCACAATAATTTTGGGGTCCCTTTTAAATTTTAGAGAGAAGCATGTGCTTCACGTGAATTTTGGATAATCACGTGCCTTTTTAACTCAGTAAATTATTGTCGTAGAAGAATGAAATTTGTACTGTGTTACTTGTTAGAATACGGGGAAAGTTTGTCTAAATATAAATTATAAGGACACAAGGACCATATAATTTTTTTAATTTCGCAACTTGAAAAAAAAAATTATTTTGATGTAAAGGGATTTTTACACAATGACATTTGAACCATTTTTGCAAATGAATCTATACCTCTAAAATTAAAGGTTTAAGGATTCGGCTATTGGCCATTGATAAGAAAGGACATCCTTTATGTTTTTATGTTCTTAGATTAACATTCCTTATATTTATATGAATTATTTTTTAAATTGGAGTTGTTGCAATATAATGGGTTAACAATGACTTTCAAGGGGACTGAAGTTCTACAAAACAAAATGACCCTGTACTTTCGAAGGGCATTAAGAGAAACACATGTAGTGACTCTCCAAACTAATGATGATCCCAAAGGCACTTGTCTGATGAAATTCTCAGTCAAATTGGAAACTTTCTCTGATCACACCCCAGGCCAAAATTTCACCGTCAATCAGTAGTCATTCTGGCCTTCTTTCCGTATTTTCGGCTTTTGACGGCCGTCAGAAAAATATTTCTGCAAGCAATCTTTTACATTCCGTAGTTGGATGTACACATTTTGATAAACGCTCCGATTTGATATTTCTTTTTTATTTCAAAGTTGGGACACACCCTTGAATTTCGCAATGTTAGACTGATTTTTCCGCTTGAAAGTGTTTCTTTTGCGCTCTGGCAGTAAAATGCACTTCCGCGTTTTTAAAGGATTCTAATCTATTATAGAGCATTTCTTTGTAGTTTTGTTTCTGAAAACCCTGATTGCCCTTCTCATTCAAAAGCCTTTTTTGGGGGGTGATAGGGTGCGTCTGTTGGAAGGTTAGTATAATCTTCTGTGGCGAGTTTGATATGTTCAATTATATTCCCCATTTAATCATGTGGCCAATGAAGTAAAAACGAGATGTTATCAAGGCCGTATCCAGAAAAATATTTCGGAGTAATATATATATTTGTAGGTTTAAAATTTCATTCTTATTATCTTATTTTAGATTTGTTTTTTATCACTTTAATGGAAGTGAAATTAGTTAAAATTTAGTTATTGTAAATATTAACTCATACTTATTACAAAAGAAAATTGAATAGTTGATCTTTGTTCATGGCAAAGAAATTTACAATCTCGTTTGTGCTGATGTTGATTCAACTTCGCCGATGGATCAATATTAGTGTCAACCAAATTAAAGATTTCTTAAGCTTTCTACATATATTTCCAAACATTTTTTGTCAAAAATGTCTTCCCAGGAGTATATGTCAAAACGGTTACATTTTCCAATTTGTGGATATTTGGAATTAGACCCTCATCGCGTATCCTTCAGAAGTTTCAGTTAAACAAATTGAATAATCTATATTGAAATAGTCTCGACAAATTTTGTTTGATAGTATGGAAATCCCGCTTTTACAGAGTTCCATTCAAAAAAAAAAAAATTATGACTTTTAAAGACTTTTCTAGAAATTGCATTCATCTTTTCAACATGCTGACGGAATCAAATTAAAAAGAAATTCTAGCGTATAGAATTTCGATTTAAGACTTTAGATTGGAGTATTTTTTTGAAATTTCACTGTCTTGATTGATACTTAATGGCGTATTTATAGTCATTCTCACAACAATATCAAACCTATGTGATCCCCATGATTGGCTACGCTTTGACTGTTATGTTACTAATCCTTTTGATCAGGAGTTAACTTTTTTACTACCATCGGTGCATTTGGATATTTGAAGCATCTTCATAGGTACCTGCTCCTCCAGCAGGTAAGCTTATTTATTTAATTGTGCATGAGCTGGCTGCATATTGCACAAACATTCACTGTTTGGTTGGATTTATATTATATTTACGAAAATGTTCAAATTCAAAGAGTAACGAATGCTCTTAACAGCTACTAAGAATACAAAGAATGAAATTATATAAAAAATATTTGCCCTTTTTTAGTTTTATTCTTTTGGTACTTCTTTTCACAGCATATGCGATAAGACAAGAACTGAACAGATAGACAACCCTTTTATTCAAGGAACTATAACACTGCATATAAGGTGAAGTATGTACTCCTATATATAAATTATAAAGTCATTGTGGATGGAAAAAAGGTCAGTAAACGCAAGTATGTTCGCAAGGGTGAGAGTGACGATACCTGGTACTTGGCGTATTCCACATTTGTGCAAAACGCTATAGAGCTTCCCAGAGTAGATTTCAGCCTAACTCTTAAAAAAACCTTCTCGGAATTTTTATATCTGTCAGAACCGACTATACCTGACAGAGATGTTTTACTCTCCATATAATTACGTTCTCTGTTTCTTCTTGTCCGTCCGGCTTCTGCTCTTGTTGTAGAAGCTAGAAGCTCGTTCATCATAAAGGAAAACAATTCATTCCTTTGAACCGAGTGTTTTTTTTTAATGTATTCTGAAATTTTCTAAAAGTAAATTACAAAAATTACCTAATCCAGTATGTAGAATTTTTAAGATAGGTATCATTTCTCACCCTCATCACTTCAAATATAATAAACACCAATTTAAAAGATCTTCCAAGTCTGTAGTAGAACAAAAGTATTATTCAAGAAAATATAATATTCAAAATAAAGATCGTCCAACTTGTTTCTTACGGCATTTGTATCTTTTTCTCAGAAAACTTTTCATGATTTTCTAATTTTGTAAACTAATTTTTTTACATTTTTATAGAAAATCGAAGCTTTTTACCGATTGGAACTTCTTTATAATCACGTGGTGTTAAAATCACTCATGAGTATGACATTTTCATTCAGCGTAAGACAATAAAATAGTTTCATTAATGTGACTGACTACATTCAAAACACTTTTCTGAGGAAAAAAAATAAATTTATTTTCACGAATTTTATATAAAATACTAAATAAGAACATGCAATTTTGTAAAAGGTTAATTATTTATTTATATGATACTTTTTGAAAAAGTGGATGATTTCAAGTAAACTGTACTGAAATTTGATTAAAATCGCCAACCTTTTAAAATAAGTTCAAATACTACAATTTAAATTTCTTTTGTAGACAGTGTACATATGCATTATTTAAAATTCAAGGAAATTTTAAAATGAAAAAAAAATCTACCGGTGATTGTATACTCTAATATGTTATTATTATTATTATTATTTTAACTTTTGGACTCTTTTACAATCAAAAACATTCAGAAAAAGAAAAAAATGTGACATGTACATCAAATCTTTTAAGTCATTTCATTGACAATAACATCTTAAAAATTTATTAAATTATCGTCACTGTATGTATTATGATATCTTGATAATGGTACAGATTTATTTTGAAATACAAAATTTTAAAGAAAATTCTTTTAGAATGTAATATTACCGTAAAACATAGAAAAGAATGTTTTTTTTTAAAAAAACGTCGTATCTTTACTTTTAATTGACATAAGAAAGAAAAAAAAACGGCTTTGGAAACAGAAAATTTTGGAAAAAAAAAGATATTCTTTCATTAAAAAAAAATGATGAAGGTAGTTGAAAATAGACTCTTTCGAACATACGAACTAATATGTTATCATGTGGTATGGTAGCTAGGGGTGTATTGTTAATGGCTTCCTTATACAGAAATCGTTAGAAATTATCACACCGTAGAAAAAATATCTGTGCGATAATACAAAATGTTTGCACATTAGAGCAAGTGACTGAAAACGATATAATAATTAACTTTTTTTTCCCTTTCTTTCTTTTTTTTTTCTTGCCAGGAAGTTACTTTAATGACTCAAACTAATGCCGTGTAAAAAGAGTTTGAAAACAACATTAAATTATGCGTTTAAAAAAATTTTTGATTTTTTTTCTTATGCTAAATACATTTTGCTTATTAACTTCGTCTAAAATAGGGGCCTTCAACCCGTGTCCCGCAAGCCACGGGTGGCCCGCCGAGGGTATTTTAGTTTCCCACCGTGTTACTTCAAATATTAAGTACGAAATTTTTTCAGTGGCAGCGAAACATTTCTGAAGCGTTTTATAAGGAAAATTTCATAGCTGTCAACTTTTAACCCTTTCTGTGTCAAATAAATTTGTTTTGAACCAGAAAATTTATTTAATAAAATATTTCTTGTTTCTATTAGGGATGATACGAGCTCAGTCCAAGCGCGCTTCGGACTCGGGCTCATTCTTTCTGAAACTGAAACTTTTGTTTATTTATTACGTATAGAAAAAAAAAGAAATAACTTTTATATTTTTTTTTCTCTAAAATTACTTATTCTGTGTCAAGTCATTTTAATGCTATTTTGATCAGAATGAAGGGGAAACAGAAATTATATATATTTTTTTTTCTAGTATTAGAATGCTATTTTAAAAGAAAATTTGTAATATTTCTAGATTTATATCTGGCATTGGCGGCGACGCCATGTAGATAAGGCGCGAATCGGAGGAGACGCAAATAATTTATTGTTCGATTTTCGTTTTTGACAGTAAGATATTTTTTAATTGGAATGCTTATTTATTTATTGTTTAAGAGATCTAACGCGAAATGAATATTTTCTTTTGTATTTGTAAATTTTAAGTCTTCTATTGTGTACGAACCATAATCGCTCTTCATATGTATACTAAAGTTCATGATCGTAGAAAAGTGAATTTATGGAGAGGAGTATTTCGATGACTAAAATCGTTATTACTTCCCAAGAAATCTATAAATTCAGAAGAAATAAGAATAGGCACATTTGGAAGAACAGGCAGACATAAGTAGATGAAATTATTTAATTATTCCCAGGTTCTATAGATCATTGCACAAGTACAGGAAAACGTCCATGGCTATGGCTGGCCACGGCAGGGGCACCCGGGACCGTAACACATTCCTTGATATTGTTACATGTTGATAGCTAGATGATTAGCGAGAGAAATGATTTGTTGGGGTATTTGATAAAGTGATAAATAACCAAAAGAATGAATTTTGTTGATTTCAGAAATTGAAACAATTTTACACAATTACTAATTAAAAATCAAAACAGAGAGATGCTATGAACAAAACAAACCAAATAAATTTTGAATAACTAAAAAATTAATTAAGTAAATGAATAAATTTGCCAAAAGGTATCAACAAAATTCTCATTTATCACCATACCGCTTATACCCAACAAGTGGTTTGACGAATTGGAACATTGTTATGGTAAATTAAATGAAATTCATTAAAACTTTCTAGAATAGATTTTGAATAAGAAAGACATAAAAAAGGGTCCTGTAATCCTTCCAGAATTTGAAAGGCACAAAAAAAAGGGGAAAGAAGTTAATTAAAATAAGGATACAGATAATTAATTAAAGTTACAAAACATGTTCATATCAATGTACCAATTTGCCAGAACCATGCGAGTGATTTTGTATAGTGGCTAGTAACAAACCAAGAGTAACTAGATGAAACATAGTATTCCTTTTTAATAAGAATTTGGTGTAACTTAATTACCTTAACTGTAGCTAATAAGCTTTAAGAATTAAATATAGTTAATATTAAATTTTTCTTTTACATTCATCTTCAATTCTTTTACTTCAATTAAGAGCAGGTTAAATTTACTTTATTTATTAAATCCTTTTCTCTATAAAGGAAAATAAAAGTACTTCACAATATTTTTATGAAGCAATTTAATATTTAAAGAAAACCAAATTAATAAGCATTTTCAGAAACAAATCAAGGATTTAAATTTTACTTATTTTATTTTAATTGATGAAGGAAAATTAAATGAAGTCACAATCAAAGTAAATTAAAATTAGCAAGGTTTAAATATTAAATAATTACTTTCTCTGATTGTTTAAATAATTAAACAAAATTCATTATCCATTAAATAGTAATGTTAAATTTAGAAAAAAAAAACAAATGAATTTCTATGATGCATACAAATAAGTCACAGACAGAATATCACCACGAATTTGATTTTTTATTAACTTATGAAAACAGAATTGTTAGATAAAACACCAACATAATCAGATAAATGAAACGCCAACATATCCAGATTTATAGGTATAAGGTTAGTTGGTAACAGGTGATTTAATCACACATATATATGCATCAAGGTATATATATATATATATTCATGGTAAAATAATAATAATAATAAAAGGCACTTATTCATTAACATGGAAAATATTTACCAAAAGCTCACTGGCAGATTCAACACTCGTTACGCTGAGATTTAACAGTCCTGGTAAACATATTAGTAATGTCCCAGGGTTAGCCGTCTTACTTTCACAAACATGGGGCACTACACGAAGAGACTTTAGGCATCATTGAATATTTAAGTATCTCTTCTGTATGGAATATGGAGCAGGTAACCAGCTATACGATTTTTCTTTGAAGATATGTTTCGGCGTTATGCTCTGTAGTTGAACGGTGTCAGCTGTAAGGGGCTAGGATTACCTTTTTTTTTTCTCCCGAATGCTCCGACTGCACTTCCGATCAAAGCTTTCGACATACTCTTTTTAGAAGCGACAGTCCTCCAATTTATCTAATCTATGCTTAACTGCCATCGAAGAGCATTGGCTCCAACAAAAAAATGCTCTCAGCCGTCACAGCTCTCGGTCGTAGGATCTTATTCAAACATAACTATTATAGTGACTCACTGTCTTGTCGGTCAGAGCTTATTTCTATCTTGAAGCACCAGACGCCTTTTTTTTTTAAGCAGGCATCTCACTCACCGGTAAAACTTCGAATGCCTCTCAAATTCTCTGGCCACCACCAGGAAAACTCCAGGAGGGGGGGGGGGAGAGAGGAAAGGCCTCAGTCTTCCCCTAAAAAACTCATATACAGTATATCCCAGGCTACAATCTCCCGCGCTAAACTATACCAGGGAAAAAACATTCCCCGCGAATACGTTACGTAAAACCATTGGTCGTCGCTCTCTTGCGGGTGGAACTACTTCGCATAGGGGTGATGGCATGTGTACAGCTGTTCAGTTTTCGCTCCCCTTTCCACGTAAAAGGGTCTGCTGCTCCTTCTTTCGACCTCCCACGTGAACTGTTGTTTACATAAAACGGAATAATTGGGCTCGTAAAAACGAATAATAAAACTTTAACAATACGGGCCACTATCTGCCGCCCGAGTCCTGCTTTTTCCACGAAAGATCTACAGAGCAGATTAAGGCGACCAACAACGCTAAAGTTGTTTACGAAAAAACAGCATAAATGGAGTCATAAAACTCCTGACAATACAAGCTAATATACGTTGTCTGGGAAATGGATTTTTTTATTGCCCAAGTGTCCGAGAGCATTTGAACATTTCCCATGGTAACAAGGACCACCCCAGTGAAATTATAACTTACAGGGGAAATATAAAAATTATGATTTTAAGTAAAAGAGACAATGAATTTGTTTTAGCTTAGACATTTAAAAGAAAGAAAAGGTATTTTAACTCCATTATTTCAGACTAAAATAAAGAGAATATTAAATGAAAAACATTACGATTATTATAAAAGGAGGGGGGGGCTGCAACTTATATAGAAAAAATAAAGAAAATATGGAAAATTTAGAATAAATGAAAAAACCTACCCTAACATGACTCTCCCTTTACCGCAAAAAAATAAAAAAATTTTATAAAAAAAAATTAATTTTTTGAAACGTGCAGACCGAAACAGAAAAAAAAAATTTCGCAAGGGTTACCGGGCTGAGAGGTAGTTCACAGTACGCTGGAGATTCCACAATATAAGACCTAACCGTTCGAGCAGGCCAGACATCGGTCCGAAGAACAATCATGAATTATAGAGCGAAGTCGCCGATGTCAGATATACACTCCGGAATGTACACTAAGAGCTGCCCACCATGAACCACTCCCAAGTAACTGCTGAAATACCTGACGACTAGAACTGGGAAAACCACAAGGGGGTAACAAGACACCCAAGGAGCACTGCCCTCCAAGGCGGGGAAAACTGCACTTTGTTTCTACATAGGACACCTTCGCTGCATAACCATTTCTAACTCCTGATACCGAATCCCACCTTAACATACCTGTGCCCGCTCCGAATGCCACTACTGTCACTGTATATTGCAACTCCTAGCAGGTTCTACTTATAATACGTTAACCTATCTACCTATACAACCAAAACCTTGCCAAAAAACAAACTAAATTATTTACAAGTTTTTTTTTTTTTTTTTTTTTTTTTTTTTTGAATTTTGGAAAAAGACTGCAAGAGTGCCGAGACTGCCAACTGAAAAACAATACATTACTCATAATAATATATACAACACTTGCATAAAATCATGATAAATTGGCCAGTTTGATGTGAAAACAAAATCAAATTACAACATACATTTACCCATATCAGTACTACTGGCACATACAATAACAAAAAAAAATAAGCAACTGGGTATTTACACATGTAACGGATTTATGACACAACGCATTTCATCAAAGTAATCGAGTAACAATATACCAAAGTTTAAAATAGGATAACAAATGCAAAATGAACCCCGGAATAAAGTTAAAGTCTGTAAAAGTGGTGTTTGGGGTGTAGAGTAAATGTATATAAATGCAGTTACAACAAGAAAACACTGTGCATGGGAAAAGTAGTTATGTTCTTGTGCTACCCACACGTAGACTGAACCAGCCTAGAAATTTTTTTTTTTTTTTTTTTTTTTTACTGGAAACATGGTTTTCCAAAGAAAACCCAGACAGTGATGATGCAGTATCATCAGACTACCCAATTTACCTACCCAAAACCAAATAAAAACAGATGTGACTCATAACACATAGTCACAACAAAACAAGGTCATAATTCCCATAGAAATAAAAAGGCTTATGTGTATAGAGTATATATAATTACTAATTTTGAAGACATACATACAAAAAAAAAAAACACAATTTAGAAGCAGAAAGTAAATTTAAGATAATCACAAATTTTAAAAGGTAGAATTTTCAGGAAGAAGAAAAAAAAATATTTACAAAAAAAAAATCACTACCCAGTAGGATTAGATAAAATACTACTCTGCTGACATTGCACTAGAAGAAAAACAAAAAGGAATTTCATGAATGAAACCAAAGGGGTAAATTGGTATGTCACACCTAAGTATCAAAATAAAAACTATAATATGCCAAACTACATTCCTAGACTAAAAGTGGTATAAAAACACATGAAAAAAAAATTTATATACATAATTAGGAGTCTATAATATCGTACTTGCGTGCATACGATGAAAAGTGCCAGCCGACCCAGCCTAACACTTGCTGTTAAAAACAAGGGGGGGAAAAAAATCTGCCATTTTCAAAGTACCCAGAATACATCTTAAATTTGAAGGAAAAACTGCACAAAAAGGTGTGCGGAGGGGTATTTACTAATACAAGTAGCTAAATACCACTAAAAAATGTATGTATACACGACACAGGGTGTATAAAAAACACGAAATCGGGTTTCCGATTTTCGCTAAGTGAACCAAAACAAACCATGTTTGGATCAGAAAACGCTAATATATACGATGAAAAATATATAAAATTACTATAAAATACATTGCAACACATAAACACATATAAATATTACGAAATAAAACTATAAATACACATAGATAAAAGAATATAAGGAAACTAAATTTTATAAATAGGGCGAGTTCGTCTTTCACGTAGCCCGTAAGCGTCCTGCGAAGTCGGCTGCGGTCGATTCAATGATTTCGACTTATTCGGTTTGTTAATCGAATTTTCGGCAACGCTAGCTTCGCTGGTCGTTGCTGCTATTTCACACTCCTGTACTTCCCTTTCCGATTCATTGTTCTCCTCCGATAGAGCTTCCTCCGCTGATTCACTTTTCTGCTGATGGTTATCAGCTGAATTTTCAACCTCCGGAGTTTTGTTTGAGTGAGGAGGAGGGGGGTCGATCTCGGCTGGATCGCTAGCTGAATTCGCTTGGCTTCCGTGAGTGCTGAATTCATTTTGAGTAATCGTACCAGGGTTGCTCTCTTGAGTGTCAGAACTTGGTATAATACAGTAATCGCGATGGCGTCTGCGCTGAGCGAATTGCTCTGCATGGGGAATCGATTGCTGCACATCGATAGGTGGATCGTCAATCGAATCTGGGACACTCTGTTGTTGTTGTGGGTCGTCGGACCAAATCGGGAGTCTGTTTTTAAAGGCAGAGAGGCGATCCACATGGACAACTTGAACGTTTTTGGGATTTGCAACAAGGGCGATTTTAAAATTTACCTCATTTAATTTTTCCAAGATAGTGAAGGGGCCATTATTCAACTTACTTAATTTTTTTGTTGTACCAGGTGCAATTGCTGGAGTGAAAAGCCAAACCAGATCACCAACTTTTAGTTTCTTGTCAACAGCTGTCTTTTCTCTATACTTTTCTTGATTCTCTGATACTTTTATTAAATGATTGTGCACTTCAGCGTACACCTTTTGCAGAGCTGGTATCAAAAGTTCACAAAAAGAGGGGGCATCATTATAACTAAACTGGGGGGGGGGGGGTTGAGAAAATAAATTATAGGGTAGGTTAAGGTTTCTACCATACATTACAGCTGCTGGAGTTAGTTTGGTAGATGAGTGCACAGCCGTGCGCATGGCTAAAAGTGCAAATTTAAGCTTGGTGTCCCAGTCTGATTGATTCTCATTCACAATATGACACAGGGCGTTTTTTAGAGTCCTGTTCTGGCGTTCTATCTGAGCATTTCCGGCTGGATGATATGCCGTGGTTTTGGGATGTTTTATTCCAAACATTTTGTACACATGCTCGATAGCTGCAGAAATTAAATTGGGTCCTCTGTCGGTTGAGATATAACATGGAGCTCCATAACGTGAAATGAAGTCTGCGAGAGTATCGGCTACCACATCAGATGTGATTGAGGATACCGCATAAGCTTCAGGCCACTTTGAAAATGCATCAATGTATGTAATTATAAATTTGTTACCCGAAAAGGTAACAGGAAGAGGCCCTATAACATCGAGGTTCACTTTATTCATAGGGAAATGAGGTGTGGGTACACGTTGGAGGGGTGCAAGTTGATTTGCTTTGTGCACTCTTTTTTCTTGACAGCTAACGCACGACTCCACTAGGTGCTTGACATCTGCCGACATTCCTGGCCAATAAAAGTGCTCACGAATGCGGTCTATTGTCTTTTGAAAAGCTTGGTGACAAGCAGCTAGGGATTCGTGGGTTAGTGCAAACACTTGCTCAACCATTTTCTTCGGCACCACAAGTTTGATAGGATTATTCAATAGGGGTGACTCCCTTGTATCCTCGCATACAAGAAGATCATCCCTAAAGAAAAATCTCAAATACTTGGGTGCAACCTCAAGATTTTCACTAATTTTGCGAGCAATTTCACAGCACTTTTTATCTGTTTTCTGTAATTCACCTATCTTTTCTAAAAGGTTGGAATGTGGCATAAAAGTTGTCTCCTTCGCTACTTGTATAGAAAAGTTGCAATTGGTGACATTATCCGGTTTGCTATCTGTGGTGAACCTTGAAAGAAAGTCTGCAACGCTATTACATTTTCCCTTAATATATCTGATGGTAAATGTAAAATCAGAAAGTGTACAGATCCACTTAGCCATACGTGATGTGGGATCCTGAATTTTGAGCATGTACGTAAGAGGTGCATGATCAGTGTATATATAAAAATGAGTATTGGCAAGGTAGCACTTGAAGTGTGCAGTGGCCCATACTAATGCCAATAACTCTCTCTCAGTGGCAGAGTACCTCGTCTCAGCGTCTTTGAGTTTCCTACTAGCAAATGCGACAGGGTGGAGCATCTCATTTTCATCCAGTTGTGATAGTACTGCCCCGAGTGCTTCGCCACTCGCATCAGTATAAAGGTAAAACTCCTTATCAAAATTAGGAAGGGCAAGACAAGGTTTGGATATTAGTGCAGATTTTAAATCCTCAAATTCCTCCTGTGCTGCTTGGTTCCAAGTGAATCGACCCGTATCTTTAGTAAGGTTGATAAGATTTCTCGCTCTTTTAGAAAAATCTGGCAAAAATCGCCTATAGAAGGAGAGTGCACCGATGAAGGATCTGACAGCCTTTCGGGTGTTAGGAGGTTGGAATTTCCTTATTACTTCAATATTTTTGTTGATTGGTGACACTCGTCCTTTTTGGATTTCAAAGCCCAAGTATTGGATCTTGTCGGATAAAAATGTACACTTACTGGGTTTGAGTTTAAGCTTGTGTTGCCGAAGTCTTTCAAAAACAAGCTTAAGTTTATTTATATGGGATTCGACATCTTTAGAAGCTATTACTATATCGTCGATGTATACTAAAATTCCCAAATTTCCTAGGTCACCAAAAATTGCAGACATAAGACGTTGAAAACTGTTTCCCGAATTCGAAAGTCCGAAACAGTTTCGATTCCACTCAAATAACCCTTTGTGAGTAATAATAGCTGTTTTATATTTATCCTCGGGACGGATAGTTTGTTGAAAAAACCCACTAGTTAAGTCTAATGTGGAAAAAAAATTTGAGCCTGATAAGGCGTCAACTGAGTCTGTGATGTTTGGTATGGGGTAGGCATCTTTCATTAGATTTTTATTTAATTTTCTAAAGTCAACAGCCAGTCTGTAAGATCCGTCTGATTTTTTCACAAGAATGACCGGCGAAGCAAATTCTGAAATAGATGGGGAAATTATATTGGCCTGTAGTAAAATATTTAATTGATCTTCCATTTCCTGTCGTAAGTTATGGGGGACTCTATATGCTTTACATTTAACCGGTTTTTCTGAAGTTAGATTAATTGAATGGGGTATGGTGTCACAGCCGGGTAAATCTAAGACAGACGCAGCAAAAACATCTTTATTATCTTGTAAAAATTCTTGCATTTTTAATTTTAAGGTGGGTTCTAAGTGGTCTAAATTAATTTCGGAACTCCAACTGAGGTCAGCATGGTCAAAATCTGCAATTGGAGGGAGAGTATTGATATTACAGGTTAAATTACAATTATCTGGGGTTACGTTAGATTTATCAATACATTTTTGAACTTTTGCTACTAAAGTACCCTTATTTAATACTATATTGTTATCAGAAAAGTTAGCAAAGGATAGAAATAGGCCATGTTCTTGGGTACAAATGGATCTAGAAATTAAGAGGCCTACATGTAAATTCTTAGCAAAGGGCTCTAACATTAAAATACTATCCTTGTCATTGAAATTTTCCTTCGTACATCTGACTTTAGCTAAAATTTTAGACTGGGCTGAGATTTCAAGTTTATTACACAAAGATGCCATACTGATATTACACGCCTTTTTCTCAACATCATGTTTACCTGTATTTTCACTAATATTATTTGCTTGTATTTCCTCATTTTCAGTAAATTCATAACTACCCATTTCAGAATTTTCAGAATTATCACTAAACTGCTCCCCAACATTTGCATTTACCTTATTTACACTATAAAATTCTGATTTGATTTGAGAAATACATTGTTCAAAATTTTGAAAGTTTTCCTCACATTGTTTACTATTTCCCAAAGCAATTTTATCAACAGTAGTACCACCCGGTAATTCTTCCATCATAAAAACCTGGCAATCACTATTACTTTCATCACATATCCTGTTACACCTTTTATCAACATTATTTTCTTCGTCACTACTATTCTGACTGTGATGAACCTTCCTTATCTCCCTACTATTCCCTAATTTTATTTTCTCTGCACAGTTTCTTATTTCAATATCTTTCGAATAGTCAGGGGTACTACTTTTTGCTATCAATTTAGCCTCAGTTTCAACTTTATGATCTATGGGATAGTTATTTTTGCAAGTATTTACACTAGAATTGTTATTATTTACATTACACATACATTTACAATTAGCACAATTATACACATTAATAGGATTATTATATACAGGTAATTCATAACATTGCATGCATGGGTCACTACTCTTACCTTGTTTGTTTACCTTTGTTTCCTCTAAACACACATTACTGTTTTTGGTACAAGGAGGGGTAAGCAGGGTTTGTTTACATAGTGTTTGATCCGAAGCCTGAAGAGAAACAGTATTTGTGGCACAATCAATGATTGCATTGTATTGTTTCAAAAAGGGCATACCTAGAATGGCATCAAATTCCTTCGCCAACTTGCCCTGCACTACAAAAAAAACAGTTTGGCATTGGGTGTTATGAAATTTAAAATTCATAACTACTTTTTCAGTAAGAGGAACTTGTTCTCCAGTTACTGTCAGAATAGGCGTATAACATTGTTGCACATTATAGTCTGTGAGAGAGTTCAAAATTACACTGCTTAAAAGATTAATCGCAGAACCTGAGTCACAGAGGGCAGTTATGTTAGTATTACCTATAAGTATACTGGCAGTTGGCAAGTTATAAGACTGCGGAGAAAAAACACTATATACCGCAGGTGGGTCGGTGGCCTTTTTTGGAATCAGTTCGACTACCTCTGATTCAGCCGATCCCCGTTTAAATGAACATTCTCAGTAACAGTGGGATTATTAGTTGCATCATTTGCTTGCTGACCCTCTGCATAATTTTGTACTCTGTTCCTACCACTTCTGTTGCTGTTGTAATTATTTCCTCTGTTTCCCCTGAAGTTTCCTCTCCTGTTGTAACTTCCCCGGTAACTATTTTCATATCCTCCCCTGCTCCTAAAATTATTGCCTCTGCTCCTATTAAAATTATACACATATTGGGGGCACTCTCTAGCATAATGACCGGGTTGGGAACAATAAAAACAAGTAATACCTCTACTGGGCACTATTTCCTGGCTCTGCACCTCTCTCTCTCTGCTTTTATCACTTATTAGGTTGTCAAGTTTGGAATTTAGAGCCTCAATCTGTATTCTAAGAGTTTCTATTTCTGCATTGTTGTCCCTAGTTGGCTGAGTAGCTGCACAAGCTAGATTCTGCGGGAAATTTTGTTGATATAAAAGGGGGTTTGGTTCCTCATGTAAAGTGTAAAAAGGATTTCCACTGCGGCACGCTCTTTCCTCCAGGAGAGCAAAAGTTAAAATTTGCTGGGGGGTTTTGGGATCTTTGGTGATGACACCCTTTCTGATCTCAGGTGCAAGGTTGTTTAAAAGCATAGAGTGAAGCATGGCTTCACGGCTTTTGTTGACAATGGCATCAGCTACTCCATCAATAACGAGTGCCTTTGATGAGAGGTCAGATGCAGCATCAAAAAACTCTTGCACTGACATACCTGGAGTTTGCTTAAAGTTGAGGAATTTGGCAAGTGCAACATCAGGAGTAGGTGTTTGGACAAATTTATTTTTTAAAATACTTAATAATTCCGCACTAGTTTTATCTTTGTGGGGCTTAACTAATCTCGCCGCAGTACCATTTAAGCGGTTAAGGAGGGCAAATTTTTTCTCACTATCATCCCAAGCAAAAAGGGTGGAGAGACTATCCAGTTTCTCTGAAAAGTCAGTAAATGAGACTGAGCTAGCCTCTCCATTAAATGGTGGTATGTTGCACAAGTTGTCAACTAACGAATTTTTTTTCTGGAGCTCTACCAGCTCCTTAGTAGGATCTCCTTTGGCCATAACAAAGTCAGATAGATACACAGAACTCCCAAAAAAATAAAAAATAGAAGGCAGAAAAGGGGAAAAATGGGGATTATAAAACTCTGTAGCACAAGAACATCACCAGTTTCATTATACAAATTTTAAAAAATATCAATATTATAGTTGACTAGATATTTAAAAATATATAGAGAAAACTTTTACTAGGCAAATATATGTAAGCAATTTCATAATAAGTAAAAACCGATACCCAGTTGCTCCAATCATATAATGTAAAACAAAATTTACAGTCAAAAACAAAAGTTTTAATTCTTGGTAACCGCAGGAATGTTTCTACACGGCACCATTTTCTTGTTGGGGTATTTGATAAAGTGATAAATAACCAAAAGAATGAATTTTGTTGATTTCAGAAATTGAAACAATTTTACACAATTACTAATTAAAAATCAAAACAGAGAGATGCTATGAACAAAACAAACCAAATAAATTTTGAATAACTAAAAAATTAATTAAGTAAATGAATAAATTTGCCAAAAGGTATCAACAAAATTCTCATTTATCACCATACCGCTTATACCCAACAAGTGGTTTGACGAATTGGAACATTGTTATGGTAAATTAAATGAAATTCATTAAAACTTTCTAGAATAGATTTTGAATAAGAAAGACATAAAAAAGGGTCCTGTAATCCTTCCAGAATTTGAAAGGCACAAAAAAAAAGGGGAAAGAAGTTAATTAAAATAAGGATACAGATAATTAATTAAAGTTACAAAACATGTTCATATCAATGTACCAATTTGCCAGAACCATGCGAGTGATTTTGTATAGTGGCTAGTAACAAACCAAGAGTAACTAGATGAAACATAGTATTCCTTTTTAATAAGAATTTGGTGTAACTTAATTACCTTAACTGTAGCTAATAAGCTTTAAGAATTAAATATAGTTAATATTAAATTTTTCTTTTACATTCATCTTTAATTCTTTTACTTCAATTAAGAGCAGGTTAAATTTACTTTATTTATTAAATCCTTTTCTCTATAAAGGAAAATAAAAGTACTTCACAATATTTTTATGAAGCAATTTAATATTTAAAGAAAACCAAATTAATAAGCATTTTCAGAAACAAATCAAGGATTTAAATTTTACTTATTTTATTTTAATTGATGAAGGAAAATTAAATGAAGTCACAATCAAAGTAAATTAAAATTAGCAAGGTTTAAATATTAAATAATTACTTTCTCTGATTGTTTAAATAATTAAACAAAATTCATTATCCATTAAATAGTAATGTTAAATTTAGAAAAAAAAACAAATGAATTTCTATGATGCATACAAATAAGTCACAGACAGAATATCACCACGAATTTGATTTTTTATTAACTTATGAAAACAGAATTGTTAGATAAAACACCAACATAATCAGATAAATGAAACGCCAACATATCCAGATTTATAGGTATAACGTTAGTTGGTAACAGGTGATTTAATCACACATATATATGCATCAAGGTATATATATATATATATTCATGGTAAAATAATAATAATAATAAAAGGCACTTATTCATTAACATGGAAAATATTTACCAAAAGCTCACTGGCAGATTCAACACTCGTTACGCGGAGATTTAACAGTCCTGGTAAACATATTAGTAATGTCCCAGGGTTAGCCGTCTTACTTTCTCAAACATGGGGCACTACACGAAGAGACTTCAGGCATCATTGAATATTTAAGTATCTCTTCTGTATGGAATATGGAGCAGGTAACCAGCTATACGATTTTTCTTTGAAGATATGTTTCGGCGTTATGCTCTGTAGTTGAACGGTGTCAGCTGTAAGGGGCTAGGATTACCCTTTTTTTTTCTCCCGAATGCTCCGACTGCACTTCCGATCAAAGCTTTCGACATACTCTTTTTACAAGCGACAGTCCTCCAATTTATCTAATCTTTGCTTAACTGCCATCGAAGAGCATTGGCTCCAACAAAAAAATGCTCTCAGCCGTCACAGCTCTCGGTCGTAGGATCTTATTCAAACATAACTATTATAGTGACTCACTGTCTTGTCGGTCAGAGCTTATTTCTATCTTGAAGCACCAGACGCCTTTTTTTTTTAAGCAGGCATCTCACTCACCGGTAAAACTTCGAATGCCTCTCAAATTCTCTGGCCACCACCAGGAAAACTCCAGGAGGGGGGGGGGGGAGAGGAAAGGCCTCAGCCTTCCCTAAAAAACTCATATACAGTATATCCTAGGCTACAATCTCCGGCGCTAAACTATACCAGGGAAAAAACATTCCCCGCGAATACGTTACGTAAAACCATTGGTCGTCGCTCTCTTGCGGGTGGAACTACTTCGCATAGGGGTGATGGCATGTGTACAGCTGTTCAGTTTTCGCTCCCCTTTCCACGTAAAAGGGTCTGCTGCTCCTTCTTTCGACCTCCCACGTGAACTGTTGTTTACATAAAACGGAATAATTGGGCTCGTAAAAACGAGTAATAAAACTTTAACAATACGGGCCACTATCTGCCGCCCGAGTCCTGCTTTTTCCACGAAAGATCTACAGAGCAGATTAAGGCGACCAACAACGCTAAAGTTGTTTACGAAAAAACAGCATAAATGGAGTCATAAAACTCCTGACAATACAAGCTAATATACGTTGTCTGGGAAATGGATTTTTTTATTGCCCAAGTGTCCCAGAGCATTTGAACATTTCCCATGGTAACAAGGACCAACCCAGTGAAATTATAACTTACAGGGGAAATATAAAAATTATGATTTTAAGTAAAAGAGACAATGAATTTGTTTTAGCTTAGACATTTAAAAGAAAGAAAAGGTATTTTAACTCCATTATTTCAGACTAAAATAAAGAGAATATTAAATGAAAAACATTACGATTATTATAAAAGGAGGGGGGGGGGCTGCAACTTATATAGAAAAAATAAAGAAAATATGGAAAATTTAGAATAAATGAAAAAACCCACCCTAACAGATTCCTTCTCTTATCATGACATAAACTCGAATGAAATTATATTTCGCCAAAGCGTTACAATATGGCGATGATTTCTCCAAACGGAGCATAGAGACAGTTAAAAATTTAGAGAACAGAGCCATTTTTGGCGTAAATCATCCTAACGAATTTTTCAGGGGTAGCCAACATGTGTGGGAATGAAAAACCACACATGGGGTTTTTCACATTCTTGAATCCGCCAACCTTAGAATTTGTTATGACTTTGATATGTACGTTGGATATTTTTGGACAAGAATTATTCAGTTGTGCTTGGGAATCATTGTAATTAAAAAGAGTGTGTATGAAGAAATCAGTTAGCAACAGATCTGTGTGACCAAATAAGGAGATGACAGATGGACATCTTATGCTAGCTATTTTAAAGGGTAGATGTAATGGTTTTCATTTACTTTATCAGCACAGTATAGAAATATTTTTAGTGTAACTGAATTAAAAGGATATTAGAATAAACGGAATGAAATTTGTTCCACTGAATTTAACAAAGGCTGGGAAAGGAAAATAAAAAAAATGTATTTTTGTAGAACAGTGAGCGTTAAAATAATGAAAAAGGGGAACAAATTTGGAAAAGGGAATTAAATGAGAGGGGAATAATTACCAAAATTGAATTCGCGTTTGTAATCAACGACAGGTGGCGCTTTTAGACCTGCTGATATTTGCAAACAATTCCACGTGTACGTGAATATCACTGCTTTTTTTTGCTTGTGTGAATTAGTTAATTGTGAAATATTTATATTTTTTAATCTCATAACGAAAAATCGGTTGACATTAGTACAAATTTTAAATTTTGTTCAGAGTTCTACGCAAAATAGATGTTAAAGCAGAAAAATTGTAGCTTCAAATCATTTGGTAATATGTGGTATAAATAATTAAATTTCTGAAAGGTTCAGTTTGGGAAGGTGGAAATTTTCGTGAAAAGTCTAGTTTTAAGATGAAAAATTTTGTGAAATATCCTGTTTTGAGTTGAAAAATTTTGCGAAGCGTCTTTTAAAGGACTCAATTTTTTTCTAAACAGATACCTGCCACAGGTGAGTGCTATTGAGTTTATTTCATACATCATCTGTATAAATTTGCTTTGTATGCATTCTTTTAAATGACGTATTTAATTTTAAAGAATTGTTTTATAATCATGCATACATTATATATTTAAATTGCCAAAATTAGTATTTTTTTAATTAGATTTTTAAAAAAAAATCACAATATTACATATGTAATAACATGTAATTCTGCAGCATTGAAAATATTTATGTTTATAAGGTAGAGTGTAAAAAAATCATAAACATTGGATTTTTTTTTAATTATTATTTATTATTAAAATCTGATTTTTATGCTTGTTTTCTGTATTAAGACAATGTATGATAAATCAAGAATTGTAGGTTTGTAAAACAATCAATCCTATAATTAGATGGTATTAAGGAGTATTTTTATGCTTTAACTAATAAAATTATAATTAATAATTGGAGAATAAATAAGAACTGCACATAAATAATTTCATTAGTTAAGAGCACATATAACAAGTAAAACAAAATGTTATGGCAATATTGTACTTTGTAAAATTATTGCAACTGCATGATTCTAAGCTTATGCAAATGTATGTGTATTAACAAAAAAAAAAAAAAAAAAAAAAAAAAGGAAAAAGATAATTTTTTATTTCGTTGATCTGTTAATTTATACATACACGGAGACTAAATATAATCATATTAATGGTCAGTCATGTTTGCTATCCATATTAACTAACCAAAATATTAAATATCAACATTATTATCAGGGGTTGATCCACGCAAAATTTGAGACCTATTAAGTGCCACTTTACAAAAATTCAAACAATAAAACAGAATCTCTTCACAAAATTTCTCTTAATAAAACAGGTCTCTTTAGAAAATTCCTCTTAGTAAAACAGGTAATTTCACAAAATTCTTCTTAATAAAATACTCCATTCAACAAAAACATATTCTTCATAAATTGTTTTTATTTCGTTAGGTTTTTAAAAGTGTAATTTGCAAACAAAACAAGTACACCAGAAAGGAAAACTTTGGCAGGACTTTAAGAATTAATAAATGCTTGGCTCGAATTTGAGTAACTGGATTTTATGTTCCGTTACAAAATGTTATTTTACATAAAAATATAATAAATTTCACAAAACTAACTCTTTTCATAAATTGAGTCCCCCCCCCCCCCAAAAAAAAAAAAAAAAAAAAAAAAACCCTATGCATCGACCACTGATTACCTTGTCAGCAGGTTTCAGGCTTTATTGGTATTTTGATTTGGGAATAAATGAAAACATATAGTGATTTTTGGGCCCTCTAGAGTTGCACTGAGATACTCAGCAGTATGTGATATCTTTTTTAGCAGGTTTAATAATTTTAATTAACATTTACAAATCTTAAATGATGTTTGACGCACAATAAGCAATGCTAACGCGATCAAAGAAGCACAGTGGTATCGCAATTCTCCGGTAGACCGCCAGAGGGCGAGCATTTTGTTACAAACGCGAATAATATATGATGCGACATCATATATATGTAAATAACGTTAGTGATTCTTATGTGTAACTCTGCTCATATATTGCGGCTCTTCTCTACATACTCCTGCAGTCATTTTCATTCGTTATATATAATTGGCATCAGGGCTTTACAATTTTCATAAAATCTGGTAGCCAGAAAAAAATACTAGTCGCCAGTAAAAAAAAAAAAAAAAACATTTACCTCCATCCTCTTCCCCGTCATTGACTAAAAAAAAAACCACAAGAGTTTTTTATGAATTAATTGAAAAAAAAATAATAACAAGCATAGTTTAGAATTATTATTTACGTAGTTTAAAATAATAGTACATAATTTAGAAAGATAATATAAACTATATTTTCTAATGAAACTTATAAAACTTATAATCACTTATATTATGTCGACAATGTATATAAACACAAAAATCAAATTTGAAACTTAAAAAAAAACTCGAACATTTTTTGGCATTGTATCCAATTTTAGATGCCACAGAGACTGGATTGACACTATTTCTTACTGTTTTATTGAAATATCCTCTCCCCCCCCCCACATTCTAATCACGTCACAAATACTAGCTGCCTATAGCTGAAAAGAATTCTGTTTTCTGTGCATGAGTTGGGAAAATGCCATTTAAATTTAGTGCTTCCATTAAAAGTTCAAGATAAGAGGAAGATCACTGCTTACCGCGCACAAGTAGGGGTGGGGGAGAGAAAAAATGCCATTTGTGCTAATTTGTTATGTCAAATTTTTAACAGAAATCACCCCGAAAGATCAAATCATTTTGGTCGCCAGATCAAAAAACTTGGTAGCCAGTGGCGACCTGGCGATCGTATTTGTTAAGCCCTGATTGGCATGCATTATTAATCTGATAGAAAGCAAGTGAGCAATGTTTAATCTTTTCCTGTAAAAACATCAGATCTTTCAGATAACGGTGTCAAATTTTTCATTTAAGACACGAGAATCACGAAAGATTGTTTTGAGGAAGGAATCTATTATAATTTAAGATGTACGCCTATCATAGAAAATTGAAAAACGTTGTTCGATTCTTCAGTATATTAATTGTATTTCTGCAAATTCCATGCATTTATTCGTAAAACGTACTTCATTAATGTGTCCACCAGATTTGCTTGTTGGGGGAGATGAATATGAGAATTCTTTTAAGGAAGTATGTTTTTATTTGATACCAAATTTCTCTTTTGATAAGATTGATATAAATTTTCATAATATTAATTATGTGCTATAGAGATTAACAGTTGTTTCTATTTAAGAAGTTGTTAAAAAATGAGACATTACTTTTGAAACATTTTTAAAATATTATGCATTTCTTTTATTTCATACTTTCGGTACCGGACTCGGGCCCGGACGTAAAATCGTCTGGCTCGGGTTCCAGAAAGAGAGCCCGATCTTATCTTCAGTTTTTATGTGGTTCAATCATTTATTAGGTAAATTTTCTGGTTCAAAATATTTATTTAATATTTTTTAAATAAGGCATAAAATTTGGTAGTTATGACAAACCTCTTCTTTACATAAAAACGATGAAGAAACAGAGAACAAAAACCACTCACATAGCTTCCAACCGTCCGGATTTTTTTTTTTTTAATCAGATAAACAAACTTTGAAACAAAAAACTTTCAAATAAAATGTTACCTTCTTTCTTCAGTTTTTATACTGTCAAATAGGTAAACAAAAGTACTTTCAAATGCAATTTGTTTTAAAACTGTATCTCGAGTTACTGACTTTATATTGTTTTAAAAATAATTTTCAACCATGGTTATCTAAAAAAAAAACTATATCTATCGCGTGTTGCCCGATTGCAGAAGATTAACCTGTTTTCACCTAACATAAATAGCTCAGCATTTGTTTCCCTCTTATATTCTATAACAAAAATAAAACTTCTTCAATAAATACAAAAATAGATAAATAAAATAAAACACAAGTTTAACATATAAATAATCAAACTTCGCACTTAAACACTGATATAATTATAATCGAAAAGACTGCTATAAATAGTGAAATCTTTGGCAATTTCTTTGGCTGTTAATCGCAACTATGGCTAACGCAAAAATACAGTTATTAAATATTCAAAGCTTTATTTGAATACATAATTGATACTTTTCAAATAATAATGCTTTTTGGTGATGTTAGTGGAGATTCTAAACAAATATTAAATGTAAAAGAGTTATTAAAATTTAGGAGCATCATGTTTGAGATTTATTCCAACAGAGCGAAAAATGACGGGGCCAGGACTCGAACCTGGGTACCTTGGCTTGTCGTTCCAACCATTGAATATGGTTTATCTAATTGAAAAAACTTCCCTCTCTTCATTATAACACCTAATTGTTTTCATATTTCATGTGTGACGTCACAACGTGTTAACCACCCCCTCGCCGTGTCACACTCTGTTGACCCCCTCCCCCCTTGAAGTGTTAATGGATGACTCTGTTTTTCTTATAATTGTTTCGCTTATTTTCACATTTTAGCTAAAATTGTAAGTAGAAGTAGTACTAACAAAAAATAACTTACTTCATCTCTAGTAAATCATTTATTTAACCGCCATATTTCATTTAGCTATCTGGCTATTTCTTACATATATATTATTTGATTAATTAGAAATTAATATCATCGTTACTACACCAATCAACACCAATCATTTAGTTAAAAAAATTTTATTCAGCTATCTTGCAGTTACTAATGTGTTTGAATCAATTAGGCTGAAATTTGTTTCCTTGAGATTAAATTAATTGTTAAAGCTGAAAATGTTATTTAGTTATCCGTCTTTTGTCATTGTATCCAATTGAATTAGGCTGAAATTTACAGCATTGTCGCTAGACCAATTATTAAATTTAATACGGCAGAAAAAGTTGCGGAATAATTCTCCCGCCAATATAAATGGCCTTCATGAATGCTACGTTATGCAAATATTATCTTACTATTCAATGTTATAACTGGAAGTAAACTAGTTGAAATCGATCCTAACTGTTTAAATATCTTTACTCCAGAATATTATGTCATAAAAATAGTATATATTTAGATACAATTCTCTCTCTCTCTCTTTGAAGTTGCTATTTGTGAATTGAAACGAAATTTGTCATTTGATTTTTTTTTTTTTTTTTTTGTTATGGTTTCCATACGATGATTAGAGGCTGTATTTCCATTCAGCGAAAGAAAGAAACAAACAAACAAACAAAAAAAAACCCCACAAGATTCTATATCGTATTTATTTATTTTCGATTGTAATTCAAATCATGAGACTTAAGTAATTTTACATGAAATAGCATGGATATTTTATTTTAAAATTGTAAAAGGAAATGTAACGAAATTTGTATGATATTTAAGGTTTAATAATTGCAATAATTATACTTAAAAAAAATGTTATCGTTATCGTACCTTTTTTAAAAAGGGATTATGCGCGTAAGCCATGCTGTTATTACACGAGTATAGTTGAAACATGTCTGCATTTCCAAGTAAGAAATACAAAAGGATTGTCAGGGCCGGTGCAAGGGTACCTGGTGACCCTAGACGAAGAAAAATTCATACGCCCCTTAGCAATAAAAACTTACATATTCACACACTCAGAAAAAGAAACTGGTTAAAACTACAAAACATATTTTTTGAGTACATTTTGTTGTTTTAGCAAAATTGGAGTAAAACTGCACCATTTTACTTCAATTAACAAAACATTTTGCTGACGATACAAAATTTTCTTTTGGAATTGCAAAAAAAAAAAAAAAAAAAAATTTGTTGATTCAAACAAAATTTTTATTGACCCATATTTAAACAAAAATTTTGTTTAAATATAGGTCAATGGAAATTTTGTTTGAATCAACAAAAAAATTTTTTTTGTTGAAAACCAATTTTTTTTGCAATTTCAAAAAAAAAAAAAAAAATTGTACCGTCAGCAAAAATGTTTTGTTAATTGAAGTAAAATGGTTCAATTTTACTCCAATTTTGCTAAAACAACCAAAATGTATTCAACAAAAATGTTTTGCAGTTTTAATAAATTCCTTTTTCTGAGTGCATGCATAGCAAAACATAACATAATTAAATACAAACTAATTTGACATACAAAAAACTTAAGACTTTTTTTTTTTAATTTGAACAAAAAAGGAAAAAAGTTTTTCAATAATTATCCTTAACGCATATTTGAAATATCTATAATTTATAAAAATAATATAACAATAGATATTGCAATTTAATATTTATTGTGAAGAATAGATTTTTCATGATTTTTCTTACATTCGAATTTATCAATTGACGTATAGATTAGCTAAAATTTTAGGTTATTCCTCGACCAGTCAATCTTTTTTTAAATACTTTTGATTGAGCGTGTGTTTTTATGAATTTGAAATTTGTAAAACATTTTTATGAATTGATACTGATACAGCAATGTTAGAAATATGCGTAATGCGATAAATAAGTACAATAGTATTTTCTAATTTTTTTTGTTCAATACACTCTGGATTAAAAGTAAAGGGAAAAAAATCAGAAATCAACTAGGAAAAAGGTGAATTAGGAAATTTTCGATTTTATTCACCCCTGAGCGGTGGATGAAATTTCGACAAATAAATTGTAGTTTCGTCTGATGGAAAGCCTATTGTTCCGGTTCTGCATATATGGCGAAACGCAAAAGGAAAATAAGACAAATAATTACAGATTCGTTTTACATTGATAGTCATACAGCTTACAAATGGAGATAATATTTATCATACGGGAGAGGATCAACCCTCATCCTGCAATAGTAGAAAACAGCATAGATTTTCTATTTTAAGTTTTTAATTCACAGCTATATAGTTTTGATAGCAATTAACAACTCTCTACCTCAGGTGTAGCAGAAAGGAATTACCCCCAAAAATGTAAAACCACAAGAATAATTCATCTGCAAAGTCCAAAAAAATGCATTCACACACACATAAAAAGACACACAAATGCTAATATAAGTACTTTTATTTACGCATTTACACACCTATACTCTTCCCCTTGCACACACTCACGAGAATTTTTTATCCGTCATACGTGATGGGCTTTCATTTAGTTTTACTATAAGTTTAAAGGATGATTTTCACTTTTCCCGTAAATGTAGTACTTCCTAAATTAAAAGGAATTCCGCCCCTCTCCCGAGGATGACCTCTGTTGATCCCCTTATAGTGTTTCAAAAAATGGCTTAAAATCGAAAACGCTGTTCGATTTCTTGGTATAAGAATATCTGTAAATTTAATTTATTTACGCATAAAAATAAAAGTGTATGCGTCTGAAAGTAACAAGTTTAGATCTGCCATACTTGATGCATGATACACATTCCTACCGCACAAGTGGTTATCATCATGCAATTTAAAAAGTTAGCAACAAATTAAAAAAATAAATAAATAAATAAACACAAAACCAACATTTTTTATTATTATGCCATGCTCCTTAAATTGTTGTTTAATTGGACATCAAGCATTTATTTTTATTGTCTTTTTGTGCGTAAGCTTTTTTCTTTTTAAACCCTAAAACAATTATTAATCTCTGCGAAGGTTGACATACGCTGACAGAAAATACAGGTTAAGGTATTTTTATCCATTGAAAGTTTGAACAAATGGAACAGGCATTAGGTACTTTAACTAAAAATAAGTTTCATGGTTTTGCCATTGGCAATGAACTTATAAGCCCATTAAAAAATAATACTATTAATTAAAGTGTATTATACATACTTAAAACATTCGCTTTGCTGACATGTGTCTTGATCCTACTCATGAACGAGTAAAGCGGTGTCTATTACGCAATATATACAAAAATATGTTAATACCTTGTATGATTGTAATCCCTCAAGTGTAATTCGAATCCCATTATTTTCCGACAAAAGTCTTATCAGCAATGCATCAAGTTTACATGCTCGAATTCTCCATTGAGTATAGGCCATTTGTTCTCTTTTCAATTGTAAAAGAACTTTTGATTATGTTTCCCGATTCTAAACGTACAAACGGTATTTATTTCTTAGTGCGAATTCTTTTGGTCATCGGGGCATGACAAGTTAGGTTTCTATTCGACCATTTCTAATCGCTTAACAGTTGAACTCAGGTTGTTTGACATTTTGATGGTTTTTTTGCGGCCTTGTCAGTCATTTTGTTTTTTACACTCAAATAAGATAAGATTTTACTTTTTACCTTTTTTTCACGCTTATAATTTAGGAAAGAATTGTTATGTTGAGATTTATTGTAAGTTATATGTTAGAAATGAGTGCATTGTATTCTCTTAAAATGCTACCGCATTCCAAGAACAATGTTCGGTAGTTTTATATCGGATATTATTAAAGTTGGTCTATAACGTATTGTTTGAAAAAATAACATTTTTATTTATCAATTTCGAAGTACCATAAATCGAGGTTACTTGGACCCTGTGGTGCCATTTGTAACCAAAACCAAAACATATTCTTTTAAAACAGTCCTGGATCATTTCGTACTGTGTTGAGAGTATTTACGTGATTCACCAGTACTCTACAGCTGACAGAACTAACTAGTAACATATTATATCCAGGTCTTATGTGAAATTTGGACCAAGGGGTGACACTTGAAACTAAAACAAAAAAAAAGTGTTTTAAAATACTGTGTTGAGAGTATTGACGTGATTCACCAATACGCTACAGCTAACAGAACTAGCTAGTAACACAGTACATCCAGGACTGATCTAATCCCCCCCTTTTTTTTGGGGTGGGGGTGGTCATAACTAGACCTCTCTAAGATCCAAGTAACTCCAAGTAAAGGTAATTTAAAATGTTTCTAAAAAGCTTTAGAACAGATATATTAACATATATGTAAGTGCACAACTGCATAAAGAAGAACGTTTATAATACAGTTTGCTTTATATTATGTGGCGCAGCCCGTATCTTCATCTGGGAGGAGTTTTGAATTGTTATTACCCATAAAGTGAACAATTTTGTTGTTTTACATGTTCTTAAAGTAGTTTTTAGTAAAAACATGACGTATAAAGGTGACGCGCGTAAATGCACGTGCTATCAAAATAAATTTAGCATTCAAGGCTTTATAAAAAAAAAAGCTCCTGCTTCAGTTTTCATATCATATTAAAAGAAACCGAGTAAGAAACCGAGTAAGAAACAGAACAGAAGTTACATCAGAAGTTGTAACATACTTACTTTGCTACATTTTTCATTATCTTTTTCATTTATTTTGCATCGAAGAAGGGGTCCTACTATGAAGCCTTGTTGAAGCCTCCTTGAAACAGTTATATGCTAAATTATTTTTGGATATTTATGCCTTTCTTTTCATTCGATTTTAAACATCATGTTTTCATCTTAACACAATGGATTTTGTATGCATTTTATCAGATTTTAAGTGTTCTGGGAGGGATTTTAACCCTTAAATATTCCCCTTTCTTCCGCCAGTGATGGTTGAATCACCACCCCCTGAGTATTAGGTCTGAGCGCTGACATAAAAATGGCAGCTGTCGTTGGTGGATATTTTTAAATGCTTGTACAGTCCCCTGAATTTGTAAACCAGTAATTTCTAAAAGTTTTCTTTGAGTTATTTGTTCTCATAAAGATGAGGCGAAGAAAACTTAGAAATTATTGGTATTCAAATTCGAGGGACCGTACAAACGCTGAGAAAAATCCACCTACTACAGCTTCCATTTTTGTGTCAGCGCGCAGACCCAGTATTTAGGAGGCGCTGGTTGAATTAGTTTAGAGATTCTTGATAACATGAATAGTAAGCTTCAATTCCTTGTGCTGTCAGAAAAACTCAGATAGGTAGATAGATTCAAAAGTTTGTGGCATGGAATACTTCTAAAAAACATTGAGGGAAACTGAGTGCTTTATGTAACAGTGTCACCTTTTAGTTCTACGAAGCGCATTTTACATAGTTTACTTAACAGTTCAATATACTTGAAAAACAATCAAAATATTGTTAGGCTAATGTTTCATATCCTATATATCTTCATTTTCATTTAACATCATTCAACGGATCATTGTCATCATACATCAGCATACTCATATTTGAATTTCAGGAAGAGATAGTTGAAGTTTAGTTGAAGCTAAATCTGGACTATAAATGAGATGGTCAAGCTCTTGGCAAAGACCCAAATGTGATGCTATTTGTTTGGCAACGACAGATGCAATTTTTTGAATGGCAGAAAGGCGTTGGAATATATTGCAGAGAAGTTTTTTTCATGAAGGTATTCATGTTTTCTCAAAATAGGCGTTTTGGATAAATCTTTCACTTTTGGACCGAAAGTGAAAGTATCTTCGTAAAAGAAATCCACAAAGAAAATCGAAAAGTAATCAACGGTGAAAATAGAGATTGATCTCAGCTATCCAATGCAAAAAAAATCGTTTAAAAATATTGAAACGCAAACGAGGTATTAGAAAAATAATGCCCCATAGGATTAACATTAGAGAGCAGGTCTTTTCGCGTGAGGGAGAAGACTCTTAACCAAAAATAATAAATCTAAAAGAAGACATCCATAGCAGACCTTAGTCTACTATGGAAAAGGTACATGGTAGGTGGAAGATCTCCGAATCCTCGGTGAATTATAATTTTACCAATATTTTGGACAATATTAAACAAATAATTAAATTAAAAATATATTGAATAAAATCTTCATCTTCTGAAAAATCAACAAATTTAGTCAAGTGTCCAATGGGGATTTTTTTTAAAATGCCGATTTTTCTCTAGGAGAACATTTAATTATCTTATCTAGCAGATTTTGTATATTTTTGACATACGCAAACCATTTGAAAAGGGAAACTTAGTTATTTTCCTTGTGTGAAAAGTAGACATCAGAGTGCACTCCAGGACATAGTCTAAAGCTGTTGACACACCTCCACACAGACACACTTACAGAGCAGGTGAAACCCTGTTAAATTTATATAGATATGTGGAGAAGGATCTATGATTGGTAAGAACGACACATAGATTTCTTTGATGGAATAAAGTACCCTATGATACTGTAAGTAATAGGTTATATGAAAAACGATATGTTTCACATGGATCCCAATTATGCTGTCATTCATATACCATTCTTTTCTTTGAGATCCTTTAAGATGGAATGCTGGAAGATAGAAAATAATTTTCAGAAAAAGTCACCAATTTTTATTGCCTCCTTTGCTAAATGGTCAGCACATTCAATGCCACTAACATAAGAGTGGCTCTTGATCCAAGGAAAAAAACATTCGTTAGTTAGAGGCGCTTCAGAATCCTTACTATTAGCGGATCAATTGAATAAAGATTATCCAATGGTTCTAAACTCAAAAGGCCTTCTGAATGAATTAAACTTGGGGCGTAGAATCTTGATACCAAAAAATGGATATTTTTACTTTTTTGGTGTAAATAACAATATTATAACCATAAGCATTCATAAAACATACGCGATTCCATAAACATTTTTAGAGCCATTTGTAAAAACTTTTAAATTCAGAAGAGCTGTAAACGATTTTACTAAAAACGTTTTTAAATTCTTTGTACTACATGTCTGCAAGAAGAATTTATTAACAAACATTACTTTTTAATATGTATATAGCCGAAAACTTTCGGATCCTACCACTGTGAAACAAAAATAAACAATACAGTAAATATATTTTATAAGCTACTAGCAAGCTACGCCCGCTACGCTGGTCAATTTCTTTTAACGAATCTTTAATCAAACAAAATATTGACATTTCATAAATAACTTTTATATTTTAACAGAATAATAAGGCTACTATAATTTGTGACTCGTGCTATAGCCAATATACACGTCAGGACACGTCGCCCTTATCATTATCTTTTTACGCATGAAGGTTTCGCTATGGTACTCCATTGGAAAATTTGGTAATTTTTGAAATTCAATACTTGAAAAACGGCATAATCATTAGATTTGAAATTTATATCAAGAAAAATACAATTTTTTACCTTTCAAACGCAGTTTGTCTAACAATTTCCTGACAAATACTTTTTGAGCTATCATTTTATTCAGTATAACTTCAAATGTTTCATTTTCCGAGATTAATCTGGTGCAACAATTAGCTAAAAACCCAGTCGTCAGCAACGCATAGTTTTTTATTAAAGAGGCTGTTGGAGCAGGGATTGTCACCACCAATTTGCCACCATCACTTTTGAAATCGGTTCCGTGGTTCCAGAGATTCCATAGAAATTGTAATTTAGAATGACTTCAGAACGCTTTTCGCTCATTTCACCAATTTAAATTTCGATTTTTTTAAAAATTTATTCTTAGAGAGCATTTACATCTTATAAGTAACTACAATGCTAAATTTCAAATTTCTTGCCCCTTCAGTATAAAAAAGTCGCAATTTTCGAACATTTTTCGATCCTGCACCCCATTGATGTTAGTGGCACCGACATAAAATATAGCCTATGTTGGAGTAGGGATTGTCCCCATCAATTTGCCACCATTACTTTTGAAATCGGTTCTGTAGTTCAAGAGATTTCATAGAAATTGTAATTTAGACTGTTTTTAGAACGCTTTTCGCTCATTTCATCCTTTTAAATTTAAATTTCTTTTTTATTTTGTTCTTAGAGAGCATTTACATCTTATAAGTAACTACAATGACAAATTTCAAATTTCTAGTTCCTTCAGTATAAAAAATAAAAATAAATGCCCAGTTAAACTGAGGGCATTGAGTTCACAGGCTATTCACACTAATTGTATATTATACTCTTATTTCAAAGAATTTGAAATACGCCCATCGAAAAATCAAGAAATAAACAATATATTAAGGGGGGGTGGTCATCCCCCCGTTACCCCCCCCCCCATAGTTAACTAATGAACCCCTTAAACTAATCAGGTAAATCTCTAATTACAATGAATATATATACAAAATTTGAAGAAAATCGGATAATTCTGCATGAAAAACCCATTTATATAAATTAAGGCGGGATTAGCCCCCTCCGTTCCCCCCCTTTATACTTAACCAATCAATCCCGAAAACTAATCAGGGAAGCGTCTTAACCCAATGAACCTATAAACAAATTTTGAAGCAAATGGGATAATTCTGCATGAAAAACCCATTTATATAAATTAAGGGGGGATTATCTCCCCGTTCCCCCCCCCTTTATACTTAACCAATCAATCCCGAAAAACTAATCAGGCAAGCGCCTTAACACAGTGAACCTATAAACAAATTTTGAAGCAAATAGAATAATTCTGCATGAAAAACCCATTTATATAAATTAAGGGGGGGGATTATCCGCCCGTTCCCCCCCTTTATACTTAACCAATCAATCCCGAAAACTAATCAGGGAAGCGCCTAACACAGTGAACCTATAAACAAAATTTGAAGGAAAACGGAATAATTCTGCATGAAAAACCCATTTATATAAAATAAGGGGGGATATGCCCCCCGTTCCCTCCTTTATACTTAACCAATCAATCCCGAAAACTAATCAAGGAAATGCCTTAACACAGTGAACCTATAAACAAAATTTGAAGGAAATGGGATAATTCTGCATGAAAAACCCATTTATATAAATTAAGGGGGGATTATCCCGCCCGTCCCCCCCCCTTTATACTTAACCAATCAATCCCGAAAACTAATCAGAGAAGCGCCTTAACACAGTGAACCTATAAACAAAATTTGAAGGAAAACGGAATAATTCTGCATGAAAAACACATTTATATAAATTAAGGGGGGGATTATCCCCCCGTTCCCTCCTTTATACTTAACCAATCAATCCCGAAAACTAATCAGGGAAACGCCTTAACACAGTGAACCTATAAACAAAATTTGAAGGAAATGGGATAATTCTGCATGAAAAACCCATTTATATAAATTAAGGGGGGGTTATCCCCCTGTTCCCCCCCTTTATACTTAACCAATCAATCTCGAAAACTAATCAGGGAAGCGTCTTAACACAGTGAACCTATAAACAAAATTTGAAGGAAAACGGAATAATTCAGCATGAAAAACCCATTTATATAAAATAAGGGGGGATTATCCCCCCCGTTCCCCCCTTTATACTTAACCAATCAATCCCGAAAACTAATCAGGGAAGCGCCTTAACACAGTGAACCTATAAACAAAATTTGAAGGAAATGGGATAATTCTGCATGAAAAACTCATTTATATAAATTGAGGGGGGATTATCCCCCCGTTCCCCCCTTTATACTTAACCAATCAATCCCGAAAACTAATCAGGGAAGCACCTTAACACAGTGAACCTATAAAGAAAATTTGAAGGAAAACGGATATTTCTATGAAGAGTTATCGCATTACGTACGTACATACATACATACAGAACCGGCTGGCAAGCTCTCAGGGCTTGATAGCCAGTTTGATTGCTAAAAAATCGCAATTTTAGAACGTTTTTTTCTGCTGCACCCCCTGGGGTTAGTGGCACCGACATAAATAATAGCCTATGTTGGAGCAGGGGTTGTCACCATCAATTTGCTACCATCACTTTTGAAATCGGTTCGGTAGTTCCAGAGATTACCCCCTACAAACAAACAAACAAACAATCTTTACTCCTTTATAATATTAGTATAGATTGAACTTAGAAATATATGAAACCTATAAGAAAAGTCTTTGTTTACAAATTTCCTTTTAAAATTTATTATATAATTATTAGGTTACAGATCTTAAAAGCCTTTTGATTTAATACTAGACAATGCATACAGAATATTTAGTTTTATTGCTGATAACTTTCATTCTGTTAATACTACCTTTCCTTCATCTCTTCAAAAGTTGCATAAAGACATCTTTTCAAAAACAAATTGTGGTTACCTAGCAAAATATCATTGGAAGTTCATTTAACAAAACTGTAGGCCATGAAAGAAATGTTTAAAAGGAACCATTTTCAGAATTTACGCTTAATGCTCCTTGAAGATTTTGTAAAATTTCTTAAAGGTAATTTTGATATTAAAGGACTCACGAGTAAGTAACTGATTACAATAAAATATTACCCCCAAAAATAGATTAGACGTTACACAATAAAGCAAAATGTGACAGAATTTTTTAAAAATAGTTCTGACTTCACCATCTATATTAATTATGTTGTTTATTTGTAATGTAAAACACCTTTAACGATTTTTTTTTCAAAAAGCTTTAAAACGTTTTATGGCGGACCAATAGTTGCCGAGGGCTGAATTTTTCAGTAATACTTAATAACAAAATTAAGTAGTAAAATAATGTCTCTCTTTCTAAGGCTAGAGTATGATTGAACAAATGCGTTAAAACTATTTATTAATATGTAGACATAAAATTCATAAAATTGCATTAATAATAGGAAAATCCTAATTCAATTATTTACTCAAGTTAATGCTAATACAACTATATTATTAATTATCAGCAACCTGTTGCGGCCACGTTAAAATTATATTGATGAACCTTATTATAACTTTTAATGCTCATAAACTGAGTATTTTAAAGGGGGCGGAACTAAAATAATATACAAAACGAGGAAATAAAAATACACTTAATTCTGTTTTTATATCACTATAGTTTTAATGATTTATGGACTTTTATCACTATATGTTAACAATTACCTTCGCCTTATTTAATCAGAACATGGAACATGTAGATTTCTGATTGGAATACCTACACTGCAAAAAATAACTGTTGATTTTACAGTATAAAACTGGCACGCGCGGTAGCGTATTACTGCTTGCGCGGCAGCGTATTACTGCTTATTTTACTATTTAATACTGTTAATTTTACGGTATAATACTGGCAGCTGGGGTGCCAGTTTTATACTGTAAAATCAACAGTTATTTTTTGCAGTGTAGTTGCTGGGCAACTTTACTTCCAGTGTATAGGTAAGCGACTTGCGAGGCTATTAAGGAACTGTAAAAAAAAGTTAATTAAAATGTAGTAAAGAGCTACATGAAAGAAAATAAAAGTAATAAAAATATTTAAAATAGTTTAAAAAATAAAAGTTTAACAATAAAGAAGTATAAAATTCCATTAGATCCAAGAACATGACAGACAAAACCTGCCGGGCGTCGAACCCAAGTCTTAAAAAAGGTTCCTTAGAGAGACCATACATTTAAGTTTACAAGTTACAAAGGCATTAAACTTTAAGGATTATAAAAGCCACTACGGTAGACTAAAAAGTTGTATATATATATATATATATATATATATATATATATATATATATTAGGGCGTATCGAAAATATCAAAATTTCTTAGATCTTTTTGCGGTAGTGCGGAAAAGTTGTGAACTTCCTTTATTAAAAAACGTGCGAAATCTTGAAACTGTGGGTTGATATCTTCTGTCGCCACAGTGGGCCTAAAGTTATAAAAATTGGGCTAAAAATAATTAAAAATCAAAAATTAATAAATAATCACAGATTTCGCTCATCGGTTTGAGGTCGTGTTTACAAGTTACTATTTTGTAACAACAAGAACCATAGAAAATTGTAGAATTATAGATTAATATCTTCTGTCGCCTCATCGGCATCGAATTTTGGAAATTTTGGCGCATTTTGGTAGTTTTCTGCATAATTGTTTACTGCTTGCACAATACACAATCAAGACAGGCTGAGTTTGGCGGTCTGCCAAAATAGTGAAGGCAATGTGGGAACCCACAAGGAGTGTTCAAATGCGTTTAAAACTGGACAACACAGTTCTTGTCAGTGAAAGGTATGGTGTCTCCAACAGAGCCACGGCTGCTATTGCATTGCGTGTTATGCAAGATTTGGGTTTAATATCGGAATCAGATACCAGCCTCGTCACAGTCAAAAATAAAGTATGGAGGGAAAAATTGAGAATTTACATAAAATTGGTCTCAAAATCAAATGAAAATCGTTCCACTCTATCTGGCCTTTGATGGACGACATGACAAAACCTTAACATCAGAAACACACGAGGGCAAGCAATTCTAAAGAACAATTGTAGAAGCGCATTACTGTATTGTATCGGAGCCTGGTTCTACGTATATGGGACATGTTACACTTGAAAGCGGATCTAGTCTTGATATATTTAATAGCATTTAAGAATACGTAACAAGTGCTTTATTGGATGATTTTAGCAACCCTATTGTTCTCGGGTGTGACGGCACTGTAGTGAACACAGGAATGTCTAATGGCGTAATTCGCAGGCTTGAAATGAAACTTCAGAGACTAGTCCAATGGATTATCTGCTTACTTTATTTCAATGAGTTGCCATTACGACACCTGTTTGAGTCCATAGACGGCAAGTCATCTGGCTCCACATCTTACACCAGAGGCATTGAACGAAACTTTAAAGGATGCGAAAAGCTTTCAATTGTTGCTTTTAATAGTATTGAATGCAAGTTGCCAGACATTGATCCTACTACCCTCAGTTCAGATCAGAAATACTTATTAGACATTTGTACCGCCATTAGTTCAGGCGTTTGTTTTTCAGATCTAGCTATCCGAGAACCGGGAACGTTGAATTTGTCCCGCTGGCTAACAACTTCCAATCAAATACTGAGGTTATATATATCAACATCAGACCCATCAAATGAGTTGCTAACATTGGTTGTATTCATTCTTAGAGTCTACGCACTCTCATGGTTCCGAATTAATATTCGTCTTTCCATAAAGGATAGTGCTAGACACCTGTGGCATTTCATCAGCTCATCTCGGTAATTGCCAAAAAAGTATTGTGACAAAATCGACCCAGTTATTTCTCGCAACGCTTACTTTGCGGCTCAAGTAAGCATGCTTTTGGCCATGTTATCTGATGATAGGTGCCGTATTAGGAGCCTTGCAGATCGGCGGATTATCAAGGCAAGAGAAATTAGCCCAGACGGAAATTGTGTTCGCAATTTTTTTATTCCTGTTGTTAACTTTGGAGCTACAGACTGTGTAGATCTCATTGACTGGCGAGCTTGTTATGTGTTATCGCCTCCTGTTCTCACAGAGATCAGTTCTCAAGAATTTCTGAAGATGATACAGGACAGTATGCCAATGTATTGCTGGGATTTTATTAAATTTGCTTCGCACACACAAGCGGTAGAGCGGATTGTGAAACTAGTCACTGCAGCCTCCGGAAAAACAGTTGGGATGCAGAACAGGGGTAGATTTATTGAGCGACACTAGAATCCAGAAAACACATGTCAAAATTTGAGACCAAAAATGATTACAAGCCAGTAATGCTTTTGTCGAATTTTTGTTATTTGTTCGAAGGTAACATAAAGTTTGTGTTCGCATTAAAATGAGGTAAGTGTGACGTGTATTTATTTAAAATTCTGCCTTCATTTTCCAAAATTTGGTGTCGATGAAACGGCAGAAGATATTAACGTATAATTCTGAAATTTTGTATGGCTGCTGTTGTTTCTCGGCGTAAAAATAAGGGTGTTCCACTATTTTGGCAGATCTACAAACCCAGTCTGTCTCGATTGTGCATTGTGCAAGCAGTAAACAGTAATGCAGAAAACTACCAAACTGCCTCAAAATAAAAAAAAATCGATGCCGATGAGGCGACAGAAGATATTAACCTATAATTCCACAATTTTCTATGGTTGTTACTGTTACAAAACAGTAACTTGTAACCATTACCTCAAACCGATTAGCGAAATCTGTGATTATTTATTAATTTTTGTATTTTAATCATTTTTAGTCCAATTTTTGGAACTTTCGGCCCACTGAGGCGACAGAAGATATCAACCCACAGATTTAAGATTCTGCACACTTTTTAATAAAGGGAGTTCACAACTTTTCCGCACTACCTTTAAAAGATCTAAAAAATTTGAATATTTTTGACACGCCCTAATATATATATATATACAGTGGTGGCCAAAAGTTTGGACATTTTTTGAAAGTTTCATGTTTTTCAACTTTGTGTGCTTGTAGAATATATTAATTTTCACTAAAATACAACCATTTATATATCAAATTGAAGGTAATTTAATGTAGAATTTAATAATAAAAACATTATTACAATATCTGTATTACAAAGAAAGTTATGCTCATTTTAGTAGAACAAACAAACACAAATCGTTTTGAATAAGGACGTGTTTTGTAATAAAAGCGTACTAGCCAATCCCAAACATTGTTCTGAGGACCAATCAAATGTCTGTAACTATAGTTTAGGTTATTTGGATGGTAAAAGAGTTATTGTTGTGGAAATATTTTGCGGAATGATGCTTACTAGTACAATTAAATAGAGTATTGCTGTTTTTGAATATTTAAAGTCCTTTTTTTAAAATTAAACTAATTTTAAACAATGTCATCAACAAGAAGAACTAATTGGACATCTACAAAAAGAAGCCGAATTGCATATTGAGAGAAAATGGCCTCTCTTATGCTGAAATTGCAAGACAAGTTGGTGGTTCAGTGACTTGTTCTGGTGTACGAAAGTTCTGTTTACGTTATGAAAAAAAGAAATCAGTGGAAAATAAGGCCAAATCAGTCCGAAAAAAATGCACAAGTGCTACGGCCGATAGAAAAATTAAACGGCTATGCCTTCAAGATAGAAAAATTTCATCAGATGCCATTAGATGTGAAATGAATGCAGCGGGTATTGCAGTAAGTTCAAGAACAATAAGAAGAAGGTTATCAGGATTTGGACTACGAGCTAGAATTAAAAGGTAAAAACCATATTTAAATCAAAAGCAACGCGAAAAACGAGTTAAGTGGGCAAAAGAACACATTAAATGGTCAGAAAATCAATAGAAGCAAGTAATCTGGAGCGATGAGAGTAAAATATCGCTCTTTGGTAGTGATGGTAGAAAATACTTGAGACGTAGAGTAGAAGAAGCACTTCATCCTGATTGCATTGAAACAACTGCAAAAAACCCAACAAATGTCATAATTTGGGCATGTATGTCTGCAGATGGTGTGGGCCGAATTCAAGTGATTGATGGCATCCTGAATGCCAAAAAATACATCGAAACTGTCCTGGTACCAAAATTGATACCTTCCATCAGAGATCTCTTTCCCAACAACGCACCATTTATTTTTCAGCAGGATTCAGCTCCATGCCACACAGCAAAAGTATGCAAAGCATGGTTTCAAAATAAAGGCATAGATATATTACCATGGGCAGGAAACAGCCCTGATCTCAATCCAATTGAAAATTTGTGACGACGTTTGAAAATTCTTATACGAAAAAAAACGTCCATCCAATAAAATACAACTTACTGAAGCTATAATTGATTCTTGGCACCATATGATTACGAAAGATGAACTCCAAACACTCGTTCACTCGATGAAAAGACGCTGTGAGGCTGTCTTAAAAAATAAGGGTTATCCTACTAAGTATTGATTGTGTAAGTATCACTTTAAAAAAATGCAAATCTAAGATAGATCTTACTATTAGTTGCATAACTTTTTTTGTAATACAGATATTGTAATACTGTTTTTATTATTAAATTCTACATTAAATTACCTTCAATGTGATATATAAACGTTTGTATTTAAGTGAAAATTAATATATTCTACAAGCACACAAAGTTGAAAAACATGAAACTTTCAAAAAATGTCCACACTTTTGGCCACCACTGTATACACTATATTTCCAATGATGACTGGTCACTTGCGATTTTAGACATTTTGTTAAATATCTGAAAAGCTACATGAGGAATTATCCTGAAACTTCAGGAGTGTAAACGACATGATAGACGTCATATATTTCCGCGAAGATTTTTTCCCGAAACCCCATAAGGGGCCGTCAACAAATTGAAGAAGAACGAATATATTTTGGATAACCCTGTAAAAACTAATATTGCAAAAGCATTCAAACTGTAGATTATGATTAAGTAGATTATTGTAATAATTTGGGTTCATTTTTATGAAGATAGCATGTATACTCGAAGAGAAATTCAGGTTTTTATAAAAACAGTCCCAAATTTTATCAAGTTTTTTGCTTATAATTTGCAGAGTTTTTAATATAAAAACAAGTTATTTTCAGAAAATATGACGAACAAAATTGTACACAATACCCTGCAATCAGAATTAAAAAATAATAAAAATTGTATGAAAAATTAACAGGTTTACTAAATATTGTTTCACTGCGCATGCGCGAATTCAATCAAAATATACTGTGCATAATATATTAGCTAAATGTATAGACCAACTTTTATGAAAGTCTCAAAAACATAGCTTGAAAAATTCTGATACTAATCGTCGATAGAATAAGCTCGAAATTCGCTGTTCCCAAAAGGAAGCAGGAAGATGAGGGGTTGTATCAAATATAGAATGAGAGACACTTCATTCTTATTATGTCAACTTTCATAAGCTAGTATATTCGGATACAACCCCTCATCTTTTTGCTTCCTTTTGGGAACAGCGAAATTCGAGCTTATTCTATCGACGATTACTATCAGAATTTTCAAGCTATGTTTTTGAGACTTTCATAAAAGTTGGTTTATACATTTAGCTAATATATTATGTACAGTATAGTTTGATTGAATTCGCGCATGCGCAGTGAAACAATATTTAGTAAACCTGCTCATTTTTCATACAATTTTTATTATTTTTTAATTCTGATTGTGGGGTATTGTGTACAATTTTGTTTTTCATATTTTCTGAAAATAACTTGTTTTTATATTAAAAATTCTGCAAATTATAAGCAAAAAACTTGGTAAAATTTGGGACTGTTTTTATAAAAACCTGAATTTCTCTTTGAGTATACATGCTATCTTCATAAAAATGAACCCAAATTATTACAATAAGCCACTTAATCATAATCTACAGTTTGAATGCTTTTGCAATATTAGTTTCTACAGGGTTATCCAAAAGATATTCGTTTTTCTTCAATTTGTTTACGGCCCCTTATGGGGTTTCGGGAAAAAATCTTTGCGGAAATGTATGACGTTTATCATGTTGTTTACACTCCTGAAGTTTCAGGATAATTCCTCGTGTATCTTTCCAGATATTTAACAAAACGTCTAAAATCGCAAGTGACCGATCATCATTGGAAATATAGTGTATATATATAATATTTATATATTTTTTATAATTTTTTATTTAATTAGAGAATCTTATTATTCATAAGGTTACAATTAGTATTAAAATAATTCGGATATCCAATATCATTTAAACCTATGGTAGTTTAAAAATATAATTAAATGTATGTCAATTACTGATCTTAAAGATTAGTAATACAAATTAAATTCAAAAGAAAGTATGTATTTCATTTCAGAATAAAAACTTCCTATAAATATCAACCTCACAGTTTCATCGTTCTTTAACATTATTTCTAGCGCTTTTTCTTTCTTTCTTTTTTTTTTTTTATAAATGTGTTTTACCAAAAGGTCTATTATGATCGCCTCTCTTTTGGATACAAAAATGACAAAATAAGTAGTGGATGAATTAAAAAATGATCCGCGATTATTTAATTTGAAAATTTCATATAATGATAGAAAATTCTGACGCATTTTACAACTGAATTTAGAACGAACTGGAGATAATGCTCTGCCATTTAAAAAATAATAATAATAATAATAATAAATTTTATTCATTGATGTTTATATTATAAATGAAGGACATATGATAATGGTGGTGAACGGAGTACAGATGTAATAAAACAGAAAAGGCCCGAGCACAGATGTAAAAAAAAAATTATATGATCGTTTCGATCCTTGGCGCAAAGTGTGTTAAAAGGAGAGTTATGTCACCGTTGATGGAAATAGTTAGTGATGGGCATAACGATTATTTTAATTATTCGAATGAATCATTCGGGCATGCGCAGAAGCATATCTGTCAAACTTCAATTTTTTTAAAAATTATTATTCAATTACTACCAGAAATTTTGAAAAAAAAAAAAAAAGTTTCTGAGAAACTATTTTTTTTTTCAAAATTTCTGGTAGTAATTGAAAAAAAAATATATTGAAGTTTGACAGATATGCTTCTGCGCATGCCCGAATGATTCATTCGAATAAGCAAAATAATCGTTATGCTCATCACTAGAAATAGTGTTAAAAATATCTCTAATACCAGAAAAGGAATAATCATCTTTTTGTTTGCATTATTTATTTGTTTTGTAATACAAAAAATTTGCTTTGCACGATGTGCTATGTATGTATGAGTCTGCTCTAGGTCAATTGGTAAAACGGTAAATTAAATAGTCAATCAAACAAACAACAAAATAAAAACCAATAAAAGCAAAATTATCAGCAGTAAAATACGCCAAAAGTGAATCTGGAATAATCACTTTGGAAAATTTTTGCAGAAATGATTAAATAAGCAGCATACTAATTTGAAGCAACAATCTCGTGTTCTTCTTCATTGCTATGTTATGCTTCACAGCTCAATGAAGAAAAAAGAAAGATCGATATATTGTTTCTATTCTGACGTTTTTCCTTTCAAAATGAGAACTAAAATACCTTCATGGTTCAGTTACAAATTTCTTTCCCCTTTTTTAAAGCGAAATTTTGATTAATCGTTAGAAAGAAAATGAAAAAAAAAGAAGAAAAAAGTAATATTTTAAAGATAATTATTGTTAATGAATATAACTTTTAAAGAATGATAGAGATATAAAGTTGTAAAATAGAATTTAAAATTGTAATGTTTTCTGCGCTGGCTTCATCTCCGATAACCTATAAATTTTTTAAATAAGAGAACCAATGAATGCGCCACAACATTTTTTTTCTTGATTTATCATTTATAGAAAATAGTTTTTTTAAGTAGATACTCTTATAAACATTCAATTTTTACCTTGAAAATCACGCCTGATTTCATAACTGTAATTCCTGATTTTTCCAATAAATTTCCGTTACATTACATTAATTTGGCGTGAGTACCGAACCCGGTTATGTAATATTTGCCTTTTTTTTTTTAATTCTTGGTAGAAATTGCAAGCTAGTTTACTAAAAAATTTCAATTTTTACTGTTTCATTTTTAAGATATGTCAACAGGAAATAAAAAAAAAAAGCATTATTTAAACTATATTTTAGGGTTTTTAAATTGTTTTCTCAACGTATAATCATGAATTAACCAATTTAAAACCATTAATTAATGAAAGCGTATTTTTAAAAATATGTATATTACATTCTTTATTTTTTATCTACATTTTCTACTTTTTAGTGTTTGAAATATTTCGTTGTTGCAGTTTTACAGTGTGACATATTTTGATGACGCGCATGGTGTGCTGCATAATTAACTCCATTGTTTTTAAAACTCATACACAAGGGTACTCGTACACTCGTACACTCTTAACTCACTTGGAAACAACCGCTCGCTAATGTTAAATCTATGGACAGGTTGTTTTCGAATTTCTCGTTTAAATTTGAATATTTGTAAACTTTTTTTTAATAGTATAGCTGAGATCGATCCTTAAAATGGCTATTTTTTACTTTTCGATTTTGGTTACAGATTTGTTTTAATAAATGTACTTTTACTTTCGAAACTGGTTCCGAAAGTGAAAGTACCTTTATTAAAAAAATATGCAACTGAAATTGAGAAAGTAAAAAAAAAAAAAATAGCCATATTAAGAATCAATCTCAGCTATACTATGCAAAAAGAAAAAAAGAAAAAAAAAAAAAATCATTTAAAAATTTTAGATTTAAGCGAGAAATTCGAAAACAACTTGTCCGTAGGTTTAACATTAGCAAGCGGGTGTTTTCGAGTGATGAAAGAATCGCTTTGACCGGTCAACAGTAAAATGTCTTAAAATTAAATAATTAATTTATAACTAAATCCTAAAAATATTAAAATGCTGTTTTGTCATCGGAGATACATCTGTGCACATAATTTTTATAATTGTAGCATGTCTGGAAAACAGTTAACAAGTGGGTAAGTGTGATCGAAGATCGCTCAAAGGGTTTCGTTTAATATTCCTTTCAAAACACTTTATCCTTTCTTTAATAAATCCAAATAAATTTCATTTAGCAACAAAAAAAGTCATGTTTTTTATAAAGTAAAAATTTACTGGTCTATTTTTTCGTTTTCAACACTTTCCAACCTAGTTAAAAAGTGTTTATGACTTCGGTTTGTCTGGCCGGATGGCCGTCTGTCCGTGCTCTAACTCCCGTAAATATGCTCGGATTGCGCAATTTTTATTAACACTTTCCAACCTAGATGAAAAGTGTTTATGACTTCGGTTTGTCTGGCCGGATGGCCGTCTGCCGTCTGCCGTATGGCCGTCTGTCCGTGCTCTAACTCCCGTAAATATGCTCGGATTGCGCAATTTTTATTAACACTTTCCAACCTAGTTGAAAAGTGTTTATGACTTCGGTTTGTCTGGCCGGATGGCCGTCTGCCGTCTGCCGTCTGCCGTATGGCCGTCTGTCCGTGCTCTAACTCCCGTAAATATGCTCGGATTGCTCTGCAATTTTTATATGTTATTGTCGTTATCTATAGCATGTTTTCTATTTCAACGGAAGTGTGTAGCACTTATAGTTTTCTACAGGGACACTCAAAAGAATTCCGTTACATTGCGGTCTATGGGGAAAAATCATTTGCGGTTTATTTAAATAATGTTTCACAATTTTAAACGCATTGAAATTTATATGTATCACTAAGGTGCATTGGAAGAAGCTTGATATGGAATAGGGTATGCATAGCACTTATAGTTACTTTACAGGAAAAAATACACAAATTAAAACTTCTTTTACTTAAGTAAGGTGTCATACATATAAAAACATAAATATCAAAACTTGACATGTTTCGGTTTACATTATAAAACCATACTCATAAGTAGATACCTCGTCATCAAAAAATCAAACCCGAATGACACTGGACACCATCATATATACAAGATACAGTATAACAAAACAACGCCATCTATAATACAAAACACAAATTAAAAACACATAAAAACATTAACCCTCAAATCAAGCTTGTATACATAATTGTTTCCCTCTATTCAAATTCGCCCCACAATATTTACTCAAAAGCTCTAACCACAAAGGTGGAATAATAAAAGAGAAAGTATCATTACAGACTAAACCCCTTCGTAAATAAATTTCAATGGATTCTCTTATAAGGGACTTGCGGTAAAAACTCGAAATAAAAATTAATTTAATATCATTAAATAAAATTTTAATCCCCCCCTCCAAATATAATCTAGATAAAGCTGTTTTCATGCGGCCAAATTTAATGTCAGATTCATGTTCTTTCTTTCTTATACTTAACTTTCTCCCTGTCATACCAATATAATAACGGATTTCACCCCCCTCATTAACATACGGAATTTCATATACCCCTGAAAGATCCTCCTGCTTAACCGGGTCAAACTGTCTATAAAGTAACTCTTTTAATTTATGTGGTGGTTTCGCAATTAAATCAATATCAAACTTTTTTAATCTGAACTTTAACCTCTCAAAGCTACCCTTCACATAAGGAAAAGATACTCTTTTAACTTTAGAACCCTCACCCTCCCTCTCATAATTATCACATACAGCTTGATCACTCCCCCCAATATTATCATTTCTATAATAATTAATCAACTTATTGATGCTACCCAATTTAAAACCATTACTCACAGCTGTATCACGGATAGTCTGTAATTCTTCCTTCAAAAACTCTTCAGAACAAACCTTAAAAGCCCTATTAACTAAAAAACGGAAAGTGGAAAACTTATAATTAAAAGGAGAATACGCCGAATTTGGGATTACATGCCTACTATTCAAACTCTTCCTATAAACCGTTCTCCTCAAAAACTCCCCCCCCCCCCCTCTGGTTAAAAAGGTATCTAAAAAAGGGAGACTACCCCTTTCCTCTAATTCATAAGTAAACTGAATATTACTATCCAAATCATTAACTTCATTAACAAAACTAACAAAAGACTCTACCCCCCAATCCCAAATCAAAAAAATATCATCAACATACCTCCTCCAAAAAACAGGCAATTTCTCAAAACTTACAAAAATTCTTTCTTCTAGAGGTCTCATCTTAAATTCAGCTAAAAATCCCGAAATGGGCGAACCCATTGGCGTCCCCATATAGGGGGACGCCAATGGGCTGAATTTAAGATGAGACCTCTAGAAGAAAGAATTTTTGTAAGTTTTGAGAAATTGCCTGTTTTTTGGAGGAGGTATGTTGATGATATTTTTTTGATTTGGGATTGGGGGGTAGAGTCTTTTGTTAGTTTTGTTAATGAAGTTAATGATTTGGATAGTAATATTCAGTTTACTTATGAATTAGAGGAAAGGGGTAGTCTCCCTTTTTTAGATACCTTTTTAACCAGAGGGGGGGGGGGGGGAGTTTTTGAGGAGAACGGTTTATAGGAAGAGTTTGAATAGTAGGCATGTAATCCCAAATTCGGCGTATTCTCCTTTTAATTATAAGTTTTCCACTTTCCGTTTTTTAGTTAATAGGGCTTTTAAGGTTTGTTCTGAAGAGTTTTTGAAGGAAGAATTACAGACTATCCGTGATACAGCTGTGAGTAATGGTTTTAAATTGGGTAGCATCAATAAGTTGATTAATTATTATAGAAATGATAATATTGGGGGGAGTGATCAAGCTGTATGTGATAATTATGAGAGGGAGGGTGAGGGTTCTAAAGTTAAAAGAGTATCTTTTCCTTATATGAAGGGTAGCTTTGAGAGGTTAAAGTTCAGATTAAAAAAGTTTGATATTGATTTAATTGCGAAACCACCACATAAATTAAAAGAGTTACTTTATAGACAGTTTGACCCGGTTAAGCAGGAGGATCTTTCAGGGGTATATGAAATTCCGTATGTTAATGAGGGGGGTGAAATCCGTTATTATATTGGTATGACAGGGAGAAAGTTAAGTATAAGAAAGAAAGAATATGAATCTGACATTAAATTTGGCCGCATGAAAACAGCTTTATCTAGATTATATTTGGAGGGGGGGATTAAAATTTTATTTAATGATATTAAATTAATTTTTATTTCGAGTTTTTACCGCAAGTCCCTTATAAGAGAATCCATTGAAATTTATTTACGAAGGGGTTTAGTCTGTAATGATACTTTCTCTTTTATTATTCCACCTTTGTGGTTAGAGCTTTTGAGTAAATATTGTGGGGCGAATTTGAATAGAGGGAAACAATTATGTATACAAGCTTGATTTGAGGGTTAATGTTTTTATGTGTTTTTAATTTGTGTTTTGTATTATAGATGGCGTTGTTTTGTTATACTGTATCTTGTATATATGATGGTGTCCAGTGTCATTCGGGTTTGATTTTTTGATGACGAGGTATCTACTTATGAGTATGGTTTTATAATGTAAACCGAAACATGTCAAGTTTTGATATTTATGTTTTTATATGTATGACACCTTACTTAAGTAAAAGAAGTTTTAATTTGTGTATTTATTTCGAAAAGGTGAAGTTTTTGAGTTTTTAAATTTTTGTAATTTAAAAACAGTTAACGTTTACAGGAACAGTCAAAAGAATTCCGTTACATTACGTCTATGGAGAAAAAAAATCGTCTGCGGTTTATTTAAATAATGTGTCACTATTTTAAACGCATTGAAATTTATCACTAAGGTGCATGACAAGAGGCTTACTACAGAATATTGTGTGTATAGCAGTCATCGTTCATTTACAGGGACACACAAAAGAATTATCTACTGTCTGTTAACAATAATTCCTGGAAGTGCGTTTTAAGTTACTGAACGTGATTTTAATTTTAACTCGCTTTTTGTCTATTACGTGGTGTATATAAATTCTGTAGATCCTATACAGGGAAGCACAAAAGTTCGCGAACACATTTCCGTTTATTGACAGAAACTCCAGCCGGAGAATTTTAAACTGTGCTACGCGTTTCCTAACTGAACTAAAATTTAGCATCCAATGTAGTATATATACAAATCTATAGATCATATATAGGACTGAATAAAAGTATTCGGATATTTTTCCGAATATTGTATATGTTTGAAATTCCTGAAATTATGTTTTTAAATATGTTATGCGTTTTCCAAATTGTTTACTTAGATGTTATCTTTTAGCTTATTAAACGGTATGATTTGTAAAATTATTTTAGAAGCGTTGGAAAGTGTTACATAATCTATGCTTGACGCATGATTTTTCGTTCTTGTTTCGAATATCTAAACCAGCCGGATAGCGTGCGAAGCCGCTATTATATTCTGTCATACTAATATCCGTCATACGGACTAAATGCAATATTTAAAAAATATATTTCCAAAATTAAACAAAATTGTACACCTTCAAAATATTAAAATATGCGAATATTTCCATAATCTGATTTTTATCACGATTCAATATGTTTCTCAAACTCATATATTTACTTTTCTCTATTATTCATATTGATACTCGCTTTGTATTATTCTCAAACATTTGAAAATTCGTTAAACTTCCAATAGGACGTCAGATTTTCTTTTTAATTCTCTAATGACGTGATATTAATCTGCTTTGTGTACATTCACGTACTCATACTCCTTGTACTATTGAGAAATCTTAGACATTTTCCGCTAATTTACCACTATGACGTCCATCAATTTTATTTCATATTTATCTTTTTTTCAATTGGTGAAACTTTTTATTTCATTTTCATTTTTCACGTGGAAATCGTCTGATAGAAAATTAATTATTGTAGAAAGAATTTCATTCTGGATTTAAAATATTTGGCATCTGCTATAACGAAAAATGTTTAAATTTAAAAGGAAAAGGCTGTTAGAATTTTGGTTTTTTATCTCTATTTATTAAAATAATACGATTTTTTCAAATTTTAATATTTTGAGCTCTTCACAGCTAGTATTCATCTAAACACACAAAGTTTCAACTCTATGAGTTATATAGTTTTTGAGAATGGCTCTGTGACGGACAGACAACGCAGCGGGAATAATAGGGTTTCGTGAGATGAACGAAACCCTAAAAAATCAATTTAAAAATTCCATCTTTACAAACAAATGTCAAGTTGAATTAAATAAAAGAGTGTAACAATAACAAAGAGTCTTATTTATGTCATAAGTTGCAAAGTTACCACACATCTTTAATTTTTTTTCCTAGCATATTATTAATAGTGTAAAACCTCTATAAATCGCGGTTTTATCAACCTAGGTCTCTGATAACAGAGTCCGCAATCAGTTTAAAGAAAACATCAGAAAAATGCTGCACAATTACCATCGCTAATAAAGTTACTGGTTATTAAAATCCGTCTTTTTGTCGCCAAATAAAATTATGTTTGATGAAATTTAGTTTCTATTAACAGAGTTTTTTTATTATCTCAGATGTCTACGATCCCGGATTACTTCGGATAACCGAGTTTCTACTATATTTTATTCTTGTTTAATAAATAGATAAATGGAAAGAAAACAGACCTTATACTTTTGTATCCAATTTATAAAAATCAAAATTTGTCCTCTTAAATCAAATACAAAGACACGAATAGGAAAAAGAAAAGAAAATGGAAAAAAAGCTAACTTTATTGGTAGACTTATTTAGTTTTTAGGAAAATTAATTATTTTTATTTTTTAAACTGCTTTCAATTTAAAAAAATCTTTAAAGACATTTATTTTTGGGTGCTCGTGTTGTTAAAAGTATCTATCTTCCAATCATCATGATTTTAGGAACAGTGGGTGAATCTGAGCATTAATATGTCTGTCATTGACAGTCGTTGATAGGTCAGTTGTGGAATTTTGTATGACTTGCCCAACAAATATCATAATAACACGAAATCCAAACGCCACATAGGTGTTCCACATACTAAAACCTTCCTTGTAAAACTACTTAACAGTGCAAGTATCTTTTGAAATCCGTTCAGTGAAAATTAAGTTACAGTAATTGCCAAAAGTCGGAACACACCAGTATATTTTAAGGAATTTTCAATTGCACTATACAAGAACGAAATAAAACCTGTTTTATTGACTGTTTACAATATAAACGACTGTTTTCACAATAAACAAACAAAAAAAAAAAAGAACTAATGCAAAACTTTAGATGAAATTCCTGCTATATGACAAATGTAGAGATGCAACTCCAGGAAAAGCAGGCGAAGTACAATGCAGAAATTATGTCTCCAACTAATTTTTTTTTAAACATTTCTATCGCTTTCCCAGGTTGAATCAGAACTGAAACAATATATTCTGTTATTTTTACCATACTCCATTCATACACAAGTAGCAAAATGTACGATAAACAAGCTTCTTTTTCGGAGGGGTGCTCAGACTTTTGACAGGTACTGTATATATTACCATTTTCTTAATGAGAGGTTCAATGCATAAACTAGATATTTAAAACCCCTTTTATTCATGAAAGGAAGATAATATAGTGACTGATAGGAAATCTTCCATACCCTAGTTCACAACAAAATCGCTACGACATTGTTTTTTCCATGGTTCAATGTTTTTATAACAAATGACATTGACATGATATTTTCCCAGCGATTGAAACCCTTAAGTAACTCTGTCGCTTAATATGTCAATAACTCAAAAGTGAACAAATTTCATTAGACGTGGTTTATTTATTGACGCGTTACTGTGAGCATGTCCCAATAATGCTCTTGAAAATCTATAAACAAGACTTATTCAAATCACAGAGCACATGAAAGTACTTCATTTTCTTGAAATCTTGTCGATGTCCACTTTCATGGAATAAAATTTAAATATTTATGATAAAACTTGATGAATAGTTTATGCGTTTGTGGTTTGAATACATATTCGCTTATTAAAACATTATTAACATAAGTATTTTATTTTCTATTTTACTACCCATTACTTTTATTTTTACTGTATAATTATTTCCACTGTATGTATACTTTGTACTCAGTATTTATTCAAAATTGAATTATTCTGCCGTTTTTGAAAGGTTGCAATAAATGTTATTCGAATGAATAGTTTAAAATTTTTTTTTTTAAAGTATTCGATTAAAATTTCCGATAATTCTCTGAGTTGTCCGAATTTATATTGGTGAACTAAAAAAAAATTAAAATTTTAATTATTATCTGAAATAGTTTTGTTAAGTAACTTATTCAACGCCTTATGCGTTGCACAAGGCACATAATTAATACAGAGACAATAATTAAATCTTACAAATATGATTTAAATAAATTAAGTATATCGTGTAGATACCATCAGTTAAAAAATATCAAAACTCTTTTACAAACTACTTTTTTCATCTGAATTTATGTATCAATGCTCATAACTGAATTAATGCATTTTAATTTTTATGTCATGCAATCAAGCACGAAAACTTTTATGTTTGATTAACATTTAAATGCTATTTATTGACTTGTACAGTCAGCGTCATACGGCCTTTATTCGCGGACTACTTACAATAATATTACACCAAAAGTAGTATTAGACTCAGAATATTATCTCTTTCAGACCAAAATACAATTTCTTGAAATAGGGGTCGTCTACATATTAATAATTTCACCAACTTCAATTTTTTCAATGTTAACACACACTTGAAACTTTATTTGTGCTATTTGGGTGAAATCAACCCGTAAAATAATATCGTTTATGCATTTTTGTTAAATCTTCATGGAGTGACGAGGTCAAAAATTGAGGATACTAGTGTAATTATAACTGATTTCATGCAACAAAAGTAATCTTCCAAAAAATTCATCCGATTAAAAAAAAATTCTGTGCGATACATTAAATGGACCCAAACATAATATAGTCATCTTTTTAATAAAACGCTTAATTTTAATTATGAAAATTATTAATAAATTCATATTAAAAATTATGAATTATACCTACATCAAGTTCTATATAAATAGAATGGGCATCTTTAAAAACATGGGTGTTTAATTTACGATTCATTCCAATCATTATATTTCAAGATATAGTGGAAGTTTACTTTTCGAAGGTCTAACAAGGAGAGTGCCATGCTTGGTAATCACAGATTTTGATTATTTTTATATATGTTGTAGGATAGAAGCCCCTTAGTCTCCGGTTCAATGGATTTTAGACAACGCTCCTTAGTTCTCGAGAAATGGGGGGTCTAATATTTTAACACAACTTAAATACTTACTTTGTAACAAAATAACTGAGTTGGTCATAGCTCAGTTTGTATGGCGTCTGCTGGTTGTCCCGAGGGCTTGGGTTCGTTGCCGAAGCGCGCTACGGTTGATTTTCTCATTTTTTTTTATAAATATACTTGTAATTATATTTTAATAATCTCAATAAAAAATTTTGTTAACATGATTAAATTTTAATTTAGAATTTTTGATATTTTTAAAAATCACTTTTAAAATGTATTCCATGTATGCTTTATCAATGAAACGATATAGAATAATTGTGTCAATTCATCATTGTAAAGAAACATCATGTATAAATTGCCTTAACGAAACGCCTTAAAGTCAATGCGATGATAATAGTACTCTGTTTTTAAAGTAAGAAGCATAATTATATTAAAATTTAGCATAAGAATTAAATTACAACATGTTTATGTTTTATTTTATTGTAACTAGAGGGCGCCACAACAAAATTTGGTTATTTCTTTTTTTTTTTTAGTTTGGTGCAGCTAAGTGGTTTTTGTATTCAATCATTATCGCACAAGTGCGTATCATTCTATAAAAGCTTATAACCGTATAAAAATGGAAGAAACAAGCTGTTGTTCACAAGAAGATCAATCTGAAGTGTCGGGATTCAATGAAAATCAGAAAAATGATGTCACAAATGCGTTGAAGCACTGTAAAATTTTATTGCAAAACAAAGGATTTTTAACAAATAATCCAGCATCTGAAATATCTTCGTTTTCTATTGCGATGTGAGAAAAATTCTATAATTCGAAAGTAAATATGCTGATTTTGGAACGATTTTTGAATTTTTACTAGTCAATAATAGATCCAATTTTTATAATGCTCTTTAAATGATGAAAAATGTTTAATAATGGTTTAAAAATCAAAATTGCTTAATTAAAATTTAATTATGTTAATTTTTTTTTTATTGAGATTATTAAATTATAATTACAAGCATATTTATAAAAAAAGATGAGGAAAACCAACGTAGTGCGTTCCGGTATCGAACACGGGCCCTCGGAACAACGAGCAGACGCCATACCAACTAAGCTATGACCAACGCAGTTACGTCGTTACAAATTATGTATTTAAGTTGTGTTAAAATATTAGACCCCCCCCCCCTTTTGTCGAGAACTATAAGGAGCGTTGTATAAAATCCATTGAACCTGAGACTAAGGGGCTTCTACCCTACAACATATATAAAAATAATCAAAATCTGTGATTACCAAGCTTGGCACTCTCCTTGTAAATCTAAAAGGACCGTTTTCTGCTACCATTCTATCAAATATTTGAAATTTGAAAACAGCATACCGAAAATTTATATGAAAGAATCTTTTAAACAAAATTAGGAAAATGAAAGTTTAATTTTGTTTATTTTAAACATAGATTGTCTCTCTCTATATATATATATATATAGATAGATACATTAGTTATTTTCGCTAAAGTTTAAAATAAAGTATTTTATTTATATTTTAATGTTTGCATACAAATTACACTTACAGGGCCCCGGCGGAGTCCGTTGCAGAAGACATCTGAGCCCCACACTTAGCGACCAGCTAGTCACTATACTATAAATAATAATACATCTACTAAAATTCAGAAATAACTACTACTAATACAGTTTTTTTTTTTTACAGTTATAGAAAAATTACCAGAAAGTAAATTTCATTTTAGGTAAATATATTTATCTGATTATTTACTGCTATAAAAATAAAGAAGGTAATTTCATCTAATTTTTAGTAAAAGCTCTCGTTAACTATCAAACAGGGAAAATGAATCTTAAAGAACTTGTTAGTTTACAGATATTAGACTCGCTGATAGAAATCATACATTTTCTTCTTCTAGCATTTGATGAAAACAGCCATGCTTTCTACGCTAACGGTTAGGAATGTCATTGAAAACGGGCGTTACTCGAATAGCGGATTGAAGATTATATGTTGTCGCATTAACTAGAAAATTTAAATATTTCTAGCATGTAAATTCTTATGTGTAACGCATGAATAAAGAAAATAATCTTTCTGTTTTATATTCACATTTTAACGCTTGAATGGCACAGACAATGTAAAAAAAATAACTTTATCGGATTATTATATACCTTGAAAATATCTAAAACATCAACAGTTTTAAAACATGTATCTTTCTCTTTTCTTTTAGTAGGCAGTGACCTATGTAATTGAATACTGACTCCTTTTTGCGTAACACAACCACGAAACTCGCGTAATCGTAATTAATTCACTTTAAATCCATGACATAATTATCCCTTTTGAGTTTTTTTTTTTTTTTTTTTTAAACCGAGAATTAATAAAAAAAATCAGTTTGGTAAACGAAGGCTTGGCATTTTTTGACATAATTTTTTAGATAAGGCGAAAATGCGTTATTTTTTATATCATTTCAGTAAATATAACATTCTAAATACTTCTGCATTGCCCTTTACTTAATCTGTTTCTCAATATGTGTCTCATTTTAAATGGATTTACTTACCTATTTACAGTAGCGAATCCTGATTTTTAACGTTAAAAAATCCCAGAAAGTACAAATGGAAATTTGTTTTCCTCGCTTTCAAGGAAATCGTATAAAACAGAAAGTTAAAATAATCAAAGACTCACTACAGCACAGTAACAAAATATATAACAGGTACAGATAATTTTGACTTAGAAGAAGAGAAACGCCTCACGAATCAGGAACTAGTCAGGCTTACAAATCTAGAAATTCGAAAAGTTCAGTGTATTATAAATTAAAAATTCAGTGATGAGGAGTTTCAGAATTAATGGATATTTTTATTGCAGCTCTTCCAATTTTTCCCTTTGTAAAATAAAATAAATAAAAACTTGCTTATGCTTACGTAATGCTTGAATAATCCCAGAATCCTAAAACACATATTAAAGCATTCATGATTTTTCATAAGTAATACACAAAAATAAATTATTCATATAGTAAAAATACTATGTATGTTTTAGAAATTTTAGAAGTATTGCTAGCAATTAATAGCTTGGCTATTAACGGGCTATTTTTAAAATGAATATTAAAAAATTACATTTCTGGGGAAAATATAAAATTAATTGAAAAAGGTCATGCTTAAAAGGTATGATTATTTTATATGAAAGATATCTTAATTAGTTTCTTCAAGCTTTTGAGGTTGTAAATATACATTTCAACGAATTATTTCACACTTTAAAAGAATACCAATATTAGTTTACATTTCAGAAATATTTTTTAGAAGAAATGTGCTAGAAAACACAAAACAATTCTAAAACTTTAAAACCATTATTAAATAATAATAATAAGGATATTAATAAATAGCACGAAAAGAAGTTATTGATATAGTAAAAATACTATGTGTATTTTAGAAATTTTAGAACAATTGCTAGCAATTTATAGCTTGGGTATTAACGGGTTATTTTTAAATGAATAGTAATAAATTACGTTTCTGGAAAAGATATAAAATTAATTGAAAAAGAAAAAGGCCATGCTTAAAAGGCATCATTATTTTATATAAAATATATCTTTCTAAGCTTTTGAGGTTGTAAATATTAATTTCAACAAATTATTTCATACCTTAAAATGAAGCTAATATTAGTTTATATTTCAGAAATGTTTTAGAAGAATTGTTCTAGAAAAACACAAAACAATTCTAAAACTTTAAAACTATTATTAAATAATAATAAGGATATTAATAAATACAATCTACCCAACATAAATAAAATATATTTCTATATTCAGGTTACGTCGGTGTCATCTATGGATAGTTAGACTGCCTCCAGAGTTAAAATAGCTTCTGAATATATATATCACTTGTTACTTTCTTCTATCTTTACAAGAAGAAAGTATTGGATTCATGAAAATTTTCGACTTCCGGTTTTCGACGGATTTATACGTTTTAGAAGGTCCTGAACACGATTTGACTATTTTTAGAAAATGTCTGTCTGTGACTCTGTCTGTCTGTCTGCCTGTCTGTCCGTCTGTCCGTCTGTCCGTCTGTCTGTCTGTCTGTCTGTATGTGACAAAAATTTTGTGGGCGCTCTATCTCAAGAACTAATGCTCGGAATTTAATAAAACTTTAGATTCAGTTAGTCCATAATATAAATTGGTGCTGATTAGTTTTTGGTAAAAATCGCCCGGCAGGTGGCGCTGCTATGCAGCATTTTTCGCGATTTTCGCATTAGCGCTATCTCAAGAACTAATGCTCGGAATTAAATAAAACATTATATTCAGTTAGTCTCTGATATAAATTGGTGCTGATTAGCTTTTGGTAAAAATCACCCAGCAGGTGGCGCTGCTATGCAGCATTTTGAAGTATTTACACGATTTTGGCGATAGTCATATCTCAAGAAATACTGCACGGAATTTAATAAAACTTGAGCTTCAGTTAGACTGTGATATAAATTGGTGTTGATTCTTTTTAGTGTATGCGAAACCTGTGTGAGATAGAAGAAAGTTTTGGGATTGACACATCCGACTAGTTTTTTGTTAGGAGTCGTTTTCGTTTTAATTTCATTTTATTTGAAAAAGAAAAAGGCCATGCTTAAAAGGTATCATTATTTTATATAAAAGATTTCTTAATTAGTTTCTTCAAGCTTTTGAGGTTATAAATATACATTTCAACAAATTATTTCATACTTTAAAATGAAGCTAATATTAGTTTATATTTCAGAAATGTTTTAGAAAAAATGTCCTAGAAAAACACAAAACAATTCTAAAACTTTAAAACTATTATTAAATAATAATAATAAGGATATTAATAAATACAATCTACCCAATGTAAATAAAACATATTTCTACAGGGTGTCTCAAAAGTCTCCGTACAACTTCAAAAATTTATTACAAAAAAAAAATAATAGGCCTACTGTAAAAATAATTACAACAGTGCATAGAGTAACTTAAAAAGTTTTTTCTACTGCCTTAGTAAACTTCAACATGAGATCCTTTCGTAGCACGAAGAATATCAAGACGATATTCCAATTCAATCCACGAACGTTTTTCATGCTAACATCAACAGTAGCTACTGCTGTTTGAATCTTTTGTTTCAATTCCATGAGACTATTAACTTTAGTTCAGATTTCATCAAACAGTTGTAACTACTGTTGATGTTAGATGATGTTAGATGATGTTACTGTTGATGTATGATGCTGAAACGCACGTGGATGGAATTGGAATATAGACTTGATATTCTTCGTGAAACGGAAGGACCTCATGTACAAGTATACTAAGGTAGTAGAAAAAAACTTCTTAAGTTACTCTATGTACTGTTGTAATTATTTTTGCTGTAGGCCTATTATTTTTTCTGTAATAAATTTTTGAAGTTGTACGGAAACTTTTGGGACACCCTGTATATTCAGGTTACGTCGGTGTCATCTATGCATAGTTAGACTGCCTCCAGAGTTAAAATAGCTTCTGAATATATATATATCACTTGTTTTTTGTTAGGAGTCGTTTTCGTTTTAATTTCATTTTATTTGAAAAAGAAAAAGGCCATGCTTAAAAGGTATCATTATTTTATATAAAAGATTTCTTAATTAGTTTCTTCAAGCTTTTGAGGTTGAAAATATACACTTCAACAAATTATTTCATACTTTAAAATGAAGCTAATATTAGTTTATATTTCAGAAATGTTTTAGAAGAAATGTCCTAGAAAAACACAAAACAATTCTAAAACTTTAAAACTATTATTAAATAATAATAATAAGGATATTAATAAAAAAAACTATTCAACGTAAATAAAACATATTTCTATATTCAGGTTACGTCGGTGTCATCTAGGCATAGTTAGACTACCTCCAGAATTAAAATAGCTTCTGAATATATATATCACTTGTTTTTGTTAGGAGTCGTTTTCGTTTAATTTCATACCGGGGTCACTTTCTGTTATTTCTTCTTTAGTTTAAAAGTCAGTAGGCAGCGAGCAAGAGAAAAAGGTCCCGACCTTTTCAGAACAGGGTGCATCCAGTGACCTAAATCTAGGTTGAAGAGACAGGGACTTGTTAAGGATTTCTGGTTGTCAGACGTGAACCAAATTCGGGAGACGACTTTCGAGTAACCGGTTCCAGGATTTATTCTGGTTTGCCTTTTCTTTTCAGCCTTTGTTGTACACCTTGCAATTATCTCTGTGTTATTAATTTGCAAGATTGTTTTTAATTGAAGGATGATTTTGTTAAGGAAAATTCATATTTTTTTGCATATTAGATGTATTTCAACTCTTTCATGGTAACAAACAACTACTTCTCATGAAAGTCACTAAAATTTGACTTCTTACGAAAGCCATCAAGTACAGTATGATCCTTATTAATTCTTAATAGTATTTCTTCCGTAAGTTTTAAATTTGTAAGCAAGTAGTTCACAATCTTTCTGTATTTACAGCCCATCGTTTCGCATGCATTTCATATGCACGACCTCATATGTTTAAACCAGTGATTACGAAGATATAAAAAGTAATGTACCTAAACAATTTTGCCTAAATTATTCTAACTACAAAAATACGGGCTATTACATTAATTCTGATCAAACTTTTTAGCAATAATTAAAATTAATTAAACATAAAATATTTTCTTAAAGTTCAATAGATACATTGTTTATGAATTGTTACACAAAAGAAAACTGTTCAAGCGATGAAAATTTCAGTTCCAATATTCAAATTTAAAATGTAAGTTAAAGAAAAATACTAATCTCATTAAAACTATCACACGTTAAAATTTAAATAGACATCTAGTTCGCTTTCAAAATATGGCGTAATGCAATGATATTTATCTTTTGTTTCAGAAATAGATTATCAAGTTAGTTTGAAAGAATGATCAATTTTACAAACTCAGGTAATGCAAATGACTGGTAACGGGAAAATAAAGCTATATGGTTTAGTAAAAATTTTGAGACAGACAAAAATTAAGGGAAAACATCGATATTTATTAAGAGAAAGCATTGAAAATTTTTAATCACATCTATACTAATAAAATAAGGTTTCGCTCTGTGTGTCTGTGTGTCTGTTGGCGATGGCTAGGAAAATCTAGCCCACCTAGAAGTCTGAAAATTTAGGTGTGGATAGTCCAAGGTCTGGCCATGTGCACCTGAGTCTCAGAATATTAATATTTTGATAATTACCCAACATATTAATTATAATCTCATTAAACATCGTATCGAAAATGCCATATTTTAAATCAAAATGGCTAAAGAAAAGAACAGCTGTTCTGGATTTGCAAGCGGAAATGAACGAATTCAAAATTATTTTACTAATTAGCGAATTTTAAGAACACTAATTAAGATATCAATTTGAAAATTTCTGAGCATATGTGAAAAAAAAATCTGCATCCGGCTATGCGATTTTTGAAAAATTCGGCTGATAATTTTTCTTAATTTATGCAAAAAATTGCCTTCAATTTTTTGCATACCAAATGCAGTACCAAAAGTCTGCCGGCGCCAGTGAAAAAAATCCGAGAAAGTTTCAGACACGGATCGGCTTTCATTAAAAACTAAACTACAAAGAGAACTGTTTCTCTGGCCGATCCCTCCATTTAGTTTGCGAAAATGAAAGGAAATAATTGTCAATTTTTACTAATGAACAAAAATTTAGATAACTAATTAAGATATAGATTTGAAATTGAGGGTGGGAAGGTGTGTCATCTGCCGGCTATTTTAGCGTAGCGTCTTCGTTATGTTCTAACTATAAAAAAATTAATTATTTTTTTAATGATCGTGTTTATGTAGGTGAAGGTGGTTTTCTTGAACAAATTAATCGTTATATTTACGGGTATGAGGAGGGAGGGGGTTAACGCCTTGCTCTGAGTTCGTTATTATCTCGGGCCCGGGCAACGCCGGGCGGTTTAGCTAGTATATTAATAAAATAATAAATATTTTTTTCTTATAGCAGTACTTTATGCAGAATTTTCTTGCGCATCTTTTGGTGTGTTGTTTGCAATTGTTTGTCCAACAATAGAGTCGACAACAGACGTCACTGGCAATTTGCTTTTTTACTAGTTTCAGTTGGATTGGATCATAATGCTGAGGCCGTCATTGCGAACATCAACCATGCATAGGTTCACTAAGTTGTGCCAAGAGCGAAGACATTTCCATGCTATGCCAAGGTACGAAAGGATGACAGTTCGAGAAGCAGTGCGCAAAGCAATCAATTTTGATGCGACCTTTCTGACATGAAATTTAGTAGAGGATTTGAGTGTGATCATGGAAAAAATGCAAAGATTTTGAAGGCAACATGCAAAAAGTGACGCAAGTGTTTTTAGGTACTGTATATATTTTGGAAACTCAAAAGCAAAACAGAGTTTAATTTGAATCGCCTTTTGCACCATCAAATTTTGAAAAACGCCATTTCAATGGAAGAAAAATTGATGTCGCTTGTAAATCTGAACCTGAACAACTGTAGCTATCACCTGGATAACGACATGTTTAAATGACCTGGCCCGACTTTCGTCAGCGAAAGGGGATTTTGATCAGTTTCTAGAATTGAGAGGACTTAATATATTGGGACTTTATTACACAAGTACATATTATGAATGCCAAAGTCAATTGCAAACATTTAGAACTTTACCATCGTACACTTGGTTGTCGCCGCTGTCTGTCATTTTATTTCATGACAATGAAAAATCATATTCTTCCGGCCGGTATCAAGCCAAACTGTATGAAATGAGATAGGAGAGGTTTGCGAACAAGCCGTACTCTCTGAACTTGTCATCGGATTATCATATGTTGAAATCGCTGAACGTCATTCGTGTAGTCAAAAATTTGCTAACACTAAAGAAGTCATGTAAATTCAACTAATTCCTTTACATGGAAATAGAACGAATTTTGGAACAGTAGTATTGATTTGTTGTCGTAAAAATACTTAAAATGTACCAAATGTATAGTGACGCGTACTTTAATTGATGTGTTTGAATGCCTTTTGAGGTAAATAAAACTATTTGTATTGATTTTCGAACGCAATCTTAAAACTTTTTTATAAAATTGTATCATAAACACTTTTTCAGACATGTAATACCAGATTTATACCAGAAAATTTACAGCACATTTTTTGTAAAACTTGACCAATCCTACGTTAGCTGACATAGGGTAATCTAATTTTAAGATACACTATATTGCCAAAGGTGACTGGTCACTTGCGATTTTAGACGTTTTGTTAACTATCTAGAAAAATACATGAGGAATTAACCTGAAACTGCAGGTGTGTAAACAGTATAGTATAGGTTATATATTTCCGCGAAGATTTTTTTCCGAAACCCCATAGGGGACTGTCAACAAATTGAAAAAGAACGAATATCTTTTGGATAACTGTGTAAAAACTAATGTAGCAAAAGCGTTCAAACTCGAGATTATTAATAAGTGGCTTATTGTAATATACTGGGTTCATTTTTATGAGGATAGCATGTATACTCGTAGAGAAATTAAATTAAGGTTTTTATAAAAACAGTCCCAAATTTCGCCAAGTTTTTTGCTTATAATTTGCAGAGTTCTTAATATAAAAAAAAATTCTTCTCAGATAATATGACAAACAACATTGTACATAATAATCTGCAATCAGAATTAAAAAATAATAAAAACTGGATGAAAAATGAGCAGGTTTACTAAACAATGTTTCACTGTGCATGCGCGAATGCAATCAAAATATAATATGCATAATATATTAGATAAGTATATACAGCAACTTTTGTGAAAGTCTCAAAATCATAGCTTGAAAATTCTGAAAATTATCGTCGATAGAATAAGCTCGAAATCCGTTGTTCCCAAAAGGAAGCAAAAAGATGAGGGGTTGCATCCACATATAGTAGTACGTGCAATATTGTGTACGCTATCTTGGCACTAATCAACAGATATTTGATACAACCCCTCATCTTTTTGCTTCTTTTTGGGAACAACGGATTTCGAGCTTATTCTATCGACGATAATTTTCAGAATTTTCAAGCTATGATTTTGAGACTTTTACAAAAGTTGCTCTATATATTTAGCTAATACATTATGCATATTATATTTTGATTGCATTCGCGCATGCGCAGTGAAACATTTTTTAGTGAACCTGCTCATTTTTCATCCAATTATTATTATTTTTTAATTCTGATTGCAGAGTATTATGTGCAATGTTGTTTGTCATATTTTCTGAAAAGAACTTTTTTTTTATATTAAGAACTCTGCAAATTATAAGCAAAACACTTTGCGAAATTTGGGATTGTTTTTATAAAAACCTTAATTTCTCTACGAGTATACATGCTATCTTCATAAAAATGAACACAGTATATTACAATAAGCCACTTATTAATAATCTCGAGTTTGAACGCTTTTGCTGCATTAGTTTTTACAGTGTTATTCAAAACATATTCGTTCTTTTTCAATTTGTTGACAGTCCCCTATGGGGTTTCGGAAAAATATCTTCGTGGAAATATACAACCTATACTATACTGTTTACACACCTGCAGTTTCAGGGTAATTCCTTATGTCTTTTTCTAGATAATTAACAAAACGTCTAAAATCGGAAGTAACCGGTCATCTTTAGCAATATAGTGTATACACTGATGGTAAAGCTGCGATTTCTACAACCAGAAAATCTTACAGATGTTTGGAGAGAGATCCAGTATAGCCTCTGCACACAGTTAAAGTTTGAGGCCTAAATTTAGTATGAGTGAGGTCTTAAAAAAATTTAAGGTCACTGGTATAACAAATTTGATTGCATAATTTAATATTAACCTAACTTGTGAAGTCTTTCAAAACACAAAGCCCTCAGCTTTAGCTCAAGTAATATTTACTTCAAAAACACAATGCATCACCAATTTTCCTATGGAGGTTAAAATTAACAAAATACAGATTTAGTGCATGAATGTCTAAATGGCGATGTTTTGGATAGGGAAATCAAAATTCTGCGCCAGAATAAGTAGGGGACAGTAGGGTAAAACCGGTACCTAACGGTTTTCTCTTGTTGACAAAAGTCTAGAAGGGCCGAACAACCAGAACACCAGACAAAAGTGTTTGAGGACATTTAGGCTATTGGACAACCACACTCGTTGCCACAGGAAAATTCTTCTGTACTCGGGAAAAGGTGTTTTCTAGGTACATCTGAAATAGCTCCGAATTTTGGTGGTAAGGTAAAACCTGGTGGGTACTAATCAGACATTAAGTTTTTACACTGCCAGTAACAAAAAGATTTATTGTAATACATTTTTAATCAAACTTTAAAACCTTTATACATCTTTTAAGGTCAGTAACTTTTTTTTCAGATTTTTAAGAAATTTTTAAAGTTGTCATGTCTTTCTCAGTTTTTAGTTCACGTATCTGGTGCATCCCTCATGTACCCACTATTTGCAGACCAAATATTGTATTCATCCTTCACCACCTGTTAAGTGAAGAAACAATTCATTGCAGAATTCAATGCAAAGCCATGGGTACCCGGTTTTGCTCCAACAGACGACCAAAAATCAACATGGTCATTCCCCTGAATAAATGGACGTTCACACTTCTACTTGGCATCAAAATATCGTGTGAAAGCTATAGAAAACAGTGGTTTAGTTACCTAAATCGACCCGCCAGGCTGGATTTATTTCACGAGCAGAAAAGACGGCGAAAAGAGTTGATTTTCTTTCCAATAGCACTGCACGGCACGGACACAGAGATTAACTCAGTTCAAAAACCGATGGCACACTGATAGGGAGCGCTAAGTGATGTAGTTTAGACGGGTACTGTCCACAGGGCAGCACCTATCAGCGAGAAACAGGGTACGCGGTTTGACCAGAATACCCAGTTTTACCCTCCCCTACATACCGCACCATATGAACACAAGGTCCCCAATAATCCCACAGGTAAATTATGCACCAAAAATTTTCGGATGATTTTTTTTTCCTCTCTCTCTATTTCCATGAATGCAGCAATACAAAACAAAGAAACTTTTCAACTTTTAAATAATACATACCTTCTTACGTACCATTTAAAAAAAATTAATGGATTTTTTTTTAAATGAACCAAATAAGCAATTTTTAAGCATTGTGCCCATTTTCAAAATTATCCATCAAAACTTTCAATCAGTTTTACTGAATATTATCATTACTTGAAGAATTAACATTTAAGTTTAATTGTATTTTCCCGTAATAATTTCAAATAAATAACCAAGTTACAAATACCGGGTATTTCAAAAATCAGGAGAAATAGTAAAAACTGTTAAAAAAATCTATGTGTCATAGAGATTTGCGGTTTGCAGCTTAATATTCACCGTGATACGGGAATGTGTATGGCATGAACAATATATTCTCGACAGTAGAGGGCAAGGAACGCTGCTGCAGGTAATGCCATGCCGGTGCAACATGAACATAACTTACACAAAATTAGGATCACGCCAAAACACATCGTTTGATTTCCGCTTATGAGGCTTCCTAAAACCACGTGTTTATAGAGTAAATTCCCAATTTTACCATTACTGTAAAACGCCTTACGGCAGGAGACAGCAGCCATTCCTGTTTTGTGCTCTTCTATGGCATATCAGGCGTAAAACCGCGACTGTACTCATATACTGGAATGTGGTGGTAGACACTGTGGTAGTTCTGCTCTAAAACAAGCTTTAAAAATATCTGTTACTTCAGAATTATTACCTCTGATTGTTTGCTTTGAAAACGTGCTGTTTACTGGCGAAATTTGAAATTATTTTTTATCTATACAAAAGCAATTACCATGAAGGTTTAACTGCAAACAGAAATGTTATAGTTTAATAACATAATCTGTAAGCAGCAAATCTCTCCAACTCATACATATTTTATTTTCTTAATCACACTTTATTTTTGTTCAAGACTTTTAAAACACCCGGTATGTGACAAGCAACTCGTGGAAAATTAATTGCATTTGATTGGTTGCACTGATAGACCTTCTCTGGTACTGAATTTACCCAATAGGATTAATGCGCCTACATCAAACGTTGCAAATTTTAACTATAGATTTGAAGACACGAATGCATAGTTGCCAACCTCCCGATTTTTTGAATACCAGTAAAATTTTCCAAATATTTTCGCTTTAATAAATTGCAGAAATTGTACGATTAAAGAAAACAAATAGTTTTACATAAAAATATTGGTATGATAAAAATATTGGTATGAAAAAAATCGGGAGGTTGGCAACTATGCGAATGGAAGAAAATGTTATGTCACATTTTTCTCAAGAAGTGCTTTATTTTAAGGATAAAAGTGTCTTAAGGGGTTAAAGATAGTCAGAGGTGTGAAAAATTAGCATTTAAAAAAATAACTGTTGTATAAAGTTTTTTATTTTATATATAATGCCAAGTTTTTTACACTACATTTTAAGTAAACTTCACGGAAATTTCAAATGAAAATATTAGTTCTGGACCAAATTATCTGCTTGATGGTTGAACACTCTCTTAGAAATAATGCCTTGCGGTACCACCAGTATTTCTTAGTGGTTTATCTAAAATTAATACAACAAAAAAATATATATAAATTTAATATTTTATCTAGTGCTTAATCGAGCTTTTTTTTTTCAAATTAAGCAAAATGGCGGCCTCTGAAAGTTTACTTATGAATTTTAAGGGAAAAAGCGTTTATTTATTGTTTATATAAAAAATGTATTGTTAGAAAAAGGCCTTCAATTAAGCACTAGTTTTTTATACTTAGAATATGCTGTATAAATTTCATTTAAATCCGTCGAGTGGTTTTTAAAATATAGTGGACACAGTCTTTGAAGATGTAATTTTGAAAAAAAAAGTGCATTTAAATTTCACACAATTATGATTGAGGTCCCATTACTCTATGTTCATGCTTATAGTAAAATAAATTCTTACAGTACATCCCGGTATATTCAATTTGCAGGTAAAGACCAGTTGGTAACAGCTGTTGTCAATAGTAAGATGATCCTATGATAATTACAGCACTGCAAAAAATAATTGTTGATTTTGCAGTATAAAACTGGCACCCAGCTGCCAGTATTATACCGTAAAATTAACAGTATTCAACAGTAAAATAAGCAGTAATACGCTGCCGTGCAAGCAGTAATACGCTACCGCGCATTACTGTAAAATCAACAATTATTTTTTGCAGTGAGGATGTCTCTAAAATTTTCCATTGGATCAACTGGAAATTTCCCAGAAAATGTTTAAAAAAATCGATTTTTTTTAAATGATTATTTCTAACTCCATAAAGCAGTGCATTATAAGGTAAAGCTAAAATACTAAGATTCTAATTAGTCTTAAAGATATGACACATTATTTTTTAATGTAGACTAACTTATACATAGTCTAAATAATTTTAATAAATTGTAATATTTAGAAATTGAATATATATATATATATATTTAGAGTTTAGTTGTACCTGCATTAACATTTTAAACATAAACCACCAAGAAGAAAATAAATAAAAGACATTTCTCTTCAATTTCTCGAAATCTAATTCTTGTTACATAACACCTTCCTGCACTCGTGACCTCAATTATAAGATAGGACATTCTTAGTATGGAATTCGACGTTTCCGTTTGGATTTGTATCATAACATGATAATATATAATAAACATGGATAAAAAATGAAAATGTAAAACTTATACAAATACCAAAGCTATCACCAATCAATCGTATGTTGAATTACGTATAAAAAGTGGAAATAGATAATGTATTTCCAATGGCAACTGGAAAATGTTTTCATAATATTTTACTTTCTTTTACCATTATATCAGATAAGGAGAAATTTAAAACCGTGTAAACGTGTCATTTCAAATTTTGTTGAACGCTACACTCCTTTAAGAGATGGTCATCGAGTTTTCAGTCGTCATTGTTTTAACTCAAAATCAAGTTTGCTACCTGATATTTCTTTTATCGTCCAGTACAACCACGCCCTTCCAGTTTATTAATATATGTTGTTACTTTTTGATATAACAAAGGAGGCAAGTTTCCGGTTTTATTATGCTGAATATTTTTGTTTCTGCTGTAAGAAAGTAGCTCATATCTTTTATTTCGCTTTTACTCTCTCTAGAAAGCTGGATATTAGCTTGTGGATTTGTGTGACACCCTAGTAAATAAATACGTTAAGAGTCACGGGAAGAAACACTCAAACTAATGTTAAGTCTATGGAAAGGTTCTTGACAGATTTCTCGACCGAATTTTAATATTTTTAAATGATTTTTTTTTGCATAGGATAGTTGAGGCAGATCCCCAACGTTGTTAGTTTTTACTTTTTTGATTTTAGTTACAGTTTTTTTACAAGCGAACATTTTCAATTTCAGAACCGGTTGAAACCGGTTCTGAAAGTGAAAGTACCCTTATATAAATAAAAAAACTGGAAAAAAATCGAAAAAGTAAAAACTAACAGCGTTAGGGATCTGCCTCAGCTGTCCTATGCAAAAAAAAAAAAAAAAAAAAAAAAAAAAAAGAAAAAGAAATATTTAAAAATATTAAAATGCGAGCGAGAAATCTGTCAAGAACCTTCCCATAGACTTAACAATAGCGTTCGAGTTTCTTCAGATGACTTAATAGATTTGTGTGACCGTTACATCTATAAGATATGCTAAAGAAACTCCATCGGAGGATCTAAGTTTATTTATATGCATATACAGGGATTGGAAAAGCTACTTTTCCATTGTAGCGAACTACAACTACTTTATCGAAAATATAGTTAACTACAACTACAATTACTAATTTTAAAAAGTACCGACCACAAACTTCTCTTCAATTGTAGTCACTACTTTGCTACTTTCAGATTTTGTCAAAGGATTTAATTTACACTCAAAACTGGAGACACGGATTAAATAATACAGTGATCCCCCGTTATATCGCGTCTGCCGGAATGCAAAAGAATAAGTGCGATATAAACGAAGGCATTAACAATTGTCAAAGTTAATATACATGAAAATGTTTTGTGCTTGTCTCCAAAATGTTAGTTTATACACATATTACAAATTTCTTAGTGAAATTACAAGATACGTAATACAATCCATATTCAAATACAATTATTTAAAAGAAAATCTGGATGACTCGACTTTCGACTCACTTTATAGAATACTGTCAGTTCAAATATATAGTAATATAATAATAAATAAATTCTAACCTATTTTTACTAAAATGAGTTCTGTAGACCTAACGTGAGGAAATTTTAATGTACATGTATACATCCCCAAATACATACGGAATCATTCCAAAAATAGCTAAAACCGATTAAGGGCACCTCAGAATGTAAAAATATACCAATATTTTCATAATCGGGGTTTTATCATGAATACAATACTTTCCTTGCACTGTATGTGTACAGAAAATAATAACAAATATATTTTTCTTTTTTTTTTAAAGCAAAACCGATTTTGTTCCTAATTCATTATCCTTATATATTGTTGCAAGATTTCTCAATGTATGAAAAAATCAACAATGAATAGATATATAACAATTGGTGCATTTTCCCGCAAGTTATGTCAATCTCACTTTGAGTTAAAGATTTGAATTTTGAAGTTGTTATAAAACCAAATTTGTTCTAATCATCAGATTTTGACGAAATTTAAATGGGTCCACCAAGGTGCCTTACACTTTCAAACAAAAAAATATCAAAATCGGTACGCATTTATAAAAATGATGCGTGAACAGAACCAAAAAATACATACGGGTCGAATTGATAACCTCTCCTTTTTTTTTTTGAAGTCTGTTAAAAAAAATGCAATTGAACTACTCCTTATTTTTTTGGGAGGCACAAAAGCATATATATATATATATATATATATATATATATATATAATATCTTAGAAATCAAAATACATCAAACAAGTTCTATCATTAAAAACGAACCCAATCTTCAATTTTTAGATGGCAAGTATTCAGTGGATAAAGAGTACTTTTAAGTTAATAAATAATTAACAAATTCAAGCATCAAATTACCGAAACTCCAATTTAGAGATAGCATGCAGTGATACATACATGATAGATTTAGAGGAAAAAAACACAGAAAAAATAAATATATATAATGATAAAAGATGCCATTAAAATAAATATCACCCAATCACAATTTGAATAAAAAATGGAATTTAGATATCAATTGACATTAAAAATGGAATTCGAAAATCGACATGTGACCATGTATAATTATCAGTTTGGTAGTACATTTCACATGTCAAATGAAAATGCAATATTTCATAAAATATACTGGCATATTTAACAAGAATAATATATTTCTACCAAATATATTGCATTAAAAAAGGAAACGATAAAAAAAAAAAAAAAAAACAGATGAAAAATGGATTTAGAAAAATATATATTCACATACCATGCTGAATTACACGAGTTTTAACTACGCGGCCTAACAGCATTTGTAATAGAACGCAAGCAACATTGCAATATGCCTGAATATCCACGGTTACAATTTAAAATTGAGACATTAAAAGATTATAGAAAATCCTTAAAATATATTGAACAATAATTATTTCAAGTAAAAACTCAATAATTAATAATAAAACAATGTATTATTTTGAGACACACGATTAATTTCAAAAGTTATATAATTATTATCCTTCAGCATATATGCTATGGTAATGATTAATCCGGTGATTATGTATAATTACCGGTGATTATTCATAATCACCACTAAAATATATAAATGTGATAAATTATTGAATATTTATCACATTTACCGATTAGTTTATAAAATCCCCAACCCGTAATGGGGAATGTAATAAAAGTACAAAACTTTACCAAAATTCGTTCAGTTTGTGCAGCTGCATTTACTTAAATTTGTGTGAAAGTTGTCAAAAGAAATCAAAGGTACCCAAGAAAGGACTTGTTGTTAGGCCAATTGTCTTTCAAGAGGTAAACTCACGATGCCAGGTAGACCTAATTGACATACATACATAAATTACTGACCGCTGCTTGAATGAATTTCATGCATTCTAGAAATTGCTGTACAGCGAGTTTCATGCGTCCAGTGATGTTTTTTCTAGGTTAATGTACGCGAAGCGTACATACTGTTTCAAAATATTCATTTTTTGGAATAAGACCTCGTTACTCCACAAAATAATCCGAATTTATTACAAACCCCATTACGAGTTGAGGATTTTATAAACTAACCGGTAAATTTGATAAATATTCAATAATTTATCACATTTACCAAGTTTAGTGGTGATTATATGTAATCACTGGTAATTATACATAATCACTGGGTTTATTACATTTACCGTAACACACACACACACATATATATATATATATATATAATATATATATATATACCGGGTGCGCCGAAAGTTCGTTAAAACTTTAAAAATTCAATTGAAACAATTGATGCTAAAATATTGCGGTTTGCAGGAATGGGATTACAACGAGATCAGATTTTTTTAACAGCAGAAAAAGTCGTGGTTAAAAAATTACAGATAGATGGCACTGGCATGCATAATACGAAGCAGAAGTATGAAAATTTGGCTTATATTAGGCATGCAGCTCCATCTAGTGGTAATTTTTGAACCAAACATTTTTTGTTATTAAAAAAAAAATCCATTCTCCCTCTTTTCCCATTCCTGCAAACCGCAATTTTTTAGCATCATTTGCTTCTTTATAATGAATATATATATATGAATGAGTGATATAACGAAGGTCAACTCATGTACATAACATATTTATTCACAATCATACCAGTCTCCCTCCCGTAAGAATTGAGATTTTGTGTTTGGTAATGGTCTAAAAGTGCAAATCCGACCCACACTCAGAGCTGAAAATTCCCTTCCGCAGAGATATGTCTGAATTCATAACTGCATAAAGGTATCCTTTATGCAGTTTAAGGAAGCGTTTTTCAATGCCATCTTGAAATGAAAGTTCGAAGCTATCATTGTTTGTTTGTTTCTTTTTCTTTATTCTTTTTTCCATGCTGTCTCTTTTATTTGTATATTATGCGTTTGCCCTTCATAATCCGCACAATAAAATTGTCTCATAATATGCGAAATCTTTAGTATATCCGAGGAAGTTTTTTGATGAAATAAAGTGAAAAATTGTATACATTTGCAGATGTAGTCTTAATCCTTGAATTTGGGATAACATTTCAGTGAAGTTGACAGAAGTTGTCTTTGGAGAACACGTGTTTCCCTTGACAAAGAACGAATTACTGAGTTTCATGTTTCATCAAAAACTATTTATTGGTAACACTGTTAGAATAAAAAATACAGCACTTCTAAAGAAAGAGGGTCAAGTGAAATAAAATTATTAAACCATGTATTATGAGAACAGACAATAACACACGACTGTATACACTTGCTTTAAAATAACACTTAGCAAGAATGACCGTAACATAATCCGATGGTGCACTTGAATGTACAGTTATACTTTCGTGGCGCACTTAAATTATGGTGATTAAAAGTATGAAAGGAATGTATATTTTTCAAACACACATAATCAATAAAAACAATATTTTATTATAAATTGTATTTTTAAGATAACACTTGAATTCCTAAAAAATTATTTTTCTCTTTATTATATATAAAAATACATGTCAGGAGGTATGTGACATTTTTTGAATACCTGCTTGTAATAGGACTTTTAAATCTTCAAAACCTTTAATCTTTGAAACAGTATATCTATTAAAGAGTAATCATTTATGAGCACTTTAAAACAAAATTATTTAACTTAAAAACACTCTTAACACATTAAAGGTGTTAAATATGGAAACTTTCAAAGATATTTATAACTTTCAAAGATTTAAAGTCATTTTTTTTCTCAAAATGTGATTTCTGGCATTGCGCACCAGGTACCTAAAACATTTTTCGATATTTTTTTCAGGAAATTTTCAAGATATATAGTCTATGATAGTCTCTATAAAATAAATCTAAATTTTTCATCTTTTTTCTTTTTAAATTTTTCTTGATGTTATATTGTTAAAATTTTGAAAATTTTACATAAGCAAAATACAGTTTTGTTTTTAAAACATAAAATACTATGAGTAAACACCGTTTTTAGGTTCCGTGTAAGCACAGTACTCTGAAGTATAATTATATACCAAAAGATTTGCAATTACACGCAGAAATTCTTTTGTAATCATGCGCGCAACCTGTGATTCCAATATTTTCCTCGATAAGTTTAAAACCCCTTATAACAACTTATTTTCCCTATTATGATTTCACAAAATATTAAATGAAAGAAGAAACATGTATCAACAACCCCCTTTAAAAATTGTGATTTTGCAATGTATACTTTTTAAGATATAAAATGACAAAAATGGTCATCCTTTTTCACCTTTCGACATTTTAAATATTTTATGACCCCTTATTATCTGTAGACTGTTTTACAAGATCGAATGTTCACATAGGCTTACTCACCAATTTTAAACCAAGAAGGGTAGGTGAGCTGAAATCACTTTATTATTTTAACGCAATCATAAGGATTGGTAAAGAAATCATAGGAGTTGTATTGTTTCCATCTGTGTGAAAAGGTGTTTAGCCTGGGATTTGTACCCAGGACCTTGGCTAAAGGCTTCCAATGCCCTACCAACTAAGCCATCCGAGATAACTCAGCTTGTCCAGGATAGCTTAGTTGGTAGGGCATTGGCAGCGTAAACCAAGGTCCTAGGTTCAAATCCTGACTTGTTGCACATTTTCACCCAGTTGGAAAAATTACAACTCGTATGAGCTGAAATCTCTTCGAATTTTGTGTGCAATATATCTAAAGTTTGTAAAATTTGTTCAAAATATATTTTTATCCAATTTACACTAGATAAAACCATTATTTCAAATAATTCTACAGTATTTTTGATATATTCTTTTGAGAAGAATATTTTTTTCTCACAAAGCATTAACTTTATCTGAAGGTGATATACCAGTACATTTTTATCAGAGGTATTTGACCGCTGAAATAAACCTGTAGGAGATAGATATCATTTTGTTACATAAATGTTATCACAAAGAAAATGGCGTAGTTTAAGTATGCTGCATTAAAAAATATATATGCTTCTATTACTTCATAAAATCTTGATGGGACATGACTAAATATTTTTGCGGACTACATCCGGTCCTTCCACAGCACACCAGTTTGACGCGGTATATCGGTTGAAAACCCCTGGTTTATAGTTTGCTCAACTTTATTTTATTCGAAAGAAAAAAAAAAAACACTTGTGTTTTTTTAACATTATTTAAAAAAAAAACATAAAATAAATACTGTGGTCATTGCAATGTAATTTTTTATAAATAACTTATTAATAATTTTTTTTATATAAATTTTGTGTTATTGTTTTATGAGTGGTTACTAATAATAAACGGAGAATTATAATACTAAATCTTAAATAATTTAATTTTTTGAATAATAATTATTTAGGAAAATTAGACGTACATAGGAATTGAGTAATTTAATTACGATTAAATTAAATTTATTTAGATATAAAAATAATTATTATAATTCAATGCTGAAATTATTTATTAATTATGTACATAATTTTTATAGGTATTTAATATAATTCAAGCTAAATAATGACTTAGCTGATTAACTTGTTAAATATTTGTATTAATCTATATTTAGTCTTTGTCTATATTACGCTCGTATTTGTAGACATTCATCCATCTTGCGATGTTGCATAGGTTCTATTACAAATACTGTTAGGTCATGTGGTTAAAACTCGTATAATTCAGCATGTGAATGATTTTTTTTTTTTTTTTTTATCTATTTTGCATCTGTTTATTTATCATTTCCTTTTTTAATGCAATACATTTGGTAGAAATATACTATCCTTGGCAAATATGTCAGTATATTTTATGAAATATTGCATTTTCATTTCACATGTGAAATGTACTACCAAACTGATGATTACACATGGTCGCATGTCTTTTTTCGAAATCTGTTTTAATTTCATTTGCTATATAAATTCTATCTTTTATTCTGTGCTTGGGTTATGTTTATTTTATTTATCTGGCATATTTTATCATTTTATTTTTTTTTCTGCTTTTTTTCACTAAACCTATTATGTATGTATTACTACATGACTCGCTATTTTGGAGTTTAGGTAACTGGATGTTTGAATTTGTTAATTATTTATTAACCGACTCAAAAAAGGAGGAAGTTATCAATTCGACGTGTATGTATTTCTTTTTTTCTCTATGTATGTTCACCGATTACTCCGGAACTATGCGTCCTATTTATGTGATTTTTTTTTTATTCGAAAGAGAATACTCTCGAATTGGTCCCATTTCAATTTTATATGAAAATTAGTTCAGTACTTTTTCAGAAATTCAACAAAAACGAAAAATAAGCATTTTAAAAATAGTTAATTTGTTGAGCAGACGACTTTCATTTAATATCCTAAAATATTCTATTACGTGAATTTGCAAATAAAAAGACTGACATATTTAAATCAGCTTTAACTTATCAGATTATAATTCTGCATGAATAAATTAAAGAGGGGATTAGCCATTGTCTCCCCCCTCTTTATACTTAACCAATGAGCACTTTATCACAATGAACGTATATACAAAATTTTAAGCAAATCGGGTATTATCAAGAGTTATTACGTTCGGGCCACCAGTTGTTGGGCAGACGACTTTCAAGTTGCAAATAATAAAAAGACTGACCTTTTAAAATCAGCTTAACTTGTAGGATTTATTTTCATAGAACAAACTTTTTAAGATCCAAACAAAAATTAAAACTTTTCAGTGTTGCCAAATTTGAAAAGCAAAATTACATAAAATTGTGAATTGGATAAATATAACACAACGCACAGATAAAAACTATAAATTATGCCACAACAAATCTACTTTTGAATCTTTTAAAAGTTCCATTGTTGCAGTTTTACAGCGGTTTGGCATATTTTGACGAGTGTTTATTGGCGCATAATTAAATACATTGTTGTTTCAACTCCCATACAAATGTACGAGTTACAGAAAATATTTAACGATTTATCACCTGTAGCACACTAGTTGGAAACTGCCTTTAAAATATCCTATTATCTATATAATATTATACAATACAGTCGTATATAAATGCTTCTGAAATTGTCTTTTAATATTTCTACTACATAATATTAACTATAGAGTGACAATATAGAAAGAAAGAAAGAAAGGGGTTACTCCGAATAGTATTATAGGCGACATTGTTAGCGCAGCGTATTTACCTTGTACGAATCGTAAAAATCAATACACATTAAGTATAAGCACCGAAATCAGTGAGTTACGCAGTTATCAAAACTGTAGTATACAGCCCGATTATGACACATTATCCAAGACGATTAGGTAAAAATAATGATAAAATTTCTATTCTTCCGTAATCGAGTCTACTGCCAAGATTAGCGTGAAGTAAAAAATATATTAGAAACAATATGGTTTAATGTAAATTTAGATATCATTAAAGGCTTTAAAGACATTAGATGAGAATAATAATAAATTTTCTAATCTTCCGTACTCGAGTCTATACTGTTGTAAATATAGATATCATTAAAGGCTTTAAAGACATTAGATGAGAATAATGATAAATTATCTAATCTTCGATACTCGAGTCTACTGCCAAGGTTAGCATGAAATAAAAAAAGATATTAGCAACAATATGGTTTAATGTAAATATGGATATCACTAAAGTAATAAATAAATAAATAAACTTTGAAAACCAAAAATTGAACCGACTTCAAAAACTACTAAAAAGCTAAAAATAAACTTTTTAACCAAAAATAGAACCGACTTCAAAAGCTACTAAAAAGCAAAAAATAAATTTTTTAACCAAAAATAGAACCGACTTCAAAAACTACTACAAAGTAAAAAATAATTTTTTTTAGCTAATAGTTAATGATAAATTAAATTAAGAGCATTGTATTTACCATGCATATTATTATATTTATGTACATTAATTTGATTTTTTGGAGTCGGTGCCAGCCAAGCCATGTACAAAATTCAAAACAAAATATCCAATATAAATCGTAACACGCGTATAAATTATATCTACATAAATACGAGACAATAAAAAAATTACACATAACTCTTCAAATGGTAGAAAATACAATGATTTAAATGATTAACTAATTTCCAAAGCAATGTTTGTCGACATATATAGTTGCTAATCTCATTTGAAAATACACATTTATAACATCAGATGAAATGTTTAAAAATGGTAACATTGCTTTAATTTGGCTTGGCTGGCACCGACTCCAAAAAATAAAATTAATGTACATAAATATAATAATATGCATGGTAAATACAATGCTCTTAATTTAATTTATTATTAACTATTATCTAAAAAAAATATTTTTTGCTTTGTAGTAGTTTTTGAAGTCGGTTCTATTTTTGGTTAAAAAATTTATTAACGAAAAAAAAGTATTCTTTAAACACTAAATACACGTCATCTTTAAATTGGAAATAGGGTGAGATTTTGATCATAGAACTTATATTATATACACATATATTATATACACTTATATATATATACAACTTATATTATATATATTACATTATAGTCTAATATCTCAAAGGGAATCATTTATTTATGCTGTTAATATTGATTTAAAGAAAAAAAAAAAAAAAAAAAAAAAAACATTTACCATATATTCCAGCGTATAACACCAGACACCAAGAACAAGAAAACTGATCAAAATTTGATTTTCTAAGAAGAAAATTGATCAAAATTTACAGGTGCGCGTTATATGCCGGGTATAAAAATGAAAGCTTAAAAATTAAATATCAGAATTGAGATTTCTATATTAATGAACAAGAGTAGAAGACATGAATATTTGAAAGAACGAGAGTACGATTCCAAGCGCATATTATTCAAGCAGATAGGCTCGGCATTAGCGTATGTCCTCACTTCGAATTTGTTTATTTTCTTGGTTTGTACTAGTCATTGTACTTTTTAATGCCCTTTATTGCATTTTTATGCTAAATATCTTATGAAGGTTTCTTTTTTAGAAAAGAAGATGCGCGTAATACGAGGTATATTTCTAAAAATAGAAATATACAGTCTGAAATTGTACGTGCGGGTTATGTGCCGAAATGCGTTATACACCGTAATATATGGTAAATATATACAGCTTTTTAAGAAAGGAGCTAAAATGAAAAAAATGCATATTATGAGGAAGAACGGAAAGTTAATATACTATAAGATGATAAAAAAATTAAGTTAATTAAAATTAATTAAATGGAAATCGTCTGCTTTTAAATAATACCTAGAAAAGTAGGATCTTGTTTATAACGTTCGATCAATTTTATTTTATTCATAACCTAAAAGAAATTTATTTTTGATATTTTCATTCAAATTGTAATTTTAATACAAATTTTAAAAAATCAAAAATGAATTTTTATAAAAATCGAACTTAACTGACAAAAGCCAATTCTAAGAATAGGTGTTTTTTTAATAAAGAGAAAATGTATTATGTAGGAATATTTTATAGAAAACAGTTCATTGCCACCTTAATATTTTTAATGAATAAATAAATAAATACGTCGTCACGAAAAAAAATATTGTCAAGTATGAAACAATGATTAAATCGTATATTAAGAGGTAGCACGGGCTTTAATGTACAGTAATATAAATTGGCTTTTAAATAGCATCTACAAAGTATATAATTTAAAGCTTTATAAAATGCTTCCATCATTCTTCAGGTACTTCTTTGTTATGGGGATCTACGGATAACTCAGCGTTAAGAAAGTGTAATTTCGCGCCAAATATTATAAATAACTGACAAAGTAAAACACCGACTAGTGAAAAAATTTCTAATCTTATTCTGTTTATTTATGTTATATTTTGTATTACATTATTATATGACTTATTTATGTATAAATATAAACAAATTGCTTCTGAATATATATATATATATTAATATGATGTAAATATAAAAATAAATTATTTGTGCATTGGATACATTGGTAGATATTTCATAACTATACTAGGACTTCCCTCAAAGGGATTAGTCTGAGTGATATTGCTGAGAACATGGGGTTAACAATTACAATATATAGAAAAAGAGCAAATTAAATGATAGAATTACAAAATATCATATATAAATTCATATACACTGTTAAAAAAATAGAAAAGAAGTACCGTTCATCAGATGTGTTGTCATATTTTTTTTTAACATGTGGCAAAGAATCTCATTTTCTTAAGCGCGTATTGCTCAAAACTTGAAAAAAAAAAAAAAAAAAAAAAAACGGCGGATCTTTTAAAACGCCAAACTTTTTAAAGTTACGTAATTAGATTTGCAGCCAATAGATTATTCTATCAAGCGTGGCTTAACGCAAATTTAATTTCATTGTTGCACCTTTTTTTGTGTGTGAATTTAAAATTTTTCTTCCTTGATTATACATCTATTATTTGTATAACTGTTTATAGAAACTCTTACACTTCAAACCACATTGATAGCATGCTTTGCTACAAACCAGATTGCAAAACTATAGTCTAAATTACTATTAAAGTATACGAAAAATCTTTCGATGACTTCTGTAAAGTAACTTTTACATTAAATCTCCATATCGGCAAAATTGAAAAATTATATATATTTCAAAGTTAAGCTTGACAGATACTTCTTGATTATTCTGTAGGAGGCTCTGCCCCGTGCGCCTTTACTGCGCCAATCCGCAGACTTTTCTTTTGCCTGTCTATCTGTCTCTCCACAATCTGTCTGTGTCCCTATCCGTTTTGCTGCCCGTCTCTCTAACCGATTTTCTATCTCTCTACACGTCTCGCTACCTGTCTCTATATTTCTCTACCGGTCTTGCTACCCACCAATCTATTTCTCTAACCGTCTGTCTATCCATCTAACTACTTGTATGTGTAGCCGTGTCTCTATCCACTTCGCTACCCATTTGTCTATCTGTCTCACAACTTGTCTATCTGTCTCTCTACCTGTCTGGCTATACGCCTCTCTACCCATCTTCTTACCCATCTACTGTCTCTCTACTCGTCTGTATACCCGTCTCACTATCCGTCTGTTTTTGTACCCGACTCGCTACCAATCTCATTACCCGTCAGTCAACTCGTCTCTGTACTCATCTCTCTACTCGTCTCTTTATCTACCACGCTACGCGTCTCGCAACCTTTCTCGCTACATTCCTGTCTATCGGTGTCGCAACCCGTCTCGTGACCCATCTCGCTACCCCTCTGTCAACCCTCTTTTTACCTTTCTCTCTAGCCGTCTGTCTATTCGTTTCGCTAACCGTCAGCCAACCTATGTCACTACTCGTCTCTCTACCCGTCTGTCTACCCGTTTGTTTACTCGTCTTTCTACCTCTCGCCACCTCTTCCCAATATTTAAACAATTCATTTAATATACAGAAGCCGTTTATCAGTTATTAAATGCAAACAGAAGTAATTTATCTAATAAGTGTAATCAGATGCAATTTTTTTAAAATGCATACATAAACCTGAATAATAATTCATCAGTTTTGTGTTCATAGTTGTTTATATCATTTGACAGTAAATCTCAACTTCTTAAACCTGAATTGTCTCAAGCTTTTTAAAACAACCACAAGGTCTGCATAACTGCAAAGTACCCTGAGGGCTATATTAGCTACATGTTATTAAGTTAAATGAAAGTTTCGTTATCGCGTTTGCAGCCAATTGCTTATGTCAGAAAGCGTGGCTTAACGCCATTTTAAATTCATTACTGTAACTTTCTTTTCTTTCCTTTTTTTTTTTTGGGGGGGGGGGGGTAGGGGGAAAGTGTTTCAAATATATACATTTAAATTAAAACTTTTGCCTGCATGCCATTACTGTTGTTTGTATTATTAACTAATACTTTGTAGACCGAGCTTCATTTGAAACGTAAAAGACTTCTTCTACAGTTTTTTTAGGAGAAACTTTCGTAATTGGGCCCAAAGCCAATCGGAGCATTTAATATCATTATTGTAACTCTTATAGAGTTAAAACAATATTGTTGCTAGCTTTGCTCTAGTTTGAGACTAGCCTTGCCTGTGTATCTGAATGGGGAAAAGTTTCGTATCCTATGGTGGTTGGCGAAAAAAATTTAAAATGGTGCCAAAAGGTAGTTTTAGCATCTTACAAAATTTTTCAAGAGAGCGGTAAAACATGTTTTTCAAATATTTACAAACATACTTTTATTAAAGCATGTTTTTGCACCACCTTAAAAATTTAAGCACGATGCTAAAATAAAATTTTATCGCCATATTCAATATTTTAATAAGTAATGAAAATACATAAACAAACTTATTTAACAAACATAAGAGGAATTTTTGTGATAAATAATTCTTATTGTCAGGGGGGTAAATTGTAAACGGCTAGTAAATAATAAATAGCATTTAAAATCTAAAAATGGAGAAGTGGTCCGTATAAAAATGCAAAACATAACATTTTACGCTTGATATATGTAAATCTTTTTTTATTTTTTAATATTTCCGAAGGCACAGATAAAAAGGTAAAAATATCTTTTCCAAATGCCAAATAGAAAATATATAAAATAGAATGCCAAATATACAAAATAGAAAAATATCTGCAAAAAAATATATTTACATAATACTACATCTGCAAAAAAAAATAAGATTTAGAAAAAGTAAGCCAAATCCTGCAGATCCCAACAATCACATCAAAAAACTTATCACCAAAAAAGAACTCGCCAAATCTTACGGCACAGGAGATGGATTTTTCCCTCTGAATGCAGAATATTAGTTTTTTTTCTTGTACGATGGGTGATTATAATATAATTGTTTCATTTCACATACTACATACCGTTTGATATATTGGTACTTTTATGTTATCCTGGCGCAGTTGATAACGCCAAATATTGTTCCTGTAACATTTTCATATTGAATTCATTTCATTTAAATATAAACCTTTCACTCATTTAATTTAAAATACATGCCTTTCATTAATCCCATTTAAAATGCTAAAAAGAGAGAAAAAAAAGAAATAATGCCATAAATCGAAACCTTTTATTTAAACACCAAAGAATTCTTTTTTTATTTACACACGCGAAATAAAAAAAGCTGCTATTGCTGAGATTTGCGCCAAATCTCTAATACCAAGTCTACCAAGTTATTGCGGGGTTTTTCTTTCAAACAGAAAAAAAATCCAGATTAATTTTCGATTTCTACTAAATTGAAATATATTTTATTGTGCTGAATATTAGTGCGTGCATATTTTTTTTTGCTGAATATTAGTGCGTGCATATTTTTTAGCTACATGTACTCCATGAACTTTTCAATTCCGATTGTCTACGAAAATCTCCCGCCGGTGAAAATGACGTACGCACAAAATTTTCGTGACGTATGTATTTTAATTGTGCTTTTTTATCTATTTTTTTAATATAATCTCCAAACGGTTTGAGATTTATTCTTGGTAATAAATAGACGTCGTTATCACCTTTATAGGTACCTGCTGTAAAAATTTGAACGAAATCCGTTAAATATTTTTTGAGTTATGCTTGACGAAAGGTTTTAATATCCATCGTAGCTATATATGGGGCAAAGTAATACTGCGCTGTGTATGAGTCTTCGTTGCACTCAGACAATAAAAATTTTATGACTTCTTAAAATGTAAATGAAAGTTGCCAGAAATTGCTTTTAGAACTTTTGCTTTTTCCGCTAAATTTAACCTCGCCGTTTTCACTCGTGCGCCAAGGCCTCTATAATACAGAAGTACACATCTTAATTTTATTCAAAACCAAGAAAAAATTATCCTCAATATTTTCATTCAAAATTCCTTTTAGATATACATTTTTAAAAACAGACATGATTTTTATCGAAAGTGAAATTAAAACTGACAGAAGTTTTCTTTGGAGAATAGGCGATTTAAGAGGAAAAAGAAATCCTTAAAATTATTATTTTTTAGAAAGTAAAGAAACAGAAAGTCTCAATATATTATATATATATATATATATATGAAACACATGTGAAAAACAAAGGATAAGACATTATAAAAAGCAATGGAATGGACACTGCAGGAATGATACTTGATATGATGAAAAAGCAAAAAATGGAGAACTATGAATATTTTATAGAATCTTCAGAAGGGCTTTATAAGAATATACATAGTAAATATATGTTCTTTCATTAAATATTGTCAGCATTATGCCAAAAATCGACAATATTAAGCCCCTAATAACATATATATGTGAAGCAAAACAATTAATAACCTACATGAGTTCAAATAACAAAATAAAGAAATAAATATACAATTATTCAACTTAAATAGAAATTAGATCATAAAATAATGTGCAAGACTCACCATATATATATATATATATATATATATATATATATATATATAAGATAAAGATATGTAAATAGTTGATTTACTGGAATTATATGAACAAATAGACGATGAATAACAAAATATGAACCTTAATACAGTCCTAGAAATATAATTCTACAATACTTTACTAGCAATTTCTTTTCAGCTAATACACTTCTCGCCAAACATATACAATATATTTATTTACCAAAAAACAAAAAAAAAACAAAAAAAAAACAAAAACTAGGCCTAACTGCGCCTTTACCGGATATTTCTCATTTCGATGCTTGCTTCATAACAAAAATTAGAAGACTGGCTCTTTTTCCAATTTTGAAGATATTCAAATCTTGGTCTCGCGATCCAAAATATTTATAACTTGTGCATTTAAATCATGGATAATAAAAGTACTAGAGCGCCAGTTAATTTGACGATCTTGCACGTCATAAAGGAAATGAAGTGTTTAAACTGAAATCCTACACACACACACACACACACACACACACACACACACACACACACACACACACACACACACATATATATATATATATATATATATATAATCAAAAGGGATCTTTCGAAAGCGAAAGTAAAACTAACAAAGTTTTCTTTGGAAAATGGATCTTTTGTTTTAAAGAAAAAAAAAGTTAAAAAATACTTTAAAAAAGAAAAAAAAAGAAAAGGAAAGCACCACTACCAAAGAAATAGGGTCAAGTGAAAAAAATGATTAAACAGGATGAATTATAATGATGAATTACATTATGCGGAAGAACACGAATTTTAACACACAATAGTATACTTTCTTACTTCAAGTAACGTCGAACAAGTTCATAGAGTTCGTTCAACCGTATTTTATTCAAAACCAAGAAGAAATTCATTCTTGGTGTTATTCAAATCATTAAACTTCCATTGAAACAGCAACTGCCCCGAGGCACTAACTTTAGAACTCATAATATTAACATTAGTTTGAGGCAAAATATCAAAGAAAAAAATATTTACAATGTTTACTGTTGTAAACAAATGAAACCTACATTTTTTTTAATTGAAAAGCATAGATTAATGTTTTCTTTCCTTTTTAACACTTTCCAACATAATTGAAAAGTGTTTATAAATTCAGTTTATCTGTCCTTCTGTCCGTGCTCTAACGTACGTAAATGTACTCGGATTGCCATGAAATTGCTACATGTTATAGTATTTTACCATAGCATGTTCGGTATTCAAAATGAAGTGTGTGTAGCATTTATAGTTCTTTACAGGGACATTCAAAACAATCCCATTACATTGTGATTTATGAAGAAAAATCGTTTGCAGTGTATTTTAATGATGTAGTATTTCAAACATATTGAAATTGATATACATCACTGAGGTACACTACAATATGCTTATTATAAAATAGGACGGGCATAGCAATTATCTTTCATATACAGGGACTTACAAAAGAATTCGGTTACAGTACTGTATATGAGCGATAATTGCTGTAATTGCGTTTTCAGTTGTGATATGCGTTTTTAAATTTAACTAATTTGTTACATATAACTTGGTGTATATAAATTCTATTGATCATATACTTAAAAGAATTCGAGTATATTTCAGCTTATTGACGAAAATTCCTGAAAAAGAATTTTCTACTGTGTTGTTGATTTTCTAACGGAATTATATTTTAGAATACCATGCAGTATAATATATACATATTATATAATAATAGTATATATAGATCATATATATAGATGAGGCTGTTTAATAGCCTCTACTAGGAAAATACCCTTTAAATGCTTTCGAGGAAGACTTAAAAGAATCGACTGGGAGCTGAGACTTAATGTCCAATCCTCACCTTCCACGCGGTACAGCCTGTTAGTAAGGGAAAGTTGTCCAAAATGGGGACGCTGACGTATTTTGGCCTACCGAAAAAAATGTGTAACTGAAAAAAAATCGGTCAAACTACTTTAGAGTAACTCCTAGACATCAGAAAGCAAGGCTGTTTGTTAGAAAAAAATATGTTAGACAGGAAAGATATTTTTATGGGAAATATTCGAAGTTCCCGTTTTGGACGACCAGTTGGGTAAAATGGAGTACTCATATGAAATAACATAAAATTGAAGCCTAATGCAAAATTTCATTAAACAAGTTTATTTGGACAACAAAAAAGGAAGTTATGAATGCAGATAAAGAATAAAAACCAAATTATCATTGTTATTATTGTTTTCAACAGACAATAGCTTGCTACAGAAAAAAAAATCAATCATTCACAGAAACCACATATGAAATTATCATCCTCTTCTTCAGCACTTGAACAAGCTTCATGTGCCCAATCTCTACAGATGCTAAACTGAATCTACCGTTTCTTGTCCTTTGAATTTACGTACAATTCATTACAGAAGATGCAAACATCATCGTTATAATTTTTTCCGCATCAGATGATATCACTGATTCGCCAATTTTCATTTTTTCATTTTTTGAGTATTAGGGGTTGTGGGATCAGGATTATTGGATTTCTTAAATAATGTCATTTTTTCTTATTCTTTTTTTCATTTTTCTCCTGCACTATAGTTTCCTGTTTTGCCTTATAAGGAGATGATGCTAATATAGCAGTTTTACCTCTCCTCTTGCCCTTTTCCTTTTTTTTTTCAGAATTCTTTTTTAACCTCTACAATCAGGCATTATGCCCAAATAAACGTTTATAAACGTTTATACGTCATTAAAGAACTTAATAAAAATCATAATACCACTGATTTGTCTGAAAATTAAAGCAAACTGTAACATATTCCGTGGTGGCCAAAACGGGGACATCCCCGTTTTAGCAGACAATGACGTATGTTAAAAAATATGGAGTAACCCTGTATAGATGTAAAATAATTTATCAAGCAATATGTCAAAATGTAACTTAAATCTAGAAGAATCATTGCTGTACTTACTAAATTCAAAGTTCAAAGATGACTTGATCAGTTCCAATACAGTCCATGATGAAAATCGAAAAGAAAAACAGACAAAATTTGAAAACTTTGTAGATAACAACAGATCCGTGAAAATTGTCAATAGCACATTTCAAAATGGTATATTGGCAACCATAAATGATAGTAACATGTTGGATCTTAAGATGGCAACACTTATCAGTGAGGATTATAAGGTCACCATTTAATCAGCCGTCCCCGTTTTAGACGACTTTCCCCACCCTTGCCTAATGCATAGGGAACGAACGCGGATGGGCTTCTACCAACCCGCTTGGCCAGCGTGGAGGAATTTGGACCCCTTCCCACTTATTTAACCATGAATTCACAAATCAAATCTTGGCCCTCAATTCCTGGTAGTCTGCATGTACTTGGTTACGGCAGCGATTAGAATGACATGAAGACAGTGGCTGCTAAGAATCACTAGGGTCGACTTGGCGGCCATAAGTTAATGACCTTGGCTACGTATAAGGGAGAATCCCTATCTCCGGAAAATCATTTACAAGAACTTGAAGAAGAATTAGAAAAAATCAACTGGGACATCCCAGGATTATGCGAAGTAAGAAGAAAAGGTGAATAGAAGATTGATCTTGCCAGTGGACATGTATTGTACTACAGAGGTACAGAAGATGGAAAAACAAGTGGCGTAAGATTCCTGATTCATAAAAGGTGGGAGAATCACATCGTAGAAAATGATAGTGTATCAAATTGAGTTGTAAGGTTAGTTATACAGGTGTCAAGAAGATACACGCTGCAAATTATCCAACTTTATGCACCAACTGATGCACCAGCTATACTAATGAAGAAATTGAGAATTTATATGAAGAAGTAGCTTCAATGCATCAAAAGGGAAAATGCTACATAAAATTAATAATGGGAAACTGAAATGCTAGAATTGGGGAAAAATGAAAGGTGAGTTCTCAGTAGGAAATTATGGATATGGGATAAATTTTATTTTATAGGGAAAAGTTTAAGAAAAGTTTTATGCATATAATTATAATTCTTAATTTAGATATTGAATATTTCTAAAGTATTCATGATGAAATTTTTATGTGCTTGTTAATATTATGGTAAAAACATAAAATATAATTCTATACGAAGTGGACTTGCCACACTTTCAAAAACAAAGCATTTGAAATATCGTTGGCCAAATAAATTATTTATACCGATATTAAATTATATTTATTGTGAATTGATTAAAAACCTATTTTTTATGTTAATATGTAATAAGATTTATTTCTTAATTTAGATATTGAAGATGTTTAAAGTATTCATGATGAAGTTCTGATTGTGCTTATTAATATATGCAATATAAAAGATAATTCCGATTCAGGGTGTGGACTTGTCCCACATTTAAAATCAAAGCACTTGAAATATCGTTGGCCGAATAAGTTACTAGTAAGAAATTTATAGTGATATTAAATTATATTTATTGTAAATTGATTAAAAACCTATTTTTTATGTTAATTTGTAATAAGATTTATTTCTTAATTTAGATATTGAAGATGTTTAAAGTATTCATGATGAAGTTCTGATTGTGCTTATTAATATATGCAATATAAAAGATAATTCCGATTCAGGGTGTGGACTTGTCCCACATTTAAAATCAAAGCACTTGAAATATCTTTGGCCGAATAAGTTACTAGTAAGAAATTTATACTAGTATTAAATTTTATTTATTGTGAATTGATTAAAAACATAAATGTTATGTTAATTTGTAATAAGATTTAGCTTTTAACTAAATTTTTTAAAAACAAAATTCAGTTTCAAAATCATATAAGATTAAAGGAAAAATATATTTCACTTACACATTATACAAATGAGGAGCTCCGTATCAAGACCAGAGGTTCCAAAATTAGTAGTCGGGCCCTAGTTCCATGAGAAATTAATAAAGTATTTTACAAATCACCAAAAAAAAGTCATAGAGTTATTTGTTGTACTCGGATAATAATACTAGAACCAGAGGGCCCGTGCGAAGATTTCGCACTGAAATCTAATATTTTTTAGGTACTTCTCTATTAACCCGTCGACCACTTTTCATAACAAAAAACTACCGCCAAACTGTAAGATTAAACGCCAAAAATGCAGTCCCATTTACTTGATGTCAGAATCATTATGCGTGTTTGTTACGTCATCTAGTGGTTTTACATTCGACATTTGCGTGTATTTTTCATTATGTTTTACTGATTTAGTAGTTATTCTATTAATTAAAATAACAATGTGTCCTTAAATTCCTATATTTTATTTATTTTTTGATATTCCAATGGCAACGTTCTCCCGTTTATTTGGCGATAGTTTTTTGTTATGAAAAGTGGTCGACGGGATAATAGAGAAGTACCATTTTTTATCAATATGTAATACTTATTAGATGCAGGTTTAAACTTCTAAAGAAAAAGCAAGGATAAAAATACCTGCAAACAACATTTAGTTGTTAGTCAAGCCAGAATATCATCTAATTTATTCCATCAAAGTTAGACTAAAAACTGATCCAAGATTGCTAAACGCACGCGCGAGAAAAAAAATTAACAATCGTATTTTGACTGCATTAGAGGATGACGTCATCCGCTTCGGGAAAACCATGGGACTTCGCTTTTCGCTTTTCGAATTTCGCTTTTTTTAAATCATAAGTATAAAATAAACCCGTGCGGTGTTTTTTATAATAATTGCTATGAGCATCCTATAATGTGGTATTTTATTTTTTTGGCAACAATAATTTCAGGAAAACCTTTCATTTCTTTTATGAAGATTTAATTTTTTAATTTCAGCAAATTTTAATCAAAAACATGTTTTAACGAAATGTTAAGTGGGCTATGTCAGAAGCCTGTTCTAAAACCTTTCATATGGTATCTCATTCGTTGTTCTGCGTTTCATATTTTCTGAGTAAAAGGGATGTTGACAGGAGAAATAATATATAAGGATTAAATCAATACTGGTTATATTGGAGGCCAATATCGCATTCATCGGATATATTTCCAATATAATTCCAAACCTGTTTAAATATTGGATTTATTCTGGAAATATTTGCAATGAAATGAAAAAAACTGCATATGTATTTACCATGAGGAGACATAATATGTTAAATATCTGTCCAAATTTCATTAATCTCTTTTGCTCGATGTTAATTCATATATGTATTTATGTACTGACGAATTCTTTTATTTATTTTTTAGCTTAAAGATATTTTCTGTATGCTGCAACTTGTGTTTTGTGAAATATATTGATTTATCGATATGTAAATTATTATTTTATTTCTTTGATTATCCCAAATGTTCTGATTATTTGAAAACAGCTAATTGAGCCTCTTCAGCAGTTTTTGAATGTCTGCGCCACTGGTTTCTGAAAAAAAAGTCTGTCGTATCTATAATTTTTGGAAAAGTTACAATTATTATAATGTAATCAATCCATCGGAAAAAGTTTTAAACTTTTATTCGAATAGCTCTTTCTTCATTATACAAGTTATTTTCTTCTGATAAAAGATGTTATGATTCACAAGAAACCTCTTTTTCATCAACAACATTATCTTCATAATATTTTGAAGCTACATCACTACAGTCATGTCTGTGGAAATTGCAATCCCATGAAGAAATTGTCAGAAATTTATGAAATTTATTCTACATATTACTGATAGTGGTTCAAATAAACGATCCAATTTACAAGACAAAAAAACAAAAAGAACGTCGGAAAATAGTGCTTTGTGTGTCCGTCACGCTGAGCGATGAGAGCCTGTACACGTCGGAGCATTTAATCATACAGGTTCTGAATGTAATCCTGGGGAATGGCATTCCATATGGCTTCGACTCGAAGCCAAAGTTCAGTCTTACTGTGTGCCCCACCAGCTGTACGAGCAAGTCGCCGACCCAATGAAATCCCAGACATGCTCGATGGGAGACATATCCGGTGAATAAGCAGGCCATGGAAGAATCGAAACCTGTTGTGCACTGAAGAAGGGTTGTGCAGTCTGAGAAACATGTGCACGGGCATTATCCTGCTGAAATACAGCACCCGGAATGCGTCAAAGAAGGACCTCTGGTTCCACAATTTGGTTCCACAATCTGGTTCACCTCTGGTTCCACAATTTCCCTTATGTAGCGATCACTTTTGAGGTTGTCCGCAATGTGCACTAGATGGGATCGACAATTAACCCAATAGCTCCCCACACCATGATGCCAGGCATTCGTGCGGTATGACGCTGGATAACACACTGTGGGAGTAGACGTTCCCCGCTGTAACGTCTGACGCGTACTCTTCCATCATTGTAGTCCAGATTGTAGTGAGATTCATCGGAAAAATTAACTCTTTAACGGAAAAAGCAACACAGTGCGGACCACGCACTGTGTTGCTGAGCCCATTGAAGTCGGAGGCGTCTGTGATTCAGCGAGAGGGAATCCTGCGTAGAGGAACCCTTGCACGTAGTTCATGCTGCAGCAGACGGTGACGAACTGTGGATCTAGACAACAAAACACCTGTAGCTGTGCTCCAACGTTGTGCTAACACACGAGAGGACGCTGTATGGTCCGTCACATCCATGCGAATAAGGTGTCTGTCGCCCCGTGCCATTGTGCTATTGCGTGCCCCACTGCCAGGTTTTCGCCTTGTTTGATTCTGCCCTGTCCATTTCTTCCAAACACGCATCACTCTTGAGGCATTACACTGTGTGCGCGCTGCGATTTCTCGATACGAAAATCCACCTTCTCGCATACCGACGATGCGGCCTCATACGAAATCCGTTAGTTGTTGGTATGGCTTCATCCGCTTTTGACGAGGCATATTGACCACCAATGAAACGTTTAGAGCAGACAGAGGAAGATAAACGTATTTCAATGCATCTTCACAGTCGTTTATATACCTGGAACAAGCGACTGATAAGGAGCCGGTTCTCGTTCCACGCATGCGCAATTGCTTTGTGATGCTAATCATTTGCATGTCTTACCTCACTTTACATTTCCTGTAATTTTGATTCAATTTGCATAATTCCTTCATGGTCTTGCAATTTTTAGAAACATGAGTGCACCTTTTCAAATCTTTCTTTCACCTTACTGCTAATGAATAGCTTTCAAGACATCCGACTGATGAACAGACTCTCATGGTTGTGACTCTTTACATTTGCAATTTATTTCGGCATGTAAGAACATTTTTACACATCCTGTATATGATCAGTAGAAGCAGAAAAGCAATGTTTTTTATTTAATTTCATCTGTAAATTTTGCGGTTTTCGACATATTTCTGGTAGTGCAGCCAGTAGGGAGGTCCCAGAAATTATTTTTACATGGTGTAAAGTGGACGATACGCGAATGAAGACAATGTTTTATTCAAATTTTGATATATATAATGGATTCTACATTAATGTTTGGGTTAAATTAAGATATATTTTAAATGGGTTAGTTAAAATATAAATTATATTATACTAGTAACTCTTATTCTCTATATATATCATTAATATTAACTAGTAAAATTAATATATTTACACTACATTACAGCTGCATATAAGTAATTATACATACAATATTAAAGTTTTAGTAGAATATCTGTACACCAAATGTCAGCAGCAATGTATTTGATAGTATGCTAAAATAGTCTAATATTTTTACAATAGATAGCAGTAGTATAGCTTATTTAAAATATTAAAACTTGGAAATTTAGTATGGAGGTAATAATATCTATGAAATACTTTCAAATTATCAAGTAATATTATATATTTTAATTTATTAAATTAAAATTAAAATAAAATAATTAATGGTTTTTATTTATATGTATATCATAATTTTTTTTCTACATTTTTTTAAATGTTGTAATCTATTTAGTTAAATAAAAATAACTGTAACTGTAGGTTACAATTTATGATCTGAAGGATTCTCTATTTAACTGTGAATTTAACCTCTTCTTTTGGATACAACTTTGTACATGTGCTCACAATATACTAAATATCTTGGGATATTATCAATATAAGTAATATATATATTTTTTAATTTTTTTAATTCTTTTTCACACTCCTTTTCAAATTGTATGTATAATTTATAATATTCCATTGTAAAGGTCTTGTTATTCAATATTGTTTCAGCGATTGTTCGGGCAAGATATGGCACTATATTTAGCAAAAGCTGGTGTCATATACAGAAAACAATCGTTCTTTGCTTATAAATGTGATTTTCTTGCCCTTGAAAAAGTAAATTACTTTATAAGCTTTTATTTGTGTATATACTCGTGTGGTTTATATTTCATTCCTTATTTTCTATTTATTTAATTTTTTTTTTCTTCTTCTTAATTTGAATTAATAATGTTACTTTTATTAGGACTACAATTTTAATTTGTAAATTGACAGGGCTCTTTGGTATCGGGATTTCAGTGTATGTGGTCAGTTTCTTATGTTTCAATGGTTAAATTTTACTTAAAGTTATATATATATATATATATATATATATATATATATATATATATACAGATATTTACAAGTTCTGAGATAATCTCAGAAATTGAAATTTAATTTTTGTTTAATTAATTCCGCGCTGCGTTAAAAAATTAACGTGTAACTACACGTTAAACTACACGTGTAACTACACGTGTACTACACGTGTAACTACACATTAAAAATGAAATTTCACGGTAAATATTGTATGTTTTGTTGTAATAAAAAAATAATGCATTTTCTTAGAAGTTTCCTTGAAAAGTATTTTTTGTGGTAACGAATTAAAATTAACATTTTTTTAATTTAACTTACGAAGCATTTTTTGAAGTGTAATCAGAATTACAGAATAATCCTTTCTCCATGTCTTAATCCTGTATTTTTTTATGTAGATTCTTTTCTGCTGATAAAATATGTCATAACTTCTTTTTCATCAATGACATTCTGTTCATGGTGTTGTGAAGCTAGACATCACCATCTTTTTAAATCTTTCCATCACCTTACTGCATATGAATAGCTTCCGTGACATCCGACTGAATGCGACTTCAACGCATACAACCGTTTTTCTGCTCTGTTTTCCAAATCACATGCTTCGTCGGAGGAACTCTTTGACGTCCTTTGCCCAAAACAAACAAGAACTGGACTGTTTGCATCATAATGACCGATTAATCTGTAATGGAACGACCCGAATCCAAAATGACAGAAATGAAAGAGTCAAAAGAAGCATAGTCAGAAATTCTTCCGTTCCCAAAAATATTCTCCAACATGCTTGTTCCAGAAAAATATTACGGCTGTGTGATGTTCATGGCAAAATATTCACGTGTCCTGTAGATATGGTGAAGAATGCTTAAAATAGAACGTTTCATTTGTATTATAAAAGCATACAAAAAGAAAATTTGTTAAAAGTTTCTTGAAGGAAACTGTTTATAAACCTGACCAAAATAATTACAGAAGAAACCGCTTATAAGGGAACTGAACAAAACGTGAAAGTATTCTTTATGAGTGGACTTTGTTATAACCGGTTTCCTTACAACATGTTTCCATTGGCAAAGCAATTAAAAAAGTTCAATTTATCCGGTACTTCGATTTAACTGGTCTCGTATTACCAGGGTTCTACTGTATTTATTATAAATATGTTACAACCATATTTCTTAATATATATAATTACAATTTTTTAAAAAGTATCTTGTAATACAGTTGGCACTTGATATATCAACCGTTCCTTATAGCGAATGTTAATTTATAACAACCTATTCCAAATATGTTCAAATTGACACAGTGTTATGTTTACATCCAATACAACGATCTATTAGACTAAATATTCTAATATAAAAACTTTTCCAGCTTTTTCTATCAAAGATTTGTGATTGCTTGGATGTAGAATTTTTTGGAGTATATCAAACAGGAAAAAAATTCTCCTCTTCTTACAATTAGCGATTCTTCCTCCTGTCATTGTGGGGAAGTATCATAAACGTTTTAGCACTTCAACCCAAAAGCGACGAACATATTCAAACATGTAGTTTTTCAATCCGGAACAATATTTTGGCTATCTTTTGAAAAAACGGGTTACCAAACGCGACTCGCAAGAGGAAATACAACCCACAACCAATTACAGTCAACCCGACGTGAACTTGACATGCGACGAAAAAAAATTAGTACGTACCGGTACCGACGCAACAGTTGGGCCTGTGTTCTGATAAAATAAAGTTACTGATCCAATGTAGGATTCTAATGTACATTTATTCTATTCCCTTTGATGAAAATATCGCTGACTTTGACGCGTAGTAGGCAGTGATGTATTAAAATATTTGACGTGTCCCTGTAAAAAAAAAAAAAAAAAAAAAAAAAAAAAAAACAAGAAAAAAAATTATACGACAACAATTTTAGAAACATAAAGTACTACTGTGTGCTTCCACATCATAATAATATTTTGGGACAGTTGGTCAATTTTTACGAAAGTTAAAGCTTTTAAATTCAAAATAAATAAGTAAACAGACAGACAGACAAATATATTTTTGTTAGATCCCGATAATACTGTAATGGGATCATCTGCAGACTGAGATCTTCGAACAACAACAACAATTAAAATCGGTCAAATGCGAGTTTTACTCGCGTACAAAGGGTTCCGTACAGAGAAAACGTAGGCACGTCGACTGTTTAATGATAAAACGCTACTAATGCTATCCCTAAATTACAACTGAAATTATCACGCACAATTTTGCATTAATTTTTATCCTTCTAGTTCGTCAACGTACTTATTTTACTTTTAAGCGCAACTTCTCTGCTATTGTTATTAGTGACAAAGTAACCAATATTTTCATTTGTTGAAAAAGCATTATTATAAAAAAGATCAGGACATATCAGTTATAGAGGATTCCTCAATTTAAATATATATTTATTAGGCTCTAAATAGATCATGATTCTGGATGACTACTGCGGAAAATAAATATTTACAGCATTCAATTATTTATTCTTTTAGAATTAATATTGTTGGTAACGAGATTATTCAAATTGAAACAAATGAACGATGCGGGGTGACAGGAACTCACTTATCCATCAGTGTTTATTCAGGCTCATGTAGTCATCGTAAGGAGTGTACTGTTTTATGTTTCGTTTTAACAGACTTCCAAAACGAAAGAGGTTATACAATTCATTTGTATATATAACAATAATATATTTGTCTGTCTGTCTGTTTACTTGTCTATTTTGAATTTAAAAGCTTTAACTTTCGTAAAAATTGACCAATCGTCCCTAAATATTATTATGATGTGGAAGCACACAGTAGTACTTCATGTTTCTAAAATTGTTGTCGTATAGTTTTTTCTTCTTTTTTTTTTTTTTTTTTTTTTTTTTTTTTTTTTACAGGGACACGCCAAATATTTTAATACATCACTGGCTATTACGCGTCAAAGTCAGCGATATTTTCATCAAAGAGAATTAGAATAAATGTGCATTAGAATCCTGCATTGGATCAGTAACTCGATTTTCTTTTCAATTTTCAACAAAAACGGAATCATTATAAGATCACTCGTGTTTCTATCTGTCCGTTTGTCACAGCTGTTTTCTCCAAAACTATGGAACGTGGAAAGTTGAAATTTGGCAGAATTATGAAGGCCACATATTTATAGATTATGAGTATATTAGCCATTCAAAAACATTTTTAGGAAAAACTTAGGGATAATTAAGTTATTCGAAAAAAAAAAACTTCTTGCATGTAGTGTGAGGGTGTTGTTCGAAAGATCTCGCAACACCGATCTCAAATACGTACTTGTTTTAACTTTAGATATTATATTTTGAGAGATATAGTCGAAAATGTACTGCTAAAATATGTCCCTCCCCCCATCCGTATTTCCGAATCTACTGAAACCAAAATTATGAAAAAATTAGGGGTAATAGGAGTTTATTTAAACTTTGTTGGAAAACTATAGCGATTATCTTAGGTCAAATAATTTTTCAAAGAATCGCATTTTTCCGCAACACACAAACTTTACTTTGCGGGCGCTCAGCGGGGGCGTTGAGGGCCGCTCGAGGTACCTATCAACACAGAATCATCTAATGATTGTTGATAATGATTTTCGAAAAAAAATATCGCTAATTAGCCGCGATATTAATTAAAAACCTTCTTAGAAAAACTCGGCACGGACCAAGACGGCGTTACAACTTTGCGACATCCTTTCGAAGCGCACTTGCACAATGTCGAGTTTAAACTTTTTACACGGACTTGGTTTCAGGCAAGGCGAATCATAGTGATAAATAGAGTCAACGTTAAATTTATTACGTTGTCACACTGCATCATTATCATTCACTTGCTTCAATTTGAATAATCTCTTTATCAACAATATTCATTCTAAACAATAAATAATTATTGAATGTTGTAAATCTATCTTCCACAGGAGTCTTCCAGAATCATGATTTATTTTGGGGTTAATAAATATAATATATTTAAATTGGGGAATCCTTTATAATTGATATAGTCCTATTCTTTTTTTTTTTTATAACAATGCTTTTTCAACAAACGAAAATAATGGTTACTTTGTCACTAATAATAATGCAGAGAAATTGCGCTAAAAAAAAACAAGTTGGAAATTGTACGTCAAACGTTACAAACGAGGTGCGTTCGTACGCACGTTTTAGAATTAAATTCATGATATCCCGTGCGTAGAACGGGTTAAACAGCTAGTTAAGTATATATTTTATGACACTGTTCATACAAATATCTTAACTAGTTATATAAATATTCAGATATATATGTATCAGCTAGTTATATAAATATTCAGATCTTGATGATTTTTAATTCTGTGAAATGAATTATATCGTCTGCAGATTAATTTCTGTATTAAAATAAGTTTATCGGTCGCTTGACGATTGAACCTCGGAAGCTCCTATAACAAAAAATTTGAAATGTCTCGACAAAATTCTGCAAAGATAATATATTTTTAATTGCAAACCATTTAGTTGGGTAGTTTTTGCGTTGTTATATGCGGACAGACAGACAGACGGACGGACAGACAGACGGACAGACAGACAGACAGACGGACGGACAGACGGACGGACCAAACGACGACTACAGGTGCTACGTATTTATATAATTACGAACGCACCTAATAAGTACATTGACTGACTAGAAGGATAAAAATTAATGCAAAATTATGCGTGACAATTTCAGTTGTACTTTAGGGATAGCATAGGCAGCGTTTCATCATTAAACAGACGTGCTTACGTTTTTCCTTGCGTCTTAGTTTACGTAAAATATTATCATGTAAATGAGAGTTTACTTCTTTGTGTACAGAAATATAATAATATATAACTTTTTTAAGGGTTATTACTATTTGTAAAAAAATAAAATAAAGCTTAACTGATAGATTTTTTTCAATCTTGTTCAAATTTTGAATCGTTAATAAAATACTTTTTATTCATCCACTCAAGTTCAAATACATTATTTTTAAACTTGTAGTGAATGACACTTGATGTTAATACAGTTTTTTCAAACATTAATTCATTAATTAAATTAAATTAATTAATTTTAGTTTTATATGGGAGAAAAAATACCAACACGCAGCCGACATATTTCAGACATTAGTTCCATTTAAAAGCACTCGCTTACAAGTCTTGATAGCGCAGTCGGTTAATCTCTGAGCTCGCAACCACAAGGTCCCAGGATTGAGCCTCGCATGGGACGGAAGAAAATTCTCCCGTACTTGAAAATAAAATTCTCTTATATAAGATATTTAGGAATAAATACCGTCAGGGGCGAAGCGTGTAGATCGCTGGAAAAAAAAATTTCGTTTCGACCTAAGTAGAAATTGACTTATTTTTTTTTTTTATATTACTTGTTTTTGTTTTTTTTACTTAAAGAAATTTCTTGACAATACTAAAACTTTCACGAAAACGGAACACATTACAAATATAAAACACACTACAATTAAAATTTCCTGAACTGCAACATTTTCGTAAATTGTAAAGTGTTCTTATACAATTCAAAACATTTTCATAAAAAAAAAAAAAAAAAAAAAAATCAAAGTTACAAAGTAATGAAACTTTTTAACTTCTTATTAAACGTGTTAATCTCTGTTTTATTTTCTCTGAAAAACCTATTTAGCAGATTGCAAATATAGAACAAATGTTCTCATCTAGACACTTACACAAAATTATTGCCGGCATAGTTTTATACGTAGACTTAATTAAGGCTGTATAAAAATTATTCGAAATTAATCCCTTATTTATGAGTTTATTAAACTAGAATGCTGTCGCATGCGAGCAAATAACAATGAGAAATTTTTTGATGTTTACGATGACAACATGAGCTTGGATAAACACTAATGAATAGGAGTTTCTGCTGCACTGGATCACGCATTTGCTTCCATTTGAATAATCTCGTTATCAACAATATTCATTTTAAACAATAAATGATTGATTATTGTAAATGCTTATCTACAAAAGTTTTTTTTTCTGAGGTTATGATAGAAGAATGAAGATCACTGATCTAATAACGCATCGTTTAAATGATTGATATGGAATAGTGTAATTCATTTTGTTACGAATGAAGACAAAAGGTGCTATCATTTTGAGAATAATATGACTGAAACAATAGACTTAAAAAAAAATTGTTGATTTTACAGTATAATATTGGCATCTCAGCTGCCAGTATTATACCGTAAAATTAACAGTAATAAACAGTAAAATAAGCAGTAATACGCTACCGCGCATATACTGTAAAATCAACAATTTTTTTTGCAGTGTAGGGGGAGAAGGATTTTTGTGTTGAAACAGTATCGTTTGTATTGAGCCATCTTGTTACGGCCTTCAAAGTAATTTAAATTTTACATAGCTTAAAACATCCATATGAATGTATCTTACATTCAGATGGAAAATGCATTTGGCATTTTCCATCTGAAAATGTCATTCCTTGAAATGTATCTTATAATTTTATAAACGAGTATTCCAAAAGAATGATTTTTATTAAAATAAGAATATTAAAATAATTAAAAATTATTAGGAATTTAAATTGTTAAAAAAGTCATTGTAATCTGAATGTATTTATAATAAAGGACTTCAACCTTCTTTTACGTAATACCCATATTTATTACTCTTTTCAATTTAACTTAACATGGTTTCATGTATTAAATTCATGGAATTTTGTAATATATTTTTCACTCACTTCCTGATGTGCGAGAAATATAAAAATTCTGCACATAGGTGTATTTCCGATGATAATACAACATTTTAATATTTTCAGAATTTAAATTAATAAATTAATTTTATAGCCTTTTTTCGTTAGTCAAGCACAGGTGATAAATCGTAAAATACTCTTTATGGGATGTAATCTTCTCAACCGCGTGAAAAAGTCCGGGGCAGAATTCGAACCCGGGATACCTTGGCTGAAACTGCCAATGCTCTACTAACTGAGCAATCCCGGACGAATGTGGCTGAACTAATTCATCCATTTAACATTAATGATCATAGCATCTGGTCTGATATCTAAAGTAGCTTAACAGAATAAATCACAGGTAATGGGACCTCCAGTAAACGATGGAAAAGTAATTACACTAGATTAATTTTGACACAATTATTCTAATTAGTAAAAAAACTATATGAGATGTAATCATTAAGGTTAACTGGGTGAATTAGTTCAGCCGTATTCGTCCGGGATTGCTCAGTTGGTAGAGCATTGGCAGCTTGAGCAAAGGGATCCCTTGTTCGAATTCTGACCCGGACTTTGTCGCCCGGTTTGGAAGATTACATCTCATATGATTTCTTTAACAATTACAATAATTGTGTCGAAATTAATCTAGTGTATTCTTTATGGTTACGACTGTGTGCGAGTTACGATAACAATGGAGTTAATTATGCGACAAATTACTCACGCTATAATATACAAACTGGCTTTGAGACTGCAACAATGAAATATTTTAAACACTAAACAGTAGAAATGAAATAAAAATAAAAAGAAAGAGTAATATGTTTTTAAAAAATACACTTTTACTAACTATGAAATATTTTAAACACTAAAGAGTAGAAAATGAAATAAAAATAAAAATAAAGAGTAATATGTTTTTAAAAAATACTCTTTTACTAACTTGTTAATTATAATCTCCTTTCATCCATCCTCTAATGCTCCAACTAGTACTTATTTTAATGCTTATAGAAATAACTTGCACAAAGAAGGACTTATAGTGGCATATTAATAGACATTTATATAGGGTGTGTTTCATAAAGGACACCCTGATTTTAAAATCAATATTTCATTATAAGTATGAAATACCGTAACTTGGTGTTACTTGGGCCCAAATAGGAAATGCTCCAAATCAGTCCTGATATACCATGTTCCTAGTTAGTGCCGTTACCTGTAGAATATTGGTGATTCACGTCAATGTTCTCAACACAGTAGATCCAGGACTGAATTGAAATGCTTCTTTTTTTCGGGGGTCCCAGTAGCATTTCAGTGTCCATGTCCAAGTAACCTCAATTTCTGGTAATTGAAATGTTTATCAAATTCTGTATACAGGGATTTTAGATGCCGCTGCGATGTGTCAATGTGTAAGAAAGTTCAAACTAACGTGTAAAACTGCATCAGAGGTACCTCATTGTTTACTTTTTATTCTATTTAACTATTGAAGCGCGAAAAAAATCTTTGCATTTTAATATTTAGAAGTTTATTTCAGTATTTTTACAATTCGAGACAGCGTAACGCTATATGAGCTATTGACAAAAAATTGAACTATTTTCAATATCACTCTGTATAAAATTTGTGAGTTGCCCTATAAGCATGCCACTTAATCCCTATTTTTATTTATTGTAGTTAACAAATTACTGAACTTCAAAGTTTGGGGGTCCCTTATGAAACACGCTGTAACAATAAGTAACACTACACTGGGCGAATTTTTCTTTTGGAATTTTTTTTATATATACTCATATTTAAGGTTAGATACCAGAAAATTTAAAGAGAAATTCTTCGCCTTATTTAATAACAGACTTATTTAATTAGATAAGTCGAATATGTTTGTTTAAATACATAGTGTTTGCTTGGGACGGATTATTAAAGATTCAGTTTCAATTGATTCATATATGCATCACTGCGCAGTGTAGGGTTAATCAATTGTATACAACGAAATGTATTTACTTTATTTTTAAGTTAAAACAATATTAATTTCATTATTAAGGTCACAAAAATATTAATGGGATTCTTAAGGCTGTTGTTGGGGGATTAAACATTTGATGCCGATGACTAGTTCAAGAATAATCTCTTCTCTCAATGGATCAGTATTGGTAATTTAGTTTTATCCTTCTAAGGTTTATTTTCTATTTGTTTTTCTTTCACTCCTACGTTGCATCTTTACGTGGAATAAACTGAAATTAAACACTTTCATTACATCTCAGAGTGGTATACAGAATAACTTGATAATTTTTCATATAATACGCTTCCGATTATCCGACACTCAATAACTATGTGAAACACTTAGTTAACCGACGTAGTTCAACGTTTCACACCTGATCCCGCGAGTGTCGAATAAACAGGAGTATATTTTTAATGTATGTTCAATTATAAAAATGAACTTGATAATGCCCTCCCAGGGCCTGTTCTTTTCTTTACCTTATGCAGAATCTACGGCGTCTATCTGTGATTCTAATAATGTATTAATTTTTCGATTATTTTTCGCAGATAAAATGTATAAAGGGCCGCCAATAAAAATAATGCGAAGCGCCACCATATACTCTCGAGCTAGTCCAGTTTCCTTCGACACATCCCTGGTTCAGTGAGCTAGATTCAGATATTGCATTTGAAAAATATCCAAAACCAGACAGGTTTTCTAAAAAAAAATTAGGGGTACTCTCAGTTTGATTTTAGAAAACTTAAAGAACTTAGCGATCTGATTTTGAGAAATTTCAGTGAGATTTCAGCGACATGTTTTCAATGTTCAAGCACGATCCATTCTTTAAAAAACAACGCTTACTGTGAGTTTAAATATGAACCTATTTGCTATCAATAAACTATACATAACCGAACAAATCACGTAAATATGCATAAAGCATTTAAAACTGGTTCAGCGGGAATTCCAAAATTAAAAAATATACATATATTTCCTCTCGTTAGATCAACAAAATATTCAGTGGTACACGAACTCCTACGTCTACCCCAGAAAAACAGACTAGCCAAAACTAATACTCTCTTAAAGTAATATTTTTTTAAAAAAAAAAGAAGTCAAAACAACTTTGAACGGCACGCCATCGAAAAACAAATACAATGTAAACGCCTCGGAATATGAATCACAATTTAAGTACAACACATTTAATTTTCTTTTTCTTCTATTTATCAAACCCTTTATTCATATGCTACTATAAATATTGACAGAAATTTCCGAAATGTTTCATAAATCTGCACAAAAAATGAGAACAAAGCCGAAAGTTTTCCATTCAGATGTCAGCTACCTGAGCTCCGCCCATAAAGTCTTATTGTGTTTATCAAATATGTAAGAAAAATAGCATCGAAATACATAGAACATTCCAGATATTGGCATTTTCATACACCCTTTCGGTTCGACCGAAAATTGTTCGTTTCTTTTTTGTACAAAATTAGGTCAATAGCCATAGCGAATTTTGATTGATATTGAAGACTGATCTTGAATAATGAGTAAATTCGCCTTTAATGATTGAATGCTATTATTTAAATAATTTTATCTTTTAAATATTTTATCTAGAACGGCGGAAAAATATTACCTACTGGAACGGCGAGAAGGGGTCATTTTGACCCCTCGATGAAACTACTGAAATAACAACGATAAAACAATTTGAAATGCCATACATCGGAAAAAATATGTAAATTATGTGTATTTCATCATTTATATTTAATTTATATTTAATATTACTTTTTTTCATCAATATTTCATATATATATATATTCAGTATTGTCCAATATTTCAAAAACTAACAAATCTAGAATGCTGATTTTTTTTAATACTTTTAATACTTTTTAATATTTATTTAAGAAAAGTAAAAAAAAAAAATCACAAAATTTCTTCCAACCAAACAAAAGTAATCAACGGACAAAAGTCAACGGGGGTCAAAATGACCCCTACCGCCGTTCTAGTGTTAAATATAAAGGTCAGTGCGGCTCTATTCTTACAAACATAATTCTAATACTTAATCCTTCAGTTCCCCCATAGGATATATCTGAACAATTTTATTTTTGAACATTTTCCAACATAGTTGAAAAGTGTTTATGAATTCGGCTTGTCTGTCTGTCTGTCCATCCGTTCGTACTCTAACGCACGTAAACATACTCGGATTGCCATGTGTTTGATGTGTGTTAAAGAATTTTCCGATAGCATATTCGGTATTAAAAATTAACTGTGTACCATTTATTGTTAGTTTACAGGAACACTCAAAAGTATTCCGGTACATTATGGTAAATGAGAACGGGGGGGGGGGTCGTTTTTAGTGCATTTTAATGATATTACTCCGTTTCAAACATAATGAATTTGACAGTAATCACTGAGGGGATGGCAACATGCTTTCTATAGAGTTTAGATAGTAACAATTGTGGTTCGTTTACAGGCAAATCACATTACATTATGATCTATGGGACAAAAGTATTTACATTGTATGATGTTACATTATTTCAAACGTAACGAAATTGATATACATTACTGAGGTGCACTACAACATGTTTTCTATATATTATTGAGTACACAGAAATTTTATGGCAGTGCGTATACTTTACGGGTGGCAACAGAACGAAATCCACGGAGGCACAAGATTTGGAAGATATTTGACTGTGATTAACAGCTCAGGCCGCGTTTTTTTTTCTTTCCTTTTTTTTTTTTTTATGTAGAATTTAAACATTAAATAAGCTAAACTAACGATTTTTGTCACGACCTCCAAGCAAATGAATTTTTAAACATATCAACATAAAAGGCAAGAATATGCAAGCCTTTAAAAAAACAACTGGAGAATTGAAACAATTTCTTCTTTTTTTCGTCAGCTGTGGTCAACTCTGCCCCACCCCTCACTCCCTCCTGAATCCTCATTGAAGATAAATTTTAAACACATGAAATTAAATAAAATGACTAAACAAATTTGGTTGTGGGGGTTGCCTAAGGGGGGAGGGGCTGCCCAGTGTTTGATAATTTCAAGTCACTTGAGAAAAATTAACTTTACTTTAAAAATATTATTAGAGATAAAGGAGCTTTTGTTAAATTAATTTCAAAATCCAGTAAGAGGCAATGAGTTTTCCATGCTCCTTTTGCTGACGGCCATGGTATATTTTCACGAAAACAGACCACATATAAGTAACAAAACACTATGACATTAAAATGTATTAACATTTAAAAAATATATATAACAATTTTTATCATTTCAAAAAATGTAATTCAAATATCATTTAAAAACAAAATAACTTATTTCTCTCGGTATTTCCTCAAGTTCCATTCCCAATTGTGATAAAAACATAATATTTTCTATTGGACAATATTATTCGCGCTTATGAAACAGTTGATATTCATATTAATAAGACTACGGAAATGTATCAAATAACAGCACTCATAAGTTTGTACACATTCACTGTCTTCAAGAAATTGTGTTATATACTTAATGTATATGCGACATTTTCTAATTAACTATGTGGGTTTTCTCGTAAGACAAAGGAAACAAAATTCTACTTCCTAATTATTGTATATTCATAAATTAGTTCACTCGCCTTTTAAAACTATTTCAAATAGCTTTGCAAGAATTTTTCCAATAACTTGGAATTTAGTTCATGAAAAATATGAAAAGTTACACGCATAGATAGATGACATAGTTACAGTTCGTATTTTCCTTGTTCTGATATGTAACTTGTATGAATTTATTTCACAGCATTAGTAATTATATATAAACATAATCCAAAAACTATTTCTTACAACCTTTATTATGTCTAAGATGTATATGATAATTTACAACGATAGCATACAAAATACATATGATTTTATTAAATAATTTGAATAGCAAGTCATTTTCAAAAAAAAAAAAAAAAAAAAAAAAAAAGCACTTTAAGCGGTTGTTACTAATCCACGACTTGCTTGACATAGCTAATTTTAATTTTTAAACCGTCGAATAGAGAAAAAAACAACTGTACTTTTCATTAGCAATTTTTTATTTTGAAAACTATATCTCAATTTACTAATTTTTTTGAGTTTTCAAAATAATTTTCAAGCATGGATTTTTTTTTATTTACGTGCGAATTTACCCATTTAGGAAAATTAAACCTTAACTTAAAACAATATAATTAATTCAGCATGTGTTTGTTCCCGTGTAATATTCCATAACTAAAATGCCAAAAAATTTTAAAACTTCCCAAATAAATAAATAAAATATGAATTTAACATATACTAGCATATAACCCCCGTCAAAAATGACGGAATGTTACGTTTCATTTTCATAAGACTTCATACAAACAAACAGCATTAAGATGTTATGAAATAATATTCAATCCTTTGATATAAACAACGCCATTCCCGAAGGAAATAAACTGTTTTGATTGAACTTCAATAGTTTAAAGATTTCACTATAAAAAAAATCTGTAAAGATTAAGAACGATAAAATCTTCAAAACATTATTTAGATCAACAAAGTTGTTTAAACACCCATTGCTGGGTTAACACATCTCCGGGCCCGCTAACGGCCCTCTAATTACATCGGGGCGGTGCCTTGCATACAAACCTCGTAAAAAGCTGCTCTAATACTTCACGAGGCAGCGCTGCAAAGCATATTTTTAAGCGACATTAAAAATTTCGAGTCATTTCGGCAATCTGCGTCGTTTTGACCTTTTAAACTGCCCTGCTATATCAGAGTAAACATTTCGTTATTCAAATTCCGATTTCACAACTGTATACAACTGTAATAAAGTTCGATGATTAAAATAATTTCTTTTAATTTCTTGATTAAATCGCATCTATTAATTGTATTAATATGACTGATCATTTTTTTTTCACTACAAAGTTACTATGTTAAAATTCAAAATTTTATCTGCATTGATATAAGTAATACTTGCTGTACCACAGTATTACATTATATTCCTTATATTTAATTATGTTTGATATAAAATATTCATTTTATTTACAATGCAAGCAAAATTGATTAAATACAGAACAAAGTGCAATTTCGACAGAAAGTTTATTTGCCAAAATAATAATTAAATAACTTAAAATTTAAAAAGTTTATCTCAAACTAAATTCTGATTTTTAATAAACATGCCTATAGAAATCTGTGATAAATTTTGATCATTAAAGATAATCTTTTATTAAATAAGTATTTCTTTTTAATTCTCTTATTAAATTACAAATTTATTTTCACTACAAAGTTTCTACTATGCTAAAATACAAAATTTTATTTCATTGATATAATTAATATATGTAGTACACGGTATTACAATTACATGTTCCTTATATTCTAATCATTGATATAATTAATATATGTAGTACACGGTATTACAATTACATGTTCCTTATATCCTAATTATATTTTATAAGAAATACAGTGACCTATCACTTATACGCGATGTTCAGTAATTACTTTTCGTACCACTATTTTAAAACAGTAAAATTCGATTTATAAATTCTGCGATTAAATAAGGAGAAAATTACTTTAAAAAGGAACTGGTGCTGAGAAATAAGTACAGTGTATCGCGTATAAGTGAGAGGTCACTGTATTCAATTTAAAATTTTGTTTATATTAATCTCCGATAGATGGCGATAAAGGCTCACAAAGAATGAACGAAGTAGTTTAGCGAGTATCACGGAGGAAAGTAACTTCTTCCGTTTGCGATCGCTTTCCGAACGGTTGCCTTCATGGTTTAATATTTTAAACGTTCACGAAGAATGAATCAACTTGTCATTTGTTTGTTTACTTTCATGGAGCAATAAACCTAATTTCAACTGATGTTATCTCAGAATATAAACACAATTTAATGTAAGCCATCTCACAAACATTAATTTATTTTGAAAGACGTGATTTCAAGTAGGATAAATTATCGTTTAGTTGTTATATGTTAGAACAGAGTCTTCATTAAGCCTAACATGGCGTTTAACTACGGTCAATTCGCAGATCAGAGTGGTCCAGCCCGGATTGGTTACAGACACTTTCTCGCCTTTGGATTTTATTATAAGTAAGATATTTAATCGAACTACGCTCTTAAACACAGAAATAATCAGAATTACAAAGGTTGCTATAAATATTGAAATGCATTGCAATTGACCGCTGTCACGCGGCTAATATGAAAGTACTAAAAATTCTTTTTGGTGTAGTTAGTAGATAATCTAAGATAATATAACAAATGTAAAGATCTATTATATTTTTCAATTAAAAAATATTTTCATTTACTTTCTGTACACTGGGTTGTATATTAGACCTCCTTAACCCTTAAGTATCCCGGGTTAGATTACCTTGGTTACTTTAAAACAATAACACATTGTTTATGATTCAAATTTTCCAACTTATTGCTTTCCTATGGCCTCTTTGACCAATTTCTCACAGGACATATGATTCTATTTCAATCGAATTTTAATATATTATTTAAGATAATTAAACACGTTCTACAGCTAAAATACTTTTTTACCTAGCATTGGTCATTTTTGTTTCAGGGAAATACATTTAAGGGAAGAATTTCTAGTTGTATATTTAACAAACCAGGTTATTATTATATAGTACAGGGTACGCACAGTTTTACCACAATTTTGAATACACTTTTTAGCCTCATTTAACCGCAGAAATATATTACAAATTCTATGAATAAACGAGGCCATTGCAATTTCTGAAATTTGAGTATTAAATAGAAAATTTCTTAACTTAAATAGCGGATGCAGACTCCTTTAAAATTCAAGATGTACGCACCTTGATAGTAATGAAATATATAAAGCTGATTTTTCACGCTTTTTTATTTTATTACTGAATAATTTCGATGTTATATTTTGGAGAAAATAACCCAAAATAAAATACCTAAAATATAACTGCAACTTATGCGTATAATAAATAATATATACAATACACTGAAATAAACAGATGTTTGAATGTGTAATATTTCCAAACGTTTATTTATTTTCAGAATTAAATACCTTATAAGAAAGCATAAACAACCATTTACAATTATGAAGAAAACATTATAAAAACCCGGTGAAAATTTTGACAGTTGTATATCTTTTAACACTATTCTCGTACTTTGAAGTTTATGTTTAAATGTGTTTACTACATCTCGTATAAAATAATAACAAACTCGACAATGTTGAAAAAACTTATTAACTCTTTTAATTTACTTAAACGGTCTTTTAAAAATTTAGTTCAAACATCATCCAAGTTATAATTATACGTCAGTAATAGTTAGAAGGAAGAAACTATTACATATCATCATCGAGATCTTACTAATTATGTTTATCTTTCAAGCTCTCATAATAGCTGTCTATTTTCATTTATTCTAGCCCGAGGTTCTAAATACAACAGATGACAGTGGAAAATGGGTGCTTTTACTAATAATGCACTTAAGCAGTCTGATCGAATGAATGATAATGTTAATTTCTGTGCATAATGAGTGTTAATTAAAAAAAGTTATCTGATGCATCGTTGTCGCACAGAGACATTACAATACACTTGTTATAAAATGTTATTAAAAGCTATCCATTTAATGCAACAATAAGCGCTTAAATGGGCTAACCTTTTTTATTTCATTAGATATTTATTTTATTTAATAAATTATTCTGCAAAGTAATCAGATGTAGTTCTGAATAGATGATTAAAAAGTTTTTAAAAGTCTTGTACCAGCTACCAACAAGTTATGCTGAATTATTATGAAACCTGCCAATAATTATTTTGCATATTATATACCATCTGGTAGAAAAGAGTCTAAGTTTCAAATCTTGAACTTGTTTTTAAGTAATTTAATCAGTAAAATGTTAATTAATGCTTGTGAAAATGGTTAATAAACAGAAATAATTATTCTTTTAATAAAAGTTACTAGTTATTAAATACAAAAAGATGCAATTTATATCGTGTGATTGGACAGAAAAAATGGTTAACCTTTTGATTACGGACTGTGACTGGCGAATATCTTTATATTAATTCGTAACACAATTTACAGAAAGTTTCTCTGTGGTAGATTTTATTAAAAATGTCCTAATATAAGTGTATGGCAAAGATTATTTTTCATAAAATGGTACGAATAGAATTAAAAAATAATCGCTGGGACGACATATGTCCCGATCCCGTAATCAAAGGGTTAAGAAACTTTCCCCCACAATCTTTCCCACAGGCTAATAGAAAAGCATCCTACCTTTTCATTTGATTACATATTTATTTATTTAATAAATTTTCTTCAAAGTAAGCAGGTGTCATTGCGAATGGGCGATTGAAAAGTGTTTAAAAGTATTGTACCAGCTACCAACAAGTTATGCTGAATTATTACGAAACCTGCCAATAATTCTTTTGCATATTATATACCATCTGGTAGAAAAGATGGTATCAAATCTAAGTTTCAAATCTTGAACTTGTTTTTCAGTAATTTAATCAGTAAAAACGTTAATTAATGCTTGTGAAAATGGTTAATAAACTGAAATAATTATTTTTTAAATAAAAATTACTAGTTATTAAATATAAAAAGATGTGATTTATATCGTGTGATTGGACAGAAAAAATGGTTACTAAACTGAAATAATTAATTTTTAAATAAAAATTACTAGTTATTAAATATAAAAAGATGTGATTTATATCGTGTGATTGGACAGAAAAAATGGTTAACGTTTTGATTACGGGCTGTGACTGGCGAATATTTTTATATTCATTCGTAAAACAATCTAAAAAAAGTTTCTTTGTGGTAGATTTTTATTGAAAATGTTCTAATATAAGTGTATGACAGAGATTATTTTTCATAAAATGGTACGAATAGAATTAAAAAATAATCGCTGGGACGACATATGTCCCGTCCCCGTAATCAAATTTTTAAGCAACTTTTCCCCACAATCTTTCCCACAGGCTAATAGAAAAATATCCTACCTTTTCATTTCATTAGATAGTTATTTATTTAATAAATTTTCTTCGACGTAAGCAGATGTCATTGTGAATGGACGACGATTGAAAAGTGTTTAAGTCTTGTAACAGCTACCAACAAGTTATGCTGAATTATTATAGGATCTGTCAAACATTTTTTACATATTATATCTTCTCGTACAAAAGAGTCTATAGGTTTCAAGTCTTTAAATTGTTTTTAAGTAATTTAATCAGTAAAAACTTTACTTAAAATTTGGGTAAATTGTTAATAAACTGAAATAATTAAATTTTAATAAAAAATTATTGTTTAATAAACATAAAAATATACAATTTATATCGTTTGATTTGAAAGAAAAATGTGTTGAACAACTTTTCCCCACAATCTTTATATTTTTGTGGCTAGCATAATGGAAATATCGAGATAAATAGAGATTTTCGAAAGACTTATAAACTCATCAACTGGGTAGGGGAAAGTGGGACATGACCCAACTTGAATTAAGTCCGTAGATCAGGAAATGGCGGTTGGACCTCCCTCTCCGGAACCGAGTCCATTTCGAGGAAGGCAGGATGGGGTTGGGGGGAAGAGTTGCTTTAGGACAAAAAAAATCGCCAAGTAATACCTCTCCCGATATTCCCATGCGGTCGTTTTGCCAGACCTGTTTTTTCTTTGATCAATAAGCAGCGTATTGCGTTTCTCTCTTAATTATTATTATTATTATTAAACTGTTGTTTTCACAACAAACTGTTATTTTTATATAACAAACTAATTGTTATTTACGTTACAATCTGCAATGGCTCCGAAAGGAAAAACAATTCGTTCGAAAGAAAGGATGATTGTGAATAAAGTCACAAAGTTTTTTGAAAAAGAAGCAAACGCCCAGAAACTTTTGTTTCCTTTATCGCAAGCACAAAAGCGGTTGGATAATCCAAAAATTCTATTTGAAGTCGAAGCCCACAAAAAAAATTTCTTGACCCAACCCGAAATCCTAATTAAAAGAAAATTATCCCCCCCCCCTTTTTTTTAACGTAACTATGGAATAATAGTCAGCAATTATATGTCTAAAATCAGTTTTATCATTTATTAAAAATAAATAAATAAATAAATAAATACTCATTCATATTCAAATGCTATACAGTTTTGAATTTGAAAAAAATATTCTGAATTGCCTTTTGTAAAGTCGTGTACCCGAACCCGAAACAATTATATTTAACCAGACCCACAACGAAAAATAAATTAGTCCCGAACCATAGAAACTTAATGAAGCTCATAATTTGAAACCATAAATCTAGATAATACTTCTAATTTATCTTACAATGTATGTCATATTTTGTACACATTATTCTACAAAAAAAAAAAGAAAAAGAAAAAGAAAAAAAAAAGGAAGAACGAAGAAAAAAAGATTAAATCTTGATATCTCAAATCTCTTTATATATTTACCCCACTCTTCCGTTGAAAATCGGGATGTAAAAATTTATTATACTACGGGATTTGTTAGGCAAAGAACGTGTATATTTTTTCCCTTAATATTCTGAAGCTTTTATTATTTATTTTTTAACTATAAAGTTAATTTACAAAAAAAAAAAAAAAATGCTATTACAACAAAACTGAAATAAAATCTTACAAACTAAAAGAATTCATAAAAGTTAGAACTACATAATTATAAAAAAATCCCTGACGGCTCGGCCTACAGGCACAGGTAGATTTTGAAGAAGCAGACTTTGGGGCTCCTGTTTGTTGGGAATTGCGGAAGAAATGACCTTTTTGCCATGATGCGGCAGTTGGAACTGCCCACTTCGAAACCTAACTTGCTTGCAGGCGAAACCGGCAGGGATTTTTTTCTTTTCTTTTTCTTTTCTTTTTTAATACGGGTTGGTCCTATAAAAAACTTGTCAGTATGAAAGTTTTAGATAATATTAAGAGGATTTATAATAAATTTAAGCGGATTTGATATCTTGTAAATTGACGAAGTTAAGATTTTTTCACTTCTAACACCCCCTCCCCCTTCGGGCCATTTTTAATGATATCAAAAATCTGTTATACATAAATTTTCGGCCCTTTTCCTAGAAGTAATAATAACTTTAAACGGATTCGATACGTATCCTATTTAAGAAATTATGGGTTTTTTTTTTCTGTTTTCACAAAAAGCACCCCTCCACCCCTTGGTTCGATTTTGCCCATTAACAAACTTGACCGAGATTTTATGCCCCTTGATTTTATGTATCCGTTTGGAAGAAATTTGTGCAGAATTATTGACGTTATCGTGTCCATAAAAAAGTGACATAAATAGATAGATAAAGTTTTGAAATGGGGGTGGTTTTGGGTTCTGGGAGTCATAATCGGTGTAGATGTGCAAAAATTTTTCAAAAATTCCAACTTAGGGGAGAATGTAATAGGTAGTATATCTTACGAAATCTACTTAAAAACAGCCCCGCTAGCAAAAGGGAGAAAACGGCGACAAAGCTTTAAATATGGCAAACTACACTTTCCCGCGTTAACAGTTTGACCGTTGGGGAGCTATTGGACTCGTCCGCTTCTACGTCATGAATGATTGACAGGCGCCATCTCCTGAACGACGAACATTACCAAATGTTTCAAAATTTGTAGTACAAATAAACAGTAGAACGTACACTGTAAAAAAAGACAGATGTTTATTAATTTAGGAAAATATAATATAACCACGAACAAAAATATACAATAACATCTTCCGGGTTATTGACGATTCCGAAAAGCATTTTTTATCCTTAGAAACCTCAGAAATTAATATATTTCCTAGATTTTAAGAATAATTTATCAAAACAAAGTTCCTTTTGCTACCATTGATTTTCGGAAACATTTTTGAGTAGTTTCTATAGTGTATTAGTCAGTTTTCGCAACCACGAATATAGATTTTTCGGTGCTATCAATCTCAAATAAATATTTTCATATTCAACAAACATGTTTTAAAGACAAGCATGTTAAATTAACAGCATTAACATTATTATTAAAATTCACATTATTTTGTTACTCTAGCAATCTTTCCTGTATAAATGCAATAACGCAGATGAAAATGTTTAATCGAGAATTAATAGCATCCCCATAGAGCAATTTTCCGGCTTCAGAAACTGATTAATACACTTTAAAAACTACTCGGATAAGTTTCCGAAAATCAGTGGCAGTAAAATAAATGTTTTATAAATAGATCTTTAAATCTCGAAAATATATTGGTTTCTTTGTTTCTAATAATAAAGAATGCTTCTCGGAATCATGGGCAACTCGGAAGAGGTTATTGTATATTTTCTTCCGACGTTATATTATATTGTTGCAGGTTAAAAAACATTTATCTTTTTTTTCTTAACAGTGTACTCATAGGTAGTAATAGACGGCAGAGCGATTAGCTCCTGAGTGTAATATGAAATTAATACGATCTACAGATTAAAATCGTATTCTTTTACTTTTATACGCATGTTATTAAATGTTAAAAATCTCATTGTAGCCCCAAGATTTACAAGCAGATATTGTATATCAGAAGTAGTGTAGGTTGTACCCGATCCGAACACGAAAATTATGCTAAAAGTCCACCCGAAACCCGACCCAAACCCGAAGTAAAAGAAAATGAATACGTATTTTAATACAATTAGGGAAAAATACCCTATAATTATATCTAGAGTTGCAAAGACTAGAATAAACCCGGTTTAAACCTGGGAATAAACCAATTTTTTGGGAATAAAACAGGTATTTTGGGAATAAACCGAGTCTATTGGAAATAAACCTGGGAATAAACCGATTCTTTGCAACTCTAATTATATCTCTAATATTAATTTGGTCTTTTTTGTATATAAATGAACACACATACTCATATTAATATTCAAATATAGTTTTTTGGCTTAAAAAAATATTCAAGACTTTCTTTTGAAATGTCGGATTAATCTGAAACCGATCCGAAAAAATCAAAAATCCACCCGAATCTGACCCTAATCCGACTAGTAGCGAATCGCGGGTTGGGTTGTGTAAAATCGGTATCCCGATCGTATGCAGGACTCCAGTTCGGAGGGATACATAATAATAGGACACATTATATACAGCATATAGCGCTCAAGATAAGAAATATTGTATTTTTTATAACAAAAAGTTTAAAAAATACAAATATCAATAATATGGCAACAAGAACAGTTATTTAGCAAAATTAGTACAATTACGATAATTACCAATGTCTTCGTAAATGTTTTAAACAAATAATTAATTCTTAAATGATTCTAATTTATTACTTAATGATTGATAAGTTTTATTCTCATGTATTACTAGATCAAATCTTTCTTTGCTGAATAATGTATCTAAACAATGTAAATAATGTGAAAGTCAGAGTGTCTCAATCTGCCTTACCTGGCGGGCAGAATAAATGAATAAGCAAAATAAGTGACTAAAGATTTCAGTCAGTTATTTTATTTCTATTTTTTTTACTAACCAAGAAATCAAGCAATGTTGCATAAAAAATAAGCAAAAAATAAAATATACAAAAATTATTTATCAAAAGATGTCTCAAGGTGTTCTACCCTTCTTTTTTCAAAATTTATACTGTGTGCCAATAATCAAAATATATCAGGGTTTGTCTGCTCAAAATTTTACACAGATTTCAACCATTTAAAGCATTGTCTTATTAGTTAATATCTAATAGTGAACTATGAATGTGTGCCTGATAGATGTAGGTTGACAAAAATAATTTATAAGAATATTAATTATCCCCAATGATACCTTAGTTATTTTTATCTTTAGAGTTATCATATTCTTTTACATCAGCTATCATATTTTTACTCAGTTTAGTCTGAGGTTCTAAACACAATAGGGGAGAGTAAAGAAAAGAAATGTGATCTTATTAATATATTAGAATACATTAGAAGTCTGAAATACATTAGAAGTCTGATCAAATCAGAGATAATCTGAAATCCTGTGCATAATTAGAGCTAATCAAAAAGTTACCTGATACTTCATTATCACACAGGGACATCATAATACATTTGTTATAAAACGCTGCTAAAAGCTATGATTTTAATGTAGCAATAAGTGTTTCAACACGCTAATGAAAGGATACAAAATGTCTACTTACTCTTTCAATTCATTAGATATATTTCTCATTTAATTTTCTTACAAGTTACTAGCAGATGTCATTTGTGAATGGACGATTGAAAGGATATTTATGCTGAGCAGGGGAGACTATGGGAATAGGCAGAATGTGCTCTTGATTAAATATAAAACATCAAATTTGCGGGAGCTTATCCAGCTCCTTAAACTCTCCTCTCTGGTTACGCTCCTGAGAGCTAGTATCCAACCATTTATGTTGGGTTATTGTAAGCTGGATTTTTTGCTTTGTAGATGTTTTCGAAAGTTTTAAGCACCAACCAGCTGGGTATATAAAATTTATACTCTATGCTATGCCAAGATCTATTTTCCGGACACATATAATGTAAGGGAAGTATTGTAATCATGATAAAAACCCGATTATGGAAATTTTAGTATATCCTATATTTCGATATTCTCAATCAATTTTTGTCATATTTTTATTTTATTCTTTTTATTCGGTAGGAACATTTAAAAACTTTCTTGATAAAAATCGAGGCATTATCAGAAACTATATATAAGTTGCCAAAATTTCGTTAATTCCATGATAGTTTCTGAATTAGGTACTTTTTGAAATATTTTATTTTTTTAGCCAACGTGATTTTGCATCTGTAACGAGTAAATAATAAAATCCTTGAAAGGGTTCTGCGTAAACGATATCGATCCCAATTGTTTATTGACACATCCAAGGGATGAAAGGATGCCTTGGCAAGACTATATTTCACTGAAGAACACTCTTGATACGATTTAACCAAGGTTTTTTACATCTTTGTCAATAATTTTCCATGTACAGTAGCATCGAGCTAATTGCTATATCTTTGTTGCTCCAATATATGTAGAATGCAACTATCTCAAAACATTGAATGCTTTTTCGTATTACGAAATAATTGTTCTCAAATGCGATGCCATTATTCAAAATTTTATTGTAATGAGGAAATGATTTAAGTTCTCGCTTAATTTGTGTCAACTCTTGATCTTTTTCTGTTTATTTTATGATAATATCTACCGTTAGAGTATCAAATGAGATTGCAATAAACAGTTGATGCACATACTTCATAGACTTCATCATTTATAAATATATCTGCAACTTAATTCCACGTTCAGATTTTATGATCCTTTTCTAAATTCGACAGTGTAATCAAATAAGAAATATTGCGCTTATACATAAGTCGAGCAGTTTTATTTTGGTAATATTCTTGATAAGGAGTAGTTATCAGTTATGGGGGAAAATGTCCTTCATAAAGATATTGGAAAAACTGAGACACTCCAAAGATGATTGCTAAGGCTTCTCTATCAAATTTCGAGTAATTTTTTTCATCCTCTGTTAAAAAACATTCAGCGAAAGCGTCTACTAATTCTAAGGCTTTTCTACATACTCGATGATGTGTGATAATCCAGCTGCAACTGCGACCATTTGTCGCAAGCGCAACATGTAATTCTGGATTAAAGGATACCAATACTCTGTGACTAGATATTTCCCAACAATTAGTTATATTTTCTATATCTTTTACAGATTTTCGTTTATTGAATGTTGTTCATATCCCCCCCCCCCCCACCCTACAGATCAACAAAACTTTCTGGTATTTAAAATATCAAACATAATTAAAACATAAATAATTAATAACAAGATCAATTGTACCCAACTTTCTGATACGGAAACTTTATTGATAAGAAACTTTTTTATACTAAGATAATTTTGTAAATTAACATTTAATTCTACAAATATGGCTAGGTTCTATTGAAAAATAAACACAAGAGAGAAAAAAAACACTTACGAGGTCAAGCAATTTTTACCAATCTCTAATTATAATTAAAGAGAATAAATAATATTTAAAAAAATCTGTTCTCATAAAAACCTTAAAATTAACAGTTAAAAAAAGAAAGAGTGAGAGAGAGATACTGGACAAAAGTAATATATGATTTGCTTCTTTGGAATATGTTAGGAATAGATAAAATAGTGCAATCAGATTAATCATAATGAATGATTTGAAAATTGCATATAAGAAAATCGAAAATAAATCACTGGCCGAAACTCAGCTCAGTGGTAATAAGATTTTAAAATTTAGTGAACTATAACAATATATAAATAATAATATTTAAATTAACCCAGAAAATGAACCGAAAACTCTTAGCGAGTACCATATTTATCTGATGTAGAAAGTATATTCGAATACCAACGCATAAACTGGAATTTTGAAAAATATTTAATAATATCGAAATAAAAAACAGCTAAAGAATAGAGATATTTAAAAAAAATCTGCATGCATAAAGTTTACCTGCTATAATTAGACACATATTATACGTAAATAAAAACAAAGACCTGTGATAAAATACTGAGAGGTAAAGTAAACTACAAAACAACCACATAACCCAAGAAAAATCATCTATTTTGAATGATTTCAGATGGAATACCTATTCTAGGTAAATGGTTTGAAAGCTATTATCGTGATATACACGTGGCTTAAAAACTAAAATCATATCTTACAAATATATAATTGAAATTGTGTGATATTATTAAAACAAAGATATAAGACAACATAAAGATAAAAAACTTACTTTTATTCTTCAAAATATTTTTTAAATAATCCAAGGAACTGTTGTAATTATTACATTTGTGAATGCATAACGTCGTCATGTAATGACAGTCATATTTCATATCGACACCACTGCAACCTGCCTTGCCTCCCTTCTCATTTGAGATACGGTGAACAACGCCAACAGATGTCGCTTTCGAGATTTCACAATCTGTTAATGCTGTAAATTTCCACCAGAACAGTTTTTGAATGCTAGGTGAAATATTTACAGAATTTTTTGCAGTTTTTTCTACCTTTTTTATATATTTTTTTTTACAGTGCAGGAGTAATGACTGTGTATTTTCTCCCGATAAACAAACTACATTATATAAAAGTCTGATTACTTCGCTTATTTGACTTACAATTTCTTTACTTATACAATAACATCGCAGTATCTATGGGTTGTATTTGATGACTCAGTGAAAAACCGCTTTTTAGCCCTAAAATTTTGAGAAAAATCGCGCATTATATACGAATAAATACGTTATTTATTTTAACATTTAACACATACATTTCACTGGAATACAACTAATATTTACACATATACGGCAGAAACAAAAAAGCGTTGATTTAAAGTAGAGCTCCCTATTGAAGTTTATACGTATAATGCGTATTAAACGGGGTACAGATTTTGGATACGTATAATACGGCCAAGGTATAAATGCATAAACAACGGCCAACGTATAAACGTTTAAACGGTTTCCGTTCATTGCGTGTAAAATTATGCTTTTCTGCAGTTGGTCTGTGGGTCAGAGTCATTGAGAAACACCCACTAGAGCCCGATTGTATTTAATATTTTTTCTTTCTCATATTGTATGAAATTCAGGTGTTAGGCAACCGTTATATCAAAGCAGGAAAAAAAAGGAAAAGGCCATAAGTATTATTTCAAAGCTGTAAAAGTGATAAAGAAAAATGTATTACATTATTTGATCATATACACAAAATTCCATAAAATAATATACAGAGAATTGCGAATGGCCGGGAAAGTTATTGACAAAATTTCACAGCGACTTGATTCATTTAAGACATCGTATAGCAAAAATTTCGCATCCACAATGTAACATTTAAATCAACTGTTCAAATGTGTCATTTTCATTTCAGTCACTGATAAAATATGAAAATCGTCCGAAATGCCATAGAAAAGCATTATGACAAAAAATGAATCATATTATGCAGATTGCTACGGTAACGCCACCGATTTCAAGCTTGTTCTCCGTTCAGTGACGTAAGACTGGTGAGGTCCATTGCTATTAAAAGTAAGTACGTATACCGTATATACTCGCGTATAAGTCGTTCCCCAAATTCAATATAAGAACAGGTTTAATACAAATATTTTACAATAGTCTTCTACGCCTTAAATAATTTAGAATTCAATTAGATTAAATATGGCGTAGAAAACCATTCTGAATTACTGCCATTAAACCTGTTTTCATCTGGAATTTGAGGGTCGTCTTATACGCGAGTATATACGGTACTTGAAATATAGGTATATTTGAAATATGTGTCTAACCGATATACGCTTATACATAGTCGGATACGTTTAAACCTATATTTTAAGGTATACGTATTTCATACCGACGTATTATACGTATATACGTATATCGGTTAAACATATAACTGAAATACGTATCGAGTCGGTAGCACTAATTTAAAGCCACTTACAGTTCAATAGAATTCAAATGATAAATCTCAAAATCAGATGTTGACACTTGTATAGGAAGTTAATTATTGAGTAAAGATACAAATCAATGTAGATGGTCAATAAAGTATTTCGGAAGAATAAAATATGTTAAAAAACAGATTATGGGAATTTTGGTATATCTTTACATGTAGAGTTTCCTTGAATCCATTATTTCTATTTTAACAGTTCTGGTTGTGTGTGCTTATGTATGCGTGTACGTTTGTACTTGTTTATATTTTCCCGTCCCTAGAATCCATTTTAGTATTTTTAAGATGATGTCCGTATGTATGCATGTATGCGGGTGTGCACGATAGAGTCAAAACGGTGCTTTCGATTGAATTCTTTTTTGTCGAATATGTTATAAGCCACTGTTGCAAGAATTGTATTATTTTTCGCACAAAGTTTGGCATCTAAACCCTCTTTTGACCAGAAAAACCGATAAGTATTTTCTCTTTTAACTCAATTACTATAATTAAATATTATAAAATATTATATTTTTATTTTTCACTGAAAGCCCATCTTATGTATATGCAACAATTAGGTTTCGCCAAAACGTCACTTAATTTAGTAAAACTGTTTTTTTTTAAATTAAAACACAGTAAGTTTTATTAATCTGATAAAAGCGGATAGAAATTTAAGTAATGCATTTTCTTGAGGAAAAAGGATGAAATATCTACATTTAAAAGAACTTAAAACTTTCATTAGCGTAACTATGTAAATGTGTCATTCCATGTCAAGTGGCCTAAATTTTGGCATGGTTCCTGCTCGACCCCCTTCAATTTTTATATAATTGATACAGGACATACATATAGGTATAAAATGGACATCTGCAAACTGTCAGTGTCAGAAATAGTATAGTTGGGGCGCTAGGGGTCCTTTTGTAAATCTCACTATTTCATGGTCGCAGAAAAAACGAGGAAATCCCCAAGTTTGCCATCTTATTGCTCATGATACAAGAAACCTTACTTATTGAAAATAGGTGATATAGTACAACTTTTTGTGCTAAAAAACGTAATTAGAGTATTACAAATAACAAATCAATACCTTTGTCATTACTTGGCCTCAAAGTCTCAAATGCCTCTTCAATTGTTTGTTTCAAAAAAATAAATTGAAGCAGTACAAGCTGACCAAGAAGAGCGTTTCAAAAGCGGATGCACAGTTTCTGGCACAAGAGAACATCATCATTAATTTGTAGAGCAGAAGCAACCATGGACCACAACAAGAGATAACTATCTATACATTTATCATTGTAAATAAAAATATTTGTGTTAAATCTGTTGAAATATAAGATCTTCGAAGAAGAAATATCACGTAAAATAGGTCTTTTGAATTTTATTATTTTTCCCTTATATGTAAGAGGCCCAAAATGAAAAAAAAAGTTTTCCTATAGATTAAGATGTGCTCTTTTCAATGGTACTAACTGTAATCATATCAGGAGTGTCCCTTTTGAGATTCCCGCTTCTGAAAATTGGGTGGAATTGACGATTTTAATTTTTTAGAAGATTTCACAGCTGAATAAATTAATGAATATTTAAGCAGGAAAGAAACAACTCCAGCAGCTCTATGACATCTTCATAGGTGATTAATTGTTAAAGTGAAAAAATTAAAAAAAATTTTTTTTAGTAGTTACAGCATGTTAAAATACGTGTAAAATTCATCGTGACAGGCCGTATGGCCTATTTTGAGGCCAAGTAATGACAAAAGTAATCACAAATCAAAGGTTTTGATTTGTGAATCTTAATACTCTAATTACGATTTTTAGCACAAAAAGTTGTACTATATCACCTATTTTCAATAAGTAAGGTTTCATGTATCATGAGCAATAAGATGGCAAACTTGGTGATTTCCTCGTTTTTTCTGCGACCATGAAATAGTGAGTTTTACAAAAGGACCCCTAGCGTCCCAACTATACTATTTCTGACACTGATAGTTTGCAGATGTCCATCTTATACCTAAATGTATGTCCTGTACCAATTATATAAAATTTGAAAGGGGTCGAGTGGGAGCCTCTAGGCCAGTTGACATGGAATGACCCAAATTCAATTTCAATATTCATTTTCTTGTACAGGCCTTAATTTTAGCACGTGAGGAATAAAAATTCATTAAAATTTACGTCATAATTTTAGAAAAAAATTTCCGCTTTATGAATAAATGTGCACGTTTTCATAAGGACATGAGGCCATTTTGACTATTAGAAATATTTCACTTTTGTAAAATTAGGACCAAAGTTTATATTTATTTTATTTGAACTCTATTTTCTGCTTATTTGAACTCGTACAGACTCCTAACCAGACGGGTGCAGGGTGGCCTGAGCACCCCCTAACAACTTTTCGGGTCCCCTATAGACTTCATAATCGTTCAATACTAACATCTATATTACATTTAAAAAAATTTAAACATTTTAATCGGAAAATTTAGGACAAGGAGGACTCTTACTTCTACTTCTGTCTATTTTTAAATATCATTTAAGTACAGAATACAAAACAATCTGTGAACTAGTCTTATAAAAAAAAAACTTAAAATCCCCCTCTGACTTTGCCGACTGGTTATGGCTCTGAACACATAGTATTACTTACCCATCATACGTAGTATGGGGTAAGTTTTGTAATCGTTTTGAAAATCGAAAAAAAAAAAACACGTTTCAGACACTAGAGATTCCGAAAAACACATTTTTAGAAAAAAAATTTGCCGTCCGTCTGTCTGTGTGTCTGTAAATGCTCTATCTCCCGAACAAATTGAGATAGAGACTTGAAATTTGGTATGTACTTACTATGTAATAGTGGAAAGAAGCTTATTGATATCAGTAACCTCGGTTATCCGGAACTATTTTTTTCGGACTCTCAAAATATTCGTTCTGATAAAAGGTATATAAAAATTTTCGAAATTGTTTATTTTAAGGAGTAAATATAAAAGACAATAAAAAAAACATAAATTTAGCATAAAGAATGAAGTCTATCGGATAATGAGTTGTCGAGATATTTGTAATCCTATTTTCCACACTCTTCGACTTTCATGACCCTGTATTTCATACAAATTTCAATTCAAAGATATATTTTAATTGGAAATGAGACGCTGAATCCGACGCAGTAAACCGTTAGTTAATATGATTATCATTTTTGGAGTTATGAGCATGTTTCTTTTACGCAATTCAGTAACAGAGCATTTAAAGTTTATGACGTTATCAAGCCACGATTTTATTCGAATTGCAATGCATTTTATAAGTAGTTTACACATGTTTTATTTTCTCATTTTATATTATGCAATGCATATCCATGATGGGTAAGTATTACGGTGGCTCCCAACGACTAGTTTTGTAAAGTGTTCGGAATGTCGAGTGGTATCACACAAGATTATTTCCAATACACCAGGTTCTACCTGTTCGAAGTGTTACTTAGATGTTCAAACCATTAAAACATTATTTTATTAGTTAAAAATCAATAGCAAACTGCTGTAGGGGCTTATAACAGATGTAGGTTTGTAATAAATAAATAAAAAATAAATATTACGAATGAGAATTTAATTATTTTTATCTGTCAAGCTCTCATTTTTCTTATAGTAGTTGTATGTTTTAATTTATTGTAGCCTGAGGTTCTAAACACAATAGAAGACAATAAAAACAACAACTGTGCTCTTACTAATGAATTTAAACAGTCTGATCGAATCAGCGATAATGTCAAATCGTGCATAATTAGAACTAAATTAAAAAGTTATCCGATGAGTCATTGTCGCAGAGAGACATCATTATACATTTGTTATAAAAGGATGCTGAAAGCTATCAATTCAATGAAACAATATTGTTATATAAATGTCAATAGTCTAATGAAAGGATACAAAATATGGGCTGTAATTTTTCATTTCAATAGATTTATTTCTTATTCGATAAATCATTCCGGGAAGTAAACAGGTATGAATGAATTATTAAGAAGTGTTTAGGCTGTAGAGCTACGAAAGTAACATGGTCAAAACTTTATCTCAACATCATTCTCTACATTTTAAAATAATTTACTCGTTTTGTAAAGAAAGGGTTATAAATTCCAAACTGCATATATCAAAGTTAACATATTTTATTTTAACTAAGAAATAATATTAAAACTAAAAATAATAAACATATTTTTTTGAGAAGTCTCCTCGCAGGAAGCTTAACTGCAAGATGCAGTTTTTCTCTGAAATTGTTACGCCAACTTTCATAACAGGCTTCTGTTTAAGTACAAGTAATAAATTCTTGAAAATTGTTGTCATTCACTAGATATATCAAACGAAACTATTTGAGGCAAGAACTTACATTGCGTGAAATCATCCTATGCAGCAACTTGGAAGTCGGCATCGATGCTTGAAGATATCAGGAAACTGGTTCGAATAGTTGACTAGTCTACCAGAGCCACCAGTAAAGTGCCTTTATATTCTAATTGTGAGTAGCCTCTCAGATTTTTCAAAACTGACCAACAGAAACGAACACAGCAAGAGTCCCTTAATCCTGTAATTAATGAGTAGAGACAAAACATTTTGCACCAGTTACCAACAGGTTGTACTTAACACCATCCTATAGATAATGCCTAAAATCGGAGTTTTGACGTCACGGCATATTGACCGATCAGCATTAGTGTTGTACCGATTACATTCAACCATCCTGCAACTTTTGAAGTTGTTTACTATTGACCTAATATTTTAAGAAGTTGTTTGCTTAAAAGATCATTTGAGACGACAGCCACGCCACTATAGGTCTCAAAGCAACCCCCCCCCCCCTTCAAAGTTCAAAGTTGTTTGCTATTTTAAAAGTTAGCAGTTTAAGAAGAATGTGCATATCGCAAAAATAAAAAAGGAATAGAACAACCTGCCGACAGAAGCTGAGGGTCCGATTAATAGCATAAGTTTTCACTTTATATGTGAAGCTACTCGTCGAGGTCATCCACAAACCATCCGTGTCAGAAGGTGTCGTGTCAATTCATCGCGCACAATCAACGCCAACTAGATAAGAAAGCCATGACACACGTCACGGAAACGTCATACCAAGCAGGCAAAACAAAGAAAAAAATTCGAACAGCTTGCATGTTTCGATTTTATTGGCTCATAGAATTAATAATTATAGTTTACGACTGATAGTTAATAATTCCACGAGCCATCGAAATCGAAACATGCGAGTTGTTCGAATTTTTTTCTTTGTTTTGCCTGCTTGGTATGACGTTTTCGTGACGAGTGTCAAGGCTTTCTTATCTAGGGGGCGTTGGTCCAAATCATCGCAGCGTCAATTCGTCGCGGCGACGACTCATCGCAGCGTCAACTCGTCGCAACGTCAATTCGTCGTGGTGTCAATTCGTCGCGACGTCAATTGGTCGCAACGAAAATGTTTTTTAAGGCTATGATGATAAAATTAAAGATAATGTAGTAAAATTATTTAATGATAATTTGTTTTTTAGATACAGAGAATTATAACTAAACAATTTACATCATTAAATAATTTTGCTAAATTAACTTTACTTTTATCATCATAGCCTTCAAATATATTTTCGTTGCGACGAATTGACACCACGACGAATTGACGCCGCGACGAATTGACGCTGCGATCAGTTGCCGCCGCGACAAATTGACGCTGAGATGAATTGTGCACGATGAATTATTCCGTGATGAATTGTGCGCGACGAATTGACGCAGAACCGTGTCAGAAGTAAGTAAACTATAAACTATCTATTAAATTTATATAAACTAAAATCTGAAACATAATTCAAGCAATTTTGCCTCATATAAAGTTGATATGTATTTAGAATTAAAATCATATGCATTTTATGACAAAAAAAAAATCATGGAAAGAAAAATGCAATCTTGAGTATTTGAAGCATATAAATTAGAATTGCATTATCTCATCGTATCACTAATATTCCTTACCGCTTATATGTTGAAATATTTTATGTATGTGAGATTGTATTTAAATATTTTAAGTATAATTATGGATATTATCAGATTTGAAATTTCTACATTTTAGACAGATGAATGAAAACATAGCAATGTAAATCATATGCATTTTATGACAAACAAATAAACAAATGCTATGAAAAGAAAGGTAGTAAGCTTGGATATTTGAAGCATAAAAACTAAAATTGTTTAGTTATACCATTTATTATTATCTTACGGCTAATTCCATGCGTGAATGTAGTGTAAGTCACATAGCCTCAAAAGTTTATTATTCTTGGTCACCGGTATTTTTTAAAGAAATTCTTTACTTTATTTAATTGTAGATATATGGGATTGAATCAGTCAAATTTTCTTTTACTATAATACTGGTAGTCAAACACCTTAGCCATTTACATCTCTGTGACTGACACTACATCCACGCATGGTTGGTTGGTTGGTTGGTTGATTATTGACGGCCAATTATCTACACATGGGATATAGGCCCGGGGGAGTGCCCTTCGTGGGGGTCTTTCTAAGGGAACCTAACCCGTATTTACGCATCCACGCATGGAATTGGCCCTTTACAACAAACTTAAGAAAATATAAACTTTTTCATTGCCACAACAGATTTATTTTTAATAATTAAATTTTAATGTTTGTATCTGAATGTCAAGAAATGTCACCGATATTTTAGAATTTATAAAATTATTTTACCCCACAGTTAAAAAAAATTTACATACAAGAAATTTATTTGAGATATATTACTTTTTTATACTTTCGCTTTTTGTTAATAAGAAAACAAATTTAAATTTAATACTCATAAATCAGCAATAAAAATTACTTACCCGAGATTGTTTGATTGTTACATAAATCTTCCGACGATCCATTTCCTTTTAAATTCTTCATCTTTTGGAAAACCAAATGTGACTACTTTAGCACTTGTTTTATAATTACCCTTACAAAGGACGTTTATGCAAAATGTTAAAAAAACCATAATCAAACATAAAATTTTTCAAAATAAATTTATAAAGCTAATGTTGTATAAAGGCGCGAATGCGTACATGTCGGCCGATCCATAAATGTGTCGTTCAATCCAACAATTACACTGCAAAAAATAATTGTTGATTTTACAGTATAAAACTGGCACCCAGCTGCCAGTATTATACCGTAAAATTAACAGTATTAAACAGTAAAATAAGCAGTAATACGCTGCCGTGCAAGCAGTAATACGCTACCGCGCATGCGCGGCAGCGTATTACTTCTCGCACTAGTCTTGCTAAGCTAGCTTGCTAAGCTAGTCGGATGTACCAATCCCAAAACTTTCTTCTATCTCATACATGTTAATACTTCTTAATTCGTTATCACATTGTCAATAAAATCAATATTTTTCGTCATTCTGTTGTGCGTCAGCTGCTTGCGAATCGTCGGGTTACCCAGATGCGAAGCACCCTTCGTTGTACAAACAGCCGAGGTACAACACGACTACGAAAAGTCTTTTGGGCCTGTGCCGGCGGGGAAAAAGCAGCCTCCCTATTCTTGGTTTAAAGATTTCAGCTAATTTTACTGGAAAACAGGAAGCTAAAATGCGTGTAACCCAATAATAGCAGATTCATTCCCAGTTCTCGTCAATATTGAATTTTAATGAGAATTTCGCCAAATTAGTAGAAAATCGGAAGTCGAAATAAATTTCGATTACAATACTTTCTTCTATTATAGATAGAAGAAAGTAAAAACAATTTTTAACAACAAGATAAGCAAACAGGAACTTAATATATTTTTTAAATATTAAAAGTTTGCAGAGAAAAAATGAGATACAAAATATACGATAATTTTAACAAATGATTGTGTATTATCACTAATCTACGTAAACTGACCAATGATATGTTTATACACTCTGTAATAAAAATCACTCAAATGAATATGAATATAAGAATTTATTGATACGTAATTTATTTTTCTCCTCATAATCACATTATATGTTTATCTGATCGGACGTCAGTTTTACCATTACCCATGTGAAACAAATTGTATTTCAACTGTTTCATCATGTTATAACTGCTTCAACAATTAACGTCACGGCAATTAACTGCTGCAGTTATTGTCATCATAAAAATACAATCAGCTGCCAGATAAGATTTCTTTAATCCTTTAAGACCGAATATATACTACTCGCGCTGGAACGATCCTTAAACTAGGTTGATTATTAATAATTGATTGATACATAAATTGCAGATAGATAAGCGCATACTACAACAAATGGTTTTTGCTTAGGAAACTAAGCATAGCAGCCTATCTATTCAGTCGAAAATGCAGGGCGTCTCACTAAAATTTGAAGCAGATATTTCGTTTATAGCTTTAACAATAATAATTGTATTTAAAAATATGTTTCAAGATAGGTGCGTGTGGAATGTGATGACATTATCAAAAGTACTAGAAGAATACAGCAGCATTTGGTAAGTGAAACCGTATGTAATGTGTACTACATTCCAAAATAAACGTATCTATATTTCATTTAACCGGTAAAAGTGTTAAATAAGAACTCTAAAATCAGTAAAAACTTCATATATATCATAAACTGTCTACATGTTTAGACTTTACCAAAATCTTTTTCACGACAAATGAGAATTTTCTACAGTTGCACGATCTATAATACAATTATTTGAAACGCTTTCATTCACGTTTTTCATGTTCACTCTCTGATTACTCAATTTATTTTATTTTAATATATTTTCTAGCACGAAAATAAATATCAAAGTTATAACAATACAAAATAATGCGAGTAATCTGAGATAGAACGTGGAGAACGTGAATGATGCCTTTCAAATCATTGCATTATAGATCGTAGCAAATTGTAGAAAACTATAGAAAATTTGTCTTGAAAAAGACGCCGAGACACATAGACAGTTTATGTATAAAAACTTTTTTTTTTACTGTTTTTATGTTTTTTAGTTAACACCTTTTAGCAAGTAATGAAGCATATTATGTCTGAGTGTTCAGATTTGTTACATATTTAAACTGTATCTAGTTAAGTGATGTTTGGATGGGAATGGTGGCCAATTCGACCACTTCCCGTGGTATCGGTATATTTTATATATAGATATGTATGTTTCCTGCAAATTTTGTTAGAATATATTAATTATTGCTAAAACTATGATAATCCGCGTATGACATCTTCATCCCTATAAAAAATCAGTGTTCTGACTCGAATGAGACGAGACTCCTAGTACTTTTGACATAATAAATGGATTGCGATTCTGATTTCCAATTCAACCATTTTTCGTTGCAGTGTGTTCTATCTTTTTGAAAATTATTTAACAGTTATTGTGAAACACCGTGTATTTTATGGTCAAGGGATCAAAATTTCGTTTTTCATTTTTGTATCGCTATAATAAGTACAGCATGGTAGCCTAAATAATGAAAATACAATCAACTAAATCAATTGAGAATTGTTCTTTCCTATCTATATTTTATTAAGCTATGTTATATTATAAAACATGTCCGTGAGTAACCCCGGTGTCATATTGACAGTAGCACTACCTAACCAATAAATTTCAATTTTACTGCAATTTTTTTAACTTCTAAACATTGCACAATTTCAATTTTTTACTTAATCACATAGAGAAAAAAAACGTTCTTTCAAATGCAATTTGTTTGAAAATTGTATCTGAATTTATTGATTTTCTATGGTTTTAAAATAATTTTCAAGCCAGAATTTTTAAAAAATCTATCTGTATCATGTGCAGCACGATCACAGAAGATTAATCCGTTTTTGTTTAAAACAATATAAATATGTCAGCATTTATTTCCGCATAATATTCCATAACGAAATTAAAGCTTCATTAAGCAATAAATAAAATAACATAAATAATATAAATAAAACACAAACTTAACAGACATGTAATGGAACTACACGCTTAATCCCCTGAAATTATCAGAATTATAAAGGCTGATGTAAGTAGAGAGAGAGATGAGGGTATTTACATCATGTCATGGCTTTTCCCAGATCTTGGGGTCAAATCTATCCTATAAATGTCCTCTCCGGAAGAAAATAATCCAAAAGCAGCCTCATCATTGTCTATAAAATGAAGTTTAGACCAACAAAATCCCGAAGAAATCCCACACGAGGTTCAAGGAATTCATTTTATACCCCTGTGATGTCGCAGTTTTGTTATTTTTAGATTAAAGACACATAATACAGCTGTTCTATTTATAGGACACCAGTATATTATATGTTAAAAAATGCTAAAATTTTTGGATATAGGAGACCGATCAAATATTGATTTTTTTTTTTTTTTTTTTAATGTTTAAAAGTTGTCAGGTGGTATATTGTTGTATAGCTTTTGGTAAATGCAGCTCTGGAAAAATCTTTTCGGGATTTTGTTTCTTTTTAACTTAAATCACATTTATTCATTCACATTGAACTAATTTTTTCAACAAATACTTAGGTAATGTTGTTTATGCTTTATTCACTGCTTAAAAGAACAAAACACGTAAGAGGTTTTAAAATATTATCTTAAATATAAGTTAGTACTTAGATAATGATGAAATTGCTAAGACGATCTCAACTATAATACACACAGCTGGGAAATGTGGGCTGTCGTTTCTCTGTTAAGCTGTCTGGTTTCGAATTTACTGAATTTGGTGAGTTCCTGGCTAGCCCTTTAGTCTTATCACGATATGTACAGTGGCGTAGCAATTCAAAACTTATGAAGGGTTCAAGCAGCCAGTTACAAATAAGTTGGACCACTATGACTGTCAACAAATAATTAATAAAATATTTATGAGAATATTATCCGTTCAAACACATTATTAATGTCAGTATCACAAAAATCAATATTAAAATTATTTTTGTTTGAAGATTTAAAATATTGTATTACATAGAATTCCGATGATCAAGTTAATAAGAAAAGTTCAGAGAAAAGTGTCTGAAATAATAAAAAAATATTATATTGAAAATAAAAAGCAGTTATTTTTAAGTTAATTGGGTGCGTTCGTAATTATATAAATACGTAGCACCTATTGTCGTCGTCTGGTCCGTCCGTCTGTCCGCATATAACAATGCAAAAACTACCCAAACGAATGGTTTGAAATTTAAGACGTATTATCTTTGCAGAATTTTGTCGAGACATTTCAAATTTTATGAAAGTCGAATGAAAAATTTACAAGGTATTAATAAAAATATTTATTAAGAAATTTGATTTTTTTTTTTTAAATCGGTGCTTTTTTGTTGTAGGAGCTTCCGAGGTTTAATCGTCAAGCGATATAATTCATTTCACAGAATTAAAAATCATCAAGATCTGAATATTTATATAACTAGCTATAGTACGAACGCACCTCGTTTGTCACGTTTGACGTGCAATTTCCAACTTGTTTTTGCATTAATCCAGTTATATTTAAAAAAAAAAAATGAGGTATTGATCTCCTTTTAAATGCATGGAATTGATTTAATAAATAAATAAGTGACAACCATAAGATGACCAATATGTACATTCACACTGACTTTGTTTTGTTTAAAATGGTACAATTACTTATTTCCACTCATTCCTTCACGTAGTTGATATTACGGTCAATGTTACGCGTCAACCCAATGCGCGTAACACAAACAACAAACCAGATAAGAACAAAAAGGATGTCGGACTGTCCGGAACCGAAAACACTGCACATTTTTTTCAAGACACGTTCAGAAAACAGCAGACAGCATGTGTTAACGACCAAATATTTTAAATGTCAACATAATGAGCAGAAGAGGATTTGCGTTTTGGGGTCAAAGTCAAAATTCTGTAACGTGACGATGTTCACTTCAATTGCAAACGGTCTTCCTTCCTGTGTTTCATGGATCAATTATTTACACCAAACATCCTCTTTTACTACAGGTTCAATGCATATAATTTTCAATACGAAAAAATTACGAAGTTTTCTTACATATATCGAATTTTATAAAAACTCGATAAAATACTTTTTGAATGATATAAATTGGAGATATTGCTCCTATTTGTAATGCCAATGTGATGAAAAATACTTTAGCTGCATACTTGAAGAACCATTTTAGATAATTATGAAATTTCGGGCAAAATAAATAAATAAATAAATAAGGTTTCGTGTGACAAATATTTTTCATTATTATAATATAAGTATTTAAAACAAATCTTCATTTAACAAAATAAATAAATTAGGGATAAAGAGTCTGTAGACTTATATCCCATGATCGGGGCGTTCAGACCCCACAACAACAACAACAACAACAACAAAATAAATTAGTATTTGCCATACATCACAAGATTTGTTTAAAATGATATAAGTGAAGTTAATTTATTTACACTCATTTCTTCTTCACGTAATTCATATTACGATCGATATCATTCTTCAACCCGCTACATAACCATGCATCACAAATAACATACCAGGTAAGTACATACACTAGATTAATTTTAACACAATTATTTAAATTGGTAAATAAAGGATCAAGGTTTCATAAGCCGTGTTTTTGGCCCATGAAATAAGACTAAAACTCGATTTTGTTATACTGACTTAATTATTTCCCTTTTTAACATTAGAAGGTTTATCCTGTACGATTTCAACAATATTTTGTGCATTTTTTCGGATTTATATAACTTACACAAGCTCAAACGTATTTTTCGTAATTTTTGATGAAAAATACGCAATTTTTCCTAATTTTACCTGAATTGTTAATATATTTTTTAATATTTTACTATGAGCGCAGATTTGCAACACTTTTATTTTTATATTGTACGTTTTGAGGTATTTTATAATATATGTAAAGAAGAAAGCGCCCATATAAATAATTGAGGTAAAATTAGGAGAAATTGCGTATTTTTCATCAAAAAATACAAATAATACGAACTTTGAGCTTGTGTAAGTCATATAGATCCGAACAAAATACAAAAAATATTGTTGAAATCGTACAGGATAAACCTTTTAATATTAAAAAGTGAAATAATTAAGTCAGTATAACCAAATTGAGTTTGTCTAATTTCATGCGCAAAAAACATGGCTTATGGACCCTGATCCTTTACTAATTTATTTACCAATTGGAATAATTGTGTTAAAATTAATCTAGTGTAATTACGTATCCAGCGTTTACTGGAGTTCCACTACCTGCAATTTATTCTGTTGAGCTAATTCGGATATAAGACCAGATGCTATGATCAATAAGGTTATCTGGCTGAATCAGGTCCTCTAAATTCGTCCAGGACAGCTGAGTTGGCAGAGCATTGGCAGCTTCAGCCAAGAGGTCCCTGGTTCGAATCCTGTCCTGGACATTTTTCTCCCAGTTGGAAAATTACAACTTACAAGTGCATACAAGTTGAATTTTTTTCCAAAACGAGTGAAACTAGCCTTTGGGGGCCACCGTAATACTTACCCATCATGGATATGCCTAATATAAAATATGAAATTAAAACATGCGTAAACTATTTATGAAATGCATTGCAATTCGAATAAAATCGTGGCTTGATGACGTGATAAATTTTAAATGCTCTATTACTGAATTGCGTAAAAGAAACGTCCTTATAACTCCAAAACTGATAATCATATTAACTAACGGTTTACTGCGTCGGATTAAGCGTCACATTTCCAATTAAAATAAATCTTTGAATTGAAATTTGAATGAAATACAGGGTCATAGAAAATCGAAGAGTGTGGAAAACATAATTAAAAATATCTCGGCAACTAATTATCCAATCGACTTCATTCTTCATGCAAATTTTATGTTTTTATTGTCTTTTATATTCACTCCTTAAAATAAACAATTTCGAAAATTTTTATATACCTTTTATCAGAACGAATATTTCGAGAGTCCGAAAAAAAATAGTTCCGGATAATCGAGGTTACTAAAATTCAATAAGCTTCTTCCCATTATTACATACTAAGTACATACCAAGTTTCAAGTCTCTATCTAAATTTGTTCGGGAGATAGAGCGTTTACAGACACGCACACGGACAGACGGACGGCAAAAAAATTTTCCTAAAAATATGTTTTTCGGAATCTTCAGTGTCTGAAACGTGTAAATCCGTCATTTTTTTTTTCAAAACGATTACAAGACTTACCCTATACTACATATAATGGGTAAGTAAAAGTGTATAAGCCAGGAGTCGAACATAAGAAGTCGAAAGTTGTCCGAGTCAATTGTGTCGGCTGAGTGTTTTCCAGGTAGCTGAGTTTGTAGAGCATTGGCAGTGAGATGTCCTGTAATCGACTCTTGGCCAGAACACCTTTTCACTCTGTTACGAAAAAAAATCAACTCGTAGTTATTTACTAATCATTGAATTGAGATAATAAAAGTGCAGATAAGAACAATAAGCATATATGGACTCATTACTATTGTGAACCGAAGACACGGCTAACGGTTTAAGCATTGGTTAAGCAATACACTTTTGTAAAAAATTCTTTTTTTTTTCTCCTCAAGCTGTTTTTCAAAACACACAATATGATTACACGACTAAGCGAGTTACGAAAAAACAGAATTAACAGTTAAACTGATGGACAGTTTAGGCATTTTATGGACTTCCTAATTGACGCCGACTATTTACGTCCTGTCTAAGAGTAAATGTACTTCTAAAACTTAGGGAGTCATAAGGAAGAAGAAATCTAACTATAGTCTAAACTACTTAAGACAAGAGTGATTATAATTTTAAATACAGATAGAAAAGCGTTTAGGATAGGAGTAAAAATAAGAAATATAATTAACTTTAAAAAACAAATATAGTAATTACATTAAGAAAATGTAAATAAAGTAAAATGTTAAAAGGTTCAATTGTTCAAGATAACAAGGCACTTTTCGGTAATAGCCATACATTTGTTACGAACTGAATTTTTTTTACCAAGCGAAAAAATGCCAAGTCCGGGAGTCGAACCTAAGACCTTTGACTTAAATTGCCAACCCTCTACCTATTGATTTATGATAATTGTTGTTTAATTGTTTAATTTTAATTGTTTAATTGAGGAATTAATAGCATCCTAAATACGGTTTGATAATTGATAATTAAAATTGTTTCATTGATAATTAATAGCATCCTAAAACCCGATATTACGGTTTGAGAACGCACATTAATACACTGTAAAAACTACTCAGAAACGTTTCCGAAAATCAGTGACATCAAAAGAGACTTTATTATTATAAATGCTTCTTTAACCCATTAACTGCCGAAACTATATGGGTGGAGTCTTCAATGTTTTTACTGAAATTCGTTTGTCACCAAAAATTCTGAAAGATAATATTCGGTATGACAGCAGAATTTTAATAGGAATGTTTTCTATTTATTATGTATGCGAAATATCGCTTTTTTATTATATACAAACAAATTTGTTTATAATTGCCGGTGTCAATCATTTATTGCAACATTTTAGCAATTGAAGTGCTTTATCCGTTAAAGGGTTAAGAAAGATCTATATTTGTCGATCAATTCAAAACTGAGTTTCAATAAAACGAAATGTCAGGACTGCCAAAAATCATTAGTATCAGAAAATGCCACAATTTCAGTATCATCAAAAATCTTTGACAGAATATTTTCGATTACGATTTCTTACACAATGGTAATTAAACGATTATCAGCAAATTCGTATGTAAGTCGGTTATGTCAACACATAATTCGTAGAATACTTTCTTCATCTTTTCTTAGATGAAGCAGCGTGCTGGGATTTCCCCAACCCCTCAATTTATAAATTTCCTCCACGTTTCTTCATCCACTAAGTAATTGCTTTCATATTTCGCTGAAACATCGATTCGTTATGTCGTACCAAGAGAAAGTTTATGTGGCCGGTTTGACTTGCCTGACTTTTTCTCAAACTTTCACCGGTAACCTAAATTCCGAATGGTACGATGTCATCGAAAATTGCAACATCACTTTGATCCTGATGATCTCACTTGACATTGATGTTCCAGCCTCAAGACAAAGTAGAACTTTTTTACAACTAATTCCTCTTCATCAAAGTAGCGATAATGGATAATTTCATGACATTTGCCAGCGAATATTTATTTTAATGTCGCGGTGAATACGTCTTATCTGCAGACATTTATTTTCGATGGGTAATTCCGTGTCATTTAACTGTCTTTGTTCATGAAATGATTTAAATATCGTCAAAATCAACATAACAGTTCAATTTTATGATCAATACATTCTTTATTCAGTTGCGTAATCAAAGGATCCTTAGGGTCCAAACTCCCTCCGAAATAAATAATAATAATAATAATAATAAAAGTAGGAAAAACTTATTTTTCAATGAGATTTCAAAAAGCAATTTTTATTCGTTTTTATGTCAATGTATATATAAATAAATAAGTTTATTTTCACACCGAGCTTCTTAAAAATAAAAATTGTAAAAGTAACTGTTTATTTGAAATATGAAGAATCAAATCTTTCCATTCCTTAGTCTATTATACAACTGTTATATTTATCATGATTACAACAAGTATCCCATCAAATTTGGAACGTTTATTGCCTGTTAAATAAAATAAAATATTCAGGAATTAAAAATTTTTTAATTTATTTATGATTCAGATTTTGTATAAACAGAATTAAAAGCAAGCTATGCACTCTATTACAAAAAATGGTCTAAAATATGATCAAAACCTATCAATGCATGGATATGTTCGTATCACGAGACGTAAATTTCTTTTAAGTCATTAATTACTTTAAATTTTAAACCAATTTCTGTTAAAATACGTTGAGTTGAGAGATGTTTTTCCTGCTTAAAGGGCAGAAGCATATAAAAGTTAACGAATCTCATGTAAGATATGCTCAAATGGAAGAAAAATTTCCGAAAAGAAATGTTGCACAGACTTCTGTGTTTATATTTTTATTGTTTTTCAACATTTGTCGTTTATTATAGACTTGAAAACATATCTACATATACATACATAACTTGAAAACATATCTACAATATCCCTTTTCACAAAGTAGTAATAAATCTTTCTTATTTATCATTTTGATTCTTTTTTTGTGAAACTTTTAATGAAAAATTAGCGCAAAATATGAATAAAATATTTCAAAATTTTGTTTTAATTCAGAAATAATTATTAGTTCGAATGAAATATTGTGAAAGTATCCTCTTAAAATAAATTTGCAGTGCATTGTTTAAAAAAAGTTTATTAGTCAGTTTAATAAGTTGTGAAATTCCACACGTACACAAGGTGGTCTAAATAAAACCGAAACCGGACATGAAAAGCTTTGTTACAGATACTGAGTAAACACCTTTTAAGGAGATGTACGGCGAAATATTTTCCGATTCTAGCTGGCCAAAATCTTGTTTCCAATTCCTTTCTTTTGAAATGAATGTTTTATTCAAATAAGGGGTATGTTAAACTCATTGTATGACATTTTAAATCGACGTTTCTTCAGAAATCATTACATTTTATTGAAAATTGATTAATTTGAGTCATTAAAGTAAAATCTTTGTTTTTATCCTTATTATGTGTCATTCAATTATATGAAACATTATTTAAAACTTTAAGGCAGGTAATAAAAAAGTAAATATAATTACTTAATGATTACTTATAAATATCTTGATGAGACTTTATCAATATTATGAAAATTTAAGTGATATAATTATTTTTCCATTATTCTAAGAACAATTCATTAAAAACATACATTTTCTAATAATCTATTAGAAATTAAAGTACAAAACAAATATTAGACAGCTTTAACGAAAATGTCTTAGAAATGTAATTAAAAAAATCGTCATCTGAAAGGTCTTCATACATGTTCTTTTCAGAATTCAGAGATTTTCCTTCTGTTTCTTAAGAAAGAACAATTCAGCGACTTTCTTTTTAAAAAGGAGCGGTTGCAATTACAGAAGACCATTATGATGACATCTCTGTCTTACCATTTCCAGAATCCATTCTTAAAGAGTTATTTTAAAAACAAAATCATCACAGATTGGCAAAATGATTGGACCAACTCAACGAAAGGAAGAGAAACATATAAAATTCTTAATAAGGTAGATGTTAAATTTTTATGTGTTCAGATATCAGCAGCATATTATCTTAGCGGCCATGGAAGCTTCCCAAGCTTTTTATATAAAATTGGTAAAAGAACCACGGATAGATGTCCTTGTGACAAAAACCCTGGAACTCGTATACACTACATCTTCGGTAACTGCCCTCTTATGGAATACCATTTTAACTTCAATAAATATAAAACATTAAAGAGAAACCTACAACGTGTGCTATTAGACGCTTCCAATTACGAAAAGTTAGATAAAAACTATAATGTCCTAAATAAAAACTTTTCATATATCAAAGAATTATTATAACCTATATAAAATTCTAGATCTATAGATTTTAAAAACTATGTTTTAAAAGACTTAATAGACTAGTGCATAATACAATTGAAAATTTTCAGTACAATATTACAATATTATTATCCTGGTAGATATAGGTTTTCCCCTCGTGGACTATAGTTCCTATGCCGAGAGGTTGGCTGTTCACGAGTGGGAGGTTTCTGTTTCTGTTGTTGTTGTTATTCCTGTTAATATATTGTTATATTCTTGTGTACTCAAGAAAGCGTTTGGTGTCAACAATATTCTATTAAAAATGTCTTGGTTATAAAAAAATTTCACATTTTTCTTGCATAATTAAATCGATAGGCATGGACATGTTTATTTGTTGCCTCAGCAACTTCTTATGATAACTGACCAGTGGGCAGAAGGTCATTTTGTATAGTTAGCAGAACCTTATGTAGAGAGTGGGAACCATAGGGCACTATGAATAAAGATTTACAAAAAGTTTTGCAGCATTCAAAGTGAAAGTAAAAATTTTTCTGCGTCAATTTCGTAAACACTCAAAATTTCCAGTTAAGTATAACATTTTTCACGAAAATATCATGAGATCTCTTTACAGCTGACCACTTTTATCGAAAATGGGCCATAACTTTAGACATCTCGTGCTTGCAAATCTTCATATGTTCTTCATTACAATTTTCTTCGATAAACAAAACGTTTTCAGCCAAATTAATATTTTCGTTAAATTTGGAAGATTGCTGCTGCTGTATGATGGTGTAGAAACTGATTTGTTTGACTGACTTAAATGTTGTTGACTCTGATAAAAAATAATGCACTTAGAAGCAAAAAAATAAATAAAAATAATAATATGAGACTTCATAAGATAAAAGAAACTCCAAAAGACGAAGACAAAGTAACATCTATCAAAAAGTTAATACTCTAAACTATTTAATGATATAAAAAATTCAGCTCTATCTCACTTGATAATGTAACTTCTATTTTAAAAATCAAACGTTAAGAAAAAATAAAGAGCTTTTTGCTAGATTAAATATGGTATAATTGCTGAGATAAAATGTATGCACATAAATTCGATTAAAAATAAGTACTTATTTCGTTTAGAAGCGTCCAAAACACAACATTGTTTTGTATTCCACTTCAAATAACATAATAAACAACAATATTCAAAAGAATAGATTCATTCAAAACATAAGACGTATCAACTTTTCACTAGGTTATGAGCTATACAATTGTATTTGCATTCAAACTATTTGTAGGGTACAACATCCCAATTATTAAGCTATATCTGGTAGGTAAAAAGTACTCCTAAATATTCCTACGCGTATGCTTAATCATCGTCAATATAGAAAATATCTTGAAAATATTGGTAGTGAAGAAAAGCAGATATATCTTCTTATAGAGATATTTGACGGCTTTCCATCATAAAGTTTTAACTGCTAATTTCGAACTGTTAAAGTAGGTTACAATTTTCATTTTAAATCAACAGTTTACGAATCGGGATTATTAAAAGACTACCAATAGACAAAGTACTTGGAGTTTTCATTTGAAATTACAAAATACCAGAGTAAACTTTAACTTCAAGGAAAATTTCATAATGCTATCTTCTTATTTGATAGTATTAGCGTTTTCATTACTTTGATAAAACAATTTTAAAAATATATTTCATTTTAAATGTTGCCGGGAATTATTACGGAAAGGAAATTTTTAGAATGTACTAAAAACATATTTAAAAATCAATTCAAAAAAGATTTTTGGATTTCAAGAAATATCAAAATCAGTTTAATCTATATATTTCCTCTTTAATGATTGATGTTGAAATCAGTAATTGATAATCAAGTGATCAATCTTAATTTATTACTGCAGTTAATCAATATTTCGTATGATTCCAAATTATAGTGAAGCTATATGGATATGTGGTTTCCAAATTTCTGTAATTATTCATCAATCAACCGATTTTTTAAAGTGTAGTGTGCAATTAGGCATATTTTACCTATGTTCGATAGCTGCCAACCTTTTGTTATTTTTTAATCCAAACATAATATTGATCGAGAAAATGTATTTAATAAAAGCAATAAAATAAGTAGCACATACATACAAAAGACATTTTATTAAATAAATTTTCTGATTCAAAATATGTTTATGTTTTTGTCGGATTCCACTTCTCAGTCCACACAACTTCGAAATAAATCCGGTCTATCGATATGCTGCCACCACCGATATTAATACGTGATATCGGGCACGATCCGTGATGTATATTCAAGAACAACCTAACTCTTTCAATTAAAGTTAAAGTAACAATTTATTAACAATATTTACACTTAAACTCGGATGTAAATTATCCGGTTTAACACTAAATCAAAACAATTACAGAAAACGCTCTACGTGTACCGTTAGACTACGTCAATTCATTCCGAACTCAGATTTCTATTAATCTCACACACTCCAATCCTGCGTTCGAACTCACTCAAGTCTCAGCGCTCATTTCTCGCGCAACCTTCACCCTTCGCCACCACGCTAGAACTAACTTCACCTCTGGTCATTCCCCAGCGCACCCGCTGCCGCTATCTCTCTCTACGGGGCTGCTCTTTTATTTTCAAGGGTCGCTGACAACACTTCCTTCCTCTTGACGCATCTGTCTTCCTAAACAAAAGAGGGCCATAGCTTTCTTATCTATGAAAGACCACATTGCAATAGAAATACTTCTTTCATTCTGTTCCATCTTCCTACTCTTCGGATTAAGAATTTTCTAAAGAAAGCCTTTAACGGTACACAATAGATACATATACAATACATACAATATGCTAATCCCTTAAGAATAGCTTTCAACTCTTGCACCTGTGAGAGAACCTGACACCCCCCCCACCTTAGCGGAAAATATGCCTTTTAGGGGCTAATTTTCCTCAAACTATGTAATGTCTGAGAAGAGTTCAACAGTTCCTTGATAGGTTTCTTCATTACTACAATTACATAAATATTTCAAGGTGTCTGAAAATTTAACTACTGACATCTCTAATGAACCATATACGAATGTGATAACTACAGAAAAAATACACAATATGCCAATACACTGTTATAAACACAAGATGCAAATACAATTATAAATACACACAAAATTTTTTTTTTTTTAAACTTGATGATTACATCTTTCTAAGTGTTAATTATTTAGGGATTGACGCAGTGGAGGCAATCTCTACTGGTTCCTCCCAGCTCTTCCTATGTAATCTAGAAATTGCGTCAGCATTCAAATGTTGCGCTCCAGGACGATGAGAAATCCTCAGGTTCCAGCGTTGCAAGGCAAGAGCCCATCTAGTGAGTTTGGGGGACCTTGGGGTTGTTTCAGTTAGAAATTTTAATGGGTTATGATCAGTGATGATCTCGATGTGTGACCCATATGTCCATTTTTCAAACTTTCGCAACCCAAAGAGAACGCTCCAAGCCTTTTTCTCTATGCTCGGCCAAGCACGCTGAGCCCCTGATAATTTCTGACTAGCAAAAGCTATCGGTTTAAACTGACCCATTTCATCTTTTTGAGTAAGGCAACATCCTACTGCCAAGTCTGAAGCATCGGCGTGAAGCTGATATTCCAGGCCGACAGTAGGTGTGGCCAAACGCGTCACCTTACATAATTCGTCTTTAAGGGTATTAAAAGCTTTTTCTGCCCTTTCATCCCATGGTACCGTATTTTTAACCTTCCCTTTCGTTAGTTCAGTAAGAGGTATGGCAATTTCAGCATAATTTGGAATATAACTTCGGTAAAATCCCATTAATCCCAAAACAGATCTAACCTCCTTTTTAGTTTTTGGTCTCTTTAAATCCCTTATTGCTCCTATCTTCTCCTCATCCGGTGCATGGGTTCCACCCCCAATCACCTGACCTAAAAACTTAGTTAACTTCTCTCCAAATTTACATTTATCTAGTCTAATTGTCAAATTTCTATTTTTAAGTTCCTCGAAGACTGCTCTAACATGCTCGCAATGCTCTTCACAAGTGTCGGAGAAAATTATGACATCATCAATATATGCTTGTGCATATCTCCGATGAGCCTGCAGAACCTCATTCATATCTTTTTGGAAAGTAGCTGCTGCCCCTGACAAACCAAAAGGCATAGTTCGCCGCTGATAAGTCCCATTATGCGTAGTAAACGCCGTCAAGGGTTTACATTCCTCCGCCATTTTAATTTGCCAATAACCCCTCAATAAATCAATCGAAGATAAATATTTAGATGCCCCTGCAGTATACATGATTTCCTGTGAATCTTTCATAGGAAATGTTGGAACCTGCGTTACTGCATTTAACGCCCTGTAATCTATGCACAGTCTAACAGTTGTATCCTTTTTTGCTACACAAACAATCGGATGACTAATTTCGGCATTTGACACTTCGATAAGGTTTAATTCTAATAACTCTTGGACTTGTCTATCTACCTCCTCTTTATACGCCACCGGTACACTGTATAATTTTGGCTTTTTCCTTTCTACACCCGGTTTCAAATCTATTCGGTGCTCACCTACTTCTGCGGGTCGCACAGAACCCATGAATACTTCTTTATTTATCCTCAGAATGGACTTTATATCTTTGACCTGATTATTAGATAATCCTTTTATTTCAAAATTTTCTATGTCTCGCTCTACCTCTTGTTCGCGGTTTAAAATAGGGATTTCCCCAACTTCTCCAAACTCCTCATCACTTTCAAAAACAATATTTACAACATTGCTTCTAGCGATAAACTCTCTAATTTTATTTTGATGCACATGTTTTCTACTCCCGTCGGCTAATTCAACTAGGAATGAATGCTGGTTTCGTTTTTCAATAATAGTCGCTGGTCCTTGCCACCGAGAGTATAACTTATTAGTTGAATCGGGGATCAGCAATATTACTTTATCGCCTACCTCAAACGTCTTTTCTTTAGATCTCAAATTGTAATGATAGGCCATTCTGCCTTGTTGTACTTCAGATGATAATTTTGCCTCATTCGCGGCTCTTTCCAAACGTCTCTTAAGCTTATTCAAATACTCATGAATAGGCATAGTGTCTAATTGAGCCCCCTTGTTCTCTCCTGCCCAGGATGCTTTTAGAACGGACAAAGGGCCCTCCCGCGCTCTACCATATAACAATTGGAAGGGTGCGATTCCTGTCGTAGAGTTTGGGACTTCTCTATAGGCCCACAGCATAAATGGTATTTGCTCATGCCATTTCCGTCCTTCTTCTCTAATAGTATGATGCAACATACGTTTGAGCGTCTGATTAAAACGTTCCACAAGACCGTTAGACTGTGGATAATGTGGGGTTGAAAATCGTGGACTAGCACCTAATCTTTTCTCAAATTCTGTTGTTAAATCTGCCGTGAAATTGGTTCCATTATCACAGGCGATTACGTTCGGATTCCTGTCCTCGTGAATATTTGTAGTAATGCATCACATGCCGTTTCGGCAGTTAAACTTTTTAGAGGTGTCACTTCCGCCCACCTGGTATGTTGGTCAATAAAAGTTAAGATATATTGATGCCCCTGTGAACTTTTAGGTTCAATAGGCCCAATTAAATCCACATTGACTACCTGGAACGGAAGTTCTGGACGTGCCACCGGGGAAATGGGTGCTCTATCATTCACTTTAACCCTTCTGGTTAATTGGCACTCTAAACATGCCTCACAGAATTGTTTAGTTTCTTTCGCCATACCATTCCAATAAAAAGAATACCTGATTCTCTGTAACGTTTTCTTGGCCGCATGATGCCCTCCAAATACTGAAGTATGAGCTAGTTTTAGAATTTCTTCCCTTCTTACTTTAGGCGCTACTAATTGCGCTATAGTTTCGCCTAACAATTTCTCTTTATGATATAACAATCCATTTACAATATAAAAATCCCCTTTTTCCACTTTAGCTAACTCCCAAGCTCTCTCTAAATCTTTACATTCGAATTGGGATTTCTTAAACATATCTGAGTTACATATGGTAACTTTGCTAGTATCATTTTCCTCTGCCTCCGTCTTCTCTTCGTCTTGACTCTGTAAAATTCCCGATCTAGTTTTGATTGCATAAACATTACAACTATCACTACTGATATTTTCCTTTTCCCTCAGGTTATCAATACAAACTTCCGTGCTTTCCAATTCTGGAGATTCTAGCAATAACTCCTCGCAATTGACTCCTGACAACTCATTAATCACTTCGGGATGTAAAATTACTTGCTCACTAATATTATCAGTTACTGCACAAAGCACTTCCTGGTGAACCACATTAGTTTGTCCAAATTGTGGAATAGCTAATGGCAATTTAACCAACGGTGATTTAACTGCTTCACCGAACAGTCCTTGTAAATAAATACTCCCTGCTCCTATTAATTTCTCTTCCGGTACCAAATCTTTATGAACAACACTGATCTCACATCCTGAATCTACCAATCCTTTCGCTTTTTGTCCATTTACACTAACATAAATTTTTTCGAGTTTATTTAATTTCTCACCAATAACATTAGTTCTCTGTTCGTCCTTTGCCGATATCCTCGCCACAATAGCTCCTTTAGGTAACTCTTTGTCTTCTTTCACGGAAATCTTATGTACACCCGCCTTTGATTCTCGCCATTTATTGGTATTATTATATCCCTCATTATTCACTTTAGTACAAAAACGTTGGTAATGACCTCTTAAACCACACTTGAAGCATTTAGGAGCGGAATCATCATTTGGTTTCTTAGAATCAGTTTTCCTACCCGAAAAAGAATTAGTCTCATTACTCCCGTTTTGTCTCCAGTTACCACTATGTTTGTTCTCCTCCTTGGGTCTAAATTTTTCCTTGTTTACATAACTATCTTTACCCTTAAAACTTTTATACGTAACCGCATAAGATTTGTGCTTAGCATCGAAATAATTATCACATTCTTTAGCGATTTCAGAAACTTCTAACCAATTATTTTGCTGCGTTAATCCAATATGCGTCGCGGTTTCGTCATCTAAAGTATTTAACAACTTATCCGTGACAATTAACTGATTAACCTTCTCATACGTATCTGCACCTCTAATCTTACAGTAATTTTCCCACGTTGCTATTAAACGTGACACAAATAATACATGAGTTTCATTTTGATTCCTTCTAGCCTTCTTGAAATTTTCCAAACACGCCTTCGGTGTCGGCTCGTGTTCCCTTAGAACTAATTCCTTTAATTTCTCATAACTCTCAATTTGTTCCCTAGTAGTGTATATTAGCAAGTTATCGGCCTTATCTCCTAACATATTTAGCAGAATTTCGGCCTGCTGGGTTTCCGGTACATTTTTTGTTTGGAATGCCCGTTCTAAACTGCTAAAAAACAGATTCCATCCCTCAGTCCCTTCTGGAACCTTGATAGACAAAGTTTTAACACTTTTAATCAATTTCTCTAGGCTACTCTCATTATTATATTCTCTAGACCCATTAGAATTATTTGCCGAACTTTGAATTTTTATCCTTTCCAACTCTAACTCATGTTCCAATCTCAATTTTTCAGACCTTTCTTCTCTATCTAACTTTTCACGGTCTAACTCCCTTTCTAACTTTTCTCGTTGTAACTTTTCCTCCCTTTCTAAGCTTTCTCGTTGTAACTTTTCCTCCCTTTCTAACTTTTCTCGTTGTAACTTTTCCTCCTTTTCTAACTTTTCCCGTTCTACTACTAACGCTTCTTGTTCTAAGCGTTCCGTAACAATAGTGCTAGATAATTCCATAACGGCTCCCTCTTCATATTCGTCGCTCTCCACTATCTTTTTCTTAAGCTTAAACCTGGTATCATCTTCCGAGACCTCAATTCCTAACTCTCCACATATCGCCTGAAGATCCACCCTTTTTAATTTTAATAAGAAAGCCATACTTTCTACTGATAAATATTACCACCCTACAATAATGCTTAATCACAATATCAAATTAATACTTCCTCAAATCCTACCCTCATAAGTTACCTCCACATATTATACTATTTAACATATTTCAAATAAGTAATAATACAATAATAAATTTCCTTAAACAATGATACCCCACAATTTGCTTCCAATAACAAAGTAACAATAATCTCAATTTTACTATTATGCAATACAGATTTTAAATTTATACCATTAAATAATAAAATACAATTTACACAATAATACTGATACGTTGCAATTTGAATAAAACACTGATGCCAATCACTACATAAAAATATCCACCTAACAAAAATTTGCATGAAATACACATAAATTCCTAAATTTAATTTCAATAAAATATTTCAATTTCAAAATTATTTCTCACATTAAAAAGTAAATCACAGCACTTTTTTTTTTTCCTCTGGGTCTTCAGTTCTTCCTTGAAGGTTATTTCAATTTAATTTAAATTCTACACAAATTTGCTTTCCTCATTTACTATCAATATTTCAAACTTAAAGCAAACAATATCACTTAATTTAAATATTACTTTAATAATAATTTAAATTTAAGAAATTTCAATTATTCCTTCCAACTATTAACACAATGCATTAATTTTAATCATTAATCTTATCCGTTTAAAACAATTAGAAAATCACTTCTAGTAATTAATATAAGATCCTTTTCTTAAAACAATAGTGTAAAATGGTGGTTAATATCTCATTTGATTTAGACCAATTATTATATTGCACATAAATTAACATAAATTATACACAGTAAAAAACAGTAGGTTCGAGAATGTCAGTAGAGTAAAATGATCAAAACACCTTACCTCGTACTTTATTCGCTGGGCAATTCTCTGCTCACTTTTCCACAGGGTAAATCTTGCACTCTTGGGCCACAATCACTGCACCTTGCTTCCCAATGCACAAAAAACACTACGCACAACACTACACTAACACAGCACCACCACTAATTCACTTCACTGTAATGACGATAGGCTAGCTGGCACTGGTCTACGATGATAGGGCACACACACTTCCGCTAGACGATCCGGCATAAACTGACTTAATACGGCTAACTGGCGCTGGTCTTCGACGATAGAGCACAAACACTTCCGCTGGGCGATCCGGCACAAACTCTCTGTAACACAGCTAACTGGCACTGGTCTTCGGTGATTCAGATCCCGTCGCTGCCACCATTGTCGGATTCCACTTCTCAGTCCACACAACTTCGAAATAAATCCGGTCTATCGATATGCTGCCACCACCGATATTAATACGTGATATCGGGCACGATCCGTGATGTATATTCAAGAACAACCTAACTCTTTCAATTAAAGTTAAAGTAACAATTTATTAACAATATTTACACTTAAACTCGGATGTAAATTATCCGGTTTAACACTAAATCAAAACAATTACAGAAAACGCTCTACGTGTACCGTTAGACTACGTCAATTCATTCCGAACTCAGATTTCTATTAATCTCACACACTCCAATCCTGCGTTCGAACTCACTCAAGTCTCAGCGCTCATTTCTCGCGCAACCTTCACCCTTCGCCCCCACGCTAGAACTAACTTCACCTCTGGTCATTCCCCAGCGCACCCGCTATCTCTCTCTACGGGGCTGCTCTTTTATTTTCAAGGGTCGCTGACAACACTTCCTTCCTCTTGACGCATCTGTCTTCCTAAACAAAAGAGGGCCATAGCTTTCTTATCTATGAAAGACCACATTGCAATAGAAATACTTCTTTCATTCTGTTCCACCTTCCTACTCTTCGGATTAAGAATTTTCTAAAGAAAGCCTTTAACGGTACACAATAGATACATATACAATACATACAATATGCTAATCCCTTAAGAATAGCTTTCAACTCTTGCACCTGTGAGAGAACCTGACAGTTTTACTACAAGAAAACACGTAAAATTGTCAGCTATGCCTTTGCTAGATCAAGATTATCAGACCAGCATGTACAATCAGCTTTAAAATAAATACAATTTAGAAAATTCAATTAAATTTTATTGATTTGGTTGATGGAAAGTAATTTAGAATATATTTTTGAAAAATAAAATAAAATAAACTATACATAATAACTTTGAATATGTCTGAATATGTCTTTATATAGCATGAATATGTCTTTAACATGACTGTGTTTCGTACGTACAAATTTTATTCTGTGTAATGCTAATAATATTATCTACTTTTATTATGTGGCCCGCGGCTTTGTATAAAAGGCTTAATTTGGCCCGCGGCGGTAAACAAGTTTGACATGCCTGCTATAGGACTTCCCTTAAAGTGGTTAGTCTGAACGATATTACTGAGAACACAACTATAACTTCTGAAAAATAATGTAAATGAGATGCTATCTCTAATTAATCAAATAATTGTACAAATTCGAATAATGAAAATGAGCAAATTAAATGGCAGAATTACAAAATACCACATGTAAATTAGTATAAACTGCTAAAAAAGATTAGGGAAGCAAATAAATAGAGAAAACCATGGAAGACAATCATGCATGGGTATAAAATTGAAGGTACACATAAAACATAAAAGGTAATACAGAAAATAAGACACTACAACATCGTGTATAGGAATTTTAACTCTTTGAAATAATGTCTAGAACATGAAGAGGCACTCCGCACCAATTAGAGTACCTGTAAATGACAAAAAATACGTTGTTTGAAGAGAATGAAGGATTTTTTATATGGTCAATGATCTCCTCGAACAGTTAAGACTGATGCACATATATTTTCCATGGATGAGATGAGGTTATCGATAAGAATTTGAGAATTCTATTTCACTGTTCAAAAAGTGCTATCTCAAAGTCTCGAACATTCAACAGAGGCATTGCTCCCGCTGCAATACGTCGTTCTAGTGTGCCCCAAGCATGCTCAATTGGATTTAAGTGAGGAGAGCATGCTGGTCACTACATACACTGTATTGTTTCCATTTCAAACACATTCTCCACAAGTCCAGCTGTATTACGCATGACTATGGATTAAAAGAAAAGAACCAACAACGGTTGCAGCGTAAGGTATGGCATAATATCTGAATATATCGTTTGCCTACCTTTGGGCTGTCAAAGTTCCATTCTAGGTAATATGTAAATCCATGCGTATTTTTTCAACCAATCATGCTCGTTAAAATACGCCAATATGAAATTACAGAACTGTCCCCAAATAAGTTACTATAAAAGTATATAAATGATCTGCTACTGACAATTGAGAAAATGACCCCTCCACAAATCTCAGGTTTAATGAAGCTGGAAAAAAAATCAAAAATAAGGCCGGTACTTAAAACGTCTTTTTTGTGTGTGTGATTGATTAAGTAAAATCTAGCGGCTTGGCGATATTTGTGTTAGGGGTGCTGGCAAGATCAAGAAAAGCCAAGAGAAGGAACACTTTCACAAGTACTTTTCGGTAATTTATTCACTGTTTCATACACCCTGGAATTTTTCCAATATTTCCATCATTTATTTAATATACACAAGTCATTTACCTGTGATTATATACAAACAGAAGTAATATATCTAATACGTGTTATCAGATGCAATTTTTTTAAATATATACATAAACCAGCATAATGATTCAACAGTTTTATTTTCATTGTTGTTTATATCATTTGGTAATAAATCTCACTTTCTTAAAAAACGAATTGCGTCAAACTTTTTAAAAAAGCGCCAAGTCCCGTATAACAGGAAAGTACCGTCAATACTATAGATACATGTTAATGATTCATTTGTAGGGGAAAGTTCCATGCAACCAACTGCATATTTTAAAAGCCTGGCTTAACGCCATTTTAATTTCATTAATGTATTTTATTGTATGAGGGGGAGGGGGGCAATTATTTACATTTTAATTTAAGCTTTAGCATACATGTTTATGTAACTGTTGTTTGTATAATGAATTAGTCCCTTGTTGACCAACCTTCACTCGAAAATTAAAAAAAAAAATCTGTCTGTGGTTATTTTCTAGTAGGAACTTCCGTAATCGGGCCGAAAGCTAATTTGAGCATTTAATATCATTATTATAACTCTCATACATTTAAAACAATATTATTTCTAGCATTACTCTTGTTTGACGACAACCTTGCTTGTGTATCTGAATGCGGTATATTGGTTTTTTTGAAGTGAAAATTTCTTTAGGCGCGTTGGGCATTTTTGAGACGGGAAAAAAACATTGAATTCGCGACCCGTCACCGTTACTGTTACCGACACCAAATTAAATTATGTTGCCAATTCATACAATGAAGCGAAAGTATCAAAAGGAAATAGTTCACGTGCAGAAAATGAAACGATTGGTATTATGAATAAAAATAATTCAGAAAATTATTTCAAGATAAATTTAGCACGCGCGGTGAAAACAGATAAAAGTGACTCAACTCGCGAGACCAAATCAAAAGATGAAAATGAAATAACAAAACACGGAAAATATTATAATTTAACTAGCACAAGAAAAGAAATAGATGGAAGTAATATAAAAAGTAAAAATTAAAATAAGGAAATATTTCACGAAAGTTTTAAGAAACGTGGTTACTGATGCGGAAATGAAGTGAAATCATTTTATAGAAAAGAAAAGTTTGTTGATAGAAATTATAGATACCGCAAACAATACGCACAGTATGAAGATAGAAAAAAACATAACGTTCACGAATACCGTAAACAAGACAGGCAGCAAAGAAGTCATAATTTTTGGAGCGATAGGAAGCGGGAACCCTATTTTGCAGATAAATGTTATTACAAAAGATATGAAACTACATCTCATAGAAGAAATGATGAATGTATTGAGAGTTGTTAAAATTGTGGATGAAAATTCATAAGTTTCATTGGTATTCATTTCAAAGAATACCAATTAATTAAATTTCATATTTTATGTATTTGTAAATTTACGTTTTAAGCAATAGATTGCAATTTTTGTATGTAAAATAATATGCATTATTTTTCATGTATAATAGTGCATTAAATGAAAATTGTAATATAATTTTTGTAGTAGTAGTTTATAATAATGAATAAAAAAACACTTCATTTAAAAGTATTTCCTGCACAATAAAACATTTCCTGACGATTCAAAAAATACACACGTAGTTCAAGTTTTCACTTCTGTCGGCACTCCCGGAGTGCCATTGTTTTTTTTTTTTAGTGTTTATACCATAATTAACTATTTCATTTCACATACAACTTACCATTTGCAATGTTGGTACTTTTATGTTAGCCGGGCAAAGGTGATAAATCACCAAATAGGGTTCTCATACCATATTCATATTGCATTCATTTCATTTAAAATTTAAGCTTTCACTCATTTCATTTAAAATACTCAAAATAATAAAAATAATAAAATGAAGAAATAATGTCATAAATCAAAATATTTTATTTAAACATCAAAGAATTGTTTTTAATTTACACACGCGAAATATAAAAGTTGCTATTGATGATTTGAAAAATGTTATTGGCGAGATTTTGCACCAGATCTCTACGAAAATCTCCTGCTGGTGAAAATGATGCCCGCATCAAATTTTCGTGACGTATGTACTTTAATTGTGCGTTTTTATGTATTTTTTAATATAATGTTCAAGCCAATTAAAAATTATTCTTGGTAATAAGAAGTTCTCATTGTCACCTTCATAGGTACTTGATGTGAAAATTAGAAAGAAATCCGTCAAAAAATTTTTGAGTTATGCTTGACAAAAAGTTTTAATATCTACTACAGCATATATGCTAGGAAAGTAATATTTCGCTGTGTATTAAGTCTTCGCTTGGTTCAGACAATAATACTAGCAAAATCCGCGGCTTTAGACACGTTGTTGTTGAAATATAATGAAAGTAGTATTTTTGTTCGCACTAAAATGAAGTGAACATTATATTGTAATTGATATATTAAATGTATTACCAATAAAAGATTGATTAAATAAAAAAAAAAATAAATATGCAGTTTTAATCATTTGTATCTTTTCACATAAGTAACTGCGGATAATTTTTAAGGAATTATCTATATCTATTTTAAGGGGCAGTATTTACATACAGGGCTACGAAAAGCTTTATTCAGAAGAAAATGTACATGATGAAAGTTAAACAATTTAATATGATTTCGACAAAATGACGTCATTTTTAGGTGCGTTCGTAATTATATAAATACGTAGCACCTATTGTCGTCGCCTGGTCCGTCAGTCCGTCTGTCCGCATATAACATCGCAAAAACTACCCAACCGAATGGTTTGAAATTTAAGATATATTATCTTTGCAGAATTTTGTCGAGTCATTTCAAATTTTATGAAAATCGAATCAAAACTTTAGAAGATATTAATAAAAATATTTATTAAGAAATTTGAATTTCTTAAAAAAAATCGGTGCTTTCTTGTTATAGAAGCTTCCGAGGTTTAATCGTCCAGCGACCGAGATACTTATTTTATGACAGAAATTAATCTGCAGACGATATGATTCATTTCACAGAATTAAAAATCATCAAGATCTGAATACGAGGTATATCCACAAAGTAAGTTCCGTTTGGTTATATAAAAAGTACGTGTACAGATACAAAAAAAAATATTTATTGTGTAAAAATCTACAACTGTGAAACTACTTTTCTACATATAGTTTCCGAAATTTTGTATGCACTTGTCGTAGCGTGTCACAAGGTTTTGTATGCCTTCTTCATAGAAGGTTGCCGCCTGTGTTTTCAACCATCGTGATCGTGAGATTTGCGGAAATTCCATAGCAAGAGCACTAATTGTAAACTTACGGTTTTGCTTAACCTTCTCTTCAATTGCGTGAACCAGTTCATCAGTAACCAAAGACGAGCGTCCACTTCGTTCTTCATCGTGCACTTGATCACGTCCTTCATTAAACTGCCTGACCCATCTTCTAACCATTGAATCACTCATAGCATTTTGCCCGTAAACCTCGCAGATTTGCCGATAAATTTAACTTGGTTTAACTTTCTTTGCATTGAGAAAGCGAATCACAGATCTGATTTCACAAGCGGTGGCATTTTCAATTAAGGCTGACAGTCTAAAGAAGCACTACAAATAACACGTCGGCAGCAGTGATCTGAAAATGGCGTACATTTATTCTCCTTCAATCAGAGAGTCATAACTTTCGCGCATGCTCGGAACTGCGATCGCAGCGCTGCTGCGGATAGAAATAGAAACGGAACTTACTTTGTGGATATACCTCGTATTTATATAACTAGTTATAGTACGAACGCACCTCATTTGTAACATTTGACGTACAATTTCCAACTTGTTAATTAAGTTTTCTTCCTCTGCTACTGAAATTTATTCCTCGATAAAAGAAATGTGAAAAGGACATTATGTGCAATTGCTCACTAATTTGGCATGTAGAGAAAAATTAACGTTATTTGTATAGTAAATAAAATGTTAGAAACAATACATATTTTCTTTCCAAATGGTTAACTTGAAAAGTTGATCTTTTTTCTTGGATTTTTTTATTCAACTTTTTATTTTTTTCTTAGAGAGTGAAGAAAACGTCAAAGAAACATGGCAATGAGATTTAAAACCGTTTTCTGAGTCACGATTTTGGAAACAAATGTACCATATTCTTCCTATTCCTGAAGGCCAAGACCTGATAAATTCATATTTATTAATTTTCAATAAAATATTAACAGAAAGGATCGTTTAATAAGAACCGACAACTCTAATAAAGATTTATATTTAGAACGCTTCAACTCAAGAAATGCAAAAAATAAAAATTTAGCATGTGAAATCCAAAGTTAAAGTCATTGTGTAGTCTTTTCTTTTCAATAGCATCTCAACAATTACCAAAACTTAAGATATACAGGGAACATCTGCATACACTGCAAAAAAAAAAAAAAAAAAAAAAAAAAAAATGTTGATTTTACAGTATAATACTGGCACCCCAGCTGCCAGTATTATACCGTAAAATTAACAGTAATAAACAGTAAAATAAGCAGTAAATACACTACCGCGCGTTAGTGTATTACTGCTTACTTTACTGTTTATTACTGTTAATTTCACGGTATAATACTGGCAGCTGGGTTGCCAGTATTATACTGTAAAATCAACAATTTTTTTTGCAGTGTATTAATGTGTCTCCGCTTAAGACGTATTTCCGGTCATTGGGGGCAATTTCGTTTCCTCACCATTCTCTATTAGAAATTAATTTTAACGACATCCCTTAATGCGTACTATGCATCGTATAATGCGGGCAAGTTTTTCACAATTTCCTGTCAGAACCTAAAGACACTCGTTTTGCACATTACTTTTTAGGTGCGTTCGTCTGTCCGTCCGTCCGTCTGTCTGTCCGTCCGTCCGTCTGTCTGTCCGTCCGTCCGCATATAACAACGCAAAAACTACCCAAACGAATTGTTTGAAATTTAAGATATATTATCCTTGCAGAATTTTGTCGAGACATTTCAAATTTTATGAAAACCGAATCAAAACTTTAGAAGATATTAATAAAAATATTTATTAAAAATTTTGAATTTTTTTAAAAAACTCAGTGCTTTTTTGTTACAGGAGCTTTCGAGGTTGAATCGTCAAGCGAAAGAAATACTTATTTTATTACAGAAATTAATCTGCAGATGATATAATTCATTTCAGAGAATTAAAAATCATCAAGATCTGAATTTTTATATAACTAGCTATAGTACGAAAGCACCTCATTTGTCACGTTTGACGTACAATTTCCAACTTGTTTAAAAAGAAATTTCGTTGCGATACCTTTTATCGAGAGATCAAGAAATTGTTAGTGATACCGGTGAAGAGAAAGATAACATTCCACATCCGACAACATGAGAGGTTCAAACAATGCTGCCGGATGTTCGCCGTTATTACCAATCAAAATCTGATGTAACAGTTTTTAAATGTTTGGAGTGTTAGAAAACAATGCGGTAAAAAGATTGCTTGCTACATTATCGCAAAGAAGGGTGACTTAATAGTTTAAATAAATTTAAATTATGTAAGTTCTACAATTTATTTGTATATTTTGTTTGTACTGAGTAATTTGTTCTTTTGTATTAAGGCGGTATTAAAAAAAATATATATATATTTTTCCACACTCAACTCAAAATTTTGAGACACATTTTCAGACTCATTATTAAAAGTAACAACAGGAAATTTGGCGGCGTGATTTATAAAGACATTTATAAGGGCCCCATGTTTTTATTTTTTGTTCAATTAGAAATTGATTTACAGACAATTATTTTCATAGTACGATAATTTTCTTTTGTTTCCAGCGCTATCGCTTCGGGAAATTCGGTTCGAAATGTCCACTTTGACAGTACTTTTTAAAATATATTCTGCCTTTATCAAAAAATCGAGACTATCCGGACATTATAAAGTTTCTGAATAAGAGAACCTGCCAGTTGGATGCATTTTAGAGCAAAAATGAATTTACGAATGTGTCTCAAAATAAGCAGTTTGGATTTTAATACACCCTTAACAATAATGCCACTAATTTGCATTTTTTGAAAACTAAAAATACTAAATTAAAAGAACGTTGTTTCTTTAAGCATAAACTTCTAATCTATTTAATTTCTTAAAAAAATTAATTTAATTGATTCAACTCAGGAGATTATTTTTATACCATTCAAATGTTTACATCGTTTAATTCAGACTTCGATTAGTGCGGATGAAAAATGGTCTCACTTGGACGTACGCACTAACGGGAATTCACTGTAATTAATTGCATTTTATTTCTTCCAAACAAAAAAAAATCACCATTCGTCATCTAAAAAAAGCTTAGCAATATCTGTATAATAAATCAAATATTGGAGAAACTGTATGCTTTTTTTTTTTTTTCTAAGCGGTTAATTTGAAAGGCCGATTTTTATCTTGGATATTTTTTTCTTAATTTTTAATTTTTCCTCACTTAGTGAAGGGAAGTTCAAAGAAACAAGGCAATGAAATTTAAAATATTTTCCCGCTTCAAGCTTTTGGATGTCAGGTGTATCGTATTCCTCCACAGAGCCCTGAAAAATCCATGTTTATCAAATGTTGTTATATTTCCTTCAATAATTTTTTTATTGAAAAGTCATCTGCATATTAAGAATTCGAATTATTTCATATCTGAAAAGAAATTCGGCTTCTCTCAGACGACATTTTTCGAACGCTTTGAGGCCACCATTCAGCGCGCTGGTGCGAGGCTAGGTCACGGTCGCAGTGAATGGTTGAAACTGAGTCGGTACAAAAACTGTCTGCTGTCAGTTACCGTCCACCTTTTCGCTACGAACGCTCGCAAAGGACGGAACGCTCAGGAACGCTGCACTTCGGACACATTTTATAAAACTTGGGAAATACCAGCAGAGCGGAAGATGTATGCTTTTATACTACTAGTTGCTTTAGCTTATGTTGGTAAGTTTTGAATAAACATAAATATTGTATTCAGAAAGTATTCTTTGGATTAATGAATTATGAATATATACGGGAAATTTCTGTGAAAACACTAGAACGTTATCTCCTAAAAACTCAAATGACCACTTCGCCATGAATTGTTCGGTTAGATATCGAGAGTAAACTTTATAAAATGATATTAATATTTAAAAAAAATTCTCAATTGATAAAAGGAAAAATCCTGAAACCAGATAGATTTTACCCTTAAATTATATAAAGCACACCTTTTTCTTCGTTTCTTTCTCCCTTTTTCCTTTAAAAGAAAAAAAATAAAAAAATTTTAATTTGTTGTTTTTTGTTAAACGTTAAAAACGTTTGTTATAATAAAATAGTGTTGAGAAATATTTTCCTATACAGTTTATATTTTTCTTCGAAGTGAGACAGTATAAAATATTTTGCAGCTTGACGCAGGGATTTAACGAAATGATTGTATTGGATATAGACAGCAGTTCTTAATCTATTAGTTATCCGGGATCCTACTTAGTATTTCCTCAGTTTTAGCGGACTATCAAGATTCGAGAACAAAATTACTCATATTCTTTAGAATATCAAATAAAGGATATATAAACTAATAGAAATATATAAACTATACGGTATTTTTAAACGCTCTTTTATTTTTTCCCTTCAATTTATTTACAAGATTTTTATTATATTTTTCGTAAGAGAAAAATTTTACATTGAACGCGAGATCTTCGCGGATACCCTGAAGACGTGCTGCGGACCCCTTGTAGCCATCGGACCACAGTTTAAAAGCCCCTAACATAGAGAAATTGTTTTCTCCGTACCACTGTAAATTTCATCCCCATCTTCTCAAACGCATTATTCCGAACTGTAACCAGCATCCCTTAAAATTATAGTGCTGCCATCTACAACATAAATTCAAAAACACTAGAATAGGTTTCTTTATAATTTGGATTTCAGAATGAAGGCATTGTAGAAAAGAAAGTTTTACAGGAATTACGCGGTGTAATATGTTGTTGAAGTTAGCAGTTGTAAAACGTTTCGAACAGCTGGGAAAATTATTTATCAATTAGTATTTTTATTTATAATATGTTTTTATCATTGCATACTTGTTATTTTAGTATAATCTAATTATTTATTTGGATATCTTGAAATTATGGCTGCTCGTCAGTAAACTTCCCGATTCTCCTCGCTAATGTTAATCCTATGGGCGTAGTATGCATTCGTATATTTAAAATATCTCTTCAGGAAATTAATATGTTTAACTTCTGTTTCTTTGTACTGTTCTTAAAGGACGTCTCTTTTTTTCTTAGTTATCAAAATATTTCTAAAATATGTGCTTAATTTATAATTGTATGTGTTAAAATCTTAGCGAAACTGAATACGATTTTAACACTTCACTAAAATTAAGTATATATTTGAGAAAAAAATTGACAACCAAAAAAAAAAAAAAAAAAAGATTCTTTAAGAAGTGTACAGGAAAACAGAAGTTAAAAATATTAATTTCCTGAGGAGATATTTTAAATATACGAATGCATCCTACGCCCATAGGATTAACATTAGCGATGGGAATCGGGAAGTTCACTCACGAGCAGCCATAAATCCAGAAATGAGTTTTTAAATAGTCATTCAATTATCTTATTGAAATATTTCAAAAAGTAATGATTTTAGGCTTTCCGTCTTTATTTATAAAATATAATTCTTGTTTAGTATTAATAATACACTCATATTTCAGTAATTAACTTAAAAACGCGATTATAGAAAAGTAATTATAACCAAAATTCTTCTAAACTATTATCATAGGGATATTATCATATCTTAGAGTGCTTTTAATGTTTTTTCGGAATAGCTATTTTAAAAATATATGTTATAGTCATTGAATAGTGTTTTAAAGCTCAAAATTTTTAAAAGAAAATTGAATGTCAATATTTAAAAAATTATTGCGAAAAAATATTAAATATTTTTGTATTAAATATTTTATAAATATTTGCAATATATTTTTAACTTTTTAGCTTCTAATTAAAACTATATATATTAAATAAACTACATTTGTTTAATTTCTTTAGAAATAGTTCAATCTCTTCATAAATATTGATTTCGTTATTAACCCTACAACTAAAACCTGGGAATGTAAAATTTCAAATTGCCACGATTTTATTTATTTTTATTTTTATGAATGCATAAATGATGCGTATTCTGCGTGTAAAATATTTCTGTTAATTTTCACAATATAAGATAGTTTAATAATAATAATAATAATAATAATAATAATAATAATAATAATAATAATAATAATAAAGATATGAGGGAGCGATTCACTCCATTTAAGTGCTCATGATAATTCCATAATGTGTTTGAGACTAATAAGGAGGACTTCCATGATGATTGATGAGGAGAATCCTCCTTTCCCAATTCTCCTCACTCATCTTTAGTGATGACGAGAAATAAATTTGACATCTGTATGCAAATATCATATATAGATCTAAATTTTTTTCGGAGCTACGAGTCCTTGAATTGTCGATCTCGTTGATTTCTCGTCATCATTAAAGATGATGTGAGGGAGATTAGAAAAGAATGATTCTCTCCTCTATTTTAGCAAAATATTTTGTGAATCGAAAAATTTTTAATGCCATTTTATGAATTGAATTTTTATGTCTTGTTTATTTTTTTTATATAAGTGCAATAAAAAAATCGCTTTCGAGGGAAAGTTTTAGTTATTCTTGCCGATAGCGAAACCCATTTTAACATGGAAGGAAATAAAATGAAATAAAGGGATTACGCATTACTACTACTTAATATAATTATCAAAATTCGGATTTTACTATCACAAACTGGACGTCCATTGTCAACATTCTGCTTTTATAAAAATTGTCTTTTTAAATTTTAAATATTTTTTAGAAGACGCGATAAATTTTAGAAATTTACTAAGGTATAAAATTGTTGTGGTTTTAATAATATTTAAAATTGAAGAAATAATAGTTTTTGAAAACACAGTACATTGTTCAGGGCATCAAATTTCTGATTGTGAAAATCAAATTTTGATAATTATATTAGTTAAAGCTTCTCAGTAGTCAGGCAGTAAGTTCTCCTCTGTTAATCCTATGGACTTGGAATGCATCCGTATTTTTCAAACATCTCCTCTGAAAATTCAAATGTTTAACATTCTTTTTTCTCTATGCTCTTCTTCTTGAAGAGTGTTTCTTTATTTTTTTTATTTGACATAATGTTTCTAAAATATATACTTAATTTTATATTTTAAGTATTAAAATCGAATTGAAGCCGACTAGTTGTAAACTAGAGTTTAACACTTGAAATAAAACTATGTATTTTAGAAACATTTTTCCAAATAAAAAAGAAAGACCCTTCAAGAAGAACATACAGAAAAAAAGAAGGTAAAAATTTTAATTTTCCGAGGAAAAGTTTAAAAAAAAAGAACGGATGCATTACAAGAACATAGGTTTAACATTGGAGAGGGGAATTTGCGGTCTGACTGATAACATTCCTTAATCCCTTGCCTGTGACGCCCGATCTCAGTTCGGGCTATGCAAATGCACCATTTTTCGAATACCCGACCTGAGTTCGGTCAAGAGAAAATTTGGTGTTTCAATTCCGTGAAGCCCGAAATTCGGGCTTCACGGAATTGAAACACCAAATTTTCTCTTGACCGAGCTCAGGTCGGGTATTCGAAAAATGGTGCATTTGCATAGCCCGAACTGAGATCGGGCGTCACAGGCAAGGGGTTAATGTGTAATCCTGTGTTTAAATTTTCGCATAGGTTAACATGAGATTCCACATTCTGTTTCTGTAAAGCGTTCCCTTACATGGCTGTGAAATGTAAATAAATCTTAAATTATGTAACTTTTTTTTATTTTAATTTTTTAATTGCATGTTTCATATTATATTCAGATGTTTCTGAATGCACTATTTTAAATCTTAAAATAATACGACAGAAAAACAACTGTGTAACTTTTAAACTTCTAGCAAAACGAGTATTTCCAAAGACATTTCATTTTTAGCGCGAAATATATTTAAACCTAAATGCAACAATTTTTTTAATTACCTTGTGATGCCATATGAAATGATTTAGTTAATTCATATGTGCATATTTCTATTTTTAAACTTTTTAAAGCATAATGGTTATTACTTAATGACATTTTAAAATTAAAATTTAATATTGATTACTTTGAAGTAAAAAGTTCAAAAAATAAAATTGTTAAAGTACGAATTTTAAAATCAGATATTTTAAATTTCAAATAAAATTTTGCGTCAAATTTTGTAATAATTTTCTTTTTTTTTTTTTCAAAGCAATTTATCATAATTATAATTATAAGCATTATAAAATTTAATTAAAATGGCGTAAAATGGCGATTTCTAATTAAAAACTATTAAACTCTAACTAGAATTTTAATCATAAAACCAATTACACAGCACAACACACTTTTTCTCCCTTTAGCTAGGACTAAATTTTCTTAAAATACTTTTGGCTGAAATTCACAAATTTAACTTTAGTTTTGTTTCATCACATTAAGCTTTATTTTAATATAAAATGCAATTTTTTAATGCATTTTTAAAGAAATTTTAAATGTACGCTCTTATTTTTAAAAAAAACTACATATATCGGCTTTTAAGTGTATAGATGATTATATTTATGGTAATACTGCCTTAAATGGAAATTTCTTAAACCCGGCGAAAAAATTAGTACTATTTAATTGATGGTGTACTTGCTAAAACAGAAACCTGTCTAAAACGTAGTGTTTTCCCTGTCCTTTGCTATTTCGTCTTTGCAGGCTTTAATGTACTAAGAAAGTGCATAAATAATTTTAAAGATAGTTTATATTAAATGTTTACTTTATCATCAAATCTTCTGTAAAAACTGATAGGTTCGTTATTGCATAATTCAATATTTAAGTATTCAATATATATTCATATTATAATATTCTTTATGTTTAAGTATATTCTTTATCAAAAATTACACGTGGAAGAAAATATCTTACTGTATAATTAGTCGCTTGCAGCGCACCAGATTACTTAAAACAAACTAGATTTATTCAAAAGACAAAAACTGCTTTTTCTTTAAAGAGAAAAAAATACTGCGCTATGTTATTTATAATTTAATCTATTAAATGGCTTGTTAACCATAATTATACTAATGAAACGGTCTTTATCGTGCCGGTGTTATTTAATGCACTATTTGCTACATCCGTACATTCTATGCAAATATATTAAAATGAGCTCCCTCTATCAATTTATGTACCATATTTGTTTCAAATTTATAGTTACATTACGCGCTGTAGAACAAAGATGATGTTATCTTGCATTCATTTATACTTCGAGGGAAAAAAAAAAAGGTTTTCTATTATTTCGTGTTTATAATTATGCTATTAGACATGAAAGAATTCAAATTAAAAACTTTCCGCCAGTATAACCAGAATTCTAACCTAAGACCAATTATTTATAATTTAATATATTAAATGGCTTATCCACTATAACTGTACTAATGAAAAATCTGTTATCTTGCACTTGATTCGATGCTCTGTTTGATACGTCTGTAATGTTTCAGACAAATATATTAAAATGAATTCTCTTTGTCTAATTACATGCGACATTTGTTATAAATTTACAATTATATTATGCACTGTAGAACAAAGTTGATTTTATCTTACAGTCATTTATGACTTCACAAAACTTTGAAAAAAAAAAGTCTCTGTTATTTTCTCAACGTGTAATTACACTATTAGAAAATAAAATAAAAGAAAGATGTAAGGAGGTAAAAGTTGTAATGGAGAGAGAGTGACAGATTTCTTATGTAGGTCACCTAACCAGTTTCGTGACTTCTCAACTTGATATTAGTTTATTCTGAAGGAAAATAAAAAAATAAAACATCAATAACATCACCACGAGAAGACAACTTTTTGACCTTGTAAAAAACTGAAGCCAGTCTGTGGTTCTGAATTTAAAATTTTGGGGGAAAGAGGGAGGAGGTACTTGGGTGAAATGTTTTTTCCCTTTTGCCTCTAAAAATCCAGTTTTATTCTTGTTTTTATATCTTGTAAAACGGTTTTCCATGGTTTAGTAACCTACATTTTAAGTTTTTCCTGCTTTATTCACATTCTTCGAGTAACCTAAGGCTGTTTTTTAAAAAAAAATTCTCCGTTGAACAACAAAAGTCTTTCTGACACATTCACGGAATCATTTTTTACACATGAAAGATTGAGACATTACTATTCTAAATATTTTTCATTTCAAGTTAATAATATAATTTTTTAACAACTCTTCAAGTGCTTTCGAATCGAATAGAATTTTTCGTTTTGTATACCCTGAGCAACTCCACCCCCACCCCTGTCTACTATTATTTTAAAATAGTGTAAAGTGTTCTTGTTATAATTTTAATTACGCAATAGATAATACATTTTTTAAAAAATAAATTACATCAATTATAAAAAAGATTTTCATTTTAAAAAATACCTTTAAAATGTTCATTGATTAGGGAAAATTTCCAAATTCTTCAAATTTATTTCGAAATTTTCATTTATGTTCTTAATTTTAAAAAATACTAAAAGGTAATTAAACAAAAAAATTTAGTTGTTTCCAACGTTATTTAAAATTAAATCGTGAAACGAAGTTATCTTCTCGTGCTAAATATTCAACATAGGGTGTTCGTAAGCTGTCTTTATAAAATAAGAGTGTGGATGGTATACCTCAAGACGATAATGTTTGTATAGGAAACCAGCGTAAAAACCACTTATTCTGTCAAAAATACAGGGTATCTCGCTCCAAGCGGAACCTGGATTTTCGTTAAAACTTTGATAACATGAAAGATATCTTAGCCTCGTATTCAACAGACTTTGTTTGTGTGAAATGTGATGGCATCACAGGAAATGCTGGAAGTGTCCTGCAACTCATTGTACTATCTGCTACATTCTGAATTGTGAAACGTCTATTTCAGTATAGTATGGGGCTAATGAGACCTTTTCCAGCATTTCTCGTGATGTTTCCATGTTTCATATACAAAGAAAAATTGTTATGTGGCTAATATCGTTACAATATATTCATTATTGTTAAAGGTGTTCTCGAAAATCAGGGTTCGGCTTGAAGTGAGACATCCTGTATGTGCTGCATAAGTGATTCGCGACCTTGGATTCCTATAGAAAAATTATTCGTCTTTATGAGTACTATCACCTTTCTTATTTTGTAAAGCCAGTTTGCGAACACACTGTGTATAATGCTTCTAACCTTTAAGAGTTAGATCGTTTTAGTCTGATAACGTATTTTATATGGTAATTTTATTCGGGATCTAAATTGTAGTTGGTATTTTACAATTCCCTTTTCGAAGAAAAAATATGTACTGTGTACTAATGGCATAATTTTTAATCTATTATTTTTGAAATGGTTCAGTAGTTGTTGAATTCGGTGAAAGCAAGGATAAAGGGGTCGCAATATTTGCTCGTTGTAACAATATGTAGCTTTTCCTCGCAATAATGCATGTTTGAACGTTTAAAATTACCCAGTTTAAAATTTTGTATTATAAAGGTGAAGTAAAATTATGTTGTTCAATTAAATTATTGAAATTTTCTGCATAACCACTCTTACAAGGTGCAACTTTAGATTCCTAAATTACCATTATGAAATTTAATTATTAATTATAACTTAACAATTATTTCCATATATTTTTTTTAATTTTTTTTAATTTGTTAATTAAAACAAATGATGCAGAAGTAGTGTAGTAGTAGAAAAAGTGTAATATAAGACTTATAATACCCTATATTACATATTTATTTAAATGACATTTTATATAAGTTATCTTCCTTTTAACTTTTCTAGTGTCATTTTCACATTATTATACTTTTCTTGTAATTAAATTGTATAAATTTAAGAAACGAAATTTAAATGTAACAATTACTGTTTGCTTTTTTGTTGTTTTAAACAAGTTCAGGGTGCATACAGTTTTACCGAAAATTTTAAATAGAATACTTCCCTTTATTTAATCGCAGGAAAATATTTCAGACTCTGTTACGAGACAAGGAAATTAAAAATTCTGCTACTTAAAAATTAAACAGAAATTTTCTAATCTTAAATACTGATGCCATCCTTGGAAATTCTAAGGAGTTAACGCAGCTTGCAAGTTATAAAATCATTTAAAACAATTGACTATATGAAGAATAATCTCTTGAAAATAATTTAATTAATTTTAATAAAATTTAAAGACAGGCATAAAATGATACATTTTGCTTAGGAAAAGTAAAAAAAAAAAAAAAAAAAAAAAAAAAAAAAAAAAAAAGTTAGAGTTTGTAAAATTTTGTTCATTTAAGCGAGTTTGTCTCATCACAATAGTTTTCACAATATATTTTAATATTAAACTAACTTTTTTTTGCTCGTTAAAGCAGAGTTTCATGATATCTGAGCTCGTTATAAATGACTTAAACTGTATTATAAATATATTAATTCGGGGCTGAGATTCAATATAAATATTTATTTTTAAATCTCAAATAGTACTTAAACGAAGTCTAATGATGTTACTTAAAAGTACAAAATAAATTTCAGTAACTTAGGGCGTTTTATTGTAAATTTTCATCTGGTCATAAATGTATGACCACATCTATAATATCTATGAAAAAATTAATTTTATATATATTTTCAATGAACTATTAACTTTTAATCAACGAATTATTAACTTAAGCAAACTTTATTTGGAAAAAAAAATGTCGTGTTCTACTTCTCCTATCAAAACGATTTTCCCTTTCTTTTCATCTACAATTTACCTACTCTCTGGTTTCATTTCAAGTTTCTTTTTTTTTTTCATTTCACTGAAAATTTGTGCCAGTTATTCTAAGCAGTAGACGGATTTAGGCTTTCGATATGGCATCTACTTTACTTTGCAAATAACACAGTTCTACTACCCCATTCAAGACAAGACGTGGTAAGGCAACAATTATCCTCAAAACACCGATTCTAGATTACGAAGAAAAAAAAAAACATAAAAAAAAAAAAAACGCGTATAAAATAAAATAAAAAGTTGGAGAAATTACCCTTGTATGTTTACTCGAGCGAAACCGTTAAAATCGCGGTTAACCTTGCATTACAAATCATTGTTGTCTGCAAAGCCTAGCACTGCCTTCTCTATTGCCACCTCGGGCTAACAAACTTCAACCATAATCGTTAGGGGTTAAGACTCTGTTTGCACAGGCGATTATAATTCATTTAGCCATTCTTTTCTTTTTTCGTAAATTCTGCGAAAATAGAAAATTTGTATTTAATCAGTCGGCTTTAACCGGTTTATTTATCCCCCACAACCGTTGTCATAATTGAATAAATAGGCTGCATCTAAAATTAATCTTCCACAAAGAATAATTTTATTTTTGTTTCACATTGTTTATATAGGTGGACATTTCATTTTGATTTTCAAAAAGAAAAAAATTAAGGATAGATATATAGAGAAAATTTGAGGTGTTTTGCTTCATAAAACGGTTCATTCAAAATTTTATGAACATAAATATAATTAGAAATGTTTTTGTCAGGGTGTTATTTTCTTTTGTGGCTTCATGATTGCATTCAGTCCAAATTTTCCCTTCTTTTAATTATAATCTAATAGCAAAACGATATTGATTCAATATTGTTTTATTGGCTATATCTTAGTCAATATTGCCAACAAATATATATTACTATTATGTCTGTCTTGGCAATATTGACATGAAGTTTTGCCCTACATTGCGATTTTTACATTTTGTCGACATTAGTACTATGTTGGCAAGAAATATTTTGCCATTTCATCACAAATACTTCCAATGTAAAATCAATGTTAGCATTTCCTTTTAAGTATTTTCGATTAATGCAATATTGGTCCCAGTATAACTAATATAGCCAATATTGGTTACCTACTAAAAATATGTTATTGTAAAATCACGTTTGAAAAGACTGTGTTCAAAGCAATATCCCGTTTTAATCAAATGTCATAGTGGCATAGGTTTTCTTTTATTTATACAATCTCTCATTTGTAAACACAAATGATTATATACCTTTTTATTTAACTCTTCATTGATCCAGAATACTTCAACTAACAAAATAAAAACATTTAAAAAACATATTTCTTTAACATTGTTAGTAATAATTATACTTTTATACTACATGTATTATAGTTTGGCTGTTTATTTAAAAAGATACCTTTATTAACAAACTTGTTTTTTGAACCCTTACACAATAGAAGCATAACACAATATCACTCGTAAAAATAGACAACAATAAAAAAAAAAAGGAAACATGAATTCAAGGACATGCTTGTTTAAAAATATAAACAATGCTTAACACCAGCATAAAAAAAAAGTATGCAACTAGTCACAATATGTTTTCCTTGTTTTAGCTTTGATTGTCCTTAGGAGCTTTTAGAGTTTGTCAGCACCAGTTTTTTGCAACGAACGAGTCTATCCACAAAAACAAGGCTGTCACCAAAAAGTCCCACTTGCAGAACGTTGACCGGATGGGTGTAACCTGTGTTGCATACCCTAAAGAACATAAGAACATATTTTGTAGGTAGTTGTGACCTCATTATCAAGGGTAAAAACAAGAGAACCTCGGTATTTTTAATAATCTGCATAATAAGTCTGGAAAGGACATAAATGATTTGAATTCTTGAAATATGATCTCGAAGGCCTTGAAAGTTAGTGATCATACCTGTAAGAAGATTGTCGTTAGATAACTCATTATGAAACTTGCATTTAAAAAAATTTTGGGCTCATTATTTAACCTAATTTTGTTCAAATACAAAATTAGTTAAACATTTTTATTTTGTCTTGCATTTTTGGAGCTAGGGATACTCCCTTTTAAATTTACTTACAAAATGTTAGGAGAATTTTAGCATTTTTAGTAATTTTTTTCGATTAACCTGTAAAAAATAAGTATTATTCTTCGAATTACGATCTTTAAGGCTATGAAGGTTTGTGGTCCTAACTGTAATAATATTTAGAACACGAGTTTCATTAGAAAAGTCATTCGAATTTTCAAATTTTAAATTCCTTTTGACTCATATGTAACTTATTTTTCTTCAGAGACAAAATTAGTTAACAACTTTATTCCCTTGGACTGTGGAAATTTCTTTTTAAATCTGCTGAAATGATATTCAGTATTTTTAGTAATTTTCCTGATAAACCTGGATAAAATGTGCATGGATATGTAAAATGTGATCTTTAAGGATGTGAAAGTTTGTTGTTCTAATTGTAATAATATTTAACATAAGAAGAGTTTCATTATAAAACTCATTAGATTTCTCAAATTTTAAATTTCTTTTAGCTCATTATTTAACTATTTTAATTCAGAGACAAAATTAGTTAACGTCTATGCTTTGGGGTTTTTTTTTTTTTTAACTGGAGGAATTCTTTTTAAACCTGCTTACAGAGTGTTAAGAGAGCTTCAGTATTTTCAGTAATGTTCCTGATAAACCTATATAAAATATACATGAATCCCTGAAATAAGACTTTTAAGGGTGGGAAAGTTTGTCGATCTAATTGAAAGGAAATTTAACATAAGAAGAGTTTCAATAAAAAACTCATTAGATCTCTCAAATTTTAATTCATTTTGTATTCATTATTTAGCCTATATTTTTTTATTAAAGATAGAATTTTATAGCAACTTTATTGTGTTTTACTTTTTCAGGGGTGGGAAATATAACTTTTTAAATCCCTTTATAAAAAGTCATGAAAATTTCAGTACTTAAATAATATTCATAATAAGTCTAGAAAGACGTAAATAGTTTGCAATTTTTGAGATCTGAAATGTTTGTGACGTTTTACGAGTAAGAAAATTTACCTTTACAAAAACAACATTAGGAATCTTCCATTTTAAATCTCTTTATGGTCTCGTTATTTAACCCATTTTTCTTAAGAGGGGAAATGCTTAACATCTGATTTTGTTTCTTTTTTTACTATGCTCGGAAAATGCGTTTCCACTGTGCAAATAATATGTCAAGAATTTGAATATTTGAAAGCGTAGCCTAACAAATTATATAATAATAATAAGCGAGAAAGCAAATGGATATCAGTAAAATGAATTTCCAGAAAAACATTTTCTTAATTTAAATATATATGAGGTTCAAATAAAATGCTTGATGTAGAATGTAATTTGATAGGAATAATTATTAAATTTATTTCGAATATAGAATATATTCGATCATTAGAACAATTTAGATTGAAGCATAGCTTTCCCAATGCATTTCAGAAAATTTCTTGAATATTTGTTTATTCTCAAGAACACAAACAATCACAGAGTACAAGGTGTATCGGTAACGAAAACCTTGACATGTGTGTTAGAGCAATTATTATTATTATTATAAACACAAGTAATAGAAAATTTTTATAGTTGTTTTGAAGAAAAAATTCTTAAGAAGTATTTTCGGGGTATAGTCTCTACAAGACTGTAATACAACTGTATGCTTTGTTCAGATGAATTTAATGAAAAAATAAATAAAATAAAAGGGAAAAAAATAAAAAATGCCCGCTCACAATACACAATACACATACACACTGGTAATTGTGGAAATTCATAAATAAATCTCCTCCAACATTTCTTCTAAATTCTTCTAAAGGCACTGTCTTTTTTTAAAGTTTTTTTAAACATCTATTCAATATGGAACTATGTCTTGTTAAGGGAAGCGTATATAGAGTGATTTATTTTCGACTAGGCTCGCAAAGCCCAAACCTTGGGCACTAGAATTTCAGAGAGTCCCAAACCTTCTAAGCTCATTTTAAAAAAAGGCTTTGAGATGGTGATATAATATTTATATCAAAATTTGATGGATTTATTTAAAGTTCAAGTTATTTATAATGCTTAATAATCTTTTAAACTATGTGCAAGCTGCAAACACCCAGCTTTAAATGTATACATTTTTATGAATATTTTAAATTAATAAGAATATGGTGCCTCCAAATTCATGATATACCTTAGGCCCCAAACAGTAAGTTGGGCTCTGCATATGTATCCACCTCTCACATACCTCAATGATGACCATTTAAAGATATATCTCGAGGGGTTTTCTGAAGTATTTAATCACCCTTCTGTCATCCTTCAACTAAATCTTTTCTGGTGGGAATCGAGAATTTTCCAGCCACGTTTACTTTATGCATAGAAGTACGAGTACATATTGATGAGACACACAGGCACCATTTTGTAGAGGGTATGGAACCCTCGGAATTTGACTTTGAAAAGTTTCAGAAAGGTTACCTTCGCTGCAAGGCCATCAAATACAGAGCGCAGTAAAGGTCGAGCCTTAGCGGTCATGAGATTCTTAACTCCTTTGCATATTGCTCAATAAGGAGGCGGATCCATGGTTATCAAAAATGTTTTTCAAGCAAGAATAACAAGACTGATGGATAAAAAAAAAGAAGCAATTATTCTTAAACTACAAATTAGTAATTTTTCATGCATGTTTTTTTTTTCTGAAAAATAACCCCAGGCTAAAAGTACATTAAGAAATGGGATCTGTAATTGATTTTATCTGGTACGGCAATTAGAAAATGTAGCTTAAACTTTGTTTTTGCAACTGTTATAGTTATTTCAGAAAATGTTTAATTTAAAAATAAAATAAACAAGCAGCCATTTCTTTCTTCATTCGCAGTGCATGACAGTCTGTAATACAAAGACGTATAAGGTTTTCTGTCAGGAGATAGTGACAAAAATGTTCGGCATGAAGAAAATTTTCTATAGAGGTTTTACGATATTTTTGGGGCTCTAAATACTTTGAATTAGTCTGAACAAAAATAAATAATGCAAATGAATCTATAGTTCCAATATAGTTCCAATACTATAGTTCCAATTAGTGGAAAAATTATTTGCATTTTAGGGTTTTATTTCAAAATTGTGTTAGCCTTTTGTTCTTTCTATATCCCTATTCTATGATGATGTTAATTGGCAACTAAAAGTGCAAAGTATATCATTTTAAAATTCTATGAATACTATTAAACATTGGTATTTATTGTAAGATTGTTTAATTTATTTGTACTTTTGTACAACAATTACTTTTATTATAGTATGGTTGAGGCTTCTGCCTTCTGGCTCAGGCTGGGACTTATCGCGTTTCGCTCCTTTTCAATACATTTTTGTGTGCTAAAAATATTACTCTTTTTTAATTGAACAAATATTGCATACCTTAATTTTAACGTTATCTATGTTGCAATGTAGCAAATTACGCAATATTCTACACATACTTCAAAATAATCTCGATTTATATACATTTCTAAAATTCAACTATTGCATGCATGGCAATTATATAAAGATATTTCACATAATAATAGGATCTTGGAATACCGTTCAGTGCTTTTTTAAACTCCCATATTATCATCTAGCGGAAAATGTATGTAACATTCTAAAAGAGGCTAAAATACTTTCGAGTAAAATCTTCTACTTTAGCCATTTGATTTCATACACACTTCATATTAATCTTGATTCATAGACATTTCAAAAGTTCACCTCTCATAACGTGCATAGTAATTATACAGTAAAACATATAAACACAAAAATTTCTGTATAACAGGACCCTGCCTTAAATGAAAATTTTATGGTCCTGGCGAAAAAATACAGTTACAATTATAAGAGACGTTGTACCTGTTAAAAGGGAAAACTATCGAAAACGGAACATTTTTCTGGCTCCTTGCAATTCCGTCTTAACAGAGTTTATTGGATAAAGATATTTCCCCTTTTTTAAGCAGCAGACTCTTGGATTACCATTCAGCACCATTTTAAAATCTCAAATTGCTGTTTACCAAAAAAAAGTCTGTAAAACCCAATAGAAGATTAAAATACTTTAGTGTAAAATCAACTACTCTCACCGTTGGATTTCATACCCACTTCATACTAATCTCAATTCATACACATTTCAAAAGTTCAACTCCTATTACGCGTATGCTAATTACATACAGATATTTCACTTTTCTTCAGCAACAGTAGGATTATAATTTCGGAATACCGTTCAACGCCCTTTAAACTCTCAAATTACAGTCTAGAGAAAAAAGTATGTAACATTCCAAAAGAGGTTAGAATAGTTTCGTGTAAAATTTTCTACTTTCGCCTTCGAGAGGACAATAGAAGGAAAGAGCCTCTCTACTGTTTAGGTGTTAATGTTTAAATTACTTATTCGTGCAAAATAAAAAACTTTGTCGAAAAAGTAGGTCTTTAAGATGTAGGCGGAGGATGAATAGTTAAGGTGTAGTCACTATAATAGAGATACTACTAATATTAAGGTGTTCTGATGATGAAGTCATAAGTTATTGTAAATCTGTAAAGGCGTTCGTATGAGTCAAAGTAGAGTCTGCAGGGAGCTATAAGGGTTTTTTTTCTGAACAATTTGGGTGGTTCGTCAAAATGTTTGAGTCATCAAAGAAAGGGAGTTTTTTTAAGAAGTTGTGTAAATAGAACTTGTATAATCAATTCAAGCAACTCAGCCTCATTAAATTTCGTAACATGACGTCTAGTTATACTTAGCAAAAGATACTTAGTTTTAAAATTTTAAAATACAAGCTTTCATTTCCATTTTAATGGAATTCTTTAAAAACTGGTTAGAAAAAAGAAACAGTTTATCTCATACAATTGAGTATACCACATGTATGACCCACTTGCACTTATTAGATTTCCAGTTGAAATATTTTTCATAGTTTATTTATTTTTTTGTTTTGACGTTTTAAAAACCTTCTGTCAAAGCTTAATGCATGTTTTGCTCTTTTGACCGAACTAGTTAACCTCTTCCAACAACTAATAGATAATGGCTATTCAACAATGGCCGACCACAAAAGAATGAGATAAACAAGACAAGCCAGTTATGAAACAAAAGTTTTCAACACATGAAAAAAAATTTAAAGCAAAAATATTTCTCAATTACTTCTCACTTTTTTAATAGCTGCACTATTGCTGGAAAATCCACTTTTTATGACCTGGATTCGAACATAACCAGAAACGATAAGTGGTTGCGCGAGGAACAACCTGTTTCTGGTGAATCTCGTTATTCTGAAACTGAAATTAGATGTGGCACACGGAAAGACCTGGTCACTTCGATAATCGTTTTTTGCGACTAAAAATAAATTCCTCGTCAAGTAATATCTCATTCCTCGTATATATCTGAAAAAAAAAATCTTTACAAGCGTTAAAGTAATGAAGCTAAAAACAGACCACAAGTGTTACCACTTAATCGCGACAATTAAATAATTGAAACATAGAAACCACGATTACAGTTTCGAGAGCAAATTATAAACATGTCCTTTCCTCAAGTAGAGAAAAACTTTATTTTGAAAACTTTATTTTGAATTTTCAAGTAAAAGCAAGAGTTTCTGATGTAGATAGCAGACTACACTTTTGAAGTAGAAAGCATGTCTGATGGTAATATCAATCCATTGGTAATATTCAATGTAGAACTGAATAAATTGCATTGTGTTAAACCCGTCTGAGTTAACAGCAAACCATTTTTAACATTTATAGTTACGGTCACAAATCAATCTTTTCTAGAGATTTCAAAAGATATTTCTAATTAAGTATGTAAAACAAGCCTCATGGCGGGTTTTCTTGATATTTTCAAAAATCATTTCTGATAAAATGCAATAAACAAGATGTATGTAAACTGTCTAAAAGTTTAAATAAGAGGGGTGACCGTACCCATAAAGACGAACAATTATTGCATAGGAAACCAGAATCGGAGTCCATCTATTCAGCCAAAAATACAGGGTATCTATGAGCTAGTTGAACCCATATTATCCTTCAAAATTTTACCATCAATCAAGATATTTTAATCATATCTTCAACAGACTAACTTTGCTTTCTGTGCAAAGTGATGACATACATCACAAGAAGTGCTCAAATTGCTCTGTAATTCGGTCATACACCGTATATTCTGTCAACTATGTATTATCCGAGACATCTGGCTCAGTGTTGTTTGGATGGAAATAATATTCACTTACATCAATCTCGTGATGCCACCATATTTCCAGAAAACAAAGGAAGTCTGTTGAAAATATCGTTAAAATATTTTCATTGTTGACGAAATTTCGAACGAAAATACCGGTTCGATTTGCAGAGAGACATCCTGTATTTTTAACTGCGGAAGGGGGCTGTGACCATGATTTCCTATATAGAACTTGTTTATCTTTATGGGTATTATCACCCCTCTTACTTTGTTAAAACAATTTACGGACCGGACCACCTGTATATCTTTTTTAATCTCATATAAACCATTATTTCTCATAAAATAAATTTTAAACATCGTTTAACACATTTTTATTTCAATCTCGTGATGTCACCGCATTTCACAGAAAACAAAGTAAGTCTGTTGAAAATATCGTTAACATACCTTCATTACTGATAAAATTTTGAACAAAAATACCGGTTCAAATTGCAGTGAGATAGCCTGTATTTTTGGCTGCATAAGTAGATTGTGACCTTGGTTTACTATATAAAACTAGTTTATCTTTATGAGTATTATCAAATCATTCCTTTTATTCTATTAAAACAATTTATGAACACCCTGTATATATTTTCTTCATCTCATATAAACCAATATTTCTCATAAAATAATTTTTAATCGTTTTACACATTTTTTTTATTAAATCTCGTGATGTCACCACATTTCACAGAAAACAAAGTAAGTATGTTGAAAATATCGTTAAAATACTTTCAATATTGACAAAATTTTGAACAAAAATACCTGTTCAGATTGCAGTGAGATAGCCGGGATTTTTGGCTGCATAAGTATATTATGACCTTGGTTTACTATATAAAACTAGTTTATCTTTATGGGTATGTATCAAGTCACTCCTCTTATTCTATTAAAACAATTTATGAACACCCTGTATATATTTTCTTCATCTCATATAAACCATTATTTCTCATAAAATAAATTTTAATCGCTTAACACATTTTTATTTCAATCTTGTGATGTCACCACATTTCACATAAATCAAAGTAAGACTGTTGAAAACATCGTTAAAATATCATCATTATTGGCAAAATTTGAACAAAAATATACCGATACGTCTTGCAGTGAGACATCCTGTATTTTTGCTTGCAGAAGGGGTTTGTGACCCAGTTTTCAAATAAAATTTGTTTATCTTTATGATTACAATCACCCTTCTTATTTTGTTCAAACATTTAAGGACACCCTGTATATATTTTCTTCATCTTATATAAACTATTATTTCTCATAAAAAAAAATTAATTATCGTTTAACACAGTTTTTATTTAAATCTTTGATGTCACCATATTTCGCAGAAAACAAAGTAAGTCTGTTGAAAATATCGTTAAAATATCTTCGTTATTGGCAAAATTTTGAACGAAAATACCGGTCCGGCTTGCATCGAGACATCCTGTATTTTTGGCTGCATAAATGAATTGTTTCCTATATAATACTTGTTTATCTTTACTGGTAATATCACCCCTCTTATTTTGTTAAAACAATTTACGGGCAACCTCTATATCTTTTTTTAATCTAATGTAAACCATTGTATCTCTTAAAATAAAATTTAATTATCGTTTAACACTTTTTTATTTTATCCACTTTTCTCAATATAGTTTTACAACGTGTTTCGTTTAGATGTCTCTTCTTAATATAGCTTAAATAATATGTTTTCCCTTTCCTTGAGACATAAATCAACAGCAATAAGAGTGAATATATAAATAAACTGCAACTTTCTTTATAGACAAAAAAAAAATGAGCCGGTAATTTCCTTATAAAAAGTGAGAGTAAAGTGTTTATCTGTATCGTTAACTTTTCTGTGTTAACTATGCATAATGCTTTAAGAACATCATAGGAAGCAAAGAACGTGACTTCGTTTGCGCGTGACCTGAATAAAAATCTTTACCCACCACTGCCTTCTATTTCCACAAATGAGACATGATCTCAGGGCCCGACTTAATCTAGGACCCGGGGCAAGCATCATTCTGGGGCTCCCCTGCAATCTATCCATAGAAATTGTTTGTGAATTATATTTAAGTAAATAGTACAACTCGATACCTATTGTATATATACATAAATTTTGCACCAGGAACTATTCACATCTGTATACAGAGTATCACAAGTTACAACTTTAAGAAAAATACCAGTAGGAAAGCTAGTAGGAAACTAGCAGAAAAAAATGATGGATTGGTTGATGGGAGTATTTGTTTGTAAACTTTCTCTTTGCTTATCTACGTATGTGATAATATGTCTAAAATAAAAATGGCCCCAGTTGGTCATCATAAATAGCTTCCCGCACTAAGAGAAAACGTTAATGATGAATTTGTCTTAAGAAAAAATGGACTACTAACTTGTTATATTAAAATTTTAATCATTAGATTTCTAATGAAGTACTCGTTCCTTTTTTTTAGGGGGGGGGGGGACGGAGGATTAAGTACAGGAAGCACAGAGGAGAAGGGCATTGCCTTCCTAAATCTTTGAAATGTTTTTGGTCATAAAGAATTTTGGTCACTTTTGGCCATTTTTAACCATTTGGCATCCTCTTAACAAAAATCTTGATTACTCCCATGCGGGACCCAGAGCAGCTGCCTGCCATTCCCCTGTATAGGTCATGCTCTGTATAATCTCATATGCATTTGCAATTTGGAAATTTACACAATATACAGATTGTTCGAAAAAATATTTTTTATGTAAAATGAGAGAAGTGATAACATTCACAAAGACGAATTATTTTTGTAAACACTGCAAAAAAAGAGAAAATTGTTTCTTAATCTAGCTCTTATCTTTATTAATGTTTATGAAAACATAAGGTATAATCTACTTCAAGTTACCAACGATTCCGAAAAACATTCCTATAACTTCTGAAAACTTGGAAGCCAATAGATTTACGAGAATTTTCTGAAATTTTTCCGAGTAGTTTTACAGTACATTAATCAGTTTCCTCAATCCGTAATATCGGATTTTTGGATGCTATTGATTATTAAGTAAACATTTCCATGTTCACAAAACATGATAAATTAACAGACTTAACATGAAGATAAAAATTAACAGCATTAAGATTAAAATTAATCTTTTTTTGTTACTCTTGCATGAATAAGTTCTGTTATGCAGATGAAAATGTTTACATGAGAATTGATAGCATCCGAAAAACAGATATTTCGGGTACAGAAAACTGATTAATGTACTGTAAAAACTACTCGGAAACGTTTCAGATAATCACGGTCAGCAAAAGAAAGTTTTGTTTTAGAAATGTTTCTTCAAAATTTGGAAATCCATTAGTTCCAGAGGCTTCTAAAGTTAAAGGAACGCTTTTCGGAATCGAGGGTAACTCGGAAGAGGTCATATTATATTTTCGTAAATCTTAAGGAAGACAAGAGCTAGATTAAGAAACATCTGTCCTTTTTTTTATAGTGTAGGTAACCAGGGTTGCAACAATTCTGTTAAAAGTGCAAGTTGTCTCCCTCCAAGCTGATCCAGAATTTTCTATCATAACTTTAGCAATATTAAGACAATCTTGGTCAAATTTTCAGCAGACTCACTTTGTTTTGTATGAAAGCAAATAACATCTTCAATCTGCTTCTTTATTATATGTGAGCAAAATTCCATTACTTTTTTTGCGCTGATGACAGTGCACCGAATTCTACCAAAAACCGGTATGCAATACTTGGAAAATCGTTTGATTCTCAAAACATTGTTTTCTTTAATGTTAGGAATTTATTAATTGCATAACTCTTACAGATTCTGTTCAATGACCCATGCATAATTTAAAGGTATCTGAAATCAGTGATTTACTGGCAAAGGTCGTCTCAAAAATTAAACTATTTTAAAACATGACATCAATGGCGGCCGCGTGGATTAGAAGTTTGCACGGGCTGAAATTTCCGTGATCAGACCTGCCCGAACGAAAGCTATCTTGGCCCGGCCCAGGTCCGGTATGAAAACTAACTGTTTTTCCAGATCCCGGCCGGTTTATATTTTCGGAGTTCATGGCCTGGTTGGACCCGTACAAAAATCAATGAAATCAGGCTCGGCCCGACTCAATTTCTACAAAAAAATTTCGATTGTTTTCAGCATATAATTAAGATTTTTTTTAAAGAATATTGCATACATATTTACTTGAAAATTTTACAGTATATTTCAGACTATATGTCCACAAGCCATAGAATACAGAATAGCAACATTAATGATTACCTAGATTCCCTAGAAATGACATTACCTTATTGAATGATTATCTAGAAATGACTATTATTTTCAAAATAAAAATTCATTAAAAAAGTTATTGAGATTTAGAATAAAAGATGATTAAAAACATCATCACTTATTAAGCTGAATAATAATAATAATGAAAGTAGATTTTTGGAAATATATCTCTGTAATTTATTAAAATATATTTCCACAGATTCCGTTAACAAAAGTTCATTATCATTATTTTTTTTTGTACAAAAAATATTGCCTGCCCGACACGTCCCGGGAACAGTTAAGTCCACCGGCCGCAGTATGTAGAAAAAAAATGTATGTCTGAAGCCCAGCCGAGTCTGCTGAGAAAATTAAGTGTGGTCTCAAACAGTATGTAACTGTCCGGTTACAGATCACTACGCTGGACATGTTAAATTTCTGTGTTTATGTTGTCAAACTAACATTGGCTCGTTCAGGACATTCATAACTTATTCTCGGACCAGCCAAATTCATTGAAAATTTTTCATATTTTGTTGGCTTTGTCCGACTTTTTTAAATGTGTTATATAGGGCCTATCGGCCCGCTTAATTTTTTTATCGGCCCGGTTGGACGATTTAATTTTTTTATTGGTCCGACCCGACCCGTTAAAAATCGTCTTTATTCTGCCACCCCGATCAGTTTGAAAGTTTCTCTTCATTTTGCCAGCACGGCGGGCCGGGTTTGGGTCGATGCAGATCTCTATCCTTATTATATATCTACCAACTTTCAGGGTGATACCTTGACTGGAACGGCTAGATCACTCTGATTACGCCCCTATATTTTATGGCGACGTTGTATTAAAAATAATAGATAATAATAAATAATTTTGAATAGCTTAAAACACTTGTAAAAAAATTTGTGATATGACTATATTGTGCGCTTTTAAAAGCTATTCCGTTTATAGAATATAGCTTAAATTAAAATCATTGGGCGAAATGCACATATTCATCTTGCGTTATTCATAAAATACTAATATGAAACTAAAAAAAGCTCAACTTTTACTTTAACGGTGACATTTAAGTATAGACATAGATGTTAAAAGATGTTAAAATCCTCCAAGTACTTTCGGGGGTACTTCGAAGGTTCAGATATGCAAGACGTTAGTAGAAAGAATTTTTTTCTCCCTGAAGATGGTTGCGGTGCCAGCACTTGGAGGATTTTAATATCTTTTAACATCTATTTCAATATTTAAATGTCACTTTTTAAGTAAAAGTTGAGCTCTTTTGAGTTTCATGTTAGTATTTTATGAATATATCTTAGTTCAAAATAAAATTTCCAATTTTATTTATGTACCACCATTGTTTCTGTAATTGTAAAATGATTTTTTTTTTGTCCTGTCAAAACCACTAACATTCTTCGTCATCGGAATATCAGTAAGTTTTAAATATAAATGTTTTAAATCAAATATGAATTGTGTAAATTTCTTCTATCAATATCGAAACAACTTTTTCTCTCATGATATACTTTGCAAAAGTAAAATAATGACATTTCATGTTTCTCTAAATTTAGACTTTTAATGAAATAGTGACTACGATTAGAATTTTACAATGAACAATGAACTTTAAAATCCTCGTTATTAATATAGCACAAATTATAATGGTGAGAAGGAATTATCTGTTCAAGCATGTGATTTTCAAAAACTTTTTATTTATGTCCTTAATCTTTAAACCATGTAGCAATCGCTTTTTAAAAACTGATTAATAGTATTTATTATCTTCTGCAGTAATCCATGTTTTACAATTTCCACCTGTCTTTAAAATCCTGAAATCCCTGTTAAAAATGTAGGACAAGTTCAAGGTACGGATTATAAAAGTTCTCTTCATCAATGCAGAATGTTTCAAAAAGGATAGAAGAAACTTTAACTCATACTCTAATAAAAGCAAAGCATACTCTAGCAGGTATTTTTTCACTATAGGGTCCTTGGCATTTTTTATTAAAAGCTTGGCTTAATTCGGGCTTCAGAAAGTGAGATTTGTAGCCAAATGATATAAAAACAAACCTGATGAACTTTCATGCTTTATTATATATGAATTTAGATATATATATATACATAAATTGTTGTTGTTTTTTATATACAAATTACTTCTGTTTGTTTAGAAAATTAGATAAAGCCTTCTTTATATTAAATAAATTGTTTAAATATTGAAAAAATTGGTTGTGTATATGAAAAAGTAAATAAGTTTCTAGAAAATAGGTCGCTAAATTTTGTTCTCTCGCCAAGATCATTTTCTCTATTTCGGCAAGGCCCATATACTGGAAAAGTATCCTGTAACACACAATTTTTCTGCAGGATAGTCCCAATCCCTTTATTCAGTCAAAAATGCAGGGTATTTGCATTCAATCCGAATCAGGAATCTTGTTCGTAACTTACCTCCCATTATATGAAATACGATGGCATAACGAGAAACGGTTTAAATGTCTACTGTCTGCATCCAAACAGTGCTGCATTTTGCATTCTATATATCGGAATGTATTTAGCTTTACATATGGCATGATTGATCGAATTATTGTGAAATTCCAGCGGTTTTCGTAATGTCATCGCATTTTACACAAAGCAAAGCGAAGTCTTTTTTAAAATTCCGTTAAAATATTATCAAAAGATATGAATAAAAATCAGAGTTCGGAAAAGAGTAAGTAGTATTTTTGACTGAAAAAAATGGTTGTGATCCGCGTATCCTATATTTATTTTTGCTGTTTTTTTTTTTTTGTTTTTTTTTTATCTATATTATAAAAGACAAACGTGCCCGTCAGTAACGCTAATGTCATTTTAACGTTGTATAAGGTGAATAAGACCCATTCCATATATCTAACTTCCTTCCTTCGCATCAATGCTGGGTGATTTTAGTTTTGGCCTCGATTGAGCACCTATTGCTTTCAGCGCCATCTATCGCTGCTATTTGAAACTGAAACTGGGAATCGCAGTTAATGAACACCTGACATCATACATTACTGTCCTGCAAGATTCTGTTATATATCTGTCACCGTTTGTAAGTTATTGAATTTTAAAATCAGTCCGACCATTTTAAGACACTCGGCATATTTGATGTACATGTTTTATGATATTGTCTATAAAAATTAAAATATCATTATATAAATTTAAGTACTTGCGGCCTTACTTATTGAGAGTGAATCACAGCTGAATTAAAACCACAGACAGATAGAGAGTAGAAGTAATTAAAGTATAATTGTTTAGAACTCAATTAAAAAGAATGTACTGTGGAAAACTCAACAGCAACACCATTTCCTATACATACTATTCACTCTATGGGGAAACGATTAATAATGAAAAAAAAAAAAAGTTTATAAATTCGGAACAAGGCCAAAAGTGGTGCTGTAGGATGATTTGAGGTAGGGCAGTAAAATAGATATAAAAACTGAAAAAAAGAACGTTTTATGTGATTGATTAACATTTACAGGACATTTTTAACACACAAACATTTTTGTAGCAGTTGCATTTGTTTTTTTTTGGAATTTTCAATTTGTCTTTTGCAAAAAAAAAAAAAAAAAAAAAAATGTATGAATGTGGATTATAATTTACTGCCCAAAACCAGCCTGCAGTACCACTTTTATTCGTGTTGCCAAAATATAAACTATTTTTTCCTTTATAAATCGTTTCCTCTATAGTCTAAGTAGTATGTATAGGAAATGGTGTTGCGTTTGTCCCAGTACATTCTTTATAATTGAGTTCTAAACACCAACCCTTTAATCATGACCACCCTGTATATTAAATTATGTAATAAAGACGGTCATAATAAAGTATAAATAATATTATATGTAAATAGTTGAAAAGATAACTCCACATTAAAACATATTTAGAAGCTTTTTTTTTTATCACAATTTTTTTATATCTTGATTTTATGCTATGCATCTTTTCACTTAGAAAAGAAAAAAAATACATTCTATTCTTTCATTTTGATGTTTGTTTATAGTTCTGTTACATTTTCTGTCTTTCATTTTTCCCAATTTCAGACAGGCATTTTTTTTTTTTTTTTTTTAACATTGATTATATCTTAACATATTAAAAGAATTGTAAATAAGATACTTCAAACAAAATTATTTTTCTTGAAAGACAGAAGGTCACCAGAACATACTAAACATCTCAAAACATACAATTACATTTTGTTCTTTGCAATAAAAAAAATTTTTGCTTTTTGATCATTCAAGCTTATAATACTGCCTACAGGCTTATTCTTTTAAAGGATTCAGTGATGGGTTATGATTATTTTGACACAGTTTTAGATGAATGTGAAAAAAGTTTTACTTATTCTGTTTTATCTTGTTCTAATTCCAATATTATTTCGCAACGTAGAAGTTCTTATTGTTAAAACATTATTGTTAGGCATGAAATAAGCTTATGTTGAAATTTTTTAAAAGAAAAACTCAGAATTAAAACGAAATATGTATTTAAAAAATGTATTAGTATGGTCGACGAAATTTTTTTGCCAAAACTATTTGTAAACAAAAATAATTTATCTCGACATTAGTAGAAATGTATCATGAAGATTGTTGTTTTGAAAAAGTAATAGATAAAATAATATAAACACATTCGCCAGTGTCTGTCCTGTATTTGGATTAATTTGCCACTTGCAACCATTGTTTTACTAATTTGCCTACCCACTATTTGTGAACAATAATAATTTACCTCGAAGATTAGAAGAAATCTAAACGAAGATTGTTGTTTTGAAATGGTGGTAGACAAAATAATGTAAAAGTATTCGCCAGTGGCAGCCCTGTATTTGGATTAATTTACAATGAATCCCAATAAAATATAATTTCTGAAATCTTGAGATTATATTGTATGTATTCCCAATTCGCTGATGAACAAAATAAAAATCACAATATTATTGTTGGAAATTATTGGAATCAGCCATTAAATTAAAACTTTGATGCATAGACATGATTCACGTAAAATTTACTTTCAATTTAATTGAGGGGATCGGGACGAGAGTGCTAAGCCACACTTTTGAATTTCTGAGATATATGAATTTGAAAGTTAAATCAAACACTCAAATCAAAATATATACTAACATAAAGTTTTCTTGTCAATTTCTTAGCAACATTTGAGATATTCTGAATAATAATATGGCATTACTTTAATGATATACACTTTCTATCTGGTAAAAAAGTTCTAGAAACAGCTGAGGCAAAAACAAAACCTGGGACATATGCTGCCACCTAGTGACACTAGAAAAAATAATATGTAGGATATTATAATTTACAATATTAAGCAACGGATTACAGTGTCAGATTTATTTCACCAAAAATGTGGCTTGACACTTTCTTCCCCAGACCGCCTCAATTATTGCCAACACGATGTCAAGATAATATAACTTAAGTAGAGTTATAGTATTTTTGATTAATTTTACTTGTAATATTTCCGATTTGTAAAATCCCACTCATAATATTTTGTTTTTTAATACAATCAAATATAATCATTGGCATCTTGTACGATATCGACTGTTGACCTCACGAAATTTTCTTCTCTTCCAGTCTCTGGCCAAAGGGAAGACTTTGACTGTCCTGACAACTTCGGCTTCTACCCACATTATAGGAGTTGTGACAAATACTGGGCATGCGAAAATGGAACTGCCTCCCTAAAAGTTTGCGGGAACGGCCTAGTCTTTGATGACGCCGACCCACTCAGAGAAAACTGTGCATACCCATTTAGCGTCAACTGTGGAGACAGAACAGATCTTGGTGAGTTTTTTCATTTTCTTTTCAGTTTTTAGTTTTTTTTCTTACTGTCTGCATTCCAGTCATCAACCTCTTCATTTGCGTAGGCATTACAAGTAATTGGAATAACAACTATGTGGGATTTTTTTTTCATTTACGCAGAAAAAAACACAATAGCAAAGTATACGAACTTTCACTTATTCAATACTGAGAATTCACAAAAATCTTTTGAAAAATTATGATCTAATTGGATGTGCTACGTAAATATTTTAAGCAGTATTGAACAAGCCTAAACACAATTGTATAGCATTTTTTTTTTCATTTTGAGATTTTTTGCATTGGAATCATATTGCACTTTTTTCATTTTGGGATTTTTTGCATTGGGTTCATATTGCATTTTTTTTTTCAATTTTGGGATTTTTTTTTTCATTTACGTAGCAAAGCATACAATAGCGAAGCACACGAACTTTCGCTTATATTTTAAGCAGTGTTTAACAATCCTACACACAATTGTATAGCAGTCAAAATAGTTTCGCAGAGTGCATGCCCATTATAGAATGTCAAGAAACTTTTAACTTATTTCTGATTATTGCTTATTATATAATATCACTGCTTAGCGTTGTTAATGGTATAGCTAAAAAAAAAACTAAATTTTAGAGGAAAGAATTTTTAAAGTTTGCATTTTTGAATGCATTACATTATTTGTCTTTTAAGTAGTTGAAAATAATTACACTTTTTAAGATATATTTTTATAGGGGTTACAAATACTGTATCTACAATAATATTTACTATAAATATAAATTGACCATTAAATTTTCATTCCCTCTTTGAGTTGTGTCGTTGTTCAAGTAATGGATGCTCCATCATTTGGACTTCTAACACTTATTCAATACGAAATGAGCCGCTATCAACGAAAAAATATTATCTCCAAAATTGACGTAAGTCAAAATGTGCCACTATTCAGAAAAACGTTACTATCTCTCTCAATCACAGACAAGACACAACTGAAGATCAGCCAATGTTGATGCAAGTCCACGACTAGTTTGATAGCGGCACATCTGGCCTCCCTGATGCAAACTGGTGAAGTTACATTGTGTGCTGTTTTACATGATAAAAGTAGTTAACCAATAGATTCGTTTTAATCAATAAAATCACATTTTAAAAAATTCGAGTTGTGCCACTATCATTGCAAAGCAGCGATATGTCCATTGCATAACTAACTAATCTACAGTAAAATAATATGCATTCCATGCGGTATTTATGGCATAATGCCTTAAACGGTAATTACTATAGTTATAGTAAAATAAACAATGATACACTGTTACAAAGCAATACCATTTCTCGAGGCATTGATTTTCATACGCCTTAAATGACCATTGTCCTAGTTATAGTAAATCAAGCGATGATACCTAGTTATAAGACAATATTACTATTTGAATCACAATTTCATCAAAGTTATGAAACTAGAATTTCATGTCTGAAAAAACATATTATGTCGGCTAGAGATAATAGTAAATAATGTATGAACTCAATGTATGAATCTAAAAAAAAATTCAATTATTTCGAAAGAGTGGGTAAATTATTCTTTATTGAAAAAGAGATTAAACTTTAAAATTTTACTAGATAATCATCTGCAACAGGAATAGTAGAAAATGAGCTGAAATCTGCATATGTAATTTATCGTTCTGTAGTTAACTATTAGATGACAAATTGTTCAAAGTATAAAAATATTGTAAGTTGGACTTGATGAGTTAATATTGCGTTCTTTGTTGAATTAATATCGTTTAAAAAAAAAGAGCTACAAATATCAAATTTGTTTCTATACCAGTGTCGAAAAAATAAGCTTAAATTATATCATACGAATAAAATCTGTGTAAATATTGAATATTTTTTTTAATTACTTGTTGAGAATCATAGGACGAAGATAAAATATTGTGCAAATATTCTAACAATTAAAGTCGGTATGAAAGTACCTGCGCCCGTTAGAATGCTGATAAAGCGGTCTATCCAATTCAGGTAGATTTTTTTGCAATTTCTGTGGTATGGACAGTTGTTAACTATTAAAGAAGACGAACGGACACAACGGTGCCAAATGGACATGTTTCTGAAAGAAATAATTGAGACGTAGAAAACCAGAGTAGAGCAACCTCGTTAGTTGTAATTTCGGGAAAATGCTTTCCAAAATTTGAAAAAAAAAATTGTCAAACTCTGTTAGGCCAGTTGTGCCAATGTCATATCAGAGGAACTTCTTCAGGGAGCATATGGTGATTAAGTTGGCAATGCCAGAATAGACCAAGCCACTTGATCCACTTTGCACTGCCAACTTAATGTCCGAGTTATGTTGATCCATTTGTTAAACAGGTTCTATCACTTGAATAGTTTCCAAATTAATAAAATTCATTATACAGCTAATAGATGGCATGACATATAATATTTTGACACTTCAAACTCATTTTTCTGAAAAATGTGGAATAGTACACTTTGGTTCTGAACACCTCAATTATTGGAATACTGGAATCCGGATGATCCTAAACTCAAGCGATTCGAATTCTGGATGTTACCCCGTTCTGATCTCAAGATTGTGGCAGGAGTTTCTGAATATTGAATATGTTAAAAGATGACTATTTCCATGTTGACAAAAAGTAACAGCTGCTCGGCAAGACGATATTTGGCAATAACTGTACGACGTCAGAGATACCATTCTGATAAACAACTGGGTTCAATGCTTACATCCTTACAGGGCTAAGAGTTTTGAAGCAAACTGTTTTCAGGAACTCTGTCTTTCATTCCCCTAACGTCTGCACAGAAACGCGCACGTGTACAGTGTAGTTTGGAACATCAGCCCTGGCGTCGGATTCACTAATGAGTCCTGGCTTATCTTTCAAACTTATTTCCATCGTATAACGGTCTAGAGAGATCATGCGACCCATTTTTATCCGTGCACCATTATAAGTATCATTTTCCTTCAGTCAGAGTCGTGTCAAGGTATAGACATAGACCGCCATTATGATGGATGACTACACATTGATAGGATGTGTTACTATTTAAAGATACAGAGACGAAGGTTTTGAGTTTTACGTTCGCCTGTTCCGATGAGCTTTCTGCCCTGAATTCATTTTCATGGATAATAACGCACCTTCATATCACACCGTGAGGTTCTGCTCTGCTACCTTCTTCAAAGTGTCGATATCCAGCGCATGCGGAAGTTTCTTAACTCCCCAGGTCTTAATCGTATGGAGCATGTGTGGGACTTTGACAGACGACTTTCAGTCCTTCAGTACCCACCAAGCTCCGTTTCACAATTGAAAAAACTCTCCGTCGTGTTTAAAATCTTTTGCGCACAACTCAACGATACCTTCATCAAAAGTGTAAGAAATCGGTGTGTAGTATGTGTGGCTAATAGAGGTAACCACACACTTCTGAATCACCTATTTTAATAATTAAAGTTGAAACTAGGAATATAGCCATTTTCATTTCAAACTTTATTTAGTAAATGAAAGTCCATATTTTCCTTGTTTTTTAGTATTTTCTTGTTTTATAACCCTATTATGCCCGCATACCATATTTCCTTAAATTTCTATTTAAACTTCTTTAAGCATTCACATAAACAGCGATTATATTTAACTTTTGGACAAAAGTGTAATTTGAAATTTAAAAAAATTCTTATGTTTTCTTATTTATTTCAGAACCACCAATAAGTACTCCTAATTGCCCTCGTCTTTATGGTATCTACTCCAACAAGGATAACTGCCGAATCTTTTACTCTTGCTGGAACGGTGAAGCTTCCAAATACGAATGCCCACCAGGCCTTGCTTACGACGCCGAACAGAGGGTCTGTGTCTGGGCTGACCTCGTCGAAAGATGTGACCAGTTCGGTAAGAGAAACTGATGCATAAGTACATGTTATAAGAAACCAGTAAAAAATGCATAAATATGAGAGCACTAAACAAACTTACAGCTCTTTTCTGTTGAAATTTATTTGATTATGTACCTCTTTAATAAGTATCTGTTAGACAATATTCTTATTAGCCTGTTCTGAGTCCGAAAATAATTATTTTTGTGCGATTCGTTCTCTAAAGCACAATTTATTAATTTTATTTCATTTTTGAAAAGACAAAAGATGCTTAAGTTTACATCTCTACTTATTATTTATAGATGTAATTTTGGCTCTCCAAAACATATTTTTAAATAAAAGTAAAAATGCATTTTAACTCAGCTGCTAATCAAAGGAATTCAGCCACAATCAAGGGAAGCACACAAAAAAATATTTTTTTGTCATATTGACTAATTTCTAAATGTTAAGTATCTCAAAAATTGAAAGAAGTTGATGTTATTTTTTCACCATTTAGAATAAACTTTACTTCTGTAGCTCATATTAAAAATTTTCAATATAATTAAGAATTGTTGAAGAGCCTTATAGAATATCAAACAAAATATACCTTTTCTAATTTATACTTTCTGAATTTCTAACAAAAACTCTTTCTAGAAAGCATTAGCAAATTTTGTAAAATTGCAATGAACGTTTTACATAAATACTGGCGAACTATTGATAAAAATGAAAATTTTCATTAATCTTTTAAAAATATTTTTTAAATGCTTATATAAAATAAAAGCATATGAAGCTCTCCGATATTAAATCTGATCTAATGAAGTAGCAAGATGAGACGTTTTTCCTTTGTAATTTATTAAAACACACAGATATATTTTTGATAAATTTGTATTTCGTCTCTGTAGAAGTTGCTGAAGGATTTGTGTGCCCTGACCCATCTGACGTTGACCAACCAGGTCTGTACAGTCGACATGCTCACCCCACTGACTGCAGAAAATTCTACGTTTGCATTGAAGGTACTGCTAGACCATACGGTTGCAGTCTTGGAACAGTCTTCAACGTTGATACACTCCAATGCGACGAACCAGAAAACGTACCAGGATGGTATGTGTTACTGATTTTCTGCTTTTTTATTTAGTTTTCAGTTGATTTTGTAGCCTTTCAGGCCACAACGGCGGCATTTCATAATATTTATATCACAAATATACTGGCAGCACTAGTATGGGTACATAATACGCAAATTTACCCCAAAATCGCTTTACAAGATTATTTTAATTTAGATTTGTGCCCGTGTTTAACACAAACGTGATGAACTAAAGTTTGTTAATGCCTGCACCAAAGAAAATAAAACTGCGTTCTGACTTATACAATAAATGAAAGCATATAATAAGTGTATCATGAAATGGCTTTCATAAAATAAGTTTCCCATATCATTTTTGCGTCTACCTTAAACGTAATATTTTCCATTTTACCGGAATATTTAGAAGCCAGTATATACACATATGTAAACAAACACATATAGGGTATCTCAACAACAGCGCCGTATTTATTATGCTAAATACATATTTTGTGACCATTGAACAAGGTCCGACCTTTCAGGTTGGTGCCAAGCTTACTTGATTTTGTGCTGATCTACAGGGGCAATATTCTCCAGATGGAGCTCTACTCCCCATAGTGCCTGGATGCGTCCGCTATTTGAGTGTTGTTGTGTGGATATTTCCATAAATGTGATTTTCTAATTTTAATTTACCGTGTCTTTCATTTGTACCACAAGCACACAAAAGGCGCCGGGGGAGACGTGGTTCGGGATTGCTAAACTTGGATAGAGATGTTGGCTGACGGTGGCGCACAGATGGCAGATAACGCAATTTGTTATTTTCGTAAATTTTTCAGCACGATAACGTGTTAGTACCACCAAAATAAAAATATGATGCAGCCTTTCAAGGTATCAAGAGGCAGACTAAAAAAATGTGTATTATACCAACCTATATATCTTTGACGTGTTACAATTTCACACCAAAACTCGATGGCGTATTATTCTGCCAGAATGACGACGCGTCCCTTTCTGCTCATATTGTTCCAAGATATTATGAGGCAAGCTGAAATATTTGTATTGCATTAGTCGAGAAGTCGAGATAATAATGTTAAAATTGATGACTTGATGGTATCGCTATAATGACGAATCTTTATACCCTTCTGGTCATATTGTACCAAGATATGCCGATGCAGACCAGTCATTGTTTAACAATCTTTTCGTACATAATTAATTCATCTTAAAACTCAACCAGGTTGTACTATATGTGACAATGTAATGTAATTTTTTTATTGAGTCTCAATAGAGTTATTCAATCTCATAATTATATATGATATCATTTTCTGTCATAAATTTTAATATGCCAGAGGCTCCTACCAGGATATTCCCAGGCAGACCAAAATATTTAAAAAATACTTTGTTTAAACTTTATTTATTTAATTTCATATCGAAACTCGATGACGGGATAGCACCATCAAAATGACGAATTGGCACTCGCTTCTGCTTATATCCTTATGCCCTGGCAGACCAATCATTTTTTCATGTAATATAACAATCTTGTCTACATCATAATAACTCGATGTCGTAGTCATTTTTGTCACCGCCGCCCAGCCCATATTCATGGTAATTTCTGAAAGTACGTTTTCGGTTGTGTTGTGCGTTTTTTCCTTAATTACATTTTAGTTTAATATGAGGCGTGTGTAAAAAACTGTAGACAAGGCTGTACAAAAATATTGCAGTGCATTTTCGTCTATTTGCAGAAATTGCTGAGGGTGAATTTTCGAGTTTGTTATACGTTTTGTAACTAAGCTAAATGTTATGTTATGTTTATACAGGTCTCTAGATCATGTACAGGCATGCACAAAAGAATTCGAGTACTTTTCGGCTGTGGGTGGTAACTGCTAGAATCTGGTTTACAAATGTGTTATGTGTTTTCTAAATTGTTTACTTAGATATCTTCTTTCACCTTTTTAAACGGTAAAGCTCCTTTACAGATTCTGGTAGCGTTGGAAAGTATTTGATAATCTGTGCTTGATGCAGGGTTATTCTTTCTTGTTTATTTTAAATTGATTTTATGTAATATTTGAAACTTTCGACTCAGAAATTCAGGAGGTTTAACTGTTGCAAATCGTAACGCAAAATACGATTACATACATTAATACTTCTGGACTTTTTATTTTTTAACTGACTTAGTAAAATGAGAAGGTTATCAATTCGACCCGTATGTATGTATGTTTTGGTCTTGTTTACGCATAACTCTCGTACATATGCATCGATTTTGATAATTTTTCTTTTCTTAGAAAGAGTAAGGACACCAGGTGGTCCCATTTTTATTTCATCAAAATCTGATCATTAGAACAAATTATTTCAATTTTTTATTCAAATTTCCATTATTGCGAAAACTTTTTCACTATAACATCTCTGCCCCGTGCACCTCCTCCGCCGTCGCATTAATTTGATAATAGTAACTCTATAGAATTCAGTATCTTAAATATTCTATCTAGAATAATTCCAATATAGATTTAGTGATAATGTCATGAACAATTAATTTGAATGATTAATTATTTTCATAAATATTATTAATTAGAGATAGTCGGAATTGTTCAATTTATGTGAAAATACTCTCCCGTAATTTTTGAGTTGCTTCGTCAATGGTGTTTATGTATGTCAAGTGAGAGTGAGATTATGAATTCGAGTATATATATAACTTGATATGGAACTTATTTTTGTTTCTTTTTTCTTCCAGCGAGCAATACTATGGCGAATTGGACGTAAAAACACTGAAGAAAGCCCAAGGCTAATTCTACAAAAGTAGCTTGATTCCTTCCAAGTTCAACGGAATTAGGCAAACAAAGAATCCGTGCCTCACAGTCATACGGCTTTCTGTCTTCCATCCATCTTCTGTACATTCCATCAAGAGAAAATCAAAAACTATGCACTTTTCTACAGATCATATTTTTTAAGAAAAGACATTTTCTCAATTTGGAATTAAAAAATTCCATTTAGTCACATGTTATATTTAGATTTTAGGACATGCACTTCCTTTAAAAATATACTTAAATTATTTCTTTACATTTTCTTACAATTCCCGTATCTCATGTCCTACGCAGCAAGTAGAACTTGCTGCGTTAATTTTTAACCCAACTTAGCTTTAAAGTATTATTTTCTGCGTTTATCTATCTAAATTTCAATCAAGATGTTGAATTTTCCCCCACGATCTACAGCAATGCCACAGCGCAGATTAAACGTGCCAATGCTAGCTTTTATTTTTATTTTTCCTTTTTTTTTACCTGTATTGTATTGCCTACGTTCACAGTCATCAGCTATGACTGTAAACGTGTGAAAAATGAAAAATTAGTCTTAATTTGAAGTGTGTTCTTTTTTTATGTATATGATTCGGTCGAAATGACCCGGAGTATGTTCCCTGGAATCGGGGAGAGCGAATTGTGATGTATGTAAATGATTTACCGTTTGTTTGTTTTTTGGTGTAAATAAAGATTTCTAAAAAAATTATGTGTGTTTATTTTGTTTTTACTTTTACATAGTTTATTTATTCTTTCCAGAGTGTTTTCAACGTCCAAGAAGAAACAGTCTTAGTGAAAAAATAGTTGTCTGTGTTATTTCGAAAATAATGATGAGAAATTTGTAAAAATGTTCTCTACAGCAACTTACGGTGGTCCGCAACACATTTTTTTTTTTGTATTAGTCTATTCATCAATATTTTTTATGGGTTGTTTTCTTGAAATATATATTTATACATATATTACGTTTTAAATGTAAATGCTTTTTCTTTAAAATATATACACTGAAGTGCCATTGAATTAAATATAGGTAATGCTATGTAAATTATGTAGCGTTGCACATAATTTCTGCGCATCTGAGAGCGCTGTGGTGCATATATAGCTATTTCTGTGGTTGTTGTGAATCAGTCGTTTCAACTGCAAGTATGGGTAAAGCTTGTGATTTAGACGCCTTCAATCGCGGAAAAATAATAGGCGCTATACGCATGGACTATTCAATTACCGAAATCGTCAGAGAACTAGAATTTTCCCTCTCGGCAGTGTCAAGAGTATACCGAGAATACACGGATTGTGAAAAAAATCTAGCAATCGTGCAAACTGCAAAGGACAATTAGCCTTAATCGACCGACGGCTATGCCGTATTGTACGTAGCCAACGAAGCCAAACCTTAGCTCAAATTACTATCCACCTGAATCAGAGCGACAGTTGTAGTCAGTAAACGGACCGTACAACACTCGCTTCATCGTATGAGCTTCTGGAGCCGTAGACCCACAAGAGTACCATTGTTCAATGCACGCCATCGGGCTTCACATCTTGCCTGTGCAAAAGAACACAAAGAATGGACTCTAGAGGACTGGAAACGAGTAGCATGCAGTGATGAGTCTACTATTAATTCTACTACTTCAAGTAGATGGGAGGCTGAATATATGGTACCAGGCTCATGAAGCCATGGATCCTGCATGCCAGGTTGCAACTGTAAAAACTCATGGCGGCTCAGTCATGGTCTGGGGTGCTTTCTCTTGGCAGTTTTGGGGATGATCTTTGGTACTTGTACCAACCTCCCTCAATGCAATTCGGTACATAGAATTACTGGGAGATCACGTCCATCCATTTATGTCTTCCTGTCATCCACATAGAAATGGAGTATTTCAGCAAGACAACTGCTCCTCTCACATGTAAGGGTTCCTGGTTGGATGAGTATTCCTCTGACATCTCTATCATGAATTGGCCACCTAGAAGCCGAGACTTAATTCCTACTGAGCACCTTTGGGATGCTTTAGAGAAAGGTGTGAAAGTTAAACAACATCAGCAACCCTTACTGAATTATAGACAAGAAGATGTGTGGCAAACCATGCCTGTGGAACATTTCCGCAAACTTGTTGAATTTATGCCTTGTCGTGTGGCAGCCGTTATTAAGGCCAGAGGAGGCCCAACTCATTATTTTCTAGCTTTAATTCAATGGCACTTCATTGTATATATTGTTTTAAATTTCAAATTTTAGCCATATTTAAAACCTGATATAGCTTCTGAAAAAATAATGGTTTTACATACTTTTTTTCATTTTTGAGTACAGAAAATATTAAATACAAATTGTCACCAGTATTTACAAAAATTTTTATTAATAATTTTTAGTAATATTTTAAAGAATAAAAAGGTTATTTTTTATGAATAATTTTTACCAAGAGAATCATATTTACAATATTTTCCTTAGAAACAGAAAATTCTGAAGTCAATTTAATCAATATTTAACTGAAAATACGTAATTGTACGGAGTCTCATATTTTAATCTTTCACAGAAATTAAAAATTGAAATATAATGAGTCTTGAAAAAAAAAAAGTATTCCAGACAACTGCAGTAGGGCTGTTCACGACGAGCGTTACGTTTACGTGACGTATAAGCATGGATGTAGTGGAGGGTATACGGAGTATACGCCGTATCCGCTCTACCTACTGGATATTTTAAAGATATTCCGTATACCCTCTGTTTCTCAAATAAAACTATAGTGGGTATAACCTCTGCTTATAGCGTATACCCTCTGTTTTATTGTTGTTGTTGTTTACGACTACAGCACTGCTTTTAAGGTTGTCAAAAAACTTGATTATCTCTACCAGTAATTTATAAATTTTGCCGTATTCAATCAGAACATTTCTGCGATTAAGCTAAAAATAAAATCTCTATTTGGAAAAACGATGATAAAAGATTAAAAATTCTGTAAAAGAAAATCTCGTCGCGAAGGGGTTAAATGGGTTATATCTTTTGATCTAATCATTGCTTTTACATGTGATTTGCGTCATTTTATTTTTTTAATTCTTGAGTATTTTTTAATAAAAATGTGAGTTATTTTTTCACAATTTTTGTGTCACGCATCTCCTTAAAAAAAGTAAAACAAAGATTTTTATAGACTGAATAATGTCTAATCTACAAGAAAGCTCTGCTTCTCATCATTACATTAACTACGTATGCGTTATACGTAGCACAGTGAAACACCTTTATTATGTCGCTATGAGGACGATAAAAAAAGACGAATTAAAGAAAAGATGTATCGATAAATGAAGTGAAATTAAGTACACTGTAAAAAATGACCAATGTTTCTTATTTTATGAAAATATGCTATAACCACGAACGAAAATATAATATAATCTTCTGAGTTATCCGAAATTTCAAATAGCATGTTACATTGTCTTTTGAATCCCCAGAAACGCATACATTTTCAAAATTTAAAGAATAATTTATAAAAACAAATTATTTTTAGCTGCCCGAATTTTTCAGAAACGTTTCCGAAGGGTTTTTATAATGTATTAATGAGTGTCCTCAGCCTGGAATATCTGTTTTTCGAATGTTATCCATTCTCAAGTACACGTTTTCAGCCGCATAAGTTAAATTATACATGAAAGAGTAAAGAAATAATCTTAATTTTAATGTTATTGTTAACGCTGTTAATTTTGCATGTTTGTCTGTTAAACATTTTTTTGAGCATGAAAATGTTTACTTCAGAATTGATAGCATTCGAAAAACAGGTATTCCAGTCTGAGGACACTAATTAATACACTATAAAATCCCTTCGGAAACGTTTCTGAAAAATTCGGGCAGCTAAAAGTAATTTGTTTTTATAAATTATTCTTTAAATTTTGAAAATGTATTGTTTCTGGGGATTCAAAAGACAATGTAACATGCTATTTGAGATTTCGGATAACTCAGAAGATTATATTATATTTTCGTTCGTGGTTATAGCATATTTTCATAAAATAAGAAACATTGGTCATTTTTTACAGTGTATGAGCTTTCAGGATTTCCACACTTTTCGTAGCCCAAAAAGAATGAAATCTTTCAGAAACAAATAATTTTTAAGAATTTAAAACAAAATTGCGAAATAAACGCCTTCTTCATGCAAATGGTTCTCCATTCTCGTTCGGTGAATCGGGTTCTGGGCATATGCGAGTTCTGAAAGCTGGTTTGCAAAAAAGAGATGAGTTACTGATTAGTTTTGAATTAATATTTTTGTTAATTTTCAAAGTATTGAAATTCTGAGATTCAGATGCACCCTTGGACTATCCATACCTAAATTTTCAGACTTCTAGGTGGGATAGATTTTGCTAACCATCACAGAAAAACAAACACACCCACAGAGCGAAACTTTCTTTTATTAATTATAGATTGTAAATAAAAGAGATATATATAATATATATAATATATAAGAACCATTTTAGTAATATAAATGCTTTTCTTTGGTTGGGGGGGGGGGGGGGACTCTCTATAACACTTTTTATACATATTAATTCTTTTCTTCGATCAATTTTAGAGTTTTGAGGCCCTTTGAATATGGGGGCTTAGGGCACGTGAGCGGATTTCCTGCTGCTCAGTTAGAATTACCTTTGTCGCATGGTTGTAATAGTAAAAGTCTAATTTTCGATTTAGTTGCACGCCCCTCTAAAGTTTGGGAACTCCTAAAATAGTTGATTAAGATTTAATACATGTTGACGAAAAGTTAGATATGGTGGTGCATACGTGTTCGCAACATCTGGATCTTTCTCAGGAAAAAATTTACAGCTTGGTAAAAAACATTTCTATTAGATATGAGAAATATTTACTACTAATAATCCTTTCTTTAATGTTATCATAAGTTCTGATAGAGATTATTCTTTTCTTTTCTTTTTTTGCTTATGAGATAAAATCTCAGTAATTTATCTATAAGTATAAAAATAATACGCGTGCTAATTGCCTTTCTTTACTGATTTTTTTTATTATAAGTAAGCAGCTGAAAATTGGAATTCCTGTGAAAACCAATATGAAGTCACTCTTTATTTTAATTTTGTGTGGTAAGTGAAACATTTTGGCATAATCTAATTACGAATGTTGACGATCAGTGTTGGCAATTTAGTCCGAAATTGACTAAATTTAGCCTTTTTCCATCTAATTTAAGCCAAAAAATTTTCATTTGGCCCTGCCGCGAAACATTTTTAAAGTCCCTATTTTAAGTCTTTTTTTTTTTTTTAGGGTTTCGTTCATCTCACGAAACCCTATTCGTCCCGCTTCTCTGTATGTCCGTCAAAGAGCCGGTTCTTAGAAACTGTCTAGCTTACAGACTTGAAATTTTGTGTTCTTACAGCTGAATACCTACTGTCACGCTGAAAATCATGAAGTGGCATTAAATGGCGTAGCATCATCAAAATGTGCTTGAAACGATTATTTCCCATTGACTGTAATGTAACGGAATACTTTTGACTGTCCCTGTAAAAAAAAAACTATAAGTGCTATACACTTCAGTTGAAATAAGGAACATGCTATAGTAAACGACAACAACATACCAAATTTCAGGTCAATCCAAGTATATTTACGCGAATTAGAGCTCGGCCAGGACATCCAGACAAACAAAAGTCATAAACACTTTTCAACTAGGTTGGAAAGTGTTAAAAAGTATTAAAAAAAGCGTTTTGTATTATGAATTGAAACGATATTTGAAAGAAAAAATCAATATATTGAAAATTAGAAAGTCACTAAATTATTTCTTTTAATTACTTTTAAGAAATATTTTTAAATGCTCCGTGCGTGCCAATTTTCCAAACTATTTTCTCAATTTTTTTTAATTACATTACGTAAAATTATTTTATTTTAAAAAGAAATGCATCATTTTTAACACTTTCCATCATAGTTGAAAAGTGTTTAGGAATTTGGTTTGTCTGTCTACCATCTGTCCGTACTCCAACTTGCTTAAATATACGCGGATTACCATTAAATTGATATATGTTATTGTGGTATACCATGGCTTGCACGGAATTGAAAATGAAGTGTGTAGCATTTATAGTTTATTTACAGGGACACTCAAAAGAATTACTTTTCATTACGGTTTACATGGAAAATTGTTTACTATGTACTTTAATAATGTTACACTATTTCAAACATATTAAAATTGATATATATCACTGACAAGAAAGGTCTCCTTAAAGCGGATATTCAGAATATTTTTTAAAAAATGCTAATGAAACTGTAATTTATAATGGATCAGTTAAATTTAGCTTCGAAATCCCAGTAGAAAATCTGTAAAAAAAAAAAAAAAATACTTTTGAGTATTTGCCGCAAAAAGATGCGATTTGGTTAGCAACACTTTTTCCTCGCCAAATGCAAGCGACTTTAATGCGTTTGAAAATTTCTGGTTAAATGAATGAATGTTTAAATGCGCAGCGTACTTTATGAAATTAAACTTAAACGATGATATAGTTTATTATTTTTTCTATAGGATTATGTAATATATACAAGTTGCATGTTGCTGAAGTTGTTTAACTTTACACGGTTTTACTTAGCGGATAAGTTTTAAATGCATTTTATCAGTAACTGCCCGATTAAGAACGCGTTCATATCTTATTATACATTTCGATATCAAATAAGTTGCTGTTATCATGACAACAATACTTTTAGATTCTTCACTCTTCAGAATCGGACATTAATTTTATGTTTGAGGCATTTTTAATAAATTTAAATTTTGTTCTAAAGCATATGGCTAATCTATAGTTGTAAAAGTGTATTTATATAAGATAAACGTACTTAAACTAGTTCAGTCTGAAGAAAAGAAATAAGATATTCTTGAAACAGTATTTATCATAAAAATGAATTTTTTGTATTTCATTGTGTCGCCAACAAGGAATAAATTGCCTTAAATATGAAATTTTCATATTTTTTTATGGACGTTATTTCGAGATTCCGCAGTTTTTTTTTCTAATATAAACATATATATCCTAATGAGAGAAATATTCTGTAATTTTTTTAAATTTTTCTGAGTCTGCGCTTATGGAGACTTTCTTGTGAGATCAACTATGAGATGGAATAAGGTGGAATAAGGTCTGCATAGCATTAATCGGTCATTTATAGGGACACACAGAACAATTCGGTTATAGTACTGGTCTATCAATAATAATTGAATAACATTTGCTGGAAGTGCATTTTTCACTTATGGTACACATTTTTAAATGTAACAAATTTTTCTGCATATTAATTGGCGTATATAAATTCTATAGATCATATACAGGACTGCTCAAAAGATCTGATGTACATTTTCGTTTATTGACGGAAATTGCTGAAGGGGAATTTTCAATCGTGCTATACATTTCGTAATTGAAGTACACTTTAGCATAATATGTAGTATACATACAATTCTATAGATCAAATACAGGGCTGCAGAAAATAATTCGGATATTTTGCTCGACTAATGGAAGTAACTGCTGAAATTAGATTTTAAAATGTGTTATGGGTATTCTAAATTGTTTACTTATAAAACGGTGAAGTTTTATTACAGTATTCTGAATGTGTTGGAAAGTGTTTTATAATCTATGCTTGACGCATGATTTTTTTGTACTTGTTTAATTCAACATGCAGTAATTTGAAATTTAAAATACTGAATTTTCATTAAAGATTCACGTGTTAACATACCTTATCGCTAATTTGAGGATCTTAATAAAGCAACATCCCAAAATGTCTACATAGCTTTATTGGAATGCGTATCAAAATTGTCTCTTAGACATGTTGAAAATTCTGAGCAAAAATTAAAACACATGGAGTAATTGAAAGATGTACAGACTTCGGAAATTTTTTTTTTTGAAAAGAAAAAGCATTTGCAATACAATATGGATTGTTATTTTCATTACTTATCTTTAACAAGTTGGAAATTGTACGTCAAACGTGACAAACGAGGTGCGTTCGTACTATAGCTAGTTATGTAAATATTCAGATCTTGATGATTTTTAATTCTGTGAAATGAATTATATCGTCTGCAGATTAATTTCTGTAATAAAATAAGTATCTCGGTCGCTTGACTCGGTCGCTTCGAGAAGATCAAATGGCCGACTCTGACATCAAACCAATCTTGGAGTTATTAGAATCTTCTAGCACGAAGCCCAGTTGGAAAGACATCTCGACTTATAGTCCTACGACGAAGCAATATTGGGCTCTTTGGAACTCCCTCCACGTCAGGAACATCGGAAGCTCCTATAACAAGAATGCACCGATTTTTTTTAAATTCAAATTTCTTAATAAATATTTTTATTAATATCTTCTAAAGTTTTGATTCGATTTTCATAAAATTTTAAATGTCTCAACAAAATTCTGTAAATATAATATATCTTAAATTTCAGACCATTTGGTTGGGTAGTTTTTGCACTGTTATATGCGGACAGACGGACGGACGGACCAGACGACGACTATAGGTACTACGTATTTATATAATTACGAACGCATCTAAAAAATATGAATCCACACATTTTGCCACGTATATGGCAATGTATTTTTATTCTATGAATTTTAGCAAGCTAATAACACAAAAACAAAAATTCGGGTTTTCTTTCGATTTTTACTCATTTTAAAGTCTACCATCCTATTAAAGTGAATCCGAAAAATTCATCAAAGGAAAGCATATGCCAAACAGCTATTTTTAGGAAGAAATTTGTACATTTACAAATTTGGTCTATTTTGCTCATTGAAAAATCTTGCTCCTTGCTCCTTTCAATTTTTAACCGACTTCCAACAGAGGATGTCATACCATTCGTTTGTATATATATTTAATTGTATCTGTGCATAGTTTTTGAACGAATGCTCCAATTTTCTGTATTACATTCTTTCTTTTTAACACTTTCCAACATAGTAGAAAAGCTTTTATGCATTCGGTTTGTCTATAGCCATCTGACTGTCTGTCTGGCAGTCTGTCGGTGCTCTAACTCTCGTAAATATACTTTGATCACTTTGTAATTTTTATATGTTATTGAGGTTTAGTATAGAATGTTCGATACTGAAAATGAAGTGTGTAGCATTTATAGTTCGTTTACAGGGACAAACAAAAGAATTCCGTTACATTATGTTGTATGGGAAAATCGTTTGCGGTATTTAATATCAGCTATATGCTCTTTTTTCTGTAATAATTACAGAAAGAAAGAGCATATAGCTGATATTAAATATAATAGAAAAACTACAGCCCTGGCAAGATTATATCAAGAAGAAACCATCCAAATAAATTTCAATGAAAGTAAAATAATATTTCCCTCCAGTCTATACTATCCATTCATAATAAGAGAAACCATAGAGATACTAACACGCAAAAAATACAATATGTACACTCTAAAATTGGAAGGAGTGAGAAGTTGACTCTTTGGAAGAGTGAGAGGCATTTCACTCTTTTAGGAGTGAATTTTATAAATATGCACTCTTTAAAGAGTGGAACTTTCCACTCTCTAGAAAAGAGTGAAATATCTCACTCCGTTGTCGAGAGTGACTGTTCACTCCGTTGACAAGAGTGAGATATTTCACTCCGTTGAAGAGTGAGGAAAAACAGTTTTTTCCAATAAAATCACAAGATGGCGCCAGCTCACGGATGAGAATCCGAGTAATCTCCGTTATCGAAACGAAATGCCTAAAATGAAATCCTTTATATATAGTAGCACGATTTTAAAAAAAAACTGAAAAAGGCATTGAAATAATAAATGAATCTATAGAATTATGGATAGGAAATATATTTTATGCTTTACAAATTGCAGGATTTGCCAATGCTAAGAAAAGTGCAGGGAAAATAAATATTCGAAGTAAATTTATGCTTAGCTGCCACACAATTTTGCTTCTATTTTATAAACAGAAATTTAATATCTCTGAATGCTAATTATTTTCCTCTTTATTTAAATAACCTATTCTACATATTTTATATCATTTCTAACCTCTTTATGAATATAAACAAAATATAACTATACAGATTAAATTTTCTGTTATTTTTAGCACGTTTGAAATTAACATAAGAGAAATGAAAAACGTTGCATTTAATCACTGATTTTATAACATTTATTATAGAAAAAAAAAGAGTATAAATGTGTCGGAAATAATCTTAGGAAAAATTTAACAGCTATAATTTAAGAAAAAAAAAACGTTTTTTACCCTGACTGAAATTTTCCCCCTAAAAATTAGTTTTGAAAAGTAAATTTGAGGGCCCCTTTGTATTTCAGTGAGTAAACTTCGGCTTCACGGGTCTATTTGGTAAACAGGCCCTGGGCCTCGGACATATGGAAACATTATTAGCAAGAAAAAAATGAATGAATAAATAAATAACTGCTTTGTTGTAACGGAATTTTTGTCATAGCGGAAATGTACAGACGAGTAATATGCACATTTTTTAGACGATTTCGGCGTTGTTGTTTTTAACGTTTAAAATATGAATATTGCTTTCTGTAATAATCTGTATGATAATCTTGTTTCTTGATTCTAATTCTGCATAATGCTTTCGATGGATATCGATGGATGTTTTCGATGTAAGATAAATTTGCGATAGTCATAAATCCTTACTTGAAACTTCGTTTTCCGCCTTGAAATGGGCTCTTTTTTTCCTTGTTTTTTTTTTTTTTTTTCATCTGGTATCTTTTTACTATGTATATGTACTGATTTTTGGAATAGCACTTTCCAATCAATTGTTATGTTTATTTCGCACTAAAAAGTTTTTATATTATGCGCTTTGCAATCATTTTAGACTGTGGAATTAGCATACTTCTGTTCGGAAGAAGAAAAAAAAAAACGCAAACGCATCTTCCCATTCACAGCTTTTTTAGCATGCGCAATCTTGAAATAAGAATAAATTTGAAAGTATCAGACGATAATATAAATTACACATAATAAGTTATTGTCAGAATTTTTTCCTCTAAAAGAATTCCATTTTTTTAAATAATTTATCAAATTTGTCAAAAAATGTGCGAACAGTCTCTGTATTATATGATACAAAAAGAAGGTTTCAGTTTCTTATTTACACAGTTGAGAAACACCGTAAATATTTATGATTTCTACACAAATTTAATAAGTGTGTTCGAATATCATAAAAGAAACAAAGCTAAAATAATGTAATAAGAGCTTTTTTTAATTGTAAGCGGCTGTAGTAAGCTGTAGGTACCAGTTCTCGTCCGAGCGCTGAAGTCAAGCAGCAACGAGCTCGGTTACTACTTGGGAGGGTGACCGCCTACGAACAAGCGTGTGTAAAAAAATGAGTTTCTCTTTTTTATTCAAGAATTTTAGTCACTCCTGAAAGAGTGACTATTTACTCCTATCAGGGGTGAAAAAACTCACTCCTGAACGAGTGAGTATTCACTCTTTCAGGGAGTCAAGAATTTCACTTTTTCCTAGAGTGAATGAATAGTCACTCTAAAGAGGTTGGGCAAATTTTGACTCTGCGATAGAGTGAATAGTCACTCTTTCTTATTTAGAGTGTAACGATGCGGCAGCTTTTAATTTACCGAAACTGTGGCTCGAATTACTCCATGGTCTCAGATATGAAAATAAACAACCAAGTAAAAAATAATAGATAACGTGCGTAATTTTTTTTAAAAAGTACATGAAAATAATAACTTTAAAGCCCGTGCAATTTTTGGAATATTCTCATTTTGTTTTTGAAAATTACTCGGAAAGAGTCGAAACATGTAAAACAACTAATAAAAAGTTATTTTAATTTGTATTATGTTGTTAATTTGCACCTTTAGTATTTAAAAGGAATAGTTTTATTTGTTGGAATTTTCCGGAATTTTTAATTTTGTCTTTCTTTTTCTCCCAAACAATACTTTTATGCCAAATATCAAGCATCAAGGGCTGCGAGTAATAGCTCAGATTCTTTACACGCTCTCAGAACTTTTTACGGTAAAAGAGTCACGAGACTTGGCTACATTTTTACACGTGATGCTTCTGATGGGATATCCTTTTCTCAGTTTAACATCTCGATTTGTTTTATTTTACAGGGATCGCCTGTTGCTTGTTGCTTCGCTCTGCCTAAATGCTCCGAAGACGAAATATCAAACTGCTTCAAATACAATTTCACAATCGATATCACGGAGGAAGTTATGGAAAATTACTGCGAGTAAAAAAAATACGTTATTTTTGTCTTTGTTATTTTTTATTATTTATTATCACTAACGATGATTAATCCTTAATCCTTCATGCTCACAAATGATGATCTATTAGAGCAATATTTTACAGTTGTTTTTATTTATTTAGCCTCTAAATAAGTCAAATACTATATGCAATTTTAATGTTTTTTTTTTTGTTTCGTTGCTATATGGTATAACTCACTACAGTGTGCAGTGGACACTATAGCAATATTTTCTTGGCAATTTTCTTACACAAGTCTTCTAAAAATATTATACTAACGATAAAGCGAAAAAAAAATGACAGTATCCACCTTTTACAAGTCAATGTAAACACAAAACTTAGACAACGTCGAGATGGCAAGAGTCAAAAGGCCACGACGAAGCCTAGAATGTTATTAAAAGCATCTGGTTATAACAGCGTTGGTTAGATATGAAAACTACAGGTGACACAGGCACAGACCGAGCCCGGGTACCCAAACCCGAAAACAAAAACCAATATTAGATCAATTTTATATACTACTACACCAATATTGGTATTATTATATTTTTAATTTACAACCAAAAATAGCTGTATAACGCTTGTGAAGTATTTGCGCAACATTTGTGACATATTGCCATTGCATCTAGAGAATATTGAAAGTATATGATCAAATGTATTTGCTGCAAAAAAAAATTTCCTTTCTGACACTTCTTCGCAGAGATATAAGCTTTTATATTTGTAAAAACTCTATACATTTATACAATTTCGGGTACTTAAAATGCGGTTTTCTTATAATTAAAAATTTCTCACATTTCTAACTTTTGAAAAGTTTTATGTGCATTCCTAGTTATCAGATTCTTTTGAAATTTATACTGTATATTCTCTATACAATAATATATAAATGTTAGCATAAAAAGTTGTATTTCAGAAATATTTTAGTGTTGAAATTTATGTGCATATGGAAATGTGAAGCTACTTTTCTAGAACAAACACTGCATAATTATATATTTTTTTTTTCTGCTTATACAATCAGCGAACTTTTACAATTTATGCCAACTTCCATTCTAATATACAAAAGGTATCTCATAAATAAATATTGTCATATTTTTAGCAAAAGAAATGCGCATGGGACATTTTAAAATATAACAATTATTCATTACTTTAAAAATTAAAAAATTGAATAATTTAAAAACTTTTATTTATGTTAACACCAAATTTTGAATACATCTATTTGAGCTTTCCATTAACAAGTTTTTCAAATTAATCCATTGAATATAGTAGGATTTGGTTTTTAATGTCCACTGTCCCCTTAATTGAGGATTGTAATTGTATATTATACGTACTATATTTTTATAGAATATATCATTATCTTGTTGAGATATTTTATAAGAGTGGAATTTGTTCTCGGTTCTTGGTCTATTTCCTTATGGTGCTCTAATACAATTAAAATTGATTGACTTAATGATAATGAGTCAATCACATCACTGATGACAGAATATCATTGTTTACATTGACGCCTGCATACGTTCTTGATGCTGCACAGTGGGGCGTTTTAACGATCTAGGTGGACAAAATTATTGCGTAGAAGTTTAATTAGGTTTTGCTGGGTTTCAGAATGTATCACTAATAAAATACTCAAACTGTAATAAATATTTGGCTTATTTAATTATTTATATTATTATTACTATTACTTATATTATTATTGTTTACATTATTATTATTTATATTATTATTTATTTAAACTATAATATTGTATTGTCATTGAAAGTACACATGTATTCAAAGTTTCAGCTCGATCAAATAACTAAAAATGGTTTAAAATTAACATGCAAGATTTGAACTAAACATAATTACAAATCCTCCAAGTTAATATAAATTAATGATTTGCAAACTTTTGCAGTAGTTTTCTTGAGATTCCAATACTTTAGGAATGGCACTTTGATTTAAAAAAATGTTTATAGCTTAATAATACTTAATACTATGTTAAAAGTCAAGATAAAGTTCGTAAACATGATGGCGCTAATTTTCGAACAAAAATAGGTTAAATCTTGTGATAAACATGTGACATATGTCCAGTAAACTCGTGATTTCAAATAAAACAGAATAGTTGCGACGTGTTTTCGAACTTACAGGAAACTAGTGCAACCATTGAAACTCCCTCAAACCAAATGTCTTATTTATGGTCGTAGATAATCGACAACTCGGATTTTTTTTTTTTTTTTTTTTTTTCGACAAAACTTGTACGCAGCTGGTCAAAAGCGATATTCTCTTATTACCAGTATACTCGGTCTTGTTAAATTCCGAGATAATCGGAAAAATGAATTTTGTCCACCTAGATCATCAAAACACCGCACTGTGCCCTGGCAAAAATAGACTAAAGGAGGAAAAATTAGAAAATTGTTCCTTTCGATTCACGTATAAGAATATTGATTTGATTTTAAATTGTAAAATAACAGTAAAACTCGAATTATATGAATTCGAGACATCTGGATCGCCAAATATCCGGACCAATATCAGGAAAAACAAAATACATTAATAAAAAGTATTGAAATGCGAAGTGTTAGCATTCGTTCATAGAAATATAATTCTCTTGAAATTAATGTTTAAACAGATATTAAAATGTAGGTAAAATTGGAAGTCTATGTTTGGATAATTATAACGCGGCATTTCACTACTTACCAACATAATTTCTGAACCTGCTAGCATGCAAACAAGTACGAACAACTAACAGAAAAACAATTTGTTGAACACGTTCAACAAAACTCAACATATTCAGCTCAAAATGCATGAATGCAAGTGGGTAAAATGAATGAAAGTACTGTACTGTATTTTCTAATTGATTTTACTGATTTTTTTTTTCTTTTCTATTTAAAAGTGCTCTTATTTCCAAAATTCATAACCAAAAGTGATTTTAAGAAAAATTTTATTTAACAACATATTCTTTTTTAATGATTTTTCCGATTATTTGGATTTCTTAATGTGTATAGAATATATTAGTCCAAATAATTCGAGTTTCACTGTATTTGTGATTTCTGAAAATTTCTTTCAGAAGCAAGGTGTTTGTAAGAAAATGCACAATGGCTAAAAATATGTAATTAATTACACTAGCGTAAAGCACTTAGGTTTTTTTTTTTTTTTTTTTTTTTTTTTTTTTTTTTTTCAATATCGTAGTCACATTCATTATTTTTAACAATACTACTTATAGAAAAGAGTCTTGTTTTTGCAAAGAGAAAATGTCTGAAATTATGTGGTGCTGCCATCTGTTATTATTTAACAGACATAATAGTCTTATGAGATATTATTATTATTATTATTATTATTGAGGTGGTGTTTTGTTGGAAATCTGGTTAAAATTTTGACTGCCCCCAAACTTGTAATGTAGGACGTTTGAAATCGGTATCGGTCCGAACCGGTTTTCAGTTTCCGTTTCGGTGGTGAATGAATTCTCCTATTTCTCGTTATACTGTATACTTATTTTCTGTAATTTTTCTGTACTGACTATGTACAGCGGGGTGCTGGTATATATATGAACGAAGTTCTTGAAAACGATAGCGTGGAAACGATGAACTTTCGTTTTTAGTTGTAAGTTTAAATATTTTAAAGTATGTGAAATTACTGAACTTCCCAGCAAAAGGCTGGGTGCGCATGTAAATGATTTATTATTATTATTATTATTATTATTTAAGTTTAACATTCAAGCCGAATGAATAAGCACTTATGGATTAGAAATGCACCGAATAGTGATTTTGGCCGATTACCAAATATTTGACACACAGGTAAGACGAATATAGAATGTTCGGCTGGTCGAATACTCCTATATTTCAGAGTTTAAAAGTATTAAAAACTTATATTTTAAAACAATTTTACACAATATTTAACAAAAATCCGTCCATTTTTATGAACAAGACCTTTTTACAAATAAAGATTACAATAAAAAAAGTCTATGCTTCGAGTTATTACTTAAGAAGAATGTAGTCTTAAGAATTTTTTAATTAATAAAACTGTAAATTTTATGGCTTCTTCTCTAAATTAAAATAAATGGATATTTTTTTTTAATTCTTAAACAGATATTTTAAAATCGAGAAGAAATTTTGAAGACATTGGAAGCAAAATTTTACAGTCATATAGTGTTTATTTGACAGAAAGGGAAAAAAGTAAAAAATAAATAAATAATGCAATCTATTCAAATAGTGACAACTCATTAAGAATAACTTTCTTAGTCCTTTTGATTTAGAAAGGGACTTTTTAAAAGCACTAAAGAGCAGTGTCTGGAGTGAGTGATAATTTTCAGAGGTTGGAAACATACAGGATGTTCCTAAAATCTTGAAACAAACTTTCAGGAAAGATAATGTGGTCAAGACAATTTTTTTTTAACAAGAAACCAGTGTCTGTCTCAGTTCACTTATTTTTCTTCGAAACAATGCATTCAATCAAAAATACAGAGTGTGTCACTACAAAATCAAACCTAATTTTCGTTCACAACTTTGATCAATAATAAAAATATTTTAGAAATATTTTCATCATGTTAAATTTACTTGTAGGAAATGTGATGGTATCATTAGAAGTGAGTGAATTTTGGTCAGTGACACGGTATATACACTGTCAGCTGCATTCTACATAATGGAATGTCTAGCTCAGTGCTGTTTAGATGTGAATGGTGGCAATTACCAGCACTTCTCGTCTTGTCATCATATTTCACAGAAATCAAAATAAGTCTGTTGAAAATATCGTTACAATATATTCATTATTGTTAAAATAATAAAAAAAAATCCATACTACGCCTAGAGCGTATACATCAGCGCTGTCCTACGCGGCACTTGCGAGCACCATGGCGCCCTTTTGTTGTTTTTTTTTTCGCGCGATTTGGAATGTTTCCTGTTACTAGCTTTTTTAAAATATAAAAACCCATTTTAAATAATGCCTTCTGCGAAATAAGTCATATCTTCATGTTTTTTCCCCTTATAGGCACGATTAACTCTCCTGGCTTCTTCTCCTACAAAACTTTTTGATATAGGTTCCCTCTGAGAAAAATGTCATGCTAAATTTACCATTATTTATGTTTTTTGCTGTAAATTATTTTTATATGGAGATCTTGAATCGTAGGAACTTACGGCTATGACTGGAAAATGTGTGTGTATCGCTATCATTCTTACGTGAGATAAAGTGGGATGTTTTGAGAAATGGGAATAACGGTGCCCTGAACTGTTTGTCAATAGCTGAGATGCACCACTATTTACTGAAATATTAGACATGCCTGATATATACTGTATGTATTACTTAATAGGTGGATTAAGATCCTGGTTTTCTGGACAATAGTTGTTTTCTGCAGTAACTGAAAATTAGATTCAGCCTCATACGATCAACTGGTGAAGCATTCGAGCATCTATTAGGCTCTGTTTTATGTTAGGTAATTAATTATAAATTATTAAGACAATCATTCATCATAGTAACTTTACTAGTGCCGAGCATCTTACATACGTTGTTTATCCAACGCCAGCTTCAACCAGCTTAACTCACTTCAGAACTTCAGTTCAATCACATGCTGTTGCCAATATGTGTTACAAGGCTCCAGGTCACTTCCAATTGCTTGAAAACCATGGCTTTTTCTATTGTTTACTTCTTCTTTGGAATGGTTAGTTAAGCTGTAAGAGTTTTAAATTTCGTTGTATAAGCATCACCAACAGCGATAACTCTTTACTTTTATCTTTTTGGTCAGTGACACAGTATATACACTGTTAGTTGCATTCTAAATAATGGAATGTCTAATTCAGTGCTATTTAGAAGTGAATAGTGGAAATTACCAAAATTTCTCATCATGTCATCATATTTCACAGAAATCAAAGTAAGTCTGTTGAAAATATCGTTACAATATCTTCATTATTGTTAAAATAATAAATAAAAATCGATGCTCGGCCTGGATTGATATACATCAGAGCTGTCCTGCAAATTTCATCATCCTACAAATATATTCATCATAAGGCCTGCGAGCACCTTGGCGCCGTTTGGGGATTTTCTTGGCGCGATATCGCATGTTTCCTGTTACTAGCTTTTTAAAAATATAAAAACCCATTTGAAAGAGTGTTTTCTGTAAAATCAATCATGTCTTCATGCTTTTTTTTCCCTTATAGACATGATAAACTTTTCTGGCCGCTTGTCCTAGAAAGCTTTTTGATATATGTTACCTCTCAGAAACATGTAATGCTAAATTAACCATGATTTATGTTTTTCCTGTAAATTATTTTTATGTGGAGATCTTGAATCGTGATCGACTTATGGGTATTACTGGGAGATATCTGTGAAACGCTATTATTCTTACGTGAGATAAAGTTGCATGTTGTAAGACATGTGAATAATGGCGCCCTGCACTGTTTGTCAATAACTGAGGTGCACCCTAATCACTGACACGTTTGACAGGCCTGTTATACACTGTATTTTTGACTGAATAGGTGAATTGTGATCCTGGTTTTCTCGACAAAAATTGTTTCCTGCAGTAATTGCAAATTAGATTCGGGCTCATTCGATCAACTGGTGAAGTGTTTGATCCATATGTCGCTTCCCATTGCTTTTTATTGCTGTCTTCTTCTTTGGAATGGTTAGTTTAGCAGTAAGAGTTTTAAATTTCGTTGCATAAGCATCACTTACAGCGATAACTCTTTACTTTCATCTTTGCGTTTTAAGCAAATTTCTCCGCATACATTAATCAGCTGTTTAGACACATTTCCTAATTTAAATTTTTATCCTCTAATCTAACATTTGAGCTAGATTATCGTTTTCATCAAGAAGGCTACATATTATCTGGAAACATAACAACAGTTCTGGTATTATCAAATCCTGCATCTTTAATTTGGAGCTTTTTCTCTTCAATTTTCTTACAAAGTCAACCGATAGTTTCTTCTTGCAAGTTTTATTTCATTAAAAAAATTCCCCAAATTATCCAGCTAAACCTGCCCGAGAAGTTGATTCGAAGTTTAAGTTAGCCCAGGCTTCTTTTCCGCTTTCTGTTTAAGAAATAAATATTTGAAACTTTCTTTGAACAGATTGATATATAGCAATATAAGATCTGCCTTTACGCCACTCAAAATCTCTTTTATCCCGGTCCGAGGCTCCTAGGCAGCCACTTTACATTCGAGATCTGGATTTGTGAAGAACTCCTAGTAGTTTCTATCAATCTATACATATTTCATATCAAGCTTCCAAGCAGGATAATTATATTCCGACAGCTTTCAGGAAGGTAAAAGTTGATTCGAGGACTTGTGCCAAAGCTGGTATTAGAGAGTTCAAGGGAAAATAAAGTGTCTTTTAAACCTTTTAAATAGTTTATGTACAAACAAAACCACACCAAATCGCATCTATCTGGTCTTTAATAGCATAACATGGCCCATAACCATGATGGAAATTGAGTAGAGTATTAAATTGTTTCAGACCTTTGGAGATGCTTAAAAAAATGCACATGACAAAAGCTCAACTTGATCCATAAGTATTTATTCATTCGGCTTGAATGTTAAACTTAAAGAAAAAAAAAACATGTTCATCCAGTCTTTTGGGAGGAACTTCAGTAACTTCATGTAACTTAAAATATTTAAACTTCCACGAAAGTTCATCATTAATCCGCCACCCTGTTTAGGAACTCCGTTTCTGTATACACTTACTCAGTACAGAAAAGTTTCAGAAAATATGTATACAGTGAAAAGAAGATAATGCATTCACGACCAATGGGACCGCATGTTGAAAATTTGGTTAAAATTTTAACTGTCCTTCAAACTTGTAATGCGGTGCGTTCGGAATCTTCATTGCTCCTTGCATTCTTTTGAAGCCAGGCCAAGCGCCTAAGATACTGCGTTTAATACTCTGCTCAGTTTCCATTATGCTTGTTATGGCCGATTATCTGCTCGAAGTGTATATGCGGACGGTGGAATTGCTCTATGTGGGGTCTTTCTGTAACCCATATTTACGTAGCGTTACGCAGGTTCGAAGAAAACTACAGAAATCTCCGACGAGCGCGGCATGGACAGGAATCCAGCACCTTGTCTATACCAATTTTGAAAGCAAAATCCCCCAGCCACTGTTAGATTTGTAAATTTAGGTTTGTTACCAATAAATCCGGTTTATTCCCAAAAGACCTGGTTCATTCCCAATAAATTTAGTTTATTCCCAGGTTTGAAACGGGTTTTTGATAATCTTTGTAACTCTTGACGCTGGTGGAATAAGCTTTTTTGGAAGAAGAAAGAAGAATTAAGTAAAAAAAAAATTGTATAATTTACCAGACAAACATCTAGGTTTATAAATACGAATTACTTTCGGTAGCATCATTCCAACAGCTCAAGAGAAATCTCGTGATTCTATTTGATCAGTCGCGATGTCATATTAATAAATATCTTCAGTTATCGTTCGGAAGATCTGTGGTAATTAGTTTAAAAAAAAATTAAATTCGTATGACTCTGTGTAAGCAGAAATATTTTTCATTGTCTCTTTTAACTATTGTGTCTCGTGCGATAAGATAAGATGAGTAGATAAGGTCTATTTCTAGCCCAACATTAGAACCAATTTTTTCTAAGATGCTTTAGCAGTTTCGATAAAACTTAAGGCATAAATTTACAGGTTCTTTAACTGATTTAATATAAAGAAAGTTTAAATATATTATACAAGTTAAAATATAGGTTATGTGGCAAATTTTAGTGAATTTTGTCATTTTTTTAATCAGGGATTTCAACACGGTTTTTTTACAAAAAGAAGTCTTCATAACACCAACATAGTTTTTATATACGTTAATATTTGAATAATAAAATAAACCATGCCTAAAAATCAGTCTGGTGTTATAAGCGCTTCTTATTGAAAAAAAAAATCAAATTGTTTTTTTAAAAACATGTCAAAATTTATTAAAATGCACTAAATAACTTACGTTTCAGATGTTGTATAACATATTTAAACAGCCTCCATAAATAAATCAATCGTAAAACCAGTACACATAGATTTTAAATTTTATTAAACCGATCAAAACATCTAAGGGGAAAGAAATGAATTTTATCAAAATCCATGCCCTTTCTCAAAAATTGAAAATAAGTATTCCACATAACAATTCTAACCTCTTTACTCTGAATTTCTGTTTAGTCAAATCCAATGCATGAGTGACGTCTTCGGTAGGTGTGGAAATCCCGAAACTGTCTCTTATGATGCATACAAGCATACTAAAGAAGTATACGACACTTTCTGTCCGAAGATAAATCCCTTTAGAAAGAGTAAGTAAAGAAGAGGGAAGATTTTTCTTCTCCATCATTTTTTGTGAGTAATTCTGAATTTTGGTCATCAATGTCTGTGTGTGTATATAGAGTCGCATTTTTGAAAGAGACATTTGTTTCACTATAGCTATTGAAGATACTTAACCTTATGTCGCAAAAATTAATGATATTTAAAACAAATACCGTTTTACTCGTGTATAATACACATATTTTTTTTTAAGTTTAATGCTAAAAAGCGGCGCATTATACGCGGAATATTTCGGACATCTATATAAACCAGTGCATTCCCTGTGTCAATGAATATACAAGTAGATATTGTGCTACAATTGTACGAGTATAGAAATAGTAAGTAAAAAAAGCGAAGTAATTCGACTTTTACATGTTGCATTTCTTTATCATGAGAAAATACACAGAAATTATTCATTTTTGCCTTTTATTCTCATATTAGCTGATCCGCCCGGCATTATGTAAAATAATATGAAATGCGAAATCAATCTAAAAATCGCTGCACAAAACCGTTCCTCTGGTAACTCTTTTGTCTTTCGGAATTTAAATGGAGAGATTGACCACGAAGCGGAAGTAAATTCAATACCACCCCTCAAATGTCTTGATCATTTGATTCAAACCGTATGAGTTTTTGGTAAAAAATAATAATAAAAAAAGTTACCGCCTGATTTCTACAAAATTTGCATTTTCGGAATAAAAAAAAAACTATCTACAGACTGTGAGTTTCGAAACGATACCTCCAATAGTTTTCTTAATACTCGAGGATGAATGAAAATGAGAATATTTCGTTGTCTGGGGTTATCAAATCGGTAACTTTCTTTTGCAGTTTCGATAAAAACAGCCATTTTTGGCACACACGAGAAGAAATCTTTTAGCTCCACCACCATGTTCTGTTCTAAACAAATTTCCGACACGTGTCCCCGCTGCTTACGGCACCGTAAATCGGACGTGCTGCTCACGAGCTGCAAAATCTTTTAGTTCCAGTTTCCACCACCAGGCGAAGCATTCTGTTCAAAATAAACCTCTTCCCGAACGAAACTTCGACATTTGTCTCCGCTGCTTACGACACCGTATAGAAGGCGCGCTGCGCACGCGCGGAAAATCTGTTAGTTCCACTTTCCACCGCCAGGGGGTACTAAATATATGTCTTAATTAGTTATCAATATCTAAATTAATTCTTGTTAAATTGAATGAACCAGTTCCCGTTGAAATCGGGCCCATAGAACCCGAGAAAATACATCACCTCCTTGGAGATTAAATTATATTTATAAATGGTGGTAACCAAGAGCTGAAAAAATGATACCGAAGTTTACTTAATACTTAGGAGATCTCGGAAGAATGTTAGAAAAGATTTTATTTGAATCGGACCAATATTAAATGCAAAATATTTTAGTTAAATTTTTCCACCTCCATGGGTCGCACTCTGTTGTAAAACAAACCTATTTCCGAATGAAACTCCGGTACGTGTCCCCGCTGCTTATGGTACCGTATAGAAGGCGTGCTGCGCACGCGCTACAAAGTCTTTTTAATTCCACTTTTTAGCGGCAGGGGGCACCAAATCTGTGTCTTAATTAGCTATCTATATTTTAAGTAGTTCATGTTAAGTTGACTGAATCAATTCTCGTTGAAATCGGGACCATAGAACCCAAGAAAATAAATCCCCCCCCCCCCATCCCCTGCAGATTATTATTGCCCAAAATTATGTAAAATACCCCCCTCAAATCAGTTTTTAATCTTGATCGCCCCTTAACAAACTTTAATCGCCCACTGATGGGCGACATTGTCTCTAATCATTTCCAACATTGCCCGTACTTGATCATAGCTTTGGATCATTAAAAAATAAATAAATAACACTTTGAAAAAAATTTATAGGAATGAGCTGTGGCCATGTTTTTCACGATGTTCATTGTATATTTTATGTAACATTTAATGTAAGTCACAATTCATATTCTTTTTAATATGAGTTTGTTAATGATTTTCCTAATTACATTTTTTTTTTTCAATTTCAAAAGTGCCTAGGATATGCTTCGGTCCATTCATTGTATCTTATTAAAAAAAAAAAAAAACAAAAAAAAACAATCTGATGATATTTTGAGAATATAAATTATAAATTAAAATTTCTCACTTAGATTTAAGATCAGTATCCTCAAATTTGATTTTTTTCTAACTCTATGAAATAATAATAATAATAATAATAATAATAATAAAAAGAGGCATGAAATGTGTATTTTTCTCAGCTGATTTGATCCATAGAAACCGAAATATAGTGTCAAACGTGTATGTTACCATTTGAAAAAACTGAGATAGAACAATTTTTAATATACAGACGGCTCCCAAATGCTGGTTCGTGCATAAAATTTAGAGTGAAGGTTATTATCAATCGGTTTATACCAATATAATTTTTATTGATCAGCGGTTAACAAACGATGGGTCATGACCTATTGATGGGTCGTGGACGATGTTTTGGTGGGTCGAGTAATGTTCGATCTGGTCTTCAAAAATGGATAGTTAATTTGCTGGGACAGCATAGCGAAGATAATCTGTTACAAGTAATGAAAACATCATGAGAAAAAATATAAATAAATAACTTTGTGAAAAGACAGTATTTAATAAAACTTTATGTATAGTGAGGTTTAATGATTAAAAGAAGAAAAAAGTTTAAATCCTTAAATCCACTAAATAATACTATAAATTAAGTTGACTTTTAAACTGAAATTTTTATAATACATTCATTAATATATTTTTCTTTCCGTAGTAAAATAAAGTTTTAATTATTACACTTTCACAATAGTATTTCCTGAACATATTACTGCTCTCGTATGTATGCTTTGAGCAAAATTTCACCTTTCCCGTAGAATAGATTATGTACAAAAGACTCTACAGTCGAATCCCGTTAGAGCGAAATCCGATAGAACGGAAATTCCGTTATAAAGATATCCTTAGCATTCCGCAACAAAATCGCTGTAAATGAAATACAATTCCATTACAACGAAATTTTTATAAGAAATAAATTCTGGCTGTCCCATAAAGTTCATTCTAAAGGAACTAACGGCATATACAATGAACTCCCATTAGTGTTGATATCCAAGAGAGACCATTTTTCGATCACAATAACCAGTGCTAATTAAACGATGTAAACATTTGAATGGTATAATAATAATAGCCTCGCGTTTGAATACATAAAATTATTATTTTTTTTTTAAGAAACTAATTAGGCTAGAACTTTATGCTAAAAGAAACGACGTTCTTTTAATTTGGTATTTTTACTAAAGATGCAAATCAATGAAAATATTCTTAATACAAATGTACTAGCTATTCAGAAAAATATCTATATACAAATAAATTGCCGCACTTACATAATTTAAATTTATTTAAATTATATAAAAAAGATAATGACATCAAATTTTGATTGGTAATATCTGACAACAGCCGGCAGCATTGTTTGAGTCTCTCTCACATTGTCAGTTGTAGAACTTTATCTTTCTCTTCATCAGTGTCACTAACAATTTCTGAATCCCCCAATAAAAGATGTGGCACTAAATTGCTTTTGAAAAGTAATGTACAAACGAGTGTCTTTAGATTCTGCCCAGTTAATTTGCGAAAGTTTATACGCATTATCCTATGCATAGTATGCATTAAATGATGTCCTTAGTATTAATTTCAAATAGAAAATGAAATTGTCCTCATTTTCCAGAGATACGTCTTAATAGGAGACGCATTAACGATAATCCACTGTACTTATATTATAGGTCAGTCGAAAAGAAAATTGAAACTTTCAGGTGAGCCACGTAACAATAAAGTTTGGGAACCGCTGGTTTAGATGATTCCTAGCAAAGAAGAGTTATTGGGGAGGAGATGGTATTTTTATTTTCAGACTGTACCAGGATTGACCCATGTTAAGCCATTAATTTTTTTTACATTTATTTTTGAAAGGTAAATAAAGGAAGTTTACAGAAAAAGATATTATTGGTGGCAGCAGACATCTGAACAGCATTTTTTTTTAGCGAAAATGGAAAATACTTTATTGTGTTGAGCAAAAATTAAAAAGTTAAAAATCATGTATAGAAGTTGGAATTATACTGTTTAAAAGAAAACTTATACCACTGAAAGAAAACTTATACCGCCTTCATCCAGAACGAGTAAGTAATCATTATCTAAATCCCTAAACTAGAAATATAGATTTCCGAGTTATGCGAATAAGGTAAACAAATAAACTGAATAGACGAAATGATTGAGATAGGTGATGAAACGATATATTATATTATGAATCGTTTGAGTTGCGAGAAATTATCACTTGATTTCTGGAATAAATTCATAAACTAGAATTATACGTACTAAAACTAACTTCTTGTGTTCATATTTAGTTGCAGAGATTTTTAAATAAGTTTGACCACAATAATATAGGAAAACGCTCTTGAATTTTAATAGGAGAGACTAGAACTCTCCAGCAAAGGGAACTAGAATTTATAAGGATGACATGGAACTATTTTTTCTAGGGTCACCATTTAGTTTCTAGATTCCAGTGGCAGAATTTTTTCTCAGTGCTTAAACATATCATTAACAGAAAATATTGAGTTGCTTATACAGTGTATCCCAAAAAACATTGACCTCGGCTTTTATTCCTTCAATATTGATCATAGACATATATTTTAAATTACGAAGTTGTGTAAAGAAAGATACAGAATTTTATGAAATCGTTAAAAATTTTCAGGGGATTAAATTTAAAGAAATACAAAATTAAAATTTTTATACTGGCCCAGTACATAAAATTTCCCTAGTGAGTAAAATGTGCTCCATACAACAATAAGGTCGTGTACAAAATTTCAGCATTTTATCATAAAAAGTCTCAGAGCTATGAAAATACATAAATGCGGACTTAAACCACTTTTTGATACCTGGTTATGAGTTCGCAAAGGTGAAAAATCATGTCGTATGATCGCGTTTCAGGGGTCGTACGCAAATTACGAAAAAAAGACAATGATTGACCAAATAAATAATAATTATGATGATGTAGTTATGATTAACCCCTCACCAACTTTGTTTAAACATATCTCCGCGACTTTTTATGATAAAATGCTGAAATTTTGTGCATGAACTTATTAGTGTATGGAGCACATTTTACTAGTTAAGAAACTTTTTGTACGGGAGACGTATAAAAATTAAAATTTTGTATTTCTTCAAATTTAATACCCTGAAAATTTTAATAGATTTTATAAAATTCTGTACACTTTTTTACGTAACTTTGTAATTTATAATATATGTGTATGATCTAGATTTAAGGAATAAAATCCGAGGTCAATGTTTTTTAGGTCACCCTGTATATTACATATTTATTAAGGAAATTATTAGCATTTTAGAGCAATTTAAGATTGTTCTGTATTTTGATTTTTTTTTTTTTTTTTTATAATAAATCTAAAATGGCTTTTGCATTTCTATTTAGAGTTCATGGACCACATTAGATGCATTTTTAGGTATACAGACGAAATACTTCGCTTTTGCAAACCAGTTGAACATCGTATAAATGACCATGAAAAATTTTGTGGGTAAGTATCACGAATTAAGCTTGTCGGGACAAAACATCTTACTTTTTCCATTTATTAATATTTTTACTCATTTTCTTATTACTGAAATCTGTACATATTCCTTTTCAAGTGTAATTCTTTTAAAAATTTAAAAATTTAAATTTGAAAACTAAATATTTAAATTTGAATGTTTTTTTTTTTTGTTGTTTTTTTTTTTTTTTTTTTTTTTTTTTATGGAAAAGAATAATTTTTTCTTTCGTGATTTATAAAAATATTATTTTTTAAGCAAATTAATACTTTTTAAAATGACAAAAAATTACTTTTTGAGTACTTTTTACTACAGAAATCCCAATAATTTTTTTCTTTAAGACAAAATAATTTTTTTTAAAAATCTGGAGAACAATTTAAAGAAAATATAAATGAAGAACATTCAACAGTATGAGAAGTTTCCCAACTTTATTTTTTATAGAAATTTAGATATATCAATATAAATATAACGAATCTTAAAATACAGAAATATGAAGATTTAATGTTTTAAGTACTCTTTAGAGAACCAAAGAGAGTACAGCTTAAAATGAGTTATATATTTTGATTTAATTATCGGATTTACATGCAGTTCCAAGTTCCAACCTTTCATGAAAATAAAAATATCCCCTCATAAAAAAAAATAATAATCTGCAACCAAAATCGAAAAATTAAAAGCTCACAACGTCAGATATGGACCTCAGATATCCTATACAAAATAATAATAATAATAATAGTAAAAATAAAATAAAATAAAAATATTAAAATGCAACACTCTCATAGTTTTAAGATTAGTTTGCGAGTGTCATCGCATGATAGTGTTGGCTCTTAAGAGCCTACGCTAGTCACGTGAAGAAACGCTCAATCTAATGTTACGTCTATGGGAAGGTTCTTGGCAGATTTCTCGCTCGCATTTTAATATTTTTAAATGTTTTTTTATTTCATAGGATAGCGACGGTCGATTTCTAACGTTGTTAGTTTTAACATTTTTGATTTTGGTTACAGTTTTTTTATAAGCTGACATTTTCAATTTTGGAACCGGTTCTGAAAGTGAAAGTACTGTTATAAAAAAAAAACTGGAATCAAAATCGCAAAAGTAAAAGTAAAAACTAACAACGTCAGAGACCGACCTCAGCTATCCTATGCAAAAAAAAAAAAAAAAAAAAAAAAAAAAAAAAAAAAACATTTAAAAATATTCAAATGTGAGCAAGAAATCTGCTAAGAACCTTCCCATAGACTTAGCATTAGCTTGCGCGCTTTTTCGCATCACTGATGTAGGCTTTTAAGAATCTTATTAGTCAGAGGTCACTGCTTTTTTATATTCGTTCTTTGTTGCCAATGGTGCACAGTGATAAATTTTCCTGAAATTTTGACCAAAATTCGAATCACTTTTTGCTTTCTCGAGCTTTCTTTGTGAACAAAATTAACATTGAGAACGGTAAATTGCGTTACTAACAAGGAAGGTCTTCTTAAAGCGCATACTCAAAACATTTTGAAAAAAAAAATCCATTGAAACTGCTGATGCACGTTAAGTCAAATTCAGTAGAAAATCTTAAAAATAAAATACTTTCGAGTACTTGACGCAAAATACACGATTTGGCGAGCAACACTTTTTCTTCGCCAAATGCAAGCGGTTTAAATGCATTTGGAAACTGCTTTTTAAATGAGTGCTTAAATGCGCAGCACTTAATGAATTTAAACTTAAACGACGAAATAGCTTATTATTATTTCTATAAGCGTGTATAATATATATAGTAAGTTTCGTGTTGCTGCAGTTATTTAATTTTACACGGTTTCATCGGCTGCACTGTTAAAAATTTGCAGCAAACTGTCCAGTCATTTGACCGTTTTTATAGAAAGCAGTTACATAACCGTGATTTAATTCTAGTCTGACCATATTATTGCTCATATTAATGCTCATATTAATGCTCAGAATAGAGTTAAATTACGGATATGCAACAGTTTTCTGTAAAAACGGTCGATTGATTGTGGACAGTTTATTGCAAATTTTTAACAGTGTGAATAAGTTTTAAGTGCATTTTAAAAGTAATTGCCTGATTGAGAACTCTGTCGTTATAAATTTCGATATTGAGTAAGTCGTAATTTATATTGCAACAATTCTGTTCTCTTGTTGTCTCCTACACACAATATCGAAGCCAAATTGACAATGCTCAGAATCGGACGTTAATTTTGAGTTTAAAACAATTTTAATCAGTTTAAATTTTGTACTAAACCGCATATTACGATCGTTAAATTTCCTTATACAGTCAAACCTCGTTAGTACATCACTCTCTGGTCCACTTAAAAATCTAAGCGGAGTGACTTCTTAAGCGGAGTTTAGATGAAAATTAAATTCCAAATGCTTATGTAATAAGTATACCTACATCTAATTTACATTATAAATTACAGAAAACAGTAAAATAAGAATTAAAATTCATGAAATGGATGACAAATTAAGGAAAGCATAGTAACTAAGTGTGCTACGTAGTATTTAATTGTACAATTCAATACGCACCCATTTGTTACTAGCTTGCAAAAAAGTCATCCATTTTTGCTTGATAGTAGTTTTCTGAAATCAAATTTTCTTTCTGTAAAGAATGTACATCGCTATCTCTGTAGTGTCATTCAAAGACGAAATATAGTTCCTTAGTTCATCAATATATTCTAAGTTCATGAATGTATTTCAGAGATTCTGTTGATATGGAAGAGAATCTTTGCAAGGAAAGATGCTGTCATTTGGAATGTTGTTAAACTTATGCTTACAGTACTTCACAACAAAAACTATGTGTTTTCGGAGATAGCTTTGACAAAGAAATAGGACCGAGTTTGCCTATTGCACTCTTAAAAGTAACGTCTTTAGCGGAGTAGTTGAAAATATAGCAATGCAATAAGCAGAGTACAATATGTGAAAAGGCGTTTGAAAATAGTCAGGACTTCTGAAACAGGGCGTAATATGCAGAGTGACATTTTATCCAGGTGAATTACTAACGAGGTTTGACTGTATATGCATATAAATGTATATGGCAAAACTATAGCTATAAAGGTATATTTATTTAAGTTAAACTTACTTAAACTAGTTTTTGATTCACGTATTACTCTGAGTCATCCTGATCAACCTGGTTTATACGCAGAATTGTGGACTGGGAGCTCAGCCGAGGACGCTGTGGCGGTCCCTTCTAGTTTCGGAAGAAGACTAAAGAATGGTCTCTGACGGGGGCATGTACCGATGTAGACTCCACTCCCCAGTCCATGGATGCGTGAAGTCCTACGGGTTTTTGGCATAGTTATCGGGCTTCAGTGTGTCCCAAGGATTCCGTTTCCGGATGCTGTATTGTGCGGAAGCTACTCACACCTTTGGATGATAAGGAGGTCACCCATGGATTCCGGGTGGTTAAGGTACAGGACGCGGTTGGACGCGTGGATTGGTGGTGGTACAGGACGCGGTGGATTTATGTATAGAGAATAAACTAGCAGAGCACGGGCAGTATCAGGTCCAGTTGGATCACAGTTTTGCTTTAATTCCCTACTCTGCAGCTAGATGCTTCAGTCCTAGTCAATCTGAGATGCGTCGGTTGTGGAGGACTAAATTTCCTTTTTTATGCTACCTTTTTATTTATTTTACTAATATTTTACAAAATTGCATCCGGCGATAAATAAAATCATTAATTTTTATACATAATTTTTTGTAGGTAAATGTTAATAGTTTTTATGAGGTATTTTTTACTCACTTACACACTTTTTATTTATTTTTTTCAGGCTGCTCTCTGCTCAAATAAAATGCAGTAAACAACTTATTACAAGAAGATGTAGCTTAAGTGCTAGCGAAGTAGCTGAAAAACTTAGTCCGTCTCTGAAACATTACAACTGCCCTGAATAAATAAGTGCTGTCGACTGTATCCATAATGTATTTATGTGAAATAAATATTACTTCGATACGTTTTAATAGTTCATTTGTTGTTGGCAAAAATAAAGGAAAACTGATGCAAAATACACCATGTTGTAGTATAAAAGTTCTTAATTGGGCAACAACAGTTGCAAAATCACATATAAAGCAGCTCGAAACGACTTTCGGCGCGTTTACTCGAAAACGACTGGAGCAATTTCAATAGCTATTATGTAGCTTTCATTACAAAAAGTAAAAAGCTACCTATTGCAGCCGTTCGGAGGAAAGATATTCCGGAAAATTTCTTCATATTTTCACCGATTATAACCCCTAGACCCCAAAACTACACTTCGTTCAAATCTAAATTTATATATATATATATATATATATATATATATATATATATATGTAATAATGATGTAATCCTTATTATTAATGTTCGTATCCGTCTGTGTGTCTGTCTGTGTGTGTGTGTATCTGTACCCGGATAAACTCTGCGAGCGTAGCGAGTAGCGAAGCGCTTTTGGTGTCAAAAAATTCAGAAAAATCCGGCCTTCAGGAATTGCAGTTTCGAAAAAATCGGCCCTTAATTAAGGGAGTTATTAACGAACAAAGCTGTTTTAATTGCTTCAAAAGAAACCTATGTGGAAAGTACTCCGCGCATGCCCAGAAGAGCTCAATCCTCATCTTCCGCAAAAAGAAGAAGGAAAGATCGCTTCGGTCGGTTTCGTTTGACGACTGTCTAAACTCGCCGACGGCGAACCGACAGAAATACGGAAAAACCGTCAACATATTCTCAAAGAACGTACTTTTTCGTCTCTAACGATCTGGTCGGTTCGAAAAAATTTCGATATTTACCCTTTCAAAAAAAAATAATCAAAAAGGGTCGAATTCGTGTTTTTGATTTTCTCCCTCCGTCCGAACCTCGCATCCGCCGGACTAAGAAAGATTCGGATAAACGGATTTCACCAAATAAAAGATCGGTCTCGGTCCTCTCCAATAACACCTTCCATTAAAAAAAATATGTCAGTTAACCCTTCGAAAACGTATATTTTCCGTACACCGTTTCGCGATTTCGGCAATTTTGACTATATTGAAAAATTCGCTGCGGCGGTTCCAAACAAGTCAGGGAAAACTAAAAATACCAGACGAGATCTACATTCTTTATCCTTTCGAAATCTGTGATCGTTTTTGAAAAATACAAATATTAACCCTTCGAAAAAAATTCGCGCGCAGACTCACTTTTGCAAATTCCGATTCTCTGCGATTTTTAAAATCGCGCATCGGCTCTCTGAAAGAACAAAAAATCAAACAAACACACCCAAGTACATTTCCCTCCTTTCGAGATCACTGTAAAACCTTTAGTTTTAAAAAATATTTCAGTTAACCCTTTCGAAATCGTTTTTTTCCGTAAGTCTCTTTCGGTTTTTCAGCGATTTCTGCAATTTTTAAAAATTCAATTCTGAGCTTCTAAACAAGATACGAAAAAATAAAAATACCGAGCCTAATCTACGTTCTTTTTCCTTTTAAAATCAGGTATCAGTTTCGAAAAATTCGTTTTTTAACCCTTCTAAAAAATGATTTCCGAAACTCACTCGCGTGAATTGTCGTTTTTCGGCACATGTTTAAAAATCCGCATCGACTCGGAAAATGTGAATAGAGACAAATAAAATACACCAGATCATAGCCACTTTCATATTCTTCGAAACATATATTTCAGTTAAAAAAAATATGTACATTAACCCTTTAGAAACCGGTCGTTCCCGTACCTCACTTTCACGATTTCCTCTAATTTGCCAATGTAACCCCCCCCGCCGCAGGACTTTTTTATCGAAGTACACAAATTCCGAGAGAAGAAGCTAAAAGTGCATACATTCATCTATAGAAAGATGCCTTCGACTTTAAAAAATTCGATTATTATCAATTAAAAAAAACCTCTTTTGTGAAACCCGTTTCTAGAAATGAGCGTTTTTCGGCGCAAGCACAGTTTAATCAAACTGTAATAAGTGACTTTGCTTTCGCCGTAATTATCTTATTTATTAACGATTTTAAATCAAAAATCGTTGTTCATTTTGCGTACAGAATTGAATGGGCTTTCCGAATATATGATTTATTTTGAGAAATAATTATATTTTCATAGTTAAAATTCTATTCTACTAGGATATTTGTATTCTGAAACAGCCAATTGCACTGCAAATACTTGCTATACAATACCTGACTAACTTACTATACAATATTTCTCTTCGATGGATCAGAGATTATACGATATGTAAAGAGTCAACTTCATGTTCGATCGCAGTCAAATAAACTAAAGAGTCAACACAGGAACATTTATTTTTAAAAGTTTTAATATTTTTTAAATAATTGTCATTTTTGCATAGGGGAAAAAAAAAAAAAGCTAAGGAATTTGCTATTTCTTTTGAAAATATCTCCCTTCGTATGGGTCCCATCACGACGGGGTATAGCTCATTCGACTCGACACCGATAGAGCTTAGTAGAGATTATCGACTTTAGTTCCGCATTTCACCACTAGGGGCGCTTTCCGAACTCTGTTTCTATGGGCCGGATCACGACGGGGTATGGCTTATTCGACTCGACATCGATAGCTTTAACGGTTTCAGTGCCCGAGGTTCGTATAGAACAGATTGCGCCCCCTGGCGGTTGAAGGTGTAATTAAAGGATTTTTCAGCCAACTCGGGTTCTATGGGTCACATCACGACGCGGTTTGGCTCAATCGACTCGACATCGATAGAGGATACTAGAGATTATCGACTTTAGTTCCGCATTTCACCACTAGGGGGCGCTTTCCGAACTCTGTTTCTATGGGCCGGATCACGACGGGGTATGGCTTATTCGACTCGACATCGATAGCTTTAACGGTTTCAGTTATGATCGTATATACAGATTGCGCCACCTGGTGGTGGAAGGTGGAACTAAAGTATACCGCAGCGCGTGCGTAGCACGACTGCTATACGAGGCCGCAGGCAGCGGGGACCCGAGCCGAAAGTTCGTTCAGTTAGAGGTTTATACTATTCGATGTGCAATTTAATCGACATTTTACAAGATTAGAGGTTTTAAAAGTAGGGGCCCGCTGGCGGGCGAAGCCAGCTAGTCATTATTATTAATGTTCGTATCCGTCTGTCTGTCTGTCTGTCTGTGTGTGAGTGCATCTGTACCCGGATAAACTCTGCGAGCGGAGCGAGTAGCGAAGCGCTTTTTGCGTCAAAAAATTCAGAAAAATCCGGTCCTCCAGGAATTGCAGTTTCGAAAAAATCGGCTCATAATTAAGGGAGTTATTAACGAACAAAGCTGTTTTAATTGCTTCAAAAGAAACCTATGTGGAAAGTCCTCCGCGCATGCCCAGAAGAGCTCAATCCTCATCTTCCGCAAAAAGAAGAAGGAAAGATCGCTTCGGCCGGTTTCGTTTGACGACTGTTTAAACTCGCGGACGGCGAACCGACAGAAATACGAAAAAACCGTCAACATATTCTCAAAGAACGTACTTTTACGTCTCTAACGATCCTGTCGGTTCGAAAAAATTTCGATATTAACCCTTTCAAAAAAAATAATCAAAAAGGGTCGAATTCGTGTTTTTGATTTTCTCCCTTCGTCCGAACCTCGCATCCGCCGGACTAAGAAAGATTCGGATAAACGGATTTCACCAAATAAAAGATCTGTCTTTGTCCTCTCCAATGTCACCTTCCATTAAAAAAATACGTCAGTTAACCCTTCGAAAATGTATATTTACCGTACACAGTTTCGCGATTTCGGAAATTGTGACGATTTTCAAAAATTCGCAGAGGCGGTTCCAAACAAGTTAGAGAAAACTAAAAATACCAGACGAGATTTACATTCTTTTTCCTTTCGAAATCTGCGATCGGTTTTGAAAAATACAAATATTAACCCTTCGAAAAAATTCGCGCGCAGACTCACTTTTGCAAATTCTGATTCTCTGCGATTTTTAAAATCGCGCATCGGCTCTCTGAAAGAACAAAAAAACAAACAAACACTCCCAAGTACATTTCCCCCCTTTCGAGATCACTATAAAACCTTTAGTTTTAAAAAATATTTCAGTTAACCCTTTCGAAAACGTTTTTTTCCGTAACTCTCTTTCGCTTTTTCAGCGATTTCTTCAATCTTTAAAAATTCAATTCTGGGCTTCTAAACAAGATACGAAAAAATAAAAATACCGAGCCTAATCTACGTTCTTTTTCCTTTTAAAATCAGATATCAGTTTCGAAAAATTCGTTTTTTAACCCTTCTAAAAAAATGGTTTCCGAAACTCACTCGTGTGAATTTTCGTTTTTCGGCCCATGTTTAAAAATCCGCATCGACTCGGAAAATGCGAATAGAGACAAATAAAATACACCAGATCATAGCCACGTTCTTCTTCTTCGAAACATATATTTCAGTTTTAAAAAATATGTACATTAACCCTTTAGAAACCGATCGTTCCCGTACGTCACTTTCGTGTTTCCTCTAATTTGCTAATCTATACCCCCCCCCCCCCCCCCCGCCGCAGCAATTTTTTATCGAATTACATAAATTCCTAGAGAAGAAGCTAAAAGTGAATACATGCAGCTCTAGAAAGACACCTTTCAGTTAAAAAAATTCGAGTATTATCAATTTCAAAAAAATTCTTTTGTGAAACGCGTTTCTAGAAATAAGCGTTTTTCGGCGCAAGCACAGATTAATCAAAGTGTAATAAGTGACTTTGCTTTCGCCGTAATTATCTTATTTATTAACGATTTTAAATCAAAAATCGTTGTTCATTTTGCGTACAGAATTGAACGGGTTTTCCGTATACATGATTTATTTTGAGAAATAATTATATTTTCATAGTTAAAATTCTATTCTACTAGGATATTTGTATTCTGAAGCAGCCTATTCTACTTCAATTACTTCCTCTATTTACTTTTTTCCAAAGCTCCAAAAGATATCTTTTTTTTTTTTCTGTTTTTTATATATCGGATTCTATATAGTTTGTTTAACTCCCGATTTATGATTTTGTGTTTGTGTGGAGGCGCGATATATTTAAATTTGTTTTTTTAAAACGCATCCTTTTTTCATTTCGTCGGAGAGAAACATTGCCATTTGAGTTATACAATATTTCTATTCGATGGATCAAAGATTATACGATATGTAAACAATCAACTTCATGTTCTATCACAGTCAAATGAACCAGAGAGTCAACACAGGAACATTTTTTTTTTAAAGTTTTAATATTTTTTAAATAATTGCCACTTTTGCATAGGGGGAAAAAAAAGCTAAGGAATTTTCTGTTTCTTTTCAAAATATCTCCCTTCGTATGGGTCCCATCGCGACCTGGTTTGACTCATTCGACTCGATATCGATAGTGCTTACATATTTTAGTTCCAAGTTTCACCATCGGGGGCGCTTCCGGAAATCGGGGACCCGAACTGGAGGTTCGTTCAGTTTGAGATTTATACTATTTGATGTGCAATTTAAGGGCTTATCCGGTGCGTGCGTAGCACGACCGGTATACGATGCCGAAGGCAGCGGGATCCAGGGTCGGAGGTTCGTTCGGTTAGAGATTTCTACTTTTCAATGTGCAAATTAAGGGATTATCCGGTGCCGAAGGCAGCGGGGACCCGGGTCGGAGGTTCGTTCGCCTCGAGGGGGATGCGAGCCGGTGAATACAAAAGTTTTGAGGCACCGATGTAAATTAGGGGCCCGCTGGCGGGCGAAGCCAGCTAGTCATTATTAATGTTCGTATACGTCTGTGTGTCTGTCTGTGTGTGTATCTGTACCCGGATAAACTCTGCGAGCGCAGCGAGTAGCGAAGCGCTTTTGGTATCAAAAAATTCAGAAAAATCCGGACCTACAGGAATTGCAGTTTCGAAAAAATCGGCCCATAATTAAGGGAGTTATTAACGAACAAAACTGTTTTAATTACTAAAAAGAAACCTACCTGGAAATTATTCCGCGCATGCCCAGAAGAGCTCAATCATCATCTTCCGCAAAAAGAAGAAGGAAAGATCGCTTCGGCCGGTTTCGTTTTACGACTGTCTAAACTCGCCGACGGCGAACCGACAGAAATACGAAAAAACCGTCAACATATTCTCAAAGAACGTACTTTTACGTCTCTAACGATCCTGTCGGTTCGAAAAAATTTCGATATTAACCCTTTCAAAAAAAATAATCAAAAAGGGTCGAATTCGTGTTTTTTATTGTCTCCCTTCTTCCGAACCTCGCATCCGCCGGACTAAGAAAGATTCGGATAAACGGATTTCACCAAATAAAAGACCGGTCTTTGTCCTCTCCAATGCCAGCTTGCATTAAAAAATATACGTCAGTTAACCCTTCGAAAACGTATATTTTCCGTATACAGTTTCGCGATTTCGGCAATTTGGACGATTTTAAAAAAATCGCAGCGGCGGTTCCAAACAAGTTAGAGAAAACTAAAAATACCAGACGAGATCTACATTCTTTTTTCTTTTGAAATCTGCGATCTTTTTTGAAAAATACAAATATTAACCCCTCGAAAAAAATTCGCGCGCAGACTCACTTTTGCAAATTCCGATTCTCTGCGATTTTTAAAATCGCGCATCGGCTCTCTGAAAGAACAAAAAAACAAACAAACACACCCAGGTACATTTCCGTTCTTTCGAGATCACTATAAAACCTTTAGTTTAAAAAAATATTTCAGTTAACCCTTTCGAAATCGTTTTTTTCCGTAAGTCTCTTTCGGTTTTTCAGCTGTTTCTGCAATCTTTGAAAAATCATTTCTGGGCTTCTAAACAAGATACGAAAAAATAAAAATACCGAGCCTAATCTACGTTCTTTTTCCTTTTAAAATCAGGTATCAGTTTCGAAAAATTCGTTTTTTAACCCTTCTAAAAAAATGGTTTCCGAGACTCACTCGCGTGAATTTTCGTTTTTCGGCCCATGTTTAAAAATCCGCATCGACTCGGAAAATGTGAATAGAGACAAATAAAATACACCAGATCATAGCCACGTTCTTATTCTTCGAAACATATATTTCAGTTTTAAAAAATATGTACATTAACCCTTTAGAAACCGATCGTTCCCGTACGTCACTTTCGTGTTTCCTCTAATTTGCCAATGTATACCCCCCCCGCCGCAGCTATTTTTTATCGAATTACATAAATTCCTAGAGAAGAAGCTAAAAGTGTATACATTCAGCTCTAGAAATACACCTTTCAGTTAAAAAAATTCGAGTATTATCAATTTCAAAAAAATTCTTTTGTGAAACCCGTTTCTAGAAATAAGCGTTTTTCGGCGCAAGCACAGATTAATCAAAGTGTAATAAGTGACTTTGCTTTGGAAGTAATTATCTAATTTATTAACGATTTTATTTAAAAAATCGTTGTTCATTTTGCGTACAGAATTGAATGGGCTTTCCGAATATGTGATTTATTTTGAGAAATAATTATATTTTCATAGTTAAAATTCTCTTCTACTAGGATATTTGTATTCTCAAGCAGCCGATTGCACTCCAAATACTTGCTTTGTTTACTTTTTTTGGAAACTCCAAAAGATATCAAAATAATTTTTTTTTATTTCTATTTTTTATATATCGGATTCTATATAGTTTATTTAACACCCGGTTTATGATTTTGTGTTTCTGTGGGGATGCGATATATTTAAATTTGTCGTTTTAAAACGCATCCTTTTTTCATTTCGTCGGAAAGAAATGTTGCCATTTGAGTTATAGAAACTTTCTATTCGATGGATCAGAGATTATACACTATGTAAAGAATCAACTTCATTTCGATCGTAGTAAAATAAACCAGAGAGTCAACACAGGAACATCAACACCAGGGGGCGCTTTCGGAAATCGGGTTCTATGGGCCCGATTACAACGTGGTTTGGCTCTTTCGACTGGATTTCGATAGCTTTACAGATTTCGGTCATGTTCGTATAGAACAGATTGCGCCCCCTGGTAGTGGAAGGTGTAATTAAAGGATTTTTCATCCAACTCGGGTTCTATGGGTCACATCACGACGCGGTTTGGCTCAATCGACTCAACGTCGATAGAGGATACTAGAGCTTATCGATTTTTGCTCCGAGTCTCACCACCAGGGGGCGCTTTCCTATCTCCGGTTCTACGGGCATGAAAACGACGGGGTATGGCTCATTCGACTCGACATCGAAAGCCTTAACGATTTCAGTTATGATCGTATAAACAGATTGCGCCACCTGGTGGTGGAAGGTTGAACTAACGTATACTGCAGCGCGTGCGCAGCACGACTGCTATACGGTGCCGCAGGCAGCAGGGACCCGAACCGGAGGTTCGTTTAGTTAGAGGTTTATACTATTCTTCGTGCCGGTGCGTGCGTTGCACGACCGGTTTACGGTGCCGAAGGCAGCGGGGACCAGGGTCGGATATTCGTTCAGTTAGAGGTTTATACTATTCGATGTGCAAATTAAGGTATTATCCGGTGCCGAAGGCAGCGGGGACCAGGGTTGGAGGTTCTTCGGTTAGAGGTTTATACTACTCAATGTGAAAATTAAGGTATTATCCGGTGCCGAAGGCAGCGGGGACCCGTGTCGGAAGTTCGTTCGGTTCGAGGGGGGTGCGAGCCGGAGAATACAAAAGATTCGAGGCACCGATGTAAATTAGGGATTTTATCGATTTTAGTTACCGATGTAAATTAGGGGCCCGCTGGCGGGCGAAGCCAGCTAGTCCTTATTATTAATGTTCGTATACGTCTGTGTGTCTGTCTGTGTGTGTATCTGTACCCGGATAAACTCTGCGAGCGTAGCGAGTAGCGAAGCGCTTTTAGTGTGAAAAAATTCAGAAAAATCCGGTCCTCCAGGAATTGCAGTTTCGAAAAAATCGGCCCTTAATTAAGGGAGTTATTAACGAACAAAACTGTTTTAATTACTAAAAAGAAACCTATGTGGAATTTTTTCCGCGCATGCCCAGAAGAGCTCAATCCTCATCTTCCGAAAAAAGAAGAAGGAAAGATCGCTTCGGCCAGTTTCGTTTCAGGACTGTCTAAACTCGCCGACGGCGAACCGACTGAAATACGAAAAAACTGTCAACATATTCTCAAAGAACGTACTTTTACGTCACTAACGATCCGGTCGGTTCGAAAAAATTTCGATATTAACCCTTTCAAAAAAAATAATCCAAAAGCGTCGAATTCGTATTTATGATTTTCTCCCTTCGTCCGAACCTCGCATCCGCCGGACTAAGAAAGATTCGGATAAACGGATTTCACCAAATAAAAGATAGGTCTTTGTCCTCTCCAAAGTGACCTTCCATTAAAAAAAATACGTCAGTTAACCCTTCGTAAACGTATATTTTCCGTACACCGTTTCGCGATTTCGGCAATTTCGACTATTTTGAAAAATTCGCTGCGGCGGTTCCAAACGAGTCAATGAAAACTAAAAATACCAGACGAGATCTACATTCTTTATTCTTTCGAAATCTGCGATCGTTTTTGAAAAATACAAATATTAACCCTTCGAAAAAAATTCGCGCGTAGACTCACTTTTGCAAATTCCGATTATCTGCGATTTTTAAAATCGCGCATCGGCTTTCTGAAAGAACAAAAAAACAAACAAACACACCCAAGTACATTTCCCTCCTTTCGAAATCACTCTTAAACCTTTAGTTTTAAAAAATATTTCAGTTAACCCTTTCGAAAACGTTTTTTTCCGTAAGTCTCTTTCGGTTTTTCACCAATTTCTGCAATCTTTAAAAATTCAATTCTGGGCTTCTAAACAAGATACGAAAAAATAAAAATACCGAGCCTAATCTACGTTCTTTTTCCTTTTAAAATCAGGTATCAGTTTCGAAAAATTCGTTTTTAAACCCTTCTAAAAAATGGTTTCCGAAACTCACTCGCGTGAATTTTCGTTTTTCGGCCCATGTTTAAGAATCCGCATCGACTCGGAAAATGTGAATCGAGACAAATAAAATACACCAGATCATAGCCACTTTCTCATTCTTCGAAACATATATTTCAGTTTTAAAAAATATGTACATTAACCCTTTAGAAACCGGTCGTTCCCGTACTTCTTTTTCACGATTTCATCTAATTTGCCAATGTAAAACCCCCCGCCGCAGAACTTTTTTATCGAAGTACACAAATTCCGAGAGAAGAAGCTAAAAGTGCATACATTCATCTATAGAAAGATGCCTTCGACTTTAAAAAATTCGATTATTATCAATTAAAAAAAAACTCTTTTGTGAAACCCGTTTCTAGAAATGATCGTTTTTCGGCGCAAGAACAGATTAATCAAAGTGTAATAAGTGACTTTGCTTTGGAAGTAATTATCTAATTTATGAACGATTTTATTTAAAAAATCGTTGTTCATTTTGCGTACAGAATTGAATGGGCTTTCCGAAAATATGATTTATTTTGAGAAATAATTATATTTTCATAGTTAAAATTCTATTCTACTAGGATATTTGTATTCTGAAACAGCCAACTGCACTGCAAATACTTGCTATACAATACCTGACTAACTTACTGTACAATATTTCTCTTCGATGGATCAGAGATTATACGATATGTAAAGAGTCAACTTCATTTTCGATCGCAGTCAAATAAACTAGAGAGTCAACACAGGAACATTTGTTTTTAAAAGTTTTAATATTTTTTAAATAATTGTCATTTTTGCATAGGGGGAAAAAAAAAAAGCTAAGGAATTTGCTATTTCTTTTGAAAATATCTCCCTTCGTATGGGTCCCATCACGACGGGGTATAGCTCATTCGACTCGACACCGATAGAGCTTTGTAGAGATTATCGACTTTAGTTCCGCATTTTACCACTAGGGGCGCTTTCCGAACTCTGTTTCTATGGGCCGGATCACGACGGGGTATGGCTTATTCGACTCGACATCGATAGCTTTAACGGTTTCAGTGCCCGAGGTTCGTATAGAACAGATTGCGCCCCCCGGCGGTTGAAGGAGTAATTAAAGGATTTTTCAGCCAACTCGGGTTCTATGGGTCACATCACGACGCGGTTTGGCTCAATCGACTCGACATCGATAGAGGATACTAGACCTTATCGGTTTTAGTTCGCTTTTCACCACCAGGGGGCGTTTTCTTATCTATGTTTCTATGGCCCGGATAACGACGGGGTATGGCTCACCGATGTAAAATAGGGGCCCGCTGGCGGGCGAAGCCAGCTAGTCCTTATTATTAATGTTCGTATCCGTCTGTGTGTCTGTCTGTCTGTGTATCTGTACCCGGATAAACTCTGCGAGCGTAGCGAGTAGCGAAGCGCTTTTTGTGTCAAAAAATTCAGAAAAATCCGGGCCTTCAGGAATTGCAGTTTCGAAAAAATCTGCCCTTAATTAAGGGAGTTATTAACGAACAAAGCTGTTTTAATTGCTTCAAAAGAAACCTATGTGGAAAGTCCTCCGCGCATGCCCAGAAGAGCTCAATCCTCATCTTCCGCAAAAAGAAGAAGGAAAGATCGCTTCGGCCGGTTTCGTTTGACGACTGTCTAAACTCGCCGACGGCGAACCGACAGAAATACGAAAAAACCGTCAACATATTCTCAAAGAACGTACTTTTAAGTCTCTAACGATCCGGTCGGTTCGAAAAAATTTCGATATTAACCCTTTCAAAAAAAATAATCAAAAAGGGTCGAATTCGTGTTTTTGATTTTCTCCCTTCGTCCGAACCTCGCATCCGCCGGACTAAGAAAGATTCGGATAAACGGATTTCACCAAATAAAAGATCGGTCTCTGTCCTCTCCAATAACACCTTCCATTAAAAAAATACGTCAGTTAACCCTTCGAAAACGTATATTTTCCGTACACCGTTTCGCGATTTCGGCAATTTCGACTATTTTGAAAAATTCGCTGCGGCGGTTCCAAATGAGTCAGGGAAAACTAAAAATACCAGACGAGATCTACATTCTTTATCCTTTCGAAATCTGTGATCGTTTTTGAAAAATACAAATATTAACCCTTTGAAAAAAATTCGCGCGCAGACTCACTTTTGCAAATTCCGATTCTCTGCGATTTTTAAAATCGCGCATCGGCTCTCTGAAAGAACAAAAAAACAAACAAACACACCCAAGTACATTTCCCTCCTTTCGAGATCACTATAAAACCTTTAGTTTTAAAAAAATATTTCAGTTAACCCTTTCGAAAACGTTTTTTACCGTAACTCTCTTTCGCTTTTTCAGCGATTTCTGCAATATTTAAAAATTCAATTCTGGGCTGCTAAACAAGATACGAAAAAATAAAAATACCGAGCCTAATCTACGTTCTGTTTCCTTTTAAAATCAGGTATCAGTTTCGAAAAATTCGTTTTTTAACCCTTCTAAAAAAATGGTTTCCGAAACTCACTCGCGTGAATTTTCGTTTTTCGGCCCATGTTTAAAAATCCGCATCGACTCGGAAAATGCGAATAGAGACAAATAAAATACACCAGATCATAGCCACGTTCTTCTTCTTCGAAACATATATTTCAGTTTTAAAAAATATGTATATTAACTCTTTAGAAACCGATCGTTCCCGTACGTCACTTTCGTGTTTCCTCTAATTTGCCAATGTATACCCCCCCCCCGCCAGTGGCGCACCCAAGGGGGGGGCCAAGGGGCCCTGGCCCCCCCCAAAGGAAAAGTGAGAAAACACTAGAAAAATATCTAAAATATTTATGGAAACAAAGTTCGTTCGTTTTTTTTTTTTTATTTTTTTTTTTTTTTGTGCGTGTGTGTAAAAAAATCCTATAAAAGACCCTATAATACATGTATCCTATAATACATAGTACAATCCCCGTAGTACCATGCAATAAAAAACAATTAAAAAAAAGATGACGTTTTAAGAGGTTTTTCCCCATAAATGCGTGCTGCTTTAGAAAACGTTTATTTTATTGCGAGAATGAAAACAAAGTTGCCAAGAAAGCGATCACCGCCAAAAAATGACACCCTTTGACATGTTTTTTTTCAGTTTTCACTCGGTCGAACAATCGAGTCTGGCGCCGGCATCTAAATTCGGAAAGTTCTCTGGTAAGTTACATTTCATATTTTTAAAATTTCTGTTTTTTTTAATTTTGAATGAACGATTATAATCATGTGTTAAAACAAGCATTTATATGTAGAATATGCAAGTAATTAAGATATATAATGAAACCTCATTAAGACGAGCACGCTTAAGGCTAAGGCTGTTCTCAAATCCAAAGGGGCTACTTTCGGACACCTTTATTTTATTCATTTTGTTCGGAAACGAATGCAATTTGCAGGTATTCTTGTTCAAAAACCATATAATCGAAAAACTTTTCCATTTTTTTTGGTAAAGACAGAAGATCTTTCAGTCAGAAAATATTGTCAAAGTTGGCGTTTTGAACCGAATTTCTGGAGCTTGAACACGAGAAAGAAAAAAACGTGTCGTCACGTGACACGAATCACTTATATCTGGATAAATAATTTAGTCATCAAAAAATGGAAAACTCATTTCGATTCCAAATCGCTTCAATGCCAATTTTATGCCTTTGAGTTTAAAAATGAGTCAGAAAGTTTCGCATTCTTGAGCAGGTCATTTGAGAACAACCTTAAGATGACAGAGGACTTTCAAACAACTTTTTAAAATTTATTTCTATTTGAGATTTTGTATAAATATTAATAATAACATTGCTTTACAAATGTAATTTAAAAAAATCCCTGATGGCTCGGCCTACAGGCACAGGTAGATTTCGAAGACGCAAACCGTGGGGCGCCTGTTAATTGGGAATTTCAGAAGAAATGACCTTTTTGAAATGATGCGGCAGTTGGGACCGCCCACTTCGAAATCTACCTGTGTCTCAGGGAGGAGCCGGCATATATATATATTTCTTTTTATTTATTTATTTATTTATTTATTTATTTATTTTTTGTTAAAAGGGTTGGTCCTATAAAAAAATTGTCAGTATAAAAGTTGTAGATAATATTAAGAGGATTTATAATAAATTTAAGCGGCTTTGATATCTTGTGAACTGACAAAGTTATGATTTTTTTTCTTCTTAAACTCCTATATTTTCACCTCCTTGAGGCCATTTTTAATGATATCAAAAATCTGTCATACATAAATTTTTGGCCCTTTTCCTATAGAAGTAATAATAACTTTAAACGGATTCGATACGTATCATAATTAAGAAGTTATGGGTTTTTTTCTTTTTTCACAAAATGCCCTCCTTTCTACCCCCTTTCCCCCTAGGTTCGATTTTACAAATTAACGAACTTGACCGAGATTTTATGTATCAGTTTGGAAGAGATTTGTACAGAATTATTGAAGTTATTGTGTCCATAAAAAAGTGATATATAATTTTTGAACTGTGGGTGGTTTTGGGTTCTGTGAGTCATGATCGGCGTAGATCTGCAAAAATTTTCCAGAAATTCCAACACAGGGGAGAATGTAATAGGTAGTATTTCTTAAGAAATCTACCTAATATTCTTCACTTATTTAATAAAAAAAAAAAAATCAAAATGCTCCATTCGTACCGAATTTCAATTTTTTCTTCGACTTCATATTAAAAATATTTAACAATACAACACAAAAAAAAAAATTATGTACACTAACTTTTGAATACAAAAGTTTTTTTTTTCTTTTCTGGGTTTGAACTGGATTTTTATCAAAATATCACAACATTTTTCATCGCATTTTATGGTACTTAATATAACTGTATTCTTAATCCAATACACAGCTTTGTTAAAGTATGTATAATAAATATTTCTGTCAAGTTTCATGAAATTCGGACAAAATTTGGATCGCAAGCCATTTAAAGATTTTGAATTTTGTATTTCAGTTTAATTAAATATTTCAAATGCTTCTAATTTTGTTTAAAATTATGTGATTTCGAGCGGTTTTTTGCGAGAGAGAAAGCCGGATTCGAATAATTTTATAATATATATATATATATATATATATATATATATATATATATATATATATATATATATATATATATATATACTAATAAAAGAAAGTTTCGCTCTGTGTGTGTGTGTGTGTGTGTGTCTGTCTGCGATGGTTAGGAAAATTTAGCGCACCTAGAAGTCTGTAAATTTAGATTTAAATAGTCCAGACCATTGACTAGAAATATAAATGGACAGCGGACTAACAACCCTTTCTTGAAGAAAACATGTCCTTTCCTCCAGCAGGTGTGGAGGAAGAATATTCTGCCAAACAGGTTTTTTTTCGCGCCAAACTGTCACGGAAATTCCACAGCTCCCGAGAAGAAACAGAGATTTTTCACTTGCGTTTGAGTTTGTCAAGTTTGAGAAAGGGATTACCGCCAGAAAGCGGCACCCTTTCGCCTATTTTTGGCGATGAAAGGGGAAAGATATATTCTTCAAGTCTGTCGGAAGAAAAGAAAGGAGTCCGCTGTCCATTTATATTTCTAGTCAATGGTCCAAACCCTCTCCTGGTATACCTGAGTCTCAGAATTTTAATATTTTGATAATTACTCTAGATATTAATTAGAATATCATTAAACATCGCATCGAAAATGCCATCTTTTAAATCAAAATGGCTAAAGAAAAGAACTGTTGTTGTGGATTTGCAAGCGAAAATGAACGAATTCGAAATTATTTTACTAATTAGCGAATTCTAAAAAAAACTAATTAAGATATCAATATGAAAATTTCTGAGCATATGTAAAAAATAATTCTGCATCCGTCTATGCAATTTTTGAAAAATTCGGCCGGTAATTTTTCTTAATTTATGCAAAAAACTGCTAGAAATCTGCTGGCGCCAGTAAAAAAAATCCCAGAAAGTTTCAGACAGGGATCTGCTTTCATTAAAAACTGAACTACAAAGAGATCTGTTTCTCTGGCCGATCCCTCCATTTAGTTTGCGAAAAAGAAAGGAAATAATTGCCAATTTTTACTAATGAACAAAAATTTAGATAACTAATTAAGATATAGATCTGAAATTGAGGATGGGAGGTGTTGTCATATGTGTGTTGTCATATGTTGTCATTGTGGGAGGTGTTTGCCGGCTATTTTAGCGTAGCGTCTTCGTTATGTTCTATTTATCAGAAAAATTTAATAATTTTTTTAATGATCGCGTTACTGTAGGTGAAGGTGGTTTTCTTGAACAAATTATTCGTTATATTTGCGGGTATGGGGAGGGAGGGGTTGACGCATTGCTCTGAGATTGTTATTATTTCGGGCCCGGGCAACGCCGGGCGTGTAGCTAGTATATATATATATATATATATATTACAATATTAATAACATTTTCCTCTTAATACGAATTACTGATAATACAAACACAAAGCAATTTTCCATCCCCACTCTAGTGTATAACATTGTTCAGTATTCGGTAATATGAATTATGGTTATTAATTTATTATTTTATGGTCCCTCCGACTTTGACTATGTGTCTGTATATATATATATATATATATATATATGTGATATATATATATATATATATATATATATATATATATATATATCATAGTTTTAAACTATTCCCAACTCTTAAAATAAAAAAAAAATAAAAAAAATTCAATTTTGGTTCCGAAGGTTTCTTACAACTCGTAATTTTTGCAATTAAACTTTTAAAGCTTATTATTATTATTATCATTTTATAAGTTAAACGTTTTCCATCTATGTGGGTGCTTAAAAATTTTTTAAGTATGCCGACAGTTTTCTTCTTCTTTATCTATTTAAATATAATTAATATTTTTCCAAATATATACATTTTAATTCGGAATTAATTTTATTTTCATACATCATGTAATGCTTGTAATTTCGCTGTTTAAAAATAAGAAGTAATTAATTTGCTCAACTAAAATATTTTATTTCCGTATTATCAAAATTTTTAATATATATATGTAACTTAACAAAATAGCTTAATGTAATTTAAATTTTGTTCATGAAGCAATAACGGTCTTGAGGAAAACAAATTGTTGAAATGAAAAATATACTTCTGAGAGAAAGTGTTTCGAAATTTTTATTTCTAGTCACGTGTTTGAACGAGAGGTTAGAAATTTCACTTTGAGTAAAATTTTCTAATTCTTTCTTCTTCTTCTTTTTTTTTTTTTTTTTAAATTGGAGTTTTATGAATTCTTTGTTGTAAGCTCGTTGAACTGGTAATTTTGTACTTTGAATTCATATTATCGCCAACTAAGCAAAACATTTCAAAAGTGAAACACGAAAGAAAATAAATACTGTTTACAATCATATTATAATAAAATTATCAAATAATTATAAATAATTGCCATTTTCCAATTGTTCTTTTAAATTTTGTCAGTTGTGTTATAAAAACATAAACACAAATGTTGAAACACAAATCTAATACACACATGAATGCACCAAGTATTCACCTCAACACTGAATAGTTGGTTATTTTTAACTTAAATAACAAAACTCCTATGCTATGCCAATTAAATTGGAAATTAGCATTTTTTTGTTGCTAACATTTTGTCATATATATTAAGATTAATTAATACACCATTTAATATTAATTTAATTGATATTTCAAGTTAATATTTTATGAGATTTTACAGTTTATATAATATTATACGTTAATTTTCAAGCTACTTAAAACGCGTTTTTATATATTTAGCTCATTTCAATTTTTTACTATTTTAATTATTTTTAAGTATTATTAAAGATATTTGGAATAAATTTTAAAATTAAACCACCAAAGAATAAAGTTTCCAAAGTTTCAAATTCTGATGTGAATTCTGAAAATGATGATAAAAAAAATTTACAAAACTTTTCCACACCGAAAGAATTATTACTAATATGAAACTAAACTCTCGGTAAATAAAATTCGTAGAAGTTTTAAATTAAAAATTTATTTTGTATTCTGCTTGGCTATTTTGCAATGACTTTATTGGCAATCATATCCTGATCTTCAGACTAGCTTTTCACCCGTGATAAGTAATATACATGAGAACTTTTTGATGACATTTGCAAATTAAATTTGTAAAATATTTATTTATTTTATTTTTATTTATTTATTATTTATTTATTTATTTTAGATTTTTTCTTCAAATTATGGCTGAAAAACGTAAACAGAGTAATTTATTAAAATTGAATTATTTCACAAAAACAAAAAAAGATGATTTAAATGTTAGTAATAACGACGTTATTAACACTATAAATACCGATTTGAATTCGGTTTCCCCAGTCGCAAGTCAGTCAAAGCAATCGAATATCCAAGAAGAAAGTATTTCCTCAGCTGTTAACAATTATCAAGACATCGCATTGCTGAAAGAACAAACATTCAATACTGACGATAATTTAGATATTATGAAAAAGTTGTGGGAACCAGAACCAAATTTTAATTTCCCCGCAACCTGTGCTACAGCTGCAAATCATAAACGAAGTTTTCAATACACATGGTTTAAAAAATATACTTGGCTTGTGTATTCTCAAGTTGAAAATAGTGCGTATTGTAAATATTGCGTATTTTTTGCACCTCCTAACGTTGGAAAATCTAAATCGGAAGTAGCTGGGCAGTTGGTCACACAAGGTTATAATAATTGGAAGAAAGCCATTGAGAAATTTAATAATCATGAAAAAACAGAATATCATATCAGGACTATTGCAACTTACGAAAGGTTACAGAATATTCGAGATGGAAAATGTATTTCAGTCGATCGACAAATTGATGTAGGTCAGGCATCGCAAGCTGCAGTTAATCGGAAACGATTAGAGCCGATTATAAAAACTGTAATTTTATGCGGTCGGCAAAATATACCCTTGAGAGGACATCGTGATTATGGAGAATTTTCGATTGATCAGGAGCCAATCGCCAATGAAGGCAATTTTCGAGCTTTACTAAGAACAAAAATCGATGCGGGTGATAAAAACCTGACTGAACATTTTAAACATTCTGTCAAAAACGCTACCTATATTAGCTGGAACATACAAAATCAAATTATAAACGCGTGTAACAATATCATCTTGAATAGTTTGGTAGAAAAAATTAATTCGGCAAAATGTTTCTCTATTCTTGCTGATGAAACATGTGACATTTCTACTATTGAACATATTTCCTTGTGTGTCAGGTATATAGATGAAGATAATGACAACAAAGTTTGTGAACAATTCTTACAATTTATTCCTGTAGCAAGCACCACAGGAAAAAACTTGTCCGACAAAATATTAGAAGGATTAAAGACATATGGTATGGACTTGTCCTATTTACGTGGGCAAGGTTATGATGGTGCCGCATCAATGAGCGGAAAGTTTAACGGTGTTCAGTCTCACATATCAGCTATATATCCGCAAGCTTTATATGTGCATTGTGCCTCATATAGTTTAAATTTAGCAGTTGGAAATGCTGTATCTGTGACAGAAATAAGAAACTGCATTGGCATAATAGAAATGACACACAATTTTTTCACTACACCTAAGAGGCAAGACGTCCTCCGCAATAATATTGACAAACATACACCGGAAATTAATAAACAAAAACTACGAAAAGTTTGTCCAACTAGGTGGGTAGAACGCCATGAAGCCATCATGACCATGGTAGAATTATATGATGCAGTGATTCATAGCCTTGAAACAATCGCAACTTGGGAAGACAGAGACTCGTCTTCTAAGGCAAAACTTTTGAAAAATTCGTTATGTGAATTTGGTTTCCTAATTTCTTTATTTAGCTTACAGAATATATTTGCATACACTTTACCATTGTCTAAGTTATTGCAAAAATGTGACAGTGACCTTTTAATTGCCTTAAATTTTGTTGACGATGTTGTGGCTCAATTAAATGCTATTCGTAAAGCCCCAGATATTTCTTTCAAGGATATTTATGATGAAGCTTGTGTGAAAGCCGACAACTTTCATGTTGATATTAAAATGCCAAGGACTGCATCAAAACAAACACACAGATCCAATGTTCCAGCCGATTCTGTAGAAGAGTATTTCAGGAGAAATATTTTTATTCCATTCGTTGATCAAATGTTGACTCAACTTAATGAACGTTTCGTTCGGCACCGCAGCATTTTGAAAAATTTTTTTATTCTTCTACCTAATGGAAAAGATGCTCCAACAGCAAGTGAAATGAAAGATTTCCGTCAATTGTGTGAATTTTATGCACATGATTTGCATTCCACAAATTCAGAAATTTTGGACGCCGAATTCAAGTTGTGGTACAAAAAGTTTGAAAAATCGCTTTCAATAACTCGATGCAAGAATGCCATTGAAGCAGTTTCGAAATGTGACAAAATGTTGTACCCCAACATCTACAAATTATTAAAAATATTTGCAACGCTTCCCGTTACAACCTGCGACAGCGAAAGGTCATTTTCGACCTTACGCATTTTAAAAACTTACTTAAGATCCACTATGACAGAATCAAGATTAAATGGGCTGGCTTTGTTATATATACACAGAGAGATTAATGTAACTGCGACTGAAGTAATTCAAGAGCTTTGTAAAAAAAAAAGAAGAATAGATTTTATTGTGTAACAATATTTTCATTTTTTTAATTATTAATTAAATTAAATTTTCAGTATATTAATTTTCATTTTTATTAAAATAAATAATTAATTATTGAATACTGAATTAATTAACGGCAATTTGATGATTAATTAGAATCTCCTTGTAATTTCCTACTGCAATCACAACTAGAGAAATTTTCCCCCCAATAATTTTATTTTGTTTCGCCACCAATGCTCGGCCCCCCCCATGATAAAATCCTGGGTGCGCCACTGCCCCCCGCAGCAATTTTTTATCGAATTACATAAATTCCTAGAGAAAAAACTAAAAGTGCATACATTCAGCTCTAGAAAGACACCTTTCAGTTAAAAAAATTCGAGTATTATCAATTTCAAAAAAATTCTTTTGTGAAACCCGTTTCTAGAAATAAGCGGTTTTCGGCGCAAGCACAGATTAATCAAAGTGTAATAAGTGACTTTGCTTTGGAAGTAATTATCTAATTTATTAACGATTTTATTAAAAAATCGTTGTTCATTTTGCGTACAGAATTGAATGGGCTTTCCGAATATATGATTTATTTTGAGAAATAATTATATTTTCATAGTTAAAATTCTATTCTACTAGGATATTTGTATTCTGGAGCAGCCGATTGCACTGCTATTACCTGCTTTGTTTACCTTTTTCGAAAGCTCCAAAAGATATCAAAATTTAAAAAAATTATTTCTATTTTTTATATATCGGATTCTATATAGTTTGTTTAAATTCCGGTTTATGATTTGGTGTTTGTGTGGGGGTGCGATATATTTAAATTTGTCTTTTTAAAACGCATCCTTTTTTCATTTCGTCGGAAAGAAATGTTGCCATTTGAGTTATAGAAACTTTCTATTCGATGGATCAGAGATTATACACTATGTAAAGAATCAACTTCATTTCGATTGTAGTAAAATGAACCAGAGAGTCAACACAGGAACATCATCGCCAGGGAGCGCTTCAGGAAATCGGGTTCTATGGGCCCGATTACGACGTGGTTTGGCTCTTTCGACTGGATTTCGATAGCTTTACAGATTTCGTTCCTGTTCGTATAGAACAGATTGCGCCCCCTGGTGGTGGAAGGTGTAATTAAAGGATTTTTCATCCAACTCGGGTTCTATGGGTCACATCACGACGCGGTTTGGCTCAATCGACTCAACGTAGATAGAGGATACTAGAACTTATCGATTTTTGCTCCGAGTCTCACCACCAGGGGGCGCTTTCCTATATCCGGTTCTACGGGCATGAAAACGACGGGGTATGGCTCATTCGACTCGACATCGAAAGCCTTAACGATTTCAGTTATGATCGTATAAACAGATTGCGCCACCTGGTGCTGGAAGGTGGAACTAACGTATACAGCAGACTGCTATACGGTGCCGCAGTCAGCGGGGACTCGAACCGGAGGTTCGTTCAGTTAGAGGTTTATACTATTCTATGTGCCGTTGCCGAAGGCAGCGGAGACCAGGGTCGCAGATTCGTTCAGTTAGAGGTTTATACTATTCGATGTGCAAATTAAGGGATTATCCGGTGCGTGCGTAGCACGACTGGTATACGGTGCCGAAGGCAGCGGGGACCAGGGTCGGAGGTTCGTTCGGTTAGAGGTTTATACTACTCAATGTGCAAATTAAGGGATTATCCGGTGCCGAAGGCAGCGGGGACCCGTGTCGGAAGATCGTTCGGTTCGAGGGGTGTGCGAGCCGGAGAATACAAAATATTCGAGGCACCGATGTAAATTAGGGATTTTATCGATTTTAGTTACCGATTTAAATTAGGGGCCCGCTGGCGGGCGAAGCCAGCTGGTCCTTATTATTAATGTTCGTATCCGTCTGTGTGTCTGTGTGTGTGTGTGTGTGTGTGTGTGTATCTGTACCCGGATAAACTCTGCGAGCGTAGCGAGTAGCGACGCGCTTTTTGTGTCAAAAAATTCAGAAAAATCCGGTCCTCCAGGAATTGCAGTTTCGAAAAAATCGGCCCTTAATTAAGGGAGTTATTAACGAACAAAGCTGTTTTAATTGCTTCAAAAGAAACCTATGTGGAAAGTCCTCCGGGCATGCGCAGAAGAGCTCAATCATCATCTTCCGCAAAAAGAAGGAAAGATTGCTTCGGCCGGTTACGTTTTACGACTGCCTAAACTCGCCGACGGCGAACCGACAGAAATACGAAAAAACCGTCAACATATTCTCAAAGAACGTACTTTTACGTCTCTAACGATCCTGTCGGTTCGAAAAAATTTCGATATTAACCCTTTCAAAAAAAATAATCAAAAAGGGTCGAATTGGTGTTTTTTATTGTCTCCCTTCTTCCGAACCTCGCATCCGCCGGACTAAGAAAGATTCGGATAAACGGATTTCACCAAATAAAAGATCGGTCTTTGTCCTCTCCAATGCCAGCTTGCATTAAAAAAAATACGTCAGTTAACCCTTCGAAAATGTATATTTTCCGTACACAGTTTCGCGATTTCGGCAATTTGGACGATTTTAAAAAAATCGCAGCGGCGGTTCCAAACAAGTTAGAGAAAACTAAAAATACCAGACGAGATCTACATTCTTTTTCCTTTCGAAATCTGCGATCCTTTTTGAAAAATACAAATATTAACCCCTCGAAAAAAATTCGCGCGCAGACTCACTTTTGCAAATTCCGATTCTCTCCGATTTTTAAAATCGCGCATCGGCTCTCTGAAAGAACAAAAAAACAAACAAACAGACTCATGTACATTTCCTTCCTTTCGAGATCACTATAAAACCTTTAGTTAAAAAAAATATTTCAGTTAACCCTTTCGAAATCGTTTTTTTCCGTAAGTCTCTTTCGGTTTTTCAGCGATTTCTGCAATCTTTAAAAATTCATTTCTGTGCTTCTAAACAAGATACGAAAAAATAAAAATACCGAGCCTAATCTACGTTCTTTTTCCTTTTAAAATAAGGTATCAGTTTCGAAAAATTCGTTTTTTAACCCTTCTAAAAAAATGGTTTCCGAAACTCACTCGCGTGAATTTTCGTTTTTCGGCCCATGTTTAAAAATCCGCATCGACTTGGAAAATGTGAATAGAGACAAATAAAATACACCAGATCATAGCCACGTTCTTATTCTTCGAAACATATATTTCAGTTTTTAAAAATATGTACATTAACCCTTTAGTAACCGATCGTTCCCGTACGTCACTTTCGTGTTTCCTCTAATTTGCCAATGTATACCCCCCGCCGCAGCTATTTTTTATCGAATTACATAAATTCCTAGAGAAGAAGCTAAAAGTGCATACATTCAGCTCTAAAAAGACACCTTTCAGTTAAAAAAATTCGAGAATTATCAATTTCAAAAAAATTCTTTTGTGAAACCCGTTTCTAGAAATAAGCGTTTTTAGGCGCAAGCACCGATTAATCAAAGTGTAATAAGTGACTTTGCTTTGGAAGTAATTATCTAATTTATTAACGATTTTATTTAAAAAATCGTTGTTTATTTTGCGTACCGAATTGAATCGGCTTTCCGAATATATGATTTATTTTGAGAAATAATTATATTTTCATAGTTAAAATTCTATTCTACTAGGATATTTGTATTCTCAAGCAGCCGATTGCACTCCAAATACTTGATTTGTTTACTTTTTTCGGAAGCTCCAAAATATATCAAAATAATTTTTTTTTATTTCTATTTTTTATATATCGAATTCTATATAGTTTATTTAACACCCGGTTTATGATTTTGTGTTTGTGTGGGGATGCGATATATTTAAATTTGTCGTTTTAAAACGCATCCTTTTTTCATTTCGTCGGAAAGAAATGTTGCCATTTGAGTTATAGAAACTTTCTATTCGATGGATCAGAGATTATACACTATGTAAAGAATCAACTTCATTTCGATCGTAGTAAAATAAACCAGGGAGTCAACACAGGAACATCACCGCCAGGGTGCGCTTTCGGAAATCGGGTTCTATGGGCACGATTACAACGTGGTTTGGCTCTTTCGACTGGATTTCAATAGCTTTACAGATTTCGGTCATGTTCGTATAGAACAGATTGCGTCCCCTGGTGGTGGAAGGTGTACTTAAAGGATTTTCATCCAACTCGGGTTCTATGGGTCACATCACGACGCGGTTTGGCTCAATCGACTCAACGTCGATAGAGGATACTAGAGCTTATCGATTTTTGCTCCGAGTCTCACCACCAGGGGGCGCTTTCCTATCTCCGGTTCTACGGGCATGAAAACGACGGGGTATGGCTAATTCGACTCGACATCGAAAGCCTTAACGATTTCAGTTATGATCGTATAAACAGATTGCGCCACCTGGTAGTGGAAGGTGGAACTAATGTATACTGCAGCGCGTGCGCAGCACGACTGCTATACGGTGCCGCAGGCAGCGGGGACCCGAACCGGAGGTTCGTTTAGTTAGAGGTTTATACTATTCTATGTGCCGGTGCGTGCGTAGCACGACCGGTTTACGGTGCGGAAGGCAGCGGGGACCAGGGTCGGAGTTTCGTTCAGTTAGAGGTTTATACTATTCGATGTGCAAATTAAGGTATTATCCGGTGCCGAAGGCAGCGGGGACCAGGATCGGAGGTTCGTTCGGTTAGAGGTTTATACTACTCAATGTGCAAATTAAGGGATTATCCGGTGCCGAAGGCAGCGGGGACCCGTGTCGGAAGTTCGTTCGGTTCGAGGGGGGTGCGAGCCGGAGAATACAAAAGATTCGAGGCACCGCTGTAAATGATTTTATCGATTTTAGTTACCGATGTAAATTAGGGGCCCGCTGGCGGGCGAAGCCAGCTAGTCCCTAATATTAAGCGCGGTAAACGTCTGTGTGTGTGTGTGTGTGTGTGTGTGTGTGTGTGTGTGTGTTTCTGTCTGTGCACTCCACCTTTGTACCCGCAAAGGCTCCGGGACCGATTCTCGAAAAAGGCAGGGTCGCCAGGAGCAAATTAAGCCCAAACAACAGTGCGGGTTTTTAAACCGACCCGGATCTACGGAAGTCGGGGGGTCAGAAATTCGGAAATGGGACAGACAGATTCAGGAGAGCATTTGCTTTCAGAAATTCGAAAAATCATTCCAGTACGACCATTAGAACTGAAAAAATCCTTTAAAAATCGATCAATAAAAAATAATTTTTTAATTCTTTCGGCGCGGCATGTGGAGACCGCAGACTGCCTGGAGCGCAGATGTTTGGAAGGAAGAAAGATCAAATTCACCTGACAGCTTTCATGTAATGCTCAAGTCCGTTTTCGAAAAACAATGAAAGAATTAATCTCTGGACCCCCAAATCGGCCATCACACGTAAAAAAAAATCCTGATTTCAACAAAAAAAAAGATTGTACAATTCGACCAGTAAAATCGGAAGATATCAATTAAAAACCGGTTAATGAAGCAATCTATTTCTAATCATTTGTAACCAATGCAGAAAAACGACATGTGACCGGATATTTTCAGACATGAGGAGGATTTTCAAGAGTAGAGGCGCAATTTTTTTACGGTGGTCACGTGACGTTCAATTGGGTTTTCTAAGAGGCGCAGAAATTCCAAACTTTGACAGGGCGACGCTAAATAGATTCTGCTTTCAGAATATCTAAAAATTATTGCCATATCTTCATTACGAGCCGATATATTATTTTATTGTATAATTAATCATCGTTATTTGTATAATTAAAGCAAAAGAAAGATTTCCATTACAGTGCCGGCTAGATATTACGATTTCAAGAAGTAGGCCGCGTCTAAAAACTGCATTACGAGTATTTTCAGTTTTTGTTTTAGAGTAACAACCAGATATTATGATAGGAAAAAGCGGGCTTCGTACGTTATCGATTTTTTTTTTAAGTTTTAAGTTTTTCTACAGCTCACTGTCATTGAAATAGAACTCAGGTAGTCTACATAAGTTGTTTGAGGAAAAGCAGTGTCATCGCCAACCCCCCCCCCCCTCCCCCCGCTTTTTATGACAGTGCCGGCTAGATATTAGGATTTTAAGAAGTAGGCCGCGTCTAAAAACTGCATTATTATTTTAAGTTTTAGTATTTTAAGTTTTTGTTTTAGAGTGGCAACCAGATATTACGATAGGGAAAAGCGGGCTTCGCCCGTTATCGATTTTTTTTTTTTTTAGTTTTAAGTTTTTCTACAGCTCACTGTCTTTGAACTAGAACACAGGTAGTCTACATAAGTTGTTTGAGGAAAAGCAGTGTCATCGCCAACCCCCCCCCCCCCCGCTTTTTTCTTTTAACTGTGGTCCGTTTCTATAACTAAGAAACTATGTTACGGATGTCCACCAAACTGATTCCAAACGTCATAATTAAAGTAATAAGGACCCCCTATCCAGATATTGTGATAGGGAAAAGCGGGCTTCGCCCGTTATCGATTTTTTTTTTTTAAGTTTTAAGTTTTTCTACAGGTCCCTGTCTTTGAACTAGAACTCAGGTAGTCTAAATCAATTCGACTCGACATCGATAGAGCTTACCGATTTTATTTCGTTTTTTCACCACTAGGGGGCGCTTTCCTATCTTCGGTTCTACGGGCATGAAAACGACGGGGTATGGCTCATTTGACTCGACATCGAAAGTCTTAACGATTTCAGTTATGATCACATAAACAGATTGCGCCACCTGGTGGCGGAAGGTGGAACTAACGTATACTGCAGCACGTGCGCAGCACGACTACTATACGGTGCCGCAGGCAGCGGGGACCCGAGCCGCAGGTTCGTTCAGTTAGAGGTTTATACTATTCCATGTGCAATTTAAGGGATTATCCGGTGCATGCGTAGCACGACCGTCATACGGTGCCGAAGGCAGCGAGGACCAGGGTCGGAACGACTGCTATACGGTGCCGCAGGCAGCGGGGACCGAAATCACCCACTCGTGGTCAGCCACCCGTGAGATATAGGAACAATAAGTCCACGAGGGGAAAAATAAACGGTACCCGACACCGATAGCACCCATCCGTTCCAACCCCCACCGCAGGAGGCGCCTGTTTATTAGATTTGAAACAATGAATATAATTACATAACAATAATAAAATATAAAAGGTAAAAAATAACAATTTTTTGCAAATTGAAAGTTAAATATAAAATATTTTCGAAGTACTATAAGTTCATGATGTCCTAAATTTATGGTATTTTAGTTCAGAAAGTCAATGGTCAGTTCAGTCATTTTTTTTTTTTTATTAAAATTCTTTCGTAATGAAAGAGAAATTTTTATTGAGAATATTATAATTCTCTTTTAACTTTTGAGAGTTTGAAGGATTGAAAATGATATTACGAAGGTTATATCTGAGAGTTTCGTTCTTATCAAAAGGGAAGTGATGGATCATAAGAGGGCAGCATCCGAATATGTAGTGAACTGCATCTCCTTCTGTTTTATCGCATGGACATCTAGGTGAGGCTCTTTTTCTTATTTTATGTAAGTATTGTGGGAAACTGCCATGGTTACTCAGATAATACGGCAGTGTTGGCTGTTTGCAGAGATAATTTAGGCAGCGGGGACCCGAGCCGGAGGTTCGTTCAGTTAGAGGTTTATACTATTCTATGTGCAATTTAAGGGATTATCCGGTGCGTGCGCAGCACGACCGGTATACGGTGCCGAAGGCAGCGGGGACCGAAATCACCCACTCGTGGACAGCCACCCGTGAGGTATAGGAACAATAAGTCCACGAGGGGAAAAATAAACGCTACCCGGCACCGATAGCACCCATCCGTTCCAACCCCCACCGCAGGAGGCGCCTGTTTATTAGATTTGAAACAATGAATATAATTACATAACAATAATAAAATATAAAAGGCAAAAAATAACAATTTTTTGCAAATTGAAAGTTAAATATAAAATATTTTCGAAGTACTATAAGTTCATAATGTCCTAAATTTATGGTATTTTAGTTCAGAAAGTCAATGGTCAGTTCAGTCAATTTTTTTTTTTAATTCTTTCGTAATGAAAGAGAAATTTTTATTGAGAATATTATAATTCTCTTTTAACTTTTGAGAGTTTGAAGGATTGAAAATGATATTACGAAGGTTATATCTGAGAGTTTCGTTCTTATCAAAAGGGAAGTGATGGATCATAAGAGGGCAGCATCCGAAAATGTAGTGAACTGCATCTCCTTCTGCTTTATCGCATGGACATCTAGGTGAGGCTCTTTTTCTTATTTTATGTAAGTATTGTGGGAAACTGCCATGGTTACTCAGATAAGACGGCAGTGTTGGCTGTTTGCAAAGATAATTTGGATCGACTTTATTTATAATTTTATAGGTATCTCTGCCCTTATTACATGAGTCCCAAATGGCTTGCCAGTCAGAGATGGTTTTCTTTTTAGGTGCGTTCGTAATTATATAAATACGTAGCACCTATAGTCGTCGTTTGGTCCGTCCGTCTGTCCGTCCGTCTGTCTGTCTGTCCGTCCGTCTGTCTGTCTGTCCGCATATAACAACGCAAAAACTACCCAACCAAATGGTTTGCAATTTAAAATATATTATCTTTGCAGAATTTTGTCGAGACATTTCAAATTTTATTAAAATCGAATCAAAACTTTAGGAGATATTAATAAAAATATTTATTAAGAAATTTGAATTTTTTTTTTAAATCGGTGCTTTTTTGTTAGAGGAGCTTCCGATGGATGTTTAATCGTCAAGCGACCGAGATACTTATTTTATGACAGAAATTAATCTGCAGACGATATAATTCATTTCACAGAATTAAAAATCATCAAGATCTGAATATTTATATAACTAGCTGATACATATATATCTGAATATTTATATAACTAGTTAAGATATTTGTATGAACAGTGTCATAAAATATATACTTAACTAGCTGTTTAACCCGTTCCACGCACGGGATATCATGAATTTAATTCTAAAACGTGCGTACGAACGCACCTCGTTTGTAACGTTTGACGTACAATTTCCAACTTGTTAAAATACAATTTTGCTATTGAAATGGGGAACAACAGATCTTTTCTTGATTGATATTGGTCTTGTAAGATGGCTTGCTTTGCTAGGAGATCAGCTCTTTCGTTGCCAGTATCACCCACATGAGATTTACTCCATGTTATTATAATGGATTTATCAGGAATTTGAAGTAATTGATTGTAAATGTTTTTGATAATGTAGTTTCTAGGAAAAGCAACTTTTAATACTTCCATAGAAGAGTAACTATCTGTAATAATTAGTAGTTTATTGTAGTCGGAGGTAGAGAACCATTTTATTGCTTTATAAATTGCCATTAATTCTGCTTGATATATGTTATTCAGTGGATGATGTCGTATTGCTTCATCATGTATATTATTTCCATCTTTATATATGGTGAAAGCACTGGCTACACCCCCTGGCATGACAGAACCATCTGTGTAGGCTTCCACATCGTATTCTTTTGGATGGATGGATTTTCTATCTTCTATAATTCTGATATTTTGGACTCTGTAGTAATTGAGGAATCGATACGATTTTTCTTTCTGCATTATATTGTTAATGTTTAGCTGTGTGTTATTGATTAACAAATTTCTATTTCCTATTTTCAGTTGGTAGTACTGAAATTCCTTCTGTATTTTTATTAGGATTGGTGGAGTTCCTGTAAGAAGATACAGAGCTTAGTGAGAGATAGTCCTATAGTTTCGTATTAAGTTTAATAATGCCAAACGCTGAGTTGAACGTAGTAATTTGCGGCCATCAGTATTCAAGTTTGGATACCAAATTTCGTAAGCATATAGTATTTGGCGTTCTATGACTGTTTGATACCATATTTTCAGGATGTCTGGTTTGATACCTTTATTAAAGAATCGAAATCCTCTAAATCCGTTTACAAAGTTTGCAATCTTTGTTCGAAGGTCTTTCATGTGATCTGTAAAATTGAATTTAGAATCTAACAGTACGCCAAGATATTTAATATTTTTTACTACTTTTATTTTTATATTTTCTAATTTAAATCTCGGAAGTCTTCTTTCGAGGAGATTGCTACCGAAAAGCATTGATTGCGTTTTCTGAGTTGATATTTTTAAACCGAGTTCATCACAGATATTCTTAAAATGGACTGTTTTGTTGTTGGTTGTAACTTCCAGGTCTATTACGGTATTTCCCTCTATTGGAATCAAAAAATCATCTGCGTAAACAATAATATCTTCATATAGATTTTTATAATTTTTTATTATGTAGTTAGCTATAAGAAGCCATAAGAGTGGTCCAAGACAGGATCCCTGAGAGCATCCTTTAAATACCCTGAACCACTCTATATATTCATATTGATTTAAGCCTATACTTCTTTTGCTTATTTAACTTTTTAATAAGGTTTTGAGGTATCTGGGTAACGGTGAGTCATCAATTATTTCTGATAATTGGTGCCAGTTTATTGAATCGAAAGCACCTGTAATATCAAATGATATGATGCCCACATAAGTATGTTTTTGTAATAATTGTGCAATTTTCTCTTTAAGTCTCTCCAGAGCTGATATAGTGCTTCTGTTTTCACGGAAGCCGAACTGTTCATCTTTTAGATAGTTTATTGCTTAGGCAGCGGGGACCAGGGTCGGAGGTTCGTTCGGTTAGAGGTTTGTACAATTCAATGTGCTAATTAAGGGATTACCCGGTGCGTGCGTAGCACGACCGGTATACGGTGCCGAAGGCAGCGGGGACCCGGGTCGGCGGTTCGTCCGGTTTGAGGTTTTACAGGATTCGAGATTTTCTACAATTCGAGGCACCGATGTAAATTAGGGGCCCGCTGGCGGGCGAAGCCAGCTAGTCATTATTATTAATGTCCGTATACGTCTGTGTGTCTGTGTGTGTGTGTATCTGTACCCGGATAAACTCTGCGAGCGTAGCGAGTAGCCACGCGCTTTTTGTGTCAAAAAATTCAGAAAAATCCGGTCCTCCAGGAATTGCAGTTTCGAAAAAATCGGCCCTTAATTAAGGGAGTAATTAACGAACAAAGCTGTTTTAATTGCTTCAAAAGAAACCTATGTGGAAAGTCCTCCGCGCATGCGCAGAAGAGCTCAATCATCATCTTCCGCAAAAAGAAGAAGGAAAGATCGCTTCGGCCAGTTTCGTTTTACGACTGTCTAAACTCGCCGACGGCGAACCGACAGAAATACGAAAAAACCGTCAACATATTCTCAAAGAACGTACTTTTAAGTCTCTAACGATCCTATCGGTTCGAAAGAATTTCGATATTAACCCTTTCAAAAAAAATAATCAAAAAGGGTCGAATTCGTGTTTTTTATTGTCTCCCTTCTTCCGAACCTCGCATCCGCCGGACTAAGAAAGATTCGGATAAACGGATTTCACCAAATAAAAGATCGGTCTTTGTCCTCTCCAATGCCAGCTTGCATTAAAAAATATACGTCAGTTAACCCTTCGAAAATGTATATTTTCCGTACACAGTTTCGCGATTTCGGCAATTTGGACGATGTTAAAAAAATCGTAGTGGCGGTTCTAAACAAGTTAGAGAAAACTAAAAATACCACACGAGATCTACATTCTTTTTCCTTTCGAAATCTGCGATCCTTTTTGAAAAATACAAATATTAACCCATCGAAAAAAATTCGCGCGCAGACTCACTTTTGCAAATTCCGATTCTCTGCGATTTTTAAAATCGCGCATCGGCTCTCTGAAAGAACAGAAAAACAAACAAACACACCCAGGTACATTTCCGTTTTTTCGAGATCACTATAAAATCTTTAGTTTAAAAAAATATTTCAGTTAACCCTTTCGAAATCGTTTTTTTCCGTAAGTCTCTTTCGGTTTTTTAGCTATTTCTGCAATCTTTAAAAATTCTTTCTGGGCTTCTAAACAAGATACGAAAAAATAAAAATACCGAGCCTAATCTACGTTCTTTTTCCTTTTAAAATCAGGTATCAGTTTTGAAAAATTCGTTTTTTAACCCTTCTAAAAAAATGGTTTCCGAGACTCACTCGCGTGAATTTTCGTTTTTCGGCCCATTTTTAAAAATCCGCATCGACTCGAAAAATGTGAATAGAGACAAATAAAATACACCAGATCATAGCCAGGTTCTTATTCTTCGAAACATATATTTCAGTTTTAAAAAATATGTACATTAACCCTTTAGAAACCGATCGTTCCCGTACGTCACTTTCGTGTTTCCTCTAATTTGCCAATGTATACCCCCCCGCCGCAGCTATTTTTTTTATCGAATTACATAAATTCCTAGAGAAGAAGCTAAAAGTGCATACATGCAGCTCTAGAAGGACACCTTTCAGTTAAAAAAATTCGAGTATTATCAATTTCAAAAAAATTCTTTTGTGAAACCCGTTTCTAGAAATAAGCGTTGTTTGGCGCAAGCACAGATTAATCAAAGTGTAATAAGTGACTTTGCTTTGGAAGTAATTATCTAATTTATTAACAATTTTTTTTTAAAAATCGTTGTTCATTTTGCGTACAGAATTGAATGGGCTTACCGAATATATGATTTATTTTGAGAAATAATTATATTTTCATAGTTAAAATTCTATTCTACTAGGATATTTGTATTCTCAAGCAGCCGATTGCACTCCAAATACTTGCTTTGTTTACTTTTTTCGGAAGCTCCAAAAGATATCAAAATAATTTTTTTTTATTTCTATTTTTTATATATCGGATTCTATATAGTTTATTTAACACCCGGTTTATGATTTTGTGTTTGTGTGGGGATGCGATATATTTAAATTTGTCGTTTTAAAACGCATCCTTTTTTCATTTCGTCGGAAAGAAATGTTGCCATTTGAGTTATAGAAACTTTCTATTCGATGGATCAGAGATTATACACTATGTAAAGAATCAACTTCATTTCGATCGTAGTAAAATAAACCAGAGAGTCAACACAGGAACATCACCACCTGGGGGCGCTTTCGGAAATCGGGTTCTATGGGCCCGATTACAAGGTGGTTTGGCTCTTTCGACTGGATTTCGATAGCTTTACAGATTTCGGTCATGTTCATATAGAACAGATTGCGCCCCCTGGTGGTGGAAGGTGTAATTAAAGGATTTTTCATCCAACTCGGGTTCTATGGGTCACATCACGACGCGGTTTGGCTCAATCGACTCAACGTCGATAGAGGATACTAGAGCTTATCGATTTTTGCTCTGAGTCTCACCACCAGGGGGCGCTTTCCTATCTCCGGTTCTACGGGCATGAAAACGACGGGGTATGGCTCATTCGACTCGACATCGAAAGCCTAAACGATTTCAGTTATGATCGTATAAACAGATTGCGCCACCTGGTGGTGGAAGGTGGTACTAACGTATACTGCAGCGCGTGCGCAGCACGACTGCTATACGGTGCCGCAGGCAGCGGGGACCCGAACCGGAGGTTCGTTTAGTTAGAGGTTTATACTATTCTATGTGCCGGTGCCGAAGGCAGCGGGGACCAGTGCCAGGGTCGGAGATTCGTTCAGTTAGAGGTTTATACTATTCGATGTGCAAATTAAGGTATTATCCGGTGCCGAAGGCAGCGGGTACCAGGGTTGGAGGTTCTTCGGTTAGAGGTTTATACTACTCAATGTGCAAATTAAGGGATTATCCGGTGCCGAAGGCAGCGGGGACCCGTGTCGGAAGTTCGTTCGGTTCAAGGGGGCTGCGAGCCGAAGAATACAAAAGATTCGAGGCACCGATGTAAATTAGGGATTTTATCGATTTTAGTTACCGATGTAAATTAGGGGCCCGCTGGCGGGCGAAGCCAGCTAGTCCTTATTATTAATGTTCGTATACGTCTGTCTGTGTGTGTGTGCATCTGTACCCGGATAAACTCTGCGAGCGTAGCGAATAGCGAAGCGCTTTTGGTGTCAAAAAATTCAGAAAAATCCGGTCCTCCAGGAATTGCAGTTTCGAAAAAATCGGCCCATAATTAAGGGAGTTATTAACGAACAAAACTGTTTTAATTACTCAAAACTAAACATTTTTTCTGCGACAAAGAAATAAATTCATTCCTGACTAGATTCAGACCTCGAGGCGAGGCTAGCGAATAGAGCGACGACCAATCGGCTTCCGTCTTTTTCGGGGCCTTTTGGCGAGGCTAGCAGGAAATCCAGTAAACATCACGTGACTTTTATAGACTAGGGGTATTCAGGGGGCCGCCCCATCTCAGAATCTGAGGGGCGCAGGCCTTCCGTGCTCACGCATTTCGACGTAAAAATATATCAGCTTTCAGAGAATCTAAAAATTATTCTGATATCTTCATTACGAGCTTAGATATTAATTATTACGAGCTGAGACATTATTTAATTATTGATATTTCAACTATGCCCAGACAAAAATAATAAATTAGAAGCAGAAGATTCTCTGGTAAGATGTTCAAGCTGAGTGTGGGCGAGATATTATGATTTTAATTTAACATTTTTTTTTTTTTATTCGTCCCTAGCGTTTGATTGTGTTTATGTATAGAAATTACCAGTATTTTCGAATAGTAAATTCAGAGTTTTTTTTTTTTTTTCAGTTCTAAGTTTTTCAAGTCGTCTTTGAACAAGTACTCCGGTAGTCTAATAGTCTAATTCAGTTGTTTGAGGTAAAGTAGTGTCATCTTTTTCTTTTAGAGTGGCAAATAGATATTATGACAGAGAAAAGCGGGCTTCGCCCGTTATCGAATTTTTTTCTCCAGTTTTAAGTTTTTCTACAGGTCCCTGTCTTTGAACTAGAACTCAGGTAGTCTAAATCAGTCGTTTGAGAAAAAGCAGTGTCATCGCCCCCTCCCCCCCCCCCCCCTCAGGTTTTTTTTCTCTTAAGTATGGTCCGTTTCTATAGCTAAGAAACTATGTTACGGATTTCCACCAAACTGATTCCAAACATCATAATTAAAGTAATAAGGACACTCTATAACATTTTTAAAAGTTTCTGAGCTTTATACCACTCTTTTCGAATAATAATATCAGATTTTATATTTTGATTTCACAATATCTCGAGTTCTACGAGTGAAATCGGAACGCGGTTTGGCTTATTCGACTCGATATCAATAGAGGATACTAGAGCTTATCGGTTTTAGTTCGTTTTTCACCACCAGGGGGCGTTTTATTATCTCTGTTTCTATGGCCCGGATTACGACGGGGTATGGCTCATTTGACTCGACATCGAAAGCCTTGACGATTTCAGTTATGATCGTATAAACAGCTTGCGTCACCTGGTGGTGGAAGGTGGAACTAACGTATACTGCAGCGCGTGCGCAGCACGACTGCTATACGGTGCCGCAGGCAGCGGCGACCCGAGCCGGAGGTTCGGTTCAGTTTGAGATTTATACTATTCGATGTGCAATTTAAGGGATTATCCGGTGCGTGCGTAGCACGACCGGTATACGATACCAAAGGCAGCGGGATCCAGGGTCGGAGGTTCGTTCGGTTAGAGATTTCTACTATTCAATGTGCAAATTAAGGGATTATCCGGTGCCGAAGGCAGCGGGGACCCGGGTCGGAGGTTCGTTCGCCTCGAGGGGGATACGAGCCGGTGAATACAAAAGTTTTGAGGCACCGATGTAAATTAGGGGCCCGCTGGCGGGCGAAGCCAGCTAGTAATAATAATAATTAGGCTGGTGAGATTATTGAAGAGTCTTTTGTAAAAAACTATACTATTTTAATCTCTGGAGTAAAACACAGTTATATATACAGACTAATTACAGGTTATATACAGGGTTAAGGGGAATAGGGGAGGATTCTGCCGCAGTTACCGGCATTTTACGTGCCCTTCCGGAGCTAGGCCGTTTGCCTAAAGCCAACCGGACAAGTCAATCGCCAAAGTAAATCTGACGATAATCTTAATATTCCGTTCCCAGGCCAGAGAGGCGAAAATCTTCAGTCATCATATTTATTGTGTATCGTTATTGCTGACCTAATGAGTTTCCGTGGGAACTCGGGCTGCTTCTCTTCTCGCTGCGGTCGGCATGTTATGGGAACTTCAAAACCATATCCATCCCATTCACACACATATATATATATATATATATATATATATATATATATATATATAATGATAAATTGTGGCGCAAAAGCAACACATAAAATATACAAGAAGAATATAATTCCTCAAAATATGAAATATTTAAACATTATGAAAGAAGGTGTATATAGTTTTTTATAAGAATTTAACTATAAACATTTAAAACAATTAAACATTAAAACGACATAGGCAAAAGACTGTCTGTTTCTCATCAGTGGACGGACAGATAGAATTCACTATCCACCCCCCTCCACTATAAAAACTTGTAGGTTTCGAAACACGAGCTAGCCTTACATTCAAAACAAAATTATTTTTTAAAAAACAAATTAAAAGCAGATTAAAAAACAATTAAATTACTACATTAGGAATCAGTCTAAAAACTTAATACAACATGCATGAACTTAAAATGTAAAAAACACTAACTACAAAAAAATGTCAACAAAAATATAATAGTCAAACCTCGTTAACACGAACACGCTTAACGCGAATTACTTTTAGCGCGAACTGTCTCCGATTGCCTCGTCCAGTTGTATGTAATGTATTCAAGTTCGGATAACACGAACGAAAAAAATTTCCCCTTGAGTGTTCGCGTTAACGAGGTTCGACTGTAACCAAGTAAACTAAATTAAACAAAGGTAAATTAAACTTTAAAGTTTAATAAAAATAAAAATGAATCAAGACAGCCGACCTCCATCCATACCTACAAGAAAAAGTTAAATAGATACAAATACCTATAAATTACTTACTAAAGAAGTTCTCCGCCTGGTAGAAACAAAAAGAAAACCCAATTCCATACTGCAGATTCTCAATTTCACAAGCCAAATCTACCGGCCGCTCAAAAAGAAAGCCAAATATATGCTCAAAAAGATATACGTTTTTTTTTTAATTTAAATTTAAAAATTCCACTTATTTTTGGTCAATTGACAATAGCTTAGATGTTTTGGACAAATTATATTTCACCCCTCAGAAGATTCAGGTATTTGATTTTGAAAATCTGTTCACTAAAATACACCTATTGCTGGCGGGATCTAGACATAAACCTCTAAAAGGCTGGTTACTTTATGTCTTTAATTTTTGATTCTCCAGACATGAGAACAGGTAGGTGTGGGGAGCACCTAAATTTTATACTTTCTTTTTATCTTACATGCGGCTTCCATTAATGAGTCATTGTAATCGCGAATTTCTAGTTAAACAGAGAAAGTTTATAAAATGCATTAACTTAAATAATTGAAGTAAGACATGCGTTGTGAGTTTTTAAGAACTGCTTAAGCTATGGCCCTGTTTTGACGCAAATGATAAATCACCTCGACAGGAGACAAGTAAATTTTATTCGCCGTTTTAACAAAAACTTTTCATTTTACTTACCATACTTACTTACACGTAGTATAGGGTAAGTCTTGTAATCGTTTTGAAAATCGAAAAAAAATTTTCGACGGATTTACACGTTTCAGACACTGGAGATTCCGAAAAACATATATTTTTTAAAAAAAAAATTGCCGTCCGTCTGTGTGTCAGTATATCTGTGTGTCTGTGTGTCTGTGTGTCTGTAAACGCCGTATCTCCCGAAAAAATTGAGATTGTGACTTGAAATTTGGTATGTACTTAGTATGTAATAATGGGAAGAATCTTATTAAATTTCAGTAACCTCGATTAACCGGAACTATTTTTTTCGGACTCTCGAAATATTCGTTCTGATAAAAGGTATATAAAGATTTTCGAAATTGTTTATTTTAAGGAGTGAATATAAAAGACAATAAAAAAACATAAATTTTGCATAAAGCATGAAGTCGATCGAATAATGAGTTGCCGAGATATTTGTAATCCTATTTCTACACTCTGCGATTTTTCATGACCCTGTATTTCATCCAAATTTCAATTCAAAGATATATTTTAATTGGAAATGAGACGCTTAATAAACCGTAAGTTAATATGAATATTGTTTTTGGAGTTATAAGGATGTTTCTTTTACGCAATTCAGTAATTGAGCCTTTAAAGTTTATGACGTCATCAAGTCATGATTTTATTCGAATTCCAATGCATTTTATAAGTAGTTTACACATTTTTTATTTTAATATTTTACTTTATGCATATCCATGATGGGTAAGTATTATGGTGGCCCCCAATGACTAGTTTATTTTTTTTACTTTTGTTTTGGATAGTAATAGCATTGACTCTCTGTATTATGATTTCTTTCTCAGTCTGATTAAGGGAAATTTTCACATTCTTGAATTTTAATACTTTCTTCCCCGTATCTAAAATCATTTGGGTTTTTTTTATAGATAGTCATAGGCCAATAACATTTTATAGTTTGACTGAAAATTCCTTTCTATCACATAAAATGTGACAGAAGTGAATGCATTGTCCAACCGAAAACAGATTTGAATTCTATGTTTAAACGGAATTGCATCGCCACTAAAAGATTGTATACGTATATACTGTTGCCAATATATTTAATTTTCCCATTGCTCTCTTTTGATTGTTCAAACAAATCCGGCGAAATCGAAGAGACTGCGCTGCCGGAGTCTGGGTCAAGAAATAATTGTTATATGGCACCATCCTCTCGTATGTTTAAATATTTTGGAAAAACATAGGGGGGGGGAGGAAGTATTCTGTTTCACGTATGAAAGACGTTCATTCATTATCTCACTTTGACCATTTAAGTTTATCTAACGCAATTATTTACTCAAATATAAAACTATCAATTAGAAAATGCCTAAAGTAAAATCATGTAAAAGTTATTTAATTCAGACGTGTATAAAAAGTTCACAATGAAGAGCTTGTATCTGGTAGCGAAGTTGTACAGTGTATCATATGCGGAAAATATGTACCTTTTGAAAAGAAGTTTCATATTGACCAACATTTAAAAACTTCAAGTAACATATCCATAAGAGTAATAACCGTTCAAAGATGCAAACTTTTTAAGAAATTAACCACACTCAAATAATAAAAGGAAAGACTTTAGAGCGAAAAATAACTTTGCTTTGGATTTGTTAATGTTTCGGAATAATATACCTTTAAACAAACTGCATAATCCCAATTTCAAAAACTTTCTGAAGAAATACTGCAATATTCAGTTTATACATAGTCAGTCACTGCTTAGAAAAACTAGTCGGATGTGCCAATCCCAAAGATTTCTTCTATCTCAAACAGATTTCGCATACACTGAAAAGAATCAGCACCCATTTATATCAAGGTCTAACTGAGTCTAAAGTTTTATTAAATTCCGTGCATTAGTTCTTGAGATATCACTATTGAAAAAATCGTGTAAATCCTGCAGAATGCAGCATAGCAGCGCCAACCTGTTGGAAGATTTAGACCAAAACCTAATCAACAACAACTTATATTAACGTCTAACTGAATCTGAAGTTTGATTAAAATCCGCGCATTAGTTCTTGAGATATAGTTATCGTGATAATAATGAAAAAAGAAGCATAGCAGCGCCACCTGTTGGGCATTTTACACAAACACGTAAGCAGCATTTATTTATGTCAAGGTCTAACAGAATCTGAGGTTTGATGAAATTCCGTGCATTCGTTCTTGAGATATAGCTATCGTAAAAATTGAGAAAAATGTGGTATAGCAGCGCCATCAGTTGGGATATCTACACCAAACATTAATCAACGTCCATTTATGTCAAGGTCTAACTGTTTGATGAAAATAAGCGCATTAGTTCTTGAGATAGTGCTATTGCGGAAATCGTGAAAAATGGAGCATAACAGCTCCGCCTGTTGGGCGATTTTTACAAAAAACTAATCAGCACCCATTTATATCAGGGACTAACTGAATATAAAGTTTTATTAAATCTCGTGCATTAGTTCTTGAGATAGAGCGCCCACAAAATTTTTGTCACAGACAGACATTTTCTAAAAATGGTCAATTCGTGTTCAGGACCTTCTAAAACGTATAAATCCCTCGAAAACCGAGAGTCGAAAATTTTCATGAATCCAATACTTTCTTCTTGTAAAGATAGAAGAAAGTAAAAATTATAGGTGTATAACTATATTTTATAAGGAAATTATGAACGAGATCCGAAGTGACATTGTATATAATACAAAATAAATAAGTGCAGATGGAACAATTGACAGGTGTGGTCAAGATATGAGACGTTCTCGGGCTCGAATGTTATACTAGTCTTCGGGCTCGGGTTCATTCTTTCAAAAATTGAAAATTTATTTATTCACGTATCTTCTTTTTCTGTCTACAATAATACGGAATGAAAAATGTTTGTCTGTTTGTGCCTGTGTGTGTGTGTGCTGTGTTTTGAAGAGACTCGTTGCATGCAGAGGTAAAAATTTTGAAATTAGGTTCCTCTACATCTGAAGTAATGCACCTCGAAGCCCGATTTTGGAATTTTTGAATACATTTTGTTATTTTAATTTTTTATGCGATTTTTAGCTTTTTTCACGTTTTGAGGCGATTTTTCCTCAAAAGAATCCGGTTTTAATCTTTTCGCACAATATAGTAAATTTTGTCCTCTTTTCAATAAAGTTTATTGTGAATTTGTACAGCAAATTTCAGTTTTTTCGCGAATTTTTATGCAATTTTTAGAATTTTTTGGCGTTTCGCAGATATTTTTCGACATTCTAGTAAGATATTCTGTTTGAATCTTCTTTTAGCCTAATATAGTAAATTTCGTCGATTGGATAGACTTTTTTACTTTCTTCTATCTTTATAATAAGAAAATACTGGATTCATGAAAATTTTCGACTTCCGGTTTTCGACAGATTTATACGTTTTAGAAGCTCCTGAACACGATTTGACTGTTTTGTGACCCTGCCTGTTTGTATGTGACAAAAATTTTGTGGATGCTCTATCTCAAGAACTAACGCACGGAATTTAATAAAACTTTATATTCAGTTAGTCCCTGATATAAATTGGTGCTCATTAGTTTTTGGTGTAAATCGCCCAAAAGGTGGCGCTGCTATGCTGCATTTTTCACGATTTCCGCAATAGCTCTATCTCAAGAACTAATGCACGGATTTTCACCAAACTTCAGATTCAGTTAGACGTTGACATAAGATGTTGCTGATTAGGTTTTGGTGTAAATTTCCCAACAAGTGGCGCTTCTATGCTGCATTTTTCAAGATTTACACGATTTTAGCTATAGTCATATCTCAAGAACTCATGCACGGAATTTAATAAATTTTCAGATTCAGTTAGACGTTGACACAAATAGTTGTTGATTAGGTTTTGGTGAAAATTGCCCAACAGGTGACGCTGCTATGCTGCATGATTCACGTTTTCCGCAGTAGCTCTATCTCAAGAAGTAATGCTCGGATTTTCATCAAACTTCAGATTCAGTTAGACGTGAACATAAATTGTTGTTGATTAGGTTTTAGAGTAAATCTCCCAAAAGGTGGTGCTGCATTTTTCAGAATTTACACGATTTTAGCAATAGTCATATTTCAAAAATTAGCGCACTAATTTCATCAAATTTCATATTCTGTTAGACCATGACATAAATTGGTGTTATTTAGGTTTTGGTGCAAATAATATAACAAGTGGCACTGGTATGCTGCATTTTTCAAGATCTACACTATTTTAGCTATAGTCATATCTCAAGAACTATTGCATGAAATTTGATAAAACTTTAGATTCAGTTAAACCTTGATATCAATTGGTGCTGATTAGGTTTTGGTGCAAATCGCCCAAAAGGTGGCGCTGCTATGCTGCATTTTTCACGATTTCCGCAATAGCTCTATCTCAAGAACTAATGCACGGATTTTCATCAAACTTCAGATTCAGTTAGACGTTGACAAACTTTTATTGATTAGGTTTTGGTGTAAACCTCCCAACAAGTGGTGCTGCTATGCTGCATTTTTCAAGATTTACACGATCTTAACGATAGTCATATCTCAAAAATTAATGCACGAAATTACATCAAATTTCATATTCTGTTAGATATTGACATAATTATGGTGGTATTTAGGTTTTGGGGCAAATCATATAACAAGTGGCGCTGCTATGCTGTATTTTTTATTTTAAAATGTATAGTTAAAAAAATACGCTATTTGAAGTATTAATATGTATGAGATAGAAGAAAGTTTTGGGATTGGCACATACGACTAGTCTCTTGCTCACTAAATCTTCATTTGAATGTAATTGTTTAAGTCAATTTTTTTAAATTAGTGTTTATTCACGTAATTGTCTAAGTGGTGATTTATATTGTTGATATTTTGTATTTCATGCGTTTCGAGCATAATCTGAAAATAAAATGTATGCATAAGTAAAGTGTGCTTTTTGAATAATTTTAATTGTAGGAAAATATTGCTTCAGAAATCTTGGCATATTTTGTGGAAATTCAGTTGGCCCGTGCCTGGCCGAACTTTTAGTTTTTATACCGGTTTGGGCTCGGGCAGAGATTTTAGATTTTATACCGGGCCAATAAACTTTTTGTGCGGGCCGTGCCAATCTTTGAACTTTTATACAAGGACAAACATTTCTTTTGTACGAGTCGGCCCTGGAAATTTCGGCCTGTGCATCAGTACTGAAGGCGACAAATTGTACTGGGACTATGGGCGCTTTTAAAACAAAAACTACGGCCAGTTCGTAGTAAATATTAGTAGGTACTCCATACTTAAAGAATTATAGTTCATTTTATTATTTTATTTGTATTTCTTACGTTTAATATCTTGTTAAAATAGTTAAAATTTTCAAATAAAAGTAAGTGTTTAAATCGAAATAATTAATATATGGTTTTTAAACTGCAAGTTTAGCAGAACGTTCGAGTGACAAGTGGGCGCATTAATTTTACTTGTTTTAGGGCGCTGAGCATGTAATAAATAAAACATAAAATATTTATCCAAAAAGTAAAACTTCTCAGAACGCTAATAAGCAACAAAATTTAGTTAAAGCATATAAAACATTTCAAAACAAACTAATCTATCATTGTTGCCGTTGCCAGATCACTTCAAACAAATTTTAAATGAATCTCACAAATGAGTTTCTTACCACACAGCTCATTATTTGTTCCCAGCAAATTTAATCACGAGGATTTGATATGAACTATTAAAATTCACAAAAATTAAATATTAATACTATACTGGAGTTAAAATATTCAATGCGCTAAAGTTAGACATGAATCACTCACCATACAGCTTATTGTTTGTTTACATTTGATTACATTAACAAATTTAAATACGATGACTTGGATATGAGCTGTTAAAATACACACAATTTAAATATTTTAATACTGCACGAGTTACAATGTTCAATGCGCGAACGTCTTTTTTAAATTTTATCAATGAATCTCAAAAAGGAATGACTCGCTACACAGCTCATTGTTTACATAACCAAAATTGAACACGATTTTTGAAATGGTTTATCGGTTGCTCAAATCATTGACATTTTGTTAATTTAAACCCAATAGATAATATTCGCGGACGTCACAGAAAATATGAATTTTTATTCACTTATACAAAAGGAACAGAAACCTGAAAATTAAAAATATATACGTACAAAAAAGTCACGTGTCTGAATATTTTTCATTTACTTTTTTTTTCTCTGCAAAAATGGAAGTACTAATCCACTGTTGTAATATGGATGCGTTCGTACCGGAATCAACGCACTGTGGATTTATTACATTTAGATGCTTTTAGAATAGGGTTAATTCAGATTAAAGACAAAGGATATATTTATCCAAACACCTATTAGTATAAATAATATAATACAATCACTTGTTAACTTTAAATTAAATTCTAATAATTCTTAAAGCTATATAGCCTTGGACATGCGATCTCGTGGTTTATATTTACTATTTTCAAAAATATGAGAGAATATTTTATTTATCATTTAAATCTGGAGATGTCACCGATAGTGTGAACGGAACATATGTAATCTACATTAAAAAGGTATTTTAAATATTCCGTGTTATTTTTTTATCACTTTAAGCATTATTAGACTGTAATTTAAATGTACTAGGGGGCTCTGCCCCCTGCTCGCTACGCTCACCAACCCCCGTTCTGATTTCACAGCCTCTTAAAACCTGGTAATGTATCCTGTTTTAAAAAAATGATGATGATGATATCACGAACGGCGACTATCTTCTGTAATCAGGTTATAATGCTTTTTCATTTAACTGGTTATAATGCTTTTTCATTTAATTCATCTTTTTTATTTTTAATATTCATGTGTAAACACAATTTTTATGACGTAATTTTCTTTATTTCCTGCTTTCTCGCGCAAATACATTTTTTTATTTGAGATAAAACATAATCCTTTGCGCTTATTTAAAAATTGGCAACAATATTAAAAAATGACTTTTTCAATAAAAGATTTTTTACTCGATTTTTAAGGATTTTTTGAGTTTTTATTGTCCGACCGGGATAATTTTTTGAATTTCTGAAAGCTTGTTATATTTCGCGTTTGGTGGTATGATTTTCGAATCCATAGGATGGCTAGAAAAAAAGTAATAGCTCCTCAAAAAAGTCCCTAGTAAAAAAGAGATGAGAATAAACCGGAATATCTACGCAGAATTTGATTGGTCCATTTCGTTTTTGGCTCAGTTCCAGATTGCTTTTTTTTAATATAGAAGAATTAGTATGTTCATATATATTTTAGGTCATCGAATATGTTTAATTTTTATGTCACAGTAATGAATGTCAGTCCGTGGGTCTAGAATTCCTTTGGTTCACATTTATACTGTCAAAAAAATTAAATACTTTCTCTGCTGCAGAATAGATACATAGTAAAATCCCTCAATAGCGGAAACATCAGGATCGCAGAATTTGTCTGCTATTCGGAGGTATCTGTTCTTCAGATGTAAAAATATACAAATATCTATATGTGTTGTGGATTGAGAAGGGTGTTCGCTAAACAGAGAAGATTGCTATTCGAAAGTTCCATGTATGGAGATTTTGTTGTATTTAACCATAAAGCATGGTTGAGTTTTTTTCCAGAAGCAGTACCTGATTAAAGCATGAGCAATTGGGCCGTCGCCCTGCCTCCCCCCCTTCTTCCGAATTTTAGGAGCTTGATATACAATATTCATACAGCTGATATTTTAAATAACTTTCGATATTGTACTGATTATAATCAATATTTTGTAATTTTAGAGAGGCATAAGATTAAAAACAAAAAAAAATTACTTATTTAAATACAGTTACTCAGTAGCGAACACCGTGAAATCGCGAAATTTATTCGCTATTAGGAGGTGTCTGCTTTTTAGAGGTGAAAATATACAAATATGCATGTATTGTGGATTTAAAAGGTGTTCGCTAAATAAAGTTGTCCGCTTATCGGAAGTGTTCACAGGACACTGCCTATGGTGGTGTTATCGTGGGAAGTAAGTTCAGGGGGTCGAGTATTGAGAGAAATGCCGGCAAAGTTGGAGTATCCATTAAAGACTTGTAAGGATTTTTACGGAGTAAATCAATTTTGATGAAACAATGAGGTATAGTGGCAGTTGGTTGTTTTTTGCAAGCCCCAGAACACGTTTCCTGAGTATTGAACCGGAGTGTAGTTTTCCTTTTTTTAATATGTTGAAGAAAAGAAGGCGAACATCATGATATTAGAGTTAATGGTCTTTAATCAAAGAAACATATCATGATTCACAGTCTTCCACAGCAGTGAGATTTTCACCAATCAAAGTTTCAGATTTTTTTTAACTAATCTGATGAATATCAATGAGGTGACATTTCAAATTTTAAGTCAGGGGTGAAGCACATGAAAGTAATCCATTGAATGGTTCAGAAATGCTGTTGAGATGTTCCGATTAAAGCATGAGCAATTGGGCCGTCGCCCTGCCTCCCCCCCCCCCTTCTTCCGGATTTTAGGAGCTTAATATACAATATTCATAAAGCTGATATTTTAAATAACTTTCGATATTGTACTGATTATAATAAATATTTTGCAATTTTAGAGAGGCATAAGATTAAAAACAAAAAAAAAATTGCTTATTTAAATACAGTTACTCAGTAGCGAACACCGCGAAATTACGAAATTTATTCGCTATTAGTGTTACGTAATTATTAGTGTTAATTATTAGTGTTACGTAATCCCAAGAGTTTGAAGAACATCAAGGGTATTTTTTTCAGAAACCCAAAGGGTGTCCAAAGGGGCCAAAAAATTTTTAGATGTTGAGATGAAGTTCAGAGGCGAAGTGTGTCTCCAGATATGAAAGCGTGCGCTCGAAAAAAACGCCAAGCGATTTACATTTTGAGCCAAGAGAATTGCATTTTTTTTTTTTTTTTTTTTTTTGCGTGGGAGCTGTAACCATTACAGATACATCATATCAACTTCATAATTGACGTCAGTGGTAGGGAAATCTTTTTTGGCGAAGAGTGCACTTTGGCTAAAAGAGAGTGATTAAAAATTTTACCGTTTTCATTGTTTTGGGAACATGGTAAGAAAGATATTTTGGAAGAATGTTGTAAGGCGCCAGCCAGAAGAAATTCGCATCTGGATTCCGTATGAAGACAAAACTGACCATGAGAAAGGAAACATTTTATGCCTTGTATAATTTCATTTACATTGATATGTGGGAGACCGAATAAAGTACGTTAATGATAATTTATAAACAATATGCATGATTTTGACTAAAAGTCTTTCGTTGAAAGAGAAGGACAAAAGGGTGCGCGTTCTAACAGCCGGGAATGTATATGAATTACGATAATGCAGAAAGGGGAAAATATCCTAATCCTAATCCTAATAATATTATAAATCTGATTGTGTGCAAATGTTAGGCTGAAGCCAGCGTCAAAATGCAGCATTTAATGATCCTGTATCTTTGCATATAGGCTGATTATAACCCTCATGTGAACATAGGCTGGTTTTTGTTTATTTTATTCAAATAGTTTTCTTAATATTTCAAAATTTCGTTATTTTCATTGAGAATAAATGGACATTTTTTCGTATAGCATTTTAAAATGGTTAAATTTACTTTACCGTTACTAATACTTTATCGTTGCCAAAACTAATTCAAAACCCGTAATAATAATTTTTACTCAACAGTTTAGTTTCAATTGAAAAATTTTCACGTGAAAAATGAAAATGAAATTAAAAAAAATAAAGAATTAAGAAGAAGATTAAATAATATTATTAGAAATAAAACGTACTTTTTTTAGTTTTTGATAATAATACAAGGTTTCAATATGCGTAACCATAGGAAACAGGCGAATATGACGTCATTTATAGAAAATAAAGCGGATATGCTTTGATTGGTGAAATAAAATGATCTTGGGTTTTTTCTTTACTTTTTTTCTTTTTTTTTTACCGTCTGCGCACGGCTAATATAACTATACCGTATTTTTTATTTAAATTTTAAAAAAGTAAAAAGAAGTTTCAAAAGAAAATGGTTAGCAAATGTCAATAATATGCTCCGCAAAATTATCCATGTCGTAAATGATGTCAAGGATAGCGAGAAATAGCGATTTTTCATTCTTAAAACTAAAAGAAATAATTCGATTACCTTAAAAAAAATGACGAATGTTAATAGTTCCATTTTTGTTGATAAAACCTAAAGATTTAATATTATTTCGTTAAAGTAACATAATTTTCTCTATGCCAGTATTGATATTAATTGCCTGGAAAAGAAAATTAACAAGAATTATGTCATTAAAAAGGGATTTCTCTGGGGAAAAAGGAGACGTCATATTTGAAATAAAACGGTAAATTTCCAATATGTTTTAAAATGAGAATGAATCAATTCCTTACATTAATAATACAAAGATCAATAAGTATAGAAAGTAGATGAGTTTCACGCCATATTTATAACGACAAATTTAAATGTTTTGTTATCTATTACTGATTATTAAGCATGAGTATCCGTTATTTCGTTCCGCATGAGTATCCGAGTTTTCTGCTAAAAATCACATCATAATTTTAAGAAAAGGAAAATGAACACGAATCTATTATATTAAAATCTGATCGTGTGTTTGTATTTCGCAACTACTCCTAGACTATCGAACGCAATGCGATTTACTACCGGTTAGTTTACTACCGGTTTAGCGAATACCGGTTATAATTGATCCGAGGATGTCCCACAAACTCTCAGAATTAAAAAAATTAAATTAAATGCCATTTTTTTTAACGACGTTTCTCTAAAAACGGAAAGTAAATTACTCCATATTTGTGTATAAAAAAGGAGAAATAAAACATATCAGTATATTTTTACACCATTTTCTCATTAAAACTGAAAAAGAGAATTTATTTTCACTTTGAATAGATGGTGAAAACAAAATCTTGATTTCAGTAAATTATCCGAAAAATACAAACATATTTTCACATATTCAAACTGCATGAATCAATTTATTCTGGAGAACAAAAAATTGCCTGCCAATATACTTACTGTCATTTAGAAAACAAGATTTGTTTCAACTATATATTAAACCAAGGAGGCAGAATTTAATTTAAAGAAAAAGCATATACTATTTTCTAATTAATGTTTTTTTTTTTTTGAAGGATGGCTGTTAAAACGTTTCTCAAAGGCGTTAAAAGTAAAATTGTTTATCAAGTAAAATTGACATTTGTTTTTACCCAATTCGTCTATTTCCACGATTTTATTTGGCCCTCCTTTTTGCATTGGTTGCAATTTCACTTTCGCGATTATTTGGCACAAAATTTTACTTTTTTAAGAATGAGTTATGTCAAGGTCCCTATAATAAAAAATACCGTATTGTCTCCTATGAAATGTGATAAATAGTTAGTTAATTATTAACGTTTTTAATTATTGGGAGTAAAATATTTTGCTTAATTAATGTATTTATTATTCTTTTAATGTTGCGTGAACGAAGTCCCGGGTAACAGCTAGTAATATTATAAATCTCATTGTGTGCAAATGTTAGGCTGAAGCCAGCGTCAAAATGGAGCATTTAATGATCCTGTATCTTTGCATATAGGTTAATTATAACCCTCATATGAACATGGCTGGTTCATATTTGGCTGGTTTTTGTTTGTTTTATTCAAATATTTTTCTTAATAATTCAAAATTTCTTTATTTTCATAGAGAATAAATGGACATTTTTTCGTATAATATTTTAAAATGGTTAAATTTACTTTACCGTTGCTAATAATTTATCGTTGCCAAAACTAATTCAAAACCCGAAATAATAATTTTTAACCAACAATTTGGTTACAATTGAAAAATTTTCACGTGAAAAATGAAAATGAAATAAAAAAATTAAAGAATTAAAAAGAAGATTAAATATTATTATTAGAAATAAAATGTACTTTTTTTAGTTTTTGATAATAATATAAGGTTTCAATATGCGTAACCATAGGAAACAGGCGAATATGACGTGATACATCTAAAATAAAGCGGATATGCTTTGATTGGTGAAATAAAACGATCTTGGTTTTTTTCTTCACTTTTCTTTTTCTTTTGTATGGTAACAATACTTTGTGTTTTACCGTCTGCGCATGGCTAATATAACTATGCCGTATTTTTAAATTTAATTTTTAAAAAAGTAAAAAGAAGTTTCAATAGAAAATGGCTAGCAAATGTCAATAATATTCTCCGCAAAATTATCCATGTCGAAAATGATGTCATGGAAAGGGAGAAAGTTTTTTTCATTCTTAAAACTAAAAGAAATAACTCGATTACCTAAAAAAAATGACCAATGTTAACAGTTCCATTTTTGTTGATAAAACCTAAAGATTTAATGTTATTTCGTTGAAGTAACATAATTTCCCCTATGCCAGTATTGAAATTAATTGCCCGGAAAAGAAAAATAACAAGAATTATGTCATTAAAAAGGGATTTCTCTGGGAAAAAAGAAACGTCATATTTGTATTAAAACGGGAATTTTCCTTTAAGTTTTAAAATGAGTGTAAATTAACTCCTTACATTAATAATACAAGGATCAGTAAGTATAGAAAGTAGATGAGTTTCACGCCATATTTATAACGAAAAATTTAAATGTTTTTTTTTTTTTATCTATACTGATTATTAAGCATGAGTATCCGTTATATACAGATGAGAGTTTTCTGCTAAAAATCACATCATAAGAATCTATTATATTAAAATCTGACCGTGTGTTCGTATTTCGAAACTATTCCTAGACTATTGTCACATAAACTCTCAGAATTTAAAAAATTAAATTAGATGCCAAGATTTTTTTTTTTTATAATTTTAACGAAGTTTTTCTAACAACTGAAAGTAAATTACTCCATATTTGTGTATAAAAAAGGAAAAATAAAACAGATCAGTATATTTTTTACACCATTTTCTCATTAAAACGGAAAAACAGAATTTATTTTCATTTTGAATAGATAGTGAAAACAAAATCTGGATTTCAGTAAATTATCCGAAAAATAAAAACATATTTTCACATATTCAAACTTCATAAATCAATTTATTCTGGAGAACAAAAATTGCCTGTCAACATACTGTCATTTTGAAAACAAGATTTGTTTCAGCTATATATTAAACCAACGAGGCAGATTTAAATTTAAAGAAAGAGTATATACTATTTCCAATTAATGTTTTTTTGAAGGATGTGCTGTTAAAACGTCTCACAAAGGCGTTAAAAGTAAAATTGTTTATCAGGTAAAATTGACATTTGTTTTTATTCAATTCGTCTTCAATTTCCACGATTTTATTTGGCCCTCTTTTTTGCATTGGTTGCAATTTCATTTTCATGATTATTTGGCACAAAATTTCACATTTTTAAGACGGAGTTATGTCAAGGTCCCTATAATAAAAAATACCGTATTGTCTCCTATGAAATGTGCTAAATAGTTAGTTAATTATTAACGTTCTTACTTATAGGGAGTGAAATAGTTTGCTTAATTAGTGTATTTATTCTTCTTTTAATGTTGCATGCACGAAGTCACGGGTAACAGCTAGTAATATTATAAATCTGATTGTGTGCAAATGTTAGGCTGAAGCCAGCGTCAAAATGGAGCATTTAATGATCCTGTATCTTTGCATATACGTTGATTATAACCCTCAAATGAACATAGGTTGTTTATTGTTCATTTTATTCAAATATATTTTTTAATAATTCAAAATTTCGTTATTTTCATATAGAATAAATGGACATTTTCCCATAAAATTTAACCATTTTACTTTATCGTTGCTAGGGCTTTGATCGTTGCCAATAAATAAAAACACGGAAAAATAATTTTTCCTCAACAATTAATTCTCAATTGAACGATTTTCACGTGAAAAATGAAAATTAAAAAGAATTCAAAGGAAAATGAATTTCCGTGATGTTTGAAACAAAAATATGGAGTATTTGTTATTATACATGAAGTATGAATATCGGTTACATTAAAAAGATCTTGTTCTGTCAAAAAACTGCGTTATAATTAGAAGGAAAAATGAACAATAATTATATTCTTAAAAATAGATTTCGCTTGGACCATGGAACTATGAAAAGGATCCTCCTCGGCTTGGACAAATATGACGTCATAAATAAAACATGTATTTTCAAATAGTCGTAATAATACAAGGAGCATGAACATCAATGTATAAAAAAAGTAGATAGATAATGGACGTAATATTTAAGATGAAAAACTGAAATATTTTTTATCGATACTGATTAATAATTAGCTTGAGTACCAGTTACATACAAATGTGAGTTTTCCGCTAAAATTTACGTCCTGATTGCCAGAAAAAGAAAATTAACAAGAATTATAGCATTAAAAGGAGATTTCTCTGAAGAAAATGTGACGTCATATTTGAAATAAAACGGGAATTTTCAAATGTGTTTTACAAGGCGCGGGAATTAATTCCGTACATTAATAATACAAGGATCAGTAAGTATAGAAAGTAGATTAGTTTCACGACATATTTAAAACGAAAAATTGAAATGTTTTTTTATCTATACCGATTATTAAGGATGAATATAAGTTACATACAGATGAGAGGTTTTTTGCCAAAAACCACACCATGGATATTAGGAAAAGAAAAATAAATACGAATCTATTATATTAAAATCTGACCGTCTGTTTGTATTTCGCAACTACTTTTTCAAATTGTCGAACGCAACGCGATTTACTTAATACCGGTTATCTTTCATCCGAGGATGTCATAAACTCTCAGAATTTAAAAAAATGATTTAAATTCCGAGGTATTATTATTATTATTTATTATTATTATTATTATTATTATTATTATTATTATTATTATTTTGTAAATTTTAACGAAGTTTCTCTAAAATTGGTGACTAAATTATTCCATTTTTGTGGATAAAAAAGAAGAAATAAAACGGATTAATATATTTTTTCCCATTAAAACTGAAAAAAAAAAAAGAATTTATTTTCAATTTGAATAGATGGTGAAAGAAAAAAAATTGATTACAGTAAAATTTTTGAAAAATAAAAACGTATTTTCACATATTCAAACTTCATGAATCAATTTATTCTGGAGAACAAAAATCGTCTGTCAACATATTTTCATTTAGAAATAAAGATATTTTCAGTTATAGATTAAATCAAGGAGGCAAATTTAAGCTCCTTCCATTTAGGTCTACAATAATTGCTCCCTATTCACAAGAATTGAATTTAATGAAATATATATACTATTTCCATTATCTTTGAAGGATTGCTATTAAAACGTTTCACAAAAGCGTTAAAAGTAAAATGGTTTACCAGGTAAACTTGACATATGTTTTTATATAATTCGCCGATTTCCACGATTTTATTTGGCCCGCCCTTTTTCATTGGTTGCAGTTTCCTTTTCGTGATTATTTGTCACAAAATTTCACTTTTTAAAAACTTAGTTATGTCAACGCCTCTATAACATAGAAATACTGTATTGTCTCCTATGGAATGTGATAAAGAGTTAGTTAATTATTCACGTTTCTAATTATCGGGAATGAAATATTTTGCTCAATTAATGCATTTATTCTTCTTTTAATGATACGTGAACGAAGTCACGGGTAACAGCTAGTATTTAATAAAATACTTCAAATACAGATTTCTTTAATTTTTGAAAAAAAATAGATTTGGTATCTTTACCATACTGCCGAATAACCTAATATCAGAATCAGAGGGCCTCTGAAATCAGGAGGTCTAGGATCACTGCCCTGTTAGCACCATGCTTTAATCAGGCCCTGCTTGTGTATATATAAAAAAAAAGAAAAATGTCCAGTTAAACTGAGGGCATTGAGCTCACAGGCCATTCACACTAATTGTATATTATACTCTTATTTCAAATAATTTTAAATAAGCCTCTCGAAAATAAAGAAATCGACGATATATTAAGGGGGGAATCATACCCCTCCCCCTTAATTCACATGTTTCAAGTATCTGAGATAATGAGGCAATTCAGATACAAAATGTGACTCACACATTCAATTTACAATGTATTATTTCCTTATAATTACCTTATAATACCTTTTATTTCGTTTCCAAGAACCGATTGCACCAAATAAAGAAAAATCGTGCTAATTCCATATTCTCTCTAATTTTTTCTGTTTCTCATATTATCATAAGCAATACGAAATATTACCCTTTCGTTGTGTAAAATAAAAGAATCTAGAATCGTAGATAGAATCTTTTTATCTTATCCGAAACCATATGTTAATTCCCAAATTTTCTTTTATAAAAGCTTATTTTACAAATTTGCAGTTACATTGGAATTCTTGGAAAATATAGTCAAAATGAAGTCCATTTTAGTCATATTCGTGTACGGTAAGTATCAATATTTTTTTTTTTTTTTTGTATTAGAACAAAAAAAAAAATCAATCTAGATTTGCTACGCCTGTGTTTTACATTGTATGAGCACTTTATTATTTAATTATTATTTTGTTATAAGTAACATTAATTCTGGTAAGGGATTGATTTGTTCAGAAATTGCTCTGCTGGTATTTGCATAGCTCACAAGTCACAACATTCCATTCATTTTCAAAGTCAAAAAACATATCTAGAACCGGAAAATATATTTAATATTTTGACGTGTTTCTATGGGGTACTTGTTTGATCTCGTTTATTAATTTAAATGTTTCGTTCGAAAAACCTTTATTTGACTAAAAAAACCCGGAAAATTGGCAGTTATTGCACTCGTAATTTAACCTTATAATTTCAAAATAATGTTTCAAAATTTTCTTATTATTGTTTGAATACGACTCGATTAAATGTTCAAGTTTGACGCACGGCCGAATCGATAGGTCAATCAGGTCATTAGTTATCTAATTGTAACCGTTAATTAAGCACGAAAGGTTTCTTGGATTTGAAATAGAAATAATTCCTTACGATAAATTACAACGTTACTAATGGTTCCTTTCTATGATAACCTGGATTATAAAATTGGTTATTTCGTATGTGTATACTTTTGCTTCTGATATTTAAGAGTCTACGTCAGTAACGCAAATACCCTCGCAAGCTAATGTTAAATCATTGGCTGCGTTTCTTTCTTTTTTTTTTTTATATTCCTCGTTTGCATTTTAACATTTTTAAATGATTTCTTTTTTAATAGGATATTTGAGGTTGATGTCTAACCGAATACTTCCATACTCTTTAGATTTTGGTTACACTTTTTTTTCCTGAGGATATTTTCACATTCGGAACCAGTTTCGAAACTGGAAGTTTACTCAGAAAAAAAAAACTAATAGAATAAAAATAAACTACAACCTAAGAACCTACCTTCTATACGTAAATAGTAATATTCAAAATACCGGTATTCAATATACCAAAATAAATAACACAGTCACCCCTGTTACTGTTTCCTAAATAGTAACAAAAGAAGAGGAAGAATTGGGATCATAGTGGAAAATATGATTTTCAATTAATATTTGAAAATAAAATGTGTATTTGTAAAAAGAAAATGTATATTCCGGTGTATATGATACGGTATTTTTTTTTAATGGGTATTTAACAGTGCCCAAACTGGATACACAGTGGTAATAAAAACTGGCATGGCCCAGTTTGGGCACATACCTAAGAATCTTTCGACCCAAATTGGGTTTTATTTTTTTCTGTGTATCACTAATTAATATTTATTTTGCATTTGCATCGTATGTGTTTAAATCTTCGAAACTATTTTCATAAAGAATTTTTTAATATTAAACTAATACTAATGCAACTTGTGCGCAGGTGCCCAATGATTCTAGGTTTTTTTTTTTTTTTTTTTTTTTTTTTTTTTTTTTTTTTTAATTTATTGACACACAATAGTAAACTGATATTCTTCCTGTTTCGGGCAGTTCCATATGTGACGGAATTACATTTTGAGTTATAGAATTAAGTTAAAGCAGAAGCTATTTTCAAATGAAAATTAACTTTTCAGTTTGCACATGACTCTTATTGATTAAAAGATTAAAAAATATATATGAAACAATTTTTTTAGCAATTTTATTGCCGAAACGTCAGTTGAGGCTCACTGTGGAGACCCGAAAAGTTTTTGGTTTCTGTCTGTCTGTCTGTCTGTTACGCGATAACTGCCGCAAAAATGATCCGATTAGGATGATTTTTGGTAGGTATGTTGGTGAGGTACCCGGAATTAGCTGTATAGTTTTTAGTTACATTTGGTTCATTCGTTCGGAAAATATAGAACATTTCCTTTTAGGTCATAATGCTTTTCTATGGGAATTCAGACGATTTTGAAATTTTTCATTCGTTGAAAATAAAAGGGCACATTTGATTCATGTATTTAAACAGTAAGTTATGAAGGCTAAAATTTATCAAGTCAGGTCTTAAATTATTCAAATTAATTTGAAAGTTTGGTAATACATTCGTCAGATTTTTTTAATTAGGTGTATAATTTTCGGTGCAATTTTATACATCCGTTGTAATAATATAATACATTTTATTTTATCATTTTTTGAGAATTTTAAAATGCATTTATTTTTATTTTCCTCTTTAATTTAACCGTAACCTAGCAACTATATTTCAAAGAATATCAAAATAATAAAATGCAAGTAACTCAGACAATTTTGATTCAGTATTTTATTCGCAAAATAAAATATTTTTGGGTGATTTTAATATTTTATTGAAATACATGAGAATTTATTTTGATACAAGTTACCTTTTAACTATTATAGACTGATAACCAAAACATTTTTACATGAGATATTATTAATTTTCTGGAAAAGATGTGGATTTTTCATGGTTGAAAATTAGTATTACTTTTAAAATAGACTATAATATCTCGTACAATAAGATGGTTAATCTAAAGAATTAGCGTAGTAATATGCATCTATACAGCCTGAAGTAGCGCAATTAATGGAAACTGAGGTCATAAAAAGTTATATAAAAACAACTTTATAGCGCCAAATCACGGTTGCTATTTAGTGAATTGGCAGTAGGCACGATTATGAATGATTGCCCAATAGGTTTAAAAGTTTCCAAATAAGCCTAATTTGGGGGGATTTTAGTATGCTATTGCCATCGAGTTAGATCAGGATGTACTTAGGTAAAATAAATATTATAACATGACCATCAAAACTGTTTTTCCGAAACAAAAATTGTAATAACACTAGATTTCTGCAATAGATATAAGTGAAATATAGTCGATTCAGTTTACATTTCCATAAGTTGATTTTGCACACGATATATTATTCAACTTATCTATCAGATGCGAGTGTTTCGTGGTTGGCAGGTAAGTAAATATTGATATTTAGGTATTAGGATAACATGAAATTATTTTTGAAATTTTGGCATATTCTAATAAAACCACTGTGTAGAACGAAATCCAAGATATACTAGAATCATTCACACAAACAATAGGAAATCAGAAATATAAATTTAATAAGATTAAGGGGGTTTCAGGGGGCAGAGCCCCCCTGAAGAAATGTATTTTTTTTTAAATCTAAAAAATAGAATAAGATGTTCATAAGAATGTCAGAATATTATTTCATAAACCGTGTTTAATTTAACGTTTCTAATATCTGAAACCTTCGAATTATTTTATATGCATATAAATATATATGTAGTAATTTAAAAAAATTTATTTAAGGATTGTAAGATTTTAAATATTATGAAAAGTGAGATTGAAATACATTGACTTTCAGAGCTGACGTTGAGGCTCCTGATCTGTAGATTTACTAGTTCTTTCATGTTTTAGCAATTTCTTATAGTGTGACGGAATGACATTTTTGCTACCATGACTCTAACCTGGTATTTAAAACTGAAACTTTTGAGAATTAAGAAGTCATTCAGTTTTTAAACTAATACATATCTTAAATATGATGTATAAGCAATATAAAATTATAATTTAGAGAAACCTACATGTCCTAGAATTGTAGTTATTAACTATCATTTGACGTGACGAGATGACAGAAAGTTTCTGAAACATTTATTAAAAGAAAATTGACTAAACTAATAAATTTTATATATTTTTTATTATCCAGAATGATCATAAGAAATTACATTATATAACTATTCACATGTGACAGCTTTTTCAAAAGCATATCGAGCACGATTACCTAGTTTACTTTGCATGCATTATTATCAAGTTTATGGCTTTAAGACTATTGTAAACAATTAAATATTTTGCTACATGCATTTATTTATTAAAAAAACCCAAAATAAACAATATTACATTCTTTTTCACAGTTTGTTTTTCAAAGATACGATTTGTACAAAAGTGCAAATATTTTATTTTTCAGCTATAACCTAAACGTTTTGAATCTAAAACATCTATATATTTAAAACGCTAAGCGTTTTGTTCCGACAATCCGTGAGAGCAAACTACTACATCAAATTACATCATTCTTTTTTTAAATGAAAGATATTTGGTCACAGATTTGTTATCGTACATTCGTTTGTTCGAAAATTTAATTAATTAGCCGTAATCTTAAATTAAAATTTTACTTCTGCTTATGACGTCATAAAGTCGGCAATCGGATTAACGCCCACTGTTGCGACGTACAGAGTTTATTTTCTGAACTCAATGATTGCGAGCATAAAAAATAAATATTAAATATTAAAAGCACGTGACTTTTAGGCCGAATTTCTTAATTTGTAAGTTAAAATATAGTTATAATGTTTAAGTATTTCGGTAAAAATATTTATCCGTGTGTTTTATAAGCAAATAAAAATTCATATTTACTGTGACGTCACGGAAATATTGTCCATTGGGTTCATTTTATTATTAAGCATTATAACTTTGTTGATGCCATTTTTTTTCACTACAATTAAATGCAAAATATATTTTTATTTGTATGCGTGGTGCTTAAGCATAAATGTACGTGTGAAAAGTTTGTATCAGTGAAAATGACGTTATGCTTAGCTTGAAATGCATTTTAACATTGATAAAACTAAAAAGAAAAATTTATATGATTGTGTCAACATGGCGTAATATTAACTGATATTTCAATTTTTAATTTTAAAGATTAGAACTGGAGCCTTTATTGGTTGCTTCATCTTGATTGCATACCTTCATTACATGTTACCAATTACTTTTTTTTTAAATTATAGGATTAAGTTATAGGAATTATAGGATTTAAATTATTAAGATTTCCTTTTTTAATAAAAAAATTCACAAAAGTAAAGAATTTCAGGAAAAAAAAACCTTGAAATAATGATTGTATTTTTAGCTAGAATAAACAATGTAAGGCTATTATTTTATAGGAATTATTTTGGTAGTTTGTTATAAGTTCATTTAACAGTTCCTTATTAGCGGCAAAGTCTTATTTCTTTCACTGTGAATTTTTCTTTCGATGTCAAAAAATGGTAGTCTACTTTTGGACGCCAACCAAAACACAGTGGCAATATTTAGAAATGTATAACGGTTGTGACAGCAAACGGCACTATCGCTTTAGCTTTCATCGTGCTTACATCACTTCTAAATACTAAAAATTTAATTTTTTTACTACATTTTACAATTTCAATTCTTACATCCTCAATTAGAAAAAAAAAAAATTAGCTTTCGATTGAAATTTATTTGAAATCTGCCGCTTAATTTAACGACTTTTTAAATAATTTTCAAGCATGAAATATTTTTCAATTCTATCTCAACAATGACCATCCGTTTGTTTTAATAATGTAAAATAGCCCCTTGGAAAGTTGCAACAATTGAAAATAGGTATCCCTAACCTTCATGAAAAGTGAAAAAAAAATTATAATAAAAACCTGATAAATCGTAAGATCAGATTATCCATAAGATAGAGTATTTTGGCGCTAATATAAAATCTGTCAAAAGAAAAAAAAAACTATTTTTAGTTTATGATTAACATAAAATTGATATGTTGAATTCGTTGATGTATATGTTGAATCAGAATATGCTAGGAACTGTTATTTATTATTTTTTTTAAGATCCATTGGATATTTAACTGTATAAGGGACCGACTGTGATGGAAAACGAATAATCATCCTGATTATGTAAAGGGATAGAAGAAACCATACAAATAAATTACAATTGAAAACATTAAAATTCTCCCTCATCTGCTTATTAGTTTATTATTTTTAACAAAATTTCTTCATTTTTACATAAAAATTGATTAGCTTAAAACAATGGATGCGTTTTAGAAGATATGGATTTGAAACGAAACAATGATTAAAGAGGACATTTTAAAACTTTTAATTTAAACATTTTAAAACTTTTTTTAACGTGGAATTTCAACGGTGCCTTTGGGCAGATGCAATACATATGCGCATAGGAGCTCATTCGATTGCATTATCACAGGGGGGGGGGGGGGGTTATACTATGTTCTTTTATTTACTGAATATGAGATGAAAGTAGGAAATTTGTATGATACTTTATGATAGGACTATTTGTATGATACTTTATAAGTCCATAAACCTTTTTTTTTTTTTTTTTTTTTTTTTTGTGGGGAATATGGTGGTAATGTCAAACTGATTTGCATTACACATTTGTTTACGGAGTGTTCATTTGGAGTTTGCATCGGAAATAGCATTTCACTGGGGAAGGGGGTGGGGGGTTAAAATAAAATATTTGAAAGACTGTTTCATACGAAGCCCTACTTAAATAATAAAGAAGCTTATTTTACTGATATTGTTATAGTATTTTTTTCCGTCACGTTTTGACGGGTTCCATCTAGTTAATTTGAAAACTTGTAATATATTTCAATATATTTTTTAACTTAATTAATAAAAATTATTAAATTTTTTTTTTATATAAAAGTTGACACTTTTATGGAATTGTACTTTATATTCTTTGAAAAAAAAAGTTTACTATTAGAGTCAAATATTTTCTCCCCTCCCCCCCCCCCCCCCCCCCCCCCACAGTGCAAAAATTTTAATGGTCGAGCTCTAGCCTTGATATCAATGCAATTTGCTTTAAAGTACATAAATTAATGCAAAAAAAGTAAAGGAAAATAAAAGATATATTTTATTGGATTATAGAAAAATGACATTTCTAGTTTTTAAAAAGATCAAAGTAAACAATTTATAAAGAAATATTGTTTATTAATACTTAGCAGCTATAGGATTTTTATATTTAAAGCAGCTATGGGATTGTGCATCACAAATTCATAATAATATTTGTAAAATGTAAAATAACCCCAAATCCATTCACCATTTAGATCATGTGCATTTAAGTATGCCAAATTCCTTTTCATAAATGTTTTTTAATACTAAACTAATAATAATGCAACTCGTGCGCACGATGATTCTTGACTTTTAATTTACAATTTTGAATTTATTGACACACAACAGTAAACTCATATTCTTTCTGTTTATATTCTTTATACAAATATGATTTTCTGCTATTAGAGTCAAAATAGTTTCTTTCCTCAGCGTCCAAAAATGTTGCCGATTTTATATTTTCGAGAAGTTAGCCTTCATATCAATGCAGTTTGTTTTAAAATACGAAAATTAATTAATTCTATATAATAAAAGCCTAAGTCATTCTATATAATAAAATCCTAAGTCATGTGACTGTCATCAACAGTTCTGGGATGTCGGCTTCACTTTTTCATATGCCAGGCGGCCATTTTTATTAAAAATTATTTTTTCGAATAAACTGCATGAAAGTTATATTTTTAGAAAGATCGTTCAAAATAAATTAATATTTCAGAGACGACTTACGTTCAATTATGTATATATTCTGCAATAACTTCAGTTGAAATGAGGTTCGCAGATCAAATTCTCTACCCATGAAAGTAAAAAACATTCATTTGACGTGAACGTTTAAAATATTAAACCATGGAGGTAATCGTTCGTAAAGCAAGTTATACGCGAATGAATTTTTGGACCGCTGACTGGTGTCAAAAAATAATTTGCACCAGTGAGACAATCAAAGTTTACCATAATTGTGTGCTATACAACTCAACTTCCTTCCGGATCTTTTCTTGACGTAAGCTGAATATAAACAAATACAACTCATGTAATTATATTTAATGAATCAAATTTTGAAACGAATTGTCAGTTAATTTGGTATTTATATATTATACTTGCCAGGAAAAGAGATCACTGAAAATAATTGTTAATCACCAATCATATTTATCATTGTTAATGACCAATCGCGTTCAAAACAGTAATTTAACATACAATTATAAAATACGTAACATCATTCATTAAGTACTTTTATGTTATTTGGACGCAAATCTCGCCAATAGCATTTTTAAAATCGCCAATACCAGCTTTTACTTTTCGCGTGTACAAATTAGAAACGATGCTTTGATTTTGAAATCAAATGTTCTGCTGGAACAGCTGTCACAGACGCACCGGGGTCGGCGCGATTTTTGTTTTGCGCCATTTTGGCGAGAAACCCTCATTTTCAGGTAACTGTTAGAGATTGCTAAAACAGCATATTACTTTTATTTTATTATGAAATAGTTTATTTTATATTAAAAAACACACAATTTTATTATAAAACACACACAATAATTAATATATTATAAAACACACAATATTTAATTTATTATAAAACATACGAAATATGCTCTACCATGTTAACATACGAAGTAAAATCTAGCCGAAACCGCCGGGTTGCCCAGGCATAAAATAGAAATTTTGGCGCCAAAATGATACCCTGGTGCATCTGCGACAGCTGTACCCAAAATTCCCCATCATTAAAAATGGTAAATAATATAGAATCAAAGTAAAATAATACAAAAAAACTATTTAGTATACATTTATTAAACACATAAAATCATATCGATGCACTCAGAAAAAAGTTTTGTTGAATCAACAAAAATTTGTTTGACCCAACAAAACTTTTCGTTTAAATATGGGTCAATGGAAATTTTGTTTGAATCAACAAAAAAAAAATATTGTTGATTTTTTTTGCAATTCCAAAAAAAAAAAAAAAAAAATTGTATCGTCAGCAAAAAAATGTTTTGTTATTTCAAGTATAATGGTTCAATTTTACTTGAATGAACAAAATTATTTTTGTTACATAGATATATGCTATGTGTTATTTTAACAATCTATTTTCTTTTTTCAACAAAATACATTTTGTTTGTTTAAATAATTAAACATGTTACATTACGAACTTGTTTTGTTTATACTACAAAACCTTTTGTTAAATAAACCAATCTAAACATGCAATTTTAATTATTTTTTAATCCATTTTTAGCAGTGAATTACGCCTGTAAACCTTGAATAATAACAAGTGAATTTTTATCTTGCTTTTTTTCACGCGAAAACCGAGAGAGCGAAAATTGCCCTAGCCGGGAGTCGATCCCGGGTCCTCAGGCTCTACCACGGAGCTACAAGGAACAATATCTAAGATCGGCATTTCTCACTCTTATGTATGACGGAACGGCTGCAACCGCAGCACAACATAGAAATGTCATCAGGAGCACGCAAATTTCTGCGGCAAACATGAGACGACAATACAAAGCCCAGCATACGGCAACACATAGTTAATTTTTAATTCATTTTCAGCAGTAAATTACGCTTGGAAAAAGCAGGATAAAAATTCACTGTTATATTTTACCAGTGTACTTTCTTCCAGTACGAGAGTACTTACGTACCAGAGTACTTTCTTCGTAAAGATAGAAGAAAGTAATAAATGGGACAGGGGGATTTTTAAAACTACCTTGGTCCGTCCCAATGTAAAAAAATTTTAATTATCAAAAAATTATGTTAATCCTTTAATTATATAGCTATATAAGTCAAATAAACCTAGTTACGTTCGAAGATTACAGGCGTAATTCACTGCTGAAAATGAGATTAAGCTATTGCAGAAATCGCAAAAAATGCAACATACCAGCGCCACCTGTTGCGCGATTTACAACAAAAACTAATCAGCAAAAATTTATATCAGGAAGTAATTGAATATAAAGTTTTATAAAATTCCGTGCATTAGTTCTTGGGATAGAGCGCCCAGAAAATTTTTGTCACATAGAGACAGGCAGAGTCATTGACAGACATTTTCTAAAAACAGTCAAATCGTGTTCAGGACCTTCTAAAATCCGTCCGAAACCGGAAGTCGAAAATTTTCATGATTCATTTCTTCTTGTAAAGATAGAAGAAAGTAATAAATGGGACAGGGGGATTTTTTAAACTACCTTGGTCCGTCCCAAGGAAAAAAAAGTTTAAATTATCCAAAAATTATGTTAATCCTTTAATTATATAGCTTGTAAAAACTCCGGCGGGATTTATAAAATTCGAACTGGTAGCTGTGGCTAACCGGAGTAATTACTATAGCTGATTTTTAAAAGAAATATTTCTTTTATTTGTAACATCAACTTACAAAACATTCCTCCGATAGATTTCGGTATTAACATAAATTAAGGAGTGCGTGAGATGCGGTGATTATAAACCATGCGATAGTCTTTAAGTCTCTCCTTTCTCCTCTAGGTCTCTACACCAGACAGGGCCGTCTGTCCTCCCTCCGTTTCACTTCGCTCTCGCTTCACTGCAAGACTCTCTTTTTCAGGGTCACGTCCTACCCTTTTGCCTCCGAAGAACCATCTCTCCTCTTCTCTTCTTTCTCTAGCCTCCGAAAAAAGGGGGGCGGGGGGAGGTTCATCCCGGCCTCTCAAACTTACGGCAGCCTATCGTTGTCGATATCTGGTTCCCATTCGCAGATTTTAAAAGGACTTCCCTTGGCGTCCGATGGTCTCTGGGAACCCTCTCCATCTGCGACCTCACAAGTAGAATCAATAATTCGTTACCGTCGGGTAGGTGCCAGCCAGTCTCCAGTATTGTTTCCCTAATGTCCAAACCATTCAGCGTAGGAGATGGATCGCTTCCTTAGGTTCGGCCCGACAACTCCTGCGGTCCATAGTAAAGTAACTCAGCTGGGATATGGGAAAATGTCACAAGCTATATAAGTCAAATAAATCGAGTTACGTGAGAGAGTTATGGCTACTATACAACAATTTAAATTTTGAAAAAACAACAAAATTTTGCTGGAATTACAAAATTATTGTAAAATTAAAAAAACAGATTTTGTTAAATCAAGTAAAATTGATGACATTTTGTTAAAATTTTTGAAGAGTGTTAACATAATATTTTTTTCCAAGCAACAAAACCAATTTTTTTGCTTCAACTAAAAATTTTGCTAAAACAACCAAAATGTACTCAACAAAACATGTTTTGTTGAGTACATTTACACAAAACAACAAAAGTTACACAACAAAACATGTTTTGTTGTTTTAATAAATTCCTTTTTATGGGTGTGGCTTTTTCTACATATTTACGATGGTAGTTTTATTGGCGGTATGTTATATCCACCGGAATGAATATGAGATATATATTCTAATCACATACTATATGCCTATGAATATAATATATATATCTACTATAGCAATAAAGGCGTCTTTAATTGCCTTTTACATTTCTACTACATAATATTAACTATAGAGTTACAAAATAGAAAGAAAAAACGGGTTGCTGTAATTAGAATTATAGGCGCCAATGTTGGCGCGGCGTATTTACCTGTACGGATCTTAATAGTCAGTAGACATTAAGCAGAAATGCCAAAGTAAGAGAATTACGCAATTATGAAAACTCCTGAACTATATCAAGAAAGGAGAGCAGAGAAAAACAAAGTCGAATAGAGATCGGCATCTAGAAAGAAGTTCGTGAATTTTAATCATATTATACGCCACGGGTCAAAAGTTCTGACAGCAAATATGGTTTAAAGGGAATCTGATTAAAACTGAGCTGCGTCACCAGGTGCCTGAGGGCGCCCGTCAGGCACATCAACCACCGTACCCAAGTCCTGAGGGACTTTTAGCGTACACGACCAGGAGAGTTTCTGTAAACGCTACGGTGGTGGGAGCACCGCCACCTGCTGACCACTCCCATTCTCTTCCAAAAGTTCAATGTTTCACCAAACCATACTCGAAAATTACGTGTAATAATATGCAGCCCGATTATGGCACATTATTCAAGATCTTTTAGATGAGAATAATGTTAGATTTTCTAATCTTCCATAATCGAGTCTACAGCCAAAGTTAGCGAGAAACAAAAATATATATATATTAGCAACAATATGGTTCAGTGCAAATGTGGATATCATTAAAGACTTTCACAAAACAGACTTCATTGCATCAAATCGTATTAACTGAAATACGCCAATTGGCAATGGACCCAATTACGAAAAATTACTTAATATGTTTAAGAATCTCCGCATTAGCGAACATATTGCAACTGATAAGCAAACGGACATGAACCATAAATGCTTAAGTTGGTTAAGCGGTTTTTGTCAAGAAAGATGAAATACATAATAACAACAAAAAATATGCGAAATGCTACCATGATCGCAAAGTTCTTGATTTGTCTATTAGAATCTTCCGGTCTGGTGAAGGATTAAGGAAAAAAAATAAATTATGAATAAAAATAATGTGTTACAATGCTTAATATACATTTAAGGGGGGCCAAACTGGTCGCCAGTAGCGGCTAGTGTAAAAAGAAAAGGTGAGATAAAATAAAAACGATATTTTATTGCAAGATAGAAAAATGACATTTCTAATTTTGTAAAAGTTAAAGTAAAAAAAAAAAATTAAAAATATGTATATTGTTAATTAATATTTAAAGCAGCCTTAAGATTTTCTCTCTGTTTTAAATCTAGAATTTCTTAATTTTACAGGAGTTGCTTGCTGTCTGGCGAAGCCGAAATGTGGCGATGATGAATTAAAGAAGTGTATAACATTATATCCACCTTTTAAAGTTAAAGAAAATGAGACATCCCCCACTATGGATATTAATGAGGAATTTATGGATAAATACTGCGAGTAAGAAACTACTTTATTATTATTATGTATTATTATTTTTATTATTATTACTGCATTCAAGAAGAGAAACATTACAGAATAACTCACTCATAATGCACTGTTTAAAGGAATTTACTGCAGTTGCTGTTCTTATTAAAAGTTTCGACTGATCACTTGTCGTGCAGGCTCGCGTATATTTTTGATTATTATAAATCAAGTTTAATTAAATACGAGGCAGTCATGAGGAAACCCGGTATTTACATGGACAATTGGGGTTTAACTATAAACTGTGGACTGCACATATTTAATGTTGGTGATGCAGTTTATTCATTAACATGCAAAATAGTTATTATTTATTCACAGGACAAATGGAGTAAGATAAATAAGCATTTCACTCACCTTTTATTAGATATGAGTGTGGTGCTAGTCATCAATCATCGCTAGTCTCCAACCAAATTCTTTTTTATTCCTTGTGTAAATTATTCCACAATGTATTGTGTATTCCGTTATGAGGTTGACGTCTTCTTTATTCTGAAAGCGCTCTTCAATTTATGTTATTATTTTGTGTTAAATAAATTCATACCACTACTTTAAGGTTAAATGATATTATATTAACTTTACATTACGTAGATTAAGAGTATTATGATTATACATTATGGAGCGTTCGAACGTAGCTCCTTCTTTATATGTTACTACATATGTTATCTGAGTAATAAGTTCAATGTTTTTAAAGAAATATACAGAGTAATAGTCTTTCAGTTCAGTAAAAACCTCTCACATCACAAACTCATGACGTTATTACTTCATCTAGTAGGAGAAAGCGTGGATATTCCTGGTTTATGAGAGTCATTACAGTCTATTGCAATTTAATCATGAAATACAGTTGATTGATGTTATGAGTTCTCTTTTATTACTTTCAATAGGCTAAATAATATTGTATGTTAAATTCTGCTTACTGCGATTACTCGCAAATGTATTTTCTAAGATATAGTAGTATTTTTTCCCGTTATATTATAATGTCATTTGAGAAACATCCATACTTTAAAAAATAAAAGTAACTTAAGGATAAAGGATAGTTCACAATCTATAATTCATACAATATAAAATATTTAATTTATGAAATGCAATTTAATACTATGTATGTGATGCATTTTTCTTCACTTATGAGTACGTATGTGTATTTAGATCATCAAAAACTTTTTTTAATTCAGTGCCTGTGAGTTATGGTGTATTATACTCTGGTGTATTATATGGTGTGAGTATGGTGTACTTAAAACGGCAATTTATGAACAATCCCTTATCGTCCAGATATTTTTAAACAGTTTCTCAAACATCTCACAGCTCACTAAATCACCGATAACTTCCTGAATTTTTACGATATTTGAATGGTCTTTTATATATAAGTTGCCCTATATTGTTTACTTCTAAATTATGAAAGAAAAAATGTACTATCATTCACGCAAGCGCAATCAAAAATTATTTTATACAAATGCTCTTTTTTTTTTTTTTTTTTTAAATTATTCAATATATTTATTTCCGAATTACAGTATAATGTTCCTTCTGCATTTTGTAAAGTTTACTAAAAGTGGCATTCAGTTTGATTGTAAATTCTGCAAGTTATAAACAAACTATTATGTTGTGACCATTACAAAACTTTCTTCTATATACAGGGGCGTAAATCCTGGGGGCGTACGGGGGGTTGCAACACCAGCCCCCCCCCCCCCGTCACGAAAAAATCAGTCGGAAAAAAGTACGTTTAGTCGGAATAAAATGGTATTAACTTATAAATTGGAAAAAGGAAAAAATCAGTCGGAAAAATCTCCGTTCGATCGGAAAAAAGTACGTTTAGTCGAAAAGAATATGGTACTAACCTATAAAAACTTATGAATTGGAGAAATGTTTTTGTAGCTTTTAATTAAATAAGAAAAACAAGTTAGATCAAAGAAAACATATAGAATTTTATTCTTAGTTGGATTTTTAGAACGAAGAAAACCTATATATATTTATTCTTAGTCGGAAATATTACGGATTTTCTTTTTCTGATAAAACTATACAGAAAAATTTTAATTTGTCGAATATTGTGATCTGGAACACCTCGGTATTACGAAAAAAAATATTTATATACCTATTCCAGCAATGTTAATATTACTTGAAACCTTCATATTTTGATCGAAAACCTTGATAATACGATTTTTTTTTATCTGCCCTTTGACTTCGAGATATCGAGATCCAGCTGTATTTATTTACAGTCGGAAAGTTTTTAGTGTAGTCTGGAAAGTTTAAGATATACTGATTGAAGAGAAGAAACTTCTACTTTTTATCTAACTTTAAACTTAGTTAGAAATGTGCATCATGGAATTTAGGTGATATCCGATGAAAATTCAAAACTGAATTGCAAATATTTAGTACTGAATTTAGTATTAATGTTTGATTTAGTATTAGAAATGTGCATCATGGAATTTAGGTGATATCCGATGAAAATTCAAAACTGAATTGCAAATATTTAGTACTGAATTTAGTATTAATGTTTGATTTAGTATTAGAAATGTGCATCATGGAATTTAGGTGATATCCGATGAAAATTCAAAACTGAATTGCAAATATTTAGTACTGAATTTAGTATTAATGTTTGATTTAGTATTAGAAATGTGCATCATGGAATTTAGGTGATATCCGATGAAAATTCAAAACTGAATTGCAAATATTTAGTACTGAATTTAGTATTAATGTTTGATTTAGTATTAGAAATGTGCATCATGGAATTTAGGTGATATCCGATGAAAATTCAAAACTGAATTGCAAATATTTAGTACTGAATTTAGTATTAATGTTTGATTTAGTATTAGAAATGTGCATCATGGAATTTAGGTGATATCCGATGAAAATTCAAAACTGAATTGCAAATATTTAGTACTGAATTTAGTATTAATGTTTGATTTAGTATTAGAAATGTGCATCATGGAATTTAGGTGATATCCGATGAAAATTCAAAACTGAATTGCAAATATTTAGTACTGAATTTAGTATTAATGTTTGATTTAGTATTAGAAATGTGCATCATGGAATTTAGGTGATATCCGATGAAAATTCAAAACTGAATTGCAAATATTTAGTACTGAATTTAGTATTAATGTTTGATTTAGTATTAGAAATGTGCATCATGGAATTTAGGTGATATCCGATGAAAATTCAAAACCGAATTGCAAATATTTAGTACTGAATTTAGTATTAATGTTTGATTTAGTATTAGAAATGTGCATCATGGAATTTAGGTGATATCCGATGAAAATTCAAAACTGAATTGCAAATATTTAGTACTGAATTTAGTATTAATGTTTGATTTAGTATTAGAAATGTGCATCATGGAATTTAGGTGATATCCGATGAAAATTCAAAACTGAATTGCAAATATTTAGTACTTTTCCGTATCAAAAACTGGATATTTTCCACTCTACACGAATTTTATCTTTAATCGAAAATAATTATGGCTTTGTTTTTTCTACTAACTAATTTTGTGTTTTATTTTTTTTATTTATTTTTTATTTAAAAAAAAAGATTGTGATTTTTTTTACCTTTTTACTTAATTTTAGATTGATTTAAAAATGTGTTTCAAGAAATTTATATGATACAGGATGAAAATTGAAAACACCCAAAATACATTGAATTTTTATCTCGAAGTAATCTGGAACTTTTACAATCTATACGAGTTCTATCTGAAATAATACTTTCGTTTTATTTTTCCTTAACCAATTGTATTAGATATTTTTTTTTATATTATTATTATTATTATTATTATTACTACATTTTGTTTAGTCGGAAAAAACAGGGATGACACCAAATTTTTTCGCTGCTTTAAAGAATGTCGTTAGAAAGAATTATAAACTTAAATTAAGAAATCCCGTATTTTCGTCTTTAAAATATTCCCTGGGGAAACAGATTTTAATTTTACTCAGACAGAAACGCTAAAAATATTTGAAATTACGTATAAGCAAGTTTTCATTTGATATTAATATTAAACCTGTATTGGTATATTTGTAAAGTAAGTTTCTCCAATTAGAAGCAAGACATATATATATACATACACCATGTCCAAAATTTTAGCATACGAAGAAAGGAAATATTAAATATCTTACGAAATTATTAAATTTTATAGACGAAATTCACAAGATAATTATGATTTCGTGTATCGAGATAGTCAAATAAGTTTTAAAGCGCTGTGATGTTGATTCCTTTTGAATTATTAATTAATTTATCTAAAATTTAGGGATGAAGGTCTATGATTAACATGTGTAGAAAAATGCGAATTGGAACTCCAAACTGATTTGTTACATAGCGATATATCTTGTTACTAAACGTACAAAATTTGATTAAAATTTATTGAATTATTAAGAAATGGATATAAATTTTGTTCATTCGAAAAATTTCAATCTTTTAAATTTTGGCTTTTTTTTTTAATGTTGTAGACGAACACGGGTAGCAGGAGTCCTTATTCTTAACTCAGAACTTTATGAATTTCTATCTGGAGTGGAGTCTATATGAATAAATATGCCATACACAAAAAAAGTAAAATGCATTAAACCCTTTATTGGTAAAATACGGGCAACGAATCCGCAGCTCTTCAATCCAGTTTCGTTAAATTTTGTAGATTTAGAAACAAGATATATCGCTATCAAACAAAGAAGTTTGGAGTTCCAACTGCAATTTTCTACACGCAAACATAGTACTTCACCACTGATTTTTAGAGACATATATTAATAATTCAAAAAAAAATCAACATCAGCGCTTTAAAACTTATTTGACTATCTCGAAACGCTAAGCCATAATTATTTTGTGAATTTCATCTATAAAATTTAATAATTTCGTAAGATATTTATAATTTCCTTTTTTCGGTTTTATCATATATGCTAAATTTTTGGACATTTGTGCGTGTATATATTTATGTATATATATATTAGTCGGCATTTTGTTTTTCATAGTACTCGGAAATTTTCCTTCTGGGAGTCGGAAATTTATGAGTCTACACCCCCCTACGCGACTAGTGTGGTTTATGCCCCTGTCTCTATAAATCATATCATCTGCAAACAAAATTAAATGACAATCCATTCGTTCTTGAGATGTAGTATCGTGAAAATCATGATAAACGGAGAATAGCAGCGACACCTGTTAGGCGACATACACCCAAACCTATTAAGGATCAATTTATGTCAAGGTCTAACAGAATATGAAGTTTGGTGAAAATCCGTGCATTGGTTCTTGAAATATAGCTATCCAGACAGACAGACATTTTCTAAAAACAGTCAAATCGTGTTCAGGACTTTCTAAAACGTATAAATCAATCAAAAACCAAAGTCGAAAAATTTCAAGATTCCCATACTTCAATTTAAAAAAACAGTTAAAACGCGCAGATTTTTTTTTTTTCACAGACACGGTGTGTCTGACAATTCATGTATATACAAACTCTTCATACACAAATGCCTACACACGTCATATAATGCTTATATAATCATTTGTTAGAGCTACAGATTATTTCGGACTATTTCTAATACAAGGTGATCGCAAATATTGATTTTTTATTCAATTTGCTGTTGATCCCCAAATTGCCCTCAGAAATACGTATTCGCTGAAAAATGTGAGGCCAAACATGATCTTTACATCCCCGAAGTCCAAGAACAAATTGTCAAATATTTCTCTAGATTTTAGACAAAAAGTCTAAAATCGAAAGTATCCGGATACTTTTGACCAGGTAGTGTACATTAACTTTTTTTTTTCAAATTCATAACATTTAAAAAAGATAGTACGCATGTACTAAAAATTAAAAAGATAAACAATATTTTGATTTTTTTTCTAAGAAATGTATTATATATATGTGTGTGTGTGTGTGTGTGTGTGTGTGTGTGTGTGTGTGTGTGTGTGTGTGTGTGTGTGTTGCATACTTTTATTGTTTTAGCTCCATCCAGCAGTCGAAAGAAAAATATGGCAAACATCTCCAAATTTAATGCAGTCTTATTATGCAATTTAACCAGTAGTAGCCGAGTAAATGTAGATAGAAGGAAAAAATAAACACGATTCGACTCTTTACATAACGATAATCTTAACAAATCTCCAACTTAAAGAACAACATCATTTTGTATTGGACAACAATTCAACAGTAAAATCTCTATGTTGAAACATATAGAACTCTATAATGCCAGCAGCATTTTATTTGTAACACTCACTTTGATGACAAAAATCCCTTCCTCTTCTCTCTGTCTTAAGCGAAGAGCGCGCAAGCAGAATTTCGTAACACGTGACCTACTTTAACCAATGCATGTTCAACTTTCGGCTCGCACTAATTTTTATCTGTGAATTAATATTGAAGAAATAAGTCTCTCTGATGGTTCTGGTGGAAATTTTTCTTTTCTAGAACATCGTGGAAATTAAAAAACGCGGGAAATTAATAGAATAATTTTTGGTTTTTGCGTATTGAGAATATAAGTTTCTCGATAACAAAACAATTTAAAAGAATTTTTTTTAGATTATTAGGAGAAGGAAAATGGTGAATTTACACAGATTAAAACAAATAAAAGATATATTTAAATAAGGGAATAGATAGAAATATTTAATATAATAAAGAATTTAAGAAAATAGGTTTTTTAAGAAGAAATATTCTTATGAAATGTGAATTGGACATTTTATTTGTTGGGAAATAAAAAGTGAATTTAAGTAGAAAAGGATAAAAAATGTTTTAAATATGGACAGTAATGGAGTATTTTTAAGAAAAGGAATATGTTAATAAACTAGGGTTGTAAATGAAATATTAATAAAAGGAATTTTTTATACAATAAATTTAATAGGGTATGGAATTTTAAATTTTGTAATATATATATGTATAGTCGAACTTGGTTAATACGAGAAGTAAGGGAATTTTAAAAGCCTTCGTATTAACCGTTACTCGTAAAACCCGTGAAGATAATAAAAATATTTAAAACGCACACAAAATCAAACTACTTACTTCTATTAAACGCTCTAATTATCACAATGCTAAAATTAACTTAATATCATAAAATAAACATAATTCAATCGTGAATTTTTGTGTGTTATTTTCTTAGACAAAATCAGAACGTTTAAAGAACTGCTAGTTCCAAAGGATTGAACAACGTACACTAATACAACTAGTGACTCTTCATTTCCCCTTAGAACTCGGGTAACATAGCGATATCTACTGCAGTTTTCGAACTATTGATTTAATATATTATTTTCATGTTTACAGTTCAATATAAAGGGTGGATAACATGGTCTAAAGATCGAATTTAAAGAAAGAAAAAAATACAGGTTTTCTACTATACCTATTTCTTTCCATGGCTCAGTTGTACATGTTCTTATGTGAAATGTTCATATTTCTCCTTTCTTTCTTTCATGTATTCAGAATATTTCTTTGCCTTTTCATGGGCATGGGGGATACGTCACGTTGAAGGTTGAAATTCTGTCTGATAAAACTGATAAATTACTACATTTTGCCTGGAACTTGTATAATGTACCAACATTATCGCTGAGACACAACCGTCTTCGATAAAAAAAGCGATGTATTTCTTAATTCTACCCTACTTTTCGCCGAAAATTACATTGATATGAACACATGTTTTGCACGTATTAGTCGTGATCTTATTTTTGTAGCTCGTAAAAAGTGTGAAAATCTTAATATAGTTTAAATGATGAACCATTCTTACCGTACGAATTGCTTGTTAGGTTCGTAATTATATAAATACGAACCACCTATAGTCGTCGTCTGGTTGTCCGTCTATCCGAATATAATAGCGCAAAAACTACCCCACCGAATGGTGTGAAATTTAATATATATATCGAGTCATTTCAAATTTTATGAAAATCGAATTAAAAGTTAAAAATATATCAAAAAAACTTTTCTTCATTCTATTAACCCATTTTAGGCCCATTTTAGGCCAAGCATAGAAATTTTATAAAATAGGGTATTATTTGCATTGAAATTTGCTTAAATTACATTCATTAAGACACCAAAAAAGTTTCGTGCATGGAAAAAAAAATATTTTATTTAATTTGACGTTACCATTATTAATTTACCATTAATAATTTACCATTAAATTTAAATAAACAATTTTAAGTTTTCTTATGGCATTTGTTTTATTTTTATTTTATTTACAGAATTTGCAACTTTACTCCATTATAAAAACATATGATTAATCTCAAGTGGAATAATTATACATTTTCAAAAAGTCGAATTTGTCAATAACCGTTTCAAGTAAAAAACCAGCGTATTTTGAAAATTTCTCAACAGAAAGTGACTACTTCAATTGAATTACTAATATTTTAAAAATGTCTCCAGAACTCTTAAAAACAGCAGAAAAATAAAATTAGTGAAAAATATACGTCACAGTGTTAATAAAAATATACTTATTGAAATAGTGCTTTTACGCACCTTTGGCCGAAAATGGGTTAAATCCTATCATACGTAATCAATTCAATGATATCCCATGATAGGTAATGATTCTAGGTTGCCATGGTGATTACGTTCTATTTAAGATGGAGTCAGATTATTTCCTTATTACTGAATTTAAAAACCAAATTTGTATATTAAATTGTTTAATTATTGCAATCATATAAGCTACCGACAGTTTTTTGGATAGATGTTTACGGAGAATAGATAATAGATATTAAATTGAAAAAGAGTCTAAATATGGCTTTCGAGTTCTGAAATTTTCAAAGCTGGGCTTAAGTTTACCAGTAAATTTTCAGTAAATGTCAACAAAAGATATAATGTTGCCAACCTGAAATGTACTTATTATATTACGGAAATTAATCATATCATAATAAAAGACGATATAATTCATTTTATCAGTGAAATAATAACGATGATTTTTTTTACATTGTTTTGTATTGGATAGTTGTGCATAGTATAATTTTAATGTAAGATAATTGTAATTAATTGTTTGTAAACGTGCATTGAAACTTAATTTCATAAAATAAAATTAATATCTATAATATGAAAATCTGCGCATAAAATAAATTTTGCTTTCATGCATTTTTGCATAAGAGTGCAGCAGCTATTGCACCAAGAGCTGGATATTTATGAAACTAGTTATAGTAAGAACCCACCCCATTTCTCACTTTCGACGTACAATTTCCAACTTGTTTTAACTGTGTCCGCAATTTAACCATTCTCGTATTAAACAAGTTCGACTGTATATATAGAAAAGGTGCAGGGCCTGATCATCTCTATGTCGGGACCGGGCCACACAGGACCTGTCGAGGTCTCCTTTCACAGGAAAATTATAAACATGACATACAGCTTTACATGCATTTTAAAATTTAAACCACAGCTTTATAGAAAGAATATATTGTAGACACCTATAAAAATGAATTAAAAATTATATTAAAGTAAAATCTTTTGAACTATATGCTAATAAATCCTTAAATCTAAGGGATTGACTGAAATATGTTTGATGTAATACCCAGTTCTTCACCGAATTTCAAAGTTTACATTACAGTTCATTGTCGTCATTGAAACACAATCAGATAGTTTAGTTTACATGACTGGAAAAATTTATTTTTTCTATGAACTATAATAAATGGAATTTTGTACACTTTAAAAACAAAATTTTCAAAACTGAGCAAAAAATACTCAAATCTGAGTATGTCGGATAGTCAAAATTGCTCAAATTTGAAACATGTATACTCATGTATACTCAGTTCTGAAAAGATGCACACACTCAAGAATAAAACATCATGTACTCATATTTGAGTATGTCTATGTTTCAAAAATGAGTATGAACTGACTTCTGTGTGCTTATTTTTGAGTATGTGAATGTTTCAGAAATGTGTTTGAACTGATCCTAATCATTTTTGACTATGTCCATGTTTCAAAGATGACTATGAACTGACCTCTATGTGCTCAGTTTTGAGTACGTCCATGTTTCAATATTCTGAGTATTTCTGGTATTTCAGAACTGAAAACATTGGGTCGTCCTATTTGAAACAAAAACTTTCATAACAAAATGAAAACATCGATTTGCTCAGATTTGAAAGCGTCATTTTTCTCAGAGTATTAATTTGTATTTTCAGGGAGTGCACAAACTGCATTTTAGGGCCCTCTAAAAATGGGGGTCCGGGGCACGTGCCCCAGTGATAATCAGGCTCTGAAAAGGTGTAACTTTTTCTCTTTCTTCCTTTTCTAGTTACCACCGTTGCATGATGGATTTCTTTGATAGATGTGGAGTTCCAGGGCCTGGGATGCTGATGGAAACAGTTGCTGCGTTCGAACAGTTTCCAGAACCTCTCCATGGCAGTACAGATAATCTTAAAAAAATATACGACAAGTTATGTATTAAAACAAGCCCTTTAAGAAAGAGTAAGTCAACACATGTTTACTTTATAAAGAAAATATTTTAAGAAGTGGTACAGGGGAGCCTCTGTTAACCGTCACCCTTTAAACCACCATTTTCTATTAACCGTCAGCACTGCAAAAAAAAAAAAATATATATATAATAATAATAAAGTGTTGATTTTACAGTATAATATTGACACCCCAGCTGCTAGAATTATACCTAAAATTAACAGTAATAAACAGTAAAATAAGCAGTAATACACTGCCGGGTGTCAGCATTATACTGTAAAATCAACAATTTTTTTTGCAGTGAGTGAACTGATGACAAGTAAAAGAAAAAAAAAACGGATACAAAAAACAAACTTAATACACAAAAAATGAAATAACGTTTTCCTCGCTTCGTATTAGGTCAAATAAAGCGCAATATTGAGTATATATAAAATTCCGTACTGTAGTTCCATTGATTGCTACATGTTTAAAATAGAGTACTAAACATCGTATACAATATTATCGCCAGTGTCTGCGGCAAGGCAGGGGGCATTTTTATTATCCGTCTATCCTCTCAACTGTCACGCCGAGACTGGCGGATAATGGAGACTCAACTGTACTGTAAAAAGTATATGATAAGCTCTCAGTATAATGCACCTCCCTCCCTTTGTCAAGTTTTCTGAAAGTGGCATTACATTTATTTATAAATACTACAAGTTGCTAAAAAAAAGCAGTTTTTTTTAAATTTTTCAATGAAACGTTCATATTTTTACGAGTACTATACAAGCTATATTTATACAAATGACATCCATTTTATTTTAAATCGCGTATATATTTATTTACAAAAGTAGAACAGACTTTTAAAAAAAAACTTTTACGTAGAAAGTGATATGGTATCCATCAGGAACGCTAAACTCAGAAGTAACATTGTATGCCGCGATAGGAGATATGATTATCGCTTTGCTCGCATATGTCTTCGCTTCTCTACGTGAACGCCCGCAGAACAAAGTGCAGAAAATGATAAGATTTTAGAACAGACGTGCCTGTACTCTGCTGTTAAGGTCACCTTTAATTTATTTTAATTTCTTTATTTTTTAGTGGAGAATATAAACACTAAATAAACTAAACAAAGAATTTTTGTCGAAACCTTTGAAAGACATTACAAGACAATTGTTAAGCATAACAACATTAAAAAAAATAATACAGTAGTGTAACAAGTACGACATAATGAAAATTCAAAAATAAGTTTCTACCAGCTTTTTTTCAGAATGAAGTTCTGAAAAAGATTTTCGCCTTATTTTTGTCAGGAGGCAGGCTGAGGCCCACTCCCCCCGGCACATTTCCTTTTCTGTTAGTGTTTAATTGTTTTATAATCATTTGAGAAGAATAAATTTTATTTTATTTTCAAACTCATGAGAGAAAAAAAAAATAGTTAATAAAATTTTAAAATTCAGGGAGGAGCGAAAGCAATTGCCCGCAATGACCGCCGGCGCCCATGCTTCTTTTTCTTCTTCCCGTGCTTCTGCTTCATAATTTCAGTCGTTACTACATCATAAAGAACAAAACATGCTCTTTCAAATAAAAATTTATTGAAAACTGTAACTAATATTTTTTGTGACTTTTTAAAATAATTTTTAAGCATACGGTTATTTAAGCATACGGTTATTTAAGCTATCAACGCATAACGTAACAATAAACATTTATTTGCTACAATGATGTTAAAAAACATTTTCAGCAACATAAATAAAAATAAAGTGGGTATGAAAAACTTAGGAGAAACTTCCAGGGTTACTACAGCTGCTGATTTATAACACAAGACTAGCCAGAGCACCTTCTTCTCTTATCAGTAATTTGGATATATTGATAACTCCTTGCAAAATATGAATGCAACATTAGCATTTTATTATTTACTAGCTAACCCACCCGGCGTTGCACGGGCCAAAAATATTAATAATCTGTTCTATACGAAACTTAAACCAAACCCCGTCGTAATCGGGTCCATAGTTCCACCTTCCTCCGCCAGGAAGGGGGGGGCAGTCTGTTCTGGAAGAGACCTTTTCAGAACACTCGACCCAACCAAATTTCCCAGTAGAATTGAAATTTAACCAAGGGTAAACATTGCCAAAATAGCGGAAATCTCGAAAGTTGGTTACGTAATTGATCGGTTTCTAAAGGGTTAATGTAGATATTTTTTAAAACCCAATCATGCATTTTGAAGAAAATGAACGCGTCTATGATCTGGAGTCTACTGTTTGTCCGTACTCACATTTCCTGAGTCGATGCCGATTTTTAAACCTGGACCGAAAAACAAAAATCGCGTGAGTGAGTTTTGGAAAGGATTTTTTTTTTGGAGGATTAAAATTAAAAATTTTCAAAACGGATACCAGATTTTAAAAAATAAAGGGATGTAGATTAGTTGAGGTATTTTTAGTTTTTCGTATCTTGTTTATAAACGCCAATTCGGATTTTTAAAGATAGGGGAAATAGTTAAAAAAGCGAAATTGACTTACGGTAAAAAACGTTTTCGAAAGGGTTAACGTGATTTTATTTTTAAACTAAAGGTTTCTGCCTAAATCCGACAGAACGTAGATGTCTTCAGGTGTGTTTGATTTTTGTTTGGTTATTTTAGAAAGCCGATGCCAGGTTTTATATATCATAGAAAATCGGAATTCGCAAAAGAGAGTCCTGCGCACGAATTTTTTTTGAAGCGTTAATATTTGTATTTTTCAAAAACAAATACAGTTGTCGAAAAAGGAATAAATGTAAATATTGTCTGGTATTTTTAGTTTTTCGTACCTTTCTCTGAATCGCCGATGCAAATTTTTAAAAATTGCCAAAATCGCAAAAATCACAAAACGGCATACAGAAAATATACTTTTTAAAAGGGTTAATTTTTGTATTTTTTAAAACCAAAGGGGGCTTTGGAAAGGGCAAAGTCAGTTCTTTAATTTGGGGACCTTCGTTTTTCCGTATTTTTTGTATTTCGGTGGATGCAAGGCTCGGAAAACGAGAGAAAATAAAAAACATGAATTCAATGCGTTTTGATTTTTTTTTTGAAAGGGTTAAATGTAAATTTTTTTCAAACCAACCAGATCGTTTGAGACGTAAAAGTATTTTCTTTCAGAATATGTAGACGGTTTTTCCGTATTTCTAACCGTTTGCCCATGGCGAATATAGAAAAACTTAAAACAAAAACGGGATGTGTTGTGCTTTCTTTCTTCTATTCCGGAAGATACGGATATTGGTTTCTGCACATGCGCAAGCAAGCTTTTGAATAATAACGTTTTTATTTGTGATCTTTGATTACTTTTTAATTAATAACTACTTTAATTTTCAAAATATTAAAATTCTGACGCAATGGTGCACCAGGAGAGGGTTTGGACTACCTATATCTAAATTTGTAGCCTTCTAGGTGGGCTGAATTTTCCTAGCCATCGCCAACAGACACACAGACACACACACAGAGCGAAACTTTCTTTTATTAGTATAGATTATATATTTTGATACTTCAGACGTGCTATATCTGTTGTTTTTTTATCCATTTACCAGTGTTATGTAATTTTAAACTTTTTTTTTTTTTTTCAAATAAGGTACCTATTAAATTGATTGCATTCTTATTGAATATCATAAATAATTGAAATGCATAATTTAAAAATACACGCTATTTATCTATCTTATAATTTTTTTTAGTTATCTTATCTATGCCAGGTCTCTAAACAAATCAAATACAAAAAAAATCTTGCGGCACGCATAGATTATGTATGCACACAACATTATAAGAATGTTATTGAAATCATAATATTTTCGTACAGTTAAAGCTGTTCTTGAAAATATATTTCTCCCCACTAAACAACACGAATTTTCTGACACATTCACGGAGTCATTTTTATAGGTGTATCCATGGAAACTGCAAGCATTATATTCACGGATTTGGAATCGAATAATTTTATGGTTTGTTCTGTAAATGAATTACATCTTTAATTATAATTGATTGTCATCCGATTACGACTTTTTCCTAACTGTTGTGCCTCCAAAATAGACTTAAATCGATAAATTCGCCGCCCATTTCCGAAAGTTCCTTTACTTAGGAAGGAAATAGAAAAACACCATTCAGATTTCAAAAAATGTCAGCTTTCAATGTTATTGTTAACAATTTCCAGCATATATCACTTAAATATTTTCTACAAGTTTTCTCTATATTCTGAAACCCCAGTGCCACACGGCAAGTTTCGAAAGAATTGAAGGTTTTTTAGCTCACAGGCTATCAAAGCCCGAGAGCTAATGTGTCCGCCCGTTCTGTGTGTATGTACGTATGTATGTACGTAACGCGATAACTCTTGATAGAAATAACCGTTTTGCTTCAAACTTTGTTTATAGGTTCATTCTGATAAGGCGCTTCCCTGATTAGTTTTGGGGGTTCATTGGTTAAGTATAAAAGGGGGAACGGGGGGTTAACCCCCTTTAATTTAGATAAATGGGTTTTACATGCAGAATTATCCCATTTTCTTCAAATTTTGTCTATAGGTTCATTTTGATAATGCGCATCTGTGAATAGTTTTGGGGGTTCATTCGTTAAGTATAAAGGGGGAAAGGGGGAATAATCCTCCCCCCCTTAATTTAGATAAATGAGTTTTTCATGCAAAATTATCCTATGTTCTTCAAATTTTGTATATAGGTTCATTGTGATAATGCGCTTCTCTGAATAGTTTTGGAGGTTCATTGGTTAAATATAAAGGGGGAAAGGGGGGGCTAATCCCCATTTAATTTAGATAAATGGGTTATTCATGCAGAATTATCCGATTTTCTTCAAATTTTGTATATATTCATTGTAATTAGAGGCTTCCTTGATTAGTTTAAGGAATTCATTAGTTAAGTATGAGGGGGGTAACGGGGGGATGACACCCCTTAATATAGTGTCGATATCTTTATTTTTCGAGGGGCTTATTTCAAATTCTTTGAAATAAGAGTATAATATACAATTAGTGTGAATAGCCTGTGAGCTCAATGCCCTCAGTTTAACTGGGCAGTTTTATTTTTATTTTTTTTCCACATGGGTCTACTGTAAATAATAAGTTGGAAATAGTGCGTAAAACGTGACAAATGAGGTGCGTTCGTACTATAACTAGCATTATAAATAATCAGATCTTGGTGCAGTAGCTGTTGCGCACTCTTATGAAAAAATGCATGAATACAAAATTTATTTTATGTGCAGATTTTCATATTATAGATATTAATTTTATTTTATCAAATTAAGTTTCAATACACTTTTACAAACAATTAATTACAATTCTATTACATTAATAATATAATATGCTGAAATATCCAATACAAGACAATGTAAAAAAATTATCGTTATTATTTCAGTGAAATTAATTATATCGTCTGTTATTATGATATGATTAATTTCCGTAATAAAAAATGTACATTTTAAGTTGGCAACATTTTATCTTTTGTTGGCATTTACTAAAAATTCCAATGGGAAACTTAGCCTAGATTTGAAAATTTCAGAACTTGTAATCCATATTTAGACTCTTTTTCCATTTAATATCTATTTCTCCGAAAACATCTATCCAAAAAACTGTCCGTAGATTATATGATTGCTATAATTAAACAATTTTCGTATACAAATTCGGTTTTTAAATTCAGTAATACGGAAATAATATGACTCTATCTTAAACAGGACGCTAATCACCATGACAACCTTGTATCATTGGCTATGATGGGATATCATTGAATTAATTTGTGTGATACGAAAAAGTAGAATGTAGAAAACTTTTATTAATATCTTTTTAGGTGCGTTCGTAATTATATAAATACGTAGCACCTATAGTCGTCGTTTGGTCCGTCCGTCTGTCCGTCCGTCTGTCCGTCCGTCTGTCTGTCTGTCTGTCCGCATATAACAACGCAAAAACTACCCAACCAAATGGTTTGCAATTTAAAATATATTATCTTTGCAGAATTTTGTCGAGACATTTCAAATTTTATTACAATCGAATCAAAACTTTAGGAGATATTAATAAAAATATTTATTAAGAAATTTGAATTTTTTTTTTTTTAAATCGGTGCTTTTTTGTTATAGGAGCTTCCGAAGTTTAATCGTCAAGCGACCGAGATACTTATTTTATGACAGAAATTAATCTGCAGACGATATAATTCATTTCACAGAATTAAAAATCATCAAGATCTGAATATTTATATAACTAGCTGATACATATATATCTGAATATTTATATAACTAGTTAAGATATTTGTATGAACAGTGTCATAAAATATATACTTAACTAGCTGTTTAACCCGTTCTACGCACGGGATATCATGAATTTAATTCTAAAACGTACGTACGAACGCACCTCGTTTGTAACGTTTGACGTACAATTTCCAACTTGTTAAGTTTTGATTCGATTTTCATAAAATTTGAAATGACTCGACAAAATTCTGCATCGATTATATATATTAAATTTGAAACCATTCGGTTGGGTAGTTTTGCGCTGTTATATGCGGGCAGATGGACAGACGGACGGACCGTACGTATTTATATAATTACGAACGCGCCAAAAAAGGACAAAAAGAAGTGCCTTGGGAATTCAAAAGCTTTCTTTAAATGCTGGATATTAATTATCAGGGATACTGGTACTGTATTTTCGTTTTCAACCGTTTTTTTTTTTACCCTCTTTCTGAATGACTTCTCATATAGTACTAGAACCAGTGCTATGACAAAACTCCTTGTGCAACCCCCCCCCCCCCCCCCGTTCCTCATCGTAATGAAATGCTGCTTACGCCTCTCTACAGAGCTGTACAAAAGTATTTAAATGGATATTAATGGATTACCAACTATGGATGGTAATTGTTGTAATTTAGTTTTCAACTGTGTTATACGTTATTTAAATCCCTTATTTAGATATCTCGATCTCGCTTAGACATGTGAAAAGACTAAGCTCGTTGCAACACTCTGGTAGTAGTGTTCGAAAGTGATCATAATTTAAGCGTGATGCAGGGTTTCTTTTCTTTATTTATTCTCCTTTCCACTTTTTTTCGATCTTGTTAAATTACTGTTTGCTTTTCATTTTTATTTAGAGTTTATTGCACATGGAAATTGTATCTACAAGGCAAGTATGGAGGCAGCCACAAACGGATGTGTGAAAGATATTCCCAACTTTGAAGATAAGGCTGAAAGGTGTAGGTAAGTATCATTAATGTCTAGTTATCCTGCAAATAAGTAACACGTAAGTCTGCAGATTAGGGGCCTCAACGTTACAATAGCAAGTCAAATTTTTATTATATATGACTTTACATAACATCTACTGTCCTAGAATCCCAAATTTATTTTTTTAAGTTATTCATATTTATGAATAGATCGAATTTCTCAAACATTCAGAAAAGAAAACTTTTAAGGACTTTCAAATTGTGTTAAATATTAAACACGAAAAAATGTTTTTGGCTTCTTGTTGGCCGATAAAAATTTAGGTTACGATCTATCCTAAAATCACCCAACACAAGAAAAACCAGGCGTGTACATAGTCCATCAGCATATATATAATTAACATAAGCAAAAAATAGTCGTAAAGATTTAAGCCTCTCTAGGTGAAGCTAGTTAGAAGTATAATTAATAATAAAATACAAATAATGATTAATTAAACATAATTCCCAATAAATAAAAGTGCGATTAGTACGGTGGTGTGTAAGTTTTGAAATTAGCTCGCCGCTCGCCTTAAAAGAGATAGAATTGATAATTCGCTTTAAAAAGCATATTTAAAATTATCGCCGCTAATATACTAATAGAACTATATCTAAATGAAATCGTCACAAGAATGCTAATTGATAAAACAATAATAAAAAATAAATTATAACATAAATAGTATAATTAAACAAAATTATAACATAAATAGTTTATTTACAATTAAACACATATTTGCACGTTCATAAGAAAGGAAATTAAAAAAAGCATTAATTAATTATTCAAACTTGCTACCATTTGTAGCAAGAGTAAATATTGGGGAGAGTTTAGAATTATTAAAGAGTACTCTTACAAAGAAGTTATTCATTGTGCTATATCATTCCACTTTACTATTAATTATTGAAATTATTTTTTACAAATATCATTACTGAAATAATTATACACAGATCCCGAGAAGAATTCCCAGCCTTTCAAAATATATATTCAGAAAATATGATAGATAAGCACCATTGAACTTATTAAAGGGATACAGTTGTAGTATATAACGGTATCTACAACGGGTAAAGCCTTGTAGATACAGTTTATGGACACTTTCCTGAGTCATTTCAAGATGAAGCCGTTATTCCAATTGTAAAGACTCTTCTGAATGTGGGAGTGTTCTAATTAAACAGGCCTTTCTGACGACGAACACAAGTTTAATAAGACGACGTACAGTTGACATAAAGATGACGAGGACAGGTACATAACACCACATGTAATAAACATCAAGGATTAATCATATTTTTCAATATTCATGACCGATAACATTTGCGTCCATTTTCATAAAAAATTCTGGTTTCTCAGATGACAGACGACGTTCTTAGCCGCTGACATTTCAAGTGCTACTGCCGCGCTCTTTTTTTTTTCCAGAAGGGGGCGCTACCAGAGCAAGAAAAGGCATGCGCAGTCCTCACACCAATTTTCACCAACATGAAGAAGTCGTTATTCCAATTTTCACCGACATGAAGAAGTCGTTATTGCAATTTTCACCAACATCTTGATACAGAATTATAAAAATATCAACTGAATCGTATTCATGAGGTCAATACCTCGGAAAATCGAAGCAGCAAAATATCTGCTCTGCAAAATTAAACACAGAGCATTTTGCTCAAAATTATTTTAAGACTTGTTAGTCAAGGTAATTTTCTTATCCTTACATTCTGAGAAATTGCTGCATGAAACGTTTTGTAGAAAACTTATTGAGAAACTCAATTGAATCTGAATGTATCTCAATCTATCTGAATTTGAAAGAAAGTGGATGATTTTTTATTTCTTCTTTAAAAAAATCGGCTACGCTTCGTAATTTTATTGCTTCTACACATAATTTAAGTGGCCAGCACAGTCTAAATGGACTCTCTCGCTATTCACTGGAGCAAACCACAGATTCCAACCACTGACTAGCTGACGCAATAATCATTTAAATACTGGAACTTCACATATGAGTTGCATGGACGTCTATCACAAATAATTTAAATTGCTCTCGTAAATAACTGCTGGCGTATCTGTCAGCCTAGTCTTACATCCATTGTTGACTGCAGACTTGCTGGGAACAGCGGAGCAATAAAAAGGTTTATTGTTGTAATTGGTTTCCTGTTTGCTGAAAAATATATATACATGAAAATTACAATTATTACAATATTAATAACTCTTAAAAATGATAAATTCTTCATTGTCTTTTTTTTAAATCTACGTTTTGGTATCTTATTTTTAATTAACAGGTTATTCTGAGAAAAATTGTTTTTTTTTAAGTGAAAACTTCTTTAGGCGAGTTGGGCATTTTTTGAGATGGGAAAAAACCATTGAATTCGCGACACCGTTACCGGTACTGTTACCGACACCAAATTAAATTATGTTGCCAATTCATACAGTGAAGCGAAAGTATCAAAAGGAAATAGTTCACGTGCAGAAAACGAAATGATTGATATTATGAATAAAAATAATTCAGAAAATTATTTCAAGATAAATTTAGCACGCGCGGTGAAAACAGATAAAAGTGACTCAACTCGCGAGACCAAATCAAAAGATGAAAATGAAATAACAAAACACGGAAAATATTATAATTTAACTAGCACGAGAAAAGAAATAGACGGAAGTAACATAAAAAGTAAAAATTAAAATAAGGAAATATTTCACGAAAGTTTTAAGATACGTGGTTACTGATACGGAAATTAAGTGAAATCATTTTATAGAAAAGAAAAGTTTGTTGATAGAAATTATGGATACCGCAAACAATACGCGCAGTATGAAGATAGAAAAAAAGCATGATGTTCACGAATACCGTAAACAAGACAGGCAGCAAAGAAGTCATAATTTTTGGAGTGATAGGAAGCGGAAACCCTGTTTTGCAGATAAATGTTATTACAAAAGATATGAAACTACATCTCATGGAAGAAATGATGAATGCATTGAGAGTTGTTAAAATTGTGGATGAAAATTCATATGTTTCATTGGTATTCATTTCAAAGAATACCAATTAATTAAATTTCATATTTTATGTATTTGTAAATTTACGTTTTAAGCAATAGATTGCAATTTTTGTATGTAAAATAATATGCATTATTTTTCATGTACAATAGTGCATTAAATGAAAATTGTAATATAATTTTTGTAGTAGTAGTTTATAATAATGAATAAAAAAACCACTTCATTTAAAAGTATTTCCTGCACAATAAAACGTTTCCTGACGATTCGAAAAATACACACGTAATTGTTCAAGTTTTCACTTCTGTCGGCACTCCCGGAATGCCATTGTATTTTTTTTTTTTTTTTTTTTTATGAAGTCTTTCATATACATAAAGTCCATCATTTATGCAAATAAAATGATGAAGCGAAAATCTTACATCAGTGTCCATTGCCAATTGATTATTTTAGCAAACGTAATTTAGCGCTATAAAGTAGTTTTATTAACATTAGTTTAATAGTATCCACATTCAATTTGAAAAGAATTGAAGTACAAGCAACATGCAAATAATAAAAGTGCCACACGGTAATAGGGGCATCTAATTCGAGTACATTTCCTATTATTGACGGAAATTGCTGGAGGAGAGTTTTCAACTGCGCGCTTTGCTCTTCCTAACTGAACTTAATTTTAGTATGCTAAAATAATCTGCAGATCCTATAATGTGCTTTACAAGAAAATTCGAATACTTTTCTGACTACTGATGATAATTTTTGAAATCAGGATTTCAAATGTGTTATGCGTTTTTCAAATTGTTTACATTGATATCGTGTTTAACCGTATTAAACGGTGATGTTTTGTTACACTTTTATGAATGTGGAAAGTGTTTTACATTCTACCTTGACACATGATTTTTCTTTCTTGTTTACATTTAATTATATCGTTTATATATATAATTTTGAGTTCGGTTAAAAATTACTTGTTTTTCATTTCAGGTTGTTATTCGAATCCAGGAAATGCATCCAAGGTGTTATAACAAGAAGATGTGGCCAAGAAGCCAGTGAACTTGCTGATGAACTGACTCCCAAAGTCGAAGACAACGGATGTTCAGAATAAAAAAGTGCAGCCAAATAAAAATTTACTGTTCACTTAAAATAAATTTTATTTTCCGAAAAATAGGTTTCCTTGTTTACTTAAAAACAGCACAGGGAGATTGTGTTATTTATTTTTTAATCACCAAAGATACTTTATGTTTTTGAATTTATACAGAAAGTTTAAAAAAAAGGGGGGGGGGGGCAAAGTTTAAGAGAGCAAAGTTATTTGTAATGTGCACATTCTTACAAACAACTTTTGTATAGAAAACCAGGATCACAATCCATTTAGTTAGTCAAAAATACAGAGTGTCTCACTAAAATCCAAACACAGATTTTTCTTTATAAGTTTAACAATAATGAAACTATTTTAACGAAAATCTGAACACAATTACCTTGTTTTGTGTGGAATACTATGACTGGTATTAGAAATGCACAATAATTTGATCAGTAATACTGCATCGTGTGGCAACTACATTCCAAAATCCGGAGTATCTAGTTTAGCGCTGTTACGATGTGCGTGGTGGTCACTACCATTACTTCTCGCGATATTGTTAAATTTCACACAAAACAAAGTAAATATGTTTAAAATTTCATCAAATTATCTTCGTTATTGTTAAAATTATAGACTAAATCCATTTTGGAATTGGGCGGGACACCCTGTATTTTTGATTCAATAAATCAATTACAAAACTTTTTTCTATACAAAAGCTGTTTGTTATATTGTGCTCTACCACTTCTTATCGTTTTTCCCGAACTTTTTTTTTTTTTTTTTTTTTTTTTTTTCAAGACCTAACAGGAAATGTTTTTAATATTCTTAGGTATTTGAATAAAAAGTTTTTATTTATTCAAAAATATTAATCGAAATATAATGTGATCTCTCTATTCTAAAAAAAAAGTAAATAATGCTGCTGCTGCCGTAATTTAATTTTTTGTGACCTTTTCACTTTCTCGATTAATAATGCAAAAACTATTTCATATAAAACATAATAAATATAGTTGTTTTATAGAGCAATGTATGTTTGAAACAGACGGTTTTTAAGCAGAAGAATTTTTTTAAGCGCTATTTAAAATGTTACACAGTCAAAATAGTTCAGTTAAATAAGTTTTATAGAATCAAAAATTTTGCGTAGTAATTTAACCATCTTCTGCAGGCATATACATGACTAGATTGTGGTGTGCAGTGTCCAATTCTTTTAGGTAGCTTTCAATACAAAAAAGTATAAAGCTACCTATTGCAGCCGTTCGGAGGAAAGCAGTTCCGAAAAATTTTGATATATTTTCACCGATCATGACCCCCAGACCCCAAAACCACCCTCCGTTCAAATGTTGATATATATATATATCCATATATCTGACCTATGTCATACGATAACGCTCGTATTTATAAATCAATTTTGATGAAACTAATTGTGTGTATTAAGCTCACCAATGTCTCGACCGAGTTCGTTGGCCGGCTTGGTCCGCCATTTTATTTCAAGATGGCGGTTATTTAAAAATTTAAAACTAAAATAAATATACATAAAAGTTAAAAATTCAAATTTATTTTTTAAATAAGTGTTAGGCCTTGATACGAGGATTCCAGAGCATTTTTTGTTTTACCTCTATCTTAAAAAATGGCTGAGATAGAGCAGTTTGAAATTCTAGGGTGGCTGACATTTTTGAAACAAGACAGCACATTACAAAAATTTTCATTGTTGTAATAATTTTCCCAATCATACGCATAAAACTATATATTCATATCCGTTATCGCCAAATTCTCGCCAAACTTGGCGAAATATCGCCAAATTTGGCGACCAAAATAAGTCTTCTTAAATGAAGCCAATTTGGCTATTACTCAATAATTTGGCGAATTTCTTATTCAAATTCAGTATTAACGAATCTTTTGTAAACATTTTCTTTGCATTTTAACTTGCTGTGTTCGTGTAACATTAGCTAAAATTTTAAAACGAAGATTTAGGAAAGCTACCTTTTCCTCCCGGTACAGGCCGGAAGGACTTTTTAAAATGTGTCTACTTGTTTTCAAAGTTTTTATTCAAAATTCCATTTTTTTAATAGAGATTTAATTCTAAAATAGCTGTTTGTTTTACCTATTGTTACCAGATTTTTAAAATCCTAAATAATTATTTTTCCGAACACCTTTAAATTGAAAAATATATTTACACTGAATATTTAAAAAGAATGAAAACTTTAAAATAATTAAATTATTACGTGCCAAAAGCATTTAATGGTGAAAATTATGTGTATATTTAAAACGATTTTGTTATAGCGTCTAAAAGAAAACTTTTCTTATAGACGTTATAAAAGTCCGGGGAAGCAATCGACATTTTTTACTTATTGAAGATGATTTTCAAATGTTTTATTGTTCGTACTTAATCAATCCCGAAAACAGTCATGGGATATAGCGACACCAGTAGATGCTGCCTTGGTAACCGAAACCCTCTGCCCTCACAGTCAAAGGGAAATTCATGGCAACTCGATTACAGAAGATCGCCACTGTTCGTGAGAACATCATTCAATTTTCCATAATCTTTTTAAGGTAATCTTTTTAAAAAAGAGCAAATTAATATGCTTTTAGAGCCTGCGGGATCTGTATGGAGATCGGCGAATGTAGTGCGTGGCAGAGCCCTCTAGTAACTTAAAGAAAAATTGTTCACTTTTATATGCACTTTACTGCGAAAATTTACTGTATACTTTTTTAGGAAGATGCTACTACGAAAGTAAAATAACGAGTTCCAAATTTATTACAAGGAAAATAAATCCAAAAATAATGTTATAGAAATCTATATTGTTCATCAGTTTAATAAACGTTCACTAGAAACAACACATAATTAATCATACAACTAAATTTCAATTATGTTTTTTTCTCTTTAAATCATTAAAAAAAAAAAAAAAAAACCCGCAAAGACTATTCAAATGTAGCATCCAAATATTTTTATATTTTTTACAGTAATATATTTAAAACTATTAAATATTCTTAATAAATAGTATTAATTAGACATATCCACAGCCACAGGAAAATATCTGTGGAAACACTTCCGATCTTATTAATATTCTCATTTAATTTATCGGTATCGATGTCATTATCCTCTGGTCTGCTTATATTACAACTCTTTATTACTACATCTGATCAATCATACACGCTAAAATTGGAAGGAGTGAAAAGTTGACCTTTTAGAAGAGTGAGAGGCATTTTCAATCTTTTTGGAGAGAATTTTATAAAAATACACTCCTTAAAGAGTGGAATTTTCTACTCCCTAAAAAGGAGTGAGATATGTCACTCCGTTGTCGAGAGTGAATGTCTCACTCCGTTGACAAAAGTGAAATATTTCACTCCGTTGACGAGAGTGAAAAGCTGGCATTATATAATTTTGTCCATATTTATTTATTGAAAAAAACGAAATTATCATTTTTTTTTCAGTGTCATTTCAATTCAATTTTTATTGTGAGTTATTTGCAGATGCGTAGAGTCGCTCGTGTTAGATAAACTAAACTATTTTTATTGGAAACAAGTAATATAAAAAGTTTTTTTTTTTAAAGTCAATTCCCACTTTTTAATCATAAATATATAAAATATACCCGTGCAGCATTAATGTCGCATGTTATCTTTATTGAACATTTTTTTATAATCATCGTTGTGGTATTTTATTTTTGTGGCATCACTAATTTGAGGAAAATCTTTCATTTCATTTATGAAAACAATGGGAGAACTTTTTTTCTCCCATATAAAACTAAAATTAACTAATTAAATTTAATTAATGAATTAATATTTGAAAAAACTGTATTAACATCAAGTGTCATCCACTACAAGTTTTAAAAAATGTATTTGAACTTGAGCGGATGAATAGAAAATATTTTATTAACGATTGAAAAATTGAACAAGATATATAAATATATACAGAGTGTGAGCTAATAGTAGGAATTGAAAAATGATATGTTTTTGTTTCCGAGTTAATTTTTCTGGTAATGTTTATGGTTGAGCCATGGAACTTTTGCACGTAAATAGGTGAAAGTCTTGCCCAATACAGCTTTTATCTATTTTCATTCATAAATGCCAGAGCTCATGCATATATTACGGTGAAAAAATGAAATCCGTAAAAAAGAAACATAGTTTTTTTTTTTTTTTTCTTCAAATAAAAACACAAGAGGGTGCCAGCTCTCGGAATCCCTTAGAGCCCGTTAACAAAATGAAACGCGTTAGTACGATTGAAAAAAAACTGAAAAAGCCATTGAAATAAATAAATGAATCGATATAATTATGGACAGGACCTGATTACCACACAGGCTAACTAGGCCGCGGCCTTGGGCCCATTAGAGACGGGGATAGCAAAATGAGTAAAATGATATAGATAACATTCGTCTACAAAATTTTTTATTTCAATCATCGATATCTCAGAAACATACTTCTATAAACGTCTTGCGTGTACTTTTCTGTTCTCGAAAATCAGCTTAAATTAGGAACGCTGTAGACAAAATATTTTTTCTGGGACATTTTTTAAAAGACATATTTAACATTAAAGTAGTATATTATCAAACAGCAAAAGAATATTTACGTTAACCTGAGTTTCATAAGCATTTTTATAAAATAAGGGAAAATTTCCGAATACTTTCCAAAAAACATTTCTAGTTTTCTCTAAAACATATTTTGGTCCCATGTATGTGTGTGGGGGGGGGGGGAGGAAGGGAGAGGGCTTGAAAAGCTGCTAGGTGTTGGGCCCCCGACAATCTTAATCGGGTTCGGATTAAGGAAACATTATTAGCAACATAAAATGAATGAATAAATAAATAACTACTTTACTGTAACGGAATTTTTGTCATAGCAAATCTGCGGAAATGTATTATATGGTAAAAGAAAAGGTTTCGGTTTTCTAATTTACACAGTTGAGAATCACCGTAAATATTTGCTATTTCTACACAAGTTTAATGATTATGAACGAATATCACAAAAGAAGCAAAGCTAAAATAATGTTATAAAAGGTTTTTTTACTGCCAGCGGCTATAGCGTGCTGAAGACACCAGTTCTCGTCCGATTACAGAAGTCATGCAGCTACGGGCGCGGTTAGCACTTGAGAGGGCGGCCAGATAGGAACAAGCGTGCAAGAAAAGCGTTTCTCTTTTTGCAAGAGTTTTTTAATAGTCACTCCTGAAAGATTGCATATTCACTCCTATCAGGGGTGAAAAAACGCACTCCTTTTGCAAGAGTGGATAGTCACTCCTCTGAAAGAGTGAGTATTCACCCCTGTTTAGAGTGAATAGTCACTTCTCAGGAGTAAGTATTCACTCTTTCAGAGAGTTAACAGTTTCACTTTTGACTCGAGTGAATCGTCACTCTAAAGAGGTTTGGCAAATTTTGACTCTGCGATCGTGTGAATATCCAGTCCTCCGGAGTAAACAGTCACTCTTTTTTATTTAGAGTGTACTGTAGCAGTCTCGAAGCTTTTCCACCTTATAAAAGTTACCCCCTCCCCATGGCCGAAAATAAGAAAGTGATGTATGTATTTCGTTTGATCATATTTGACCAACAATTTTTGTCGTTTGATCAACTTTAATTCATGAGTTATAATTAACCCTTTCAGTGCGGAATTTGTTTCGGGGGGTTAATGCCCTGTGCGGAATAATTTGACCAAAAAAAGCGACATTATTTATCTGATTACCGGGCAGAATTTTCCGGTACGAATTGATTTTCCCAAAGAGATACGACTTTCCGAATGACCCAATACAAAACTGAAAATCATATCTTATGGTTATACGAAAAGCACGCTACTGGTTTTGGTTATAGCCAAATTACTGCACTACGCAGGTGCAATACGTCATCACTGCTAAACCCATGACGCACTAGAGTGAGCACAATACACGCCGTGAACGCCTAGGTGACTTTTGTCGACGCTTAATGTAGTGTACAGCACCAAACTCCTAAGATGTCGACATTAGTCGACTTCCGCACTAAAAGGGTTAAAAATAAACGGGGGAGGCTAACTTTTAGCGATTCTTGTCAGAAAACGTTGGATCAGATTTGATCAAACCCGGGAATGCTCGAAAAAGCGATATTTATAGGAGCAGGCTCCTAAAAGTTAGCCCGCCTTGACGAAATTTCGGAACAAAAATGGTGTCATTTGACGTAGAATCGTTTGATCAAACCCGGAAATGCCCGAAAAATCGATATTTATAGGAGCAGACAAGTTAGCCTCCCCTGATTATTTTTAATTATAACTCATTAATTAAAGTTAATCAAACGACAAAAATTGTTGATCAAATCTGATCAAACAATGATCAAACGAAATCCATATGTCATTTTCCGTCATGGGGGGAAGGGGGCTATCTTTTATGAGGTAGCTTTTCCTACTGCAGTTAAAACATTTTATATGAACACTGCTGAATTCTTTAAAAAGCATGTCTGTTTAGTTATCGTGAACAAAAGATGCCCTCAAACCCATTCAACAAATCCTTTTCTGAAAAGGATAAATTGTATAATTTTAACACACTTCTATCAGGCGTTTATACATTTATTTTATTAAAGTATTTATTGGATGTAAAATAAAAGCAAAGAAGTACATATTCTTATTTATAGAAAATCATTGCATTTAAAACAGATATTTCGATCGAAAGAAAATTACAAATTCTCAACTGGAATTTAGTTACATTATCCCTTATTGATTGAAAACAAAAAATGAAAAAAAAGAATCCGCTAAATGAGAGATAGTATTTTTTTTAACTAGTGCAATTGGCATTCTAAATTCGTGGTATATCAAAAGTCCAGCGCGAAAATAAAACTTAATAAAACTTTATATACAGGGTGTCCCAGGATTATTGGGACAAACTTTAAGGGGAGGTAGGGAACATCACAAGGATTCAGATTTGCATAGCAACCCATGGTCGGAAACGGCTTCGTTCGCCGTTAGGTGGTGTTGTTCACAAGAACACTAGGAAGAAACCTTACTTGTTGCAAGCACCTTTAACATCTGCAGATTATCTCATTTTTTTTTTGCAAGAGGTGCTACCAAGCTTACTTGACACTATGCCAAACATGTCAGACGCCATATGTGGTTTCAACATGATGGGGAACCTCCCCATTATGGCAGATGTGTTCGTGAACATTTGAATCAGGTGTTTGGTCACTGATGGATTGGTCCACGCTCTCCTGATTTAAGCAGAATAGATTTCTTTCTTTAGGTTGCACTGAAAAGTGTTGTGTACGCAACGCTTGTGGATTCCGATATGGATCTGGTTGCAAGACTCATCTGTGCTGCTGCGGATATCCAACAAAATCCAGGTGATTTGAGCGAGTCTGCCAATTCATCATCCGATGGTGTAATGCATGCATCACTAGCAATTGTGGAAACTTTGAACATCTTTTGTGACATTTTCACATATCATCTACCGCAGCGCATGTAATATCTTTGACCAATAAATTATTTCAGATGATCTCAGCCTTGTGTCTCTTCGTTTCTTGTATCTGTCATACTACTTTCCAATGACGTTTCCGATCATGTGTTGCTATGTAAATCTGAACCCTTGTGATGTCTCCTACCTCCCCTTAAAGTTCGTCCCAATAATCCTGGGACACCCTGTATATGTTATAAAAACTAAGACAACCCAAAATTCCATAAATTTAAATTAGAAACTAAACAAATAACTAAAACTAAACTTAAAGCACAAAATTATCAAATGAACAAGCAGAAAACATTAACGAAAAGACAATTTAAAAAACCAATAAAACCAAAGAGGAGACAGGCGGCTTGACTAACGACAAGCACTTACGGGGTTAATCTAGATCAGCCATACTCAACCTGCGGCCCGGCGATCTTTTATGTGCGGCCCGAGAACCATAATCATTAATACCTATTTATAAAATTAATTGAGATGTGTATAAAAAGTTTTTAATATTTTCACTGCTCTTTTATATATTTTCGTGGGAAGACACTTTCCTGTTATTTATAATTACTAATTTAAAATTACCTTAAAATATCTTAAATGACGTTTGTTTAGTCAAGTTCTTTTCACATGTAGTTTTACTTGTGCTATAGCAGTGTATACATTTTTTAATCGTGACAACTAAACAAAAATTATTCCAATTTAATTTAATTTGCACTATATATTTTTACATAAATAAAAAAGTTTTGCATTGAGAAAAAAACAACTTATTTATTAGAAAAAATCCCTTGCTTTTTTTTTTTTTTTTTTTTTTTTTTTTTTTTTTTTTTTTTTTTTTGAGAATTTGGAATTGTTGCATTGTTATGTTGTTATGTGTTATACACTGCTCAAAACAATTAAAGGATATTGCAGTTTTAGGTGGATTTTGTATCTGGGAAACTTTTTAGCTGATTGATACATGGTCGACAGACATAGTAGGTTATATGAGAATAAATTACACATGTTTGGCAGAAAAAAATGTATTTTATTGCGCATTTGTGTACAAAAGGAAAAAAACACAATTTGTGCATATGAGAAAAAAAGAATAAGAAAAGGTGTTTTCTTCAAAGAAAATCATTTTCAGTAGGGGGTATGGTTTCCACGGGCGGCCAGCAACGTTGAACACCTTTGAGGCATGGACTCAATGAGGCTATTAATGACGAGTTGGGGTATTCTGCCCCACTCTTCCAGAAGAGCTCTTTCCAGTTCTTGGAGAGTTTGTGGGGGTTGTTGGCGGCCAGAAACTCGTCTTCCTAGAGCGTCCCAAACGTGCTCGATTGGTTTCATGTCTGGAGAACACGCTGGCCATTCCATTCGAACGATTCCTTCCTCGAAAAGGAAATCCTCCACCAGGTTTGCACGATGTGGCCTGCAGTTATCGTCCATTAAAATGAAGTTATCTCCGATTGCTGCAGCGTAAGGGACTACAATAGGTCCTAGGATCTCATCCCTATATCGGCGACCAGTCAGAGCTCCATCTCGAATGATGTAGAGGTCAGTGCGCCCGTCAATGGAGATGCCACCATACACCAACACTCCTCCACCGCCAAATCTGACACTTTCGTGCACGAACGCAGGATTATTCCTACTGCCACGGTCCCTCCAGATGAAAATACGCCTATTATCCGGATGCACAGAAAAACGGGACTCGTCATAAAACAGAATATTGCTACATTCATTTCTCCTCCAGTTGACATGCTCGGTTGCTCACTCCCTGCGGTCGCGACGATGCCTTGATGTTAATCTAACACATACCATCGGTCGGCGAGCATACAGACCTACAGCATAGAGCCGGTTTCGGACAGCCTGAGTTGAAATCGTGGTGCCTGTAGCCGAGCGAAGGTGTTGTTGGAGAAGAGTAGTGTTCATGTTTCGGTGTCTCCGAGCTGTTAACGCTAAATACCGATCTTCATTGGGCGTTGTTGACCGTCTAGGACCTTGCCCTGGTCTTCGGCCTGCATATCCACTCTCAAAAAACGGTTCCAGATCCTGGAAATGACACTTTGTGACACTCCAATGGCTTGCGCTACTTCGGCTTGAGTTTGGCCCCCTTCTAACCTACCAACAATTCTCCAAGCTTCTGAATCTGTCAAATGACTTCGCTGAGACATCGTACTCATCGAAACAAAGCAATCACTGAATGCCGATCATCCTTGTCTTCATTCTCTTTTATCCAGTTGAAAGTCAAATTTCATTCGCTGCCGCTGAAGCGACGTTTTTGACGTCAAACTCAAAATTTGTATACTCCACAGTTTGAAAACCAGAAAAATTTGCATTTGTGATTCTCTTCTTCTATTTTCGGCAAAAAAAATTTCGTTTATATCTTTATTTTATATAAAACTTCAAATATCCTTTAATTGTTTTGAGCAGCGTGTACTTATCATATAGCTAATAAGACTTATTAGTGTTAAATATTTGTCGCAGAAAAAATTGACAGCAAAATGTTTTATACAACACAAAACAACATCCTTCGCGGCATTTGCAATAGAAATCTATATTTTTTTACATTATTATACATGTGTGTTGCGGCCCGCCTAAAGTCACAAATATATCTTTGCGGCCCGCGAGAAAAAAAGGGTTGAGTACGGCTGATCTAGATATACGTGCACAACGTCCCCCTTCACCTGTCAAAACCATAGTCATAGCTCAAAAATTAATGCACGAAATTACATCAAATTTCATATTCTGTTAGATCTTGACATAAGTTGGTATTATTTAGGTTTTGGTGCAAATCATATACCAAGTAGAGCACTGCTATGCTGCATTTTTTATTTTAAAATGTATAGTTAAAATAATACGCTATTTAAAGTATTAACGTGTATGAGATAGAAGAAAGTTTTGTGATTGGCACATACGAATCGTCTTCTGCACTCTAAATCTTCATTTGAATGTAATTGTCTAAGTCAATTTTTTAATTAGTGTTTACGTACTTAATTGTCTAAGTGGTGATATATATTGTTGATATTTTGTATTCCATGCGTTTCGAGCATAATCTGAAAATAAAACGTTTGCATAAGTAAAGTGTGCTTTTTGAATAATTTTAATTGTAGGATAATATTGCTTCAGAAATCTCGGCATATTTTATGGAAATTCAGTTGGGTCGTGCCTGGCCGAACTTTTAGTTTTTTTACCGGTTTCTGCTCGGACTGAGATTTTAGCTTTTATACCGGGCCAAAATAAAATTTGTACGGTCCGAGCTCGGGCCTAACTTTTTTGTTTTATACCGGCAGGCCAATAAAATTTTGTGCGGGCCGTGCCAATCTTTCAACTTTTATACAGGGACAAACATTTCTTTTGTACGACCGTGCAGACCCCTATTCTATATAGCGCTTCGAAAATCTTAAAAAAGAAATCAGTACTGAAGGCGACAAATTGTACTGGGCCTATGGGCGTTTTTAAAACATAAATTACGGTCAGTTCGTAGTAAATATTTGTAGGTACTCCACACTTAAAGAATTATAGTTCATTTTATTATATTATTTGTACTTTTTACGTTTAATATCTTGTTAAAATTATTAAATTTTCAAATAAAAGTAAGCGCTTAAATCGAAATTAATATATAGTTTCTAAACTGCAAGTTGGGAGAACGTTTTCGAGTGAAAAGGGGGCGCATAAATTTTACTTACTCGAGGGCTCCGAACATGTAGCTACGCCACTGTGTATTAATAAAATATTTATACAAAAAGTAAAATTTCTCTGTACGCTATAAGCAACAAATTTTAGTTAAAGCATATAAAACATCGCAAAAAAATTTCAAAACAAACTAATCTATCACTGTTACCGTTGCCCGATCACTTCAAACAAATTTTAAATGAATCTCAAAATTGGATTACTTACCACACAGCTCATTGTTTGTTCACAGTAAATTTAATCACGAGGATTTGATATGAACTATTAAAATTCACAAAAATTAAATATTAACACTACTGGAGTTAAAATATTCAATATGCGCGAAAGTTAAACATGAATCACTCACCACACAGCTCATTGTTTGTTTACATTTGATTACATTAACAAATTTAAACACGATGCCTTGGATATGAGCTATTAAAATACACAAAATTTAAATATTTTAATACTACAGGAGTTACAATGTTCAATGCGCGAACGTCTTTTAGGTAGCTTTCATTACAAAAAGCTACCTATTGCAGCCGTTAGGAGGAAAGCAGTTCCAAAAAATTTTGGTATATATGTTCCCCGATATGATCCCCAGACCCAAAAACCACCCTCCGTTCAAATGTTGTTATATCTGACATATATCATGCTGCAACTCTCTTATTTATGAACCGATTTGGATGTGACTGAGTATGTGTATAGGACATGCCAAGGTCTCGACCGAGTTCGTGGGCCAGCTTCATCCGCCATCTTGTTTCAAAATGGCGGCCAGTTAAAAAAAAATTTAATTTTAAAAAATTCAAAACGATGTACAAAAAAATATAAATTGAAAAAATTGTTTCTGTAAAGTGTTAGAACGTGACACAAGAATTCTGGAACATTTTTTGTTTGGCTATATCTGAAAAAATGGCTGAGATAAGGCAGTTTGAAATTCTAGGGTGATTGAGATTTTGAAACAATCTCATATTTGTTATGCTGTAACTCTCGTATTTATGAACGGATACGAATGTGACTGATCATGTGTACAAAACATACCAAGGTCTCGACCGAGTTTATTGGCCAGCTTCATGCACCATCTTGCTTCAAAATGGCGGCAAGTTAAATTTAAAAAAAAATTAAAAAATTCATAAAAAATTATAAATTTTAAAAGTTGCTTTCGTTAAATGTTAGATCGTGATACAAGGATTCCGGAACATTTTTTGTTTTGGCTTTATCTAAAAAAAGGTCTGAGATATGGCAGTTTGAAATTCTAGGGTGGCTGACATTTTGAAACAATCTGATTTTTGTTATTCTGTAACTCTCAAGCTGAAATTCGCATTCAAATTCAGTATTAACGAAAACCGGGATTCAATCTTCTATAATCGGGTTCCAAGCATTTTACCTTCGGTTTTTTGAGTAAAATGAGTTGAATTTTTAAAAGATAATTATGAAAGCTACCTTTTCCTCCCGGTACAGGCCGGAAGGACCTTTTTTAATTTTACCAATTAATCTAAAAAATGAATGACTCGCTACACAGCTCATTGTTTACATAACCAAAATTAAACGCGGTTTTTGAAATGGATTATGGGTTGCGCAAATCATTGACATTTTGTTATTTTAAACCCAATAGAAAATATTCTTGTACGTCACAGTAAATGTGAATTTTTATTCACTTATACAAAAAGAACAGAAACCTGAAAATTATACGTACAAAATAGTCACGTGTCTGAATATTTTTCATTATTTATTTTTTTTTCCTCGTTAAAAATGGAAGTACTAATCCACTGTTGTAATATGGATGTGTTCGTACCGGAATCGAACGGTACACTGTGTTTTATTATATTTAGATGCTTTTAGAATAGGATTAATTCAGATTAAAGACAAAGGATATATTTATCCAAACATGCATTTGTATGTTCATATATATTTTAGGTCATCGAATATGTTTAATTTTTATGTCACAGTAATGAATGTCAGTTCCTGGGTCTGGAATTCCTTCGGTTCACATTTATACTGTCAAAAAAATTAAAAACATTCTCTACAGCAGAATAGATATATAGTAAAATCCTTCAATAGCCGAAACATCAGGATCGCAGAATTTGTCTGCTATTCGGAGGTGTCTGATCTTCAGATGTAAAAATATACAAATATCTATATGTTGGGATTGAGAAAGGTGTTCGCTAAACAGAGAAGATTGCTCTTCGAAAGTGCCCCTTATGGAGGTTTTGTTGTATTTAACCATAAAGCATGTTTGAGCTTTTTTCCAGAACCAGTACCTGATTAAAGCATGAGCAATTGGGCCATTACCCTGCCCCCTCCCCCCTCCTTCCGGATTTTAGGAGCTTGATATACAATATTCATAAAGCTGATATTTTAAATAACTTTCGACATTGTACTGATTATAAATCAATATTTTGTACTTTTAGAGAGGCATAAGATTAAAAAAAAATTGCTTATTTAAATGCAGTTAACCAGTAGTGAACACCGCGAATTCGCGAAATTTATTCGCTATTAGGAGGTGTCTGCTTACATCTCCTAATAGCAAATAATACACCTCTAAAATATACAAATATGAATGTATTGTGGATTTAAAAGGTGTTCGCTAAATAAAGTTGTCCGCTATTCGGGAGTGTTCACAGGACACTGCCGAATAAAACTAATATCAGAATCAGAGGGCCTCTAAAATCAGGAAGGCCAGGGTCACTGCCCAGTTAGCCCATGCTTTAATCAGGCCCTGCTTGTGTATATAAAATAAAACAGACCTGCTACATGATAAAATATTTTCCATTTATCAAGGAGAATTCAATGTGATCAATCATGTCTATGCATAGCTTTTAAAAAATGGTAAAAAATAATTGATTTATTACTGAAAAATAATAATGGTAGGAATTCACATGTTTCAAGTGTCTGAGATTATGAGGCAATTCAAACACAAAAAGTGCCTCACACATTCAATTTACAAAGTGTTATTTCCTTATAATTATTTACCCTTTATTTGGTTTCCAAGAACCGATTGCACCAAATAAAGAAAAATCGTGATAATTCCATATTATCTCTTTAAATTTTTTATTCAGATATTATCATAAACAATACGAAATATTACCCTTTCGTTTGTGTAATAGATAGAATCTTTTTATCTTATCCGAAACCATATGTTAATTCCCAAATTTTCTTTTATAAAAGCTTATTTTACAAATATGCAGTTACATTGGAATTCTTGGAAAATATAGTCAAAATGAAGTCCATTTTAATCTTATTCGTGTACGGTAAGTATAAATATTTTATGCATTAGAACTAAAGAAAAAAATCAATCTAGATTTTTTCCCCTGTGTTTTTTCCCTATATTCCCCCCCCCCTTTTTTTACGCCTGTGTTTTCCATTGTATGAGCGCTTTATTATTTAATTATTATTTTGTTATAACTAACGTTAATTTTGGCAAGGGATTGATCTGTTCATAAATTACTCCGCTTGTATTTGTATAGCTCGCAAGTCACAACATTCCATTTATTTTCCAAATCAAAAAACATATCTAGAACCGGAAAATATATTTAATATTTTGACGTGTTTCTATGGGGTACTTGTTTGATCTCATTTATTAATTTAAATGTTTGGTTCGAAAAACCTTTATTTGACTAAAAAACCCGGAAAATTGGCAGCTATTGCACTCGGAATTTAACTTTATAATTTCAAAATAATGTTTCAAAATGTTCTTATTATTGTTTGAATACGACTCGATTAAATGTTCAAGTTTGACGCACGGCCGAATCAATAGGTCAATCAGGTCATTAGTTATCTAATCGCAACCGTTAATTAAGCCCGAAAGGTTTATAGGATTTGAAATACAAATAATTCCTTACGATAAATTCCAACGTTACTAACGGTTCAATTCTCCGATAACCTGAATTATAAAATTGGTTATTTCGTATGTGTATACTTTTGTTTCTGATATTTAAGAGCCTACGTCAGTAATGCAAATACCCTCGCAAGCTAATGTTAAACCATTGGCTGCGTTTCCGTTTTTCTTTTTTTTTTATATTCCTCGTTTGCATTTTAACATTTTTAAATGATTTCTTTTTGAATAGGATATTTGAGGTTGTCTAACTTCCATACTCTTTAGATTTTGGTTACACTTTTTTTTTTTTCCTGAGGATATTTTCACATTTGGAACCGGTTTCGAAACTAAAAGTGTACTCAGAAAAAAAAAAAAAAATAAATAAAAATAAACTACAACCTAATATTTCTATACGTAAATAGTAATATTCAAAATACCGGTATTCAATATACCAAAATAAATAACACAGTCACCCCTGCTACTGTCTACTGCTTCCTAAATAATAACAAAAGAAGAGGAAGAATTAGGATCATAGTGGAAAATATGATTTTCAATTAATATTCGAAAATAAAATGTGTATTTGTACAAAGAAAATGTATATTCCGGTGTATACGATACAGTAATTCTTTTTTCTTTTTTTTTTTTTTTTTGAAAATGGGCACAATTAATTTGGGCACATACCTAAGAATCTTTCGACCCAAATTGGGTTTTATTTTTTTCTGTGTATCACTAATTAATATTTATTTTGCATTTGCATCGTATGTGTTTAAATCTTCTAAATTATTTTCATACAGAATTTTTAATATTAAACACTAATACTAATGCAACTTGTGCGCAGGTGCACAATGATTCTAGTTGTTTTTTTTTTTTTTTTTTTTTTTTTTTTTTTTACATTTTTTAATTTATTGACACACAATAGTAAACTCATATTCTTCCTGTTTAGTGCAGTTCCATATGTGACGGAATGACATTTTGAGTTTTAGAATTAAGTTAAAGCAATTACCTTGAAGCTATTTTCAAATGAAAATTGACTTTTCAGTTTGCACATCACTTTTATTGATTAAAAGATTAAAAAATGTATATGAAACAATTTTTTTAGCTATTTTATTCTTTCACTTTTTAGCAATTTCTTATAGTGTGACGTAATGACAGTTTTGCTACCATGACTCTAACCTGGTGTTTAAAACTGGAAACTTGTGAATTAAGAAGCCATTCAGTTTTTAAACTAATACATATCTTAAATATGATGTACAAGCAATATAAAATTATAATTTAGAGCAACCTACCTGTCCTAGGGTTGTAGTTATTAACTATCATTTGACGTGACGAGATGACAGAAAGTTTCTTAAACATTTATTAAAAGAAAATCGACTAAACTAATAAATTTTATATATTTTTTTATTATTCAGAATGATCATAAGAAATTACATTATATAACTATATGCACATGTGACAGCTTTTTCAAAAGCATATCAAGCACGATTACGTAGTATATTTTGCATGCATATCAAGTTTAGGGCTTCAAGACTATTGTAAACAATTAAATATTTTACTACATGCATTTATTTATTAAGAAAACACAAAATAAGCAACAATTACATTCTTTTTCACAGTTTTTTTTTCAAAGATACTATTTGTAGAAAACTGCAAACATTTTATTTTTCAGTTATAACGTTTATAACCTAAACGTTTTGAATCTAAATCATTAATTTGAAAACTTGGAATATATATTTCAATATATTTTTTAACTTAATTTATAAAAATTATTAAAAAGAATTTTTGATAAAAGTTGACAATTTCATGGAATTGCCCTTTATATTCTTTGAAAAAAAAAAAAAAAAGTTCACTATTAGAGTCAAATATTTTCTTTCCCCAGAGTGCAAAAATTTTAATGGTCGAGCCCTAGCCTTGATATCAATGCAGTTTGTTTTAAATTACATAAATTAATGCAAAAAAAAAAAAAAAAAGTAAAAGAAAATAAAAGAGATATTTTATTGGATTATAGAAAAATGACATTTGTAGTTTTTAAAAAGATCAAAGTAAACAATTTATTAAGAAATATTGTTTATTAATACTTAGCAGCTATAAGATTTTTAGATGCGTTCGTAATTATATAAATACGTAGCACCAATTGTCGTCGTCTGGTCCGTCTGTCTGTCTGTCTGTCCGTCCGTCCGTCTGTGTGCATATAACAACGCAAAAACTACCCAACCGAATAGTTTGAAATTTAAGATATATTATCTTTGCAGAATTTTGTGGAGACCTTTCAAATTTTATGAAAATTGAATCAAAACTTTAGAAGATATTAATAAAAATATTTATTAAGAAATTTGAATTTAAAAAAAATTCGGTACTTTCTTGTTATAGGAGCTTCCGAAGTTTAATCGTCAAGCGACCGAGATACTTATTTTATTACAGAAATTAATCTGCAGGCGATATAATTCATTACACAGAATTAAAAATCATCAAGATCTGAATATTTATATAATTAGCAATAGTACGAACGCACCTCATTTGTCACGTTTGACGTACAATTTCCAACTTGTTATATTTAAAGCAGCTATGGGATTGTGCATCACAAACTCATAATAATATTTGTAAAATTTAAAATAACCCCAAATTCATTCACCATTTAGATCATGTGCGTTCAAGGTATGCCAAATTCCTTTTTATAAATAATTTTTAATACTAAACTATTAATAATGCAACTCGTGCGCACGATGATTCTTGACTATTAATTTACATTTTTGAATTTATTGACACACAACAGTAAACTCATATTCTTTCTGTTTATATTCTTTATACAAATATGATTTTCTGCTTTTAGAGTCAAAATAGTTTCTTTCCTCAGCGTCCAAAAATTTTGATGATTTTATATTTTCGAGAAGTTAGCCTTCATATCAATGCAGTTTGTTTTAAATTACGAAAATTAATGTAAAAAGAAAAGGTGAGATAAAATAAAAACGATATTTTATTGCATGATAGAAAAATGACATTTCTAGTTTTGGAAAAGTTAAAGTAAAAAAAAAAAAAAAAAAAAAAAAATATATATATATATATATATATATATATATATATATATATATATATATATATATATATATATATATATATATATATATATATATATATAATATATATATTGTTAATTGATATTTAAAGCAGCTTTAGGATTTTCTCTCTGTTTTAAATCTAGAATTTCTTAATTTTACAGGAGTTGCTTGCTGTCTGGCGATGCCCAAATGTGGCGATGATGAATTAAAGAAGTGTATAACATTATATCCACCATTTAAAGTTAAAGAAAATGAGACATTACCAACTGTTGATATTAATGAGGAATTTATGGATAAATACTGCGAGTAAGAAACTACTTTATTATTATTATGTATTATTATTATTATTATTATTATTATTATTATTATTATTACTGCATTCAAGAAGAGAGGCATTAAGAGAATAACTCACTCATAATGCACTGTTTTAAGGAATTTACTGTAGTTGCTGTTCTTATTAAAAGTTTCGACTGATCAGTTACAGGGGCGCCATTTCAGAACTTTCTTGTGGGGGGGGGGGGTTCAAGGTAGTGACATAACCAAATTAGGAGTTCGGTCCCCCCCCCCCCCCCCCCCCCGCAACCTCTCCGAACGAGAAAAGTTTACTGAATCATCATAGATACAAAAACAGTAATACTTTTAATGCGGAATATCAAGGGACCTCTGAAAAATTCCGTTTTAGACAGGTTTTCGTCTTAGCAAATAGAATTTTAAAATATTATGAAAGTTTTCAGTTATAGCCAGTTACCTTTTTTTTTTTTTCAGGTATTCTTTACGACTGTTAAAACCTCCTGTCTATGAAGCACTTCTGAAGAACATAGGTGTATTACAGTGAAACGTATCTAAGCGAAACCTGTCTATAACATAATTCTTTCTCAAACGGGAAAAAAAAAAAAATTTCCGTTTTTCGACGGAAAAAACGCCATACAATTAATTATACTTGCTAAGAATATACCTGTCTAAAATGGAGCTTTTTTTTTCCAGTCCTTTCCAACTCCTTTTTTGCAGGTTTTACTGCAGGGGCGTCATTTCAAGAGTTTCGTAGAGAGGGAGGTGGGTGCAAAGGTTTTTTTTTTTTTTTTGGGGGGGGGGGGACAGGGGTTGAAATAGCGTGCAGCATTGCTCAAATTGTGCACAAAATAGAAATAGGCTCCCAGAATAAAAAATGCAGTGTGCTTCTTATCTTAATTTCTTTCACAAACATGTAATTCTTTTCAGCGAATATTTTTTTTTAATTTTAGTGGTAGTTCGCGATTTGTTTTTCGTTTTTTTACGCAAAAGCAATTTGTTAACCGATCGCGGTAAGCATCACCAATTTTACGAATTGGGATTCGAAAAAATAGTTAATTTGGCAAATTGGTCTCGGAAAAAAATCGTTATTTTTTTCAAACGTCCGTAGAAAAATATTACGAATTTCGACTAAGTTCACTGAAACAAATAACGATTTTCGTCAATCGGTCGCGAAAAAAATCACGAATTTAGTATAACTATTGCGGTAAGATATCGCAAAATTCGTCAAAAGATTGAGCAAAAAAATCACGAATTCAGTCAAACAATCGCGCAATAAAAAGGGAATTTCGTCAAAGAGCGCGCAAAAAATATCAATTTTTGTCAGTCGGTTGCGAAAAAAGACTCCCGAATTTCAACAAACGATCGTAGAGAAGAGTCGCAAATTGAAACAAAATACCTAAAACAAACAGGAAACTTTGTCGAACGAAAAAACAAAATGTCGTGAATTTAGACAAATGGTCGAAAAAATCAATTCCGTCAACAATTCACATAAAAAATAGCGAATTTTGGAAAATGATCACAAAAAAAATTGTCAGACAATCACGAAAAAAAGTCTTGAAATTCAATCGGTTACGAGGTAATCAGCACACGAACAGCATCAAGAAGTTACGAAAATTTCAAATGTTGTGATCCATAGGTATAAGAAAATTCTCATTAATGATTTTATGCCAGTAAAAAATTTCCGCAATCACTTTCTGCCTTACTCTTCAAACTATGATCTAAATTCCATACAATTCAGAAATTTGCAAAATCCTTAGTCTCAGGTCCCTTGCTCCTGCATTGGGTTGGGCAACACGACCAATCTGCAGTACGGATCGAGCGGGTTTGATGCGGCTTATTTTCGTTGTGGGTGAGGTTCACTTGGAATATTTGACTACGGTTGGGACATATATGTCTCAGTGAACTATTTTTTATTCTATTAGTACGACTTTTTGAAATCTGGAGGCACGGCAGTGCCTCCGCCAAGTCGAGAGAGGACAGCCGTAAGCATACTTTTCTGGAAGCAACTCAGGGCACTTTTGACCCCCCCCCATATCTCCGCGCTGGAGTATCCCAAAAATTTTAAACTTCAATTATAGAGAGTATTTGACCCACAGGACCAAAATTTAAAATTACAACTTTCTGTCTTTTCTAGTTCAGGCGATATATGAACTCAAACATTCGATTTTTTGTCACTTCTTACTCACTCGTTCACACGTCATCAAAAAGATTGGGTAGATCCCGTAGCCCCAGAAACTTGACATTTGGAAAAAAGGTAGTGTTTAGGATACAAAGAAAGGAAAAATTATAAAATCCAGAAAATTCGAAAAAAAAAACATTCGAAAATTCAACAAATTCCATCAAAATTGAAAATTGAAAATAATATGATCTTGTAGTCTTGGAAACTTAAGATTTGGTGTGAAGGTAGTGTTTAACATCCAGAAAAAGAAAACATCAAAAACACCAAAAAAATCGAAAGCAAAATTGAAAAAAGCGAAGAAATTGAAAAAAACCGAAAATTTGAAGACAATCCGATTTTGTTGCGCTAGAAAATTCAAATTAGGAATAAAGGTAGTATTTAGGATACAGAAAAAGGAAAATTAAAAAAATCCAGAAAATTCGAAAAAAAAATAAAAAAATTCGAAAAAAATTGAAAAAATGAAAATAATTTGATACGATAACGCTCGTATTTATAAATTAATTTGGATGAAACTAATTGTGTGTATTAAGCTCACCAATGCCTCGACCGAGTTCGTTGGCCAGCTTGGTCCGCCATCTTGTTTCAAGATGGCGACCACGGAAAATTTTAAAACTAAAATAAATATACAAAAAAGTTAAAAAAAATCAAGTTTATTTTTTAATTAGGTGTTAGGACTTGATACAAGGATTCCAGAGCATGTTTTGTTTTACCTCTATCTTAAAAATTGGCTGAGATAGAGCAGTTTGAAATTCTAGGGTGGCTGACATTTTGAAACAAAACAGCACATTACAAAAAACCAACGATAAATTTATGGTCAATAATGGTCAAGCAGGTGCAATCCCGAATGAATACTCCGTGTTATTATAACTGTAACTTTGACTTCGAAATTTTGATACGTTGCATTTTCTATTTGTTGATATTTTTGAACTATGATTTACGCTAAGGGAAATGTTGTTGTTGAAGAGGGATTTGTGTAAAATGTCCATGTAAATCCGAAACGTCCAATTTTAATATGTTTTTAATGTTTTATGAAAGTGTATTGTAATGTCTGTAATTTTAATGATTTTAATATAAATTTATAAGTTTTAGTGAACGCGATTTCTCGCAAATTATTTTCTTTCACTGTTGTAATCATTTTCCCAATCATACGCATAAAACTATAGCATAATACGCATCATATATTCATATCCATTAGCGCCAAATTCTCGCCAAACTTGGCGACAATTGGCGAAATCTCGCCAAATTTGGCGACAAAAATAAGTCTTCATAAATGAAGCCAACTTGGCTATAGCTCAATAATTTGGCGAATTTCTTATTCAAATTCAGTGTAAACGAATCTTTTGTAAACGGTTTCTTTGCATTTTAACTTGCTGTTTTCGAGTAATATTAGCTAAAATTTTAAAACGAAGATATAGGAAAGCTACCTTTTCCTGCCGGTACAGGCCGGAGGACTTTTTTATGAGTTGTCGGATGCAATCTATGTTTTACATTAAATAAAGTAAAACATTGAAAAACAAATCCCACAGGATGGGGATAGTTTGTTTTAGATCGGGAGGCACGGCAGTGCATTCGCCAAGTCGAGAGAGGACAGCCGTAAGCATACTTTTCTGGAAGCAACTCAGGTCACTTTTGACCCCCTCATATCTCCGCGCTGGAGTATCCCAAAAATTTGAAACTTCGTTTTTCTAGAGTATTTGGCACACAGGACCAAAATTTAAAATTAAAACTTTCTATCTTTTCTAGTTCAGACGATATATGAACTCAAACATTCGATTTTTTGTCACTCACTCACTCACTCGTTCACGCGTCATCAAAAAGATTAGGTAGATCCCGTAGCCCTAGAAACTTGACATTCGGAAAAATGGTAGTGTCTAGGATACAAAGAAAGGAAAAATTATAAAATCCGGAAAATTCGAAAAAAAAAAACATTCGAAAATTCAACAAATTCCATCAAAATTGAAAATTGAAAATAATACGATCTTGTAGTCTTAGGAACTTAAGATTCGGTTTGAAGGTAGTGTTTATCATCCAGAAAAAGAAAACATCAAAAACACAAAAAAAATCGGAAGCAAAATTGAAAAAATCGAAAATCGAAAAAAATCGAAAAATTTCAAATAATCCGATTTTGTTGCGCTAGAAACTTGGAATTCGGAATAAAGGTAGTATTTAGGATGCAAAATAAGGAAAAATTAAAAATTCCGGAAAATTAAAAAAAAAATTCAAAAATTCGAAAAATTCGAAAAAAATTGAAAAAATTAAAATAATTTGATCTTTTAGCCTTATAAACTTAAAATTCGCAGTAAAGATAGTGTTTAGGATTCAGAATAAGTTAAAATAAAAAACCAAATAAAATTCGAAAATAAAACAAAAAAATCGAAAAAATCGAAAAATCGAAAAATAAGGAAAATTTGAAAATAATTCGATTTCATAGCGCTAGAAACTTGAAATTTGGAATAAAAATAATATTTAAGATACTAAATAAGGAAAAATTAAAAAATATGGATAATTCAAAAATACCCATAAATTAGTGCAGATGATATATGAACTCAAAGTTTAGATTTTTTGTCACTCACACACTCACTCACTCTCGCGTCATCAAAAAGATTGGGTATATCCCACAGCCACAGAAACTGAAAATTTGGAATAAAGCTAGCATTTCGGATACAAAGAAAGGAAAAAATATAAAATCCGGAAAATTAAAAAAAAAAAAACATTCGAAAATTCAAAAAAATCGAACAAAATTGAAATTTGAAAATAACACGATCTTGTAGTCTTAAAAACTTAAAATTTGGTGTGAAGGTAGTGTTTAGAATTCAGAAAAAGAAAACATCAAAAACACACAAAAAAAAATTGAAAATAAAATCGAAAAATCGAAAAAAATCGAAAAATTTCAAATAATCCGATTTTGTTGCGCTAGAAACTTGGAATTCGGAATAAAGGTAGTATTTAGGATGCAAAATAAGGAAAAATTAAAAATTCCGGAAAATTCGAAAAAAAAATCAAAAATTCGAAAAAAATTGAAAAAATTAAAATAATTTGATCTTTTAGCTTTAGAAACTTAAAATTCGCAGTAAAGATAGTGGTTAGGATTCAGAATAAGTTAAAATAAAAAACCAAATAAAATTCGAAAATAAAACAAAAAAATCGAAAAATCGAAAAATAAGGAAAATTTGAAAATAATTCGATTTCATAGCGCTAGAAACTTGAAATTTGGAATAAAAATAATATTTAAGATACTAAATAAGGAAAAATTAAAAAATATGGATAACTCAAAAATACCCATAAATTAGTGCAGATGATATATGAACTCAAAGTTTAGATTTTTTGTCACTCACACACTCACTCACTCTCGCGTCATCAAAAAGATTGGGTATATCCCACAGCCACAGAAACTGAAAATTTGGAATAAAGCTAGCATTTCGGATACAAAGAAAGGAAAAAATATAAAATCCGGAAAATTAAAAAAAAAAAAAAAACATTCGAAAATTAAAAAAAATCGAACAAAATTGAAATTTGAAAATAACACGATCTTGTAGTCTTAAAAACTTAAAATTTGGTGTGAAGGTAGTGTTTAGAATTCAGAAAAAGAAAACATCAAAAACACACAAAAAAAAAATTGAAAATAAAATCGAAAAAAATCGAAAATTTTCAAATAATCCAATTTTGTTGCGCTAGAAACTTGGAATTCCGAATAAAGGTAGTATTTAGGATGCAAAATAAGGAAAAATTAAAAAATCCAGAAAACTCGAAAAAAAATCAAAAATTCGAAAAATTCGAAAAAATTTGAAAAAAATTTAAATAATTTGATCTTTTGGCCTTAGAAACATAAAATTCGCGGTAAAGATAGTGTTTAGGATTCAGAATAAGTTAAAATAAAAACGCAATAAAATTCGAAAATAAAATAAAAAAATCGAAAGAAATCGAAAAATAAGGAAATTTTGAAAATAATTTGATTTCATAGCGCTAGAAACTTGAAATTTGGAATAAAGGTAATATTTAAGATACTAAATAAGGAAACATTAAAAAATATGGATAATTAAAAAAAATCGAAAACTTAAAAAAACAAAATAGAAAGAAAGAAAGAAAACGAGAGAAATTGAAAATAATACGATCTCGTAGTCTTAGAAACTGAATATTTGGTGTAAAGGTAGTGTTTAGGATTCAGAAAAAGAAAAATTAAAAACACAACAAAAATTGAAAATAAAATCAAAAAATCGAAAAAAAAAGAAAATTTGAAAATAATTCGATTTTGTAAAGCTAGAAACTTAAAATTTGGAATAAAGTTAGTATTTAGGATACAAAAAAAGAAATAAATAAAAAATCTGTAAAATTCGAAAAAAAATTCGAAAATTCGAAAATTGAAAAAAATTTGATTTTGTAGCTTTAGAACTTAAAATTCGGCGTAAACTTATTGTTTAAGATACAGAAAAAGGAAAAATTAAAACACAATAAATTCGAAAATAGAATAAAAAAACTCGAAAAAGATCGGAAATTTTAAAATAATTCGATTTTGTAGCTCTAGAAACTTAAAATTTGTAATAAAGGATACAAAATAAGAAAAAAATTATAAAATCCAGAAAATTATAAAAAAAAAATGCGAAAAAATCAAAAATTGAAAATATTTTTATCTTGTAGTCTTAGAAACTTAAAACTTGGTGTAAAGGTAGTATTTACTATTCAATAAAAGGAACAATTAAAAAATTCGAAAATAAAATCGAAATATGTTTAAGAAATCGAAAATTCGAAAACAATTTGATTTTGTACTGCTAGAAACATTAGTTATAAGATAATTGTCCTATTAGCTAGTACAACGCCCCTAATTGTTTTATCTTATTTCCCCCGGATTATGGTTTGCTTTTCTTTCGTTTACGAATTTCGTTATAGAAAAGTTCCGCTATAGACTGGCTACGATATAGGCGATTTCTTTATAGACAGGTTTGTTTTCTTTCACATGTTGTACTCTATTTACTTTACATATGAAATATGGATTGTTAAATGATGTTAGCCCCACAAAAAATTTCACAGCTCCACCTACCCTCCCGACATTACTGGCTGGTTATGGCTTGATAGTCCTTTCTAAATAAAATCATGGTGACTCTAAGATTCACTTGATTTATCTCTAAATTGAACCTAAATGATCTTAAGAAGACGGATCAAATAATTACTATATTGGCATGACAATCAGGTAACATAGAATTAAAATCTAAAAATCAATAAATTCATAAAAAGTCGAAAATTTGAAAATAATTCGATTTTGTAGTCCTAGAAGATTGACATTTGGCAGAAAGGCAGGGTTTTGTACACAAAGTAAGGAAAAATTAAAAAATCCGTAAATAATAAAAAAAAGTCTAAAAAAAAAACGAAAAAAAACCATCGAAAAAAGGAATATAGTTTGATTTATTGGAAATTTCCGGAAATTTTAATTTTGGCTTTCTTTTTATACTAAAAAGTTCTTTTATGTTAAATATCAAGTATCTAGGGCTGCGAGTTATATCTCAGATGCATAGCGCCTATCCTGGAAGCAATTGAGAGTACTTTTGACACTCCCCCTCCCATAATTTAGTGCTTGCCTAGGAGCCTGAAATCTCTTTTTATCTACAGTACTTTGCAAACGAAACTAAAGCTTCAATTTTTTTATATCTGTAAATAATAGGGACAGAGTGTGGGCTTAGCGAAAATCAGTGGATGATCTCCAAAAAGAACCCAAAATCAAGAAAAGGAGAAAAAAGACTTACAAAAAGAAGTGAAATCTCATCAAAAAGTCACCTGTAAAAAATGCAGCCAAGTCTCGTAACTCATTTACCGTAAAAAGTACTGAGATCGTATAAAGCCAAGTTTAACTATCTTATTAACTCTGAAATTTTCATTCACAAAATCACTCCTAGTCTCTACATCTTTAGTTAATTATTATTTTGTGACTTGGCAATTACGCAGCACAGGGAAGTTATTACACCTTACTATGTTATGGGATGGGATGGGATAATTTAACTAAAGCAAATTATATACGCACAGGGAAGTTATTAAACCTTAATATGTTATAGTATTATTTGATTAAGACTAACTATATACATCACATTCTCGTGCTAAGTAATTGCCAAGTCACAAAATAATAATTAACTAAAGATGTAGAGACTAGGAGTGATTTGTGAATGAAAATCACAAATCACAGAGTTAATAAGATAGTTAAACTTGGCTTTATACGATCTCAGTACTTTTTACGGTAAATGAGTTACGAGACTTGGCTGCATTTTTTACAGGTGATTTTTGATGAGATCTGTCATACACTAATATTAGGATATTTTAAAGAGAAATCTGCCCTAGGATTTTTTTTTTTTTTGGAAATTGTAGAACTATTGAATGCAAAATTAGTCGTCAATCCTGGCCGGTATCAAAGGGTTAATTGTTTCGGGTTCAAGTTGGGTTTGCACTATTTTGAGTCGGGTTCGTGTTGCCCGAGTTTTCAAAGAAATCCTAAATATTTTCAGATGAAAAAAAAATAATTTTTCTACATAAAAGATAAAATTGTTATTATAGATATAATTGTACTTTTCCATAATCATATTGAAATATGGATTAATTTTCTTTAATTTCGGGTGGGGTTGTGGTCAATGAAAATTTTTTGGACGTTTCTGGGTTTACTGGAAATAATTACAGTCCTGCATCGGCTACCCGAAATGCATTTCGTTTTGGGTTTGGTTGATTCTTTTTTTTTTCAGGTTGAGTAAACTTTATACGCTTTGGATTGTGCTTTGCCTCTTCCGATTCCGAATCGAGTTCGAGATGAACCGATTATTCAAAAGGAGGTTCTGAATAATTTTCAAATGAAAACTATATATTTGAATATTAATGGGTGTATATGAGTTATTTTTTATACATAAACAGTAAACTTGTAGATTACTTTTCCATAAATGTATTAAAATATACATTCATTTTCTTTCACTTCGGGTTCAGGTATGGATATTTCGGATTCGGTTTGAAGTTTGAAGTCTGTCGGGTTAAAGAGTCAGGATTCGGGTCGGCTACAACTCAATCTGGGCAGGACTCTAGTGTCAGGCAGTGGAGATTTTTAAGAGCATACTGTATATATAATATCATTTAATAAAGCAAACGATTTAATAGCATTATAACGATTGGAGTAAATACAATATGACACTAATAAAACAAAATTAACAAATCAAATAATTAGGAAATTGAATACACCTCCCCCCCCCCCCCCGAAAAAAAAAGAACAAAATTCCCCTTAAATTTTAGGCTAAATAGAGAATTTATCACTAAAATTCTAGCCTTGAGGGTGACGAGTTTTCTTTTAATCATGCTGTACACAGCTGAGAAGCAATTCATACAGTGTTTTCTCAAAGATATTTCAAAAACTAGCCAAAAAACTCATTAATGATAAATGTCTCACTTCTAGAATGTTGCAATAGCAAGGCTTTAGAAAACATTTTTGATAATTATTACTTTCAATGTTTAACCCTTTCAAGGGCGGTGGTACGTTTATGAAACCAATTAATTTTAATTCCCAATATCACAATGACACCAGAATTTTGTCATGATATTTTACGTTTATTATGTATGTCAAAATATAGCTTTTTCTTATTTCCAAATAAATTTATTTGTAAATTCCGGTGTCATTCATGCATTTCAATATTTTAACAATGAAAGTGCCCCTGAAAGGGTTAAAGTGTTTATTAAATGTTTATTACTTTCTTCTATCTTTACAAAAAGAAAGTATTGGATTCATGAAAATTTTCCACTTCCAGTTTTCGACGGATTTATACGTTTTAGAATGTCTTGAACGCGATTGGACTGTTTTAAGAAAATGTCTGTCTGTGTGTGTGTGTGTGTGTGTCTGTATGTGAGAAAACTTTTGTGGGCGCTGTATCTCAAGAATTACTGTACGGAATTTAATGAAACTTTAGATTTAGTTAGACCTTGATATAAATGGGTGGTGATTAGTTTTTGGTGTAAATCGCCCAACAGGTGGCGCTGCTATGCTACATTTTTCATGATTTTTACGAAAGCTATATCTCAAGAATTAATGCACAGAATTTCACCAAATTTCAGATTCCGTTAGACCTTGACAAAAATAGACGTTAATTACGTTTTGTTATAAATAGCCCAACAGGTGGCGCTGCTATGCTATATTTTGCACGATTTTCACGATAGCTATATCTCCAGAACTAACACCCATAATTTAATAAAACTTTAGATTCAGTTAGACATATAAATTGGTGCTGATTTGTTTTTGGAGTATGTGAAACCTGTATGAGATAGATGAAAGTTTTGAGATTGGCATATCAGATTGGTTTTTTTTTTTTTTTTTCTATCAAATCTGTGAAATCTGACGTTATTTTAGATTTCGATCATATTTTGATTTCTTTTTTTCGTTTTTTTTTTTTTTTTTTTTTTTTTTTTGTCTAACCTGTGATAACTGATAAATTTTCTGAACCCCCCCCCGCCCCCCCCCCCCCCCCCGAAATGGTGCCCCTGATCACTTGTTGTGCAGGCTCGCGTATATTTTTGATTATTATAAATCAAGTTTAATTAAATAGGAGGCAGTCATGAGGAAACCCGGTATTTACATGGACAATTGGGGTTCTCGTTAAACTGTGACTGCACATATTTAATGTTGGCGACGCAGTTTATTCATTAATATGCAAAATAGTTATTATTTATTCACAGGACAAATGGAGATAAATAAGCATTTCACTCACCTTTTATTAGATACTAGCAGACTTTCTTCAAAAGAACCATGAATCAAACGAAATATATCGGTGAATTTAACCTTGTATTTTAAAGTAATCTGTACCTTTACCTGGAATATCCTAAAATAACATAAAAACGGATTCTTATTTCACTAAGTTATGTTTTTTAATACGGTTTATTATTACGTTTACAATTTATTACCTACAGTTTTCCATTGATTTATATGTTTTATAGCTACATTTTTTAATAACGTGAATTAACCTATATTATTCACAACTGAAAAGAAATGTCGCATCTAGTATTTGTCGAGAATTAAATAAAAATCATGCACTCGTGACATCATAATTCACTTTTATATTTTAACAGAATAATACGATTACTATAATTTGTGACTCGTGCTGACACATTGCTGTTATTATTATTTTTTAGGCGTGAAGTTTTCGCTATGGTACTCCATTGTGAAATTTGGTAATTTTTGAAATTTAATATTTGAAAAATGGCATAATCAGTGGATTTAAAATTTATATCAAGAAAAATACAATTTTTTACCTTTCTAACGCAAGTTTGTCTAACAATTTTCTGACAAATACTTTTCGAGCAATTAATTTTTTCAGTAACTTCAAATGTTTCATTTTCCGAGATTAATCTGTGACAATGATTAGCGAAAATCCCAGTCGTCAGCAACGCATACCTTTTTATTAAAGAGAATGAATGTGGTGCTAGTCATCAATCATCGCTAGTCTCCAAACAAATTCTTTCTTAGTTCTTGTGTAAATTTTTCCACAATGTATTGTGTATTCCGTTATGAGGTTGACGTCTTCTTTATTCTGAAAGCGCTCTTCAATTTATGTTATTATTTTGTGTTAAATAAATTCATACCATTATTTTAAGGTTAAATGATATCATATTAACTTTACATTATATTTAGATTAAGAGTATATTATGATTGTACATTATGGAGCTTTCGAACGTAGCTCCTTCTTTATATGTTACTACATATGTTATCTGAGTAATAAGTTCAATGTTTTTAAAGAAATATACAGAGTAATAGTCTTTCGGTTCAGTAAAAATAACTTACATCAAAACTCATGACGTTATTATTTCATCTAGTAAGGAGAAAGCGTGGATATTCCTGGATTATGAGAGTCATTACAATCTATTGCACTTTAATCATGAAATACAGTTGATTGATGTTATGAGTTATCTTTTAATGCTTTCAATAGTTTGAATATTATCTCTATAATAAAACTGTAAGTCATGTGACTGTCCTCAACAGTTCCGGGATGCCGCATCGCTTTTTCATATGCCAAGCGGCCATTTTTATTCAAAATTATTTTTTCGAATAAACTGCATAAAAGTTACATTTTAAGAAAGATCGTTCAAAATAAATTAATATTTGAGAGATGACTTGCGTTCAATTATGTATATATTCTGCAATAACTTCAGTCGAAAGATTCGCAGTTCAAATTCTCTATTCATAAAAGTAAAAAAAAAAAAAAAAAGATTGATTCGTCGTGAACATTTAAAATATTAAATCATGGAGGTAATCATTCGCAAAGCAAGTTCTCCGCGAATGAATTTTTGGACAGCTGCCTCGCGTCAAAAAAATAATTCGCACCAGTGAGACAATCAAAGTTTACCATAATTATGTGCTATACAACTCAACTTTCGGACCTTTTCTTGACGTAAATTGAACTCATGTAATAATATTTAATGAATCAGATTTTTAGCATTTTTAAAATCGCTAATACAGCTTTTATTTATCGCGTGTACAAATTAGAAATGATACTTTGATTTTGAAATCAAATGTTTTGATTTATGATATTATTTCTTATTTATTTATTTATTTTCTCTTTTAAATGAAAAGTGTGAAGTATTTTAAATTTATGTAATATAAGCATTTTAGATTAAAGTTAAGTATTTTAAATGAAATGAGTGACAGGTTTATAATTTAAAATTAAATTAATTGTAGTATGAATGACGGTGATGGGAACGATATTTGGCGAATTATCATCTGCTCCCGGCTAACAAAAATACTCATAATTAAAAAAAAGAATAAAAATAAATAAATGATAGTTTGTTGTAAATATATATTGATATACATATCAAAAATAATTTATAGAATTAAAATAAAAAATAAAAGTAAATAAACAACAATTTCCATAACAAAGTTTTCGCCAAATTCGCGGGGAGGGGGGGGGGGGGGAATCGCGCCAACGTGCGTATGTGACATTTGTGCCCAAAAAATATGCGAAATGCTACCATGATCTCAAAAGTTCATGATTTGTCTATTAGAATCTTCCGATTTGGCGAAGGATTAAGGGAAAATTAAATTATGAATAAATGTAACGTGTTGCAATGTTTAACATACATTTAAGGGAGACCAAACTGGTCGCCAGTGGCGGCTAGTAATATAATATTTAACCACACAATATATATAATATAATAAATTCTGCTTGCTGAGATTACTCGTTAATGTATTTTCTAAGATATAGTAGTATTTTTTCCCGTTATAATTTCATTTGAGAAACATCCATACTTTAAAAAATAAAAGTAACTTAATGACAAAGGATAGTTCACAATCTATAATTTATACAATATAAAATATTGTAATTTAGTACCATATTTTAACTGTAGCGCAATTAAAAATTATTTCATGCAAATGCTCTTTTTTTTAACACTTTCCAACCTAGTTGAAAAGTGTTTATGACTTCGGTTTGTCTGGCCGTCTGGCCGTCTGCCGTATATGGCCGTCTGTCTCTGCTCTAACTCACGTAAATATGCTCGGATTGCCTTGAAATTTGTATATGTTATTGTCGTTATCTATAGCATGTTCCCTATTTCAACGGAAGTGTGTAGCACTTATAGTTTTTTTTACAGGGACACTCAAAATAATTCCGTCACATTACGGTCCATGGGGAAAAATCATTTGCGGTTTTTTTAATGATGTTACACAATTTCAAACACATTGTAATTTATATATATCACTAAGGTGCATTACAAGAAGCTTAATATGGAATAGGGTATGCATAGCACTTATAGTTACTTTACAGGGACAGTCAAAAGAATTCCGTTACATTACGTCTAAGGAGAAAAATCGTCTGCGGTTTATTTAAATAATGTTTCGCTATTTTAAGCGCATTGAAATTTATATATATCACTAAGGTGCATTACAAGAGGCTTACTACAGAATATTGTGTCTATAGCAGTCACCGTTCATTTACAGGGACACACAAAAGAATTCTCTACTATCTGTTAACAATAATTCCTGGAAGTGCGTTTTAAGTTACTGAACGCGATTTTAAATTTAACTCAATTATTGTTTATTACGTGGTGTGTATAAATTCTGTAGATCCTATACAGGGAAGCACAAAAGTTCGCGAACACATTTCCGTTTATTGACAGAAACTCCAGAAGGAGAATTTTAAACTGTGCTAAGCGTTTCTTAACTGAACTAAAATTTAGCATCCTATATAATATATATACAAATCTATAGATCATATACAGGACTGAATAAAAGTATTCGGATATTTTTCCGAATATTATATATGTTGGAAATTCCTGAAATTATGTTTTTAAATATGTTATGCCTTTTCCAAATTGCTTACTTAGATGTTATCTTTCAGCTTATTAAAAGGTATGATTTGTAAAATTATTTTAGAAGCGTTGGAAAGTGTTACATAATCTATGCTTGATGCATGATTTTTCGTTCTTGTTTTAAATATTCATTACATTCATTTCCGAATTACAGTATAATGTTCCTCCTGCACTTTGTAAAGTTTACAAAAAGTGGCATTCAGTTTGGTTGTAATTCCTGCAAGTTATAAACAAACTATTATGGTGTGACCATTGCAAAACTTCCTTCTATATAAATCATATCGTCTGCAAACAAAATTAAATGACAATCTATTCGTTCTTGAGATGTAGTTATCGCGAAAATCCTAAAAACGGAGCATAGCAGCGACACCTGTTGGGTGGAATACACCCAAACCTAATAAGGATCTATTTATCTCAAGGTCTAACAGAATATGAAGTTTAGTGAAATTCTGTGCATTGGTTCTTGAAATATAGCTATCCAGACACAGACAGACAGATTCACGGACAGACATTTTCTAAAAACAGTCAAATCGTGTTCAGGATCTTCTAAAACGTATAAATCTGTCGAAAACCAAAGTCGAAAAATTTCAAAACTCCAATACTTTCTTCTTGTAAATATAGAAAAAAGTAAAAACGTGCAGATTTCTTTTTTTTTCGAAACACGTTTACATATTCATGTATATACAAGCTGTTCTTACACAAATGCCTACACACGTCATATATGGCCTATATAATCATTTGTTATAGCTACAGATATCATTTTGGGCTATTTCTAATACCGAGTGATCGCAAATATTGTTTTTTTATTCAATTTGTTGTTGTTCCCGAAACTGCCCTCTGAAATAAGTCTTCACTGAAAAGTGTGAGGCCAAACATGATCTTTACATCCCCGAAGTCCAAGAACAAACCCCCAAATAGATTTTAGCCAAAAATTCTAAAATCGAAAGTATCCGGATACTTTTGACTAGGTTGTTGTTTGTAAAAGTGCATTGAAACTTAATTTCATAAAATAAAATTAATGTCTATAATATGAAAATCTGCACATAAAATAAATTTTGTATTTTTGCATAAGAGTGCAACAGCTATTGCTCCAAGATCTGAATATTTATAAAACTAGTAATAGTACGAACGCACCTCATTTCTCACGTTTGACGTATAATTTCCAACTTTTTTTAACTGTGTCCTTGTTTTAATCGTTCTTGTATTAACCCCTTAATCGTCGCGCCAGATAAGTGTAAGCTACTTTTCAAAAATTCAGATTACTTCATTACCACCAGTTTTTTTTTAAGTAGGAATATTTGCCATATTTAATAGGCAGATAAAATAATGCGAGAATAAAGCCAATTATACTATTATAAAATCTGATGGGAATGAAACAATCTGAATAAAACAGGCGTGGCCTACGCTGCCCGTGAATGTCTCGGTCACGATGATTAAAGGGTTAAACAAGTTCGACTGTATATATTGAAAAGGTGCAGAGACTGATCATATCTATACGGGACCGCGACCGGGTCACACAGGCCATGTCGAGGTCCCCTTTCACAGGAAAATTATAAACATGACATACAGCTTTACATGCAATTTAAAATTTAAACCACAGCTTTACAGAAAGAATATATCGTAGACACACATACAAATTCATTACAAAATTATATGGAAGTAAAATCTTCCGAACTATATGCTAATAAATCCTAAAACCTAAGGATTGAATGAAACATGTTTGATGTAATATTAGTTCTTCTCCGAATTTCGAAGTTTACATTACAGTTCATTGTCGTCATTGAAACGCAATGAGATAGTTTAGTTTACATGACTGGGAAAATTTCTTTTTTCTATGAACTATAAACGGAATTTTGTACACTCTAAAAACGACATTTTCAAAACTGAGCAAAAAATACTCAAATCTGAGTATGTCGGATAGTCAAAATTGCTCAAGTTTGGAACATGTATATACTCATTTCTGAAAAGATGCACACACTCAAGAATAAACCATCATGTGCTCAAATTTGAGTATATCTATGTTTCAAAAATGAGTATGAACTGACTTCTATGTGCTTATTTTTGAGTATGTGAATGTTTCAGAAATGTGTTTGAACTGATCCTAAACAAAAAACAAAGTAAACTTGAGTCATAAAAAACAACACTCAATTGAATCAATATTCACCTTTGTACTATAATAATTATTTAAAAACAACACAAATGTCACAAAACACATATGCATCATTTAAAAAAAACATTTACTTAAGGTGTTTTTAAAAACATACAAAACTGTATTTCACATTTGATAAAACCTAGCGCTTTCGGGCCACCTTAGCTCATCATCAGGGTTAAAAAAAAACACTAACACGTAGACATACACAAAACAAATAGTCTAAAACTAGTAAAAACATCATTGTCTGCTGAAGAAATGGTCAAACCATTACAAACAGGTCACTAGGGTTAATTGCTTGATAAAATCCATTGTCGATTAAATTACGAACTCAGACTGAGGGAGGATAGTTTTTAATACGGTAACATATGCCCTTTCTAGATAATATGTAGGTCCTATACATTTAGTTACAATTGGTCGAAGAGGGTTTCCTTCTTTATGATCTTTTAAGCGTCCTATCATCCGTGGAGTGACTGCTGTTTTATTAATCTTAATCATGTGTACCACTTCTTTTGGCCAACTTCCATTATTTACTATTTCTTGTGTTTTTCTTGCGATCAAATCAGTTGGGTCCTTATTCAGAACATTTACATTTAAATCGTTTATACAAATCTTCATTTTCTGTATGTAATCTTCCCTATTCATTATAGCTAATTTATTTGACTTATCTGTCTGCAAACAATTATATTATTATTTTCACTAAGTTTTTTAATAACTTCCTCCCTGTCCTTAACCATTTTCATGCGTTTTAAATTACTTGATTTTCCATTATTCATGAACTTATTTACATTATAATAAATATTATTTCGTATTTCATCCTTTACATGACATGGTGCTGAATTAACAATACTTTCACAATTAGCAATAATTGATTTAATATTTACCTGATTTTCAAACATATATTTGGGTCCAAGTGATAATATACGGTGTTCATATTCATTAGGAATCCAATCTGAGAGATTAGTGTATGGAACTTCTTTTTTTAAAGAATTAACCTTTTTATGTGATAAAATTAAGTTGTTTAGTTTTCTTCTTATGGTGACTCCTCTTTTTTCTTTTTGTATATCACGATATAGCTGCAATGTCCTGAAAAACATATCAAAATCCCCCCTCTGAAGATTAAAAGTCAGTTCATGGTAAAGGCGATATAAGTCTCTTGAAAGGAAATCAATTAACTTGAATTTTAGTCTAATAAACTTATCCAAACATGCTAACTCATATTTGAGCTTAAGCTGCGGAAAAACATTACCACTAAAATGATTTTTAGTAACGAGGAAATGGGGTACAATCTTCATATATTTACATGTCTGCAAAAAGTTAACACTGATAATTTCACTATCTAGTTTTAGCCTTTGTGATTTGTATCTGCGTCTTAATATTTCAGTAGATTCCATATTAACCAGTATACATTATAGAAGCAAAATAAACTTGAGTCATGAAAAACAATACTCAAATGAATCAATATTCACCTTTGTACTATAATAATTATTTAAAAACAACACAAATGTCACAAAACACATATGCATCATTTAATAAAAAACATTTACTTAACGTGTTTTTAAAAACATACAAACGGTATTTCACATTTGATAAACTTAATAAAATTGATACAAAAATACAGTTTACCCTGGAGTTAGAAAAACAGAATCGTTTACCTTTTCTTGATGTGGAGCTGATAAAAAACAGTAATTTAACAATAGATCGGACAGTTTATAGAAAAATATGCAGTCAAATAATACTATTTCCAGAGATACTTCATCACCTTTAAGTTATAAACTGGCTGCATATAGGTTTTACATCCGTAGAGCATTTTCAGTATGTACTGATAGTTATATCAATGAAAAACTTGACAGAATTAAAATTATAGCAAATGGGAACGGTTTTTCAGAGAAGTTAGTCAATAAGTTAATTTATCAATATCAATATCAGGATAAAAAACAGAAAGAATTAACAGAAAAACCAACTAAATTTTATAAATTTCAATATATTCCGAAACTTTTTGAAAAATTAAAATATAATTTAAAGAAATATGAAATAAATTTGGTAGCATCCCCTCCAGTTAAATTGAAAGCGTTACTACATAAGAAGATTGATCCCATACCGATAGAAGATTTAGCAGGAATTTATAGAATCCCAGTTACTATAGAAATAATCGAAAATAGGATGAAATGTTATAAAGTTAAAGACTACATTGGTATGACTTTAAGAAAATTTAAAATTCGGTTAAAAGAACATATTGCAGATAGCAATTACAATAGAAGTAAAACGGCACTTTGTAGATTAAAACAAGAGCAGTCGATTAAAATAGATTTTGATAAAGCTAAAATAATTAAACCCATATCCTCCTTTCATCAAGCAATGATAAATGAATCCATAGAAATTTTAACCAGGAAAGATAAAACATGCAATGATTCGGTATATTTTACAACATCCCTAATTTGTAGTATAAACTTTTACAGATTGTTGAAGATTGAATAAGATTGGCACATCCCTCCCAATGCTTTCCCACCCCTAGTGACCTGTTTGTAATGGTTTGACCATTTCTTCAGCAAACAATGATGTTTTTACTAGTTTTAGACTATTTGTTTTGTGTGTGTCTACGTGTTAGTGTTTTTTAACACTGATGATGAGTTAAGGTGGCTGGAAAGCGCTAGGTTTTATCAAATGTGAAATACAGTTTTTTATGTTTTTAAAAACACCTTAAGTAAATGTTTTTTATTAAATGATGCATATGTGTTTTGTGACAGTTGTGTTGTTTTTAAATAATTATGATCCTAATCATTTTTTACTATGTCCATGTTTCAAAGATGAGTATGAACTGATCTCTATGTGGTCAGTTTTGAGAATGTCCATGTTTCAATATTCTGAGTATTTCTGGTATTTCAGAATTGAAAACATTGGGTCGTCCTATTTGAAACAAAAACTTTCATAACAAAATGAAAACATCGATTTACTCAGATTTGAAAGTGTCATTTTTCTCAGTGTATTAATTTGTATTTTCAGGGAGTGCACAAACTGCATTTTAGGGCCCTCTAAAAATGGAGGTCCGGGGCACGTGCCTCAGTGATAACCAGGCTCTGAAAAGGTGTAACTTTTTCTCCTTTTTTCCTTTTCTAGTTTCCACCTTTGCATGATGGATTTCATTGATAGATGTGGAGTTCCAGAGCCTAAGATGCTGATGGGAACAGTTGCTGCGTTAGAACAGTTTCCAGAACCTCTCCATGGCAGTAAAGATCGTCTTAAAGAAATATACGACAAGTTATGTCCTAAAACAAGCCCATTAAGAAAGAGTAAGTCGACAAATGTTTACTTTATAAAGAAAATATTTTAAGAAGTGGCACAGTGGAGCCCCTGTTAACCGTCACCCTTTTAACCGCTATTTTCTATTAGCCGTCAGCACTACAAAAAAAAAAAAAAAAAAAAAAAAAAAAAAAATGTGGATCGTACAGTATAATACTGACACCCTAGCTGCCATTATTATACCGTAAAGTTAACAGTAATAAACAGTAAAATAAGCAGTAATACACTGCCGCGCATGCACGGTAGTGTATTACTGCTTATTTTATTGTTTATTACTGTTAATTTTACGGTATAATACTAGCAGCTGGGGTATCAGTATTATACTGTAAAATCAACAATTTTTATTTTGCAGTGAGTGAACTGATGACAAGTAAAAGAAAAAAAAAACGGATACAAAAAACAAACTTAATACACAAAAAATGAAATAACGTTTTCCTTGCTTCGTAATAGGTCAAATAAAGCGCAATATTGAGTATATATAAAATACCGTACTGTGGTTCTATTGATTGCTACATGTTTAAAATACAATATTAAACATCATATACAACGAGCTGTGCAAGGGGACGTCACGAACAGGTTTTTACTGCTGCTGTAGGACAGCTATCGCTACCTTTATCAATGCTTTTTCTATTTGTGTGTCCTACAGCTTTTTTCATTGTTCTCCGGTAAAAGTCACGTGATGTGAACTGCTCTATTATCGCCAGTGCCTGCGGCAAGGCAGGGGGCATTTTTATTATTCGTCTATCCTCTCAACCGTCACGCCTAAGGCTTCTATACTATTTCTATATATTTAGTAGCTCTAGTCACGCCGAGACTGGCGGATAATGGAGACTCAACTGTACTGTAAAAAGTACATGATAAGCTCTCAGTATAATGCACCTCCCTCCCTTTGTCAAGTTTTCTGAAAGTGGCATTACATTTATTTATAAACACTGCAAGTTGCTAAAAAAAACCCAGTTATTTTTCAATGAAACGTTTATATTTTTGAGAGTACAATACAAGCTATATTTATACAAAAATACACCCATTTTTTAAAAAAATCACGTTTATATTTATTTAGAAAAGTAGGAAAGACCTTTTTTAAAAAACTTTTACGTAGAAAGTGATATGGTATCCATCAGGAACGCTAAGCACAAAAGTAACATTTCATGTCGCGACATGAGCTATCATTATCGCTTTGCTCACATATGTCGTCGCTTCTCTACGTGGACATTCACAGAACAAAGTGCAGAAAAGGATAAGATTTTAGAACAGACGTGCCTGTACTCCGTTGTTAAGGCCACCTTTATTTCGTTTTTTTTTTTTTAGTAGAAAATATAAACATCAAATCTAAATAAAAAATAAACATCAAAATCTAAACAAAGAATTTTTTGTCAAAACCTTTGAAAAACATACAAGACAATTTTTAAGCATAACAACATTAATATATATATATATGCAGTAATGTAACAAATACGACATAATAAAAATTCAAAAATAAGTTTCTACCGACTTTTTTTCAAAATGAAGTTCTGAAAAAGTTTTTCGTCTTATATTTTTGTCAGGAGGGAAGCGGAGACCCATTCTCCCGGCACATTTCATTTTCTGTTAGTGTTTAATTGTTTTTTAATCAGTTGAGAAAAAGAAATTTTATTTTATTTTAAAACTCATTAATCAAAAGCTCACAAAGCAAAATTAATGAGAGAAAAAAAATAGTTAATGAAATTTTAAAATTCAGGGAGGAGCGATTGCAATTGCCCTGCAATGACCGCCGGCGCCCATGCTTCTTTTTCTTCTTCCCATGCTTCTGCTGCATAATTTCAGTCGTTACTACATCATAAAGAACAAAATATGCTCTTTGAAATAAAAATTTATTGAAAACTGTAACTAATATTTTTTGTGACTTTTTAAAATATTTTTTAAGCATATGGTTATTTAAGCTATCAACGCATAACGTAACAATAAACATTTATTTGCTACAATAATGTTAAAAAGCATTTTCAGCAACGTAAATAAAAATAAAGTGGGTATGAAAAACTTAGGAGAAACTGCCAGGGTTACTACAGCTCTGATTTATAACACAAGACTAGCGAGAGCACCTTCTACTCTTATCAATAATTTGGATATATTGATAACTCTTTGCAAAATATGAATGCAACATTAGTATTTTATTATTTATTATATATTTCGATACTTCAGACCTGTTATAAATGTGGTTTTATTTCCTTTTACCAGTGTTATGTAATTTTAAACTTTTTTTTTTTTTTTTTTTCAAATAAGGTTCCAGATCTACCTATTAAATTGATTGTATTCTTATTGAATATCATAAGTAATTAAAATGCATAATTTAGAAACACACGCTATTTATATATCTTATATATTTTTATTCATCTTATCTACGCCTTGTCTCTATACAAAACAAATAAACAAAAACCCTGCGTCACGCATAGATTATGTAATGTTTTCTAACATTATAAGAATGTTATTGAAATCATAATCTTTTCGTACAGTTAAAGCTGTTCTTGAAAATATATTTTCCGCGCTCAACACAAATTTTCTGACAAGATCTGAACGTCATTTCATCGCACGATGAAATCCAGTTGATGAACCAGTCCATGATGACCAGTTGATGAAACAGTCCATGATGACCAGTTGATGAAACAGTCCATGATGACCAGTTGATGAAACAGTCCATGAAGACCAGTTGATGAACCAGTGGATTCCAGTTTGATTAATCCAGTACGATGAAATGTATATTACATCGTACATTTCATCGTACGAATGTAATGACATTCACGAAGTCATTTTTTATAGGTGTATGCATGGAATCTGCAAGCATTATATTCAAGGATTTGGAATCGAATAATTTTATCGCTGTTCTATAAATGAATTAAATCTTGAATTATAATTGATTGTCGACTTTTTCCTAAACGTTTTGCCTTCAAAATCGATCAGGTTTGCTGCTCATTTCCGAAAGTTCCTTTACTTAGGAAAGAAACAGGAAAACATCATTCAGATTTCAAAAAATGTCATCTTTCAATGTTATTCTTAACAATTTCCGGCATGTATCACTTAAATATTTTCTACAAGTTTCCTCTATAATCTGAAACCCCAGTACCGTACGGCGAGTTTCGAAGGAATTGAGGCTGTTTTTTGTTGTTGTTGTTGTTGTTTTCGCATGGGTCTACAGTAAATAATAAGTTGGAAATTGTGCGTAAAGCGTGAGAAATGAGGTGCGTTCATACTATAACTAGTATTATAAATATTCATATCTTGGTGCAATAGCTGTTGCACTCTTATGCAAAAATGCATGAATACAAAGTTTATTTTATGTGCAGATTTTCATATTATAGATATTAATTTTATTTTAGGAAATTAAGTTTCAATACACTTTTACAAACAATTAATTACAATTATGTTACATTAATATTAAAATACTAGCTGACATGCCCGGCGTTGCCCGGACCCGTGATAATAACCTTAAAAATACCTAAAATCCATGTTGATTGATTTTATATATTTAAATGAAAATCTATCCTAACGAACTGAAGGACATTACTATCGTTATAGTTATTGCCTATTTAATGTCGATTTAATTTCTGACGTTATCTATATATTTAAAACGCTAAGCGATTTATTTCGACAATCCGTGAGAACAAACTACTGCATCAAATTACACCATTCTTTTTTTAAATGAAAGATATTTGCACACAGATTTGTTATCGTGCATTCGTTTGTTCGAAAATTTAATTAATTAGCCGTAATTTTCAATTAAACTTTTACTGCTGCTTATGACGTCATAAAGTCGGAAACTCCCACTGTTGCGAGGGATAGAGTTATTTTCTGAACTCTGTGGTTTGCCAATCTTTTGACATTAGCTAATATCAACTAGGTCAGGGGTTCCCAAACTTTTAGACAGGCGTACCATTAAATCGAAGTTCATACTTCCGTGTACCACCAGGCAACAAACATAAAGCTAATATAAAAAACACTGCAAAAACAGAACCTGTCTAAAACGTTATATTTCCTAGGTCTTTTATGATTCCGCCTAAGCAGGTTTAACTGTACTTCAAAAATCATGATTACATTACTAAATTGGTACTTAGATTGACTGCTTTATATTTACATTCAAATAAAAAGAATTATTATCATCATTACATTTTAATATTACATACCATATCAAAATACCGTGTTTTGGTTGAAAAACAACCACAATACTTATGGCATATTGGCCTACTGATTCATACATAGTAGCTTTATTGCAGTAATTCTCTAGTATTGTTAATGAGAAAAGTAAGCTCGATCTTTCAAGCACAGATTCCTCATGTCTGGTTCAATATTAGTTAGCTGTAGTCGTAAGCCAGATTCGATGTTCTTTCCTGTATTTGTTTTTCATATGAAGAATTGAAAAAAAAGTACATTCACATAACTATACTGTTCTAAAATCTAGTAACAAAAAAGAATTTTCTGGGTGATAATTTTGATTTGATAATAATATTCTGTATTTCATTTCACATACCAGTATCAGAATTTTGCGTACCATTAGCCAGAGCTTCGCGTACCAGTACTGGTACGCGTACCACAGTTTGAGAAGCCCTGAACTAGGTAATATTTTAACATTGTAATATTAAATCTTAAAAAACTTACTTAAAATTAGCTAAAATATAATCATAATAAAATATCTAAACATAAACATATCAATATGAATAACAAATCTCACGTAAAATATTGCAATTTAAATTATTCCAATTGAAAGAAGATTTGGAGAGTTATCCCTGACGCCCAGCTAACATAAAAGTACCAATTTTATTTTACTTATTTACACACATATTCAATTTTATTATAAATCAACAGGTTGCCATACAAAGCAAAAATCGTCATTTAGGCGCCAAAAATTAACCCCAGTTACAGCACCTAGAATACATTATGTTTATGGAATGACATACATGTGTATATATATATATATATATATACTTCACTCGCGCCCAGCTAACCGAAAAGTACCCCAAATTATTCGCCAAACTGTAGCGCCCAATATTCAAACAGAAGAATGTTGCCATTAAATCTCAAACATAAAAATAATAATAAAATAATAATTAGGAAAAGCCCCATTTACTAAAGTATCATTTATCAGTAACTTTAAACAATAAAATTTACAATATATTAATGAAAACAGAATAAAAAATAATCTTGGATATTTATTTATTTATATTATTTCTCTTAATTATCCCTTTTGACTGTTGTATAAATGTTTGTGACGTCAGTTGAATTTTATCGATTGTACGAAACTACGAATCACAACATTTTTTTCAATGCTTTTTCTATTTTAATATCATGGTTTCGAAGATGTAATTTTTATTTTAATTAATGTAATAACTAATAAATTAGTAAAACATCATTATAAATACATTTAACGCCGAATTAAAAATTACTTGATGAGAACTTTTAGGCCGATTTTTTTAATTTGCAAGTTAAATTTCGGTGAAAATATTTATCCGCGTATTTTATAAGGGAATAATAATTCATATTTATTGTGAAGTCACCGGAATATTGTACATTAGGTTTCTTTTATCATTATGCATTATAACTTTGTTGATGCCATTTTTTCGTTACAATTAAATACAAAATATATTTTTATTTGTAACATGGTGTTTAAGCATAAAAGTAACTGATACAAGGTACGTGTGAAAAGTTTGCGCCGGAGAAAATGACGTTATGCTCAGCTTGAAATGCATTTTAACATTGATAAAACTAAAAAGAAAAATTAATTGTGTCAAAACATGACATAATTTTAACTGATTTTTCAATTTTTAATTTTAAAGGTCAGAATTTAAGCCTTTATTGGTTGCTTCATCTTGATTGCATACCTTGATTACATGTTAACAATTACTTTTTTTTTTTTTAAGTTATAGGTAAGAAGATTTCATTTTTTATAAAAAAATTCACAAAAGTAAAGAATTTCAGGAAAATTAAAATTATTAAAAATAGTGTTATGGGAAAAAAACTTGAAATAATGATTGTATTTGTAGCTAGAATAAATAATGTAAGGCTAATATTTTATAGGAATTATTTTGGTAGGTTTGTTATAAGTTCATGTAACAGTTCCTTATTAGTGGCAAAGTCCTATTTCTTCCACTGTGAATTTCTCTTTCGATGTCAAAAAATGATAGTCTACTTTTGGATGTCAGCCAAAACACAGTGGCAATTTTTAGAAATGTATAACGGTTGTGGCAACAAACGGCCCTATCGCTTTAGCTTTCATCGCGCTTACATCACTTCTAAATACTACAAATTTCAATTTTTTACTACATTTTACTAGATTTTACAATTTTAGTTCTTACATCATATATTAGAAAAAAAATAGCTTTTGATTGAAATTTATTTGACAATTGCCGCTTAATTTAACGATTTTTTAAATAGTTTTCAAGCATGAAATATTTTTCAATTCCATCTCAACAATGATCATCAGTTTGCTTTAATAATGTAACATAGTCCCTGGGAAAGTTGTCCCAATTGAAAATAGATTTTCCTAACCATCATAAAAACTGAAAAAGAAAAATAATAAAAAACCCTGATAAATCATAAGATCAGATTATCCAAAAGAAAGAGCATTTTGGCGCTAAACTAAAATCTGTCAAGAAAAAAAACTACTTATAGGTTATGATTAACATAAAATTGATATTTCCCCTGATAAATCATAAGATCAGATTATTCAAAAGAAAGAGCATTTTGGCGCTAAACTGAAATCTGTCAAGAAAAAAAATTATTTATAGTTTATGATTAACATAAAATTGATATTTCCCCTGATAAATCATAAGATCAGATTATCCAAAAGAAAGAGCATTTTAGCGCTAAACTAAAATCAGTCAAGAAAAAAAACTATTTATAGTTTATGATTAACATAAAATTGATATTTCCCCTGATAAATCATAAGATCAGATTATCCAAAAGAAAGAGCATTTTAGCGCTAAACGAAAATCTGTCAAGAAAAAAAACTATTTATAGTTTATGATTAACATAAAATTGATATGCTGAATTCGTTGATGTATATGTTACATCAAAATATTCTAGGAACTGTATTTTATTATTTTTTTAAAGATCCATTGGATATTTACTGCATAAGAAGGAAAAGATCCCCGACTATGATGGAAAAGGAATAATCATCCTGATTATGTAAAGGAACCGAAGAAACCATACAAATAAATTACACTTGAAAATATTAAAAATCTCCCTTATCTGCAGATTGATTTATTATTGTAAAAAAAAAAAATTCTTCATCTTTACATAGAAATTTAGCTTAAAACAATGGATGCGTTTCAGAAGATATGGATTTGAAATGAACAATGATTAAAGAAGATATTTTAAAATTTTTAATTTAAACATTTTAAAACTTTTTTTAACGTCGAATTTTGACGGTGCCTTTGGTGAGATGCAATGCACATGCGCATAGGAGCTCATTCGGTTGCATTATCACAGGGGGAGAGGGGGGGATGTGTTCTTTATTTACTATGTTCTTTTATTGACTGAATATGAGATGAACGTGGGAATATACTATTCGTATGATACTTCATAGGTCCAGGAAATTTTCTTTGTTGCCGTGGGGAATATGGCGGTAATGTCAAATTGATTTGCATTACACAGTTGTTTACGGATTGTTTGTTTGGAGTTTGCTTCGGAAATAGTACTGTAATTCACTAGGGGAAAAACATTTAAAATTAAATATTTGAAAGACTGTTTCATATGCACCCCTTCTTATGGAATAAAGAAGCTTATTTAACTAATATTGTTATTGTAATTTTTTTCCGTCAAGTTTTGACGGGTTCCATCTAGTGATATATTACACTTTTAATTCTGACCAAAAGTTCCTAGAGAAACCTAAATAATATAAAGCGCTCCCCCACCTTTCCTCTTTTAAACTCAAAATAATATACAGTATTGCCCAATTTATTAGTCCCATTCGAAAACATTTTCCAAAACCTTATTTCTAAGATGATTATATTAAAATTACATAAAAATCATGCACTCGTAGCATCATAATTCACATTTATATTTTAACAGAATAGTAAGGCTACTATAATTTATGACTCATTCTGCCAGTATACGTCAGGACACATGGCCGTTATCATTATCTTTTTACGCGTGAGGATTTCGCCATGGTACTCCATTGTGAAATTTGGTAATTTTCGAAATTCAATATTTGAAAAACAGCATAATCATTAGATTTTAAATTTATGTCATGAAAAATACAATTTTTTACCTTTCTAACGCAGTTTGTCTAACAATTTTCCGACAAATACTTTTCGAGCTATTAATTTTTTCAGCAACTACAAATGTTTCATTTTCCGACATTAATCTGTGGCAACGATTATCAAAAATCCCAGTCGTCAGCAACGCATAGCTTTTTATTAAAGAGGATGCGCAAATATCCAATACAAGACAATGTAAAAAAAAAAAATCATCATTATTATTTCAGTGAAATGAATTATATCGTCTGTTATTAAGATATGATTAATTTCCGTAATAAAATAAGTACATTTTAAGATAGCAACATTTTATCTTTTGTTTGCATTTACTAAAAATTCCAATGGGAAACTTAAGCCTAGATTTGAAAATTTCAGAGCTTGAAATCCATATTTAGATTCTTTTCCCATTTAATATCTATTTCTCCGGAAACATATATCCAAACAACTGTCGGTAGATTATATGATTGCTATAATTAAACAATTTTAGTATACAAATTCGGTTTTTAAATTCAGTAATACGGAAATAATATGACTCTATCTTAAACATGACGCTAATCACCATGACCACCTGGTATCATTAGCTATGATGGGATGTCATTGAATTAATTACGTATGATACGAAAAAGTAGAATGAAGAAAACTTTTATTAATATCTTTTTAAGTTTTGATTCGATTTTCATAAAATTTGAAATGACTCCACAAAATTCTGCATCGATTACACCCAGAGAAAAGTTTTGTTGAATCAACAAAACTTTGGTTGGGCCAACAAAACTTTCCGTTTAAATATGGGTCAATGGAAATTTTGTTTGAGTCAACAAGAAAAATATTGTTGATTTTTTTTGCAGTTCCAACAAAAAATTTTGTATCATCAATAAAAAAATCTTTTGTTAATTCAAGTAAAAATGGTTCAATTTTACTTGAATTAACAAAATTCTTTTGTTGAAAGTTTTCTCAAAATAAATATAATTATCTGTTACTTTAAGAGTTCTTTTCAGTTTCAGCAACAAAAACTTTTGTTTAAAGAACAATTGTTTTGTGTAATTTTAAGAATTTTCTTCGTTTTAACAACAAAAGATTTTTGTTACAGGAACAATTATAATATTTACTTTAAAATTATTTTTTGTATTAGAACCAATCTAAACTTAACTATTTTTTGATTCATTTTCAGCAGTGAATTACGCTTGTAATCTTTGAATAATAACAAATTAATTTTTATTCTGCTTTTTTTCAAGCGTAAAGCAACAGATTGAAAAACGTCCCAAGCCGGGACTCGATCCCGGGTCCTCAGAACAGCGTTCTGAGGCTTTACCACTGAGCTACAAGGAACGATCCAAACTCGAAATTTCTCACTCTTATATATGTCGGACCGGCTGCAACCGCAGCACAAGATGGAAATATCATGAGCACAGGGCCCTCTTAAGACATAAAAGTTTGGGAAGCCCGACGTCACTCTGGGGTCCCCCTCTGCCAATTGCTTTGTTATTTACTAAATCCATTTTTGGAATGCTGCAACAATTTGAAATTTTACCATCAAAATTTCGAGTACACAACAATTTAGAAAGAGCCGAGCTTCTTAAATAAAAATTTCGTAAGGAAAAAGTGCATTTTTCACCCTGATTATTATTATTATTTTTTTTTTTTTGTAAAAAGTTATTCTGAAAAATAAATTTGTTGGTACTTTTGTATTTATTTGGGTAAGCACTGGCTTCCCGGTTCTATTCGGTAAACAGGCCCTGCATGAACATGCAAATTTCTGAGGCAAACATGAGATAAAAATACAAAGCCCAGCATATGGCAACATATAATTCATTTTTAATTCATTTTCAGCAGCGAATTACGCCTGTAAAAAGCAGTATAAAAATTCACTGATTATTATTCAAGGATTACAGGCAAAATTCACTACAGAAAATTAATTAAAAATTAACTGTGTTGCCGTATGCTGGGGCCTCAGAGCGCTATTCTGTGGACCCGGGTACGATTCTCTCCTTGGGATATTTTTCACTCTGTCTGTTTACGCTTGAGAAAAAGCAGGATAAAAATTCACTGGTTATTATTTAAGAATTACAGGTGTAAATCACTGCTGAAAATGAATTAAAAATTAATCCGTGCATTAGTTCTTGAAATTTATTTATAGTCAAAATCATGAAAAAAGTAGCATAGCGGCGCCACCTGTTTGGCTATTTACACCAAAACGTAATCAGCTTCTATTTATGTCAAGGTCTAACTCAATCTGTAGTTTCATGTAAATCAGTGCATTATTTCTTGAGAAATCAGGAATCTATTTCAGAAATCGCGAAAATTGCAACATAGCAGCGCCACCTATTGCCCTATTTACGCCAAAAACTAATCAGCACCAATTTATATCAGGAAGTAACTAAATATAAAGTTTTATTAAATTCTGTGCATTAGTTCTTGAAATAGAGCGCCCACAAAATTTTTGTCATATACAGACAGACAGAGTCATAGACAGTCATTTTCTAAAAACAGTCAAATTGTGTTCAGGACCTTCTAAAATCCGTCGAAAACCAGAAGTTGAAAATTTTCATGACTCCAATACTTTCTTCTTGTAAAGATAGAAGAAAGTAATAAATGGGATACGGGGATTTTTAAAACTATCTTGGTCCGTGCCAATTAAAAAAGTTTTAATTAAACACAAATTATGTTAATCCTTTAATTATATAGCTATATAAGTCAAATAAACCAAGTTACGTGAGAGAGTTATGGCTGCTACACAATAATTTAAATTTTGTATAAATTACAAATTTAAATTACAAAATTATGGTAAAATTAAAAAAAAAACAGATTTTATTAACTCAAGTAAAATTGATGAAATTTTGTTAAAATTTTGTAAGAGTGTTAACAATATTTTTTTGTCAATGCAACAAAACCAAATTTGTACTTCAACTAAAAATTTGGCTTGAAACAACCAAAATGTCTCAACAAAACATGTTTTATTGTTTTAATCAATTCTTTTTTCTGGGTGTATATATATTAAATTTGAAACCATTCGGTCGGGTAGTTTTGCGCTGCTATATGCGGGCAGACGGATAGACGGACGGACCAGACGACGACCGTAGGTGCTACGTATTTATATAATTACGAACGCGCCTAAAAAGGACAAAAAGAAGAGCTTTGGGAATTCAAAAGCTTTCTTTAAATGCTGGATATTAATTATTAGGGGTACTGGTACTGTATTTTCGTTTTCAACCGTAATTTTTTACCCTCTTTCTGAATGACTTCTCATATAGTACTAGTACCAGTGCTATGACGAATCTCCTTGTGCACTCCCCCCCCCCCCACCTCACGGTCCTCATCGTAAGGAAATCCTGCTTACGCCTCTCTACAGAGCTGTACAAAAGTATTTAAATGGATGGTAATTGTTGTAATTTAGTTTTCAACTGTGTTATACGTTTTTTAAATCACTTATTTAGATATCTCAATCTCGCTTAGACATGTGAAAAGACTAAGTTTCGTTGCAACACTCTGGTAGTAGTGTTCGAAAGTGTTTCATTATTTAAGCGTGACGCCGAGTTTTTTTTTTCTTTATTCTCTTTTCCACTTTTTTTGATTTTGTTAAATTACTGTTTGCTTTTCATTTTTATTTAGAGTTTATTGTACATGGAAATTGTATCTACAAGGTAAGTGTGGATGCAGCCACAAACGGATGTGTGAAAGATATTCCCAAATTTGAAGATAAGGCTGAAAGGTGTAGGTAAGTATCATTAATGTCTAGTTATCCTGCACATAAGTAACATGTAAATCTGCAGATCAGGGGCCTCACACCCAAAATAAAGCTTTGTTGAATCAACGAAAATTTGGTTGACCCAACAAAACTTTTCGTTTAAATATGGGTCAATGGAAATTTTGTTTGAATCAACAAAAAAAATATTGTTGATTTTTTTTTTTTTGCAATTCAAAAATAAATTTTTTATCGTCAGCAAAAAAATGTTTTGTTAATTCAAGTAAAATGGTTCAATTTTACTTGAATTAACAAAATTCTTTTTTTTTTAAATAGATATATGCTATATGTTATTTTAACAATCTACTTTCTTTTTTCAACAAAATATATTTTGTTTGTTTAAATAATAAAATATGTTATATTACGAACTTGTTTTGTTTATACTACAAAAATTTTTGTTAAATGAACCAATCTAAATATGCAATTCTAACTATTTTTTAACTCACTTTCAGCAGTGAACTACGACTGTAAACCTTGAATAATAACAAGTGAATTTTTATCCTGCTTTTTTTTCAAGCGCAAACCGAGAGAGTGAAAATTGCTCAAACCGGGAGTTGATCCCGGGTCCTCAGAACAGCGTTCTGAAGCTCTACCACTGAGCTACGTGGAACGATATCTGATTTTGTCATTTCTCACTCTTATATATGTCGGAACGGTGCAATCGCAGCACAAGAGGAAAATGTCATCGGGAGCACGCAAAATTTCTGCAGCCATGACACGACAATACAAAGCCCAGCATACGGCAACACATAGTTAATTTTTAATTCATTTTCAGCAGTGAATTACACCTGCAAAAAAGCAGGAATAAAATTCAGTGGTTATTATTCAAAGATTATAGGCGTAATTCACTGGTGAAAATGAGATAGATCTAAATCGCGAAAAATGCAACATAGCAGCGCCACCTGTTGCGCGATTTACACCAAAAACTAATCAGCAAATATTTATATCAGGAAGTAACTGAATATAAAGTTTTATTAAAACTCCGTGCATTAGTTCTTGAGATAGAGCGCCCACAAAATTTTTGTCACATACAGACAGATAGAGTCATTGACAGTCATTTTCTAAAAATAGTCAAATCGTGTTCAGGACCTTCTAAAATCCGTCGGAAACTGGAAGTCGAAAATTTTCATGATTCCAATACTTTCTTCTTGCAAAGATAGAAGAAAGTATTAAATCGGACAGAGGGATTTTTAAAACTACCTTGGTCCGTCCCAATGAAAAAAAGTTTTAATTATCCAAAAATTATGTTAATCCTTTAATTATATAGCTATATAAGTCAAATAAATCGAGTTACGTGAAAGAGTTATGGTTACTACACAACAATTAAAATTTTGAAAAAACAGCAAAATTTTGCTGGAATTACAAAATTATTGTAAAACTAAAAAAAACAGATTTTGTTAATTCAAGTAAAATTGGTGAAATTTTGTTAAAATTTTGTAAGAGTGTTAACAATATTTTTTTGTCCAAGCAACAAAACCAATTTTTTTTACTTCATTTAAAAATTTTGCTAAACCAACCAAAATGAACAACTCAACAAAACATGTTTTGTTGTTTTAATCAATTCCTTTTTCTGAGTGCACCGTTACAATAGCAAATCAAATTTTTATTATATATTACTTTACATAACATCTACTGTCCTAGAATCCCAAATTAATTTTTTTTAATGTTATTCATATTTATGAACAGATCGAATTTCTCAAACATTCAGAAAAGAAAACTTTTAAGAACTTTCAAATTGTGTTACACACAAACATTAAACATGAAAAAATGTTTTTGGCTTCTAACTACTTATTCTTGTTGGCAGATAAAAATTTAGGTTACGATATATCCTAAAATCACCCAACACAAGAAAAACCAGGCGTGTACATAGTCCATCAGCATATATATAATTAACATAAGCAAAAAATAGTCGTAAAGATTTAAGCCTCTCTAGGTGAAGCTAGTTAGAAGTATAGTTAATAATAAAATACAAATAATGATTAATTAAACATAATTCCCAATAAATAAAAATGCGATTAGTACGGTGGTCTGTAAGTTGTGAAATTAGTTCGCCGCTCGCCTTAAAAGTGTTAGAATTGATAATTCCTTTTAAAAAGCATCTTTAACATTCTCGACGCTGATATGCTAATAGAACTATATCTAAATGAAAGCATCACAAGCATGCTAATTGATACGACATTAAAATTACAACATAAATCGTTTATTTACAATTAAACACATACTTACACATTCATAAGAAAATAAAATAAAAAAGCACTAATTAATTATTCAAACTTGCTACTACCTGTAGCATAAGTAAATATTGGGAAGAGTTTACACATATTAAAGTTTACTCTTACAAAAAAGTTATTCATTGTGCTATATTATTCCATTTTACTATTAATGATTGGAATTATTTTTTACGAATATTATTATTAAAATAATTATACAGAGATCCTGAGAAGAATTCCCAGCCCTGCAGAATATATATTTAGAAAATCTGATACATAAGCACCATTGAACTTATTAAAAGAATACAGTTGTAGTATATAACTGTATCTACAACGGGTAAAATCTTGTAGATACAGTTGGCTGGACACTTTCCTGAGTCATTTGAAGAACAAGTCGTTATTCCAATTTTTACTAACATGAAGAAGTCGTTATTCCAAGTGCCACCAAATCTTGATACACAATTATAAAAAAAAATATCAAGTTAATCGTATTCATGAGGTCAATACCTCGGAAAATCGAAGCAGCAAAATATCTGCTCTTCAAAATTGAACACAGAACATTTTGCCCAAAATTAGTTTAAGACTTGTTAGTCAAGGTAGTTTTTTTATCCTTAAATTCTGAGCAATTGCTGCATGAAATGTTTTGTAGAAAACTTATTGAGAATCTCAATTGAATCTGAATGAATCTGAAAGAAAGTAGATGATTTTTTATTTCTTCTTAAAAAATTGGACTACGCTCCTTAATTTTATTGTTTCTACACATAATTTAAGTGGCCAGTTCTTTATGAATGGATTCTCTCGCTATTCGCTGGAGCAAACCACAGATTCCAACCACTCACTAGCTGACACAATAATCATTTAAATACTGGAACCTCACACATAAGTTGCATGGCGGTCTATCATAAATAATTTAAATTGCTGACATAAATAACTGCTGACAGACTTGCTGGGTAGAGCAGAGCAATAAAAATGTTTATTGCTGTAATTGGTTTCCTGTTTGCTGAAATATATATATACATAAAAATTACAATTATTATAATTTTAATAACACTTAAAAATAATAAATTCTTCATTGTCTTTTTTGTTTATATACGTCTTGGTATCTTATTTTTAATCAGCAGATTATTCTGAGAAAAATTGAGTCTAATTTTTTGTGAAGTCTTTCATATACATAAAGTCCATCATTTATGCAAATAAAATGATGAAGCTAAAAGTTTACATCAATCTCCATTGCCAATTGATTATTTTAGTAAACGCAATTTGGCGCTGTAAAGTAATTTTTGCAACAGTATTTTAATAATATCCGCATTCAATTTGAAAAGAATCGAAGTACAAACAACATGCAAATAATAAAAGTGCCACATGGTAGTAGGGGCATCGAATTCGAGTGCATTTCCTATTATTGACGGAAATTGTTGCAGGGGCGTTTTCAACTGTGTTATGCGCTTCCTAACTGAACTTAACCCATTCGTTGCCAACCACGAGTATACTCGTGGTTGTCAACATTCAAAATAAAAGTGTATGATAAAAAAAAAAAAACCTGCCTAGCCACCACTATTTTAATACGTTAAAAAATACTTTATTTAATAACAAAAACTTTGCCATTAAAGTTGCCAAATAATATCTTTTAGAATTTTTGGTTGGAAACGAATTTCAGTAAAAATATCGAAGACTCCGCCCACATAGTTTTGGTAGTTAATGAGTTAATTTAGTATGCTAAAATAATCTGCAGATACTATACTGTGCTTTACAGGAAAATTCGAATACTTTTCTGACTATTGATGATAATTTCTGAAATTAGGTTTTCAAATGTGTTATGCGTTTTCCAAATTGTTTACATAGATATCGTGTTTAATCTTATTGAACGGGGATGTTTTGTTACACTTTTCTGAATGTGGAAAGTGTTTTACAATCTATCTTGACACATGATTTTTCTTTCATGTTTGCATTTAATTATATCGTTTATATGTATTATTTTGAGTGTAGAAATTGGGCTCCTGGGCCTATGTCCTATCCTTCCCTAAATTGCTGTTTCATTCGGGCATATTTTTGCTCTTAACACCATGTGGCACTTTTTTCATTTGCACGTTGTTTGTACACATAGTATTTCTTAGTTTTCTTGTCTTCTAATTATCCGATTATTATGCAACTTTCCCCTTTGTACCTGTAATCATTTCCCCTCAAATTCGTACTAGTTGACATCTTCTACAGTAGATCCTTTTTTGTTATCTCACTAGTATCTGGCCTCCCCCTTTATTTTAGTTCCTATCTTCCCCACTACAGTGTACTCTCTTTCCTTCTTGCGCTTTTTATTACTTAAAAAAAAAAAAACATTTGGCTTTTTATAACAGTTGGTTCTTTAGAACATAGAATAAACATTATATCTGTATGAGTAAACATTAGTTCTGTATGAGTAAACATTAGCTCTGTATGAGTAAATTTTATCTCTGTATGAGTAAACATTATCTCTGCATGAGTAAACATTATTTTATGTTTACTGTTTGTTGTAAGAACCAACTGTGAAGTCAAATGTTTAAAAAATAAAAAATAAAAAGTGCGCGAAAGAAAGACAGTGCCTTCTAGTGGGGAAGATGAGAACTAAAATAAAGGTGTATCGAAAATATGCATGGTCAAGAATGTAAGATATGCAAAGAACTAGCAAAAGAAGGCCAGATACTAGTAAGATAATAAAAAGGGAAGGAAGAGCGCCCACTACTGGAAAATGATTACGGGTACAAAGGTGAAACGTGCATAATAATCGCATAATTAGAATATAAGAAAACTAAGAAATACTTATGTGTACAAATAACAGAAGTGCAACGTGGTGGTGGGGGCAAACATTTGCTAAAGCTTAGAAAAGTTGTCCGAATGAAAAAGAAATTTATGGAAACATAGGGCACAGGCCCAGGAGCTTAAAAAGGTAAAACTCAGAACAGAAAAACTGTAAAGGGGGAAAGAGCGGTAAATTTGAAGATGAAGGGCAAAATGCTTACAGGACCCATGAACAATATAAAAATTTTAATTTTGTAACTTTTAAAAAATAACTATTGTGACAAAAATGAATTTCTATATGATGAAAAACAACATTTGGAATATTTTTGCATTTGGAACTATACCTCTAGAAATTAGCTATTGGACAACGATAAAAAGGAACACACTGAATAGTCAAATTAAGTAGCTTCCTTTTATTTCATTCAGTTAAAAATTGCTTGTTTTTCATTTCAGGATGTTAATCGAATCCAGGAAATGCGTCCTAGGTGTTATAACAAGAAGATGTGGCCAAGAAGCCAGTGAAGTTGCTGATGAAATGAGTCCTAAACTCGAAGACAACGGATGTTCAGAATAAAAAAGTGCAGCCAAATAAAAATTTATTGTTCATTTAAAATAAATTTGATTTTCCGAAAAATAGGTTTCCTTATTTATTTAAAAACAGCACGGGGAGATAGTGTTATTTATTTTTTAATCACCAAAGATACTTTATGTTTTTGAATTTATACAGAAAATAAAAAAGATGTGACAAAGTTTGAGAGAGAAAAGTTTATAATGAGCACACTGTTACAAACAACTTTTGTATAGAAAACAAGGATCACAATCCATTTATTCAGTCACAAATACAGCATGTCTCACTAAAATCCAAAGGCAGATTTTTGTTTATAACTTTAACAATAATGAAACTATTTTAACGAAAATTGCAACACAATTACCTTGTTTTGTGCGCAATACTATGACTGGTATTGGAAATGCACAACAATTTGATCAGTAATACTGTATCGTGTGGCAGCTACATTCCAAAATGTGGAGTGTCTAGTTTAGTGCTATTTCGATGTGTGTGGTGGTCACTATCGCTACTTCTCGGAATATTGTTAAATTTCACACAAAACAAAGTATGTCTGTTTCAAATTCCATCAAATTATATTCGTTATTGTTAAAGTAATAGACTACATACAATTTGGATTGGGACGGGACACCCTGTATTTTTGATTCAACAAATCAATTACAAAACTTGTTTTCTATGCAAAAACAGTTTGTTATATTGTGCTCTACCAAATCTTATCTTTTTTCCCCAAACGTTTTTTCCTTAAAAAAAACTAGTCGGATCTGTCAATCCCAAAACTTTCTTCTATCTCACGCAGGTTTCGCATACACTAAAAAAAATCAGCACCAATTTATATCAAGGTCTAACTGAAACTCAAGTTTTATTAAATTCAGTGCATTATTTCTTGAGATATGACTTTGACTATCGCTAAAATCGTGTAAATCTTGAATTATGCTGCATAGCAGCGCCACCTGCTGGGCGATTTTTACCAAAAACTAATCAGCACCAATTTATATCAGGGACTAACTCAATATAAAGTTTTATTAAATTCTGAGCATTAGTTCTTGAGATAGAGCGCCCACAAAATTTTTGTCACATACAGACAGACATTTTCTAAAAATAGTCAAATCGTGTTCAGGACCTTCTAAAACGTATAAATCCGTCGAAAATTTTCATGAATCCAATACTTTCTTCTTGTAAAGATTGAAGAAAGTAAAAAGACTTAGCAGGAAAAGTTTTTATTATTCTTAGGTATTTTGAATAAAAGGCTTTTATTTATTCAAAAATATTAATCGAAATATAATGTAATCACTCTATTCTAAAAAAGTAAATAAATCTGCTGCTGCCGTAATTTCATTTATTGTGACCTTTTCACTTTCTCGATTAATAATGTAAAAACTATTTCATATAAAACATAATAAATAGTTGTTTTATAGAGCAATCCGAATCCTAATCCTAATCTACCCTATATATATAAAATCCTAATGAAACGAATTTGTGAAACGATTTTATGAAACGAATTTATGAAACGATTTTATGAAACGACTGATTAAACGACTGATTATGTTTCAAGGCTATTTTTATTAAAATATTAAACGCTTGATGGTGAAATTAATACCAATTGTTCATAAAAATCCGCGGATGTCAAAACTGGTAATAGAATTTTGAAATTGGAATTAGTTTTCGAGATATTAATTTTTTTCTAATTTTAATGACATTTCTGTAATGATGGCAACTAATTACTCAGTTTTTTTGTGCCAAAAAGGAAAAAATTGAAAAGGATCCCGATAGGGATTATTGAATTCTTTTTATTCGTCATTTTCAAATTGAAATTGAATTTATCTTTTATTTCAATCGATAATGAAGACAAGATTGTGATTAAATTATGTTTTTCAGCAAAATTTGAAAAAAAAAATCACATTTCTATCGTCAGGATTCAATCTTCTGTTATCATTTAATTTAATTTATAAACTGAAAATATTTTGAATAAATTGGTCCAAATGACGTCATTTAGGTACACGCAAAAGAAAGGGAGGAAAAGGAATTAATAGTAATTATTATTTATTGATATCATTTTGTTATTTTTTTGTAAAATTTAACTAAACGAATTTATAAAATCATTAATTCGGATATTTGAAACTAATATATAAAATAATAATTGCCCTACTGAACGGAAGAATAAAATAACCTGCTTGGTTTTCTATCCTGCTTGGTTTTTTCCGCCAAGCTTTTTAAAAAAGCGTCAAGACCCCTATAATAGAAAAGCACCAAAAGTTCATTGGGTTTATTTTCAAAACTTTTGGCAACAAATCTATGTATATTAACGAATCTATCCCTTTTTGAAGCTCGAATTACGCCAAACCTAAAAGCAAAGGATCCTATAATGGAAAAGTACCCGATTTTCTTATGGACAATATTCAAGTGACAGAACATGGTGTAAAATTACCGCGGATAGCAAATTTGTTTAAATATCTCATCAATTGATACCGAATAAATGCAGGCATGCATGCACAAAATATTTAATTAATTTTGTATGATAAATAATTATTAGAAAATTCGTATATACATATTAATTAAAAAAAATAATTTACATATTTAAAATAACATGAAAATATGCATGATGGTGCACTAAAATAGAGAGAAAATTAAAACCTGTTACTGAAAATGTCTATAACATAGTACTTTTCAATACCGTGGTTCTTAATGTTATTCACAAGCAGATGGAATTTTTCTCATCCTTAAACGCAAAGGAAGAATAGAATAGAGATTGTTGTTATAAAAGTCCGAGAGGTAGTCACAATTTAAACCTAACCATTTTATACAAGCTGGTTTTCAAGTAGTAATTGATTTTACTTATCAATCCCGAAAACAGTCGTCAGTTGTCGCAACAGCTGTGTATGAGGCCATGATAATCGAAAAATGTCCCATTAAAATGTTAAAAGCATGGCAACCCAATTACAGATTTACCAATATTTTTAAAATAAAGCACGCTGTCATGTTTTTAGAGGCCTCGAAGTCTGAGCGGGGGTTGGCGAGCGTAGTTCGCAGGGGGTAGGCCCCCTAGTAATATTATAAATCTGATTGTGTGCAAATGTTAGGCTGAAGCCAGCGTCAAAATGGAGCATTTAATGATCCTGTATTTTTGAATATAGATTGATTATAACCCTCAAATTAACATAGGCTGGTTTTTGTTTATTTTATTCAAATATTTTTCTTAATAATTCAAAATTTCGTTATTTTCATAGAGAATAAATGGACATTTTTTCGTATAATATTTTAAAATGGTTAAATTTACTTTACCGTTGCTAATACTTTATCGTTGCCAAAACTAATTTAAAACCCAGAATAATAATTTTTACTCAACAATTTAGTTTCACTTGAAAAAATTTTCACGTGAAAAATGAAAATGAAATAAAAAAAATTAAAGAATTAAAAAGAATATTAAATAATATTAGTAGAAATAAAACGTACTTTTTTTAGTTTTTGATAATAATACAAGGTTTCAATATGCGTAACCATAGGAAACAGGCAAATATGACGTCATACATCGCGAATAAAGTGGATAGGCTTTGATTGGTGAAATAAAATGATCTTGGGTTTTTTCTTCACTTTTTTTTTTCTTTTGTATGGTAAAATTACAGCGCCTAGAATGCAGTAAAATACTTGGCGTTTTATCGTCTGCGCACGGCTAATATAACTACATAGATTAACATACAAGATAGGACACTCTCATAGAGCGTAATTGTAACGCGATGACGATCGCAGCGCCTGTAGTGACAATGGGGAAGAAACTTCTCAAACACGGAATATTTCTGCTTTTGAACGTCTATCTTTCTATGATCTTTCATTTTTCAAACATGACATGTTTACATTTTCAACTTTGTAGAAAAAGCGAAAAATGAAAGCTTTGAATTCCGATTTGTATGCAGACAAGATTTTGCCTGACATATTTTAACTTGTTTAAAAATACAAAAAAGTTTAAAAAAGAAATGTTGTTTCAAGAATAATAAAAGAGAGATTAAAAATGAAGTTGTTTAAAAGAATCGTAAACCATGCCGCAATGGTCAGTTTGGAGAGAATCGTCTGTGTCGAAGAGAAAAGTATAGATATTAAAAATATAGAGCATCAACAGATTTCATATACATAGGTAAATTTCGAAAGCTTCGTGGTTGCTCCCCCTTATCACTAGTGACGCTACCATTGCTGTCGTTACAGATTTTGCCGTAACTGTCCTATCTTGTATGTTAATCTATGATATAACTATACCGTATTTTTTATTTAAATTTTAAAAAAGTAAAAAAGAATTTTCAAAAGAAAATGGTTAGCAAATGTCAATAATATGCTCCGCAAAATTATCTATGTCGAAAATGATGTCATGGATAGCGAGAAATCGCTATTTTTATTCTTAAAACTAAAAGAAATAACTCAAAAAAATGACAAATGTTAATAGTTCCATTTTTGTTGATAAAACACAAGATTTAATATTATTTCGTTAAAGTAACATAATTTCCCCTATGCCAGTATTGAAATTAATTGCCTGGAAAAGAAAATTATTAAGAATTATGTCATTAAAATGGAATTTCTCTGGAGAAAAAGAGACGTCATATTTGAAATAAAACGCGAATTTTCCAATATGTTTTAAAATGAGTGTGAATCAATTCCTTACATTAATAATACAAGGATCAGTAAGTATAAAAAGTAGATGAATTTCACGCCATATTTATAACAAAAAATTTAAATGTTTTTTTTTTTTTTTTTTTTTTTTTTTTTTTTTTTTTTAAATCTATACTGATTATTAAGCATGAGTATCCGTTATATATAGATAAGAGTTTTCTGTTAAAAATCACATCATAATTTTAAGAAAAGGAAAATGAACACGAATCTATTTTATTAAAATCTGACCGTGTGTTTGTATTTCGCAACTACTCATAGACTATCGAACGCAACGCGATTTACTTAATACCGGTTAACATTGATCCGAGGACGTCACACAAACTCTCAGAATTAAAAAAATTAAATTAGATGCCAAGATTTATATATTATTATTATTATTATTATTATTATTATTATTATTATTATTATTATTATTTGTAAGTTTTAACGAAGTTTCTCTAAAAACGGAAAGTAAATTACTCCATATTTGTGTATAAAAAAGGAGAAATAAAACAGATCAGTATATTTTTTACACCATTTTCTCATTATAACTGAAAAACAGAATTTATTTTCACTTTGAATAGATGGTGAAAACAAAATTTTGATTTCAGTAAATTATCCAAAAAATTAAAACATATTTTCACATATTCAAACTTCATTAATCAATTTATTCTGGAGAACAAAAATTGTCTGTCAACATACTGTCATTTAGAAAACAAGATTTGTTTTAGCTATACATTAAACCAAGGAGGTAGAATTAAATTTAAAGAAAAAGCATATACTATTTCCAATTATTGTTTTTTTTTTTTTTTTTTTTTTTTGAAGGATGGCTGTTAAAACGTTTCACAAAGGCGTTAAAAGTAAAATTGTCTATCAGGTAAAATTGACATTTGTTTTTACCCAATTCGTCTATTTCCACAATTTTATTTGACCCTCCTTTTTGCATTGGTTGCAATTTCATTTTCGCGATTATTTGGCACAAAATTTCACATTTTTAAGACTGAGTTATGTCAAGGTCCCCATAAATAAAATACCGTATCGTCTCCTATGAAATGTGATAAATAGTTAGTTAATTATTAACGTTTTTAATTATCGGGAGTGAAATATTTTGCTTAATTAATGTATTTATTCTTCTTTTAATGTTGCGTGAACGAAGTCACGGGTAACAGCTAGTAATATTATAAATCTGATTGTGTGCAAATGTTAGGCTGAAGCCAGCGTCAAAATGGAGCATTTAATGATCCTGTAACTTTGCATATAGGTGGATTATAACTCTCTTATGAACATAGGCTGGTTTTTGTTAATTTTACTCAAATATTTTTCTTAATAATTCCAAATTTCGTTATTTTCATAGAGAATAAATGGACATTTTTTCGTATAATATTTTAAAATGGTTAAATTTACTTTACGGTTGCTAATACTTTATCGTTGCCAAAACTAATTAAAAACCCGAATAATAATTTTTACTCTACAATTTAGATTCAATTGAAAAAATTTCACGTGAAAAATGAAAATGAATTAAAAAAATTAAAGAATTAAAAATATTAAATAATATTATTAGAAATAAAACTTTCTTTTTTTAGTTTTTGATAATAATACAAGGTTTCAATATGCGTAACCATAGGAAACAGGCTTATATGACGTCATAGATGGAAAATAAAGCGGATATGCTTTGATTGGTGAAATAAAATAATCTTAGGTTTTTTTCCTTCAATTTTTTTCTTTTTCTTCGTTTGTATGGTAACAATACGTGATGTTTTACCGTCTGCGCACGGCTAATATAACTATACCGTATTTTTTATTTAAATTTTAAAAAAGTAAAAAGAAATTTCAAAAGAAAATGTTTAGCAAATGTCAATAATATGTTCCGCAATATTATCCATGTCGAAAATGATGTCATGGATAGCGAGAAAAAAATATTTTCATTCTTAAAACCAAAAGAAATACCTCGATTACCTAAAAAAAATGACGAATGTTAATAGTTCCATTTTTGTTGATAAAACCTAAAGATTTAATATTATTTCGTTAAAATAACATAATTTCCCCTATGCCAGTATTGAAATTAATTGCCTGGAAAAGAAAATTAACAAGTATTATGTCATTTAAAAGGGATTTCTCTGGGGAAGTATATATTTGAAATAAAACGGGAATTTTCCGATATGTTTTAAATGAATGTGAATCAATTCCTTACATTAATAAAACAAGGATCAGTAAGCATATAAATTAGATGAGTTTCACGCCATATTTACAACGATAAATTTAAATGTTTTTTTTTTTTATTATTATTATCTATACTGGTTATTAAGCATGAGTATCCATTATATACAGATGAGAGTTTTCTGCTAAAAATCACATCATAATTTTAAGAAAAGGAAAATTAATACGAATCTATCATATTAAAATCTGACCGTGTGTTTGTATTTCGAAACTACTCCTAGACTATCGAACGCAACGCGATATACTTAATACCGGTTATCATTGATCCGAAGACTTAACTCTCAGAATTAAAAAATAATAATAAATTAGATACCAAGATTTTTTTTTTTTTTTTTTTTTTTTTTGTAAATTTTAATGAAGTTTCTCTAAAAACGGAAAGTAACATACTCAATATCTGTGTATGAAAAAGGAGAAATAAAACAGATCAGTATATTTTTTACACCATTTTCTCATTAAAACTGAAAAACAGAATTTATTTTCACTTTGAATAGATAAAAGGTGAAAACAAAATCTTGATTTCAGTAAATTATCCGAAAAATAAAAACATATTTTCACGTATTCAAACTTTATGAGGGAGAACAAAAATTGCCTGTCAACATACTGTCATTTAGAAAACAAGATTTGTTTCAGCTATACATTAAACCACGGAGGCAGAATTGAATTTAAAGAAAAAGCATATACAAATTCCAATTAATGTTTTTTTGAAGGATGGCTGTTAAAACGTTTCACAAAGGCGTTAAAAGTAAAATTGTTTATCAGCTAAAATTCACAGTTGTTTTTATCCAATTCGTCTATTTCCACGATTTTATTTGGCGCTCCTTTTTGCATTGGTTGCAATTTCATTTTCGCGATTATTTGGCACAAAATTTCACTTTTTTAAGACTGAGTTATGTCAAGGTCCCTATAACCAAAAATACCGCAAGTAACTCCTATGAAATGTCATAAAGAGTTAGTTAATTATTAACGTTTTTAATTATCGGGAGTGAAATATTTTGCTTAATTAATGTATTTATTATTATTTTAATGTTGCGTGAGCGAAGTCACGAGTAACAGCTAGTATATGATAAACACAGTTTGAAGCAGACGGTTTTTAAACAGAAGAATTATTTTAAGCACTATTTAAAATGTTACACAGTCAAAATAGTTCAGTTAAATAGCCTTTATAGGATCAAAAACTTTGCGTAGTAATTTAACCATATTCTGCAGGCATATACATAACTAAATTGTGGTGTGCAGTGTCCAATTCTTTTTAAAATGTGCCTATTTTTTTTTTCAAAGTTTTTATTCAAAATTTCATTTTTTGAATAGAGAATTAATTCATCTTTTAAAATAGCCGTTTTTTTTACCTATTGTTACCAGATTAAACAAATTTCAAATAATTATATTTCCGAACACCAGTAAATTGAAAAATACATTTAAAAAGAATGAAAACTTTAAAATAATTAAATTATTACGTGCCAAATGCATTTAATAGTGAAAATTGCGTGTATATTTAAAACGATTTTGTTATAGCGTCTAAAAGAAAACTTTTCTGCTAGACGTTATAAAAGTCCGGGGAAGCATCGACATTATTAAATTATACAAGATAATTTTCAAATGTTTCATTGTTCTTAATCAATCCCGAACAATTCCTCAACTTAATCAATCCCGAAAACAGCCGTGGGATATAGCGACACCAGTAGATACGGCCTTGGTAACCGAACCCACACACACCCACAGTCAAAGGGAAATTCATGGCAACTCGATTACAGAAGATCGCCACTGTTCGTGATAATATCATTCAATTTTCCATAATCTTTTTAAAAAAGAGCAAATTAACATGTTTTTAGAGCCTACGGGATCTGTATGCGGATTGGCGAATGTAGCGCGTGGCAGAGCCCTCTAGTAACTTAAAGAAAAGTTCTTCACTTTTAAAAACACTTTACTGCGAAAATGTACTGTATGCTTTTTTAGGAAGATGCTACTACGAAAGTAAAATAACGAGTTCCAAATTTATCACAAGGAAGATAAATCCAAAAATAATGTAATAGAAATCTATATTGCTCATCAGTTTAATAAACGTTCTCTAGAAACAACACATAATTAATCATACAACTAAATGTCAATTATGTTTTTTTTCTCTCTTTAAATCATAAAAAAAAATACAAAGACCATTGAAATGTAGCATCTAAATACTATTTTTATATTTTTTTCAGTAATATATTTAAAACTATTAAATATTCTTAATAAGTAGTATTATTAAGGGATATTAGGATAATTAGGCGTATCCACAGCCATAGGAAAATATCTGTGGAAACACTTCCAATCTTATTAATATTCTCATTTAATTTATCGGTATCGATGTTATTATCCCCTAGTCTGCTTATATTACAACTCTTGATACTACATCGTTATCAATCGTACTGTAGCAGTCTCCAAGCTTTTCCACCTAATAAAAGTTACCCCTTCCGCATGGCGGAAAATGAGAAAGTGATGTATGAATTTCGTTTGATCAGATTTGATCAACAATTTTTGTCGTTTGATCAACTTTAATTAATGAGTTATATTTAAAAACAAACGGGGAGCGCTAACTTTTAGGATAATTAAAAATGTGCAAAAATTTAAAAGTAAAAAATAGTGATTCTTATCAGAAATCGTTAGATCAGATTTGATTAAATCTATTTATCGTTTGATCAAACACGGAAATGCCCGAAAAATCGATATGTATAGGAGCAGACCCTTAAAAGTTAGACCGCCTTGACGGAGTTTCGGAAAAAAAAAATGGTGTCATCGGACGTAAAATCGTTTGATCAGATTTGATCAACCTTATTTATCGTTTGATCAAACCCGAAAATGGCCAAAAAATCGATATTTATAGGAGCAGACCTCTAAAAAATAGCCTTCGCTGGTTATTTTTAATTATAACTCATTAATTAAAGGTGATCAAACGACAAAAATTTTTGATAAAATCTGAACAAACAATGATCAAACGAAATGCATATCTCATTTTCCGTCCTGGTGTGTGTGTATGTGGGGGGGGGGGGCTAACTTTTATGAGGTAGCTTTGATCTACTGCAGTTAAAACATTTTAAATGAACACTGCCGAATTCTTTAAAAAGCATGTCTGTTTAGTTATCGTGAACAAAAGAGTTGCCCTCAAACCTACCAACAAATCCATTTCTGAAAAGGATAAATTGTACAATTTTAATACACTTCTATCAGGCGTTTATACATTTATTTTATTAAAGTATTTATTGGATGTAAAATAAAAGCAAAGAAACACATGGGGGGGGGGGTGAAAACAGAAAGAAAAACATAACTTCTTAATTTTGATACGTATCGAATCCGTTTTAAAGTTATTATTACTTCTAGGAAAAGGGCCAAAAATGTATGTATGACAGATTTTTGATTTCATTAAAAATGCCTCCAAGGGCGAGGGGGAGAGGGGGGGGGGGGTTCAGAAGAAAAAAATTCATAACTTCGTCCATTTACAATATATCAAATCCGCTTAAATTTATTATAAATCTTCTTAATATTATTTACAACTTTTATACTGACAAGTTTTTTATAGGACTAATTCTTACAGGAAAAAAAATTAAAAACCAAAAAATCTCTGCCCGCTCCGCCTACAGGCAGAGGTATATTTTGAAGTGGGCGATCCCAACTACCGCATCATGGCATATAGGTCTTTCTTCTGCAATTCCCAATAAACAGGCGCCCCACGGTCTGCGTCTTTGAAATCTACCTGTGTCTGTAAGCCGAGCCGTCAGGGATTTTTTTTTTTAATTTTTTTAATAGTTCATAACTGTTCTTGATTATAAATGACTTTTTTTCATTCAAAACACGATTGAATAACTTTTTCAATTTTTCCAATGGGATTTTATTAATTCCCTCCAAATAAGTATTAAAACCACAGGTAACTACTCTAAATTTTATAGGGGATTTATCAAATTTAGGAATCATTACTAAATACGGAAAATCTGTACTAGTATGTTTTAACTTAACCTTTTTATACAAAGCCTTAACTCTGTTTGTAATATGTATATATATATATATATATATATATATATATATATAGTTAAAAGGAAAATGTGTCAGATCACATGTGCAAAGTTTAATAGAATATTAACATAAACATATTTATGTAAACAGGAGGTATAATGAGAGAATATATTTACTATGAAAGGCAAGTCATTGCGCTTATCGCAAATATCAACGTTAAGATTTTTATTTTCATTAAGTATTAATTAATTTGAGATCAAGGAAGTTAATGACATTATCTATTATATATATATATATAAATATTAATCTGTAAACCGCACACACACACACACACACACATATATATATATATATAATATATATATATAAGTGTGTGTGTGTTGAAGAGACTTGCGGTTTGCAGATTAATATTCATATTATAGGGGATTTTGTATAGCATATGGGAAAATAGTGATTCGCGACACAATCGCGACAGTAGAGTGTGAGGATATTGCTGCAAGTAATGCCATGGCGATGTAGTATGCATATAACTTACACAATGCAAAATTAGGATCCTGCCAAAACACACCCTGTGATTTCTGGTTGTGAGGCTTACCTGAAATCCCGTGTTTATAGAAGAATTCTCCAATTTTTAGAAATACTGAAAACGCCATGCAGCAAGAGGTAACAGCAATTCCCGTTAACATTCTGTTTTATGCTGCATCAGGTCCAGGTGTAATACCGCGTCTGTACTCAATACTGGAATGTGGTGATAGACACATCGAGCACTTACAAGTGTAAATCACGCTGAAAAAGAAATATTAAATCAAAATTATTACCTTTCTTTTTTTTTTCTTTGCAGCGGTGTACTCTTCTGTGGAGATTTTGAATTTTTGAGTTGTTTTTACATCTATACAAACAGGGTGAACTGGCCTCCAAAAGTTAAGGTACAGCCAGTTTTCTAACGCACTCTATTAAAAGAATGAAGATAAAGGTAAAAAATATGGTTTATATGAATGATAACTTCAATAAAATTTTATGAAAAAATTATACCCATCTCAATTATTTTAATGTGTTGGATACTTATATATGTTTGTCAGGAGGAACTGCAAATATCCCATTTTGGGAATTTGTGTGAATTTTTTTTTTATGGTTATTAATATTGAATTATTGGTACTGAAATAGTTTTGTCCATGTCTAGGGGATGTCGTTTACTTGATTCGTTAAGATGGCGGGCAATCTGATGGATGGAAATGGTGTTATCACAAGCTGGTGCTGCTAGACGTATTAATGTGTCTCGTAGTAGGGTCCAAAGGCTATGAGATCAATTTGAATCCAAAAATTCAGTATCAAGAAGACTTGTTCCAGGCCGCTGATGGGTTACAACCCCTGTACAAGATCGCTTTCTAGCTCTTTTTTCCTGAAGGAGGACCATCACTACCGTGACTCAGCTCATTTCAGATCATGGTAAAATAACAGGGATAACAATACATGCGATTACAATGCATAGATGTCTTCACAATTAAGGACTCTATGCAAGACGACCCGTTGTGTGTAGCCCTCTTAATCGACAAAACAGAAGTTCCCGTTTATATTGACCAAGAGAGCACATTACCTGGAACACACAACAATGGGCTTCCGTATTGTTCACAGAGGAGTCCCGGTTTGCTTTGGAGAGTGATTCAGTTCGTGTGCTGATCTGAAGAGAACAAGGCATCAGATTCTACCTATGTAACATTGTTGAAATACATAGTTATAGAGGAGGTGGAATCATGGTTTGGACTGGGATCTCTCTTTTCCATGTGTGCCATGGAAGAACTCTGACTGCTGTGAAATATCGGAACGAGATCCTTGCTCCGTTAGCAATTGCTACACTGTATGGTGGTGCTATTGGGGATGAATTAATCTGAATGGTTGATAATGCCCGATCGAATTGAGCCAGAGTCGTTGATGAATATCTAGAGTATCAAGGTTTGGAGCGAATAAAATGGCCAGCACAATCTTCGGACTTTGATCCTATAGAGCACCTGTGGGACTGTCTCAGCAGAGAGGTGGCTGCCGTAAGTCCTTCTCCAAAGTCATTAAATGAGCTGGAACAAGTGTTGGATCCATGTATGAGAGTTGTTTCCCTTTCCAATGTCCGAGAACTTAATTGACAGTATGGAAAGTAGATGCCACTCATTAATTACAAGAAGGGCCGGACACATGCCTTATTAACCCATTCGGGACCATGGGTGCATATATGCACCCTCAAAAAGAGCATACAGAATTTGCTTTAGGCACCAGTAAATTAATATTTACTTTCTATGATTAAAGCAATTTTGTAATAGTTTAAGTAAAGGTAGCTTTCTAAAAAAAAGTGGTGCCAACCGAATAAAATTTGTGTAAAAGCCGCCGGTCCCGAAGGGGTTAAAATCCGTTTATTTAAATTTTTTCCACAAAAAAACTGCTATTTATTTTTTTATCAAACAGTGGACTTTTGCAAAAAATGCAATTTTTTAATTGGAAATCATGCTTGACGTTAAAATTAAGTAAAATTCGATAAATAACTGTTTAAAGCACAATTCTTCTAAATTTCATGTTTTTATCTTCATTTGTTTTCGAATTAGACACAAATGACTGGTGGTACCTTAACTTTTGGAGGCCAGTGAATACATACACAGTGAATAATACTGGAATAATTTTAACACAATTATTCAAATTGGTAAAGAAATCACATGAGTTGTAATTTTCCAACTGGACGAAAAATGTCCGAGCCAGGATTTGAACCTGCGATATCTCGGCTGAAGCTGCCATGCTCTGCCAACTGAGCCATCCCGGTCGAATCTGGATGACCTGGATATACTGGAATACTGGATGAATTAGGTCCTCCGGATTCGACCAGGGTGGCTCAGTTGGCAGAGCAATGGCATCTTCAGCCAAGGTATCCCATGTTCGAATCCTGGCCCGAACATTTTTCGTCCAATTGGAAAATTACAACTCATGTGACAGTGAATAATAATCTGCAACTGCAAGTCTCTCAGACCTATAGATTTTTTATCATCGCACTTTACTTTTTCGCAGGAATTTTGAAACATCCAGTTTTTCAGATGTTGCTATAGTCTCCCCCTCCCACACACACATACGGTGTAGCTTCAGATGACCAACACTTTACTTGTTCCATATATTTATTTGTATATCATATAAACAAAAATCAGTGATGGCACTAATGATATTAAAAGTACAGCACTGGTATTACAAATATAGCTCAAAATGAAATGAAGCTTTCTTATTTCATTTTTTTAAGGGTGAATGTATATGTGCTTTTGAAAATTTAAAAATATGAAATAGGTGAACTCAGCTCTGCAAAACATTTTTTATGACATTATGAAGATTTATTTCTATTGAAATTTGAGTCTATGTTTGCGTTACTATTCGTTACTGCTTACATAAAAAGCAAATATTATGTTAAGTATATATGAAATGTGCCTTTAAGAATACGTTGAAATAAACATCTAGAGTTTTTACAAGAAAAGATTGCTGCAACAGAAGAGAAATCTATTTAATACTTTAAGAGAATGCTATTTATTACTTTATTCTCTCCCTAAATGTTTCCATTAATGATATCATCACTAACAGTACGAAATATTACGCTTTTCCTCGCGTTAATAGACAAAACCTTGCTATTTTATATCTATACCATACGTTAGTTTCTTTTAATCACCGGGAACTTTTATAAAAGCAAATTTTTCATATGTTGAATTTTTGGTAAACTTTATTCAGCGTGAAATCAGTTTTGATCTTAATCGCGTGTGGTAAGTAAAATATACTAACAATCTAGTAAAAAATTATATGTCTATATTTGCTACACTTACATTTTGCACTGTATAAGGATTGTTTTATTATTTAACTATTATTATACTTCAATGTTACTAAGAGATTCATTTACTAGATTAATTCATTGACATTACGGTCTAACCGTTTTATTTGAATGCGAATATATGCAATCAGATTTTAGTTTAATTTGTATTGTTTCATTAACCTACAGTAAAGCATCTTCAATACGTTTCTCTTTTATACATTGTTATCTATTATACAGTCGTGGGGGGGAAAACGCATCACCCCATGTTATTTTATCACCAAATTGGTCGCTCATATGTGTGATAGGTTCTATTCGACTGGAAATTGCACCTTACTTTCTGGCTATAAAAGCAATTTTTGAAATAGGGATCGTCTGCGTATTAAATCTTATACCAATTTTAATTTTTGAAATGGCAACACCCACGCTTGATACTTTATTTGAGTTCCGATGATCAATATCACCAGAAAAAAGATATAGTGTATGTATTTTTTCTCAAATTATCATAAGAGGTGAAACTTTCAGATATTAATGTTAAATGCCCATTACAAACTTTCATTTATATCTTTCCAAACATTTATACGATTCATATGATTCTGTATTAATAAGATAGAATTAATAGGCTGAAACATATTCCAGGCATGTTTTTAATTCAAAAACTTATTTTTAGTACTGAAATAGTTTTGTCACTGTAATGTTTCACTGAAATAGTGAAATATGAAAATTATTAACAAATTCTTGCTATTTATTTTTTTATAATCATTGTTGAGTGTTATATAATCCGGAATTTTATTTGGCAACGCTAATTTGGAGAAAGTATTTCATTTCATTTATGAAAACAATGCCGATTTAATTTTTAATTATCAGCAAATTTTAATCAAAAAACACGTTTTAGGAAAATGTAACTGCACTATGCCAGAAGTCTGTTCAAAATCCTTTCATATGGTATCTCATTCGTCGTTCTGCGTTTCTTAGTTTTTTAGAAAATTTCTTATGAAATAACATAAGGGAAAAAAGGAGGAAATAACATAAGGGATTTAAAAAGGGATGTTGACAGGAGAAATAATATATACGATATTGTATTTCAAATGTATTCTTAAAGCACATTTTTCACAGTTTATATAAAAATTTAATATGTTCCATGAGTTTTAATTTTTGTTCAAAATTCTTGATATCTCTAAAGAACAATTTTGATACATACTGTGCACGTTTTCAAATTTTGGTTTATTACGGTCCCCAATTTAGTAACAGGGACCTTTTTAAGTAATAAAAGGAAATATAAAGAAAATATTTTAAAAATTTAAACGCATGGGGCAATTAAATTTTTTTTTTTTGAAAACTAATTAATATCTTTAATATTTTTTAACTTTCAATAAATTTGTTTTGTTTTTTCAAATATTTATTGAATCCAGTGTACCAATGTACAAAACACTGTTTTAAAGAATTTTTTGTCTGAATAACATTAATATGGAAAAATAATTTTTAAAGTTCATCGTCCCTAATATGGTTTTAATTGTGAAATTCCTCATATAATCCGAAAAATATGCATGTTAGCTAAAATAGATTTCCCAATGGAGTTACGCAATCCAGTTAAAGCTTTTAAAATGAAAATTATATTGTTGATATTAGATGTAAGGTAATTTTTTTACATTTGGCATAAGGTGAAAATCTCACAGCATGTATTTCATCACAAAATGATAAACCTGATATGTTTTTTATTTATCAAAGTTATTGCTAAGAAGTTAGAATGGTTGCACTTCGGCCCCCACAATCGTTCAAAAGACAGGGAAAATCAGGACTGAAAAAAATATGGTAATCAAATCTTCGCTATCTTGCATATCACTGCTGTTAAAAAGCTATAAAAAAATATGGTAATCAAATCTGTGTTATCTTACATATCACTGCTGATTACATTTGACTGCTGTTAAAAAGGCTATACTTGGTTAGTTAGAATTTACTTAAATCTGAAATTCTGAATTTTTGAACGATATAGCAGCGAAATGAAAGCCATATTTGTTCTGCTTCTGTGTGGTATGTCAATTGAATTTTACCTTTATGTATCTTTTCTTTTCAGTATATAACTTTTATGAAATGTTTAACCGCTAAAGTTGCTGCTTTCCGGCAATCGGACTTGCATCAGAGTGGCTAATTTTTATTCAAACACTAACCATAAAAATATTATTATTATCATTAACCAGAATATGAAAAATAGTATAGTTTTTACTTTCTTCTATATACATAAAAGTAAATTATTGTAATCGTGAAATTTTTTTTTACTTTCGTTGTTTTTTATGTATTTACACGTTTTGGGATGTCCTGAACACGATTTGACTATTTTTGGAAAATGTATGTCTGTTAGTCTGTCAGTCAGTGTGTGACACAAATTTTGTGGCCGCTCCTGCTCAAGAAATAATGCACGGAATTTAATTGAACTTCAGATTCATTTAAAGACCTTGGTATAAATTGTTACTAATTAGGTTTTGGTATATATCGCGTAACAGGTGGTTCTGCTTCACTGAATTTTTCACGATTTCCACGATTTATATGTCTGAAGAACTAAAGGCCAAAATTTTATTAAACTACAGCTTCAGTTAAGACCATGACATTAATTTTTACTGATTACATCTATCGCCTAAAAAATGGCGCTGCTATGCCATAAATAAGTAATCGGGTTCACAACCATTTGATGTAATTTAGTGACTGCCATTCGCAAAGCAATTAACTCAATGTTTTTAACTTTTATATACTTGCAACCACATTGTTGTCGCCATGGCATATTTTCTATGCTAACTTTGGCTATGGACCCAATTACGGAATATTAGTTAGATGCTTTTTGCGATGAACATTATTGCTATATCTCATTTTCTATAACGTAAAGATACACCAAATTTTATATTTCAGATTAATGATTAAAACTATATATGTTGATCTCATTTTAAATATTAATACCCAACAAGGTGTGCTTATGCGCTGTGTTTTTATTATTATTATTGTTTATTTACTGGTCAATACAATTCCCCTTTAAATTAAAAAAAAAAAACGCACTATGCTTTATATTCATAATTATTGGACCTATTATAAATTAATATATCAGAATGATATGGAAGAAAGTATTGTGATGGTCACAGCATATTAGTTTTTCTTGTACTTTGCGCAGCATTTGTTGAATTTACTTTTTTTATATACAATACAGGATATTATCCAGGTTATGCAATTAAGGGATTAATATCACTCTATAATTCATGACGAGGCTAACGAAAAAGACAGGCTACCGCGGTGCATTCCACTTATCTTTTTTTACAGACCGCTAGAGTGACGTGATGCTCTTTTCGTACACCTGCATTGATGGATTCGAGCATCACCTGACTCCCGCGGTCTGTAAAAAAAGATACGCGTAAAGCACCGCGGTAGCCTCTCTTTTTCGTTAGCCTCGAATTCATGAAATATGACGTAATAGATCCTTCAAAATTACAAATAAATATTTTGTATAGAATTATTGGGATCGTGAACTAATTGGGATTGATTTTTTAAAGAAAACTTATGATGCCGCGTCAATTCACACAATTCGTCCTAATTTTCATTCGTCGAGGTGTCATTTCAACATGGTGTCGTCGAAATGGTCATTGATTGTTAAAAAAAATTATTCTAATGATTGAAAAAAATTATTCTAATCAATAATAAACTGAGTAAAATATTTTTTCAAATCATGCTTTTCTGCACATCATAGATGGCCCCTTAAATCAGCATCTTGCCGTTTTTTAAGCATAATTTGAAAATTACTTTGGAGAAAAATTCGAAATTTTGAATGCGCATAAAGCAGAACAAATTTATCCATAAAAAAAAACTGTAGGTTGCAATTCATAATTTTTTCGAATATTAATTTCCTAATTCATATTATAAAATTATCAAAATTACAAATTCAACGTATTTATGTTTGGGTTTTTCAGTATTATAACTATACAAAAAAAAAAAAAAAAAAAAAAAAATTAGCACGTTAGAATTATAATTTCAGGAGATATTAATAAAAATATGAAAATGTATATTTCTTTTAAATGCTAAAAGGTGTAAACTAAAAGCATAAAAAACAGTAAAATAATTTTTGTTAGATTTCTGACATGTTTCAGCTCACTCCGAGCCATTATCAAAAACATAACATGTTTTTGATAATGGCTCGGAGTGAGCTGAAACATGTCAACAATCTAATAAAAATTATTTTACTCTATATTATGTTTTTAGTTTACACCTTTTAGCATTTAAAAAATATATATTAATACAAAGTGTTATAATTTATTATATTTTTATATGAAAATGTAATTTAGCATTAGAAGCTCTAAATTTTGAATGCTTATAATTAAAAGGCTTATCATCCAAATGACTTGAAATTTGGTATCAAGCATAGTTTGAACCGAAGATTTAAAATATCATGTCATAATTGGGTGTTGCCAGTTAAAAATAATTTGGGATGGTTTTGATATGTAGCTGGCCCCTAAGCGAATTTTATATACATCATTTAAAAGTAGACTTTATTTCCAATCGTTTTAATCAGTAACTTTCTTCTACGATAATTTATTGCAGAGCTAGTAGGGGGTGTTTACTTTTATTCCCACGACTATATACAATTAAACTTCACCTACTCAGAGCTGTCTGTAGTCGAAACTATTCATCAGAAACATTTGCATTATTTGCAAAATTTGGAATATGTCTAAATGAAAGGATGCGTAAGGCATTTAGTGGGAAAAAAAGTTAATTTTAAAAATTACCATCAGAGGTTTTGTGTTAAAATATATATAATATAATTTGCATATATGCAAATTTCAGCAGTCACCTCTTGTATCTGCTCGCGTGCAATGAAAATTTTAAATAAAAAGACACAGTGAATCGTTTGTCAGTCTCATGCTTTTTTTTCGGAAAATGTCGTGCAGTTTACTAGATCGTACTAGTGAAACTTTTTTATCAAAACGGCGATTCCGCACAAGAAGCTTGGAGGAGGTTTCAAGCTTTGAAAAATATTTGCAAAGGTGCAAAAACAACAACGGATTATGAAAAATTATCTTGAAATTTAAGGAAACGGGATCGCTGTGTGTTCGTCTTGCAAGAGGAAGACACTCTGTTTCTATAGAGGTAGTGAGGTAATTGCGATTGTTCTGGAACAGGACAGAGCTTCAAACTTAATGGGTAGCACGAACGGTCACCTTGTTGCAGCAGTGTTAGATCAGCCTGCTGCTACTGTTCATAAAATTCTTCAGAAAATTCTGCTGTGGTACCCCTATAAAATGTCACATAACCAGCAGTTTGTTGACAATTCATTATCCTGCAAGTCTAACATTTTTAATGAAATTACTTTCTCTCTGTCAGGTAGATAGATGTGGATTGGCCTTGGAACAGTCTATGGACCAATGAAGCTCATTTTCATTTGAATGACGCAGTTGAATACGCACAATTGCCACATCTGGGGTGAAAAAGATCCTCATTCGATTCTTCAAATTCCGTTGCATTTTTAGGTTACGGTATGGTGCGGATTTAATGAACAATTTATGCTCGGTCAGTTTTTCTTCAACGAATTAATGCCAAGAGGTCTGGTGGCATGCTACTGAAAAGCGTTATGCATCGCTGCTATAGAGTAACATTGTCTCTGCAAGCACTTGACAGAAAATTTTTCTATAGCGCCCCAGATATTGCCACTTGCGTTTAAAATGTGCTTAAAGGGCATTTCACAGAAGATGACATCGTAAAACGCCATTTTCATCATATCTGGCCTACAATATCCCCAGACATGAATCCCTGTGATGTTTGGCTCTGAGGCTACTTAAAACAGTTGTTCGTTTAAGAACATTGCCAAGTACAGTATTTTCCATCACACCCTCAACATTTTCAAGAATTTGCTGCGCGTGACTGTTGAAGATGCTTTTTGCGAATGACAATAATGGTCAACATATTGAACAGTATTTGTCTTGAAAAACCAATTCAACATATAAGCTTGTTTTTTTTTTTTTTTTTTTTTGTTAAGTTATTGAAAAAAATCAATAATTCGCCCTCTGGTGGCCATTTATGAAATTATATTTTTTTCCGCGAAATGCCTTTTGAATTCTTTTGTTTAGACGCATTCTCAACGCAATTAATATTTTTCTGATGTATAGTTTCGACTAGAAACAGCTCTGAGTAGGGGAAATTTAATTATGTACATCCGGTTTTATCGAATTTATCTTGAGACTAGCTGACTTCTAAAAATTAATCATGCTAATAAATGGCCTCATAGTAGGTGTAAAACAGATGACGTCAAAATTGCCGGCAAAAATAGAGAGTAATAGAATGATTCAAGCTTTCTGACAACCGCTATAGCATGATTTTTGCTCTTTGATTGCATTTGTGTCGTCTTGAAATTCATTTGATTCTTTCATGAAGTAGTAAAACTTAAAAGTTCGTTAAAAAAATGCATAGCAGAGTTACAATAACTTTGGAGCCTTATTTTCATTTTAGTAAAGAGCAACCTGTTTTTTTTTTTTTTTTTTTTTTTTTTTGTTGTTGTTGTTGTTCTTGTTGTTGTTGTTTTTTGCCAAGTCTGCAGAACTTGCGGGACATTAGAAAGACGCGAATGGAACTTTACTTTTGAAACTATACGTCCCATTTTTCTCTGATTCACTGTCCACTGCATTTAACTTGGTCTCTAACTTTTGTGTTTGATTTGAAATTTGATCACAATATTATTTTGATGTACTGTTGCGTATAAGTTTCCCTTCGAGAAACTATTAAACTATTACTGTATAAGAAACACCAGTCATTCCAATGTATTTGTTTTCGTTTTCTAGGTCTAACCTGTGTCTTAGGGAAATTTAACTGCAACGATGATTATCCGAAGGAATGCGTAGATTCATCCGCGAGTGATTATTTTCCCGATTCCTTTCCCGAAAATGAAGCTGATTTGGAACATTTTTGCAAGTAAGTTCACCACAAATATTACAGCTTCCCAGTACGAAGTCCATTCATCGATTCAGTGATTTCAATCAAATCTGCTTTATCATTTAGAAAAAACTAATAATAATAGTGTTTACATACCTCAAAGTTCAACGAAGGAAATCGCGAAATTGGAAAGTGGAATTGTTTCGTTTCTTTTCAATTTTGATTTTACTTTTAAATTACATATTTTTGTCATTATTCAAACAAAACTTTTCGTCCAATTCCCCTTTCTGCAGAATTAGACGGTAAACGATGTTTTACATGACGTCATAAGACCTATGACACCCAGAGGATTCATTTGATTCTAATGAATCTCCTTTAAGGGGTTTTCAACTGTGTTATGTGTTTTCTAAATTACCTATTCAGCTATCTCTATGCATTATATGAAAATACAATGTTTCGTAGCAATATTCACATGGTGTAGGAAAGAATTCCATATTCTATGCGTTATGCATGTTTTTCCTTTCTTATTTTTCATTTGTGCGAGCAATACAATGTCAGATTTACATAGCTATAAGAAATAAGGGAAGTATACTTATTCTATCTTGCCATACTTATCGCTGTAATTTGTTTAATAATTCAAATTTTCAAAAGATTGCTTTTAGGCTATATTCTAGACACTATAAACAATCAGGAAAAAAAATTGAAAGTTTTAAACTGGTTTTCCCCCTTAATCTAACATCATCCATAATATAAATATTACAAGATACTGTCTTCCAAAAGCTGTATTTCAAGTAGAAATCTATTCAAAAAATCGACATCTGATTATTTACTTTTTCAAATTACATTATTCACGTTCATATTGATTGCCTCCAAAATAACTCAAACTTTAAAATTCAATAAATTATTAACCGTAATAAATACAAAAATGAAATAAGTGACATTTTTAATAAGACCGCTCATAATTTTTGTATAGAGTAATTTTTAAATAGCTTAAAATTTCTTTAAATAGATGGCGCTGAGCTCTCCCAATCTGTAAAAATGTTTAAACTAGCTTCCTAACGAAACCCCATTTTACCCCACATTTCAAACTACCATAGGACTATACAGAATGAAGAGTTAAAACGGAGTGGCTTTTGATCCAGCATTAAATGTTAGTTTGAGTATTCTTACAGATTGAGAAAACGTAGCATCATTTACTGGCGAAAATTCAAATTTATTTCCAAAATTACTGTGTACAGAATTTACGAGAAACCTCACAAACATGCCATTTATTACATTTTTAGAAAGGGTGTCCATAAAGTCACTATACAGTCTTAATAAATAGGTTCTAAATCGATTTTTTTTTCGTGTGATCTGATAGAATATACTTCCAAAACAAGAAATATTGGTCATTGTTTGTGCTCGTCTACATATATTACAGGATGCAAAAGTGCAAGAGGACTTCACCCACATTAAGTTCTCATTCTTCGCAGCTAGAAAATTTGTGTCACGTACAGACAGGAGGATATTTTCCAAAAACCGAAAATGTGTAAATTCCTCAAAAAGCGGCAGTCGAAAATTTTCATGATTCAAATACTTTCTTGTGTGTATAAAAAAAACAAGTAATATATTTTTTTTTTAAGTCAATTCCTACTTTTTAATCATAAATATATAAAATAAACCCGTGCAGCATTAATGTCCCACGTTATCTTTAGTGAACATTATTTTATAATCATCGTTGCGGTATTTAATTTTTTGTTGGCATCACTCATTTGAGATAAATCTTTCATTTCTTTTATGAAAACAATGGGAGAATTTTTTTTCTCCCATATAAAAATTAAAATTAATTAATGAATTAATATTTGAAAAAACTGTATTAACATCAATTGTCATCCAGTACAAGTTTTAAAAAATTTATTTGAAAATGAATGGATGACTAGAAAATATTTTATTAACGATTGAAAATTCCAACAAGATATATATAGAGAGAGTGTGAGCTAATAGTAGGAATTTAATAAAAAACATTTTGAAAGTGCAAAGCGGTTTAAAAAGCAGTAGCTGATTGTAAATACCATTTAATTGTCGTTAAATATTTGTTTTTAACACTTTCCAACAAAGTTGAAAAGTGTTTATGAATTCGGTTTGTCTATGTCCCTGTCTGTTTGTCCGTACTCTAACTCGCGTAAATATAAAGAAATTGTCATGCAATTGATATATGTTATTAAGGTTTACTATTGTATGTTCGGTATCGAAAATGAAGCGTGTAGCATTTATAGTTCATTTACAGGGACACTTAAAAGAATTCCTTTACATTACGGCCTATGATGAAAAATCATTTGCGGTGTACTTTTATAATGTTAACATATTTCAAACATATTGAAATTGATATATATCACTAAGGTGCAGTACAAGATTCTTACTCTAGATTATGGAGTGCGTAGCATTCATCGTTCATTTACAGGGACACACAAAAGAATTCGGTACAGTACTGTCTATGAACAATAATAGCTGTAAGCGCGGTTTCAGTTGTGGCACACGTTTTTAAATTTAACTAATTTGTTGCATATTGCTTTTTGTGTATAAATTTTTATAGATCATATACAGGACTGCACAAAAGATGTTGAGTACGTTATCGTTCATTGACCGAAATTGCCGAATGGAAATTTTCAACAGTGGTGTTCGTTCCCTAACTGAACTAAATTTTAGCATACTAGGTAGCTTATATACAAATCTGTTGATCATCTACAGGACTGCACAAAAAAATTGTTATTTTTCTGATTATTAATGATAAATAACGAAAGTGGTTTTTCAAATATGTTATGTGTTTTCCACATTGTTTACTTAGATACCTTTCACATTTATTAATCTATGAAGTTTTGTTACAGTTTCTGGATGTGTTGGAAATTGTTTCATAATCTATGCTTAATGCATGATTTATCGTTCTTGTTTTTTATTTTTTAAAGATTTGTTGATTTGTTTTTGCCTGCATACAATAAAATCAACCAGACTTTTCTAATGAGAATATCTTTCTAAAGGATCGCGGTGAAGGAAGTTGAGTGTGAAATCGATTTTGCAATAGAATGCCCGAGGACACTCAGTGGTGCTTTTCGTCAAACTTATGAGGACTTTTTGAATACTTTAAAAAGAATATGCAATAAAAATGATGCTCTACACCGCAGTAAGTATTCCGATTTTGTCTAAATAAAAAGTTATGTTATTTGTATAATTATCCTTATTCTAGTAAGTAACGTACAAAACGATGTTACAGAATCTATTATATTAAAATCTGTCTGTCTATTTGTATGTCTGCACTCCTTCACTTAGACTATAGAACGTTAAGCGATGAAATTAACACCAGTTATCGGCATGGATCCGAGAATGTCATATAAGGTCTCAGAATTTTTAAAATTTAAATTAGTTTCCTAGACAATATTTTTTTTTTGTAATTTTTAATAATATTTATGTAATGGTGGCAACTAAATAATCCCTTTTGGGGGATAAAAGATAGAAAGAGGGGAAACGATAGAAATTATTAGATTGATTTTTTTAACGTTATTTTCCCATTAAATATGAAGAGAGAAATTAGTATAAATTTAAACAGATCAGTATATCAATCATGCATACAATCCATCATGACCAAACGCTTCCCAAGCCATTATGGAGTCTCCGCTCATTTGTTCATTAAAACATTATTTCGTTTTTTCCTTAAGCTATCCCAAATGTATTTCTAACTATCTGAGCCGTCAATGTTAAGCTATTTTTTATTAGAAAATATAATTTATTCCCCCCCCCCCCATTTTCTCATGAGATGAAATTTTTAGATCATTTCACCCTACCTCTCGATGATGTTTCAATATCTCTGCTTTTCCCCCTTAATTTTCTTAAATTTGGTATTAGCATTTAATTTAAGAATCTCCCAAACCATGATATGTGATCTTATTGTTCTTAAACAAGTTTAAATTACACGAGTCGGGTGACTTTTTTTTTCGTTGAAAACCGAAAACGTACCAATTGTTATGCGCTGTCAATTTCATCTTCTTTCAAGATCATTTTATTTTGCTTTGAGAATCTTTTTAAATTATGATATTGTAAACGACAGTTTTGGAACATTTAATTAACGTGACTGTTTTTTTTTTTTTTTTTTTTTTTTGTTTTTTCAGATTTACCAATGTTCTTATAATAATTGTCACCTCCTAGTCAGATAATTCTTTCCCCCGCGGCACCGTCAAGTAAATCGTCAATATCATAATCAAAACCTGAAACGTAACTTCACTGTTAATGACTTTATGAAATACTAACACATGCCATTTAGGATGTTTCTGAAATCTTCTTAGTAAATAGATCAGAAGGTTTAACAAAAAATAACAAATATATTCATATTTCAAAAACATGATAAAAATAGTACGCGCAAATAACAACAATACATTTCGCAGTAAATACCCGTCGAACTGTAGCCAGATTCAGATTCCGAAAAATTCTTTCGTTCTTTTCAATTCATTTCATTTTTCTCAAGCGATCGCTAGTACGTGTTGCCTCATCACCCTCTTTACACTGAGGAAGTAATATCAACGGCAACGGGGATTAAATCTCTCGAGATAATTTTTCGGCATATGGCCGATCCCTCCATTTAGTTTGTGAAAATGAAAGGAAATAATTGCCAATTTTTACTAATGAACAGAAATTAAGATAACTAATTAAGATATAGATTTGAATTTGAGGATGGGATGGAGGAGCCACTTGGCGGCTATTTAAGCGTAGCGTTTTCGTTATATTCTAATTATCAAAAAAATATAATTCCTTTTTTATAACCGCGTTTATGTAGAGAAAAGGGATTTTTTGGATAAATTATTCGTTATATTTGCGGGTATCGAGAGGGAGGGATTAACACCTTACTCTGATTTACACAACACAAATTCCATTGAAGAAATTTAACATTTTTAGTTTCTCCCGTAGCGTTTTATAAATGTTATGTTTAGAGAAAAAAAGGAAATTTCAAATCGCGATTTTCGTAAAATTAAATTTCTGTTCCTATAAAAGTACACAACCTGTATTTACTTGATGCATACCAACAGTCAAAGTTGTTCAGCACTTGACCAAGCGCCCCATGGCAGGCAATCCTACAAGTTTCTTTCATCTAACTGTGCATTCATTTCCTCTAACTGTGCATCTCGGGTTCCATGGGCCCGATCACAACGGAGCTTGGATGATTGGACTTGGTTTTCGTTCGGGTTACAGATTTTAATTCCACCTTCCACCATCAGTGGGCGAATTATTTTCTCGAGTTCTATGGGCCCGATTTCGACGGTAATTGGTTCAGTCAACTCCCTTGATACAACGGGTACCCGTGTCAAATGTTCGTATAGAAAAAATTGCGCCCCCTGGCAGTGGAAAATGGAACTAAATGATTTTGCAGCGCGTACGTAGCACGCCTACTATATGGTGCCGGAGGCAACAGGGACATGTGTTGGAGTTTCGTTCAGAAGGTGGTTTGTCTGGAAAAGGGTTCTCCCCTTGGCGGTGGAAAGTGGAACTAAAAGATTTTGCAGCACGTGTTGCACGCCTACTATACGGTGCCGCAGGCAGCGGGAACACGTGTCAGAGGTTCGTTTATATCAGAATGCGCCCCCTTTTGGTGGAAAGTGTAAATAAAGGATTTCTGAACTTTTAAATACATAATTTCGTACAAAATCGGGTTAAAGATATAACAGCATACAAACTTTAGGTTTGTTTAATTTTATTATCACGAAGCCGGGCAACGCCGGCGGGTCAGATAGTAATAATAATAATAATAATAATAATAATAATAATAATAATAAATACTAGACATTACAGAACTAATTGAAATAAATGTATACACAATACAAATTTTGGTTACGATATCCGTTGCAATTATACAAGATATTAGATACCATTAATATCTTACCATTATTTGATAAAATTTATCAAAGTTCAAATGCAAAAAAATGTTATTTAAGGAGATATTAAATATATTCGATGATGCATTTTCAACTATACTATAAGTATATTACAAAATACAAGCAGAAAAGGAAACACCCATGGAACAATATCTATAAATAAATAAAATATAACAGATCATACCTGAAGACACATAGTATACAAGTTTGGCCTTTTAATTCAGAAATTTCGAATTCCCACCAGAAATTTGGAATAGTGATTTTTGCTTTATTGAATTACAGACATTTCGTTATTATTAAAGTGGAATTCTTCTTTTCGTAATTTCCGGTGTGAATTCGGAACTTTTAAATAAAAAAGAAGACTAAACTGGCAACCCAGCACATGTTAAACTGTGGGCGCTAATTAGTTATAATTAAACAGCATGATCTTGTATAATGAGTTATAAGATGTCATTATAGCTGAGTGTAAGATTGGAAAACATTATAATGCTGGAGATTCTTGAGCAGCAAAATCATTTAGTTCCATTTTCCACCGCCAGGGGGCGCAATTTGTTCTATACGAACATTCGACACGAGTACTCGTTGTATCAAGGGGATTGAATGAGCCAATAACCGTCGAAATCGAGCCCATATAACTCGTGAAAATAATACGCTCACTGTGGTGGAAGGTGGAATTAAAATCTGTAACGCGAACGAAAACCAAGTCCAATCATCCAAGCCTCGTTGTGATCGTGCCCATGGAACCCGAGATAAGAATGCACAGTTAGAGGAAAGAAACTTGTAGGATTTCCCGCCGTGGGGTGCTTGGTCAAGTGATCAACAATTCTATAATGCGGGAGATTCTTGCCGTTAGGCCTATATATTTAAATCATGATATTCTTGAAATTTAAGGTAAAAAATCTTTCAACGCCCGGGTCATCATTGTATATTATAGTCGAAGGTACACTAGTTTCTTAGTAAATATATCAGAAGGTTTAATATATAATAACAAATTTATTTACACGTAAAAAAACATATCAAGAATATACGCGCACACAACAACAATAGATTTCACAGCAAATAAGCGGCGAATGGTTGTCAAATTCAGAGTCAGAAAGTTCTTCTATTCTATTTCGTTCAGTTGTCACAAGCAATTGCTTGTATGTGTTGCTACAAGATGTAATATGCAAATTTTCCATATGGTCTTCTAATTTCTCAACAGATCCTTTATTTAGTTTATAGAAAAATTAATAAGTTAATTTTTAAAGTTGTGATTAGTGCCTTATTAAATAGGACAGCTTCGTTACAGGATTCTAGAAGTGTTTCATAATTTCTGCCTGACGCATGATTTTTCTTTCTTGTTTTCAGAATATCTTGAGAAAGTTTCTTGCTTGAATAAGGAAAAAAACCCAACAGAAATGGAATGTGAAGATGCAGTAAAAGAACAAGAATATTGCAAGTAAGTCTCGCGATTTTCAAATAACAATCAAGCAAAAAGTAACATAAAATAAGCTAACTTTTGTTTTATTTTTTTAAACATAAAAGTACTTAAATCTGATAGCTTTAAGAATTTAAAAACGATATTTGCTTACCAGTTTTTGTGTCCTTGCAATGCCCACTTAAGTGTTATAGTGTGTGGCAGGATTTCCCAAATTATGGTACGCGTACTAGCAAGGCCTACGACATGGATACTTTTTTTTACACTGTTTTTGTAAAAAAAGCACACACAGAGCATCTGGCAGGTCCCGGTACTATAATAAGGATACTATAGTGATATACTATAATATACTACTATTATAGTCAAGAGAAGAGTTCCGTATCCTGTGCTGGTCTTTTTGCCGATAAATGTTGATGTGGTTGTTGTCCTTTGAGGTTGCTTTTTTAACTACATACTGGAATGGACTTTATCCAAGGCTAACGAAAAAGACAGGCTACCGCGGTGCATTCCACTCATCTTTTTTTACAGACCGCTAGAGTGACGTGTTGCTTTTTTCGTACACCTGCATTGGTACATTCGAGCATCACGTGACTTCCGCGGTCTGTAAAAAAAGATATGCATAAAGCACCGCGGTAGCCTTTCTTTTCCGTTAGCCTCGACTTTATCTACGTGACGTCACACGTTTTAGGCACCGTTTTGGATTTTTTTTTTTGCCAATCACGCCAACAAGCACATGATACAGAACTCTTCCCGTCAGTCGCGTAAGCTTTAGGGAGAGGGATGAGCCTTCTCCCCCAATGTGTTCAACTAAAAGGGGGCGACCGCCGCCAGGACCCCGTAATTTTGATTATTAATGTATCATCCTTAGATATTTTTTAATGCATAAAAAATATACAAATAACTGAAACATGATTTTTTTAGAACATTAATTTGATGTAAACTAATTAAATAAAATAAATTACTTTTTCTAAAATTGTATAAAATCAATTATCATTTAAGACATTTTAAGTTTCCCGTCAGGTTTTATACTAGGCGCAGAGTAGGAAATTCAGAAAAAAGACATTGTCGGATCAGTAAGTATGTAATTTGATCTTTCGAAAGGAAAGCTATCCCCTACTCCGAAGTTGGTGGTCATTTTCGTTTTTCAGTAGTTTAATTCAGGGCTGTAGAAGATAAAAACTGGCTCATTTTTTTAAACTATCTCTTACTGTGCTGCATCAACACCATTCCATAGGAAATAATACTATTCTTTAAAAGAATACATTCAAGAATTCACGTATCAAGAATACATTCTATATTTTTAGAAAAAATAAATTAAGATCTCAAAGGAAAACATCTATAATGTACATGCATCCAAGTAAGAACGTACTTCTCAGCTGGGTGTAGGCAAAAATTAATAATTCTCACAGAACCTGTAATTTATAATCTATTATTTCCTATTCATAATATGATATATTATAACTGCGTGAAAATTAAGAGCATTTTAGCAAAACTTCGAGCAATTTAACTCGAAGTTTTGCCTACATTCAGTTGACTAGAAACGCAACAAGTCTGTTTGTTGACAAACATGCACAATATCCCTTTCAGAATCACACCAGCTATGAGCTATTAATCTATGAGCTATTAATGTACTATAAAATAACTAAAGTGCAACTAGCATTTTTAAATTTTTTTAATAGTATTTTTCACATAAATTTTCTGGTTGCTATTTCGATTTTCTTATATGTGATTCAACGATAGCAAAATATTGTCCCTTTACACTTTTAAAAAGTAAAATTCTGCTATATCTCGAGAAATAATGACTGGAATAAACTGTGCATATTCACACCCATGTTTTTGAAGATGCCTATTCTCTTTATGTAAAATTTGATGTAAGTCATAATCCCTAATTTATTTAAATATGAATTTATTAATAATTTTCATAATTAAAATCATACTTTTGCGTAAAACAAAAAATGCCTATAATATGTTAGGGTCCTAATCTATGTATCTGGTATCTCACTAAAAATAATTTTTTTAAACCGGATGATTTTTCGGGAAGATATAAAATAATGTTTGTCATTTGAATTTAACATTATCATCCTCCAATCTTGACCTCTTCTAACTCCATAAAGATTTAACAAAATTATATAAGCTATATATACTTTTCTGGGTTGATATAGGAACACAAATAATGCCAAGAAACACAAATAAAATGTCAAAAGTTGGTGTTAAAATTTGAAAAATCGATGTTAGTGCAATATTAATTTGTAAACGACCCCTATTTTAAAATTTGTATTCATATTCCTAATGCAAACAATACTCCGATATAACTAAGACGTCGATGTGCACGAACAACGTTTTTATTATAATTTAAATTTTAGAAAAATGAAAAATCAATCATTTATTGACAGTGAAAGATGTAACTTTTCTAAGCAATAGAATAAAACGCAATTTTTTTTTGGTTGTTGTTGTTGTTTTAATGTGTATTTAACAGTTCCCAAAATGGATACACAGTGGTAACCAAAACAGGCATGACCCAATTTGGGCACATACCTAAGAATCTTTCGATCCAAATTGGGTTTAATTTTTTCTGTGTAAATGTTAGTAAGCACAGAAATATCATTTGGCATATTTGAACAACCACATTTGTAAAGCCGCGAGTTTTGCTAAAGTGCTTCATGTTTGGATTTTGAGATCGTAAGGGTGTTTACTTGGAAATTGAAAACATGTTCCTTTTTTTCCTTCTTTGAAAGCTTTTTAAGATTAAACAAAAATATTTTCAAGTAAAAGAAAATAATTTTTTTTAAAACCTTGTCACATACACAACACATTTGCGCGCACAAAAAGTAAGTCAGCATGTTATTCATCTTGAAAAGTCAAGACAATTGTGAATTAGGTTATCAGACGCTCATTTAAAACAAGAAATAAAATTCATATATTACGCACAGTTTATGATACACTTTCAACATTATAAGAATACTATTACAAAATCCTAATCTTTTAACACAGTAAAAGAAATTTACATAATGGATCCTGCTTGCAATTTATTTTGGAAATACTCGACAATCACGGCACACTAATCATAATTTATTTCATAAAATACCTGTATCAAAAAAGCTCTTACACATTGCCCTAAAAGAAAACAACAGAATTCACACTGGACTCCTAGTGATTTTTTTATTATTATTATTATTTAAAATTTCATTTCACATGAAAAAGATCATTTTTAGGGTTTCGTTCATCTCTCGAAACCCTAATACCCCGGATTCGTTGTCTGTCCGTCACAGATCCGGTTCTCAGAAACTATTTAACATACAGGCATGAAATTTTGTGTACTTATAGCTGAATACCTGCTATGAAGCTCAAAATCATAAAATTTGAAAAAATCGTATTATTTTAATACAGAGAGGTAAAAAACCAAAAATCTAACACCCTTTTCCTATAAAATTTAAACATTTTTCGTTATGGCAGTTGCCAACAATTAAAAGTCACAATAAAATTCTTTCTACAATAATTAATTTTCTATTGAAAGATATCCACGTGAAAAATGAAAATGTAAAAAAAAGTTTCACCAATTGAAAAAAAAAAAAGATTAGTATGACGTCATATTGGTAATAAAACGGAAATTTTCAAACATTTCTCAATAATACAAGGAGTATGAGTAGGTGTAAATACAGAAAGCAGCTTCATATGACGTCATTAGAGAACTAAAAAGAAAATTAATCTGACGCCATAACGGATTTTTCAAATGTTTGAGAATAATACAAAGAGAGTATCAAATATGAGTAATAGAGAATAGTAAATATATAAGTTTAAGGAAGGTATTGAATCATGATAAAAACTCGATTATGGAAATATTGGCATATTTTAACATTTTGAAGTTCTCTATACAACATGTTTAATTTTGAAATTGATTTTTTTTTAAATATCGCATTTAGTCCACATGATAGATATTATTATGACAGAGAATAATAACGGGCTTCGCCCGCTATCGAACCGGTTCAGATATTCGAAAAAACGAGAAAAATAGACCGGTAACTTTTTACTTTATATGAGTAATAGAGAATAGTAAATATATGAGTTTGAGAAACATATTGAATCGCGATAAAAATCCGATTATGGAAATATTCGCATATTTTAACATTTTGAAAGTGTACAACATGTTTAATTTTGATATTATTTTTTTAAATCTTTAAATCTTTTTTTTTTTTTTTTTTTGGAAAATGAAATTTATTTGGATTTATTAAAGAAAGAATAAAGTGTTTTGAAATGAATATTCAACGAAACCCTTTGTGCGATCTTCGATCACACTTACCTACTTGTTTATCTTTCGTGGCCAAAATTAATGTACGTTATTTCAAGATAAAAGCATGTGAATACGTAGATTTTGGAGTGGGGATTGAAAAAATGTTCGTTAAATAGAGGTGTCACTATTCGGGAATGTCCATTATGGAGGTTTTACTGTATTTTCTATTAACTCGTTTAGAAAGTCCAATTAGGTCGAATTTTATTTTATCATTCAACTTATGAGTCGTCAATTTCATCTGAAAGATAAATAATGTAATTAGAAATAAATAACGAAACAATGTAGCAGTTTGTTACTTGTTACATGTCAAATAATGTTCTTGAAAGTTTCGACTAGGAGGGTTTAAGTTTTTGTTCATCATATGAGATAGTTAAATGCTGTAGTCACGAATATTCTTTCAAAATACATGTGTTAACAAAGTAAAAATTAAATAACTTAATTTTTTTTTCTTTTATTCATAGGAGGTCTGCTGAAGTATTTCAATGTATAGAAGATGAAATCAGCAACAAATGTGGAAAAGACGGAGGAGAACTTGTCACTGTATTTTTCGTGCAAAAATACTCCGTGTATAAAGCATTCTGCCCGAAACAGTGAAGACTTTTGTCTACAAAATCGCTCATTTGTAAAATAAATGAATTCGTTGATTATTAACAAATTTATGTTTTCACTTATTTCATCAATTAGTCAATTAACCTTTTGTATACATATCTGCAACATACCCAAAATTTAATGTTATTTCCAAAGTAAGTTTAACCCTCTGACTGCTTATCCCACTATTATCGCGTGCAACTCAAATGTAGCAAAATTTGCTCATCCCGCGATTACCGCGGGCACGACCTTTTTTCCTTTATTCAACAGTGTCTCTCGTGTTTTCCCCGTTTAATCAGTAATAATACTTTAAATACAACATTCCATTAGAACTTGAACAACAGTTGAATCAGAACAATAGTCGAAAAGCTTTGAATTAGATATTGGTCAACAGATAGCACTAATTGTACACTGATTATTTTGAATTTGAGCGAATAATATTTGAATAATATTTGAATAATATCTGAATTATTTTGATGCGCCTATTAAATTTAGCGTCTGGTCCATTCGCACCGCACTTGCTACGGCGGCTCTCTCAGTCTTATAGACAAACAACCAATTTTCTGAATTGGCCTGAGCTGAATAGTATTATTTTAATAACAATTTATGCAGTACATGGAAACAGAAAAATGCTATGTTTGTCACAGAGGATTTTTTTTTTTTTTTTTTTTTTTTTTTTTTTTTTTTTAACTTGATTATGCATTTACCCGTCTAGTTTTTCACATGTAATATTTTCCATAAATCCGTTGTTGGTGAATTTCACTTTTTCACTTTTTACACCTTGCATTCAAAATATTTCCAGCCCAATACGGAATTCTAATTTTCAATTTTATATAAGTCATCACTAATTAAAATCTCCTTTAAATATAAATATTAAAAAAGAAAAGAAAACAAGACAGTTTTGTATCCAGTATACTTTATCATTAAACCTCTGAAGGCCTAGCCACGGAGTGAGTGCAACACATCTCGATCCCCGCATTTATCTATATTAATAAAAGAAAGTTTTGCTCTGTGTGTGTGTGTGTGTTTATTTGTCTGTCTGCGATGGCTAGCAAAATCTAGCCCACCTAGAAGTCTGAAAATTTATTTGTGGATAGTCCAAGGTCTGGCCATGTGCACCTGAGTCTCAGAATTTTAATATTTTGATAATTACTCAAGATATTAATTAGAATACCATTAAACATCGCATCGAAAATGCCATCTTTTAAATCAAAATGGCTGAAGATAAGAACTTCTGTTGTGGATTTGCCAGCGGAAATGAACGAATTCGAAATTATTTTACTAATTAGCGAATTTTAAGAAAACTAATTAAGATATCAATTAGAAAATTTCTGAGCATATGTAAAAAAAAAAATTCTGCATCCGACTATTTGATTTTTGAAAAATTCGGTCGGTAATTTGTCTTAATTTATGCAAAAAACTGCCGGCGCCAGTGAAAAAAAATCCGAGGAAGTTTCAGACAGGGATCTGCTTTCATTAAAAACTGAACTACAAAGAGATCTGTTTCTCTGGCCGATCCCTCCACTTAGTTTGCGAAAATCAAAGGAAATAATTGGCAATTTTTACTAATGAACAAAAATTTAGATAACTAATTAAGATATAGATCTGAAATTGAGGTTGGGATGGGGTTGTCATCCGCCGGCTATTTTAGCGTACCGTCTTCGTTATGTTCTAATTATCAGAAAATTTTAATTATTTTTTTAATGATCGCGTTAATGTAGGTGAAGGTTCTTTTCTTGAACAAATTATTCTTTATATTTGCGGGTATGGTGAGGGAGGGGGTTAATGCCTTACTCTGAGATTGTTATTATCTCGGGCCCGGGCAACGCCGGGCGGGAAGCTAGTAGAAGAATAACAAAATATGTACACAGTTGTGCTTTCTATGACTAAAACATTTCAATATTTTTAGAACTTAATTATAAAATAATTAATTTTCAGTTATTTATTCCGTTGCCAGGGAGCATGTGATAAATCGCTAATTATTCTTCAATCGCACTGCACTCGTTTTATTTAAAATAAAAATCCTTCAGTCATATCATTTAAAATTCAAATATTAAATACATTTAAAATAGATATATTTCTTTTATTTAATTTAAAATTTATAAAAAAAATGTTTTCATAAAAAATATCTTAAATCAAATACATTTTATTTCAAAATGAAAGGATTGTTTCCAATTTACACATGCAAAAATAAAATTTGCTATTGACGAAAAAAATTGCTGTTGCTGAGATTTGCGCCCAGCTAACGGAAAAGTAAAAATTGATATCTAAGAAACATACTTCTATAAATGTCTTGCCTGTACTTTTCTGTTCTCTAAAATCAGCTTAAATTAGGAACGCTGTAGACAAAATATTTTTTCTGGGACATTTTTTTAAAGAAATATTTAACATTAAAGTAGTATAGTATCACACAGTTTCATGAGTATTTTTATAAAATGAGAGAAAATTTCCGAATATTTTCCAAAAAGCATTTCTGGTTTTCTATAAAACATATTTTGGTTTCAGGAGCGGGGGGTGTGGCTTGAAAAGCTGCTAGGCCTTGGGCCCCCAAAAATCTTATCAGGCTTTGAGCCTGATGAAATAACAAAGCATAAAATAAACAAACGAGGCCTTGGATCGAATATGTATTGAGTTACAAAATACTATTACACAATGACAAAAACATAGTAACTGAACTGAAAATAAAACATCACTTATATTTAGAAATTCGTCTGGGATTCTGTAGTCATTTTCCCGGACGTGAGAGAAAACTTACACAAAAGTATAATCCAATAAAATTTAAGATGTAATGCTATGAGTACAATTACGGTACGATATACTAACACCCGCCCATAATCTAGCATTACATTAGAAAAACACAGAATGAAAAAAAAATTACAATAAACAAACATTAAAAATATGACACAGTTAAAACATTACTTATACAAACAGCAAAGAACTAACAATTTTTATATTTTAACTTTAGGCAATGCCTTTGTAAACATATCAGCAATTTGCATATTTGTAGGAATATATTCAATTTTGATATCATTTTCTTTTACAACATTACGAACAAATTTTAGTTTTATATCTATATGTTTCATTTTACCAGAACTACTTTCATTACTGATACATTTTATGCAAGACTAATTATCCTCTAAAATAACTAAATCCTTAATACTTACAATTTCACAAGCAATATTTTTGAACCACAACAGGTCTTGCAAATTTTTAGTTAAAGCAATAACTTCAGCTTCAGTTGACGATAATGCAACTGATTTTTGTTTATTACAACACCAGAGAGCAGGCATGTTACAAAACATTAAAATGTAACCTGATACTGATTTTCTATCATTTGTGTTAGCCCCCCAATCAGAATCAACATACATAGATAATTTAGGATCAGATTTTTGCTTTTTATACACAAGTTTTAAGGACAAAGTTCCTTTCAAATATCTTAAGATTTTCTTTAGTGCAATCCATGCAACTTCCGTAGGATTTTCCTGCATTTGACTCAAACAATTAATACTGTATAAAATATCAGGTCGTGAAATATATGCTAAGTACAATAAACAACCTACAAGTGCACGGTATGGACCATTAAATGGTTTTCCATTTTTGTAATCAGATGGAGTGGATTTAGGAGAAATAGGAATATCACTAGGTTTACATTCTAGCATATTAAATTTACTTAACAATTTATTATATAAGACTCTTGATCCATTATTAAACCATCAGATTTAAATTTCATTTGAATACCCAGAAATTCTGAAACACATTCTGATTTTGACATATAAAACTCTTTAGAGAGTAAAGAAATAACTACATTAGTTTCATTTAAATCTGAACCTGCTATAAGCATATCATCAACATACAGAGCAATAATTATTTTATGATCAATACTATAACGAATAAAAATACAAGGTTCATTATCAAGAGATTTAAATTTTGATTTTGAAACAAATTCAAGAAACCTTTCAAACCATTGTCGTGGGCCTGTTTCAAGCCATATAAACTTCTTTTGAGTTTACATTTTAGCCCACTTTAGCCCATTTTAGCCATAAAAACAAGTTCATTTAACTTACCATTCAGGAAAGCTGTTTTTACATCCAAAACAAATGCATGTAATTTTTCATTTAAAATCACAAAAAGCACTAAACGTAAAGCTGGCATACTTATTACAGGGGCGAAAGTTTCACTATAGTCTAGTCCTTCTTTTTGCATAAATCCACGGGCTACAAGGCGAACCTTATAACGTCCATCTCTTTTGATGGTATACACCCATTTGCAGGAAATAGCTCGTTTGTCAGGTGGTAATTTTTCGAGATCTCAGACGTCGTTGATTTTCATGCTTTCTATCTCTGCATCCATAGCTTCCTTCCATAAACGTTGTTCATCAACAGGAAGAAATTTGATCTCATCAAAAGTTAAAGTTTCTTGTTGGCAAAGTAATGCTTCATACACCTCAGGAGCTGGATACCGAATAGGTTGTTTTCTTGATCTCTCGGATTTTCTCATTTTATCTTCTTTCTCTTCAGAATCCTCTGATTCTTCACTAGTTCTTTCTTGAGCATCTGGGTTAATTTCACAATCCGTCAATTCTGAATTTTCTACTATGTGTTGTTTTGAGTTTATGGTATGCTTCTTCTGTTCATCAAATTTGACATTTCTTGACATAGTTATGCGGTTTGTCTCGGGATCTAAAAATCGATATCCCATTGAAGAATAACCTATGAAGATCATATGTTTAGACCTATCATCAAGCTTCTTACGATGAACGGAAGGAACTAGCATGTAGGCACTGCATCCAAAAACACGTATGTGCTTCAAATTGGGATCTTCTCCAAATTTTAAGAAATATGGCGTTAAGTTCTCAATGGAGCTGCTTGGCATTCGATTTTTCAAGTAAGCTGCTGTAAGAATAACTTGACCCCAAAAATCTTAGATAAATTTGATTCAGCAATTAAAGCCCTTCCTATATCCAGGAGCGATCTATTGCATCTTTCAGCAACTCCAATCAAATCTGGAGTGTATGGAGAAGCGGGATCAATCACTATACCAAGATCTGGAGTGAAATTCAGTAAATCATTACTTAAATATTCTTTTCCCTTATCACATATAACACTGTAGGATTAGTTTTTAAGAAAACTTTCAATTCTTCTGAAGCTTCACTTTTATGCTTCAATAATCGAACTTCAGTAGATCGCGAAAAATCATCTATGATAGTCATAAAGTAGCATTCACCAGAAAAAGTCTTCGGAACAATAGGGCCACATATGTCAGAAGGAATAGCAGTCATTGGAGTACTTTCTCTTTTCCTAGGTCCTTTTCCCATTGGTGTAGCACTCTGGCTCGAACACAAACATCACAAAAAGAAAGGGGTATCGGAAATTTCATTTCCTTCAACACTTTGTCGCTTGGATGGCCCATTCTGCGATGCCAAATTTCAGAATCATTTTCCTTTGATGTGAGAACAGTTTCATAATTTGGGACAAAATAACTTACATATTGTCCATTTGAGTCACGTTCACCAAAACAAAAACGATTTCTTCCTTTTTCTATGAACACATTTTTATTCTTGAAAATAACTGCATAATTTGCATTTTCAATTTTTCTAAAGGAAATTAACTGTCCACTTAAATCGGGAACGTAAAGAACATTATTTAGTGTTATTTCCATTCCGTTTGATAATTTCCAATAATAATTCCAACACCTTTAATTTCAAGATTCGTTGTTTTCGACGCAAACTTAATAGTTCCTGAAGATGGCTGTAAAGCTGTAAAATATTTCTCATTAGAGCACATATGGGAAGTCGCTCCAGACTACACAATGAATTCATTCTTTTTAACGTTCCCCACAACAAAAGATACCGCTGAAGAAGCAAATTTTTCTTCATTTGAATTTTTAACAGCTTTACAGTTACGTTTAAAATGGCCAGGAAGTCCACATTTGAAACAAGTAAGTTTCTTTCTACAATATTTAGCTATGTGTCCCTTTGAATTACAGTTTTTGCACACAAATTCTTTGCGAGTTGATACAAACGCGGTATTATCATGAGCAGTTTTGGACTGCACTTTTTCTTTTTTTCAATCGAGCAGAAGTGCTTCAGTATCAAATAGCCGTTGTGTGACAAAATCTAAAGTCAAAACAGTGTTCGGTTGATTTTCTAAAACAGTCTTCACATTTTCAAATTCTTGAGGCAACGACATCAGAATATAAACAATAGTATCGGTTTCACTTACTTCAGCTGCGGAAATTTTAAGTTCCGAAATTAATTTATTTATTTCATCAATATGACTTCTCATAGACACAACACGATCCTTTTTAATAGTTGCTAACATCTTTCTAATTAAAATTTGATTAACGCACGCTTCGAATCATATGTTCGTTCTAATTTATTCCATATCTTGTGCGCAGTATTTTCTTCTTGCAATGACGCAAGAACCCCATCGCTTAAAAGCGATAATAACAAAGCATACGCCTTTTTTGACTTTACAACTTCCGCAGTTTCAGTTGTCGCTTAATTTTCTAAAAAATTATCCAAATCTTTCGCCGCAAATATGGCTTTCACACATTTCACACGTCTCTTCCAAACAGATTTTTTTTACTGTCACCTTCAAAAAGGACAACTCCGTACAACTCTTTTTGACTTTCCATCGCTGGGTAAAAAAAAAAAAAAAAAAAAAAAAAAAAAAAAAAAATTCTTTTTCAAAACCACAGCAATAAAAATTAAAAGGAACTAGCGTCGCTCTGTCTGCGTTTTAAACCGAGCTCTGCTGATGAAATAACAAAGCATAAAATAAACAGACGAGGCCTTGGATCGAATATGTATTGAGTTACAAAAGACCATTACACAATGACAAAAACATAGTAACTGAACTGAAAATAGAACATCACTTATATTTATAAATTCGTCTGGGATTCTGTAGTCATTTTCCCGGACGTGAGAGAAAGCTTACACAAAAGTATAATCCAATAAATTTTAAGATGTAATGCTATGATTACAATTACGATACGATATACTAACAGAGCCAGCAAGCATGTCACATGATTACAATGTGGTGGGAGGAGGGGATTCAATAAAACACTAATAAATAGTGTCAATCCAGACTCTGTGGGATCTAAAATTGGATACAATGCTAAAAAATACTCAAGTTTCTTTGTAAGTCTAATATCAGATTTTTGTGTTCAGAATTAAAACTGATTAATCTGTCACATTCATTTTAACGAATAATAACATGTAAGTGATTCATTTGAAGTAAATCTTAACTAATTATTCTAAACTATGCTTATTATTTTTTCTCAACTAGCCGTCACTGGCGACCAGTTTGGTCTCCCTTAAATGTATGTTAAACATTGCATGCAACACGTTACATTTATTCATAATTTAATTTTCCCTTAATCCTTCACTAAATCGGAAGATTCTAATAGACAAATCATGAACTTTTGCGATCATGGTAGCATTTCGCATATTTTTTGGGCACACGTGTCACATACGCACGTTGGCGCGATTTTTCCCCCCGCCAATTTGGCGAATTTTTTTTTATGCAAATTGTTGTTTATTTACTCTTATTTTTTTTAGTTCTATAAATTATTTTTCATATGTATATTAATATTTATTTACATCAAACTATCATTTATTTATTTTTATTTCCTTTTTTAATTACGAGTATTTTTGTTAGCCGGGAGCAGATGATAAATCGCCAAATATTGTTCCCATCACCATCATTCACACTACATTAATTTAATTTTAAATTATAAACCTGTCACATCATTTAATTTAAAATACTTAACTTTAATCTAAAATGCTTATATTACATAAATTTAAAATACTTCACACTTTTCATTTAAATAGAAAATAAATAAATAAATAAGAAATAATATCATAAATCAAAACATTTGATTTCAAAATCAAAGTATCGTTTCTAATTTGTACACGCGATAAATAAAAGCTGTATTAGCGATTTTAAAAATGCTAAAAATTTGATTCATTAAATATTATTACATGAGTTCAATTTACGTCAAGAAAAGGTCCGGAAGAAAGTTGAGTTGTATAGCACATAATTATGGTAAACTTTGATTGTCTCACTGGTGCGAATTATTTTTTTGACGCGAGGCAGCGGTCCAAAAATTCATTCGCGGAGAACTTGCTTTGCGAATGATTACCTCCATGATTTAATATTTTAAATGTTCACGACGAATCAGTCTTTTTTTTTTTTTTTGTTTACTTTCATGAATAGAGAATTTGAACTGTGAACCTAATTTTGACTGAAGTTATTGCAGAATATATACATAACTAGCTGTTACCCGTGACTTCGTTCACACAACATTAAAAGAAAAATAAATACATTAATTAAGAAAATTATTTCATTTCCGATAATTAAAAACGTTAATAATAACTAACTATTTATCACATTCCATAGTAGACAATACGGTATTTGTTATTATAGGGACCCTGACATAACCCAGTCTTAAAAAAGTGAAATTTTTTGCCAAATAATCGCGAAAATAAAATTGCAACCAATGCAATAAGGAGGGCCAAATAAAATCGTGGAAATAGACGAATTGGGTAAAAACAAATGTCAATTTTACCTGATAAACAATTTTACTTTTAAGTCTTTGTGAAACGTTTTAACATCCTTCAAAAAAACCTCAATTGGAAATAGTATATGCTTTTTCTTTAAATTCAATTCTGCCTCCTTGGATTAATGTATAGTTGAAACAAATCTTGTTTTCTAAATGACAGTATGTTGACAGGCACTTTTTGTTCTCCAGAATAAATTGATTCATGAAGTTTGTATATGTGAAAATATGTTTTTTTTTTCGGATAATTTACTGAAATCAAGATTTTGTTTTCACCATCTATTCAAAGTGAAAATAAATTCTGTTTTTCAGTTTTAATGAGAAAATGGTGTAAAAAATATACTGATATGTTTTATTTCTCCTTTTTTATACACAAATTTTTTTACAAATATGGAGTAATTCCTTTCCGTTTTTAGATAAACTTCGTTAAAATTTACAAAAAAAAAAAAAAAAATCTTGGAATCTAATTTAATTTTTTAAATTCTGAGAGTTTGTGCGGCATCCTCGGATCAAGTAAATTGAGTTGCGTTCAATAATCTAAGAGTAGTTGCGAAATACAAAAACACGGTCAGATTTTAATATAATAGATTCGTGTTCATTTTCCTTTTCTTAAAATTATGATGTGATTTTTAGCAGAAAACTCTCATTTGTATATAACGGATACTCATGCTTAATAATCAGTATAGATAACAAAACATTTAAATTTTTCGTTATAAATATGGCGTGAAACTCATCTACTTTCTATACTTACTGATCCTTGTATTATTAATGTAAGGAATTAATTCACACTCATTTTAAAACATATTGGAAAATTTCCGTTTTATTTCAAATATGAAGTCTCTTTTTCACCAGAGAAATCCCTTTTTAATGACATAATTCTTATTAATTTTCTTTTCCAGGCAATTAATTTCAATACTGGGATAGGAGAAATTAAGTTATTTTAACGAAATAATATTAAATCTTTAGGTTTTATCAACAAAAATGGAACTGTTAACATTCGTCATTTTTTTTAGGTAATCGAGTTATTTCTTAATAGTTTTAAGAAATAGTTTTAAGAAATAGTTTTAAGAATGAAATAACTATTTCTCGCTATCCATGACATCATTTTCGACATGGATAATTTTGCGGAGCATATTAATGACATTTGCTAACCATTTTCTTTTGAAACTTCTTTTTACTTTTTAAAATTTTAAATAAAAAATACGGTTTAGTTATATTAGCCGTGCGCAGACGGTAAAACGTCAAGTATTGTTACCATACAAAAGAAAAAAAGTGAAGAAAAAACCCAAGATCATTTTATTTCCCCACTTTATTTTAGATGAATATCCGCTTTATTTTAGATGAATGACGTCATATTCGCCTGTTTCCTATGGTTACGCATATTGAAACCTTGTAGTATTATCAAAAACTAAAAAAAGTACGTTTTATTTCTAATAATATTATTTTATCTTATTTTTAATTCTTTAATTTTTTTATTTCATTTTCATTTATCACGTAAAAATTTTCAGTTGAAACTAAATTGTTGAGTAAAAATTATTATTCCGGGTTTTGAATTAGTTTTCGCAACGATAAAGTACTAGCAACGGTAAAGTAAATTTAACCATTTTAAAATATTATACGAAAAATTTTCCATTTATTCTCTATGAAAATAATGAAATTTTGAATTATTAAGAAAAATATTTGAATAAAATAAACAAAAAACACCCTATGTTCATTTGAGGGTTATTATCAACCTATACGCAAAGATACAGGATCATTAAATGTTCCATTTTGACGCTGGCTTCAGCCTAACATTTGAGCACAATCAGATTTATAATATTATTAGGATTGAACGTAAGTCATCTCTCAAATATTAATTTATTTTGAACGATCTTTCTTAAAATGTAACTTTTATGCAATTTTATTCGAAAAAATAATTTTTAATAAAAATGGCCGCCTGGTATATGAAAAAGTGAAACGGCCATCCCGGAACTGTTGATGACAGTCACATGACTTACGCTTTTATTTTAGAAGATTTATTATTCATAAAAAGCTTTTGTGATTTTTGAAAATTAATGACAGGGGAGAGGGATTTGGGTTAATATATTTTACTGGCGACTAGAATTTTTTGCTGGCTACCAGATTTTATGAAATTTGTAAAGCCCTGATTCTAACCATAAAGAAAATTTGGCGGGCTAACGGAACCTATGACGCACTATCGGAAAAAGCTTTAAAATTAAGTTATTAATTTATAATTAAGTTCTAAAAAAATTAAAATGTTTTATTGTCATCGGAAACACATCACACTTTGTACATTATTTTAATAATTCTAGCATATCAGGAAGTGAGTTAAAAATTGATTACAATAGTCCATCTTTACATACAAAAACAAAGTTCACTTAAATAAAAGAGTGTAAAAATAAAAATAAATGAAGAGTGCAACAATTTTTAAAAAATACTCTTTTATGTAACATATTTTAAAACAATTAAACAGAAATAATCCATTTCTAATTTTCTAAATGAAAATGTTCTGTTTAATTGACAAAATGCTTTATACATAAAGAAATAATTTTTTACATATAAACATCTAATCAGAATCATATAATAAATAAGGATATAACATCAAGCAGGGCGGTCGCTCTGCCAAGCCAAGCTTAAAAAAAAAAAAAAAACGCCACACAAACAACGCCAAGAACTGAACTAGACCGCTACTGCTTATTTACAGGAATCAACTTCGCAATGTTAAATCGACAAAACATGCCAGATTAAAATATCAGATATATAATAAATCAAGCGTCGCCGAAATAAAAAACGAAAACTAGAAGAATCTAATGAAGAATTTCTTCAATTTAAGACCAAACTCATCTTCATAAGTGATTTATAAACAGAGATATAGATTTTTTTTTAAAACGTCGAGTTACTTAAAATGATCACTTTTTTCTTCGTCAAACTTTTTTTTTCAAACAACCTACAGACCTTAATATTCGGCAGAATAAAAAAAGGATTGCATTTTTGGACAAGTAATTACGTAATCTATGTGCTTTTATAAAATTCAGTGTAAAAAAATATTATTTTCTATCCTTAATTAGCAAAAAACTGTTAATTATCTTGGCGATTAAAAAATTATGCCAAAACAGAGATAAAACCCGCCAACGACCATGTACCATCTGTATTAAAATAGCACAAATCAGTTACAGGTTATAATATAACCACATCAAATTTCATCTGCAAGTCAGCCATTTTCTTCTGAAGATATTTTTTTTTTAAATAAAACTTCACAATTATAAGAACACATATTTTATCAAATAATTAAATATGACTGCAAACTGTGGCAGATGATTATTTCTAACATGAATAAGTATGAGAAATTGCCGGTTACGAATATGGATCTGGGTAGCTCAGTCGCAGAGCGTCGGCATGGTACGCATAAGGTCCCAGGTTCGAGTCCAGGCCCAGGTCAATTTTTCACTCATGTTTGTTTAGTGTACTTAATTGTCTGATAAAATGCGTGTTCTTTCAAATATTGTGAAATAAAGTAATCAGACGTAGTGTTTATGCTTTAAAAATATTTTAAATATATAATTTACGTTTTTAGAAAGATCTTTAAAAATAAATTAGTTTTTGAGGGAAGATGTACCTTCTAAAATGTATACATTAAGAGTTATCGCCATTTAAAATTTCTTTCCAAACGTAAACAAAAATTTTGAAATGAATTAAATGTGATTCATTTATTTCTAAAAATAAAAAAACACGGTAAAGGACAGGCATTTCGTTCGCAGGAATACCTTTCACGTCATCTACTATATATACGAGGCTAGCGAAAAAGAAAGGCTACCGCGGTGCTTTACGCGTATCTTTTTTTACAGACCGCGGGATTCACGTGAGGCTCGAATCCACCAATGCAGGTGTACGAAAAGAGCATCACGTCACTCTAGCGGTCTGTAAGAAAAAGATAAGTGGAACGCACCGCGGTAGCCTGTCTTTTTCGTTAGCCTCGCTATATATATAAAACACAAACGGAAATTTCGTTCCGTTCCTTTATAACTCGAGATCTGCTGAATGGAATTTGATGGAACTTGCACTGTTCGAGAGATAATTTTTCAGGGAAGGTTTTAGTATGTGACACAACGTTCTACGTATAATAGCTATCGAATTATGATAGAAAGTTCTGTTATTTTGGCCGAAAAGGTTACCATTGCTAATTTTTTGGCGATCATTACTGTTGCAGAAAGAAATGAAAAGGCTATACATCTCGAAAAATAAAAGAAAAACTGTTACTAATTTTATTTAAAAAAAAAAAAAAAAGAAAGAAAGAAAGAAAGAAAAAGAGTTTTGATGAGAGAATATTATAAAACGAAAATATTTAATTTAAACATGATTAGAAATGTTCATAATGCTTAAAACATTATTCAAGGGGCAAGATTTCTATTGAAACAAATTTGGCGATTTATCTTTTGTTTTTGGCGATTTTGATTTTACTTTTGACCACAAACAATTTGATTTTAAGCCAAAAAGTGTCTTTTTTTGTTGCAGAAAGAATTGAAATGGCTATACATCTGGAAAAATAAAAGAAAAAACTGTTACTAATTTTATTTTTTTTAAAAAGAAAGAAAAGTAAAAAATGAAAAACAGTTTTGATGAGAGATTTTAGGCCAAAAGGTGTTTTTTTTTCAAGTGTACGACTGCATTTTTGCAGTATTTTTTTTTTTTTGGTACTTTTTGGTTAGCCGGGCGCCAGTGATATATATATATATATACACACACATATATACACATATATCTACACAAATACAGGTATATACATATATATATATATATATATATATATATGTGTGTGTATGTGTGTGTGTGTGTGTGTTCATATATCACTGGTGCCCGGCTAACCGAAAAGTACCTTTTTTTATTCAAATGCAAACTATATTAATGGCAATATACTTCTATTTACTTCTACATATATGAAATTTCGTTCCGGCTGCTTATAACTCGAGTTCTGCTGAATGCATTTTCGTAGAACTTAAACTAAGATAATTTTTAAGCGAAGGTTTTAATGTATAACATATCGTTCTACGTAGCTTAGTTATATAATTATTCTGGGAAGTTCTATAATCAGATCAATCCGATTATGAAAGATTAGCCTTTTTAAAATATTTTGCCGAATGTATTTCGATGGAACCTATACTGTTAAATAATTTTCTAGGGAACGTTTTATTATATAACGTTGCTTAGTTCTAGAATTATAGGGGGAAATTCGAAAATCGGGTGACCATTTTTTTTATCAAATATTAGCCTTTTCAATATTTGATTCCGATTATGAAAGATTAGCCTTCTAAAAAAGTTCTACTGAACGGATTTTGATGAGAATTGTATTGTTAGTTAGATGCTATTTCAGAAATGGTGTTAATGTACTATATATTGTCCTACGTTGCTTAGTCCAACAGTTATGTGTGGAGGTTATATAGTCAAGTGAACCCGATTCCGAAATATTAGCCTTTTTGATAGTTTTTACTGGGCGTATTTTTTGCGACTTGCATTGTTAAGTAGATAATTTGTAAGGATTGTTTTAGTATATTTTATATCGTTTTGTTGTTTTAGAATTATGTGGAAAAGTTCAATAATCAGATTATCAAAGATTAGCCTTTATAAAAACTTCTTCTGAATGGATTTTGTTAGTTAATTTGTTTGCATTGTTATTTCGATAATTTTTAGTGATGGTTTTAGTATATTGCATATAGTTTTATCATTGTTTAGCAAACCCTAACTGTAAATGACCAAATAAAAGAGTTTGTCCTTAACAGCTAAAATTTTGACTGCACATTAGAAAATATAATAGCGCAATCGCGTCATTTTTCAGTAATGTGGAAGGATATTCCACGTAAATATACTGATTGCTTTCAAATACAAGGTCAAATTAAACGATATATTTCGTTTGATTCAGGGTTCATTTGTAGAAGCCGACCAGCGCAGTGGGCGCAGCGGGCGTAGCTTGCTAGTTTTCCTATAAATTAATGAAATCCAGTTGTTAAATTATTTTTGTTTTAGAAGTGAAGTTTTCATTTAAATTTATTGTAACAGTACAATGTTTAATTGAATAAAATAAGGTAAATCTAAGAAATTGCTAAGAAATTCCAAACATGCACAGGGCAACGCAAAAAAAATAAAATAATAATAAACAAAAAATAAAAAATAGATAAATAAATAAATAAATAAATAAAAATCAGCTTTCAGAAATTCTAAAATTTGTTCCGCTATTCATATTATGTATCTTCGGGGTCCATCCTCCCACTTTCAGCCCTCCCACCCAAAGGGGGCACTTTTCTAAATTTTGCCGACACCTCTCATGTGATATATCGTTGGAAAAGTCTGTGAACGCTTAATCATAATATGCAGGGGGGGGGGGGGGGTATTTTCTAAATTTTGCACATACCCCTCTTTTGCCCCCCAAGCGCGATTAGCTTTCACCACCAGGGGATGCTTTCCTATATCTGTTCCTACGAGTCGGATCACGACGGGGTATGGCTCATTCGACTCGACATCAATAGAGCTTTCCGATTTTAGTTCGTTTTTTCACCACCAGGGGCACTTTTCTATCTCTGGTTCTATGGGCTAGATCACGACGGGGTACAGTTCATTCGACTCGACATCTATAGCCTTAACGATTTCAGTGCCCGAGGTTCATACAGAACAGATTGCGCTACCTGGTGGTGGAAGATGGAACGACTGCTATACGGTGCCGAAGGCAGCGGGGACCCGTGTCGGAAGTTAGTTTGGTTAGAGGTTTATACTATTCGATGTGCAAATTAAGGGATTATCCGGTGCCGAAGACAGCGGAGAACCAGGTCGGAGGTTCGTTCGGTTCGAGGTTTATCAAGATTCGAGGCCCCGATATAAATTAGGGGTCCGCTAGCGGGCGAAGCCAGCTAGTGCTAATAATAAAAGAGCGTGATATCACGTTTGATTTCAAATGCAGCGCTGACACGCTATGTACGTATTGCATTTTTATTCATTTCATCGATAAGTCAGTGATATTTTTTAACGGGGGATAACAAGTATTATAACAAGCCACATTTAGTATGTTGTTATTAGTTTAATTTAAAAATCTACTGGTATTTCTAGTTAACCTTTTAAACAATGACTGAAAGTAAAATGTAATTTTAAATTATTTCTCATGTTTAGATTATTTAAATTATGTTTATTCTGTTTTTAAAAAAAAGAAATGATATCTACAAAAACAACTTTTCAAAAGTAAAAAAAAAAGCCAAGCGTAAAAAAAAAAAAAGTTGTGGCTAAAAAATGGTGTGATATCAAATTTCCAAGCTATTATATTACTTTTTTAACTTTTTTCCATTAAATAAGTTATCATATATATAAGTCGAGTGCCTACGTATATGTTAATAGAAATCGTTTTCTCCTGTACTAAATATATCCTAACGAGTTTCTGAAAATTCAATTTTTTTCAAATTATGCATGATGGGCTTGGCGGCCATCTTTTCATATTTCTAAGCACCCAAATTTCTAAAGTAAAAGCGTAATATGTTTGCAATGTAATATGTTTATAACGATTTCGAACTTCAGATTTTAACTACGGACAGATAAATTAGATAAGACTGATATTTTGAGAAATTGATTTTTACTAGTTTGAAATTATTAATTACTGTAAAAAATAAATCATAAGATGAATCTTTAAGATAAGTCATCATTATCTTAAGACACAATTTTCAGATCATACAAATCTATAAATGAAACGCTTAAAATATTTGCTTAAATAACAATTTTGAACTTCGGATTTTAACTACGGATTTGGATGCTTAGAATTTTGTGAATAATATGCAAAGATGGCCGCCAAGCCCATCATGCATAATTTGAAAAAAATTGAATTTTCAGAAACTCGTTAGGATGTATTTAGTACAGGAGAAAACGATTTCTATTAACATATACGTAGGCACTCGACTTATATATATGATAACTTATTTAATGGAAAAAAGTTAAAAAAGTAATATAATAGCTTGGAAATTTGATATCACACCATTTTTTAGCCACAACTTTTTTTTTTTTTTTACGCTTGGCTTTTTTTTTTACTTTTGAAAAGTTGTTTTTGTAGATACAATTATACAGAGGTTACATGGAGAATAAAACGTAAAAAAAAAAATCAATTATTGGTAAAATGTAATTAAGAGGAAATAGAGACGTAAAATGTAATTACTTTATCTCCATCTGTTTTTATAAATAATAGCAAAACACTATCTAGAATTCAATACATTTAGTTAAAAAAAGTTAAATATTACTGACATTTAAATGAAATCTACAAACATATTCCAGGCATGTTTTTTATTCCAAAACAGATTTTTAGTTATGAAAATTATTAATAAATTCATATTTAAATATTATATGTTATGACTAGAAATGGGTTTTATTTAACGTATTAGGATAAATAACAATATTACTGTTTTGTAGTTTATTATTTAGTAACAGATTAACGGAAAATCCCTGTTAATTTTTATATGCACATTACCTGCAAAGTATTTTTAAAAATATATCTGTGCGAATCGGGTTATACCCGCTCCAAATCCACATCCGACACGATTTGGACTTAAAGAAATCGTTGACTTGCAACTCGTCAAAAATTTTTTTAATGAATCCCCGAAATTCGATTCGAAGTTGCTTGAAAGGTACTGTAGAAAACAATTATTATTGCCACTAATTTAATAGGCTGTTTAAATGGGCTGAGATTAAGGAAATTTGAAATATATATATTAATGAAACCGAATTATAAATTAAAATGTTAACAGATATATATATAATCAGTGCACAAAATATAGGATTATTTTAAGACTTTGTTTCATGGCAATTCATTATAAAATCACGGTTTTTAAACAACAAAAGCGCATCGCGCTAAGTCCTTGGTATATTATTTGCGTGGTTACTTTTCACGAGTACTTATCAGTAAATATGCCACAATGTAAAGTGTTTTAACAGATTCAACGTATGTAAAATGTCTTATTAGTCTAACAAAATATACAAGAATATGTGATATAAAAAACGTAAAAATACGTGTTTTAATTAATTTTTTTAATAAGCATTCATTTTAGGTTCATCTCACGTTTACATTCATTTCACGTTTTATCTTTAAAATCATGCCTAATTTCATGGATGCAATTTCGTATGTTGTTGCAAAATTTCTGTTACAGTACGTTAATTTGGCGTGGGTACTGATTATGGAAAATTCACCGGTTGATTTACGATTTACGAAAGTGCTATCTGATAAACTTAATAGCCGCCCACAGGGTGGCTTATTCTTTCAATCTCTATCATTTTTCATGTTTATGAAAAGTGACAGCCATCCATCGTTGCCACAAGTTAATCTCGGAAAATCAAGCATTTGAATAAGTTACTGAAAAAAGTAATAGCTCAAAAAGTATCTGTCACAAAATTGTTAGACAAACTGCGTTAGAAACGTAAAAAAAAAAATGTATTTTTCTCGATATAAATTTCAAATCGAATGATTATGCTATTTTTCAAATAATGAATTTCAAAAATTACCAAACATCACAATGAAGTACTATAGAGAAACCTTCATGCATAAAAAGATAATGATAACGGCTGTTGCTTTCGGTCGAGAATAGACCAAGCGATGTTCCCATTTTAATATTTTAACCGTTTTTAACGAAATTCTGTAACTTTAGAAGAATTTTTTAAGCGTTTTTAACGAAATTTTGTAACTTTAGAAGAATTTCTCTTTGAATAGGCAATAGAGATGTATAAAATCGTTACAAAAATGTTAAAATTACAAAAAGGATAGATGCAAATTATCAGATATGGAAAATAAAGATGAAATTTGGTACTTTCGTGTTATAGCAGCCACCAAGCATGAAATATTTTTGTTTCTGCTTTCATTAATATACTGTAAATTTGGTACTTTCGTGTTATAGCGGCTTCCAAGGATGAACTGCCAAGCAGCCCAGATTTATCGCCAAATTATAAAGCATGTATGACATTATAATAATATATGATATATATATAACATTTCTTGACGTATGTGGCCAAGTATAGTCATATATGATGCATATATGATGTATATATATGACATGTGTATATGATGTATATACGACATATAAGACATAAATAATATGTGTATAATGACATATATGGCACATATAGGAGTGCTTGGAATATATATATGCGTATATAGGATGCATATATAAGCTTTGCGATGGTCTTGGCGAAATCATAACTGCAACCTTGGCATAATCATAATTGGGGGAGCCGCTATAACACGAAAGTACGGTATTTTTTTTTCTTTTTAGCCACACACAGAGCTAATTCTTTCAGTCTACAGTAAAATTCATGTTTATGAATAGTCACAGCCACTCCATATATAACGGAGGACACCCTTTATACATAGCTATACAAATGGTTGTTACTGACGGTATTAAAAATCAAATTGTCTCTCTGTATTATGCCGATACTTCCGCTTGTATTTCCTTTCTCAGTACCTAATTGCCCTAGAGCGGGCGCAGACCCTATTTAAAGGATCCAACGAAGTTAAACTCGTCGTGGCGGACATTTCTAAGGGGGTCCCGTGGCCCTATCTCCCATAGGGATAAAGTTACCCCCCAGGGGTGAAGTTCTTGTACGTTCCGGGGGGAAAGGTTCAGTAAGACCTTTTTGGTGCTCCCCCCTCATGTAAACCCCTTCATGTAGCTTATCAATAGATAGGTCTCGTCAAGCACTATGATCTGGTCCTACTCTCCCCCTCCCTTAAGAAGCATATTTCTCTGTTTCAACTCTTTTTAAATTTTAGTTTTTAGCATCTTTCTCAGCCCCTTTAAGTCCCACAGAGGGCGTAGGCCTCTTTTAAAGGATCCAACGAAGTTAAACTCGTCAAGGCCGACATTTCTAAGAGTATCCCGAGGCCCTACCTCACATAGGACCGGAGTCACCCCCCCCCCCACGGGGGAGACATTCAAGGTGTTCAAACCCCGTCATGTAACATATCAAAAGTTTGATCTCATGAAGCACTTTTGTATGGTTTTACTCTCCCGTCTCCTGTCAGGAGCACTTTTCTTATTTATTTGTTTTCAATTTCTCATAATTATTTGTTTTTCCTATTTTTCTCTGTTCCTATGGGCCGGACAGCTCCAAAATTTCACCAAAATTAGCTGTAAACCGCCTAAAGGTATTCATCCACCCCCCCCCCCCCCGCTTCTTTTGGAGCCCTCGGTTTTCACGTATCTCTCGAGGGGGGCCATGTCAGACGGACGCAAAAGGGGGATCCCTTTTAGAGTCCCATCTCTCAATTGCAAATGAGGATTCATTTTAAAGGTCTCGTAGAGCACTTGTGTTTTGTATAGCTCTCCCCCCGCAATTACCCCTACCGCTCTCTAAGAGCCCGTCAATTAATGCTAACATCATTTGTTAAACAACTTCTCTTAACTGTATCCATCATAAAAGCTGCTATCACAGAACTTTTCATCACCTTTTTTAAGTTATCTATTAAGTGCTAAAGTGTCTTGAACCATTAAAAATAGTTTTAAAGGTGTCATTAAGCCAGCACATTTGTAAACAACATCTACCTCGCCACGTCTCAGCCAATCGGAGCCACATCTTTTTACTATTATATTTATTAAAAATACCTCACTGAATATTTTTAACCATCCTTCACCGAATGTTTTTAAAACTTGGTGTGTTCGTGCCTAATATATTCCGCCAGCCTCACAAAAAATGTTAGAGCGCTAACTAAATTCTAAAGTGGAGAAGCTGACTTATGCTAACAAACACTTTTTTTCTTTTTTTTTGACGAGTTAGACTTGGTTGAAAAAATCTCTCCGATAAAAGCCGTGGGTGGCCAATCTATATTCTGTCGTAAGGTAGAATTTTTCCCGCTTGTTTTCTTTTTTTAACAATACGGCAACAGGAAAGGATAAAAAAGGCATTATTTAAACTATCTATTCAAGATTTCTAAATTGTTTTCTCAAGGTATAATATATATATATATATATATATATATATATATATATATATATATATATATATAGAGAGAGAGAGAGAGAGAGAGAGAGGAGATGTGTGGCGGAGTTGTATGGAAAATACGCATGGTTAATTTATTTTTTTTTTTAAATGGGGGCATTTTGATTTACACATACGTTTGCTAATACAAATTTTATAATGGACTTTGATGTAGCACTTTTATATGCGTATTACTGTAGTTTTATTTAAATCTTCATTAATTAATTTAAATGTATTATTCACTACTATTAAGAATGTTTATTGATTTATTGTATTTACTTTTATGCCCATGGTGGACAATATCATATTCTAATATAATGTAATACTTTCTTAAACGCTAATATAATATATATTAATTTAAAATAATTTTCTTCCCTAACTACTTCTATCATATGTATTTAATTCTTAACTTTGTATGCAAAAACATAATATGTTACTATTAATTTCAATATTTAATAATATTATTTTTAAATCCATTGCATCTTAAATCACATAATTTAGTATTTTAATTTGCCCACGGTGGACAATATCATATTCTAATATAATGTAATACTTTATTAAACGCTAAAATAATATGTATTAATTTAAATTAATGTTATTCCCTAACCTCTTGTATCATATGTTTAATATTAAATTTAACTCCATAGCATATTAATTCACATTTAGTATTTTAATTAATCATTACTAAATCCATTTTTACTTTAATGTAATTGGATTTATTATTATTCATTTTATATTTAATTCCATATATATTTATTATCTAAATATTATTTATTTTATTTTTATTTTCATTTCTATTTATTAACTAATTATTATCACATTAGATAGAATGGTTTCATTTAAAATTGATTTTTCCATTGTATATTCACTACATATTCAGATCATAGATGGCAGCACCTAGATGGAAGCACCATGGTTTGTGATGCTTTAAAATATTCCATATCCAAGTAATTCATTTTCTAAATTGTTTTGGCAACAGGGTTTGTAATCTTCTAATAATGTTTTTGGCAACATTGTGAATATATATATATTTTTTTTTTACAATTCATTGCCTTCTTCATGTATCTGGTCTGTGTTGTTGCAGGAATCCATCTTCATCGCGCTGTTTTTGATATTTGGAGATCTATTATCAAGTTTTTCTCTTATAAATATGGTTAAGGTATCTCTCCATTTTGGTATTGTATTAGTAATGTATTTGTTTTTTGATCTTTAAGTGTTTTTTTCACTAATTGAATTAGTGTCTGAGTGGTCGTCCCAAATTCATATTCTTTAGCAATTTTAATGCTAATATGAAGATGAAACCACTCATTTTATTTGTGGAATTTATGCATTTGGGACTTGATAATTCTGTATAAATTCCACAAATTTCATTCATTCTATTTATTTTATTCAATTTTTAATTTAATTTCTACTTCTTTTAAATAAGTATTTAACATCTATATTCATAGTGCTGGGGTTACAATTTCGTTGTCAATAAATTATTACTTCCTAAATCATAATTTCTCGTTTCAGTTGGTGTTTTGGTAATGTTTCATTAATGGTTATCTATATATATATATATATATATATATATATATATATATATATATTAAGTATTAAATGATAAAATAGTATTTTAAATATGTATATATATAATAGACTCTTTACTTTTAATTTATATTTACTACTTTTTAAGGTTTAAAATATTTCGTTTTTGCAGTTTTGCAGCCCGTTGGCATATTTTGGCGAGAGTGGTTTGACGCATAATCAACTACATTGTTTTTATAACTGGTAAACAGTTGTAACTAGAAAGAATATTTGGCGATTCGTCACCTGCAGCTGGATAACGTAAAATGCCTTAAAATGAATTTATTACTTTATAATTAAGATCTAAAAACGTTAAAATGTTGTACTGCGTCATCGGAAACGCACCTTTGTACATAATTTTTATAACTCTGGCATATCAGGAAGGGAAGGAAAAATCGATTACAATATCCCATCTTTATATACAAAAACCAAGTTAAAAGTGTAAAAAGGGATTTTTTTTTACTGAAAGTTAAAAAACGTTCTATGTTTAAAAAGTATTATAGTTAACGACGAGGATTCAAAGCACTTGTGATAGTGGACTTTGAAATAAGCAAAAATCGACCAAAAAGGCGAATTTTTGTTTTCTGTTAAAATTAAATATATCTATCTTATGATAGTAAAAGAAAGTTTCGCTCTGTGTGTCTGCGTGTCGCCGATAGCTAGCGAAATCTAGCGTATCTAGAAGTCTGAAAAATTCGGTGAGGATAGTCCAAAGCAGGTCCTGATGCGCCTGAGGCTCAGAATTTTAATAATTTGTTAAATAGCCGAGATATTAATTAAAAACTCATCAAATGCTCATCTCTTTCTTCCCGAGTCAGCGGGGGTGTTACGCATGCCCAGAACCTGATTTACGCAGCGGCCGGAAATGAAGAACCATTTGAATGAAGAATGCGTTCTTTATTTCGCCATTCTGTTTCAACTTCTATCGAATAAACCGTTCGGTTTATTTAAAAAGAAAATACATATTCTGAAAGATCGCACTCTTACGTCTCAAATGCCGCAAAGAATTCGAAAATAAAATATTATGTTAACCCTTTGAAAAATGTTTTTGAAAATGTGTAGTTTTCCCGGGTGGATGTTTTCCCCCTTGCGACAACGCCCCTCAAAGGCACATTTTTACAGATCAGACAAACCAAAAATATATTCTTAAAGCCGAAACCTTCTTTGAATCGACGGTATCATTGGGATATTATGATGTTTTAATTTTATGATTGTTATAATATTAATTATACGATATTTATTACTTTGAATTTATTACTCTTCAATAATATTTATTACATATTTTAATGATAATTAGTGATTTTATTATATGACTAGGTATAATTAGTTTAAAAAACGCATTTTAATCCTTTTAAAAACAGCGGTAAATGCAGGTCAATCGGGCCTCTCGAGAGGATTTTTTTTCTTACGCTAAAAGTAACTAAACGTCTTTATTTCGACACAATCTGTTTAGAGCATCTCGGTAATCCAGATTTACATCAAATACAACAATTTCGAAACGTTCGAAAGAGATTTTTTTTTTTTAAATAAAATCTGGGAAATTTTTGATGAAAACGCATCGGGGTGTTTCTACGAGGTCACGCTCCGGCTTCGGGTAAGTTTTCACTATTTAATACGCATATAATTTTACAAAATTTTATAGAGGACTTGGATAAAGTCTAAACCGTCAGAGAGTTCAGACGACGATTTTTTTTTTTCTGTTATGTTAACGGATCCGATACGAAAACCAAACAAAGCTAGAAGAAAACATATTTTTTTACAACTAGATAACAATACTTCTCACGTAATTTTTATATGGGTTGTAAAACTGTTATACTTATAACAATTAAAAATTGCGAAGAGTTTGTTAAGAGAGAATAATTTGCAAAGAGATTTTTTTAAAAAAAAACTATGAAACGACCCTACGTGAAAAAAGAAGAAAATTTTCTTGCGAGCAGTTTTATCACCAATTATTAGTATTTTTTCATTAAAAATATAAATTCGTACAAAATCGGGTTAAAAATATAAAATAATACAAATTTGGGGTTTATTTAAGGTTATTATCACGTTCCCTGGAAACGCCAGGCGGGTCAGCTAGTATACTGCTAAAAAAAAGTTTCGCTCTGTGTGCTTATGTGTGCTTATACTTATAACAATTAAAAATTGCGAAGAGTTTGTTAAGAGAGAATAATTTGCAAAGAGATTTTTTTTAAAAAAAACTATGAAACGACCCTACGTGAAAAAAGAAGAAAATTTTCTTGCGAGCAGTTTTATCACCAATTATTAGTATTTTGTCATTAAAAATATAAATTCGTACAAAATCGGGTTAAAAATATAAAATAATACAAATTTGGGGTTTATTTAAGGTTATTATCACGTTCCCTGGAAACGTGAGTGTGTGTGCGATGGCTAGTGAAAGTTACCGAACGTACAAGTCGTAAAATTAGAGTGAGCATAATCCAAGGCAGGTCCTGATGCACCTGAATTTCATATTTTATTTTTTTATATATAATTAGACAAAATACTAATTAAAAATTAATCAAAAAAGCTTTTTTTTTTTTTTTTTTTTTTTTTAATGGCAAGTGCGCCCGAGCATGCTCAGTCCCTTCTTATCCGAGGGCGTATAGGAGGGAAAAACCAAATACTGTATATATATATTTTTTACAGTTTGCATACACTACTGCCGAACCGTTCGGGATATGTAAAAAAGGGAGACATATTCTTCAATTTCGTACTTTTTCTTTGAGCCGCAATCAGATCGGAAAAAATACCGTTGTTAACCCTTTGGATTTTTTTGTTTTACATATGGTCGTTTTCGCGATAGACGCTTTCTCCATAACGACAATGCTCGATACAGAGGCAATTTTGGAGGTGTCGAAAAACAAAAATATGCTCTTTAAGTTGAGAGCTTTTTCTAATCGACGGTACAACTGGTCTTCAAAAATATGAATTTTAACCCTTTCAAAATATTTGCGACAGTACGTCACTTTGCATCTCCCGGAGGCAAATTTTTTTCTACGGTGAAAGTAACAAAACGTCCTTATTTCGACACAACCTTTTTAGAGCATCTCAGTAGACCAGATTTACATCACATACAAAAATGTCGATACGTTTGAACTAGTAGAAATAGTTTTAAAATAATTATAAAATCCGAGAAAGTTTCGATGAAAACAATAAAAAGCGGGGAGTTTTGCCTTATGTTTTTACTACTAAATATATTTTCTTTTTCACGAAATTTTAAAGAAGGCTTCGATACAGCTGTATTTATAGCCTATTAAAATTTCAGATTTGAGACGATAAGTACTCCTTTTTATGTTAAAAGACCCGACGCGAAAAGAAAACAAACAGGAACGAAAAATCATGCATCAAGCATAGATTATGTAACACTTTCAAAATAATTTTACAAATCATTACCGTTTAATAAGCTGAAATATAATATATAAGTAAACAATTTGGAAAACGCATAACATATTTAAAAACGTAATTTCAGGAATTTCTAACATATATTTCCAACATATACAATATTCTGAATATTATCCGAATACTTTTATTCAGCCCTGTATATGATCTATAGATTTGTATATATACTACATAGGATGCTAGATTTTAGTTTAGTTAGGAAACGCGTAGCACAGTTTAAAATTCTCCTTCTGGAGTTTCTGTCAATAAACGGAAATGTGTTCGCGAACTTTTGTGCTGCCCTGTATATGAAATACAGAATTTTTACACACCAAGTAAATGACAAAAAGTGAGTTAAATTTATAATCGCGTTCAGCAACTTAAAACGCACTTTCAGCAATTATTGTTAACAGACAGTAGAGAATTCTTTTGTGTGTCCCTGTAAATGAACGATGACTGCTATACACACAATATTCTGTAGTAAGCCTCTTGTAATGCACTTTAGTGATATATATAAATTTCAATGCATTTAAAATAGTGAAACACTATTTAATTAAACCGCAAACGATTTTTCTCCATAGACGTAATGTAACGGAATTCTTATAAGTGTCCCTGTAAAAAAACTATTAGTGCTACACACTTCAGTTGAAATAGGGAACATGCTATAGATAACGACAATAACATAAAAATTGCAGGGCAATCCGACCATATTTACGGGTGTTAGAGCACGGACAGACGGTAGATGGCCAGACGGCAGACAAACAGAAGTCATAAACACTTTTCAACTAGGTTGGAAAGTGTTAACAAAAAAAACAAGAACGAAAAATCATGCGTCAAGCATAGATTATGTAGCACTTTCCAACGCTTCCAAATTAATTTTACAAAACATACCGTTTAATAAGCTAAAAGATAACATCTAAGTAAACAATTTGGAAAACGCATAACATATTTAAAAACATAATTTCAGGAATTTCCAACAGATACAATATTCGGAAAAATATCCGAATACTTTTATTCAGCCCTGTATATGATCTATAGATTTGTATATGCTAGGATGCTAAATTTTAGTTTAGTTAGGAAACGCGTAGCACAGTTTAAAATTATCTTTCTGGAGTTTCTGTCAATAAACGGAAATGTGTTCGCGAACTTTTGTGCTGCCCTGTATAGGATCTACAGAATTTATACACACCACGTAATAGACAAAAAGCGAGTTAAAATTAAAATCGCGTTTAGTAACTTAAAACGCACTTCCAGGAATTAGTGTTAACAGACAGTAGAGAATTTTTTGTGTGTCCCTGTAAATGAACGATGACTGCTATACACACACTATTCTGTAGTAAGCCTCTTGTAATGCACCTTAGATATATATATATATATATAAATTTCAATGCGTTTAAAATAGTGAAACATTATTTAAATAAACCGCAGACGATTTTTCTCCATAGACGTCATGTAACGGAATTCTTTTGACTGTCCCTGTAAAGTAACTATAAGTGCTATGCACACCCTATTCCATATTAAGCTTCTTCTAATGCACCTTAGTGATATATATAAATTTCAATGCGTTTAAAATAGTGAAACATTATTTAAATAAACCGCAAATGATTTTTCCCCATAGACCGCAATGTAACGGAATTCTTTTGAGTGTCCCTGTAATAAAACTATAAGTGCTACACACTTCCGTTGAAATAGGGAACATGTTATAGATAACGACAATAACATATAAAAATTGCAGAGCAATCCGAGCATATTTACGGGAGTTAGAGCACGGCCAGACGGCCAGACGGCAGACGGCCATACGGCCAGACAAACCGAAGTCATAAGCACTTTTCAACTAGGTTGGAAAGTGCTAAAAAGGCGAGAAGAAAACATATTTCTTTTACAACTAGATAACAATATTTTTTCACGAAATATTTACACGAGCGGCAAAACCGATATATTTATAACCAATAAAAATTTCGAAGAGTTTGGACAGCAAGATCTTAAAAAAAAACTATTAAACGACCCGACGTACAAAAACAAGAAAATGTCTTCTTACGACCGCTTTTACCACTAAATATCAATAATTATTCGCGAATTCTTCCTTTAAAAATATAAATTCATACAAAATCGGGTAAAAAATATAAAATCATACAAATAAAAAATTTATTTAAGGTTATTATCACAGACCCGGGCAACACCGGACGGGTCAGCTATAGTAATATTAATATTTTGCCATACACTTGGAAGAAACAGTTTTCATGCTTCTAAAAAGTAAGTAAAGGAAATACCATATAATATTGTATTTCTTAGGCAGTTTCTTAAAACACATTTTTTGCAGTTTATATACGTTTTTAATGTGCTGAGCCTGGGTTTTAATTTTTGTTTAAAATTATTGATATCGCTAAAAAACAATTTTGATACATATTGTGCATATATTTTCGAATGTTATTTTATTGAGGTCTTCAAGTTAGTAATAAAGTTCTTTTAAGTAATAAAAAAATGGAGAAAATATTTTAGAAATTCAAACGCATGAGACATTTATTTATTTATTTATTTATTTTTAAACTAATTAAAATTTTTAATTTTTTGTTAACTTTCAATAAATTGATTATTTTTCAAATATTTATTGAATTCGTTGTACAACTCTTTTAATATTTTTGTTTGTTTGTTTGGATAGCATGAATAAGGAGAAAAAATTTTAAAAGTCCATTGTCTCTAATATGATTTTAGTAGTGCACTTTCTCATATATTAATATTTTATGCATGTTAGCTAAGATAGATTTTCCTATGGAGTAACATAGTCCTGTTAAAGGTTTTAAAGTGAAAATTACATTGTTACTATTAAGTTTTTTTTTTTCTTTTTTTTTTAAGTTTTGACATAAGCAGAGATGAGATTTCTCCGCTTTTTTCCATACCAGTATAATCTTACAGAAAACATTTTTTTATTTAATCGGAACTTTCTGTGATTTAAGAGAGCAACGTTTTCTCTAAGATTATACTGGTATGTAAAAAAGCGGAGAAATCTCATCCCTGGACATAAGGTAAAAATCTCACAGCTTGTATTCTTCACAAAATGATAAACCTCATATGTTTCTGATTTATCAATATTATTTCTCAGAAGTTCGATTTCTGCCCCCACAATCTTTCAGAAAGGAGGAAAATCAGGGCTGAAAAAAAATACAATAATCAAATCTCTGTTATCTTACATATCACTGCTGATTACGTTTCACTACTGTTAAATAGCTACGCTTGGTCAATTTGAATAGTTACTGAAATCTGAAATATTCTGCGTTTGAATACGATATATCTGCAAAATGAAAGCCACATTTGTTCTTCTTCTGTGTGGTACGTCAAAGGAATTTTTCTTTATGTATCTTTTCTTTTCTGTATATGCTTTTATGAACTGTTTAACCCCTTTTTAAGTTGCTGATTTCCGGCAATCGTACTTGCTTTATAGTGGCTAATTGTTGTTCCAACATATTTTTTAAATAAAATTTGAAAGATAATATAGTATATACTGCCTTCTGCATACAAAAGATGAAAGTATTGAAATCGTGAAAATTTTTTACTTTTTTTTTTTCTTTTGATGGATTTACATGTTTTAGGAAGTGCTGAACACGATTTGACTATTTTTGGAAAATGTCTGCCTGTCTGTCAGTCTGGGTGTGACGTACATTCATCTGTTATTTTTTTTTAAACTTTGTTTTAACTTGTAAATATTTTTAGAAAACTTTGAAAGTAATTAAAAATGTATAGAAAATTCCATATAGTAAAAACGTCAAATTCACCTTCTTAAACTTGAAAAAACACAATGCAAACACATTGATAAAAATTTATTTGTTACTATAATAGGTGCAAATACTAAAAACACAGTTTTAAAGCATTAAAACTATTTATGATGTAAAATCAGATGTCAAAATACCTAAGCGCTTTCGGCTAAAACATTAGCCATCATCAGATGATAAAAACCCAGTCGAAAAACACAGTTCTGAAGAAGTGCACTGAACAGGCGGAAAACATGTGGAAACAAGCGCTTTGGTATTTTGACATATGATTTTACATTATAAATAGTTTTAATAGTTTTAATTTTCAATTTTTTCTTCCTATTATTAAACTTAAAAACATTTAATTCAAGGGAAATATTATTATTTACGCTGTTTAAAATTTGCAATAATAGGCAAAATAATTTGTCGAAATAAATTAATCTCTCGTGTAAATATGTTTTTATATTCAAACTGTCCGGAAATATTGTTATTTGAGCATTTTAAAAAAGATGTAAGTTTCCCTATTTAATGCTTTGAACGCGTAATAATTTAATTATTTCTATTTTTAATATTCACGCTCAAGTATATTTTTTATTATGTAATTTTCTACAATTACTGTTTTTAATACGGGATCATTTAATTATATTTTTAAAGTTTTATTTCTGTTTTTGATAGTCACGTGTAAATACATTTTTTAATTGATAGGGAATATTATTATACTAGCCGCCACTGGCGACCAGTTTGGTCTCCCTTAAATGTATGTTAAACATTGTAACACGTTACTTTCATTCCTAATTTAATTTTTTTCCTTAATCCTTCTCCAAATCGGAAGATTCTAACAGAGAAGTCAAGAATTTTTGCAATCACGGTAGTATTTCGCATATATATATATATATATATATATATATATATATTGTTATGTATTTCATTTTTCTTGACAAAAGCTGCTTATCCCATTTAAGTATTTATGCTCCATGCCCGTTTGCTTATCAATTGCAATATGTTCGCTAATGCAGAGATACTTAAACATATTAAGTAATTTTCCGTAATTGGGTCCATTGCCAACTAACGTATTTTAGTTAATACGATATTTGATCCAATGAAATCCATTTTGTGAAAGTCTTTAATGATATCCACATTTACACTGAACCGTATTGTTGCTAATTTTATTTCTCGCTAACTTTGGCTGTAGAATCGATTACGGAAGATTAGAAAATCTATCATTATTCTCATCTAAAACATCTTGAATAATGTGCCATAAACGTCATCAATATGATTTTATGTGTTTTATAAATGTACATGAAATTATTTTTTGTATTATTTTACTTTGATTTTATATTATTTGTCATTTTTAATGATGGGTCCTTTTGGGTACAGTTGTCGCAGACGCACTGGATATCAGTTTGGCGATATAATTATTGGCTGAATAAATTAAGCTTTTTGTGTGTTTTGTAATAAAAGTTTGTGTTTTTAAATATAAAATAAACTATTTCATAATAAAATAAAAGAATCATGCTGGTTTAGCAATCTCTAACAGGTACCTGAAAATAAGGTTTTTTCGCCAAAATGGCGCAAAACAAAAATCGTGCCAATCCCAGTGCGTCTGCGACAGCTGTTAGAATTTAAAATACACGCCGTTCACACTTTTAGTTTAAAATAGAAAATAGAAAAATAAGAAATAATATCATAAATTAAAAAATTTGATTTCAAAATCAAAGTATCGTTTCTAATTTGCACACGCGAAAAATAAAAGCTGGTATTGGCGATTTTAAAAATGTTATTGGCGAGATTTGTGCCCAAATAACATAAAAGTACTTAATAATATTATGTATTTCATAAATGTATATTAAATTACTGTCTTGAACGCGATTAGTCATCAACAATGGTAAATATGATTGGCGATTAACAATCATTTTCGGTGATATCTCTTCCTGCCACGTATAATACATAAATACCAAATTAACTGATCATTTCAAAATTTGATTCATTAAATATTATTACATGAGTTGTATTTGTTTACATTCAACCTACGTCAAGAAAAGATTCGGAAGGAAGTTGAGTTGTATAAGCACTTCATCAAACGGAATTATGGTAAACTTTAATTTTCTCACAGGTCCTGGTGCGAATTATTTTTTTTGACACCAGGCAGCGCTCCAAAAAATCATTCACGGAAAACTTACTGTACGAACGATTATCTACATGGTTTAATGGTTTAATATTTTATCCCTTCATGACGAATGAATCTTTTTTTTTTGTTTACTTTCATGGATAGAGAATTTGAACTGCGAAGCTAATTTCAACTGAAGTTATTGCAGAATATATACATAATTGAACGTAAGTCATCTTTCAAAGATTAATTTATTTTGAACGAACTTTCTAAAAATGCAACTTTCATGCAGTTTTATCCGAAAAATAATTTTGAATAAAAATGGCCGCCTGGCATATGAAAAGCGATACGGGCATCCCGGAACTGTTGATGACAGTCACATGACTTACGGTTTTATTATAGAGATGCTATATTATGTACAATATTAATTTACAAATTGACAACAATTCAAATACATTCTGCGCTTTAGTTGAATATTTTTATCCATTAATGAGTGGGATTTTAAGGTTTTAATTAATATCTTGCGTTAATGAAGACATTTTCAAAATTTTATAATTTTCAGCGTGATATTAGGTATGCAGCTGTAAGTACACAAAATTTCAAGTTTCTAACTTACACAGTTTCTGAGAACCGACTCTGTGACGGACATACAGAGAAGCAAGACGAATAAGGTTTCGTGAAATAAACGAAATTCTTAAGAAAAAAAAAAGAAAAAAGAATTGTAATTTAACAAATTACAACAACCATTTGAAAAATGCTCCGAAAGTTTAAAAAAACAATTATTCGACATTCGATTGTAAGCAATGCGCCTTTTCATCCTCGCATGTCGATGTCGCAGATGTTTCAACCAGCTAACGATAAACGTTGCGCGATACGTAATAATATTTAACAACGACGAACAACTATGTAAAAACATTCGTCTGAACCATCGCCGCAATTATCATAACCGTTGCATACTGCTACAAATAAACACATTTTCCATTACTACAGTTGAAGAGATCCTGGCATTCTCTGCCCTCGCAAAGTTATTTGTCGGAACCATTTACAAAATACACATTTTCCATTACTACGGTTGAAGAGATTCTGGTATTCTTTGCCCACGCAAAAATATTCGTCGGAAATATCTACAGATAAACACATTTTACATTACTACGGTTGAAGAGATCCTGATATTCTCTGCCCTCGAAAAAATATTCGTCTAAACCATCTACACAATCAATCTCTCCATCGCACCCCTGACAGCGTTGAATGCATTCGTCATTCGATTGTAAGCAATGCACCTTTCCATCATCGCATGTCGATGTCGCAGATGTTTCAACCAGCAAAAGATAAACATTGAGCGATACATAATAATTCAGGGTGATTATAAAAAAAACTATCCCGATACATGAGCCCCTAACTATCATACCGTTCACAGAAACTGAATGAAATTTTGGTTTAAAGTATTTTGAGGTATGCGCTCAAGAATCATATGAAAGACAAAAGTTAAATTCTAACAATTACGGTTACAGGGACAAAATTTCGAAAATTTCAAATGGCAACACCTATTTCTTTTTTACTGAAATGTGATCTTCATAGTGAAAAACCATAAAAAGCGTTGGAACGGTACCTGTAGTACGAAAATCGCCGGCGCTAGGTAGATTAAGAAGAATAGTGAAAACAACCAATAAGGACAGAGAAGCAACAGAAAGCAAAACATTTTATTGTGTTTCATACATTTTCCATTTCACACACGACGACACTTTACATGCGGCAGATGGTGGATAGCACTGAACAATAAAATGTTTTACTTTCTGTTGCTTCTCTGTCCTTTATTGGTTGTTTTCACTTTTCTTCTTAGTCTGTCTAGCGCAGGCGATTTTCGTGCTACAGGTACCGTCCCAACGCTTTTTATGGTTTTTCACTGTGAAGATCACATTCCAATAAAAAAAGGTAGGTGTTGCCATTTGAAATTTTCGAAATTTTGTCACTGTAACCGTAATTGTTAGAATTTAACTGTTGTTTTTCGCATGATTCTTGAGCGCATACCTCAAAATACTTTAGGCCAGAATTTCATTCAGTTTCTGTGAACGGTATGCCAGTTAGGGGCTCATATATCGGGATAGTTTTTTTTTATAATTACCCTGTATTTAACAACATACTGTCTGGCAGAATTGTTTAAACGAGTTGGTTGATAAGAGAAGCAACTGACCGCTATTGAGTAACATTAAGTCGTACAAATAAAAGGAAAGTGCTAACCAATATATGTTAACCAATATACCTTAATATCTTTGTCGGGTCCTTCCTACAATAACTTTAACTCTTGTTTAGATTGATGTCTGAGCTAAAGGTATTTTGAGGAAATTAAAGTTGAAGATCACGTTTTTTGCTTTATAAGACGATTTCTCATCCGACGTCAATTTTTGAATTCGGCTTTTTTTCATATCTGATAGTTTGCATCTATCTTTTTTCTAACTTTAACAGTCTTGTAAAGATTTTATGCATTTCTTTTGCCTATTCGAAGACAAATTCTTCTAAAGTTACAGAATTTCGTTAAAAATTCTTCTAAAGTTACAGAATTTCGTTAAAAACGCTTAAAAAAATGGACATACTGACTGAACACCATGAATGGACACCAAGACGTCCATTCTCGATCGAAAATAACAACCATTTTCCTAATGGTTAAAAAACATAACAAAGTCAGATTAACTTTGGATTCATTTTATTGAAGAATGACACATTTATTTTTTCCCAAGTCTGTTGAACTTACGGGACATTGGAAAGACGCGAATGGAGCTGTACCTAGGGTACCCGTCCTAATTTTCTCTGATATGAAAAGTGATCACAATATTATTTTGATCTGTTGTTGCTGTATAAGTTTCACTTCGATAAACCATTGAACTATTACTCTACGAGAAAACTCAACCATTCAAGTATACTTGTGTTTGTTTTCTAGGTCTATCCTGTGCCTTAGGAGAATTTAACTGCAGAGAAAGTTATCCGAAGGAATGCATAGATTCATCCGCAAGTGATTATGGATATTCCCACGAATCTTATCCCGAAAATGAAGCCGATTTAGAAAACCTTTGCAAGTAAGTTCACCACGAATATTACAGCTTCCCAATACGAAGTCCGTTGAACCATTTAGTATTTTCAATCAAATATATATATTGCTTTATTATTTTAACAAAAACTAATAATAATATATTTAAAAGAAAAAAGATGGTTAAAAACATGACTTTTGAAGGTGTATAACAATTTTTTTAAAAGTAGATTTTTGAAAATATTTCTCTGTAATATATTAAAGTATATTTCCAAAGATTTCGTTTACAAAATTTCATTATCTGTATATTTAAAATACAAGGCTATTTGTTCAGTCATCTGTCCTAGGCTTTCTACTGAACCAATTTTACTAATTATTTTTGTTTTTATAAAAACTGTTCATTTGTAAATGGGCTCACACTAATAGCTGTTTTTTTTTTTTAAATATATATTCCCGTCTTTAAATTTAAATTTTAATGAAAAAACTTTTAATGAAATTTCTTCAAAATGGTAGCAATTGTTCATTGTTGCAGGGAAAAGAGATATAATGGAGATTATCTTTATTGATTACTTCGCGAGGGGGGACAATGTGTCGACTACAATGTAGTGTAGGAATGGGTAGGTACTTTAAAAAATTGTTCTAAATCGGATAGAAGCGAGAGTGAAACAAAATTGCAGTGCTTCCAAATTTTGAACTTAAAGAATTTTTTTCTGTTTATGTACATATTGAAAATGATAAATTTATTTTAATATAGCAGAAGCACCCGGCTTCGCCCTAGTTAACCTTGGCCTTCCGCGTAACATAAGTAAAAATGTAATATCCTAAAAATACGTCAATCACAATAACGCATTCTTGTCCATAAACCGCTAAAATAACAATCAGAAAAAAACTTATGTTATTTTGATGCGATCATACTAAATCCCTCAGCTTTATAAATGATTTTTAAAAAAAATCTTTTTAAAATATCTTATGCAAAATATCTAATAAAAAATCAACAATATTGTCTTATTCGTCTAATCTTTTATAACCCAACAAACACAAGATCTGTGGCCTCCTTCTGTCAACATTAAGGCCAACGAGACTTGGAGCCATATGTACCCAGCCACCGTTGTATTTTAAATGACTCGCCACTACGTCCGCTGACCGCCGTTTTTATTGATAACGGGCGAGCGAGAGTAAATGTAATTGATTATCAGTGTCCAGTAGCCATTGAAGATTAGTTTCCGGCGAAGCTTTAAAAGCCTGGCATCAAGTTAAAAGAAAAGGGCTAATGCATTGTATTTGATACATTGGTTATAAGATATGTAAAAAAAAAAAATTCTTCCCTCTTTTCAACATAATTTTCGATAGTTAAAATATGTCAGATGAAAGTTTTAAATGGGGTGCAAAATTTATATTATATGCGCAAAAAGAAGTATATATATATTTTTTACTTTTACGTTATTATTTTTTTTTTAATATAAATTACAAGCAAAGGCGTTTTGAGTCTAAAATATGTACGTATACATAAATACTTTTTATGAGCACGTTACAGTGAAATTTAATAGATGTTAATTTTAATTCATGCATTTTTTAACTGCAAAGATAAATAGATACAAAAATTAATAGCAAACATATCCAAATACCCTTTTAAACGAAACGAAATTAATTGGAATAAATTGCACTGTTTAAGCATACTTACTATATAGATATCTAATAAAAGTTTTAATGCTAAATGCCAATTTATTTATATATTTATTTTCAGTTTCAACAGAAAAATATTCACCCAAAAAGAACAAGTGAAAAATTATATAAATGTATTAAAATGTAATAATCAGTGTGAATTTATTTATGCTTTTTACAATTTAGAAAATGAATACTTTATTAGAACCATAGAGAATCGCCTTAGAGTGGGCCTAACGCCATCCCCCCCCCCCCCTATTACCCGGCCTAAGCAATGAAAAACTTTCAGATACATAAAATATTTTTAGACATAAACATGTAATTAAAAAAAAATATGACTGAAATAGCAAATAACCGAATAGCATTTTTCACTTTCTGTTAAAAGTATCACTACGTGTCTCAGAAATTGGCTTTAAAAGTATAAATATAATTTGATTTTTTTTTTTCAGTGAAAGATCACTGTATAGGTCACCTTATACCAGAAAATAAGAAATGCTATTCAATTTATTTGCATCTGAATAACAATAACTCGTGCTTAAAAATGAAAATAACTGTGTCAATACAAGCCGAAAAGAAGCTAATTGGAATCTGTTATAATCAGTGTTGAGGGGGGGGGGGGGCGGGGCGTGCTGCTGCAAAGTTCGGGGAATTGCATGTCATTACTAGGCACATCTATTAAGTTTAACTATATACTTATTAATTATTTTTTTATGCATCTTAAAATCAGTTTTTTTAAAGCTTATATTATTACTTTTTTAATTACAGTTTCATATGTTACAAGGAAAATTTAAAATCCCTGAATTTGTACAGCATTACTAATTTATATATTCCCCCCCCCCTCTTCAAATTTTTAGGTCATGTTTTGCATCCATCTCGGAAACAAGCGGAAAAAACTTATTCAAAAAACCTTTAGATGGGTCAGATAGAGAGAGGGGGAGGTGGATTCAAATCAGTCCAAGGTCAAATACCACTCCGTCCGTAAGCCCGCGGGAAAGGGGGGAGAATACTAAGAATTTTTGTTCGCAGCCGCAGCGTTGAATGAATTCTGCTTTGTCACGATTCCCGAATGATCACTGATCAGTTAGTATGGAGCGATCGAGTAAGACCAGTTGTTTAGAGATCTCTCGAACAACACGTAAGTTTTATTATATTTTATGCTGATTCTTTAAAGATTTAATTATTTCATTATAACTTTTGTTGTTTTGCATCATTTTATTTATTATCACTTTTTATGAGCACGTTACAGTGAAATTTAATAGATGTTAATTTTAATTCATGCATTTTTTAACTGCAAAGATAAATAGATACAAAAATTAATAGCAAACATATCCAAATACCCTTTTAAACGAAACGAAATTAATTGGAATAAATTGCACTGTTTAAGCATACTTACTATATAGATATCTAATAAAAGTTTTAATGCTAAATGCCAATTTATTTATATATTTATTTTCAGTTTCAACAGAAAAATATTCACCCAAAAAGAACAAGTGAAAAATTATATAAACGTTTTTAAATGTAATAATCAGTGTGAATTTATTTATGCTTTTTACAAGTTAGAAAATGAATACTTTATTATATTACTTTATTACATTAGAATATTTATACTATATTAATTATTTTGAATCCATAGAAATTTTTATACATATTTTCATTTCAGCAAACGTAAGATAATATTTACTTTATAATATTACCGATAGCACATATGATAAAAAATATCGCGAAAGTTAGATCAGTTTAAATTAAAATACAGTTTATTCTTTTTGTTATTGTTAAAGTGTACTTAACACGTAATTTTCATCAAATCTCTTTCTTATCACTAGTGTAAAATTTCCCCCAGTGTAAAATTCCGTCCAATAGATGATTGTTTATTTATTAATTTATTTTTGTAGAGATTGTTTAAACTAATTTTTAATATTACGAATTATCGGTATCACGTTAAATTCCTTAAAATGGTTTGTTTTAACGTTTAAAAAAAAAAAAAAACTACGGCTTCGAAAGTAATTTTTTTTTTTTCTTCAAAGTGAAGAAAGTTAAGTTTATCCCAGAGCAAATTTCACTTACAAAAATCAAAATTAATTTAATAAAATTTAGAAAATTCATTAGAATATTGTCAACATTTCAAATTACTACAAATAATTCTCAAGGATAATTTAAAAATATTTGGGAAAAATCATTCTAAAACTGTTATTTGTTAACTAGATAAACATTAAACTCAAACGATCATAAAATTAAAATGATGCATAACATGTTATAATGATTTAATAATGATTTTTTAATGAATAAGCATAATATATTGCTGACAGACTTACAAAATAAATGTGTAAAAACCAGTGGAAAAAAAAAAATGCATATATTTTAATCTAACATAACATATTTTATATATTAGCTCATGTTAAGATCATATGAATTATTTGTGCATAATTTAAATGTTTATTCTAAAAATGAAAATACTTTTTAGAAGGTTAATTAAATGATAAAAATGTTTTGCATGAAAAAATACTAATAATCAGTTTGATACAATTTTTAAAAAAATTATAAGTTTACTTACCTTGAACTTTTTGAAAAAAATTCAAAATACAATGATTGGTATAGTTAATTAATTAGTTTATTTTTCAATTAATACTTTTTAAAATTTATATGATATGCAGCTATTTAAAAATGGCATTAGATATAAATTTTAAAAATATGTAATTTAATAAATAAACAATTTAATTCACTATGTCATTTCTTCTATTTTGGAATTTTTTGAAAAAGTTCAAGGTATGTGAACTTATAACTTTCTTGAAAATTGTACCTAAATGTTTATTAGTATTTTTTTCAAGAAAAAGCATTTTATATTTAATTAACCGTCTAAAAATTATTTTCTTTTGTAGAATAAATTTTGATTTATGCCTAAATAATCTTTATGGCATGGCAGTGGCTGGCTTTAGGCTAGTTTACATTTAAAATAACCATAAAACGCTCTTTTCTGGGCAGCTTTGGGCTACATTTATTTTTTGACAACCACAAGTGGCATAGCTACGGCAAGTTTGTAGCTAGCATTTATTCATTATGATCTTTAGTGGGCTAGCTGTGGCAAGTTTCCATTAATAATAGCCATTTAAAGTATAATTATGGCTTGTTTTAGGCAATATATCATTTATGATTAACCTTTAGTGGCCTAATTATGGGCATTCTAATGTACTTATGGCCAATGGAGTTGCGGCCACAAGGCGGCCGGCGTGACACTTTTTTTAAGTTGCCGTTACGGCAAACGATAGCGGCCCCTCATCTCCTTGTTTGGGCCAAAGCTAACGTAGCCATCAGCGGCCCGCAAGTTCTGTGTTCGTTGGGAATCGGGTTCATATCCGATATTTAACCCGATTGGTGAATTTCTAAAATCGCTTAAATACATGTTTAACTGTTTTTTAGTAGATTTGTTATCCTGAATTTCATGCTCCTATCTAAAACTGCTACTGAGATATGGCGAAATGACTTAAAATGTTCAACCCCCCCCCCCTCTTTATCCCCTTAGCGGGTGAATTTCTAAAATCGCTTGAATACGTGTTTAACCATTTTTTTAGTAGATTTGTTTTCCTGAATTTCGCGCTCCTACCTAAAATTTCTGCTGAGATATGGTGAAATCACCCAAAACGTTGTCATAGCAGCAATCTACTGTCCAAATTTCGTTATCCTGACTTTAGTCGCTTCAGCTGGGCGTTTATGAGTCAGTCAGTCATTTGTTCCCTCTTTATATAATAGTATAGATATAGATATCCTTACTAATGCCATTTTCATTACAATTAAAAATAACTTTAAAAATTTTGAACAGAAAGTGAGGTCACGTTTTAAAACACACGCATGTTACCTCAAAAAGCTGCTACATCTCAATTTTTGTCATCCCGCTAATACTGAATTTAAGACGCTAGGTGCTTCAGTGAGTCAGGCTTTAGTGAGTGAAAACAACGTCCTATTTAAAAGAAAACGATAATTTTCTTTGATAAAACAAAACATTTCACCATGAATGCGTCTAAAAACCATAAATGGAGGATAATTAATACTAATTCGACGAGTTTCACCTCGAAATCATTAAATTGTGTGCATCAAAAATGTACGTTGCTTGATGCAGTCGATCACTGCTTCCAAGACTTTAAAAGTCAGTATGGTCTGTATATCTCAATCTAGCGAGCCAATCAGAACGGTTCTGAAGTACGCTAGATCTGAACCGAGTAGGTATTGTGAAATTGCATTGAGTTTCCATTTGGAGAATAACTGCCGCAAAAATCTTATTAATTTCCGTTTAAATACAACAACGGGTTTGGGTGTCTGAACCATTAAAAGTTCAGCCAATGTCCGGCCCGTATTAATTTCTACAAAACATGGCAGTATTTCTGAAGCAATATTATTATAAAATTAAAATTATTCAAAAAGCACACTTCCTTATGCATAGATTTTATTTTCAGACTATATTCGAAATACATGCAATGCAAAATATCAACAATCTGAATGACCACTTAGATAATTACGTACATAAACGCTGATTAAACTAGTCGGACGTGCCAATTCCAAAACTTTCTTCTATTTCGTACATGTTAATACTTCAAAATTCAGTATTACCTCGAGAATAAAATCAATATTTTTCGTCATTCTGTTGTACGTCAGTTGCTTGCGAATGAAAAACACAGTTTAGCCACGCCATTTGTTGGGAGATATACACCAAAATGTAATAAGTACCAATCTGCGTCATGGTGTAACTGAATGTCAAGTGTGATGAAATTTTGGGAATTAGTTCTTGAGCTAGAACGGCCACAAAATTTTTGTCACATACGGACAGACGGGTACATTCCAAAAACCCAAAATGAGTAAATCTCTCAAAAAGCGGCAGTTGAAAATTTTCACGACTCAAATACCTTCTTATGTATATAAAAGAAAACCATTTTGAAAATGCAAAGCGTTTTAAAAATCAGCAGCTCATTCTAAATGTCATTTAGTTTTCATTAAAAAAGGATTTTTTTTTAAAGATTTGTTTTTATATGTATATAATAAAATAAAACAAACTATTCTAACGAGAATGTCTTTCTAAAGGGTCGTTAAAAAGGTAGTTCAATGTCAGATCGATTTTGCAATTCAATGCCCGGAGACATTTACTGCTGCTTTCCGTCAACCTTTAGAAGACTTTTTGAAGGCTTTTAAAGGAATATGCAACAAAAATGATGCTCTACACCACAGTAAGTATTCCGATTTTGTCTAAATAAAAAAATAATGTTATTTGCATAGTTATCATTCCTCTAGAAACATACAAAACGATGTTACAGAATCTATTATATTAAAATCTGCTTGTCAATTTGTACACTAGATGGCCATTAATGACGGGAACTTTCAGTTGTAGATATTTTTTCGAATATTTAAAAATATACATGTTAGATTCTTTTGGAATTTTAGGATTAAAAAGAAGAGGTACGACACGAAGCAAAAGAAATGTTAAAATTGTTAAATGTAATTAGACCCTTACCCCTCGCCATTCCCGCAAATAAATAACAAATAATCTGTTAAATAAAGTTTTTTGTATTAATAGTCTCTATCATAATAATATATGTCCTGTTTTAAAAAAACCTTAAACCCAGATAATTATAATGAAGAAAAACGGGCCTGGAAATGTCTTAAACAGGTGGCGTTTGTGTAATTTGCCGTGAGTAGATGGCGCTACATTAGCTTGGCTATATGCAGGTAACTGCAATCCATGTTGGCACTATTTCGTTATAAGTCCTTATCTACGCATCGATACTCTGGTTTATTTAATGTGTTCTGAGAAGATATTCTACACAACCAACCGACCGAAGAAAAAAAGCGTATTTTTAATGAGAGTTTTTCGTGCATTTTAATTAATATTTCAGAAAGTAATTAAAATATTAAAATTCTGACGTTCAGGTACACTAGGAGAGGGTTTGGACTACCTAAATCTAAATTTCCAGCCTTCTAGGTGGGCTAGATTTTCCTAGCCATCGCCAACAGACACACACACAGAGCGAAACTTTCTTTTATTAGTATAGATTTCAATAGCTTTTTGAGAAATTACGTTTTGCGCATGGAATTTTCACAGAAAAGTGCATTTTCCATAACAAGCATTAATTTATATATAGATCGGGACCGTCGATGCCTAAAACGTGTTTTGAAATCAAAGCGAAAGGCTTCCTTAGAGGCGATTGCAGGGGAATTTTGATCGTCTACGACTAATGATGCAAGTGGTCAGGCGGGAGATCGTGGCACTTGGTTTTCATGGCCGAGCCATCATCACAAACCAAATATCACGCATCTGAATGCGACCCGTCGATTAAAGTGGTGCAAAGAACAAGGGCACTAGTCAGTAGAAAAATGGAAAAACATCCTATGGAGCGCCACTAATTTTGGCAGTCCGTCGGACGTGTTTGGGTACGGCAAATGCCTGGAAAACGATATTTACAGGACTGTGTCGTACCCACAGTGAAATTTGGCGGAGGTGGGATCATGATGTGGTCCTGCTTTTCATGGCATGGTTTTGGTTCTGTTGTTTTAATTTCTGGGAGTAAGACTGCCGAAGCCTACAAAACAATTCTTGACAATTCAGCGCCACCGACATTATGGCAACACTTTGGTTTTGGCCCATATCTGTTTCAGAATGACAATGCCCCATGCCATACAACACATGTTGTTAAGACGTGGTTTGAAAAAATGGGTGTGGAAAACCATCCCTGGCTACCTCAAAGTCCAGACCTCAACCATTTGGAACACCTTTGGGATGAGTTAGAGCGCCGATTTAGAGCCAGGCCAACTCGGCCAAAAAACACCACAGAACTGTTTGCTACTCTACAGGATGAATGGAGCAAGATTCCTCCAGAAACGTATCGAAAACTGGTAGAAAGTATTCCTCAAAGAGTTGCAGCAGTTATTGCGGCAAAGGGTGGCCTACACGATACTAAAGTCGTGCTGAGTTCCCTTTTAATTCATAGTATGAGGCACAATAGCATAGCAGTTTAAAAATTAAGGGGGAGAATACGTTTCTAACTCAGTTTTCTCAAAACAACTAATGAAAATCAATTAATGATGGAGCTTCTCATTAATAAGCAAATATGTAGATTAATTAATAATTAATTTTATTCAAAATTAAAAATGTGTTTGCACATTATTTAAAAGTAAACATTAAGAATTAAATTCAATTTTAAAATGTTCTGAAATATTACAGCAGGGTACAAAATATATATTTCATTAATAATACCCAAAACATAAGAAAAAACTAATAACAAATGAAAATACACTTACAAATTTTGGCATCATAACATAAAGTAAGAGCGCTTCGCTAAAGTTGCGTTGAAAATGGATTCAGAATCTACTCCCTCCCTTTCCCCCTCTTACCCTTGAGCAGCACAAAGATCTAACAAATACAATGCTACGGATTTTCGAAGAATATCCATTCCCCCCCCCTTTCCTACGGTCCTAATAACAGGAGTACAAATAACGATTATTTTTATATTCTATTTTCACTATTATTTTCAAAAAATAAAATTTGTATTATATTTCTGTTACACATGTTGTTAAAGCGCATGTGAAATTTTTTTATTTTGAGAAAGTGGTACGAGATAGAATTAAAAAATAGTCGCCAGTGGCAGCTCTGTAATGAGGTGTCTTGTGACAAATCGCCATGTACATGCTGGTTTTCCAAAGAAAACTAAAGTGTCAATAAAAAATGAAATATAGCATACAAATTAAGATATCTGATTACATTTAAAATGCGATTTTTGTCTAAAAGTTTCGTTTTCTTTGTATTACATTTTATTAAAGCCCGCATTTTTATCTTTCCAAATCTGCGCTTACATTTATTGTACTATAAATAAAACCTAATAAGTTATCAGAATTTAAAAACTACTTGATAGCTGTGAATGAAACCGGAAGTGCCAAACGTTTCAACGTTTAATTTTTTTTCCTTCATACAAAAACTGCCAGAACTGCCTTTTAGATATAAACAGCACAAAAAAAGACCTTGATCGATAAGTACAGTAAGATTGCAATTCACATAACTATTAAGAAAATGTTAAATAAAATTTAAAATAGTTAAGTAAATGTTTCTGTTAAATAAATGTATTTTATGGAAAATGCACTTTTCTGTAAAAATTCCATACGTAAAACGTAATTTCTCAAAAAGCTATTGAAATATCACTATAAAAATCAAATAGCAAGTTATTGACTGATAACTTATGAAAAATGTATAATATATCTTAGATTTTAGTTTATCATCTGCACTACTGGCATACAAATTTCGTGTATACACAAAATACATACACTGAAGTACCAAAAGTCATGGGATACCTCTTAATATCGTGCGGGACCTTCTTTTGTCTGACGAAGTGCAGCAACTCGACGAGGCATTGACTCAACAAGACTTCGGATGTCCCCTGTAGAAATATTCAGCCATGCTGCCTGTACAGCTGTCCATAATTCCGAAAGGGTTGTCGGCGCAGGATTTTGTACTCGAACTGACCTATCGATTATGTCCCATACATGTTCGATGGGATTCATGTCTGGCGATCTATGTTGCCAAATCACTCGCTCGAATTGTCCAGAATGTTCTTCAAACCAATCGAGGACAATTTTGGCCCGGTGACATGGCGCATTGTCATCCTGGAAAATTCCATCGTTGTTTGGGTACATGAAGTCCATGAATGGCTGCAAATGATCTCCAAGTAGCTGAACATTACCATTTCCAGTTAATCATTGGTCCAGTTTGACCAAAGGACCCAGTCCTTGCCATGTAAAAACAGCCCACACCATTATGGAGCCACCACCAGCTTGCACAGTGCATAGTTGACAACTTGGATCCATGGCCTCGTGGGGTCTGTGCCATACTCGAACCCTACCATCAGCTCTTACCAACTGGAATCGTGACTCATCTGACCAAGCAACCATTTTCCAGTCATCTAGTGTCCAACCGACATGTTCACGAGCCCAGCAGAGGCGCTGCAGCCGATGGCGTGCTGTTAGTAAAGGCTCTATAGTAGGTCTTCTGCTGCTATATCCCAACGACGCCAAATTTCACTGCATGGTTCTTACGGACAAGTCTGTCGTACATCTCTCATTGATTGCTGCTGCTATTTGGCGCAGTGTTGCTTGTCTGTTAATGCTTACTACTCTACGCACACGTCGCTGGTCTCGCTCATTAAGTAATCGTGGTTTGCCACTGCGTTGTCCATGGTGGGCGGTAATGCCTGAAATTAGATATTCTCGACACACTCTTGACATCGTGGATCGAAGAATGTTGAATTCGCTAACAATTTCCGAAATGGAATGACCCATGCGTCTAGCTCCAACTAGCATTCCGCGTTCAAAGTCTGTTAATTCTCGTCGTGCGGCCATAATCTCGTCAGAAACCTATTCAGATGAGTCACTTGGGTATAAATGAAAGCACTGATAACGCACTGCCCATTTATACATTTCTTACGCGATGCTCCGCCAACTGGATATTTCTTATTGCTATCCCATGACTTTTGGCACTTTAGTGTATATATGTGATAGAATTTACTGTAGAGTGTTTTGCGTATTGGGCTAAATTTCACAAAATTCTATTATAAACACCTCAATTTACCTAAATGTAATCAATGTATGGACTATATTTTCCTTTTCATCGTAGTTTAGAGTCAAAATCTTCCTAAACATAATCGTAAACTATAATTAAATAGCTTTTTCAAAAAACTTGCTCTAAACGCTCTCAGATAACTTGAAAATAACAATTTGTGGACAATCCCTTATCATTCAGCGAGTTTTAATGAGAAACTAAACAACAGCTCACTCTAACGCCGATATCTCTCTGAATTTTTACGATATTTGACTGATTTTTTTAATAAGTTGCTCCAGAGAGTTGACTACTAAATAATGCAAAAAGTTCCTTGTTATCGTTCCCGCATGCGCAGATTAAAATTATTTTATACAACTGCCCATATTTCCTTAAATATTTAATATATTTATATTTAAATAGCACTATATTGTATCTACTACATTTTGTCAATTTTTCTAAAATTAGCGTTAAATTTGGTTAAAAACCCTGTATGTTATAAGCAAAAAACATGCAAGCATTTTTTAATTTAAAAAAAAAATCGCTATATCTCTATTAATATACATGCTATTCTTACACAAATAAATACACATATTATACAATGTTTGCCTATGTATATTCTGTAGCGATAGATCGTTTCATGCATTTTATTTTACAGGGTGATCCCAAGTATTATTGTTTTTCTTTAATTTTTTGTTGGTCCCCTAATTGTCCTCCTTATCAAATCGACACGTTGAGAAATATGAAGTCAAACCTCTTCTTTTTAATCCTAAAATTCCAAAAGAATCTGACATGTATATTTTTAAATATTCGAAAAAATGTCTAAAACTGAAAGTTCCCGTCATTAATTGCCATCTAGTGTATGCCTCCACTGCTCCTAGAATATGGAACGTTGGGCCATGAAATTAACACCAGTTACCCTCATCCCCATGGATCCGAGTATGCCATATAAGGTCTCAGAATTTTTAAAATTTAAATTAGTTCCCAAGCCAATATATATATATATTTTTCGTAATTTTCTACAACATTTCTGTAATGGTGGTAACTAAATTACTCCATTTTGTAAGATAAAAGAGAGAAAAGGGAAAACGAGAGAGTACATAATCGTAAACTATAATTAAATAGCTTTTTCAAAAAACTTGCTCTGAACGCTCTCACATAACTTGAAAATAACAATTTGTGGACAATCCCTTATCATTCAGCGAGTTTTAATGAGAAACTAAACAACAGCTCACTCTAACGCCGATATCTCTCTGAATTTTTACGATATTTGACTGATTTTTTTAATAAGTTGCTCCAGAGAGTTGACTACTAAATAATGCAAAAAGTTCCTTGTTATCGTTCCCGCATGCGCAGATTAAAATTATTTTATACAACTGCCCATATTTCCTTAAATATTTAATATATTTATATTCCAATAGCACTATATTGTATCTACTACATTTTGTCAATTTTTCTGAAATTGGCGTTAAATTTGGTTAAAAACCCTGTATGTTATAAACAAAAAACATGCAAGAATTTTTTAATTAAAAAAAATCGCTATATCTCTATTAATATACATGCTATTCTTACACAAATGAATACACATATTATACAATGTTTGCCTATGTATATTCTGTAGCGATAGATCATTTCGTGCATTTTATTTTACAGGGTGATCCCAAGTATTATTGTTTTTCTTTAATTTTTTGTTGGTCCCCTAATTGTCCTCCTTATCAAATCGACACGTTGAGAAATATGAATTCAAACCTCTTCTTTTTAATCCTAAAATTCCAAAAGAATCTGACATGTATATTTTTAAATATTCGAAAAAATGTCTAAAACTGAAACTTGCCGTCATTAATGGCCATCTAGTGTATGCCTCCACTGCTCCTAGAATATGGAACGTTGGACGATGAAATTAACACCAGTTACCCTCATCCTCATGGATCCGAGTATGTCATATAAGGTCTCAGAATTTTTAAAATTTAAATTAGTTTCCAAGCCAATATTTTTTTTTTGTAATTTTCTACAACATTTCTATAATGGTGGTAACTAAATTACTCCATTTTGTAAGATAAAAAAGACAAAAGGGAAAACGAAAGAGATGGTTAGATTTTTAGGTAGCTTTCAATACAAAAAATAAAAAGCTACCTACTTAGCTGTTCAGGAAAGCAATTCCGGAAAATTTTGATATATTTTTACCGATCGTGGCGCCCAGACTCCAAAACCACCCTCCGTTCAAATGTTTATTTATGTATATATATATATATATATATATATATATATATATGATCTATGTCATACGATAGCACTCGTATGTCTAAACCGATTTGGATCAAACTAAGTGTGTGTATTAAGCTCACTAATATTTCGAACGAGTTCGTTGGACAGCTTGGTCCGCCATCTTGTTTCAAAATGACGTTCACTAAAATATTTTTTAAAAAAATGCAAACAAATTAGAAATCCAAATTTATTTTTTGTTTAAGTGTTAGGCGTTGATACAAGGATTCCGGGGCATTTTTTGTTTTGGCTCTATCTTAAAAAATGGCTGAGATATAGCAGTTTGAAATTCTAGGTTGGCTGATATTTTTAAACAAGACAGCCAAATACAAAAAAATCAGGGATTAATTTATGAGATTTTAGTGACCGTGATTTCTCGCAAATGATTATCTTTCATTAATGCAATAATTTTCCCAATCATACACAAAAACTATATTCACATCCGTTAGCGTCAAATTCTCGCCAAGCTTGGCGGCAGTTGGCGAAACATCGACTTTTGACTAATACAAATATACCCTTGATAAATTGGCCTTTACTAGTTAATTCCGTTAGTGGATCAATAAAACACCGATTTTTAACAATCCGAAATGGACTAAAAAATCTGACCCAATAATGGGGCACTTAAAATTAGTCAAAGTGAATTCCCACTTGAAACTACGTCTAAGTTTTATTTCAACTTCAACCAGTTTTCGTCCATTGGTGGCTATCGTAGATTATTAGCCGCAAAAAGACAAAGAAGTTTACGGATTTGATTTGATGGTATTGGGTATTACAGAGACATCTGCCCCAGAATCAATTAAACAATTTGTAGCTGAATCATAAATACATAAGCGGCTATGGTATGGGGGGTTGCAATCACATTCCGTTATAGAGATGCACTCGCGTTGTTTTCCGCTTGGGCAAAATAACAAGGTTTGTTATATTTCTGAGCACGAGAGCCAAGCGTGAATGACAACAACAAATATCGGTCTTTTGAGATACTGCGATTACTAGGAAAACTGCCTCCTCTACTACGCTGTGAGGAACGAAAGTGATTTTCAGAATAAGATGCTGTTAATGCACCAAGCTTTTTCGAGAACTCAAGACGCACAATTTTTATGTCATTGCTTTTAGAGATTGCTGCGATTGTGTTATCAGTATGATGACACTGATTTCAGGCACTTTATCTGCAGCAAGACAGCTTTTCTAATTCGTCACAACTTACAGCTAACACTGTTTGCCGCACATGCGCGGTAGTGTATTACTACTTATTTTACAGTTAATTTTACGGTATAATACTGGCAGCTGGAGTGTCAGTATTATACTGTAAAATCAACAATTTTTTTTTTTTTGCAGTGTAGGTAATTGTTGTTGCCAAATATTCTTCAAAAATCATCAGACTGTCCCGAAGCAAGATCTTTCATCTTCCTAAGCAATACACTGCGTTTCTGATCACCAAGAGAGAATGAATGGAGTAAAAATAAAGTCACTACCAAAAGAAATAATTTTTGTGTCCAAAATATGAACTAGATAGTTATATTTCGTCTTTTCATCATCGATTTTGTTTAGCATGAATGTCGAATTAAGTTGGACGAAAAACAATTTTATGTTATACTTAGAAAAAGATGGCATTTTAGCTTGCACGACAAGAATTCCTGCTTTCTGACACAGGATCTTATTTCTTAATAATGAAAGGACAGAATAACAATAATAATAAATATTAGATATTACAGAACAAATTGAAATAAATATATACATAATACAAGTTTAAGTTACATTACGTGTGGCTATTATACAAGAAAGATACATGAAAGATAAATAGAATATCAAGGCGCAAATGCACAAAAAATGCAGTTTAAGGAGATCTTAAATATATTCGATGCATATTGATAGGCTATACTATAAGTATGTAACAAAATAAAAGCAGAAAGGGGGACAGCCATGAGAAAAAATTCTATAAATAAATAAATATTACTGTCTCCATTTTAATTCAGAAATTCCCAATTCACACCAGAAATTTCGAATAGAAATTTTTGTTTTATTTAATTACACACATTTCGTGTGGTTACTAAAGTAAAAATTCTTCTTTTCCGAATTTCCGGTATGAATTCGGATTTTTTTTAACCCATTCACGGTCAGGCTGTTTTCATATTTTTTACTTGGAAAGGGTAGACGAGGACGTGCTAAAAATCTTTATAAATGGTCAACGTTCTGACATTGTTAAAAGTTTAGCAGCAACATGGTGAAATTGCTTTCCCCCCTGAAAAACACCTTCGGTAATGAATGGCCTATTGAAGTCCATTGTGGGTGTATCTGGTCAGACTTTTCAAGTGCAGTTTCTCAGTGTGATTGATTTGCCCACCCCATTATAATCCCCTTTCGAAAAATTCCTTGCACTGTGTAAACAGATAGGTGACGTTCTATTCACATAGAAGGAAAGAAAACTAAAAGAAATAGAAAATGTTCTATTTCCATTTGATTTTAAAAACTATCAAATAATAAATTCTAAACTATTTCGTAAATAACTTGCATTATATTAATGAGTTACAATCTAATGTCTTAATATTTTATCCCAGTAGGGATATTTAATGAAACACTACATCTCATTCCTCGAATAAAACTTGATTATTTACTATATCATCAATGTAAATATAAGCTAGCGAAATAGAATATTCTAATATGTGGTATCAGATTCAGTTAAATTCAGATATATATTATTTTTTTTAATTAAATCAAACCTAGAAGAATAAGTCTTTATGTATCTAAGATGCCTTAGATTGCAGACTTTCTAAATAAGATAATTGTAAAACAAACGGTTGTTATTTTTGTATTGTTATTTACTTCCATTTCTTTCTTTTCTTTTCTCTTTTTTTTTCTTTTTTGAACAATTTATTTATTTATTTTGTAGCTTCGGGATAATAAGTCTCTTCAGGGATCGTGTTTTAGGTAGCTTTCAATACAAAAAGCTACCTATTGCAGCCGTTCGGAGGAAAGCAATTCCAAAAAATTTTGATATATTTTCACTGAACATGACCCCCATACCCCTAAACCACCCTCCGTTCAAATGTTGATTTATATATATATATACAGGGGTCGATGCAGGGTATTTTTTCTTGGGGGGCCCATTTTGTAAAAAATAAAGGTTATTTTTGTGAAATTTATTATATTTTTGTGAAAAATAACATTTTGTAACGAAAGTTTAATTCAGTTAATCAAATTGGAACCAATCATTTATAAAAAAAAAAAAAAAAACTTTTTAAAATCCTTTTGCTGAAGTTTTCCTCTCTGGTGAACTTGTTTGTTTACAAATTACACATTTTAAAACATCACAAAATAACAAATAAATAATAGTCAGTTTTTATGGAATAGAATTTTGTGAAGGACCTAATTTATCAAATTGATTTTGTGAAGGGCCGCATTTTATCAAACTGATTTTTGTGAAGGGGCCCATTTTATCAAATTAATTTTTGTGAAGGGATCCATTTTATTAAATTGATTTTTGTGAAGGGACCCTAAATAGGCCCCAAATTTTTCCTGGATCGACCCCTGATATATATATATATATATATATATATATATATATATATATAAATGAAAACCCATGTGAAGAACCCGTGTAAAGGCAGAAGATCTTTCAGAACATACTCCCAAAGTCAGCGTTTTTATCCGAAATCCGAGAGCAAGAAAGGGGGAAAATCGTGTCGTCAGGTGACACGAATCGCTTATAACTCGATAAACAGTCAAAATATATTTTACGTGTATATACGCTGTTTTTGTGATGTAATTTTACAGTCATTTCTGAATACTGGGTAGAATGTATAGACCGGTATAGATGTCGTTCTTAGCAGAAAACTTTGCAACTTTGCTGCCAGCTTGGTGACATTGTGTGTGAAATTTCGTGTCAAACACTTATGTGTAAAAATCCAGAAATTAAAATTTTATAAACTTCTTTAACTGAATTATGGTCTAGATTATGCGTGATGAAGTCATAAGATTTTTCACGAAAACAAAGATTTAAATAAGATTGTTCAGCATTGAATGAAGTGGTCAGCCATTGCTTTCGATTTTAGAGACTTAATCGACACCTTGCATTTAATTCTTTATATAAGTTTTTTCTAAGAAAATGGCTTGCTTTGTTGAAGACTAAGCTTTGTGTCTAAACTTCTTTTGCATCATGCTTATTATACGCGTTTTTGTGAATTTTGTCATACGAGTGGTGATGTGTGTGCAATGACTGCTCAATATTATCTACAGAACGAAAGAAAAAAAAAGATTTACATTAGACTTTATTTATAAATTTTTTGTAAGAGTAAGAAAATATGAAAATTTCGCGACAATATTTTCATAATGTTGGAAAGTGTTTCACAATCTAAGAACGGCACGACATTAATATTTCTTGTTAAATTATTATAAGTAAAATTTCAAGCCTTGTTTTAAAACACGAAAAGATTTCATAGGTTAATGAAATATTTTAAATGACCAAAATAAATTGTGTGTGTGTGTGTTTTTTTTTAAATAAATAGTTTTAATTTACCTATTTTATGTTCGTTTATATTAATAAAGCATTCAAGTATTAAAAAAAGATTTTAGACAAGTTTAAAAAAGATACAGAGAATTATTTTAGAGAAATAATTTAATAAATAATAAATAAATTTAATTAAAAAAAGCCATATCATAACATAATGTAACATAAATAAAACCCATCGTGAAAATAAAAAAAATGATTAACTAAAAAAGAATATTCTGTATAAATTATTAAAATGAAAGTTCTATGTTCAAAATCAGAAAACATTTTGTCTTTTTAAAAATACAAAAAAGAAAGAAAAAGAAAAGAAAAAAGAAAGAAAAAAGTCATATTTATTTGGGAATCACACAACAACAGTGAAGTGACTGTTAACAATATTCTCAAAGCGAAACTCTATTTTCTAACACAACCACAAATACATTTTTATTCTTAAATGCCCGAAAGTCAAATCTACTTATCAAAAAATGAAGAATGGTGTTCGATTCTAAATCCTTTCAATAATCATGCCTGAGAATTTAATGTTTGTATATGTAAAAACATGTCCGTGAATCTATTATAAAGTTTCGCATAGTTGAGCGGGTAAAAATGTTGTTTTTTACAAACAACATTAATTGAATATTGTTTGTAAATTTTTGTACGTATATTCAAATTAATAAATTTAGGAAACATTAACTAAAACTGAAAGAATTAGTGTTCATGACTATATCTAGTTCATTAGTTTTCCTAATACACTTTACTCCTATACTAGCCTTCCACTGAAAAATATGAATGCTCTTTTAACATTTTTATTAAATTTCCAATTTTTTTTTCGTTTCACTAGCAATCATCTTTATTCTGAAAAATCCCTTCCAGATATTGCAATTCTGAGTGATACTGATTTCACAAACTTTTATCGTTTAAAACGGTGTAAAAAAAGACGTCAAAGGATATTTTCCACATTTGTTGAAAAGCCCCTAAAAGCCCAGAATTATAGCAACCTTGCCACGTTAACAATGACAAAAATACATAGTTGTAAAACATAATATTTGCTTGTTTTGGGGAACCTGTCTGTCAAGCCATGAAATAGTGAAACAACCGCGCCAGATTACAGTAAATTTCATCTGTGACAGTGACAGTTGTACAAAGAAAACCATTTTCACAAGCAACAGCTAATCCGTTTGAGTCAAATAGTTTACAGGATACTGTTTAAACTATTATTTTCTAAAGCCGTTAATTAGAGTCATTGAGGAGGCGGTAAAGTGGATTTCTAGAGAGCAACAAAGCCAGAAATGTCTTACGCCGCAATCGCAATCTCCATATCTTTTGGATTGAGAAAAAAAAAGTTTTATACAAGGGTCTTTGGGATGGGTGTCTATGATTTCGGTCTTGTCTGAAAAAAGAAGTAAAAAAAAAAGGAGATAAAGAAAAGTACGGAAATTTAAAAATGTTTTGATGAGGGGTCTAGTCAATCATACTCGGACGGGCAAAAAAATTTCCAGATTCCCTCCCCCCCCCCCCCCCCAGCTACGGGCCTGTAACTTTTGCTGAAATGTTTAAAAAAATGCGAGCAATTGGACTAATAAAACCATCTACAACTGCTTGCAGTCTTTAATTTAATCCCAACAATTATAATGGCAATTTTGAACATAGTGATCAACTGAATGTCTCTAAAAATGAAAAATTTGTGCATAATTTTCTTACATCAAATCAATTCTTCAAGATATATTTAAGGCTCTTACAAATATTGAGGAGTATTAAAATTTAATCAATCAATTTTATTGGTGTTCAGTGAAAGTACTAATAAAGTGAAAGTACTAATTCAGTGAAAGTACTAATCATCATTTTCTTTTAGTTCTTTAGTCTTTATAAAAACTAAAGGAAAATTATGATGACACCTGTACATGCCTTTGAATTAATTGATCAAAAACTTGATTTCCTCTTCCATTACAAAAATGGTGCTATTATATTTAAAAATATCAAACCAAATGTGAATGTTAAATAATGTCTGTGAAGTAATATTTCCGGTCTTATCGTCTACATTTAGACATCCAAATACACATTTTTTACACAAATTATTTTTCTTTTGTTTCCTATTCGAATAAATAATACCTGCAATTTCTTTCTCTTTTTAAGAGTAAAAATTGTAAATTCCTATTCTTTTTTAATCACTTATTCGTGTAATTTTACAAATCTGACAAAATGTAATAAAAATATGATTTTTATCAGATTTATTTATATTGTACACTCTTTATATATTTATTTAATAATGCAAAATTCTGATTATTTATAAGAAATAAATTAAATTTCATTGTATAATTCTAGAAAGTTAAAAAAAATTTCCATCTACATATATAATTCTAAGAAAGTTAAACTAATATTCCATCAATATATAATAATTATTCTACTATGTACACTGAATCAATTAACATTCTTGAGCTTGCCTATAAATGTAACCTGTCTATATTGATACTTTTTCTGGTCCCTTCAGTATTGTTATAGACAGGTTTCACTGTTTTATTTTTAAAGTTATGCTATAATTGGTACAGCAACAATAGTAAATTAGTAAATAATTTTTGAAATGTAATATTAATTTGGTATTATTAATATTATTTGGGTATTATTATATTTGTTACTATTACAAAGCAAAAGTGCTGTAAATAAAAAAAAAAAATAAATAAAGAAAAAAAAAGAAAGAAAAATCGATTTTAGTTATTTAGTAATATATTTAAACAAAATAAATTGAAATACTGTTAGAAAAATAAAAACATATGTATTCATTAAAAAAAAATTAAATAAATTTAACATGGAAAAACATTTTAAATAATAATAATTAATGTAATGGATTAGAATAGTATGGACGAGAGTTTTAAAATAAAATAATAACTAAAAAATGATATTCTATGAAGTTGCTTCCTTTCATTTTAGGATCGGTTTTGAAATACAATGTCACTAGATGTAGGCTGTACAGAAAACGAAATTCTCTGAGACCTTTTCTAACCAAATCTGTAAGGCATTCACCTAAAATACAAATAATCTAGTTGACAAATGGTCTACCTATACATCCATTGTATATGTGGGAAGGGGGAGTGTGCTGACAAACGCCTTCTTTACCGCCCAGGCTGGGGGGTGAGAAAAACGCACATAGACGGTCATGACCACTTAGAAGTAGAAAATCTGAACCGTTCATACGCGCCCATGACCATTTAGAAGTAAAAAATCCTGACCGTCTAGAAGCGCTCATGACCATTTAGAAGTAAAAAACTTTGACCGCGTATACGCGTTCATGACCATGAAAGGGTTAAATAAAAAAAAAAGAGACCAAACTGGGAACCCTGCACAGTACTAACTTAAACTATTTAGGCGCTAATTACTGCTTTTAATTAAACAACATGGTCTTGTACACAAAGATCTTATCCTCAGATAGAAAAGGAAGCCCTCGCAATGCAATTCGAATGCCAAAAATTTCATCAATATATTGTTATGAATTTTGTATATATCTGTAAATATTCCATTTGTTTAAATTTATTTTATTTTATTATTGTGAAAATTGCAGTATTATTAATGTATTTCCTATTGAGCATCATGTAACTCAATGCTAAAGGCCTCAGATGGTTTGCAAGGAAAACAACCTTACACCCTCATCTTTATAATGGAAGTCTATTGAAATATCGCCAAGGAATGGGTTTATCGTCAAGTTGGCGATGGTTTTGGCGACTTATTTTTGTCGCCAAATTTGGCGATATATCGCCAAATGTCGCCAAGTTGGCGACGGATTTGGCGACTTTTTGTGCAACCACACCCCCCTTATCATACTTATACATTGGGATCCTTTCTTGCTTGGGTTCTCTATCGAAAGTTAAAGCACTTTCTGGTAATTTCTAGCATCTGAAGGCTCTGGAATAATCTAGAAAGATCTCTGAAACCTATATAAGGACCTCCATCAGTTCAGTGAGTTAGTTGTCTGTCAACTGCGATTGAATTCATACGAGAGGCTTTGCATTGAGAACTGTGTTTCTCGGATCGATTTTGTCGTTGATACGTCGTATTGAACGCATTGTTTCTGTGTGAAATTTTGCTTAGCTTTTATTGGATTTGAAGATTACTGAATATCTTGTAATTTTCAGAAGATATTTGTGATCGTATTGCACTGTTTATAGTGAATAAAGCCTTTTGATTATTCTTATATATTGGCATCAGTCCTTTCGAACCCCGAGCTCACAACATTTGGTGTCAGGAGTGGGGTTGAATGCCGATCACCAGAGCAATGGAGGGTGAACTGAAACAATTATTGGAGAAATTGGCTGCGAATCAGGCTGAGATGTCAACCAACCTTGGCGTGTTGAAAGAAGAAATGAAGAAGGATATGTCAACCAACCTTGGCGAGTTGAAGGAAGCGGTGAAGAAGGAAATGTCAGCGATGGATGAGAAAATGACTGCGAACCAGGCTGAAATGAAGGAAATGTCGGAAGAAATGAAGAAGGAAATGTCAGCGATAGATAAGAAAATGACTGCGAACCAGGCTGAAATGAAGGAGGAAATGTCAGCGATGGATGAGAAAATGACTGCGAATCAGGCTGAAATGAAGGAAATGTCGGAAGAAATAAAAAAAGATATGTCAACCAACCTTGGTGAGTTGAAAGATCTGATAGAGGATAAAATAACATCTTTAAATGAAAGAATTGACTCCGTGGAAAATAAATTTGAAGGAAGGTTTCAAGAAATAGAAGAAAATGTTCAAATGACAGCCAAAACCATAGAAGAAGTTCAGAAGACAGCGAAAACCGTAGAAGAAAGAGTAGAAGAAAAAGTTCAAAAGATCGCCAAGACCGTTGAAGAAAGCATAGAGAATGTAAAAAAAAGATTTGGAAAAAGTCAAGAAACAGAAGATAACTGCCGTAAACTTTTCCGAAGATTTCAAGTATCCAGATATGCTTCCTCGGGCCTTTATTAAACTTTCGACCTATGACGGCAAATCCTCCTGGCCAGTTTTTAAGACACAATTTGGGATCGTAGCGGACGCCAATGGATGGGATTCCCAGACAAAGGCTTGCCAGTTAGCTGCTTCTCTACGAGCTGATGCTGCCGACGTCCTACAGATATTGCCTGCAAATGAACCGCTGGATTTTGAAACGCTCGTCAGTGCCTTAGAATTGCGCTTTGGCGAGAAATGCATGAAGGAATATAGCAGACTCCAGCTCAAATCTCGACAGCAGAAATCCACTGAATCCCTGCAAGAGCTTGCTACGGATGTCGAGAGACTTTCCCATCTTGCTTATCCTGACTGCCCGACTGAAACTAGAGAAAGTTTAGCTCTGCAACATTTTATTGATGGTGTGCGTGACCCTGAGATCCAGACAGCACTCCGGATTGCAGATCTCAATGATTTAAAAGGGGCTTTGGTTTACGCTCTGAAATTCGAGGCAGCCCAGCAAGCTACTAGAAAAGATCGACACTTTGTGCGAGCAGCCAACCTGCCTGAGACGTCGGATAGAGCTGTGGAGCGCTTACAGCAGCAGATGAATGACATAATGAGAAAGATGAACTCCTTAAGGGCCAACAAACCTTACAGGAAGATCAAGTGCTGGAAATGCGGTGGAGAAGGCCATATCCAAAGCGACTGCCCAAGACGACCCAGCACCGAAGGTAATAGCTCACCCGTTAACGGAGGAGCAAGAAAACTGATTATTGACCATCTTGCGGGGCGGAGGTTTCCAGATCTTAAGAAGCCTCATTTCCAAGTATGTGAAATTTCTGCAAGAAGTTGCGGCGAGAACGGAGTTTTTCTAGTCGGAAGTGTGAATGATTTGCCCTGTAATATGATCATCGATACAGGAGCCAATGTGACCATCATTCGGAAAGATCTAGCTCAGCGGCTGAAAGAAAAACTCTCCTGGACCCCGCCACGTGTAATCCTTCAAACTGTGACAGGAGATAAGATCGACATATTTGGAAGAATGACACTGAAAATAAAGTTTGGGAACGCCGCTTACCACCATACAGTCTATGTGGCCGATATTTCAGACCCTTTCATACTCGGACTGGACTTTTTAAAAGAGCATGGATTTACACTGGATTTTAAGAAGAATGAGTTACGCTCTGCTCAAGAAGATGCCACTATTTTCAAACTTGGAAATGAATCCGGGTCTATTCAACGGATCACAGCCAAGGCAGATGTTATCATCCCTCCTCGGACCGAAATGATGATACCTGGATTAACTGAGAACGAAAGTAGTTTTCAATGTGGCTTGGTTGGATATCCTGAGAAGAGCCCAAAAGGAGTGCTAATAGCATCAGCGCTGGTAGATCTGTCGAGAGATGTGATACCCGTGAGGATGGCGAATGTAAGTGAAAAGTCTAGAATTATCCAGAAGGGTGAAGCGCTTGCTACCTGTGCTCCAGTCACCTGTGTTTGCAAAGACCCGAGCTTGACGTTGTCGGAGCCGCCTACAAGTTTAACACCTGAAATTGGACGAAATGAGAATTTATCTGCTGAGCAGAGACATGCCGCAGAAAGACTGTTCCAGGAATTTAAGGATGTGTTTTCACAAAACGAGAATGATATAGGTCGCACTTCTCTGACACGTCATAGAATTGATACTGCCGACCATCCACCGATTAAACAGCATCCAAGACGCTTGCCGTTCGCAAAACAAGAAGAGGTTTCTAAGCTCTTACAAGAGATGCAGAATAGTGACATCATCGAGCCGTCATCAAGTCCGTGGGCCTCTCCCATCGTGTTGGTCCGAAAGAAAGATGGCTCCACAAGATTTTGTGTGGATTATCGTAAACTTAACGATATCACGAAGAAGGACAGCTATCCTCTACCAAGAATAGACGACACGCTAGATACTCTTTCAGGACATAAATGGTTTTCCACGCTGGATTTGAAGAGTGGATATTGGCAAGTAGAGATCCATCCTGATGACAAAGAGAAGACCGCATTTACTACTGGACAAGGACTTTGGCAATTTAAAGTTATGCCGTTCGGGCTCTGCAATGCTCCAGCAACGTTCGAGCGCCTCATGGAGACAGTGTTAAAAGGTCTGACTTTTGAAGCTTGTCTCATCTACCTAGATGACGTCATCATTGGTGGCCGCACGTTTGAAGAACATCTAGAGAATATTCGAAAAGTGTTAACGAAACTAAGAGCGGCGAATTTAAAGCTGAACCCTTTGAAATGCAAGTTCTTCCAACCAGAAGTAAACTATTTAGGTCACATCATCTCAGCTGAAGGTGTTCGAACTGATCCTGAAAAAGTGTCTGCAGTAAAGCACTGGAAACGTCCGGAAAATGTCCATCAGTTGCGAAGCTTTCTGGGACTATGCACTTATTACAGAAAGTTTGTACAGGGGTTCTCCAACATCGCAAGACCCTTGCATAGGCTCACTGAAAGCAAACAGAAGTTTCTATGGACACAAGAATGCGAGAATTCCTTCCAGCGGCTGAAAGAAGCTCTCACATCCTCTCCAGTCCTTACCTATCCGCGCCCCGAGAAACAGTTCATTGTGGACACGGATGCCAGTCATGAAAGTGTCGGTGCTGTACTTTCCCAAGAAATAGATGGCCAAGAACGAGTCGTAGCATATTGGAGCAAATGTTTATCGAAACCAGAGCGGAATTATTGCGTCACTCGTAAGGAGTTATTAGCTATAGTAAAAGCCATAGAACACTTCCATCACTATCTCTATGGCAGGAAATTTCTCCTTCGTACTGACCACGCATCCCTAACATGGCTGATGCATTTTAAGAACCCAGAGGGCCAAGTAGCCAGATGGATACAACGACTCCAGGAATACGACTTTGACATCAGGCATCGCAAAGGCTCATCGCATGGAAACGCCGATGCCCTATCAAGAAGACCATGTCCCGAGAGCTGTCGCTATTGTTCCAGAGCGGAGAGCAAGTATAATCCCGAATATGTCATACGCCAGACGAAGACTTCACTATTGACGCCACCAGATCCCTGGAGTGATGAGAAGATTCGAGAAGATCAAATGGCAGACTCAGATCAAACCAATCTTGGAGTTATTAGAATCTTCTAGCACGAAGCCCAGTTGGAAAGACATCTCGACTTACAGTCGTACGACGAAGCAATATTGGGCTCTTTGGAACTCTCTCCACGTCAGGAATGGTGTCCTGTTCCGAAAATTCGAATCGGAAGATGGGAAGACATCTCGGTGGCAGTTGGTACTTCCTCGATCCCGAATCCCAGAGGTCCCTAAGGAATTACATGGCAGTCCCACTGGTGGCCATTTTGGAGTCATGAAAACATTACACAGAGTCCGAGAGCGCTTCTTCTGGGGAAAAGCGAGAGCTGACGTCGAACGATGGTGCAAATCTTGCGATGCATGTGCAGCTCGAAAAGGACCAAAGAAACGTAGCCGAGGAAGACTACATCTCTACAATGTAGGAGCACCTTTCGAACGCATCGCCCTTGACATCCTAGGCCCTCTGCCAAGAAGTGCTGATGGCAACAAATACCTCCTTGTTGTCATGGACTACTTCACGAAATGGCCTGAAGTTTATGCCATCCCTGATCAAGAAGCTTCTACGGTTGCGGATGCCTTGGTACACCAGTGGATATCAAGGTATGGAGTCCCCCTTCAAATGCATTCTGACCAGGGGAGAAATTTCATCTCTGCTGTGATTGAGGGTCTCTGTCAACTTCTCGGAATGGACAAAACTAGGACGACGCCTTTACATCCACAATCGGATGGCATGGTTGAGAGATTTAATCGTACCATCCTTAACAATCTCTCACTGCTAGTCTCAAGAAACCAACAAGACTGGGACCAAAAACTTCCCTTGTTTCTTCTCGCCTATCGCAGCGCCGTCCATGAAACAACCGGCTAATCCCCGTCTCAGATGGTTTTCGGTCGTGATCTTCGTCTACCTTGTGATCTGATTTTTGGTCGCCCTCCAGATGCGCCTTCATCGCAAGAGTGATACATGCAGAATCTCCAGGCACGATTTGAAGACGTCCACAACTTGGCTCGAGAGCGGATCAATATACAGACGGAGAAGATGAAGACCAGGTACGACACGAAAGCCACGGGACATCAATTCAAAGAAGGTGACAAGGTTTGGTTTTATAATCCGACTCGACGTACAGGACTTTCTCCCAAACTGCAATCGCACTGGGACGGTCCTTATACAGTCCTAAACAGACTGAACGATGTCGTAATTCGGATCCGAAAGTCACCAAGTTCGAAGCCTAGAGTCGTTTTAATTACGACAGGCTGGCTCCATACTATGGCCATAGTACTTAGTTCTTTGATTGTAAATAGTGTAATGTAAATAATGTAAATTAGTATGACCATGGTCTTGTATATAAATTAATGTAATTATTTATTTTGCTTAGCATTATCATTATTATTGTTATTATTATTTAAATACTTGTATGTAATAATGTCTATGCTTTAATTTTATTTTATTTTTAAATAAGTGTATAGTTTGTATAATTCAGCATTATGAATGTGTTTTAAATAGTATAGCATTTGTTGGTAACGGGTTTGCTTTTCGATCAAAGGTTGAACTGCCCGGTACGTGCAGTCCTTGAGAGGGGGGCAATGTTATGAATTTTGTATATATCTGTAAATATTCCATTTGTTTAAATTTATTTTATTTTATTATTGTGAAAATTGCAGTATTATTAATGTATTTCCTATTGAGCATCATGTAACTCAATGCTAAAGGCCTCAGATGGTTTGCAAGGAAAACAACCTTACACCCTCATCTTTATAATGGAAGTCTATTGAAATATCGCCAAGGAATGGGTTTATCGCCAAGTTGGCGATGGTTTTGGCGACTTATTTTTGTTGCCAAATTTGGCGATATATCGCCAAATGTCGCCAAGTTGGCGACGGATTTGGCGACTTTTTGTGCAACCACACCCCCCTTATACCTATACATTGGGATCCTTTCTTGCTTGGGTTCTCTATCGAAAGTTAAAGCACTTTCTGGTAATTTCTAGCATCTGAAGGCTCTGGAATAATCTAGAAAGATCTCTGAAACCTATATAAGTACCTCCATCAGTTCAGTGAGTTAGTTGTCTGTCAACTGCGATTGAATTCATACGAGAGGCTTTGCATTGAGAACTGTGTTTCTCGGATCGATTTTGATACGTCGTATTGAACGCATTGTTTCTGTGTGAAATTTTGCTTAGCTTTTATTGGATTTGAAGATTACTGAATATCTTGTAATTTTCAGAAGATATTTGTGATCGTATTGCACTGTTTATAGTTAATAAAGCCTTTTGATTATTCTTATATATTGGCATCAGTCCTTTCGAACCCCGAGCTCACAACAATATATATGGAAAGGAAGTAACCATTGAGACGGATCACAAACCTTTAGAATCTATTTTTAAAAAACAAATAGATCGAATTCCACCACGACTCCATAAAATTTTCTTAGAAGTTCAGCAGAATGCTCCAAGGGTTTGTTATAAGCGAGGTAAGGAAATGTATATAGCTGACTTGCTAAGCAGAGACTGTCTTAATGAAGAATTGTTACAGGAGAGTAACTATCAAATTCTATTTTCAATTCCAACCACAGACGTAGGGTTTAAAATTTTACAGGATCTCACAAATACGGATCCAGATCAAATACTACTGAAACACTTCATTTCTACTAGTTGGCCCAAACACAAAGATGTAGTTCCAGATTCGTGTAAGAAGTACTTACCATTCTTAGATGAACTATCCATTCAAAAAGATTTAATCTTAAAGGGATTAACAGTAATTATACCCGAAAGATACAGACGGCGAGCATTGAAGAATTTTCATAAAGGTCATTTAAGCATTACAAGTTGTCTTAGAAGAGCCCGTGAGTGTATGTTTTGACCAGGAATGTCTGGAGATATAATTTCTATGATCGAAAATTGTATAGTTTGTCAGAAAACACAGAAGACTTCTCCAACAGAACCATTAATTCCTAAGGAGATCCCTAAACTACCATTGGAAATTCTTGCGTCTGATGTGTTTACTTATCATGATGTGGATTATCTACTTATTACAGATAGTTATTCTTGTTTCATTGATTTCAAACCATTAAAAGATTTATCTAGTAAGTCTACAATACAAATCCTCAAAGACTGGTTTAGTGTCCATAGAATTCCTAGAATTTTAGAAACTGACAATGCGAAGAATTATGATTCTTCTGAATTTAAAGAATTTGCTGAAGAATGGATGTTTACCCGTCAAACTTCAAGTCCCCTATATCCAAAAGGCAATGGTCTAGCAGAGAGAGCTGTCCATACAGCAAAAAATTTGCTAAGAAAATGTAAGCTATCAGGCCAAGATATACAATTAGCATTACTGAATTTTAGAAATACGTGACAGACAACAAACCCATCATTACCAGGTCTGGAAGGATTGTAAAACCAGTAAAGAGACTTGATCTGTAATAGAATTTAATTAGACCCCAGCGTGACAGACAACAAACCCATCATTACCAGGTCTGGAAGGATTGTAAAACCAGTAAAGAGACTTGATCTGTAATAGAATTTAATTAGAACTTAAATAATGTTTTGAAAGGGGAGATGTAATATAATTGTATCTATGGCAACGTCCATTTAACTGTAACCGCTCGTTTCTGTTGTTTAACTGTTTTCTATTTCTTGCTTGTGTGTAACTGGTCGTCATTAAATGTATATATGTTAACAAATGTAAATGCATATTAACTTCAACATATATCGTTACAAATGCCACTTGAGGACATAACAAACACGTATAATGCTTCTGACATCAAGTAAATAGGACTGCATTTTTGGCGTTTAATCTTACAGTTTGGCGATAGTTTTTTGTTATGAAAAGTGCTCGACGGGATAATAGAGAAGTACCAAAAATTCTTTAACTTCCGGGTCACCACTGCACATTTCAGTCGATTGTACACCAGTTTCTAAGTAAATAGATCAGAAGATTTAACAAATAATAACAAATTTATTCACACTTAAGAAACAGAGGATCAAAATACTACGCATACACAACAACAATATATTTCGCAGCAAATAACCGGCGAACTAGTGTCAGATTCAGAGTCCAAAAAGTTCTTCCATTCTGTTCAGTTCAGTTCAGTTTTCTCAAGCGATCGTTTGTACGTGTTGCCACAACATGTAATATGCAAATTTTTCAGGTTGTCTTGTAATTTCTTAAAAGATCCATTATTTAGTTTATAGCAAAATGAATAAGTTTATTTTTTAATTTGTGATTAGTGCTTTATTAATTAAGGCAGCTTCGTTACAGTATTTTAGAAATGTTTCATAATTTATGCGGGACGCATGGTTTTTCTTTTTTGTTTTCAGAATATCTTGAGAAAGTATCTTGCTGGAATAAGGTAACCAAGCCATCAGAAACAGAATGTGAAAATGAAGTAAAAGAACAAGAATATTGCAAGTAAGTATCACTATTTTCCAATAATAATCAAGCAAAAATTAACGTAAAATAAGTAAGATATATTTTATTTTATATTTTTGAACATAAAATTATTTTAATTTAAGATTTTTAATTACTTTAAGATTTTAAAAGCGATATTTTGCAACCATTTTTTCTATCCTTGCGATGCCAACGTAAGTATTATAGTGTATGGCAATATTTCCCAAATTATGGTAAGCGTACCAGTCAGACACATAAGCTGTAGTGAGAGTGGGGAGCATCCTCTCCCAATGTGTTCAGGCTCCAGTAATTTTGACATTGTAATTCTATAACGTATCCTTCTTATATTTTTTTACAAATAAAAAATGTACAAATAAAACATGAATAGAAAAATAAATAGAGACATAAAAAGAAACATAAATAGAAACACGATGATTTATGACATTATTTTTAATATAAATTAAGCACTTACTTTTTAAATAAATCACTTTTCCTAAAAATGTAAAAAATCTTTTGTTATATGAAAAATTTTAAGTTTCCCACTAGGCGTCATCTCAGACGCAGAATAAGAAATTCGGAAAAATGGCATTGTCGACCAGTAAGTTTAATTTGATCTTTCGAAGAAAAGCTCTCCTTTACTCTAAAGTTGACGGTCATTTCCGTTTTTTCGTAGTTTAATTCAGGGCAGTAGAAAAATAAATACTCACCCATTCCTTTGAGGTATCTCTAAATCTACACCGTAGGCAGTTTTGTCTAAATCCAACTCCTCAAAACTAAAGCTCCTATTAGCCTTCCTTATAATAGCCTTACTCAAAACAGGAAGGCCCGTGTGACGTCAGTTGATTCATGCTCATGAAAGATAAGAAGGGCTCGAAGCTACATGGTCATTAAGTGCGTTCGTAATTATATAAATACGTAGCACCTATTGTCGCCGTCTGGTCTGTCCGCATATAACAGAGCAAAAACTACCCAACCGAATGGTTTGAAATTTAATATATATAATCGTTGCAGAATTTTGTCGAGTGATTTCAAATTTTATGAAAATCAACTCAAAACTTAAAAAGGTATTAATAAAAGGTTTCTTCATTCCATTAAATCCTATCATACGTAATCTAGATAATAAATGCGCAAGTCATGCGACTGAGGAAAACAAATACGAGCAAACCGCTTCTTTTTTCATATGCCAGGTTAAAAGAAAATATCAGAGGAATATTTTAGTGAAACTCAAATAGCTGCCCTTTTAGATAATAAAAAGTAAATCGAACTCCTGCTGATGTCTGCAAAGCCACTGTCAGTCATATTATTTATCATATGAAAACTTTTCATCAAATGCATGGAGTATCCCGTCCTGGAATTAAATCATTTGTGAAACACCTGACATCAAAATTCATCTGGCCAAGTTTTCGAAAAGATATACACCTATGGACCCGATCTTGCATGGCCTGCCAATAGAGCAAAATCAAGTTTCGGTGAATTTCAACCCCCATCGGAAAGGGGGGGGTGTATGAGTTCAGTGACGTCCATATTGACCTGATGAGACCTTTACCATCATCGAACGGAAATATCTACTGCCTGACCTGCATCGACCGGTATACTAGCTGGATGGAAGTGATTCCGCTGAACAACATTTCAGCCGAAACAGTTGCAAAAGCCTTTTACGGTAGTTGGATTTCTAAATTTGGAAATCTACACCGACTCGTCATGGATCGTGGTGCACAGTTTAGATCAGAGTTGTTGAACGCCCTTACGAAAATGTGTGGGATAAAATTGCAGCCCACAACTGCCTATTACCCTAAAGCTAATGGAAAAGTCGAACGGCTTCACAAATCTCTAAAGACCGCATTAATGGCACAAAATAAACAGGCCTGGAACTGTTCGTTTTGGTCTACGCACTGTCATGCAGGAAGATTCGGAAAATACCATTGTCCAGATGGTCTATGGACAAAACATACGATTACCTGGAGAATTTTCCCACGGAAATACAACTCAAACAACACCTGATACTTTTGCCAAACAACTTCAACAAGTAATGGAAGAAGTTGGACCATCAACCATAAAATATTACACTGCTCAAAACAATTAAAGGATATTGCAGTTTTAGGTGGATTTTGTATCTGGGAAACTTTTTAGCTGATTGATACATGGTCGACAGACATAGTAGGTTATATGAGAATAAATTACACATGTTTGGCAGAAAAAAATGCATTTTATTGCGCATTTGTGTACAAAAGGAAAAAAACACAATTTGTGCATATGAGAAAAAAAGAATAAGAAAAGGTGTTTTCTTCAAAGAAAATCATTTTCAGTAGGGGTTATGGTTTCCACGGGCGGCCAGCAACGTTGAACACCTTTGAGGCATGGACTCAATGAGGCTATTAATGACGAGTTGGGGTATTCTGCCCCACTCTTCCTGAAGAGCTCTTTCCAGTTCTTGGAGAGTTTGTGGGGGTTGTTGGCGGCCAAAAACTCGTCTTCCTAGAGCGTCCCAAACGTGCTCAATTGGATTCATGTCTGGAGAACACGCTGGCCATTCCATTCGAACGATTCCTTCCTCGAAAAGGAAATCCTCCACCAGGTTTGCACGATGTGGCCTGCAGTTATCGTCCATTAAAATGAAGTTATCTCCGATTGCTGCATCGTAAGGGACTACAATAGGTCTGAGGATCTCATCCCTATATCGGCGACCAGTCAGAGCTCCATCTCGAATGATGTAGAGGTCAGTGCGCCCGTCAATGGAGATGCCACCATACACCAACACTCCTCCACCGCCAAATCTGACACTTTCGTGCACGAACGCAGGATTATTCCTACTGCCACGGTCCCTCCAGATGAAAATACGCCTATTATCCGGATGCACAGAAAAACGGGACTCGTCAGAAAACAGAATATTGCTCCATTCATTTCTCCTCCAGTTGACATGCTCGGTTGCCCACTCCCTGCGGTCGCGCCGATGCCTTGATGTTAATCTAACACATACCATCGGTCGGCGAGCATACAGACCTACAGCATGGAGCCGGTTTCGGACAGTCTGAGTTGAAATCGTGGTGCCTGTAGCCGAACGAAGGTGTTGTTGGAGAAGAGTAGCGTTCATGTTTCGGTGTCTCCGAGCTGTTAACGCTAAATACCGATCTTCATTGGGCGTTGTTGCCCGTCTACGACCTTGCCCTGGTCTTCGGCCTGCACATCCACTCTCCAAAAAACGGTTCCAGATCCTGGAAATGACACTTTGTGACACTCCAATGGCTTGCGCTACTTCGGCTTGAGTTTGGCCCCCTTCTAACCTACCAGCAATTCTCCAAGATTCTGAATCTGTCAAATGACTTCGCTGAGACATCGTACTCATCGAAACAAAGCAATCACTGAATGCCGATCATCCTTGTCTTCATTCTCTTTTATCCAGTTGAAAGTCAAATTTCATTCGCTGCCGCTGAAGCGACGTTTTTGACGTCGAACTCAAAATTTGCATACTCCACAGTTTGAAAACCAGAAAAATTTGCATTTGTGATTCTCTTCTTCTATTTTCGGCAAAAAAATTTCGTTTATATCTTTATTTTATATAAAACTTCAAATATCCTTTAATTGTTTTGAGCAGTGTATTATAATAAACTGTGTAAAAAAATATGTTTAAAAAGTATTTGTTCCCAAAGACTTAAAAACCACTCGCATGTGTGTATTCGTAATGACAGAGTTAAACCGGAATCCCCATACGAAGGTCACTTTAAAGTCGTCGACAGAAATAAAAAATATTGCACACTCAAAATCAAAGTCAAAAATATTACTGTGTCTATTGATAGATTAAAGTACTTCTTGCAGATACCGGACCTTCCTACAAAAAAACAAACAAAAACAAAACAACTTGCAAAACCTAAACAGGGTTCAACTCATCAAGTCCAAAAACTTCCTGAAAAACAGTCACGTACGGGACGAACGATCAAACATCCTGTGCGATTTCGAGATTACGACATATATTATAGCTATTTTTGGAGAACTTTTAAATTTTAGTGCATAATTAATTTTTCATTAACATTTTTCTGTGTATAGATTTTACCGTAACTTTGTTACTGGGAGGAGAGTACTGTTGAGGCATAAATTCATAGTTTTTATACAGACATCATATTATGTTTAATTCGTTGTATTACGTTCATCTAATTCCCTATTTTATGTAACTTTGCTTTTCAAAATTGGCAACGCTAAAAAAGTTTTAGTTTTTGGATATAAAAACAAACGTATGTTCTAAAAAATAAATCTGCTGAGTTGAAACTGATTTAATGATGTCAGTCGGGTTTATTTATAAATACACGAATTAGAATAATTAAGAATCTTATATGAAAGTCTCCAAACATACTTTTTGTTTTTTATTCGACCGCATAAAAATTTAATGTGCAATATTTAGAAGTAAAAAACATTGCAGTAAGAGCGAAATATATGGGTTAGGTCAGGGGTCGGAAGTAGTGCGCTACAAGTAACGAAACTACAGTGGTCGCTACTTTTTACAATAGTTTGTAGTGTAGCGCGTTAAATTTTGAACAATGTAGTGTAGCAAGTAGCGCGATACAAAAAATCAGTAGTTTGTAGCGAAAACTGACGCTACTTTTAACGCTACTTCGGGGGGGGGGGGGGAATGTGCCATCTCCAAATCAATTGACCGAAACTTCCTTCTTTTGCGCAAAATTTGTTCTTCTCAACAATTTGCTATTCTCAGCAGCAAATCTCAGCTATAGTGATAATTATAGCAACGCATCGCATGACGTCATAGATTTTTCCCATTGACACTTGCTTTTAAAATCAGATTCTAGATTATAAACATCTCTCTTAATTTTTCTACAAAATTTGTAATGTGTGTATAAACTAACATTTTGGAGACAAACGCAAAACATTTTCTTGTATGTTACCTTTCTTAATTTTGAAATGCCCTTACTAATGTTGCATTTATTTAATTGTATCTCGGCAGACGCGATATAACGAGGGGACGCTTTATTATTTAATCCGTATCTCCATTTCTAATGTAAATTGAACCTTTTCACAAAATCTGAAAGTAGCGAAATAGTGACTACTTTTGAAAAGTAGTTTGTAGTCGCTACTTTTGTAAACAAGTAGTTAACTACATTTTCGATAAAGTAGTTGTAGTTGTAGTTCGCTACAATAAAAAAGTAGTTTTTCCGACCCTTGTGTTAGGTTATATGCACTGCCAATATCATGTTAGCGATAGTCTCGGACATGTCTTTATAATATAACTTTAAGATCAAATGAGTTAATCTTTCGTAACTGGGTTGGACACAGATTAAAAAATTTCCATACTTTAAAATTATTTTAAAATCCATAAAAAATCAGTAAATTGAGATAAACTTTTCAAACAAATTGTATTTGAAAGCGCTTTTTTTTTTCGACATCGTAAAAAATGAAATTGTGCGATATTTTAGTAGTTAAAAAATGCAGCAAAAGCAAAAATTTAATGGTTAGGTCGTTGCTGCTAAGGCCAATATGATGTCAGCATTACTCACGGATATGTTTTTGTTTTATAATGTAGATAAATGTCATATGAAAGCGAATTTCACAAAATGCTACGCCATTTGGTTGATTTCTTTTATTTCTTACTTTTTTTTTTTTTTTTTTTTTTTTTTTGCATTGTCAGGAAAATTGTACATTTTTCTATTACACGTGCAAAGAATACGCGCATTCTCATTTAAAAAGCTAAGGAATTTTACTATGGTTAAATCAAAGTAACTTTTTTCTGATTGTATTTTTATCGATTTATGAGCGAGAATGCACAAAGCTCCGACATTGTTATTGTTGTATTTTAATTTATGTTAACACGGGCAAAGCCGGGTGGTTCTACTTAGTAAGTAAACAAAACAATGTAGCAGTTTGTTACTTGTTACATGTTAAATAATGTTCTTGAGAGTTTCCACTAAGGATGGCTTAAATTTTTGTTCATCATATGACACAATTAAGTGCTGTAGTCACGAGTATTTATTCAAAATACATGTGTTAACAAATAAAAAATGAAAATTTTTTTTTTCTTTTATTCATTAGGATGTCCGCTGAATTATTACAATGCATTGAAGATAAAATCAGCAACAAATGTGGAAAAGACGGAGTAGAACTTGCCAGTGTACTTTTCGAGCAAAAGTACTCCATGTATAAAATAATGTGCCCGAAAAAGTGAAGACTTTTGTCTACAAAATCACTCATTTGTAAAATAAATGAATTCGTTGATTATTAACAAATTTATGTTTTCACTTATTTCACCAATTATTCCCTTTGTATTACCGTGATACATATCTGCAACATACCCAAAATTCAATGTTACTGCCAACTTGATCTTTAAAAGACAATTTTATTAATTGCAGCTATCTACCAAAACTTCAGTAAAAAAAAATTGCTCGAAGAAACTCCAGCAAATGGTGATAATGTGTTAATCTTTCATACCAAAGTTTAATTTATCACTTGAGCTATTTTCAGAAAGTTATTGCTAAAATAAACTTTACGAATTCAGTGAGATTAGAAAGGCTGGAGATTGCCAGAAATACATTTTTCATAAAGGTAACTTTTCAATTTTGAAATAGAAAATTTACAATATTTAGGAGAAATAAATAATTTTCTTATTGTTGCAGATATGGAACAAACACCTTTTTGTCAATATATTTTTCTTTTTATGTTTTTTTTTTTACTTACCCTTCATACGTAGTATAGGGTAAGTCCTGTTATCGTTTTTAAAATCGAAACATTTTTTGACGGATTTCCACGTTTTAGACACTGGAGATTCCGAAAAACATATTTTTAGAGGGGAAAAATCGCCCGTCTGTCTGTCTGTCTGTGTGTGTGTGTGTGTGTGTGTCTGTAAACGCTCTATATCCCGAACAAATTGAGATAGAGACTTGAAATTTGGTATGCACTTAGTATGTAATAATAAGAAGAACAACCCCGATTATCCGGAACTACTTTTTTCGAACTCTCGAAATATTCGTTCTGATAAAAGGTATATAAAAATTTTCGAAATTGTATATTTTAAGGAGTGAATATAAAAGACAATAAAAAAACATAAATTTTGCATAAAGAATGAAGTCCATCGGGTAATGGGTTGCCGAGATATTTGTAATCCTATTTTCCACACTCTTCGATTTTTTATGACACTGTATTTCATTCATATTTAAATTTATAGATCTATTTTAATTGGAAATGAGACGCTTAATCCGACGCAGTAAACTGTTAGTTAATATGATTATCATTTTTGGAGTTATAATGATGCTTCTTTTACGCAATTCAGTAATAGAGCATTTAAAGTTTATGATATCATCAAGCCACGATTTTATTCGAATTGCAATGCATTTTATAAATAGTTCACACATGTTTTGTTTTCATATTTTATATTATGCATATCCATGACGGGTAAGTATTACGGTGGTCCCCAACGACTAGTTTTCTTTGCTTTTTACTTTCTTCTACCTATAATAGAAGAAAGTATTGTAACCGAAATTTTTTTCGACTTCCGGTTTTTGACGGATTTACATATTTTAGGGATGAGAGATCCCGAAAAACATGTTTTTACAAAATGTCTGTATGTCTGTCCGTCCTCATTGTATCATCGACAAGTGTATAAAATTATGCTTTAAATTGAACCACATTTTTTTCTATGTTTCTGGCTATGGCAAGCAGGTCCTACTTGAATTTGGGGATATTTCGACGAAAGGGGGCGCTGCTATCACGATTTTTGTTTGATTTTCACTATTGTATCATCGAGTAGCTCCCCTGAACCCCCGTTGTCACTTTAATTTTTTATTGTCAATTTCCACTAATTGTGCTATTTCATTTCTTGAGTATATGTCTGAATGTATTTACTATTTTAATTTCATTAGAATAACCATCTCTGTGTACAAGAGATTTTATCCTATCCTTAAAAGAATACTTATATTTCAACCAGTAAACATCATATGTTGCTGAAATTGAATAAAATTTCGTGTATAAAATATACTTATACAAATGTAAATTCCTCTTATGTGACCTATATTCAATTTACACATTCAACGTTTTTATTATTTTCATTTGGGAAACCGATTTGGTAATCATTCTTTAGTAGTTAAAATAAGTTCTCACCTATTTCATTAAAAAAACATATTAAAAACTTGTCACCCGAAAATTAGCTATTTTTTAATAAAACTACGCGTCAAAATAATGCGATTCACTTGACTTTTCCTTTGTTGATATTCTTTTAGATATAGTTGCTAACCATTTAATGAAAGAAAAGAAAAAAAATGCATTGGAAATTTTTATAAAAATTGAGAAATTAAAATGTTTCATATCTTTCAAATTCATGCATAAAATTTCCCAATAATTTATACAATTAATTTTGAAATTCTAATAAATATATTGGCAAATTTTCAAAGCGATTGGATTAAATTAAGATCTCCATTTCGTAAATTTAGAATCCATAATTTAGCATTTGCAATTATCCCAATGCGACATTTTCTTTTCGGTGAATGTGAAAATTAAAAAAATCGTCTGACTTCCCATTGTAAATCATTATGACCTAAAAAGAAATGTTCTATGTTTTTCGAACGAATGAACCAAATGTAACTAAAAACTATACAGCTAATTCCGGATACTTCGCCAACATACCGACCAAATATCAACCTAATCGGATCATTTTTGCTGCAGTTATCGCGGAACAGGCAGACGGACAGACAGACAGAAACCAAAAACTTTTCGGGTCACCACAGTGAGCCTCAACTGACATTTCGGCAACTATACCAATAAAACACCTATCCGATTTAGCGTCTGGTGCCGTTCACCGTCCGCATCACCTTGTCGCGGCTCTCTCTGTCTTTTTATAGACAGACAACCAATTTTCTGAAATGTCCTGAGCTGAAAATTACAATATGTGCATAAAATAACAATTTATGCAGTAAATAGAAACAGAAATATTCTATATTTGTTACACGGGATTTTTTTTTTTTTTACTTAATTATACATTTGTCTATCTGGATTTTTTACATGTAATACTTTTCATAAATCCGTCGTTGGTGAATTTCACTTTTTGCATCTTGCAATCAAATCCTTCCCAGTCCAATATGAAAATCTAATTTTTATTTTTCTATAATTCAACATAATTAAAATTAATGTAAATATTAAAATGTAAAAGAAAACACGAGTGTTGAACGCACTATACTTTATCATTATGCCACAGGAGGGACAGCCACATAGGGAGTACTACACATTCCGATCCCCGCGTTTATAGAATTCTAAAAAAAAAAACATGTACACAGCTGGAAAGTCTAAGTTGCCCATATATATATTTTTGTATAGGTGTATTCAAGCAGGCAGAAATTGCAGAGACAATACAACACTACTTGCAAACTTTAGAGACGAAATTGGGATTAGTGAGATTTGAAGAAGTTACAAAGACTATAAAAACACTTTAGATTCTTAGAAAAAAATAATATTCACCAAAATCATTTCACAAGTGGTAGAATATTTCTTTATAATGCGCTGGAAAGTTCTAAGAATATGTGTTGCTTTGCATGTAAATTTGCAATATATTTTAATGCAACAAAAAAAAAATTTCTTCATTTATAAATTTTCTTCATTTATAAAATAATTTTCTTTAAGTGAGGCATATGGTAAAAATGATTTAGAAAACATTGGGTTATGAAATAATACTAGAATAACAAGGCACTATAATTTAAGCATAATAAAAATTTTCAAATAATAATCATAATAATAATAATAATTTTTCCAAATTTGAGAAGTTCCATTTGAGGAAGCAGCAATTTCTGTAAATGCTGCGAAACTGAACTTAAAGATAGAAAATTATTGCAAATAGGCACAGCTGTACATTGTAACACTTTAGATCCATAAAAAATGAGTAATATTGATGAGGGAAAAACAAGTTCTACAAGATGAAGAGGACTGACGAGGAGCAATCACACGGATATATTTGCCTTATATGAATGGCGACCATCAACAGTCACTTCAACTCGCAAAAGAGTGCAGGTAAGTAATTATTGTACTATCAGGAACCCATCATATTTGCAGACAGCAGAGAAAATCAGCCAACAATGGATATAACACATTTTGAAGATTTTTCCACCAGGTAAGCAAAGTCAGATGATAATAAAAACCAGTTTATTGAAGTTGTCAGTATATATTCAGATTGTAGAATGTAAAAAATATAGCATGAGTAGACATTAACTATTTCAGGAACAGGAATATGCAGCAGTTAGGTAATGGCTATAACTTCTCAAAAAAAGAAAAATAATAATAATACCAGTCTCTTTTTTGTGATTATGGTATGAGAATTTCAATAAAAGGATGCAGATGCTGTGTAATATAAAATTGATATTAGGATGAAGCAACAATTTCTTGAAATTAAAAAAAAACAGAGTTCTCAAAATGTAGAACAGAAAATGCAAATTATTGTGTAATATTTTCAAAATATAAATAAAGTTCTTGAATTTTAATTTCTAGAAAGAACACAGACTGCTTGCACACTATAATCATACTAAATATTTGTAGAAAAATGGCGAGAGTCCATGAACTTGTAATGTTATTGCAATAAGTAATTTAACTTTTGTAGAAGCAACCATGAACTCAAAAAATTTATGTATGATAAAACAACTACAAAATCACATGAAAACTTGAGCTTCTATGAAGGCATTTCATACTCAGAATAAGTGCAGTAAAATTAGTAATATGATGAGAACATAGCTTCAATAAATTTAATTCCAATAAAATTTGCTTCAGTAAAATTTTTAATATTCATAAAATATATCAATTTCAATTAAAAGTGCCAATAAATTAATAAAAATTAACCCAAAATAAGAATAAGAACAACCATAGCCTCTTTAAATTTTTGTTCTCAAAACTTAGAACAAGAACAATTTTCACATTTTTCAAAAAATATTTGAATTCATCATGAATTATATATATTTTTACTTTATATATATAAAAAGCACTATATTTTCATTTGTTAACAAGAATAAATTAATTTTCTAAAATTTCATTTTTCATTAAAATTTGCATAAAATATTCAATAAATCTCATGGAAAAATACCAGAATAAAAATTAATTTCTGTTAGAATATCATTTTTCAATTAAAAATAATTTATTAAATATATGCAAGCCAGTTGAGAATAAAAGTTCCGAAATTAACGATGTATTGCAAACATCGATCTTCTGTGGAAATTTTTTTTTTTTTTTTTAATTTCAGCAGCACAAGAATATTTATTTTTAACTTCTGAATAAATACAATAAAAATCACTAAATCTTCAAATTATATTCCATTTTTAATATGAATTAATTAATAGAGCATCAAATCTTCAAATATATTCTATTTTATAAGTTTCAAAATTTGAGAATATTTTTTTAAGAACAAAATAAAATTTTCAACTTTTCTCTTCATAAAATAATAAACGGCACCAAATGTGACATCAAAAAATTGTAAGTGCCGTTATAATAATATTATCTTAATGGATGGAAGAATAGATCGTATAGTGAATTTTTAAATTATTTTAAATATTGCAGTTGTGATTAAAATATGCAATTAACCCTGCACAATTTGTGCATCTGTTCTTTAGGTCAATATCTTTGAGAAGAGAATCAAAAATAATAATAGAATTAATTAAACGGTCTTACTTGATCTTTGTTGAAAAATAAGAGACTCATACTACTTGAAATAAGAACTCGTTTAGGTTAGGATCCAATAATGTTTATTACATTTTCTTGAAGAAGGAGGAAGGATGAGATGAAAGCTGCACATCAATTCTTTAAAAAGTACTGGCTCAAATTTCGTAAAATTCGAAGAATCTTTGAAATATTCCTTCTGGGAGAATCCAATAAGGGATGTAGAATTAATGCAGAATTAAATTACCAGTTGATTTAAAACTTTTAAAATATTAAACTTAAAATTTACAACAGCATTTTTATAGAATAATTAAGAACTGAAAACGCGAAATTGATCTCCAAAGAATCAGCGCTACGGCGATTCTAGGATACGAGCGCTGGCACAGGCCAGGCCTCCAGACCATACGACGTTTAGCATAAAATTACAGCATCATTTTTATTAAAATTCTGTTGGAAAAATGCGCAACATTAGTATAAATACCCATAACAGGGGTGCACAAATGTGAGAGCAAGATTAATTTAAACTAATTTGTTGATTAGGAATTACGCGAAAAATCAAAAGAGCAAATCAGAAACAAATTAACATTTAATAATTAAAAGAACGATTCTAATTTGTATTTGAAAGACACGCCCCTTTCGGCCGCAGCGCCAAAACAAAACAGCTCCCGAAAACACAGGGAACAAGAGCGGCGGTGACGCATGCGCAAAAAGCAGGAGCGGAAAGCCGCTGAATGACGATGACGTCACAGCTCGGCGCCGACTGAAGCGAACTCATAGCACGAAGGAGGAATGAAGTAACGCCGTGAAAACCACTTGCGTGGTGCGGAATTGCCGATAAAATTGCTTTTAAAGAACGGCAAATTTAAACTGGAAAGGCTATAAAATAGAAATACGTTGAGCTAAAATAAAAATAATTTAAAAAGATAAAACTGTGATATATCTTTATCACAATACCCCCATTCACCGACAAAAATTTTGACTGACCAGAAGGAGAAAAAGGGTTAAAAACAGTAAAAGCCTTTTTCGACAAAGGGAAGACAAAATTTTTAAATGCCAAAGTAAAAAATGACATGATTACTTAAATTTAGAGCCAAGAAAAGTAAATTAATTAAAAGTAATGAAATTTGATGTGATGTGCAGCGACCAAAAAGAAAAAGAGAAAGAATATACATCATTTAGTACATTCAAAAATCTCATCACAAATTATACAAAATGTATACAATATAACATAGTATACAGAAGCCCCATTGCATTTTTTTAGCAAAGAAAGGCATACCTTCCATTAATCTTGATCTCTAAACAAATATCATCATGTATATAAAAAAAAGCTAATATTCAATTTAAATTAGCAATGAGATCATATCAAAATAGTTGCAACAGTAACGCAACATAAAAAGAGTTGGTAATATCTTCATTATTCCGACTTGTCTAGACTTAAAATAATAATAAGTTGCAATTTTAAAGCAACAAAAAGTCAAGAATACTTTAAATTCTGACTGATGCCTAGGACTTTTAAAATATAGAGCATATAAAATTAACTCTGAATAGCATAAATGTGCACAAAAACAATCCATTGTAAGGATTTTAAATTCATTCAAAAAGGCCTAAGTATGTACTTTTTTTTTAAGTCATACATATTGCATTAGTAATAATTCAAATCATATAAAAGTACTTAACACAATGCACATAATACTGAATGCATAACAATTATTACCCAAAACTGATATGAAAATTGTATAAAATTATGTTGCAACAAAATTTAAATTCATTTGTCATAAATAATAGTAATTCATCAAATTAGTTGGATTTAGTAACAACTTTTCAATATATAACAAATAATGAATAAATTTTAACCAACAATAAATGACACATTTCTTTAGTAAAATACTTCATACTTAATATACTTGCAAGTACTCAATAAAATTTTTCCGTAAATATTTAGTAGAAATAATTTTTCATGAAATACTCAATAAAACTCTTTCTGAAATATTCAACAAAATTCTTTCAAATATACTCAAATCATTTTTTTTTTTTAATACTCAATAAATTTTCTCTTAATATTCAATAAATTTTCTTTTTAATATACCATGTTTTTTTTTTTTTTTTTTTTTTGCAAAAAAATAATCAGAGAAAAACTGAGAAAAGGTGAGAAAAGATGAGGATCCTCAAAAAAAAAATAATTTAACCATTAACTTTCATAAAGAAAGACAAGTTAAAATCAAATGACACATTTTATGAGAATTTAAAAACAAACACAGTGCACCGTTATGTAAAGCATGTTATTATTATAAATTTATATAATATTAATGAAAAGGATAATATATCCTATAGAAAAATCAGCTATTGACAATATGTGAGTTATTTGGGTGGTATTTACAAAACTTACCAAAAGTGGTAATAGCCTCCCTTCGGTCATGAGACCATTATCAAATCAGTAAATCAAATAAATATAAACTATTAATATGTATTCATTACAATTCACAAAACACTAATAGCCCCCTTATAAACCATCAGTAGATCTGCAAACTGAACAAACACCAAAACTTACAAGACTGTCAAAGGCGATCTCCAGAACCGATGACGAATAGGTAAATCAAATAAGCATAAAACATACTATAAATTCATCAAAACTTACAAAATTGCTAATAGCGATCCGTTAAACCATTAGCAAGTATGTAAACCAGACAAAAATATACAACATTCTTGTTAAAAGTTTTGTAAAGAAACAGATGAATATTGCTAATAAAATGCTTGAAGGAAGAAGAAAAAAAATTGTTAGTTTACAGATGAATGATATAAACGTTCTGCTTTTACATAACAAATGATCAGATGTAAAACCTTTAAAAGTTCTAAAATCAGTCTGATTTTAAAAAGATAATCACATTCAGAAAAAAGTAACTACTTGCTGAAAAGTTTGCAAGTTAAGTGGCACACTGGTTGGTTGATTGACATTATGGCAGTGTAGCAGCAAATTGGCCTTTTTCCTGAAACACACACCACTAAAATAAAATTGAAGACTTTATATGGATATTTTAGCACTAAAAAAATTAGCACTTAATGACATCTTAAATGAGCATTTGAAGACACAGCAGGTAAGAGCATTTGAAGACACATCAGGTAATTAGCAGAGACTAAATCATGAACTGTGGTTCCATGATGTTGAGGAATAATATGACGAAGTGGCACTTAGAATAAAATAATACAAAGAGCACAAGAACTCTTGTTGAGAGGCGCTGGAAAGTCTAAGTTGCCCATATATATATTTTTGTATAGGTGTATTCAAGCAGGCAGAAATTGCAGAGACAATACAACACTACTTGCACACTTTAGAGACGAAATTGGGATTAGTGACATTTGAAGAAGTTACAAAGACTATAAAAACACTTTAGATTCTTAGAAAAAAATAATATTCACCAAAATCATTTCACAAGTGGTAGAATATTTCTTTATAATGCGCTGGAAAGTTCTAAGAATATGTGTTGCTTTGCATGTAAATTTGCAATATATTTTGATGCAACAAAAAAAAATTTTCTTCATTTATAAATTTTCTTCATTTATAAAATAATTTTCTTTAAGTGAGGCATATGGTAAAAATGATTTAGAAAACATTGGGTTATGAAATAATACTAGAATAACAAGGCACTATAATTTAAGCATAATAAAAATTTTCAAATAATAATCATAATAATAATAATAATTTTTCCAAATTTGAGAAGTTCCATTTGAGGAAGCAGCAATTTCTGTAAATGCTGCGAAACTGAACTTAAAGATAGAAAATTATTGCAAATAGGCACAGCTGTACATTGTAACACTTTAGATCCATAAAAAATGAGTAATATTGATGAGGGAAAAACAAGTTCTACAAGATGAAGAGGACTGACGAGGAGCAATCACACGGATATATTTGCCTTATATGAATGGCGACCATCAACAGTCACTTCAACTCGCAAAAGAGTGCAGGTAAGTAATTATTGTACTATCAGGAACCCATCATATTTGCAGACAGCAGAGAAAATCAGCCAACAATGGATATAACACATTTTGAAGATTTTTCCACCAGGTAAGCAAAGTCAGATGATAATAAAAACCAGTTTATTGAAGTTGTCAGTATATATTCAGATTGTAGAATGTAAAAAATATAGCATGAGTAGACATTAACTATTTCAGGAACAGGAATATGCAGCAGTTAGGTAATGGCTATAACTTCTCAAAAAAAGAAAAATAATAATAATACCAGTCTCTTTTTTGTGATTATGGTATGAGAATTTCAATAAAAGGATGCAGATGCTGTGTAATATAAAATTGATATTAGGATGAAGCAACAATTTCTTGAAATTAAAAAAAAACAGAGTTCTCAAAATGTAGAACAGAAAATGCAAATTATTGTGTAATATTTTCAAAATATAAATAAAGTTCTTGAATTTTAATTTCTAGAAAGAACACAGACTGCTTGCACACTATAATCATACTAAATATTTGTAGAAAAATGGCGAGAGTCCATGAACTTGTAATGTTATTGCAATAAGTAATTTAACTTTTGTAGAAGCAACCATGAACTCAAAAAATTTATGTATGATAAAACAACTACAAAATCACATGAAAACTTGAGCTTCTATGAAGGCATTTCATACTCAGAATAAGTGCAGTAAAATTAGTAATATGATGAGAACATAGCTTCAATAAATTTAATTCCAATAAAATTTGCTTCAGTAAAATTTTTAATATTCATAAAATATATCAATTTCAATTAAAAGTGCCAATAAATTAATAAAAATTAACCCAAAATAAGAATAAGAACAACCATAGCCTCTTTAAATTTTTGTTCTCAAAACTTAGAACAAGAACAATTTTCACATTTTTCAAAAAATATTTGAATTCATCATGAATTATATATATTTTTACTTTATATATATAAAAAGCACTATATTTTCATTTGTTAACAAGAATAAATTAATTTTCTAAAATTTCATTTTTCATTAAAATTTGCATAAAATATTCAATAAATCTCATGGAAATTACCAGAATAAAAATTAATTTCTGTTAGAATATCATTTTTCAATTAAAAATAATTTATTAAATATATGCAAGCCAGTTGAGAATAAAAGTTCCGAAATTAACGATGTATTGCAAACATCGATCTTCTGTGGAATTTTTTTTTTTTTTTTTTAATTTCAGCAGCACAAGAATATTTATTTTTAACTTCTGAATAAATACAATAAAAATCACTAAATCTTCAAATTATATTCCATTTTTAATATGAATTAATTAATAGAGCATCAAATCTTCAAATATATTCTATTTTATAAGTTTCAAAATTTGAGAATATTTTTTTAAGAACAAAATAAAATTTTCAACTTTTCTCTTCATAAAATAATAAACGGCACCAAATGTGACATCAAAAAATTGTAAGTGCCGTTATAATAATATTATCTTAATGGATGGAAGAATAGATCGTATAGTGAATTTTTAAATTATTTTAAATATTGCAGTTGTGATTAAAATATGCAATTAACCCTGCACAATTTGTGCATCTGTTCTTTAGGTCAATATCTTTGAGAAGAGAATCAAAAATAATAATAGAATTAATTAAACGGTCTTACTTGATCTTTGTTGAAAAATAAGAGACTCATACTACTTGAAATAAGAACTCGTTTAGGTTAGGATCCAATAATGTTTATTACATTTTCTTGAAGAAGGAGGAAGGATGAGATGAAAGCTGCACATCAATTCTTTAAAAAGTACTGGCTCAAATTTCGTAAAATTCGAAGAATCTTTGAAATATTCCTTCTGGGAGAATCCAATAAGGGATGTAGAATTAATGCAGAATTAAATTACCAGTTGATTTAAAACTTTTAAAATATTAAACTTAAAATTTACAACAGCATTTTTATAGAATAATTAAGAACTGAAAACGCGAAATTGATCTCCAAAGAATCAGCGCTACGGCGATTCTAGGATACGAGCGCTGGCACAGGCCAGGCCTCCAGACCATACGACGTTTAGCATAAAATTACAGCATCATTTTTATTAAAATTCTGTTGGAAAAATGCGCAACATTAGTATAAATACCCATAACAGGGGTGCACAAATGTGAGAGCAAGATTAATTTAAACTAATTTGTTGATTAGGAATTACGCGAAAAATCAAAAGAGCAAATCAGAAACAAATTAACATTTAATAATTAAAAGAACGATTCTAATTTGTATTTGAAAGACACGCCCCTTTCGGCCGCAGCGCCAAAACAAAACAGCTCCCGAAAACACAGGGAACAAGAGCGGCGGTGACGCATGCGCAAAAAGCAGGAGCGGAAAGCCGCTGAATGACGATGACGTCACAGCTCGGCGCCGACTGAAGCGAACTCATAGCACGAAGGAGGAATGAAGTAACGCCGTGAAAACCACTTGCGTGGTGCGGAATTGCCGATAAAATTGCTTTTAAAGAACGGCAAATTTAAACTGGAAAGGCTATAAAATAGAAATACGTTGAGCTAAAATAAAAATAATTTAAAAAGATAAAACTGTGATATATCTTTATCACAAGCAATATCACTCAGACTAATCCCTTTAAGGGAAGTCCTAGTTATACTTTCAATCTCACTGCACTCATTTCATTTAGAATAAAAATCTTTTAGTCATTTCGTCTAAAATTCAAACATTAAATACATTTAAAATAGATGTCTTCAATTTATTTAATTTAAAATTAAAAAAACGTTTTAATAAGATAGTAGTTGGATATACCAATCCCAAAACTTTCTTCTATCTTATACATGTTAATGCTTCAAAATTCGCTATCACACCGACAAAAAAATCAATATTTTTCACCATTCTGTTATACGTCAGCTGCTTGCGAATTGTCGGGTTACCTGGATGTGAGCAGCCGATGTATTATACTAAACTACGAAAAGTCCTTCTGACCTATACCGGTCACTGACAGCTCAGTGATACCGGCAGATAAAGATAGCCTCCCTATTGCTTGGTTTTGAGATTTTAGCTAATTCTACTGAAAATACACGAAGCTAAAATGCGCGGGACACGATTACAGATGAGTCATTCCCAGTTCTCGTCAATATTGAATGTGAATGAGAATATCACCAAATTAGACAGACATAGGCAAGTTGTCTTCATATATGGCAACGTATTTTTGTCGCCAAATTCGACAATATTTCACCAATTGTCGCCAAGTGTGGCGAGAATTTGGCGTTGGCGAATATAAATATACAGTATTAAGCATGTAAGTGTTGAAACGATGGTTACAACAATGAAAGAAAATTTGGCGAAACCATGTTCACTAAAACTCACAAATTAAACACGTTTATGGAGAAATCCTGCTGTATTGTTTCAAAATGTCAGCCACCCTAAAATTTTAAACTGCTATATCTCAGCCATTTTTTTAAGATAGAGGCAAAACAAAAAATGCTCTGGAATCCTTGGATCAAGGCCAAACATTTAACGCAAAAAGTTTTTAGGATTTCTAATATTTTTGTATAACTTTTTGAAATTGAAATCTTTAAATGGCTATCACAGCGCCCCCTCCAGGCTCAATATCCCGAAATCGAACTGGGACATCCAGGCTATAGTGAAAAACATATACAAAACAATTGGTACAATTATCTGCATAACTTCATACACTTTTCGATGATACAATAGTGAAAATGGAACAAAAATCGAGATCGCAGCGCCCCTTTCGTCATGCACTTTTTGATGATACAATAGTAACAAGAACGAAAAATCATGCGTCAAACATAGATTATGTAACACTTTCCAACGCTTCGAAAATAATTTTACAAATCATACCGTTTAATAAGCTGAAAGATAACATCTAAGTAAACAATTTGGAAAACGCATAACATATTTGAAAACATAATTTCAGGAATTTCCCACGTATACAATATTCGGAAAAATATCCGAATACTTTTATTCAGCCCTGTATATGATCTATAGATTTGCATATATACTACATAGGATGCTAAATTTTAGTTCAGTTAAGAAACGCGTAGCACAGTTTAAAATTCTCCTTCTGGAGTTTCTGTCATTAAACGGAAATGTGTTCGCAAACTTTTGTGCTTCCCTGTATAGGATCTACAGAATTTATACACACCACGTAATAAACAAAAAGTGAGTTAAATTTAAAATCGCGTTTAACTTAAAACGCACTTCCAGGAATTATTGTTAACAGACAGTAGAGAATTCTTTTGTGTGTCCCTGTAAATGAACGATGACTGCTATACACACACTATTCTGTAGTAAGCCTCTTGTAATGCACCTTAATGATATATATATAAATTTCAATGCGTTTAAAATAGTGAAACATTATTTAAATAAACCGCAGACGATTTTTCTCCATAGACGTAATGTAACGGAATTCTTTTGACTGTCCCTGTAAAGTAACTATAAGTGCTATGCACACCCTATTCCATATTAAGCTTCTTGTAATACACCTTAGTGATATATATCAATTACAATGTGTTTGCAATTGTGTAACATCATTAAAATAAACCGCAAATGATTTTTCCCCATAGACCGTAATGTAACGGAATTCTTTTGAGTGTCCCTGTAAAAAAACTATAAGTGCTACACACTTCAGTTGAAATAGGGAACGTGCTATAGAAAACGACAATAACATATAAAAATTGCAAGGCAATCCGAGCATATTTACGGGAGTTAGAGCACGGACAGACGGCAGACGGCCAGACAAACCGAAGTCATAAACCCTTTTCAACTAGGTTGGAAAGTGTTAAAATGGAACAAAAATCACGATAACATTGCCCCCTATCGTCGAAATATCCCCAAATTCAAGTGGGACCTGCTGGCTATAGCCAAAAACATTTAAAAAAAATTGGTTCAGTTTGAAGCATAACTTCATACACTTTTCGATGGTACAATGAAGACAGACAGACAGACGGACGGACGGGCAGACAGACATTTTGTAAAAACATGTATTTCAGAATCTCTGATCCCCTAAAACGTGTAAATCCGTCGAAAACCGGAAGTCGAAAAAAATTTCGATTACAATATTTTCTTCTATTATAGATAGAAGAAAGTAATAATATCTTAAATCAAAAACATTTTATTTCAACATGAAAGTACTGTTTCCAATTTAATTTAAACATGCAAAAATAAAATCTGCTATTGGCGAAAAACAATTACTATTGGTGAGCTTTTCGTCCAGCTGACGGAAAAGTACCAATTTAATTAAATTTTAAGTATACGTTGAGTAAACAACATGGTTACAGCTGTATGCTAGTTACAGAATGTAGTTAATTATGCTCCAAACAACGCTCGCTAAAATATTGCTGTGGAACTGCAACATTGAAATATGTTACATTAATAAGTAGGGAATAAAATAAGTAAAAAAATAAAAACAGTTTTCTTAAAATGCACTCTTTTATAAGCATTCAATGTTTATCTTGAAAATCATTTCATGACTGTAATTTATGATTTTTCAAGAAAAATGTCGTTCAAGACATTAATTTGGCGTGGGCAACGAGCCCGATTGTGGGAAATTTGGCGCTTTTTATTGCGTATGATAGAAAGTGTGAGCTAGTGAATTTATTTATTTATTATTATAATTTTTGCTCTGTTTATTTTTCAAGATATGGCAACAGAAAAGAAAAAAAAAGCATTCTTTAAACCATCTTTTTGGGATTTCGAAATTCATTTCTCAACAGTCGTAATTTAATTAATATGAAACTATTAATTGATTAAAGAGTATTTTTCTTTATTACGCTCTTAATATTTTATTTATCTTTCCTACTTTATAGTGTTTAAAATATTTCGTTGTTGCAACTTCATACATAGCTGGCGTTTTTTGGCGAGCGTGGTATTGTGCATAATTAAACCCATTGCTGTTATAACTCGTGTACAATTGTAACCATAAAGAATATTTGGCGATTTATCACCTGTGGCGCGCTAACGAAAAAATGCCTTAAAATTAAGTTATTAACTTATAATTAAATTGTAAAAATATTAAAATGTTGTATTGTCATCGGGAACACATCTTTGTACATAATTTTAATAATTATAGCATATCAGGAAATGAGTTAAAAAACTGTTACAAAATTTCCTCTTTATATACAACAAGAACGAAAAATCATGCGTCAAGCATAGATTATGTAACACTTTCCAACGCTTCCAAAATAATTTTACTAATCATACTCTTTAATAAGCTAAAAGATAACATCTAAGTAATCCGAATACTTTTATTCAGCCCTGTATACGATCTATAGATTTGTATATATACTACATAGGATGCTGAATTTTAGTTCAGTTAGGAAACACGTAGCACAGTTTAAAATTCTCCGTCTGGAGTTAAATAATACGGAAATGTGTTCCCGAACTTTTGTGCTTCCCTGTATAGGATCTACAGAATTTATACACACCACGTAATATACAAAAAGCGAGTTAAAATTAAAATCGCGTTCAGTAACTTAAAACGCACTTCCAGGAATTATTGTTAACATACAGTAGAGAATTCTTTTGTGTGTCCCTGTAAATGAACGATGACTGCTATACACAAAATATTCTGTAGTAAGTCTCTTGTAATGAACCTTATATAAATTTCAATGCGTTTAAAATAGGGAAACATTATTTAAATAAACCGCAAATGATTTTTCCCCATAGACCGCAATGTAACGGAATTCTTTTGAGTGTCCCTGTAAAAAAAATATAAGTGCTACACACTTCCGTTGAAATAGAGAACATGCTATAGATAACGATTATAACATATAAAAATTGCAGGGCAATCCGAGCATATTTACGGGAGTTAGAGCACGGACAGACGGCCAGACAAACCGAAGTCATAAACACTTTTCAACTAGGTTGGAAAGTGTTAAAAACCAAGTTCAGTTAAAAAAAAATAAAAAAAAATAAAATAAAGAAAATAAAGAAAGAATGTAACTTTTTTTTTAAATACTCTTTTATGTATCATATTTTAAAACAATTGAAAAAAAATCCATTCCTAATTATCTAAATGAAAAATATTCTATTTCATTAACAAAATTCTTTATTCACAAAGAAATAATTTTTTACATATAAACATCAGCAGTTTGCATATGTAATCAGAATCATATAACAAATAAGGAGATAAAATACAATTACCGAGGTTACATGGAGATTAAAACGTAAAGAATCAATGAGTGCTAAAATGTAATTAAGATGAAATAGAGACGTAAAATGTAATTACTTTATCTGCATCTGTTTTTATAAATAATAGCAAAACACTATCTAGAATTCAATACATTTAGTTAAAAAAATTAAAGATTACTGACATTTAAATGAAATCTAAATTGATAAATTAAAAATATTACCTGTCTTACATCATCTGTACTGTAAATAGAGGCTAGTAATTTTAATGAGGATAATTTTAAGTTTAAGAAGATGAGTAAAAGTAGTTTCGCATACAAATAATGTATCCATGCTCATGGCTTAAAATTATTAATTAAATATAAAATGAATAAGTTTCATGTAGCCTAATATAACATGCAAAACATTCCTAGTTGAAAACCAATATTGTTCACATCGGAGCCCAAAATTAAAATAATATTAAATTCATCGATTATATTTCCAATGAAATGCCAATATTGGTTATATTGGATTTACATTGGAAATATCTGCTATGAAATACCAACGCTACAGAAATTTTTTCTTTATATTGGAAATACATATTTTTTGTCAATCATAGTGCAATATTGGAAAAATGTAGTAAACACTCCAATGTTGGGAGCAATGTATTTCAAGTCAATACTGGCCAAGATAAACCCAATACAACACTATTAACCCAAACTTTTTTGCTTCTAGGTATGTTTCAAACTGTACTTAAATGAATAAAATGAAAATAACTTCACGTTCAAAATAATAAAAATCATAAATTACATTTTCATGAGTATATGGAAAATATGCCAAAGAAGTGAGAAATTGCAATGTAATAAAATCAGTTTTAAGGTTTTAAAAAATGATGAATGGATAAACAGTTTATCGCAGTTCAACAGTTCTAATAAAGATAAATCTGAGCATACTACTGAAAATTTACCTTAGAAAGGTTGAAAGTATCCAGCTAGGTGGAACATTTGGGTTGCAAACGCAGTGAAAAAGGTGTTCCGGCTGTCCATTCACTCTCGCGTAAGCTTCTTCCAATTCCATTTGTTCCTCCGATTTTTCACAAACATTGCGACTATTTAACTTAACAGAATTACTTAAGGCATTCGCTTTTTCGGTGAAGACCACCGGTTCGTTCAAGTAGTTTTCACAATTGTCAACGTTCTCCTCCACATTCTCGTGCAGCTCTTCTTCAGCATCATTAGTTTCTTCAGAATCAATGCTAAAATCATCATCAAGATAAGCAAATCTTGATTCATTTGGTTTCGATACGAAAGTTTCAGTTTTCAGTTTTGCAGGTTCTGGCTTAATATTTTCTTTCTTTATTAATCCGTAATCGAAAGATTTCTGAATACTTTCACGCAAAAAATTGTTTTGTAGTTTCCATGTGTTTCCACGATCTTCTAACACTAGTCTTGCCGTCGCCGGTAACAAATTGGCCATCTTATAAATCGATATATATTTTTTGTTTTCCTTGTACATATTTTTCTGAGAATTACACAAGCTATTAATAGAGTACTTTTCGGCAGGATAAAATTCATTTTCTTTGTTGACTTTAGACATTTTCATTTTCCGGTTTTCCAAGGACTTCCGGTAGCAACGATCTGCATCACTTTTCACAGGCGCCTCACGTTTTATTTTTCTACCTCTTCCACGAACTTTCCTACTCTGTAAAAAAAAAAAATAAAAAAAAATAAAAAGGATTTTTTAAATAATTTATTTGAAAACATTTAAATAGCCAATAAATAAATAAAATAAATATGTAAATATAAAACTCTATAAAATGAAATCACAAACAATATTATTATTTTTATATTTTACATTGGTTCTAAATACCAAATGTACTTGTCTAACGTAATATAAACAAAATAAACAGAAACCCAAGTAACCTATATGAAGAAATACAAAGCTAAGATTAAAGGAAATACAGTCGAGTGCAATATACTCTCAAACTCCAAAAGATTATCATGTTAAAATCCGGTTAATGAAATAGAGTAAAAGTACCAATAGTCGGCCACCCCCCAATAGTCGGTCACATTGAGATAAAATGCCTTACGAATAGCTTATTTTTGGTTCTGAATGAAATATTACAATTTCTCTATATGTATCCATCGTTTATAAGTCGTAAACCATCACCAAAGAATTTTGGGTATTTTTATTGAATTAGTAATTAGTAATTTTTTTCAACATTGAGGTCAGATAACCATTTTTCCTATTTTTTTGTTAACTGATGACAATTATTTAAAAGGTTAGTATTAATTTATTTTTTAACTTTTTTCTAAAATTATAAGATTCGAACATTAGCAGGGTAAATAAACTATTTTTTTAGTATAAAAAGTAAATAAATTTGTTAGTTTTAATTAATTTTAATGTGGCCGACCATTGGGTATTATATTTTGCTTACTTGTTCAGTAGTCGGCCATCAGGAGATGACTACTGGATAAATAGCTATTTTACTTTTTTGAGTTTATTTTTCATAATTTGGTAGATATAGCTTAATCTCTATTACTATACTAATATTATGAAAAAGAAACGTTTTTTACGTGCTTCTTTGTTTGTTTGTAGGGGAAACTACTGGAACTACCAAACCAATTTCAAAAGTAAAAGTGGCAAAACGAGGATGACAAACTCTACTCTGACATAAACGATACTTTATGTCAGGGCCACTTTCCCCAACTGGGTGGAAGAGCACAAAACATTCTAAACTTGCCCTTTTTATGATATTGAAGGAGCTAGTAACTTTAAATTTTGCCTGGTGGTTGTTTTCTAGAAAATTCGAAATTTAAAAGTATGAAATAAGAAGAAAAAATATCCTAAATTACAATTTATGTAGAATTGTTAGGAATATAAACTTGAAATTTAACATATCTGTAACTTTTAAGTCGTAAATGAGATGTTTTAATGTCGTAATCAAGACAATTAAAGAAATTTTAAAAAATTTAAAAAAACTGAGACCATTCTAAAAAACGTTCTAAATTAGGATTTATATGGAATTAACTAGGGATAGAAACTTAAAATTTTCCAAGACTGTCGTTTTTAATATTTAAACGCTCATACAAAATAGTTTCTTTTAAAAAACAAAATTTAAAAGGGTACAGGACCAAACAAATGTTCTAAAGTTTCGAATTCTGTGATATTTTTGGTGCTGGAAACATAAAATTTGGCATGGTGGTTAATTTTAAGACTTAAATGATCGCTAAGACAGGTTTCTAAAAAATTGGAAATTTAAAAGGCTGAAATAAGAAGAAAACGTTCTAAATTATGTTTTTTTTTTTTTTTTTTTTTTTTTTTTTTAGAATAGAAATTTGAAATAAGACATGGCTAACATTTTAAATACGTAAGTAGTCTCGTCGCAACCGAACAGTTTCTAAAAGATTCGAAATTTAAAAGGAACTAAAATTTTCTAAAATTGCGATATCTGTGATACTGTTGGGTCTAGAAACTTCAAATTTTGCATGGTGGTTTCTTTTGAGATGTAAACTCGCGCTAAGAATGGTTTCTATAAAATTCGAAATTTAAAAAAATTAAAATGATCAGTAATTGTTGTTTATGATTCTAAATTATGATTTATTCAGAATTAATAGGGATAGAAACTTGATATTCGACACCGGGTATACTTTTAAGTCGCAAATGCTCGCATATAATAGGTTATTATTATTATTTTTTAAATCTAAACTTAAAATGGGGAAATGAATAGAAAACGTTCTAAAATCCAAATTATATTTGACCCTATATATTCCGCATCTGAAATTTCTTTCAGGATAACACTGGCATTCAGTAACATAAAACACATGTTCTAAATTATGATTTATTTGGAGTTGATAGGGTGATTGCTAGATGCTTGAAATTTGACATGGCGTTTACTTTTAAGATGTAAATGCTCCGACAGAACATGTTCGAATATATTCGAAATTTAAAAGAGTGAAATGAATAGAATAGGTTTTAAAATCACGATTACTTTTGTACTACTGAAACGATATCAGATCTTCTCTTGGGATAATAATGACGTTTTCTTACTTAAAAATAGGCTATATTTTATCTCTGTACAAACTGACCTCATAGGAGTGCAAGAACGAGAAATGTTCTAAAATTCTGTTTACTTTGAATCTGTTGAGACTAAGAGCAAGATATTCCTTAAGGTGATGGATTTTAAGACATAAATGCTCATTAAGAACGTTCGTTAAAGCATTTGATATTTAAAAGAAAAAAACGATTGGAAAGCGCTGTATAATTATGCTTTTACTCCCAAACTTTCGAGGCTAGAAATTTTAAATTCGACATGCAGGTTTCTATGGGGCGTGATGCTCTTAAAGATGCCTCTTTTTTTTAAGATTTTCAAATAAATGAATCGGGAAGAAAACGTTCTTCAGTTATATTTTTACTATGTTTTTTTTTTTTTTAATGTCAGCCTAGAAACTTTAAATTTGGCATAGAGATAACTAAGACAATAGATGCGCAAGAATAATATTTGTATTTTTAATTTAAATTTTTAGAAATTTAAAAGAAAAGTAAAATTAAATATTTTTCATACCATGTTAGGAGCAACTTTTCTGAGCAGCGGGATAAACAGAGGTACAATGTTATAATTAATTCAAATGATAGTAATAAAGAACAAGTGGGTAAATGTGATCGAAGATCACTCAAAGGGTTTCGTTTAATATTCCTTTCAAAACATTTTATCCTTTCTTTAATAAATTCAAACAAATTTCATTTAGCAACAACAACAACAAAAAAGCCATGTTTTTTATAAAGTAAAAATTTACAGGTCTATTTTTTCCTTTTTTCGAATATCTAAACCAGCCGGATAGCGGTCCAAGCCCGCTATTATATTCTGTCATAATAATATCCGTCATACGGACTAAATGCAATATTTAAAAAAATAATTTCAAAATTAAACAAATTGTACACCTTCAAAATGTTAAAATATGCGAATATTTCCATAATCGGATTTTTATCACGATTATGGAAATATATATGTATATATATATGGGAATATATATTTCTCAAACACATATATTTACTATTCTCTATTATTTATATTGATACTCGCTTTGTATTATTCTCAAACATTTGAAAAATTAGTTAAACTTCCTATATGACGTCAGATTTTCTTTTTAATTCTCTAATGACGTGATATTAATATGCTTTGTCCACTTACACATACTCACACTCCTTGTATTATTGAGAAATCTTAGACATTTTCCGTTTTATTACGACTATGACGTCAATCAATTTTATTTCATATTTATCTTTTTTTCAATTGGTGAAACTTTTTATTTCATTTTCATTTTTCACGTGAAAATCGTCTGATAGAAAATTAATTATTGTAGAAAGAATTTCATTGTGGATTTTTAATTTTTGGCATCGGCTATAATGAAAAATGCACAGAGTAAGACAGAGATCCAACTTCGCCTGAAAAGAGCGACTGCGGCGGATGACATAAGAACTAAATCATCGCTTTGGCGATTTTTATCTTCGTGATTTCATTTTAAGTGTAACCCTATTCTGCTTGGCGTCTTTCTGTTGCCATTTGCGCATGTGCAAATTTTCGGCGTTCGCTAATTGATTTTCGAATCTTGTTTAATACTTATTATTAAAATTATTCTTTGAAGATCAAATAGTTGATTATAATTATTATAATTCTTCAAAATGCTACAAAGAGAGGAGTGTATTGTTTGCCAGAACAAGACGTCAAAGTTATTTTTTATTCCTAAGAATCGGTAAGTTGTGGTTTGTTTCTATGTGTTATTTTTGTTTTTATTTTTCAAGTTCCATTATGTATGAAATATTTTATATATATTCAGTGTTGGCAGATTTTTAACAAATTTTGACTTTATATTATCGTTAAAATAACTGCCATACCATAAATCTCATTCATGTTAAAAAAAATTTCTCTGTATAAAATTTTATTCATATACATTTTCTATCGCAATGTAAACATGGTACTACTAAGTTTTTTCCTATACTAGTAAATGTGCAAATCATTTTTTTTTAAATATCATTTTAACTTCGTACAATCCGCAATTATTATTTTTTCAATTGCATGCATGTTTATAAGCATATAAAATTGTTCGAATGTTCCAGAAATTAGAATCCTTAAATTAAAGTGGTAAGTAAAAATAAATGATTTTAAAAATTGTAAAAAATATGAAAGTAAGATGTTTATATTTCCCGAACAGATGCGAAAGCATATTTTAAGCAATTAATTTCTAAATTCTATTAAATTTATAAGCAAAATTTTAAAACTATTGGAAATCCATATCGAAAATTTAGCATTCATAATTTTACATCTAAAACCATTACGCAAATATTCCATTTTCATTTCAGATAAAAATGAAATTTGAAAAATCGTCTGCATCCCCATAAGAAAGCATTATGACCTTAAAAAACATTCTATATTTTCCGAACGAATGAACCAAATTTAACCAAAATCTATACAGCTAATTCCGGATACCTCGCCAACATACCTACTAAAAATCAACCTAATCGGACCATTTTCGCACAAATCTGTCAACACTCAATATATATAAAATATTTCAAACATTATAGAACTTGAAAAAACAAGAATGAAAATAACACATGAAAATAAATCACAACTTACATTTTGAAGAATTAAAAAATCAAATTTTCCTTTCAAACTTGGAAAAAAAAAAATATTTTTGTTTTACCACAGCACTTATTTTAAAATAAAGTTGAATTCCGATTGTTTCAGAACATGTTAAAAATAATAAATCTGTTTTCATTCGCGTAGATAGATAATCGACCGTCTTAAAATCCACCAACCAACCCGCTCTTCTGTTACGGCTGTAGTTTTCGCGTCATCCGGAGATAGCGCCACTGTCTAGTCTATGTGTAATCCCATGTTAAAGAAGTTACCATTGAAGTCTATGAGAGTTGATTCTCTGTTTAAATCTCCTTACTCTGTGGAAAAATGTTTCAATTTAATAGGAAAAGGCTGTTAGAATTTTGGTTTTTTATCTCTAAAATAAATAATAATTAATAAATAATAATATAATAAATAATAATTAAAATAATACAAATTTTTCAAATTTTAATATTTTGAGCTCTTCACAGCTGCTATTAAGATTTATACACTAAGTTTCAACTCTGTAAGTTACATACTTTTTGAGAATGGCTCTGTGACGGACAGACAACGCAGCGGGGGTAATAGGGTTTCGTGAGATGAACGAAACCCTAAAAATGATTTCCAATAAGGTAAGGAAGAACTTCATATTCAGCCTTTAGCCGTATACACATGACAATTAAATATAGTAAACTAATCTTTTCCAACTTATTATTTCTCGGTGTTTTGATTTTTATGGTGTATAAAGGTATATTAATATTGTAAAAAGTAACGTTTGATTTTTATTGAAAAAAAATTCTGAAACTACTGAACTGCTTTTAAATATTCTTCCACTAAACGACAGCTTAGAAACAGAGTTTTCGCTTTATTTCAAGTCTCGCATTCACATAATGCGGTACAAAAATGACGTTTATTCAAATTGTGACTAAATTTAGTAATATTTAAATTATCTGCAAAAGTATAATTTTTCCTACTGTTAACTGGCACACAAATACCACTTGGCATATTTCAACCATGCGTGCAAAGCCGTTGGTTTTGATAAAAAAAAAAAGTTGTTACCTGGTTGTTTCATCCAATAGTTAGCCTCCCTATTAATAAGAGACTAACTACTGGGTTTTAGAATCCTTTTCCAAGCCTCTATTAAACTTAAATAATAAAATAACATAAACAAGTTGGAAATTGTACGTCAAACGTTACAAACGAGGTGCGTTCGTACGCACGTTTTAGAATTAAATTCATGATATCCCGTGCGTAGAACGGGTTAAACAGCTAGTTAAGTATATATTTTATGACACTATGTTCATACAAATATCTTAACTAGTTATATAAATATTCAGATATATATGTATCAGCTAGTTATATAAATATTCAGATCTTGATGATTTTTAATTCTGTGAAATGAATTATATCGTCTGCAGATTAATTTCTGTAATGAAATAAGTATCTCGGTCGCTTGACGATTTAACATCCATCGGAAGCTCCTATAACAAACAAGTTGGAAATTGTACGTCAAACGTTACAAACGAGGTGCGTTCGTACGCACGTTTTAGAATTAAATTCATGATATCCCGTGCGTAGAACGGGTTAAACAGCTAGTTAAGTATATATTTTATGACACTGTTCATACAAATATCTTAACTAGTTATATAAATATTCAGATATATATGTATCAGCTAGTTATATAAATATTCAGATCTTGATGATTTTTAATTCTGTGAAATGAATTCTATCGTCTGCAGATTAATTTCTGTCATAGAATAAGTATCTCGGTCGTTTGACGATTTAACATCCATCGGAAGCTCCTCTAACAAGAAAGCACCGATTTAAAAAAAAAAAATTCAAATTTCTTAATAAATATTTGTCTATGATCGTGAATACTGTGTGTGTTTTTGATTGATTACGAACCATTGTTGTCTTTTCTCACATATTTAATTACACAGCACACAGACGTAACGAATACAGAACATTTATAAACACATAATAGTAAACATGGTGATATTGGGGTAATAAACCCGCTAATTAAGCTTGTTTGATGACATATGTGGGGAATATTCCCGCTGAACCAAAACAGAATAATTGGGGATAAGACCCGCTAAAACAAATCGTGCCCTTTCGGCAGCTAGAGCAACAACCAACTGCTGGGTCACATGACCGCAAAACTGCGGAGCTCGTTCGGCATGCGCACAAGGTCCGAACATGCCGCCCCGCCTTGCAATGTGTATAGCACATTCAAAATTTGTGAAATATACTGTTATTACAAGAACTATAAAAATACCAAATGCAATAAAATATAATTACAATACAAATACAATAATTACAAGTTGCGATAACAATGTTACTATATAAGCACAATAATAAAGAAAATTCAATGCTAAATAAGGGTTAAATTATTTTCCAAAAAGCAGTTCGATATCGTACTTAAGAAACCTTAAATGTAAAATATATTATATAAACATTTTACTGTACAATACACTTTAAATCAAATAAACAAAAAGAAAAATAAGCATACAATTATTAAATGTTATCAATGGGTAGAATACACAATTTAGATACTGACCTAAGGAAAACATTCGAAGCAGTTTTTATCTTGGCAACCCTAACATTACCATCCTTACCTGGTATAACTTCTAAAATTCGTCCCAGCATCCATTTGCAGGGAGGTAAATTGTCTTCCTTTATTATGACCATTGCTCCTGGTTTAATATTATCTCCTTTTTTCTGCCATTTTGTACGATTTTGGAGATGACTCAAGTAATTTAACTGCCAATTTTTCCAAATTAACTGGACAAATTTAGTCACCCTCTGCCACCGAGATAATCTTGATTCGCTAATATCTATCAATTGGGGTTCCGGAATTGCATCAATAGGCCGACCAATTAGGAAATGGCCCGGTGTCAATGCGTCAAAATCATTTATGTCAGTCGATAATGGAGTTAAAGGACGCGAATTTAGTATCCCTTCAATTTGGGTGGTGATGGTTTGGAATTCTTCTATCGTTAATCTAGCACCCTTTAATGTTCGTTTTAGATAATATTTGAACGATTTTACTCCGGCCTCCCATAAACCACCGAAGTTGGGCGATCTGGGAGGAATAAACTTCCATTCAATTGCTTCTGAAGCTAAATAGTTAGCTAATTTTTCATCTGGTCTACGAACTACAGTGTCTCACATAAGTGATGGGACACTTGTGCTTTACAAAAGGAAACTAATCAAATAAATTAAAAAAACATGTACACATTTTTTTTGTGGGTGTGTTTCATACTTAAATTTAGTAAAGATTATTACATAACATACATTTTGTCAAAATATTAAAATATTAATTTAATAAAAATACAAATGTTTAGAACGGAGCAAAAAATAGCTCACATAAGTGATGGGACACCATTATATATGCAACAAAAATCGCCTGAAATAAGCAATAAAAATATTTTTTGGGGTTTTATTTTTACTTAAAAGCAATTGGCAATAATTTATAAAATCGTCTGCAGTATTTCTCTCCAGTTTGTTTTGGAATTTTTGTGTTTTTTAGCTCTGTGTAGTCATGAATGCTAAACGAAAAGAAACTTCGCCTGAAATTCGAAAATTAGTTATTAATTTGCATATTGAACGTGGAAAATCTATTAGAAAAACTGCTGAAACAGTTAACTTGAGTCGTTCAACAGTTTTCAATATCATTAAACGATATAAAAAGAATCATATGATTCAGGATAAAAGAAGACCTGGCTGACCATCAAAGCTATCCAATGGAATAAAGCGAATTATCGTTCGAAATATTAAAAAAAATCCAAGAATTAGTGCTTCAAAAGTTGCTGCTGATTTACAAGCATTATATGGAATAATTGTTAATCCTGAAACTATTAGAAGGGTAATTCGATCTGCTGGATATCACGGTAGAGTAGCCAGGAAAAAATTCTTCGTAAGTGAAAAGAATAGAAAACTCAGACTAGCTTTCGCAAAATCCAACATAAATAAGAATTCTGATTACTGGAATGAAGTTATATTTGCTGATGAGAGTAAATTTAATATATTTGGTTCTGACGGTAGAATCTTGGTGTGGAGAAAACCCAGGGAAGAACTTCGCAAACAGAACTTGGTACCAACAGTAAAACATGGTGGAGGAGGAGTTATGGTATGGGGGTGTATGTCGTCCGCTGGAGTTGGTAATTTTGTTTTTATTGACAGTATAATGGATCAGTACAAGTATATTGATATTTTAAAGCAAAATTTGAAATCTTCAGCACGAAAATTGAACCTTCATAACGATTTTAAATTCTACCAGGACAATGACCCCAAGCACACTGCTCTGAACGTTAGACTCTGGCTGCTATATAACTGTCCTGAAATAATAAAAACACCACCACAATCTCCAGACTTAAATCCCATAGAGAATATTTGGCAAGAATTGGAATCAAGAATTCGCAAACACACCATTTCTTCAAAACAACAACTAAAATCGGTGCTTCAAGAAGAATGGGGTAAAATCACTCCAGAAATCACAAAAAAAATAGTCGAATCCATCCCAAAAAGATTAAATCATGTTTTAAAAGTAAAAGGAAATCCAACAAAATATTAAAACCTTTTAAAAAGTAAAATTTGTGGATAAATATTTGATGGAAAAGTAAGTGTCCCATCACTTATGTGAGCCATTTTTTGCTCCGTTCTGAACAATTGTATTTTTACTAAATTAATATTTTAATATTTTGACAAAATGTATGTTATGTAATAATTGTTACTAACTTTAAATATGAAACACACCCAAAAAATTTTTGCACATGTTTGTTTATTTATTTTATTGCAGTTTCTTTTTATAAAGCACAAGTGTCCCATCACTTTTGTGAGACACTGTAAGTCATGAAGTTTACTTAATTCGGATTTAGCCCCCTTAAAATTTGTTGCATTATCCGTTATAATGGAAGAACATTTTCCTCGCCTAGAAACAAAACGTTTAAGTGCGGCGATAAAGGCGTCGGATGTCAGATCCGTGACCAATTCTAAGTGCATAGCCTTGGTTACTAGGCAAACGAATATCGCGACATAAATCTTTTGAAAAATACCCTTCCTTTGATTTTTGTATTTAATTTCAAAAGGACCGCAAAAATCTGCTCCGGTATGGTAAAAGGTAAAATTTGGGGTTACTATTTCTGGTGGGAGATCGCCCATGATTTGGTTGGCAGTGACCGGATTATTCCTGAAACAGACTATACAATCATGCACTACCTTACGTGCTAAGTTTTTTCCGCTTACGGGCCAATATTGCATACGTACATAATGCAATAAACCCTGGGGTCCAATATGAAAGTATTTTTTATGAAAATATTCAAAAATGAGTTTAGTAAGTTTATGGCTCTTCGGCAGTATCATTTGATGCTTATTATCAAAAGCCAAGTTCGAATTTCGTAATCTTCCGCCCACTCTTAAGATTTCATTGTCATCCAAAAAGGGAGATAAACATTTTATCTTACTTGAAGGAGGAACCCCTGACTCCCGTTTTAGGCTCCTAAGTTCTTCCTTAAACTCTAAACCTTGTACTAGTCTAATTAGACACGTTTCCGCACCCCTTATTTCTGGGGTGGTAAGACTGCCTCGATGCCGGTCTGCATAATCACTTTTACAATTGTAAATGAATCTATGAATGTAAGCTAATATGCGGAGTAGGTGAAGGTAGTTATTGCTGATATTAAGAAAAAAATCTACATTTTCAGGATTCCTGAAAAGAGAAAGAGAAATGTTAGAATTAGAGTCACTAATATCATTTCTATATTTTGATTTTGTTTCTGGCAAATAGTCCGTTTCTGGAACAGTGATAGTCTCATTTTCGATCAGTAAATCATCAGCTGCAAGAAAGTTTGGTCCCTTAAACCACATGGAATTGTTTAAAAGTGAATTCACACTAGCACCTCGAGTCAGGATATCAGCAGGATTGTCCTTGCTGGAGCAGTGATACCAAGAGTCAGAATTTGTTAGTGCATTTATTTCCGTGACACGATTTGCCACAAACTGCTTCCATCTCTTTGGTGAGCCTTTGATCCAATATAAAGTTATTTTTGAATCAGTCCAATAATATGTTGTAGCTGTTACTTTCTGATCAAGGATAGGCTTTATTTTGGCAGTTAATCTTGCACTCAGTAGTGCTCCGAGTAGTTCTAACCTCGGCAAAGTAATCTCCTTTATCGGGGCAACGCGACTCTTTGATGTGACGAGGTTGGTTTCCACCCCTGTTTCTCCTCTTACTCTTAGATAAACAGCAGAGCCATATGCTGATTTACTGGCATCTGAAAACGCATGTAACTCAACATCTGTTAGTTGATTTGAGCAACTAAGGATTTTCCTCTGGATTTTTACTTCTGCTAAATTTGGAAGTTCTTCGCACCATTTTAACCACTTTTCCTGGACATTAGTTGGCAACTGCCCATCCCATGGTGTCTTCTTTAGCCATAATTCCTGAAATAGGCATTTGATTCTAATGGTGAATGGTGTGAGTATACCTAACGGATCGAAGATTTTTCCAACTGCTTGCAATAGGAGACGTTTTGAGCTCTTTTTCGATGACAGGAATTCTATCAGACTTTTAATTTCGAATGTCAGACAATCCTCTTCTGTTTTCCAAGACATTCCTAATACTTTAGTCAAGTTACTCCCCAGACTTACAGTAGCATGTTCTGCCTGAATGTCAAAACCTTCCTTTTGCCAACACTTTATTAGATCCTCATTATTTGTTATCCATTTTCGGAGAATCATTCCTGCTTTAGACATTATTTTCTTAGCATTAAGAGAAACATCAAGAGCTTCCTGTAGAGTATCTTCACCTGAGATGAAATCATCTACATAAATATATTTATCGAGTAGGTGAACAGTCCTTGGATATAGATTATCAAACTTCTTTATGTGTTCTTTTATTGTGGCGGATAGTAGGAATGGAGAAGCATTGACTCCAAAAAGAACACGTTTGAATCTAAATATTTTAAATTTTTCAAGAGATCCAAAATCATTATCGTACCACAGAAAGCGTACAGCATCGCGATCTTTTTCAACGAGGGAGATTTGAAGGAACGCCTTCTCGATATCAGAAGAAAAGGCAATTTCATTTAATCTAAAATGGATTAAAATGTCGAATAGAAATGGATTTAAGTTGGGGCCTGGCCACAGGCAATCATTTAGGGACAACATATTGTTATCATGGGAGCTGGCATCGAATACGATGCGGACCTTTGTAGTGAGCTTATCTTCCTTACAGACAGCGTGATGGGGCAGATAGTAAACAGCCTTGTTTAAAACGGGTTCATTCTCATCCACCTGCTCTATAATTCCTCGATTTAAATAATCTTCTATTATTTCAGAATATTGACGGTAAAGTTCTGGATTTCGATAAAATTTTCGTTTTAAACCTTCCAAACGTTGCTTCGCAATATTAAAATTATCATTTAATTCCTTCCGATCCTTTTTCCAGGGTAATTGAACTTCATAACGATCACCTGTAAATGTTACAGTTTTGTCGAAAATCTGTTGCGCTTGATCCGTTTCCGTTAATTTAGGATCATCATGTTTTATGCCGATAGATTCCAGTTCCCAAAATTGTTTCAAATTATCATTAATTTGATCGAAATCTCTAACAAAATAACACATAGAAAAATTACTTAATGACACTTTTTCCTCTAGTGCCCCAGTTGGAATCCATCCAAAAACGGAATCTTGCAAAAATAGCTTATCGTTAACTTTAACCGATGTATGTTTTAAAATTCTGTAAAATAGTTCAGCTCCGATTAAAGCATGAATTTTTCCCGGTTTGAAAAATGTGGGATCTGCTAATTGCACAAAATTCGGTAGATTAATGTCCGATACATTTAATTGTGTCGATGGAATTACATCGGTGATTTTTGGAACAATTAAGAAGTCAATGTTCTCTTTGAAAGTTTCATCCGCATTGGAAATTACACTAGAAATTTTATTTTTTATATTATGAGTAGATCCGTTTAATCCACTGACAGGCACGTTAATTACTCTTTTCTTTAAATTTAATGCGTCAGCACATTCCTTAACTAAAATATTTACATTACTAGCCGAGTCCAAAATTACTCTAAATCTTCTTCTTTTTCCGAGATTATCTTCCATAAAAACAAAACACGTGCTCAATAAAATAGATCGCTTTTCAGTATCCGCGCTGAAACTATTCAAGGCCTTTAACGAATCATCATTATTTATTGAAATGCTTTCGCTTTTGACAGAAGAAGTAGGGGAGGTGAAGCGTGGAGAGGAGGATTCGGTAGTAATTTCGTTTTTTGATTTATTTTCTTTTTCTCGGTGAAGCAATGAATTGTGTCGTAATCCACACGTATGGCAATTATATTTTGATATACAAGAATTAACAATATGATTTTTGTTCAAGCAATTAACACATAATCTGTGTTGTTTCACAAATTCATATCGTTCCGATGTATTCATTTTAAGAAACTGAGAACATTTGTTCAAATTATGAGCAGACAGTTTGCACAGATCACATATTTTCACTTTTGATTTCTCTCTAGAATTAAGCATGAAGTTTTTTGTTTTATGGAAAGGAGGAATGTTTTTATTTAAAGGTTTTGAAGCGGAATGTCTATTTACACTTTCTAGAGTACAACTTCTGTTTTCTAGAAATGACATTAACTCTGCGAATTGAGGGTATTCTGTTTTCTTGACAGAATATTCAAATAATTTTCGTGTTTCTTTGTCTACCTTTTGCAATATGATATTAATAAGGATAGCATCTGAAAGATTGTTTTGTTCATATTCTAAAACTTTTAAAGCCCTTAAGTTTTTATTTACACAATCAATAAACGATCTCAATTCTTTTGAGGATTCGTGATGGATTTTTTCATAGTTAATTATAGCTGACAAATGAGTGTCTATGAGTAAACGATGATTTTCAAATCTTTCAGTTAGTGCCGTAAATAATGAATCGAATGAATCATCAGCACTTTCTAACTGTTTTGCTTCGTTTTTTAGCGATGCTCGCAAATAAAAGAGTTTCTGTGCATCATTAAGTTGTTCATTGTGAATAATTAAATTTGTAAATTGAACTTTAAAGATAGACCACTCTTCATATTTACCATTAAATATGGGTAATGGGATTTCGGGCAATTTAACTTTAATGTTATTAAAACCTCTATAATCAGCATGCAAATTTGTTTCAGAAACTTTGAGATTTTTAAGAAATATATTGAGACTTACTTCTATTTTTTCAGTTCTGCTTTCAAGGTCATCCAGTTCCTTTTCAATTTCCGGTAAATCCTTAATCTCCGGGATATCATAATATTTATCCCGTATTTCGGACATTTTTGTTTGAAGCTCCGGTAGTTTTCGGAGTTTTATTTCGAGCTCAGTACTCGAGCAAGTACTTTCCTCCGTGTTTTCTTGTACAAATTTTTCCAGTTTTGTAATGGCACCTTTTAGAGCACCTTTCGATCTGTTTAATTTTTCCATAGCAGCTATTCGGCTGCGTTTCGACGGACCACTAAATGTCTATGATCGTGAATACTGTGTGTGTTTTTGATTGATTACGAACCATTGTTGTCTTTTCTCACATATTTAATTACACAGCACACAGACGTAACGAATACAGAACATTTATAAACACATAATAGTAAACATGGTGATATTGGGGTAATAAACCCGCTAATTAAGCTTGTTTGATGACATATGTGGGGAATATTCCCGCTGAACCAAAACAGAATAATTGGGGATAAGACCCGCTAAAACAAATCGTGCCCTTTCGGCAGCTAGAGCAACAACCAACTGCTGGGTCACATGACCGCAAAACTGCGGAGCTCGTTCGGCATGCGCACAAGGTCCGAACAATATTTTTATTAATATCTCCTACAGTTTTGATTCGATTTTAATAAAATTTGAAATGTCTCGACAAAATTCTGCAAAGATAATATATTTTAAATTGCAAACCATTTGGTTGGGTAGTTTTTGCGTTGTTATATGCGGACAGACAGACAGACGGATGGACAGACAGACGGACAGACAGACGGACGGACAGACGGACGGACCAAACGACGACTATAGGTGCTACTTATTTATATAATTACGAACGCACCTAAAAAGCACCAATTTAAAAAAAAAATCAAATTTCTTAATTATTTTTATTAATATCTCCTAAAGTTTTGATTCGATTTTAATAAAATTTGAAATGTCTCGACAAAATTCTGCAAAGATAATATATTTTAAATCGCAAACCATTTGGTTGGGTAGTTTTTGCGTTGTTATATGCGGACAGACAGACAGACGGACGGACAGACAGACGGACAGACAGACAGACAGACGGACGGACAGACGGACGGACCAAACGACGACTATAGGTGCTACATATTTATATAATTACGAACGCACCTAAAAAGCTTTCTGCGTGTGTCACTTTTAAATGAACTGCCACTTTAAGATTTACATTACACAGAAAATTAATCTGGTTTAAATGTAAAAAAGTATTCATTTCTCTTAGTTTAACACTCAGAAAGTAAAAAAAATGTTTTAGCTATTTTTAAAAAGTTCTATTTTAAGTTAATTACAACCAGCTGGGAAGATCGAGCTATGCTCGTTAAAATTATCTTTGTGTTCAACACGATGTAACAATAAATTTTTTATACAAGATATAACAATCAGTTCTATGTACCCTGATTGGTTAAATTCTGTTTTTTAGAACGTTCTATGGACTCTGATTGTTTGAATCATGTATCTCGGCTCCTAATGGGAATTTTTAGAAAATTCCTTCAGATTCTGAAAGCCAATTTGTTCGCCAAAAGTCGCCATAATTTTGCGAAAATTCGGAAACTTTTCACATTCTTTCATTTGGCGGCAAGCATGTGCTTTGGCATTAGTAATCTTGAAAGTTGATTTTCCCGCCAAATCTCGCCAATGACGCAAAACATTCGCCAACTTTGGCGATAGTTGGCGAAATATTCCCAACTTTGCAACTTCGTTTATTGCCAACTATTTAACAACTGTCTCAACCTTCCATTCACAATGAAATGCATTCACCCGTAGTGACCCAAAAATGACCCACTAATCGAATTTTCTCAAACATGTGACCCAGCCCAATGGTCTTTTCTTACCCCAAAACGGTAGAATACAAAATATAGACAAAATTGTTAGAGCTGTTTTTTAAATAAAATTAACTTTTGGCATAGTGACTCCTAAATGTGCCGCTAATCGAGTTTTCTGGAACATGTGACCCAACCCAATGGTCTTTTCGTACCCAAAACGGTAGGATACAAAATTTAATTAAAATCGTTAGATCCGTTATTTAGATAAAATTAGCTTGACCCGTAGTGACCCTAAACAGACCCACTGATCGAATTTTCTCAAACATGTGACCCAGCCCAATGGTCTTTTCATACCCCAAAACGGCAGGATACCAAATTTAGTCAAAATCGTTAGAGCCATTTTTTAGATAAAATTAGCTTGACCCGTAGTGACCCCAAACAGATCCACAGATCGAATTTTCTCAAACATGTGACCCAGTCCAATGGTCTTCTTGTATCCCAAAACGGTAGTATACAAAACTTAGTCAAAATCGTTAAAGCCATTTTTGAGATAAGATAAAATTAGCTTAACCCGCAGTGACCGCAAAATGACCCAGTTATTGAATTTTCTCGAACATGTGACATAGCCCAATCGTCTTCTCATAACCCAAAATGGTAGGATGCAAAATTTAGTCAAAATCGTTACAGTCATTTTTCCGGTAAGACAAAATTCTGAAGTGGCCGACAATTGGTTCAGTGATGGCCGAACACAAGATTTTTCCCGGCAGACTATTGGAGAACTTGTACTTTTTAATTTTAACTTGTCTAAAAAAAAAACTATTATCATATTTTAAAAAATAATTGCTGAAACATAATAAGAAAAGTGTGTTTTAACATATAACACTGTTAAAAATGTTGTGCCTGACCGGTCACTTGCGATTTTAGGCGTTTTGTTAACTATCTAGAAAAATACATGAGGAATTAACCTGAAACTGCAGGTGTGTAAACAGTTTAGTATAGGTTATATACTTCCGCAAAGATTTTTTCCCGAAACCCCATAGGGGACTGTCAACAAATTGAAAAAGAACGAATATCTTTTGGATTACCCTGTAAAAACTAATGTAGCAAAAGCGTTCAAACTCAAGATTATTGATAAGTGGTTTATTGTAATATACTGTGTTCATTTTTATGAGGATAGCATGTATACTCGAAGAGAAATTAAGGTTTTTATAAAAACAGTCCCAAATTTCACCAAGTTTTTTGCTTATAATTTGTAGAGTTCTTAATATAAAAAAAAAGCTATTTTTAGAAAATATGTCAAACAACATTGTACATAATACTCTTCAATCGGAATTAAAATATAATAAAAATTGGATGAAAAATTAGCAGGTTTACTAAAAAATGTTTCACTGCGCATGCGCGAATACAATCAAAATATAATATGCATAATGTATTAGCTAAGTATATAGAGCAACTTTTGTGAAAGTCTCAAAATCATAGCTTGAAAATTCTGAAAATTATCGTCGATAGAATAAGCTCGAAATCCGTGGTTCCAAAAAGATGAGGGGCTGTATCAAATATCTGTTGATTAGTGCCAAGATAGCGTACACAATATTGCACGTACTACTATATTTGGATACAACCCCTCATCTTTTTGCTTCCTTTTGGGAACAACGGATTTCGAGCTTATTCTATCGACGATAATTTTCAGAATTTTCAAGCTATGATTTTGAGACTTTCACAAAAGTTGCTCTATATACTACCGCATATATACTACCGTATTATATACTACCGTACAGATTAGCAGCCATGAATACATATATAAATAGAGCCCTACATATTTGTTAAACAGAAAAATCACTAAAAGATGAATTAAAAATCATTGAAAACATAGGTTTAAAGGCAGGACATCCGAGAAAAACTATACTTAAACTAATTGAAAGAGTAAAAGAAAGAATTGACCATATACAACCAGCACAGAAAAAATTAATATACACTCCTCCCATTCCATACATAAAAGGTGTATCTTTGAAAATAAAACGTAAATTAGAAAAATTAGGAAAAATAGTCCCACTAAACCCCAATCCACCCCTCTTCAAATCAATAAGAAATGAAATACAAATATATGAGGAAATACAAACAGCAGGAATATACAAAATAAATTGTTTAAATAGTAGAAATGGAAAGCTTACTTACATAGGACGAAGAGAAAAATAGAGGAAATAATGAAAGAACATATAAGAGATATAAAACTAAATAAACAGTCAACAGCGCTTGCAAGATTAAACATTAAAACCCCAATCAAACTTGAAACCCTACAAATACAGAAAATAGCGAACTACGAAAATCTACAAAATGCTCTAATAAGAGAAGCAATAGAAATTAATACATCCAAAGACGTTTGCAATGGTATGGTACACACAGTCATTGATTGCAATATATGTTAGAGGAGGGGGAGAAGAAGAAAAAGAGAGAATTGAATACCGATAGGGGGAGTTCTTCAACCCGCAGTCGTATATATAGCGAAGAAGCAGAGGCTTGTAGATTACAACCGATGACTCTAGCCAGAGTGAAAGCGCTTTTGTGCAATAGTGAAGGTTTTTATTTGAAACTTTTTTACATTTTTGATAATGAGGGACGTTTTTAATGAAAATTTTTAATTTAGATAATGTCTGAATGTAAATTGGTAATATGGACAATAAATAATTAAGAAATGTTTTAGGAAATGTTGTTTTCACAATACCAAACTGTTAGTTCAACGAATGAACCCGATGTTGAGAGCATATGGGAATCCTTTAATGACGAAGACTGGGATGAAATGTTACGAAGGTATTAATTTCAAAGATTATGTAGAATGTGATACTACATTAACACTGTGGTACTACACTGTGTTAAATACATTAAAGAATTATGTCGATCAAAATGATTATTCCCAAAATAGCTTAAAAGCTTCATTAGACTTAAAAAATACATTTTTTCTTTTCGTCGACGACAGAGACAGACTAATATCACTTCATTTTTTGAGAAAATCCGATCTGTAAATCTTTAAAATAAACATAGTGGTAAACGAATTATTTTCCGAACTTTTTAAAATATATTTTACGTTTTATTTTTTAATATAGTTTAACTTGTATAAGAAAGCGGGCTCTCCCTTATACGACTTTTTTCTACGGTCCCCTGAAAGTCGTATGAGTGAGAGGTCACTGTATATTATTTCTGTCGTCAACATCTTTTTTTCTATGAATTAACGAACAACAACGAATTATGTATCATTCGAAAGGTTTTTGAAACGGCTTCTGACATAGTGCACTCACGTTTCGTTAAAACATGTTTTTTGATTAAAAATTAATATTAGTTAAAAATGAAATCGGCATTGTGTTAATAAATGAAATGAAATGTTTTCCTCAAATTAGTGTTGCCACAAAAATAAAATACCGCATTATATGATGCTCAGCAATCATTATAAAATAACAAGCGAGAAAAATTCTACCTTACGGCAGAATATAGATTGGCCACCCACGGCTTTTATCGTTGAGATTTTTTCAGCCAAGTTTAACTCGTCAAAAAAAAAAGTGTTTGTTAGCATAAGCCGGCTTTTCCACTTTAGAATTTAGTTAGCTCTCTAAGATTTTTTGTGAGGCTGGCAGAATATATGAGGAACGAACACACCAAATCTTTAAAAGATTAGGTGACTAGAAGTATTTTTTATAAATATAGTAGTGAAATGATGTGGCTCCAATGGGCTGAGACTTTCGAGGTAGATGTTGTTTACAAATGTGCTGGCTAAATGACACCCTTTAAACTGTTTTTAATGGTTCAACACACTTTAACACTTAATAGATAACTTAAAAAAAGTAATGAAAAGTTCTAAGATAGCAGCTTTTATGATGGATACAGCTAAGAGCAGTTGTTTAACAATTGATGAGTAAGCATTAATTGACGGGCTCTTGAAGAGCGTTGGGGAGGAAAGGGCGGGGGGAGCTATACAAAACACAAGGGCTCTACGAGACCTTTAAAATATCCTCACTTGTAATTGAGAGATGGGACTTTAAAATGGATGCCCCTTTTGCACCCCCTCTGACGCCCCCCTACTCGAGAGATACGTAAAAACCAAGGGCGCCAAAAGAAGCGGGGAAAAAATACCTTTAGGTGGTTTACAGCTAATTTTGGTGAAATTTTGGAGCTGTCCGGCCTATAGGAACAGATAAAAATGGAAAAACTAAAATAATTATGAGAAATTGAAAAAATTAAATAAGAAAAGTACTGTTGACGGGAGGGGGGAGAGTAGGACCAGACAAAAGTGCTTGACGAGATCAAACTGTTGATATGTTACATGATGGGGTTTGAACACCTTGAATGTCTCTCCCCCCGGGGGGGGTGGTAACTCCGTTATTCTCTTAGAAACATCGGCCTCGACGAGTTTAACTTCATTGGATCCTTTAAAAGAGGCCTACGCCCTCTGTGGGGCTTAAAGGGGCTGAAAAAGATGGGAAAAACTAAAATTTAAAAAAAGTTGAAACAGAGAAAAATGCTTCTTAAGGGAGGGAGGAGAGTAGGGCCAGACCATAGTGCTTGACGAGATCTATATCTATTGATATGTTACATGAAGGGGTTTGAGCACCAAAAAGGTCCCCACCGGAGGGGGGGGGGGGTAGCTTCACAAAATTCACGTTTTTTTCGTGAACCTTTGACGAAATTAGCGTTTATTTTTTCCCCGCGATCCTTTGGCGAAATTCACGTTTTTTTTTTTTTTTTCGTAGCCTTTTGACGAAATTAGCACTTTTTCCGTGATCCTTTGATGAAATTAGCATTTTTTCTGCGGCCATTTGACGAAATTTACGTTTTCTCTGTGAAATTCGCATTTTCCCCACGATCCTTCAACTACAGTGCCTAGAAGTAAGTAGTGTGCTTATCGCCAATACAACCGCAATAAAAAAAATGTCCCTAACAGGAGGAAAACCAGATTCTCCGCGAGAGGGCGTCGAGTTCCCACCGCCGTTATTAACGTTTGAAGTTTCATTTAACAGGCTTGATCCTAATGTTAGTTTCAATGTAATTAACGCTGTATTTTCAAACAAACTATACGAATGTTTCTATTTCTATAATATTTTAAAGTAAACATATATTATGCCTGTTTAATGATAAATCAGTATGGATAAATCTGCAAATACTAAGAAAAGAAAAGCTGATCGAACATGCTCCGGACTTAATTTCTAAGAAAAAAAAGTGCCGGAGCCCTAATATTCTGCGGTACTAACACGCACCCCCCCCCCCCCCACCGTCACTCCAGTCTGTCTATTTATATTTCATACATTATCTTCAAAATTTAAAACACTTTTTTTTTTTTTTAGCAAAATAAAAATAATTAAATACACCTATCTGCGTATATACTTAGATATCAACTGTTCCATTTTTTTGTTATTACTACTTCCAAATAGAAACCTTTGCTTTACCTAATCTTAATGTTAATTATTCGCAGAATTCTGCGATTAAATAAGCTCAGGATTATGATTCGGAAATAGTGTTAACACAAAAAATTAATAGTTCGCAGCTATGCGGAATAGAAAAAAGACTATTTCTGTTTACTCGTTATTCTGATCAAAATAGCATTAAAATGATTTGAAATGGAAATAAATAAAATTTCAATTTAAGACAGATTGAGTTCAAGCCTCCCAAGACTGATATAAAAACCGAGCCCGTTTTATCTCAATCTCTTACGTGAGCAACACATTACCTCACTTATAAGTGTTTTGATACAAAAGCAGGCAAAAAATTGGGGATAGGAGGGAAAGGAAAGGGTAATTTAGAATTCGTTTTTCGGAAGCGTTATTGCACTGGGCTCCGGAGCCCAGTGTTTAAGAGCTCCAGTGAATTCTGGCCAATATTTAAACATTTACTAAAAATAGAGAAGTACCGGAGCTGAGGTCTGGTGGGCTCCGGCGCAAATTAAGTCCTGAACATGCTTCGTTCCCGGATATACTAGTGGATATAAAAGCAACAAAACTAACATAACTCTATCCCCCCCCCCCCCAAAGACTAAAACTAATTTGAAAAATGGTTAAAAGTCATTCCTCGTGCCGACAAAGATCTGAACCAACATTCAGTTGCATGTGAATTAGAGTCCTGCACGGGTCGGGTTGTACCCGACCCGAACCCGCAAATTTCATTTGAAGTCAACTAGCAACCCGACCCGAACCCAACAAAAAATTTACCTCGATTTCCTTAATCTGAAAAAATATTGGACATTCTTTTGAAAAAGCGGGTCATCCCGAACCCGACCCGCAAGAGTAAAAACCCAACCCGAACCCGAAAAAGTGAATGTCAACCGGACCCGCAGCAAAATGTAGAAGTCAACCCGACCCGAACCTCAACAAAAAAAAAGGAGCGCCAATCCGACCCAAACCGCGGGACGGGTCGGGTGCGGATTACCCGACCCCATGCATGACTCTAATGTGAATCGCATTTTCATGAGCGATTTATTGAGAGAAATTACAAATACACTATTGAAGGGAAAGAAGATTTGCTCAAATATTTTTAATTTAGTATTTTAATTTTTCTATCTAAAATAATTAAAATATTTATCTTGTGATAATGACAATAAATAATTTAAACAATGAACATCATCATAAATATTTTATTAATTATTGATATCCTAACTTTAAAATTTATTTTAACATGACTATTTTGTTTCATTAGTATGCTTTCATTCAATCATGGTTTTAAATACATTCACAAAATCAATGTATTACTTTTTGTAGGGTGTCTATTACTCGAAAAAAACTGGAAAGTGTTTGATTTATTTCTGTTATTAAAATTTTGATTCACATTTGAGAAATGTGAGTATGAGAATGGTTAAATATTGTTGATAACTTAATGTAATAATAATAATAATAATAATATATAATAATAACTATTAATCAAAAATAATTTTTAAATAATTTTTTAAGGATGATTGGCGCATCTACCCTAATTTAAAGAAAATGCATTCTTGTCATACTTTCAGGAGAGTAATTATTTTTTTTTCTAGATTTGAAATTATCATTAATTTAATGTTTGATGTTTGCTAGTATACCTTAAATTATTTTACTCAAAACTAAAGCTCCGAAATGTCAGAAATTTTTAACAACTCAATTTACTCTTAGTTTGTTAACAGGATGTAAACAAGTTATGTAATAATGAATACCGATTAAAAAGTTGTCAAAATAGGGACATGTTTTTGCAAGAATTCATCATAGTATAATGTATTTATCCAATATATTGTATTTATCCAATTTTAGAAATAACTAAATATTGTAGGAAGAAAAACATTGTCCTATGATAAAGTTTGTAACTGTTTGAGTTCATTACAATTAGTTGTTATGAAATCAATTACATTTCTCTTCAACTGTAGTTTCATTATTAGAATTTTTTTCCTTGTTTATTTTTTATCTAGAGCATTTTAAAGTACTGATTTATACTACAGAAAAAAATAGATTTAAAATGAAGTGTACGTAAAAACGAAAGTTACCATAGCCGCGGCGAGAACACTGGCGCCATCTATCGGCTTCCTCTATTTCTGAAGTATAATATTGACGCCGATAACAACACTATATACTTCTAGGCACTGTACTTCAACGAAACTCGTGGTTTTTTTTTTTTCAGTATTTTGATGTAAATAAAGTTTTTCCGCGGCCTTTTGACGAAATTTGCATTTTCATCGCAATCTGTCGACAAAATTAGCCATTTTCCATGATCCTTCGACGAAATTTGTCGTTTTTTCGAGATACTTCGACGAAATTTGCCTTTTTTTCGAGATCATTCGACGAGATTTGCAGTTTTTTCGAGATCCTTCGACGAAATTTACCGTTTTTTCGAGATCCTTCGACTAAATTTACCGTTTTTTTGTGATCCTCCGACGAAATTTGTCGTTTTTTTGCGATCTGTCGGCAGAATTCTCCGTTTTTTCGCGATTCGACGACGAAATTTGCCGTTTCTTCGACGAAATTAACAATTTTTTCTACGATCTTTCGACGAAGTTGGCGTTTTCTTCGTAGCCCTTCGGCAAAATTCGCATTTTTCCGCGGTCCTTCTAAGAAACTCATGTTTTTTTGACGGCCTTTTGACGAAATTCATGTTTTTTCACAGCCTTTTGACTAAATTTGCGTTTTTTTCGCGATCTGTCAACGAAATTAGCCATTTTTCGCGAACTTTAAATGAATTTTGCGTTTTTTCCGCAATTCTTCGAAGAAATTCGCCGTTTTATTCGCGATACTTCGACGAAGTTTGCCGTTTTTTCGCGTAATTTACGCGCTAAAGCGCGTTTGTGGCATCACTGTATGATTTTAGTCGGCAGATGCCCTAAAAAGTCTGCGACGCCCGTCGCAGCATCGCGTACATTCCTTAGAAATGTCCGCCACGACGAGTTTAACTTCGTTGAATCCTTTAAATGGGGTCTGCGCCCACTGTAGGGCAATTGAGGACTGAGAAAGGAGATACAAACGGAAGTATCGGCATAATAAAGAGAGACAATTTGATTTTTAATATCGTCAGTAACAACAATTTGTATAGCTATGTATAAAGGGTATCCTCTTTATATATGGAGTGGATGTGACTTTTCATAAACATGAATTTTACTGTAGACTGAAAGAATTAGCCCTGTGTGTGTGTCTAATAATAATATGTAATGTAAAATTGTAATCGTGAAATCTGTCTGAATCTGTCGTATTTAAATAAGTAATTGTTATTAATATCAAATTTTACTTTTATGAAATATATTCCATTTATTATGAAAAATACAAAGCAATCGATAAAACATTTTTAAATATAAAACCAGAAAAATCGAACAGAAATTTAAGGGAATCGAACTCGCAACCTCCAGAATCAAGAGCAGTGCTCGAACCATTCGGCCATCAAGTTCATTTCTAGACTTTAACAAAATATTATTAAAATAGGCAAATTAGTTAAATCAATGTTTCGAATGCAGACCCTTCAATTTCACTATGCATACATTCACAGTATAGACTCACTCCATATTTTAGTCTTCTTCGCCTGCGCTCCGCCTGATCTTCGTCCGTGAACAGCCCCATTATCTTATTACGCGTGAAGGTTTCGCTATGGCACTTCATTGTAAAGTTTGGTAATTTTTAAAATTCAATATTTGAAAAACGGCATAATCATTTGAATTGAAATTTATATCAAGAAAAATGCAATTTTTTACCTTTCTAACGCAGTTTGTCTAACAATTTTGTGACAAATACTTTTCGAGCTATTAATTTTTTCAGTAACTTCAAATGTTTCATTTTTCAAGTTCCCTGTGGCAACGATGGAGGGCTGTGACTTTTTATAAACATGAATTTTACTGTTGCCTGAAAGAAAAAGCCACCCTGTGTGTGGCTAATAATAATACAAAAAAGATTAAAGTGTCCGCACGGGTCTATTTTATATCACTACATAGTATAAAACAAAGTCGCTTTTTCTGTCCCTATATCCCTATGTACGCTTAAATCTTTAAAACTACGCAACGGATTTTGATGCGGTTTTTTTTAATAGATAGAGTGATTCAAGAGGAAGGTTTATATGTATATTCATTAAATAGTGGAGAAATACTGTTATTTTTGAGGTTTTTAATGTGATGTCGTAAATAATTTCATTTTTTCCGCTTATACATTGCAAACGCAGGCTGAACCCTACAAGATTTATCAAAATAATGTACTAATTATTGTACACATTAAAAAGGTCTACAGAAAACACAAAGAGATGAAGGTTTTCAAGGTTAACCCGAAGCAAAGCGAGGGAGGGCCGCTAGTTTATGATTAAAAAGCAAAATTCAAATTCAAATGTTTAGAAGAAAAAGACACCATTGCTCGAAGTAGTGGTAAGTGTAGCCTAAAATGTATGCTTTGTTATATTAAATCCAATTCCATTTTATATGTATTCAATTTATTTTTCTTTGTCCCGTGTTTTTTCCGAAGCGGATGACGTGAACCTCTAATGCAGTTAAAATACGATTGTTAATTTGTTTTCTCGTGCATGCCTTTTACTATCTTCGATCGGTTTTTACTGTAACTTTGATGGAATAAATGAGATGATATTCTGGCTTGAATAAAGTTATTTGCAGATATTTGTATCCTTAATTTTTCTTCAGAAGTTTAAACTTGCTTCTAAAAAATATTAGATATTGCTAAAAAAAAAAAAAAAGATTACATTGCAGTGCGAAATCCTCTTACGGCTCCTCTGGTTATCTTTAGTTCGTTTAATTTTTTTCTAAAAATCCCAAAAATGAAAGATTGAAAACGCAGCACTATTGTACTTTTAGCTCTTAATATTATGAACATTTCATTCAAAAGATTATTTGTTCAATATAAATAAATTTTTCATATCAAATTTTATAATGTCATTCAAATAAATTAACTTTTTATGTCAAATTTTAATTTTCAAAGTAAGAAATTTTGCCTGGGCATTGTAAATAAAGCATACAATGTTATATGTACTCAAAACCTTGGGAAGTTTTTTTCATACAATTGGTTAAATGCTTATTCGATTTATTTCTACACCTCAAATTTCGAGTTAAAGCAAGTCCAAATGCAATTTTTGGAGAAAAATATATGTAATTAATATTTTTTCAATGAAGGTCAACAATGTAAGTTTTCTGCAACCCATTTCTTATAGTGCGAGAGGCAGCGTCATACTTTTGAAACCAATTAGTATATGACAGATTTGATGGTACAGTTAACGAAATTGCAAGGCCGTTGGCGCACCAGCGGGTGTGGGGGGTATTGCCATAGCAATGTCGTACTGCTCGTTGCAATGTTAAATGAATGGCAATCCGATTACTCCCGAGTCACAGTAGCATAAGTAATCGGGTTTTCATTCATTTTAAATTGCAGCGGGATATGCGATGATGCTATGGCAACATCTCTCGCTGGTGCGTCAGATGACTAGCAATTTTGTTATCTGTACCATCGATTCTATCCTGTATACCAAAATCATCGACTCTAAAATTGGTTGCAAAAATGGTGACGCTGTCTCCCGGACTATTATAAACATAGTTTTCCGAAAATTATTCTATGTAATAATTATTTCAAGAAAAAATAAAAATTGAAAGTCAAAGCTTTATTATTATTATTATTATTATTATTATTATTATTACAGACAAATTTTTAGCGCTAGTTTAAATTTGACATTTTTAAGGCTTATTTTACTTTAGCTTTTCCTACTAATATTTGTCAAAGTATTTTTTACTATTTTATGTCATAAGGGTTACATGCAAACGTAACACTTGCAATTGCAAAACTTTTTGCAACCCAAAATCATATATAAACATTACTTTTGCGTGTAATTTTCAGTGCAAATTAACATTTATTAGAGTTCAAATTAAAATTAAATTGGATGCAAAATACATGTAAATGTTACGTTTGCATTTTATTTAGAGTTGCAAAAATCTTTGCAATTGCAAGTGTTACTTTTACATTAGCCCTAAATATTTATCTCTTACAGAATTAATTTTAATATGTTAGAAATTATCAGTTACAAATTTAAAAAAAATTAATATCAGTAAAAGTCAGAAACACCACAATTTCTAATTTTTTTTTTCTATAGATTAGAATAATATATAGCAACAGTTTAAACTGGACATACTATAATCTTTCCCGATGAGTTAACACAAATTTAGATGAATTTATTCGTTCATTAAAGGGATAATCATTACCAGAAGTTGGCAAAATCTAATTTTTAATTAAATAATGCACTTCTTGCACCATTTATGTTTGTTAGCAACTTTCTTCCCTCGTAGCATTGCGAACTGTTTCAAGATCTTCGCTCAGGTTATCGTGGGAGGGCTATAAATATGCCACCAAATTTTAAAATGGAAAAACAATTAAATAAATATGTTTTTGATGTTTAGATCAATATGCGATATATTTTTGTGTGAAAACTTTGTTAAAAAATAAATAAATGAAACATGGAATATAAAGTCTATAATTCAGATGATAAAGAATAAAAACTACTCAAAAACTTGAACAACTTCTGTTGTATTTTTTCCTACTTAATTTAAAATTCTATTTTTTTTTCATAATTCGCTTCAATATTCTTACAGCCTAATAGGGATGCACCGAATATTCGGTTATGCCGAATATCAAGCTTTTCGGTATACCAAATACTCGGCTAGGCCGAATATTAAATTATTCGGCCTGCTGAATATTCGGTTCAGCCGAATTTTAAACTATTTAGCCTGGCGTATACTTAAAAAACGCCTTTTAAAAATATTTTTTTAAACCTTACACAACTTCTACTTTTAATTATCAATTAATAAAGATATTCAGAGTAATTAGAAACAGAATTATACTTAACAGAGAATGTTTTTACATTATCTATTTGCTATTTGAAAAGTATTTCTTAAGAAAATTAACCATTAATGATGACTTTCATAGGGTTTGATGATGTACAAATGCAAAACGTTGTCCATTAAATTATCTGAATTCTTGCTTTTTCGCAAACAGAGTGTTTTTAACGAAATGGAAAAAACTTTTAGTAATGATAATAGACATCAATATAGACAATTTTTGTCTAGAAAACCAGGATCACAATCAACTTATTAAGTCAAAAATACAATGTATCTCACTTCAGGTCAATCTTTTTGTTGTTGTTGATGTTGTTACTTTAAGAATAATGAAGATATTGTAACGATATTTTCAACAGAGTTACTTTGATTACCGTGAAATATGAACATGACGAGAAGTGCTGGAAATTGCCAACATTCATATCTAACCAACACTGAGTTAGACATTCTTTTATTCAGAATGCAGCTGACAGCACTTATACTGTGTCATTGGCCAAAATTATGTCACTTTCAACGATATCATCATATTTTATACAAGCAAAATTAATTATGCAAATCTTGCTAAAATATCTTCATTATTATTAAAGTTGTAAACAAAAATTCAGTTTCGACTCTTAGTGACACACCTTGTATTTTTGATTGAATGTATTGTATTTTTGATGGAATAAATGGATTGAGATATTATTTCTCGTTAAAAAAATTTTTGTTTTGACCACATTATCTCCCCTGAAAGTTTGTTACAAGATTTTAGGAACAATCTGTATGTTTACAACCTCTCAAAATTATTACCTACTCCTCTTTGGTGCATTTAAAAACTTCCTGGCTAAATCGAAAGGACATTATTCTTGCTGAGTTGCCACTATTTCAATGGATTGTATTTTACTTTCGTCCCTTCCTGACAAATAAACAGTATATGACTAAAATTTTTCTTCCAATTTCTTCAAAATTTGTCTTTAATTTTAAAATATTTGTTTTAGAATATAAGAAAATTTTATTCATTTGTTTTAATTCACAGAAGAAGCCACGAATTTAAAAATTTTGTTAATAAAAAAAGTTTAAAACTATCCTCTTCTTAAATGATAACTCAAAGCATATTTTTCTTTAGTGTAAAGTTTACTTGTAAAAAGAATTTGTTTTTCAAAATGGAAGTACATGTGTTAAATATTATGTATTTTTTTATTTAAATTTTTAATACCTTTAAACTCTGAAATATAAAAAAATTCGGAAGCCGAATATTCGGTATTCGGCCTATAACAGTTAGTATTCGGTTTACCTTTATGCCGGATATTCGGCATTCGGCCAAAATCACTATTCAGTGCATACCTACAGCCCAATAGAACACAATACTGGCCTATCTATTCTGCCTTTATACCAAATCGAACATAAATATACCGCATAATTTCATTCATGTTATAACTGAAAAAAAAAAAAATCAACTAGTTTCAAAGTGGGTTTTTTGTTTTCAGCCAAAAAATAAATAAATACATACAAGTTTTAGATACAGTGAAGAATATTAAATGATATACTAATTAATTTTAATCATTTGATAAACATCTCAGCTTTTGTTTAATTTTTTTTTAATAGCTGAATATTATTAACAAAAATAACAACAAAAATCCATTAAAATTAACTTATATAACTTACCAAAGGCACTGGAGAAGCTGAACATCTAACAACATGCTCCAATAGATCTTTTCTGTCACGTCGAAAATACATATTTTGGAATTCGTGTTCATCGATGACTCGTCTTTTTGTTGCATTAGTCTTCACAAGTTTTCGAAAGCCATATAAATTCAACTGCCGAACAAAGCTAGCTATTTTATTACTTTTGCAAAAGTTAACATTTCGATCTAAATATTCTCTTTTGAACTGCGCGAATTTAAATATCACGGAATCGCCTGATTTACTCCAAGATACAGCACCAGTCTTACAACAATTAACAATATGCCAAAGTTTTTGTTGAAATCTTAAATTACGTTCCGGCATCTTTAGATTAGGAAAACTAATACAAATCTGATAGCATAAAAACCTTGAATTTAATTATATTCTAAATCAGACAAAAATGTCTTCATTATTCTTTAAAATATCGTTTGTTCATAAATAGTTAAAGTAGTTTCTCTTTTCCTTACAACTCTTTAAGAAAAAATGCAAGGAAATGTAATCTATCGTCTGCGTATCAATAAAGTGGCGATGCAGACGGCTTTTAGCATGATACAGTGTCTCACATAAGTGATGGGACACTTGTGCTTTACAAAAGGAAACTAATCAAATAAATTAAAAAAACATGTACACATTTTTTTTGTGGGTGTGTTTCATACTTAAATTTAGTAAAGATTATTACATAACATACATTTTGTCAAAATATTAAAATATTAATTTAATAAAAATACAAATGTTTAGAACGGAGCAAAAAATAGCTCACATAAGTGATGGGACACCATTATATATGCAACAAAAATCGTCTGAAATAAGCAATAAAAATATTTTTTGGGGTTTTATTTTTACTTAAAAGCAATTGGCAATAATTTATAAAATCGTCTGCAGTATTTCTCTCCAGTTTGTTTTGGAATTTTTGTGTTTTTTAGCTCTGTGTAGTCATGAATGCTAAACGAAAAGAAACTTCGCCTGAAATTCGAAAATTAGTTATTAATTTGCATATTGAACGTGGAAAATCTATTAGAAAAACTGCTGAAACAGTTAACTTGAGTCGTTCAACAGTTTTCAATATCATTAAACGATATAAAAAGAATCATATGATTCAGGATAAAAGAAGACCTGGCTGACCATCAAAGCTATCCAATGGAATAAAGCGAATTATCGTTCGAAATATTAAAAAAAATCCAAGAATTAGTGCTTCAAAAGTTGCTGCTGATTTACAAGCATTATATGGAATAATTGTTAATCCTGAAACTATTAGAAGGGTAATTCGATCTGCTGGATATCACGGTAGAGTAGCCAGGAAAAGATTCTTCGTAAGTGAAAAGAATAGAAAACTCAGACTAGCTTTCGCAAAATCCAACATAAATAAGAATTCTGATTACTGGAATAAAGTTATATTTGCTGATGAGAGTAAATTTAATATATTTGGTTCTGACGGTAGAATCTTGGTGTGGAGAAAACCCAGGGAAGAACTTCGCAAACAGAACTTGGTACCAACAGTAAAACATGGTGGAGGAGGAGTTATGGTATGGGGGTGTATGTCGTCCGCTGGAGTTGGTAATCTTGTTTTTATTGACAGTATAATGGATCAGTACAAGTATATTGATATTTTAAAGCAAAATTTGAAATCTTCAGCACGAAAATTGAACCTTCATAACGATTTTAAATTCTACCAGGACAATGACCCCAAGCACACTGCTCTGAACGTTAGACTCTGGCTGCTATATAACTGTCCTGAAATAATAAAAACACCACCACAATCTCCAGACTTAAATCCCATAGAGAATATTTGGCAAGAATTGGAATCAAGAATTCGCAAACACACCATTTCTTCAAAACAACAACTAAAATCGGTGCTTCAAGAAGAATGGGGTAAAATCACTCCAGAAATCACAAAAAAAATAGTCGAATCCATCCCAAAAAGATTAAATCATGTTTTAAAAGTAAAAGGAAATCCAACAAAATATTAAAACCTTTTAAAAAGTAAAATTTTTGGATAAATATTTGATGGAAAAGTAAGTGTCCCATCACTTATGTGAGCCATTTTTTGCTCCGTTCTGAACAATTGTATTTTTACTAAATTAATATTTTAATATTTTGACAAAATGTATGTTATGTAATAATTGTTACTAACTTTAAATATGAAACACACCCAAAAAATTTTTGCACATGTTTGTTTATTTATTTTATTGCAGTTTCTTTTTATAAAGCACAAGTGTCCCATCACTTTTGTGAGACACTGTATATCAGAGCTACACTAGCCTTTTTAGTGGATCCCTGATATTACTAATTAGTTCAATTCCCAATAAACTTTTTATTCGCCTGAACTGGGATAAAAAGAGAATTATTGTTTTTGTTTGTTTGTTTGTTTTTTTTCTATTTTTTTTTTTTTTTTTTTTTAAGTTTGATATCTTATTATTAAAACGAAATCGGCCACAGTCATTTCAGAAAAAAAATTTCCGATTAATTTGAACTTTCATTAAAAGAAACAGAGAAAAAAGATTACTATGTAAAAATTATAAATTAATAATATAGAATAAAATGATTGTTAATTTTATTTTCTCATTTAATTATAATTATAAATATTCAATTATTATGCTAATGAGTATGTTTTTTCTGTGGTTCCATTTGCATTGACTAAATGGTAAATTTTAAAAAACATGATAAAGGAAAAGCAAGAAAGAGAGGATAAAGAAATTTTTATTCAGTGAAAAAGTTAGTATAATTCATTGATGCGTAAATCATTTGAATTTTTAAATCCTTAAATTTATTCACAATACTATTTTATATTTTTAATGAAATACAGGTGATCGAATCTTATAAGACGCATTTTCACGTGTTTAGTTCTGCCCTCTTCCACCATACCATACCCTGTCAACATTCTGCAAAATTTAAAAATCGATTTCAAACAGCTTTTGAATATCAGTCATTGTAATTTAAATACTATTTAGAAATATATTCTAGTAGAAAAAATAAATACTTGATCTCATACGAATTATCCTTTTAAATTACACTGCCCTCCAAAAGTTATGGTACAAACAGGTGTTTTTTTTTTCTATAACATAAAAACATAAACAAAGCTATATAAAAACAGGAAATTTGGTACATACGATACGTTATACATAAGTACATCCCCATACTATGATATCATGTTACAACATACTAAGGTAAAAAGAAAAGAAAATTTTTGAAACAATCCGAAAGGCAACGACACTTTTTTTTAAAGTGATATTAGACAAGCTGATTTTTAGGTGCGTTCGTAATTATAGAAATAGGCAGCACTTATAATCGTCGTCTGGTCCGTCTGTCAGCATATAACAGCGCAAAAACTACCCAACCGAATGGGGTGAAACTTAATGTATATTATTGTTGCAGAATTGTGTCGAGTCATTTCAAATTTTATGAAAATCGAATCAAAGATATTAATAAAAGTTTTTTTTTTATTATATTAAATCCTATCGTACGTAATCGATATAATAAAAGCGCACGTCATGTGACTGAGGAAAACAATTACGGACAAACCACTTCTTTATTCATAAGCCAGGCGGCCATGTTTTTTTTTTTCGAATAAAATTGCATAAAAGTTACATTTTTAAAAAGATCGTTCAAAAAAAATTGTTTGCTTGAGAGATGAGTTACATTAAAAAATGTATAGATTCTGAGATAACTTCAGCGGAAATTAGGTTAACCGAATATCTCAACCCATTAGAGTAAATAAACACAGGAGATTCGTTCATTATGAGTCATAAAAATGTTAAACCATGGAGGTAATCATTCGCAAAGCAAGGTCTCCATGCTAAATTTTGCAGCGCTGTCTTGTGTAGAAAAAAAATCGTATTTGTAAACGTGGCATACGTAATAAGAAAAAAAAGGCATGCTCATTTCGCTCATAGCAGACGATATAATTCATTTCACTGAAATAATAAGGATGATTTTTTTACATTGTGAAACTAGTTATAAAACGAACGCACCTCATATGCCACGTTTAAAGTACAATTTCCAACTTGTAAAATATGTAATTGATCGTACTTAATCACGAAAAAGCTGTCAGCTATCCCGATTGCAGTAGCTGCCTCGGGCTTCGCAACATCTCAAAGTCAAAGCAAAATTAATGGTATTTCGATTACGGATGGCTGCCACGAAATCGCGATAACATCCGTAATTGGGATACCGTACATTACGCTTTACCTATGCGATGTTGCGTCCCCCGATACCGCATCTACCACGGTAAAGAAATTAATTTAAGTAGGGGTCTCACCAGAATAAAATTTAAAAAAAATTTTTGGAGGAAACTATAGGAGTCTAGAATAATAATAATAAAAAAAAAACATAGGAAAAATATAAGAATCTAGAAAGAAAAGAGAAAACCAGGATTATGATAGATGAAAATAATGAAAAGAAAAAAGCCGTATTTTTAAGTGTTTGTGGAGTTTTTTATGTTCCGTGCTTCGTTTTTTACTTACCCATCATACGTAGTATAGGGTAAGTCTTGTAATCGTTTTGAAAATCGAAAAAAAAAATTTGACGGATTTACACGTTTCAGACATTGGAGATTCCGAAAAACATATTTTTAGAAAAAAAATTTTGCCGTCCGTCTGTGTGTCTGTAAACGCCCTATCTCCCGAAAAAATTGAGATAGAGACTTGCAATTTGGTATGTACTTAGCATGTAATAATGGGAAGAAGCCTATTTCATTTCAATAACCTCGATTAACCGGAACTATTTTTTTCGGACTCTCGAAATATTCGTTCTGATGAAAGGTATATAAAAATTTTCGAAATTGTTTATTTTAAGAAATGAATATAAAAGACAATAAAAAAACATAAATTTCGCATAAAGCATGAAGTCGATCGGATAATTAGTTGTCGAGATATTTGGAATCCTATTTTCCACACTCTTCGATTTTTCATGACCCTGTATTTCATCCAAATTTCACTTCAAAGATATATTTTAATTGGAAATTTGACGCTTAATCAGATACAATAAACCACTAGTTAATAGGATTATTATTTTTGTAGTTATAAGGATGTTTCTTTCAAGCAATTCAGTAATCGAGCCTTTAAAGTTTGTGACGTCATCGAGCCACGATTTTATTTGAATTGCAATGCACTTTATAAGTAGTTTACACATTTTTATTTTAATATTTTACATTATGTATATCCATGATGGGTAAGTATTACGGTGGCCCCCAACGACTAGTTACTTCGTCTGATACTCCTAAAATGATAGGATACGTTTGAAAAGTTGAACAATTACCTTTCTCTTAAGCCTTCAAAATTCTGTGCCGTTTTAAATTCAATAACAAGTGGGTAAGTGTAATCGAAGATCGCACAAAGGGTTTCGCTTAATATTCCTTTCAAAACACTATCCTTTCTTTAATAAATCCAAATAAATTTCATTTTCAAAAGAAAAAAGTCCTTCCGGCCTGTACCGGGAGGAAAAGGTAGCTTTCCTGTATCTTCGTTTTAAAATTTTAGCTAATGTTACACGAAAACAGCAAGTTAAAATGCAAAGAAACGTTTACAAAAGATTCCTTAATACTGAATTTGAATAAGAAATTCGACAAATTATTGAGCAATAGCCAAATTGGCTTCATTTATGAAGACTTATTTTGGTCGCCAAATTTGGCGATATTTCGCCAAATGTCGCCAATTTTGGCGAGAATTTGGCGCTAACAGATATGAATATATAGTTTTATGCGTATGATTGGGAAAATTATTACAACAATGAAAGAAAATAATTTGCGAGTAATCGCGTTAATGTGCTGTTTTGTTTCAAAATGTCAGCCACCCTAGAATTTCAAACTGCTCTATCTCAGTCATTTTTTAAGATAGAGGTAAACCAAAAATGCTCTGGATTCCTTGTATCAAAGCCTAACACGTAATTAAAAAATAAATTTGAATTTTTAACTTTTTTGTATATTTATTTTAGTTTTAATTTTTTAAATGGCCGCCATCTTGAAACAAAATGGCGGACCAAGCTGGCCAACGAACTCGGTTGAGACATTAGTGACCTTAATACACACAATTAGTTTCATCAAAATCGATTTATAAATACGGGCGTTATCGTATGACATAGGTCAGATATATATATATATATAATATATATATATATATATATATAATATATATATATATATATATATAAATCAACATTTGAACGGAGGGTGGTTTTGGGGTCTGGGGTTCATGATCGGTGAAAATATATCAAAATTTTCCGGAACGGCTGCAATAGGTAGCTTTATACTTTTTTGTATTGAAAGCTACCTAAAAACAAGAACGAAAAATCATGCGTCAAGCATAGATTATGTAACACTTTCCAACGCTTCCAAAATAATTTTACGAATCATACTCTTTAATAAGCTAAAAGATAACATCTAAGTAATCCGAATACTTTTATTCAGCCCTGTATAGGATCTATAGATTTGTATATATACTACATAGGATGCTAAATTTTAGTTCAGTTAGGAAACACGTAGCACAGTTTAAAATTCTCCGTCTGGAGTTAAATAATACGGAAATGTGTTCCCGAACTTTTGTGCTTCCCTGTATAGGATCTACAGAATTTATACACACCACGTAATATACAAAAAGCTATTTAAAATTAAAATCGCGTTCAGTAACTTAAAACGCACTTCCAGGAATTATTGTTAACATACAGTAGAGAATTCTTTTGTGTGTCCCTGTAAATGAACGATGACTGCTATACACACAATATTCTGTAGTAAGTCTCTTGTAATGAACCTTATATAAATTTCAATACGTTTAAAATAGGGAAACATTATTTAAATAAACCGCAGACGATTTTTCTCCATAGACGTAATGTAACGGAATTCTTTTGACTGTCCCTGTAAAGTAAGTATAAGTGCTATGCACACCCTATTCCATATTAAGCTTCTTCTAATGCACCTTAGTGATATATATAAATTTCAGTGCGTTTAAAATAGTGAAACATTATTTAAATAAACCGCAAATGATTTTTCCCCATAGACCGCAATGTAACGGAATTCTTTTGAGTGTCCCTGTAAAAAAACTATAAGTGCTACACACTTCCATTGAAATAGGGAACATGCTATAGATAACGATTATAACATATAAAAATTGCAGGGCAATCCGAGCATATTTACGGGAGTTAGAGCACGGACAGACGGCAGACGGCCAGACAAACCGAAGTCATAAACACTTTTCAACTAGGTTGGAAAGTGTTAAAAAGGCATGTTTTTTATAATGTAAAAATTTACCGGTCTATTTTTCTCGTTTTTTCGAAAATCTGAACCGGACCGATAGAAGGAGAAGCCCGCTACTATACACTGTCATAATAATATCTGTCATGTGGACTAAATGCGATATTAAAAAAAAAATCAATTTCAAAATTAAACATGTTGTATAGAGACCTTCAAAATGTTAAAATATACCAATATTTCCATAATCGGGTTTTTATCATGATTCAATACGTTCCTCAAACTCATATGACGTTATAATCACTTGCTGACGTCATGTCTACTTGCTTTCTGTATTACTCATATTGATACTCTCTTTGTATTATTCTCAATCATTTAAAAAAGTCCGTTAAACTTCCAATATGACGTCAGATTAATTTTCTTTTTAATTCTCTAATGACGTCATATTAAGCTGCTTTCTGTATTTACTCATACTCATACTCATTGCATTATTGAGAAATGTTTGAAAATTTCCGTTTTATTACTAATATGACGTCATATTAATATTTTTTTCAGTAGGTGAAACTTTTTATTTCATTTTTCACCTGGAAATCTTTCAATAGAAAATTAATTATTGTAGAAAGAATTGTATTGTGGATTTTTAATTGTTGGCAACTGCTATAACGAAAAATGTTTAAATTTAATAGGAAAAGGCTGACAGGTTTTTGGTTTTTTATCTCTCTATATTAAAACAATACGATTTTTTCAAATTTTATGATTTTGAGCTTCATAGTAGGTATTCAGCTATAAGTACACAAAATTTCATGTCTGTAAGTTGCATTGTTTCTGATAACCGGCTCTGTGACGGACAGACAACGTAGCGGGATTAATAGGGTTTCGTGAGATGAACGAAATCCTAAAAAGGATCAGCGACAAAAAGAAATTGTTGCAGAATTCATTGCTGATTTGTGAATGCTATCGCCAATCAACTCAATTCTATGCTTCGGGATCGCCTGGTTTGTGGATTACATGATGAACAAATTCAACTTCTGATGGCTCACTTGAAGCCTACACAAGTCACGGGAAGAAACGCTGAAGATAATGTTAAGTCTATGGGAAGGTTCTAGCGCGATTTCTCGCTCGCATTTTAATATTTTTAAATGCCTTTTTTTTTTTTTTGCATAGGATAGCTGAGGGTAATCTCCAACGTTGTTAGTTTTTACTTTTCCGATTTTTGTTACAGTTCTTTTATAAGCGGGCATTTTCAATTTTGCAACCGGTTCTGAAAGTGAAAGTACCCTTATATAAAAAAACTGGAACCAAAATCGAAAAAGTAAAAACTAACAACGTTGGAGATTGACCTTAGCTATCATATGCAAAAAAAAAGCATTTAAAAATATTAAAATGCGAGCGAGAAATCGCGCCAGAACCTACCCATAGACTTAACATTAGCTTGAGCGTTTTTTCGCATGACTGATGTAGGCTCTTAACAACAGAATTAGCTCTCGAGGAAGCAGAAGCAGTGCGTTAATCGATTTACATTCGTAAAACTGCTTTGAATTCTATCAATGTAATGAAAAGTAAAAATAATAAAACAAGATTTCAAAAAAAAAAAAAAATCTCCTTTGGTGATAATAAAATAATGACCTGTTAGGCCATATAAAACAGAGTGTGTCCATTCCGGTACGAACTCATCCGTAAAAATATTCAGACACATGGGTTTTTTGGACGTATTTTTTAATTTGCATGTTAAATTTCGGTAAAAATATTTCTGCGCGTGTTAATTTGTTTTTATAAATGAATAAAACATCCATATTTTACTGTGACGTCACGAGAATAGCGTTTATTGGGTTTATTTTATGTGATACCATTTTTTTTCATTATAATTAAATAGAAAATGTATTTTTGTTTGAATTCATAGTGATTAAGCATAAAAGTAGTTATATATTGTACGTGTGAAAAGTCTGCACCGGCGAAAATGACGTTATGCTTAGCTTGAAATGTATTTTATATTGATAAAACTAAAAAAAGATTGATATAATTGTGCCAATATAACGTAATTTTCTCTTATTTTTCAATTGTTAATTATAAAAATTAGAATTGGAGCCTTTATTGATCACTTCATCTTGATTGTATACCCTGATTACATGTTAGCGATTACTTTTTTATAAAACTAAATAACACGTAAAATGAATTAATTTTTTAATAAAGAGTTCTGAAATGTAGCGGATTTCAGGAAAAATAAAATCATTAAGATTAGTGTTATGCTTAAAGAAAGCTTGAAACGATTACGGAACATTAACACATTTGCACTTAAAACAATATATGGGGCGCCCAAGTGAAAATGGTGCTACAGTCGGTTTGAGAAACGGTTTAATGGTATTAATATAAATTAGTATACAAAAGATAGAAGTAATACCTATATAATAGCCTGTCTGTACAGACGTAACAGACAGGCTAGACAAAATCACCTTGTAGGCCCTTGGTGATAACCACATGCGATTGACCAGGTCGTGACCTGCCGTCAGTACTGCTTCTTCCACTACGAAAATCCCTACGCCATCCGAATATCGATCTGCGTGAGATACACTCTGTGCCATACACATTTTGCATTCGACGATAGATTTCACTAGCATTTACATTTTCCGCTGTTAAAAATTGCACGACCGCGCATTGACACCGTTTGGAGGAACCCTTAATGGGAACGATGCCTTTTAACGTGCTCCCACGCTATCACACACACATCTGGCGGGATCTGACGATATCACATGCATTTCCAGCACTCTGCGCCCTCTAGGGTAAAGTTCCCAAATATGAACCACTTTTTGTTGATGTAATTTTTTGATTATTTTCAAATGCTCTTTTTTGACCAAAAAATTACCAGTTGTAGATCCATTTCCTCCCTATAAGATCCTGGGGTCAAGTTTGTTCAAAATTTAATACAGCTTGAGAAAAAAAAATGTGTGGTGTGTCATTTGCAGGTTTCAGCGAAAGGGTTTCTTAATATGGTATACACTGGGTCCCTAATATGGCACCCACACCAAAAATGTCAAAGAAAATCAAGATTTCAGGGTATTAAAATAAAACGACACATCTTTCACGTAAAATAAATTTATTAGACTAGAATATTTAATCACAAAAAGGTATTTTCTCAAATATAAAATAAAGCTGGTGCAAAGAATCGCATAAGAAATTTCCTAACTTAAGATAACTAGCCTAAGATAGGTAATCAAAAATATTCAAATGAGCAGTCATGAAGAAATAAAAGTAAAAAGAAGAAAATAAATAATTGACATAAAAGCTAAAAAAAAAAAAAAAAAAAAAAAAAAAAACGAAAATATATTAGATAAAAGAAAGTTCAAAACATGGGGTGCACAGAAATAAGTCAGTTTTCCTCTCCCTACAATCCTCGTGAGACCACCTAATACACTAGGTGCATCTAGCCCACTTTTCTCCCATGCAATCATCAGAGAATTTTGATCCACAAAGGGGACACTCAACGCTTTCTTCTGTTTACACTGAACGATTCCGGGTCCATCTCAGAGCCTGTGTCGATCAGCGAAAGGTCAGCCTCATCGAGACTATCATCAGATGATTCAATAGGAATAGCTTTTCGGCGTCTAACTAACTCACTGACTCCTAACTCTGCTCCGCTTCCATATAGGGCAGTTGCAATCAGCTGATCAACCATTGTATTCACTTGGAGGTAAGGGTAATTCCACCAATCAGAACTGCCTATTTGTACTGTTTACCTCCAAGGTGACGTCAATTGCAACTGCCCTATATATATATGGGATGTTCGAGAACATTCCACGATTTTCTAATGCTAGAATTTTCTGGAATCCCCTTGAAAAACATGGAACAGCATTTAATGCATCTCCATACCTATAAGGAGGGTTACCCAGGGGAGTGGGGGGTGGTTCTGTCGCCAAATCTCGCCAACTTAGCGATACATCGCCAAATTTGGCGACCAAAGGTAGTCGCCAAAAGTTACGCCAACTTGGCGATATCGCTAATATTTCACAAATACCCACAGACTTCCATTGTAATCCAATAGGGTTTACTTGCTTGCAGAAAATCAACAAATTGAGACATTTTAATACATCGAAAACTAATATTAGCTTATAAATAGAGCTTAATTGAACTATTTACATTATTTTCGAGCACAAACACTAACTATTTACAAAATCCGTAACAATATGTAAAGATAAAGTAAATAGTTAATACACAAAAAAAAGGAGGTCCAAATATGGCACTATACCCATATTTGGGGATCCTTGGTAGTGCCATATTGGGAATTCCACATGGATTGCTAATACTAGTTACTGACAAAAATAAAATTAATTTCAACCCAAACCAATAATTAGGAAGCATTAATGTAAGTAAACTGAAATTACAGATGTGTTCAAACATTTCAAAATCACTTACCTTCTTCGAAAAAGTTACTCTTGAAAATGTAACCTTAAAAATATTCAACACTTGGAAACACAACTAACTGGTGGAGTATCAATACTAAAATCGATAGAATGAATGCGAACGCACTGCATCCTGTTGAATAAACTTGAAAAACTATTGTTTGAGAACTTTGTCATTAGAGTGAGACTTTTCCTCTACAAGATATAAGGTAGTGCCATTTTAGGCGACTATACCATATTTGGGCACTTTACCCTATAGGAGCATGTGCAGTCACCTTTTTCTTCAAATGGCGGAGTTATTACAACAATGCCACTTTCATTTGGGCGACCCTTATAAATAGTTCAGCGTTTGTTTCCGGCTATACTATAACAAATTTAAGACTTCATAATAAAACGCAAATTAGAGTATAGACGTTACAGAGATTTTTGTTTTGTGCCCTTTTGACGAGAAAACCCCGTTTTCGGGTACCTGTTAGCTTGCGAATTATTTTATTCTTCAATTCCTACTATTAGCTCACACTCTCTATATATTTATATATCATGTTCAAATTTTCAATCGTTAATAAAATATTTTCTATTCATCCTATCAAGTTCAAATAAATTTTTTAAAACTTGTACTGGATGACAATTGATGTTAATACAGTTTTTTCAAATATTAATTAATTAATTTTAATTTTATATTTCATTTCTGTTCAAAAGTATAGACTCACTCCATATTTATAGTCTCACCTTTACGTTTACACGTAAAAAGATAATGGAGCTGTTTACGGACGAAGATCAGGCGGCTCGCTGGCGAAGGAGACTATAAATGTGGAGTGAGTCTATACTTTTGAATAGAAATGAAGGATAAAACTAAAATTAATTAATTCAATTTAATTAATTAATTAATATTTTTAAAAAAAACTGTGTTATCGCTAACTGTAACATCGCTATGGCACTTTATTGTGAAGTTTGGTAGTTTTTGAAATTCAATATTTGAAAAACGGCATAATCATTAGATTTTAAATTTATATGAAGAAAAATACAATTTTTTAAACTTTCTAACGCAGTTTGTCTAACAATTTTGTGAGAAATACTTTTCGAGCTATTAATTTTTGGTATTTTAGCTATTTATTTTTTATTTAATTTTTAATACATTTTAAAAATTTCTCTTATGTAAGATATTTAGCAGGATATAAATTTAGGAATAAATACCATCAGTAGCATAGCGTCTAGATCGCTGGAAAAAAAATTTCTATTTGATCTAAGTAGGAATTGACTTTTAAAAAAAGTTTTTATTATTACTTGTTCCTACTATTAGCTCACATTCTCTATATATTTATATATCTTGTTCAAATTTTCAATCGTTAATAAAATATTTTCTATTCATACAATCAAGTTCAAATACATTTCTTTAAACTTGTCTTGGATGACACTTGATGTTAATACAGTTTTTTTCAAATATTAATTCATTAAATTAAATTAATTAATTTTAGTTTTATATGGGAGAAAAAAATTCCTCCCATTGTTTTCATAAATGAAATGAAAGATTTATCTCAAATTAGTGATGCCACAGAAATAAAATACTGCAACGATGATTATAAAATAATGTTCATTAAAGATAACGTGGGACATTAATGCTGCACGGGTTTATTTTATATATTTATGATTAAAAAGTAGGAATTGACTTTAAAAGAAAATTTTATATTACTTGTTTTACTATAATAATCACACAACTTTATTCGAAAAAACACACAAATTTTATTATAAACATACACAAATTATTTTATCACACAATCATTAATTTATTATAAAACAATGTTTACTTTCATATAAAACACACACAATCTGTTCTACCGGGTTGCCATACAAAGCAAAATCTCACGAAAATCACTGGGTCGCCCGGGCGTAAAATCGCCATTTTGGCACCAAAAAGATACCCCGGTGCGTCTGCAACATCTGTACTAAAATGAGAACTACATCTATGTCTGTTTCCCTTTACTAATTAAGAAAGATCTGTAATTTATTTTTTGTTCTGTCATCTTATTTACACAAGATTAAAAATTTGTTGTAAATTCCAGAGGATCTGAACTTAACATTTCAGCTAGGTTTTCCTTATTGTCGATGAATAAGTATGTAAACATGTTTATATTTCTTAGAGTACAAGTGAGTCAGTAAAAACTACAGTGAAACCCCGATATAACGTAACCCTTATTTAAGGATTTCTCGCATATAACGTCATTTTTTATTAGTCCCAATTAATTTCATGTACTTCTAATGTCAAAAATTCCCAGATTTAACGTTATCATTTTGAAATATTTCCCGCATTTAACGTTTTTTCAGCGCGAAAAACTCTATGAAAATTTCCCAAAATAATCGAAAATTCTGATGCAAAAAAAAAAAAAAAAAAGCATGCAAAATCAATGTGTAAAATTCAGAATCTCCCCTCTCTTTGTTTTTTATTACCAACTGCAGGTGGTGCAGGATTCAGCCCCCTACCCTCCATGTAAATAAAGAAGTAAAAGTTTTGTTATCTAAATTAGTCTTTATTTTATGTTCACTGTTTTGTTTTGTCGTACCCCGATTTAACGTTTTTCCGCAAATAGCGTCATTTTTTAGGGTCCCTTGAATAACGTTAAATCAGGGTTTCACTGCATTTGTATTGATATTGCACAGCATTCGATATACCGGGTGTCCTTAAATGGACCGACTGATTTTAAAATTCAATAACTTTCAAACGGTGACAGATATTAAAAATATTCTTGCAGGAGAGTAATGTATGGTGTTAGGAGTTTTTTTTTACTGTGATTCCTTATTTCAGTTCAAATTGCGAGCACTATACATCCAATCGAGGCAGAAACAGCAATCACCCAGCATTGATGAGAAGGAAGGAAATTAAATACATGGAGTGGGTCTCATTCACCAATAAAACCTTATTCAGAATCGGGCCCTAAGAACAAGATTGTATTAGCGAATGAGACCCACTCGATGTATTTAACTGCCTTCCTTTGCATCAATGCTGAGTGATTTTAATTTTTGCCTCGATTGCACGCCTATTGCTCGCAGCGCCATCTATTGCTGGCAATTCGAACTAAAAGCAGGAATCACAGTAAAAATACTCCTGATATACATTACTCTCTTGCAAGAATTTTTTTTAAAATATCTGTCACCGTTTAGAAGTTATTGAATTTTAAAATCAGTCAGTCCATTTTAAAACATCTGGTATATCTGTTTCCTTTTATTAATTAACATACATCTACCCTTTCCCCTCATCTTATTTACATCAGATTAACCCTATTGTTAACCCATGAGGCTCATGCATTAATCAGGCCCCCAACTTAACGTTTCAAGCCAGTTTTCCTTATTGTCCATGAATAGTATATGAATATTTTTATCAATTATTTCAAATTTTAAGTGAAAAAAACCATGATTTCTACCCACCGTCCTATGTCTGGCATTTACACTAGTAAAATTAAAAAATATGAAAAGATACCATGTCATCGTTGTCGTGCAAGCACCCATCTCCCCCCCCCCACACACACAGACAAGGAATATTGCTTGACTTATCTTCTTATTTTTTTCCCCATTGATGTAAACTAAACTCTATCTCAGGGTCCTTCACCAACAACAATGAAATGTAATGTAAACCTCTAAATTCCGAGAACGACGGACATTATATCAAACGTTTCATTCAAACCCTTAAGTTTAGAGTTTTACTCTCTTTAAATAGCATATAGTGCAGAAGATTTTAAATCCCATATTTTTTAATGCATTTTTATATGTATACAAAATACAGTAGACTCTCGATTTAACAACCTTCACGGGACCATGACAAATCGGACGTTAAATTGAATGGTGGTTAAATCAAAAGTTGGTAATATGGGTTGTTTTTAATGAGTTCAAAAATACCTAAATTACAATGTAATAAAAACTATTGATTTATACAATTTTACAAAATATATATTTGTTGTAATTTGTCTTAACCTTTAGAATTAAAAATTGCATAAAAATTATGGCATAATTTTATAGGCAAGAATTAATTTAAACATTTTTCAAAATTAAACAAGAACGAAAAATCATGCGTCAAGCATAGATTATGTAGCACTTTCCAACGCATCTAAAATAATTTTACAAATCATTACCGTTTAATAAGCTGAAAGATGACATCGATAAGTAAACAATTTGGAAAACGCATAACATATTTAAAAACGTAATTTCAGGAATTTTCAATATATACAATATTCGGAAAAATATCCGAATACTTTTATGTAGCCCTGTATATGATCTATAGATTTGTATATATACATAGGATGCTAAATTTTAGTTTAGTTAGGAAACGCGTAGCACAGTTTAAATTCTCCTTCTGGAGTTTCTGTCAATAACGGAAATGTGTTCGCGAACTTTTGTGCTGTCCTGTATAGGATCTACAGAATTTATACACACCACGTAATAGACAAAAAGCTAGTTAAGATTAAAATCGCGTTCAGTAACTTAAAACGCACTTCCAGGAATTATTGTTAACAGACAGTAGAGAATTCTTTTGTGTGTCCCTGTAAATGAACGATGACTGCTATACACACACTATTCTGTAGTAAGCCTCTTGTAATGCACCTTAGTAATATATATAAACTTCAATGCGTTTAAAATAGTGAAACATTATTTAAATAAGCCGCAGACGATTTTTCTCCATAGACGTAATGTAACGGAATTATTTTGACTGTCCCTGTAAAGTAACTCTAAGTGCTATACACCTACTATTCCATATTAAGCCTCTTCTAATGCATCTTAGTGATCTATATAAATTCCAATGCGTTTACAATAGTGAAACATTTTTAAAATAAACCGCAAATGATTTTTCCCCATAGACCGCAATGTAACGGAATTCTTTTGAGTGTCCCTGTAAGAAAACTATAAGTGCTACACACTTCAGTTGAAATAGGGAACGTGCCATAGATAACGACAATAACATATAAAAATTGCAGAGCAATCCGAGCATATTTACGGGAGTTAGAGCACGGACAGACGGCCAGACAAACCGAAGTCATAAGCACTTTTCTACTAGGTTGGAAAGTGCTAAAAATTACTTACACTAGTTAATTAACATTTTTAGGTAGCTTTCAATACAAAAAGCTACCTATTGCTAGAGACGGATCTAGACTAAATTCTAGCCGGGGCAAGCTTGTAGATTTGCGCCCCCTCCCCCCCCCCCCCCCCGTGCTCCCAAGAATATCAGAATAAAATCTGCGTAAATAATTGCTTAAGGAAGTAATATTAATACTCAATACTCAAAATCTGTATTTTTACTATGCATTTTTTCTATATAAATAGTACAATATTCGACAATACAAAAATTACAGAAAATATACCTGTTTTAACATCTACAATACTTATTAAAGATTTACTTTGCGAGCTTTCTTTGATGCAAAAGTTTTTATTATGTCGTCATAAGGTAATCTGCAAGCTATTTCATTTTCTAAATTTATTACACACAAATTTGATGATCGTTGTTCTTTTGCTAAATTTCTTAGATATTTTTTAACCAATTTTAATTTACTGAAACATCTTTCATTAGAAGCGACGGATATATTTTTAGAAATGTACTTAGATTTGGATAAGCATCCTGAAGTCCATATAAATTTATCCTTCTTAGCCAGTGGCGCAGCCAAGGGGGGGGGGCGTTTGGGGGTTAACCCCCCCCCCCCCAGAACTAAAAAAATTACTATAAATACCGCTTATATGAATCAAAATTCCGCCTTGGAGGAATCCGCCGCTTTGTTAAATCAAATTCTATCCAACAATGTGATTCAGTTAAACGGCGAGAATTCTACTTAAAACTGTGAAAGCGCATATTATACATACATCGGTTAAGTCAAAACTGGTCATTTGGACTGCGTCACTTTGTCATAGTAAAAGTGTTTGACAGACGCTTTGAGTTATAAAAGCATTTTTAAAAGACGCTTTCTTGTTTGTTTGTTTGTTTTTTTTCCCTCGTAAGAGTCTGTCGTTTCATAGTTTCTTTTTTTTTTTTTAAATAACCCCTGTTGTCTGAATTCTATAAATTTTTCCTCAGTTATAAATATAATGGTTTTACAGACCATGGAAAAATTTTGATATCGAACTGTAAAAGAAATGTTTTCTTCTCGCTTCTTTTTAGGTGCGTTCGTAGTTATACAAATAACGTAGCACCTATAGTCGTCACCTTGTCCGTGCGTCTGCCCGTCTGTACGTCTGCCCGCATATAACAGCGCAAAAATTACCCAACCGAATGTTTTGAAATTTAATATATATAGAATCGTTGCAGAATTTTGACCAGTCATTTCAAATTTTATGAAAATCGAATCAAAGCTTAAAAATATATTAATGAAAGTTTTCTTTATTCTGTTAAATCCTATCATACGTAATCTATATAATAAAAGAAGTGCAAGTCATGTGACTAAGGAAAACAAATATGGGCTGACCACATCTTTTTTCATATGCCAAGTGGCCATTTTTATTCAAAATTATTTTTTAGAATAAAATTGTATAAAAGTTACATTTTTAGAAAGATCGTTCAAAAAAAAAAAAAAAAAAAAAAAGTTTTCTTGAGAGATGAGTTACTTTAAAAAATGTATAGATTCTGAGATAACTTCAGTGGAAATTAGGTTAACAGACGAATATCTCAATCCATTAGAGTAAATAAACGCAGGAGATTCGTTCATTATGAGTCATAAAAATATTAAACCATGAAGGTAATCATTCACAAAGCAAGATCTCCATGGTGAAAAAAAAAATCGCATTTGTAAACGTGGCATACATAATAAGGAAAAAAAAGGCATGCTCATTTAGCTCCTAGCATTTCATTGAAATGTTGAGGATGAATTTTTTTTATTGCGAAACTAGTTATAAAATGAATGCACCTAATTTGTCTCATTTAGCGTACAATTTCCCACTTTTTTTTTTTTCTTTTTTGCAACGGGTCCTTTAAAATAACAACAACAACAACAAAAAGTTATTGTCCGAACTCTGAAATTTTATTCGATTCTAAATATAGCTGTATCCAACCCCTCTTTAAAATTCCGTGAAATACTAACTAATCCTTGACTAAAGTCGAAGAGAACAGAGTCACATCAAAAAAGTCTAAATCATAGACTTAGTCACATTTAATAGTGAAAACATGAGCCGAAGCCGAGCTAACCCACGCCGAAACAGCACCTTAACTTTCTTTTAGCATTTTTATCGAAAATTTCTCAGATTTTTTTAAATACTTTTATTCAACAGAGCGTTTCAAAATTTTTGTAGGCGCTGTAAATTTGATCTTCCGAGATGCTTTTAAAAGATTGCGTCGAAATACAGACGTTTAGTTACTTTTAGCATCGAAAAAAGATCGTCTTCGAAAGGCGCGATATAACATGCGGTTCTAAATAAATCGTAATTTATATTGTTTTCAGTTGTTTTACACCTTTAAATTTCCCATTTATAATAAACTCTTTATGCCGAAAATTTGCATCTTAAAAGTAATCTCTATACTAAATTTCAAGTTTCTAACACTAACAGTTTCAACTTAATCATAATTTAGAACGCTTTTAGAAAGTTTTTCGCTCATTTCATTCTTTTAAATTTTGAATTTTAAAAAAATATTCTAAGGAAGCATTTACTACATAAAAGTAATCATCATGCCAAATTCCAAGTTTCCACACCAATTTGTATCACATAAATCACAATTTTAGAATGCTTCTTACTCTTGCATTCTTTTAAATTTCGAATTGAAAAAATAAATTCTGGGCGAGCATTTGCGTCTCTTAAGTACCATCATATAAAATTTCAAGAGTCTAGCCCTATAAGTTCTAAATATATTATGATTTAGAACATTTTTAGAACGTTTTTTGCTCATTTCACTTTTTAAAATTTTGAATTTTTTAAAAACCGTTTTGAACGAGTGTTTACATCTTAAAAGTAACCACTATGTCAAACACCAAGCATTTATACCAACTGTATCATACACAAATCGCAATTTTAGAACTTTTTTGTTCTTGCAACCTTTTACATTTCTAAATTTTAGAAAACTGTTCCGGATGATCATTTATATTTCTAGAGTAACAGCTGTGCCAAATTTCACATATCTAGCACATATAATTCCTAATTAATTGTTTTTAGATCATTTTCAGACAGTTTTCCGCCCATTTCATCCTTTTAAATTTAGAATTTCTTTAGAAATCGTTCTTAGAGAGCATTTACATCGCGAAAGTTACCACCATGCCAAATTCCAAGCTTCTATACCAACTGTATCGCACAAATCGCAATTTTAAAACATGTTTTTGCTCCTGCTAACTGTTCTGGGCTAGCATTTAAGTCTCTAAAGTAACAACTATGCCAAATTTCATGTTTCCAGCCTATGATATAGAATCATATATATTTTATGTTTTATTCTAAAATTTAATTTTTCTATCTTAAAGTTTCTCTATGTGAATTAATGTCTGCATTCAAAATTTTTTTATTCTTTAATCTCGAAAGTAATCATTTCTTCCTAGGTAAAAATTTTCCCAGATTTTTCATTGTAACAGTAAAAGTACGTTACTTCTCTGTGGTTTCAATTCGTTATTTTAATCTACTGCAGATGACTTTAACATATGCTGTTTTGTCTTTCTTCGTACCTTGTGTTAAATGCAGGCGCCGTTTTCATAAATTGATTCCTGCATGAGATATGCAATATCAACATTTTTGTGTTCGCTGCTAACACATGTCTGGCTTTCTCAAAAAAAAAAAAAAAAAAAAAAAAAACCCTCGAGTGCCTGGTGAGAAAATGTAGTGTTTGGCATGTTTTCATTTATGTGTTGGTGAAAATGTATCTAAAAAAATAGATCAGATCTTCTCTAACTGTTGAACAAGAAGGTCGATTATTTAGAGGCGTAAAGAGGACCACCCTCGCCCTTTCCAGATGTGTCGAGCCCCACGAAGGGCACTCCTCCCGGGCCTATATCCCAAGTGTAGATAATTGGCCGTCAATAATCAACCCAACCCAATCCAGATGTGTCGATGTGTCTGGAAATAAAGAAAAAGTTTTCACGTGATTATGCGTCTTTGATTGTACTGGTTTTTTGTTTGCTGTGGACTGTTTCCTATCAGGAAGGGAACCTAGGGTTATTTCGATGAACGTAAATGCACCAAAAATTACGATCACTTTCATCTCCGATTTTGACAGCGAAATTCTCCATACAGCCCTAACTGCACAAATAAATGGTAATTTAGAACGTTTACTGCTCCTTTCCCCTTTTTAAATTTCGAACTTTTTAGAAACCATTTTTAGTGAGCATTTACATCTTTTTAAAGTAACCGCTAGATTAAATTTCAAATTGCTAGAATCAACAATATCGTAGAAACCGCAATTTTAGAATGTTTTTTGTTCTTACACCCCTTTGGAAATTGTTGTACCGAAAAAATTGTTTGGAAATTGTTGTATAAAATATAGCCAATGTTAGAGAGGAGATGGTTACCAGAATTTTGACACCATTATTAAGGTTCCATACTTAAAAAGTAAAAACTGAACTATTATAAGATCACTCATGTGTCTTATTTTTCTGGTGCTCAGCGGGGAGTTGAGGGTTATCGACGCAGAATCATCTAAGGATTGTTGGTAATGATTTTCAATGTGTCTGTAATTATCTGAGATATTAATTAAAAACCCATCTAGAAAACAACGGCATGGATCAAAACAGTGTTGCTACTTTGTGACCTCCTTTTGAAGCGCGCTTGGCACAATGCTAAGATTAAGTTTGTATAAGATATTTGCTTTAGGTAAGACGAATCATAGTGAGAGTCAACATTTTTCATTTCCAACTGAATTCAATTATTGAAGGCAAATATTGAAAAATTATTCGTAGAATAATTCCAAGACATTAAGAGTCAGTAATTTTGAGACAACAATAGCTTATAATTCAATATATAATTCATTTATAATGAAAAACTGTTCGATAACAAATCACTTGAATTATCATGCCTGCATATGTTTTCATTTTTGAAAATGAATCGGAAAGTTTCGCGTTGTTCATAATACTTTGTTTTAATGCTTTAAAATTGTCTACTATTACGTCAAATATGATTGAAAAGTAAATTTTCGTGTGAAACTCAGCGACTGTACTGTATATAAAATTAGTTGATGTACTGTATTCTTCCATCTTAAAGTTTGCCCCTCATCATTTTTAAACACTTTATAAATCTAACCTGGCTTTGTGTTATTTCATTGGTGCATTTTATAGTTTGTAACTCTAATATTGTAAACGCTGTTTAAATGAATAATAACCAACTTAATTGCGGAGAAAAGCATTATGATTTCATTCATTTAAAAGACTGATTCCATTAACCAGTGATTCAAATAACCGGCAATCACCTTTATCAGAAACTCAAAACCCCCCTAGAACCAAACTCTGGCTGCGCCACTGTTCTTAGCAGTTCAATAGCCGAACTTGACTTCATCTTTTGGTCTAACTCCAGTGCATGATATTTGAAGCTTTCGACTTCCAGAAGAAGTTCCTCTTTATCTATATCGTTTTTATATATATTTGCCAACTGCTCAGCTTGCACTTGTAATTCTTCTTTTGACATTTTTAGGAAATGCCTTCCACGAAGAAAACTAAACATGCCATTGAGATTTCGAATAGCTTCAAATCTGTTTCTTAATTCAGTTAGGATTCTGTCCACCACTTCAACGATCTTTAGTTTGAATTTCTCCTCATCACAAATAGCACTACTTTCATCTTCACAAAGCTCATAAAAAAAACCTCTTCTTTTTTGTCTTCTTCGTTTCCCTAAATTTTGCCTCAATACCAATATCAGTAGCAATACCATTTGCATCCTGTATTGCATTAGGTGCAATACTTGCCCTTTCTGAATCTATCATTTTAATGAGACCATTTAAGTGTTTTACCGACCTGTCAATCGTCATGTCTTCCCTTTGAAAAAGTTTGTTCACTATATCGAGTTGAGTCAGCACTTTATGTCAGAAGCATGTCATCACTATGAATTCAAATTTGGTAATATTAAAGAGAAGTGAAGAAGCTTCTGTTTTTATTTCAGGAGTTGCTAATGGGTCAGTTTGTAATTTCTTTAGAACATTTATGATCTTTACAATATGCTTATAAATTGCTCTTACAGTTTCACGTTTTGATGACCACCGAGTAGTACTTTGTAATTTTAGTGAAAGAGGAACATGTTTTCTTAGAAAATTCCCATTTACTAGTTGAGACACTAAAATATTTGTAAAGGCAATTTAAGATACCCAGAAAAGTCTCAGCTTCTGGTAACATTTTGGCAGCATTTACACCAACAAGATTGGGGGTATGAGCAGAAAAACGAACAAAAAATGCTAAATCATTTGCTTGCAATATTCGGGTTTGGTCTCCTTTATATTTTCCGAACATATTGGTGCCATTGTTGTAGGATTGGCCCCTGCAGTTATTTATATCTAGACCATCATTTTCTAATTTCTGTAAAATGAGTTTAGTAAAGACTTTTCCAGGTTTCTGGCTAACATTGAAGGAGTCAATAAAACTTTCGATTATTTCAGGACCATTGTCAGGTTTCTGACTTCAGCAAGACTCATATTGTATATTTCTAATTAATTTAAGTAATTATTTTTATTCATTATTATATTGTTGTATTCCAATATACATTTTTCTTTTGCTGTTAAACTGCCGTGTGTGATTGACAGTGGAATTTTTCCCTGATCCTATTACCTATTTGGGGGTGGTGGAAAGTGTTCACCACCTTACTGTGTTATAGACTTGGATAAATATTTATATGTATATTTTGAGTGTTTTTTTTAATTTTATAATTATTATAAGTAAGTGTTTCTTTTTGCATTTAAGTATAATTAGTAATTACTGTGTTTTTTATATTTTTATGCTACACTGTAATTACCTAAGTATTATGGCGGTACAATGTTTGATGTAAATTTAAGTAGCAGAATAACTGACATATTTATGAATGCTGTCTGACGCCAGGCCCGGACTGGCTCCTTTGGGGGCCCTCCGCTAGAGACTGAAAAGGGGCCCCTTACCGGAAAATTTAAGAGGACATAGCATATTAGAATACTTGCTTTTTGAAAATTAGGTTTACATGCCTAAAAACCACATTTCGTTACTTAGTCACTTGGAAAATAGTTGGGTTAAAAAGTAAGCTTTCTCTGATGTAGTTTGTTTACTTTCACAATAAATATTTCTATTATTTTTATATACCGTACCTAAACTAGTTCCATGCTAGAAAAAAGTAAGTATACTAATTAATTACGAGTTGTTTAATACTCAAAAATGAGAGTGAGATATGCTTTTAGTTTTAAGCAACCAAATAACAAAAGTTGACGATCTAATAATCTAAATCCTTCTGTAATACCTGAGTAAATATTAAAAAGGGAAACAGCGGTAATAAAAAGACAAGCATATTGAAAAAAAAAAACAATGTCCTCTTTAATTTTAATTTAATTGTTACAAATTGTAAAATGGATTTTATAACAAAAATAAAAATGGCTCTACAATACCTTGGTACAGATACAGCGAACTAAGAAAGTTCATGTGATTGTGAACGGCTGTATACTAACCAAACGCCTTTTTGGCTAGTTCATCTATAATAGCATCTTTATCCAAGTTATAAAAAAATCTTTCTACATTCATGAAAAGAAGATTAGAAATAAGGTATTGGCTTAAAGTAGATCTAAGTCAATTCTTAACTATTTTAAGTTTAGAAAACACAGGTGTACAAACAGGTGTACAGCCTGTAAGTACAGGTGTACAGTGTTGTAAGCTACATACAGGTTGGTAAACATTCCAGATTCTAAGAGTTCAAAAATAACAGAAAAAGCGCATGATAAACACAGAAAACATTGTTTCTTGCCAGTGCAGTAACCATAAAGATTTTTGTGTTTTCTCAAATTCAGATTCTACATCGTCATACTCACAGATTTCTTCAGCTCCATTCAGATTGTCTTGTTTTCTTTTAATGATAGTTTTTTTAGCAGTTGTGAAGCTTTCAGACTGATCTGCAAACTCATTAACTCTACCTATAACTGACTTCATTCAACTTTACAAAGATTAGAAATGCTACAAAGGACTTCCGCATGAAAACTATCAAGCATTACGATTTTATTAAATTTCTTTGGGTCTAACCAGGAACAATCTACTGAAATTTTTATGTTTGGACTAAATCTTTTTCCGATACTTGCCCTGGCACAATCTAAAACACTAAAAAAGACCAATTTATAGTTTTGAGCAGTTGAGATTCCAGGAGCCTCGTCTATTGATTTTTCACCAGGCATTACCTTTTTCTTTGAAGTTCTTTTTTCCTTAATTCTACTTCAGCATCAATACTGTTATCTTCTAAGTTACTATTAACTATGCTTGTATAATATTTTGTTTTGGAATACAGAGCGTGGAAGTGTTTACCACTCCTTTTACCGTTATTTGTTGAAGGAGCTTCTCTACCAAGTTCCAGACTGTAGAAAATAGTCAATGGTTTTACTTTGTAAATATTTTAAAATAGGAGATATAACAAGAAATATATCTAACAAAACAATAGACATAAATAGATTACAAATTTATTTTTACTACAAAGTTTCTAGTATGTTAAAATATAAAATTTTATTTGCATTGATATAATTAATATATGTAGTACACGGCATTATATATTCCTTATATTCCAATTACGTTTTATAAGAAATATTCATTTTATTTGCAAAGTCTTCAGAATTCATAACACGCATAACAAAGTATAATTTCAAAAGAAAATGTCTTTATTTATATTAATTACCGACAGATGGCGCAAAAATAATATTTAGAAACGAAGCACAATTTGTGTATGGAATCTCAAAACTTCGTTCTCAGTCACGTGATTTGGACTTTTATTATAATGATTTTAGGGGCAAAAACAAAACATATAGTCCAACATTAAGGGCTCAAAAAGGACAAATTAAAGAAAGTTTTGGTGAAGTTTTGATATTTGGTACCTTTATGTTTTTTAGGTCGCTGAACACAAATAAGAGATTTTCCAAAAAAAAAGTACTTCCCAGATTTTTTTTTTTTTTTACAAAAAGCATATAAAAACGGACTTGTCTCTGTTTTTTTTTTTTTTTTTTTTTTTTTTAAGTAACTCTAAAGATGTGCATTTTACGTGAAAGACAAAAGTATATGAATTAAAGAGAATAAAATTTTCTACATTTTATGTATTAAAAGTTTTTTCCCTGATCAATAGTTTATCCGTGAAAGTGCCACAAAAATGGTGGTTAAAAGCAAAAAAGTATTTATTAAAAGAAATAAACGAGAATTACGGACTTGTATATCGATGTAACATGAAAACTAACCATTTTACGCAAACGTTGACCATTAATGATACTAAGGACTATGTGATTGACTACATTTTACAATGAAGTTGCCTGATAACAAATACGACGACTCATTATGAATCATTAATTAATTATAAATAATTATGTACATTAGTGAGTGCATTTACATAAAATAAAAAAGCAAAAATCTTATTTCCGCATTCTTTTATTTGAAGATCCCTGCTGTTCATCGACATCTACAACATAAAAAATAGATGTATGATTAGTGGGTTTTTTTATTACTACCAATATTATAGAATAAATGTTTTCTTAATGGTAAATATTTCATACTTTGTGACATGGCTTGTTCCTCTTCCATTGGGTCCACGGATTCAGTAAGTGGGCAATGCAGCTACAGCTCAGTTTCAAGGTAAGCTCGTCTTCCTCGTCTTCACGCACCACTGCGATGCTGTTCAAGTTACCCTCGCAGTTGAGGCACATGTTAGTACAACAAAGCCCTGCCTTCTTGCACCAAAAATTTCGGTTGCAGTTCTCTGTGTACTTGCAGGATACAAGCATCAACAAAGCAAGGAGAGCAGAGGGTGGTAGGGTAGACCGGGGCACATTTACGCGGATTTTTTTCAATGAATTTTCTAATTTTTATGTCTTAACTTAGGAAATTTTAGACATTGTGGTTTTATAAAGCAGTTAATAAAGTCAAAATTTGTGTATTCAATTGTTACCCTATTTGTGTTTTTAACCGTAAAAAAAAAATTCTTTTAGGTCCAAGTCATCTTCGTAAACCTGCCCCGGAAACGGGGCACGTTTACGGATATTCTAAGTGATACCAAAGAGTAAGTGAAATAAATATTTAATCAAATTGAGATGCTTTATTTATAACTTAAAACACTGTTTAAAAACAAAAAAAATTAAGGAGAATTAATTAAAGAACGTTTTATAGGCTAAACTGAAAACATAGGGTTCATTGCTAGTTAATAATAGAAACTATTTAGTCATGTTCATCTACAGTCTGTTACAGTTTTTACAAACAAAAAATAGAGTATTTCCTTTTGCACACTTGTCATGGGACCACCTTTTGCATCTAAGACATTGAACCCAGTCTTGTCCTTTTTTGGATTGGTAATCACAGTAAGAACGTGCGTAAAGGTACCCCGATGTCAATGCGTAAATGCGTCGCCATGTTTGGATTTATTTTTAACGTGCAACGAAAATTAATAACATTTCTGTTCATACAAATACAGTTCTAAAAAAAGGATAAAATTCTGCTAATGTTCATATATTTGTTTATCCTTAACTAAGTATTATTAGTTCATAATAAGTTTCAATAAGTTCAACACAAAATTTACTCACCTTGACAGAAAACATATTATCCTTTCCGCATGCTAGACCAAAGCTCGACTGACGCTCAAAATCTTGTGAGAATTCCCTCTAGGGAGCAGCATCAATCTGTCATGACTGGTGGCGCGCCAGTTATAACTCGTTTCGGAAAAAGTGCACTGCGTAAACGTGCCCCTGTCTACCCTACAGTAAATACAGGCTGAAGGCCAGCATTTGTTTTCTTCCGTCCCCACTCATCAGCTTTTTTTTCAATCCCCAGCCATTGCTGGACTTGGTGATATACTCTTAAAGAGTGCTGTTGCGCTGCACCTGCAGATGGTGGAAAAACAGCAATATTAGAACCATGAACCTCTATACAGGACTTCTAACGCCGTGTGATAACATCGTGCCGAGACTTCGGCACGAAATGGCAGCTGCACAGCTACGCGCACCGTTCTGCGCAGCTGGCCAGAAACCGTGCTGCACTAGCGCCACCATGAACCATGGCTGTCACTGTCAGTGTCAAACGGTGAAGCAGACGAATTTAGTGACGTAGGCAGAAAGCATCTTCACATGCGCCACCTATTTGAGGCTTTTTTCGAGGAACGATTTCCTTCTTGGAAAGTCTATTTCGTTAGAAGTCCAGGTATATAGGTTCATGATTAGAACTGTATCTAAAGGCTGACTTCTTGTACGAAATATACTTTAGGTAGTTCAGAGAAGGCACATTCGCCCCACTATAGCCGTACAGTGAGACAAAGAAACGTTCCACAGCAGCTGCAACCATCGCCTGAGTAGCGATCAGGTATTTGAACACTTTAACAACGTCTGCAACATTTGCGTCGACGTCTGCAACCAACGTCTGCATTTTGAGGAACTTCATTTTCCCTTGCATAAACGGTGCTGACTTTGTATCGCATCCGCTCATAGCGTGTAGGAAGAGGATGTTTTCCGCAACCGTTGAACTCACAGCATTTGATGGAGAAAATGTCAATGGTGTCCTTCCCAGGTTTTAAAAAGAAAACGTTTTCAGCTCTGTAGAGACCTATCAAAATGACCAAGAGCTTTACATCCTCCCCAACTATATTCACCATCTCATTTTATGGAGCCAGGGACAAAGCAGTGTTAAAAATAAAGGTGTCTGCGTATTCTTTTGCTTGCTTGCATGTAATATCTGGTGATGAAAACCTGTCAATCATCATAGATATTAACCGACCCTTGTTTTTTGGGTTAGCAAGAAACTTTTCCTCGGACGTGGTAGGTATCGTTGTGTCGTCAAACAATACGTCAGTCAAAGCATGCTTCCTTAACTCCTTAAGCACCATATTCAATTTAGTGATAGTATGCTGAATACCAGCTATGTTAACTTTCGTCAAAAATACAAAAAAATTCAAAAATACAAAATTCATACTGGACATTCTAAAAGAATAATTTTAATTTATGTAATCACGAAAAGTCTGTCATTATATAAAATACAAATTACTACTATAACTTTCTGGTATGAATTCAAAATTTTGAATTAAAAAAAGGTCAAACGGGCAACCTGGACACATACGTCCTGAAATTACAGATAGAGGTTTTCATGACATACGCAGGTACGTCGTGGTGCTTAAGGGGTTAATCGTTTCATTCGCCCATCAGTTTTTTTACCACTTTGTACGTCATCAGGGTAGCCATCAAAGACAACTACTGCCTGTGGTTGATATTTTGACAAATGCACGTACTCAACATATTCATCGGATATTAAAGAAAAAGAATGATTTTTAGACCAAACAGCCCTATGCAATTAAAAATAACCATCAATGACGAATTGAACCCTGCCGCTGAACCACTTGGTTGTTAGGGGTTTGAATGCCTTGTAGAGAGTAGATTTGGTTCCTTTTTTTAAGTCATTGTCGAATAGGGACACGGAATAAGGTCCTGGATCGTACGTCAAAAACTCCTCAATATCTTCATCCGAGTGCTTTGTAACTGAAATTCGTTGGAACAAAGATGTGGGGTTAATAGAAACCAATTCGTCGTCTACTCGTATCACAGTATCACACTGTTCATTACAACAAAAGGTTTTACTCTGTCGCTCCGTTTAAATTTGACAGTTCCAAAGTCACCAACAACAACATTGTTCACGTCTTTAATGCCTGATTCCCTAGACTTATGGAAGTTGATCCGTTTAGGCAAAAAATAAAACTTTTAGGAACTGAAGTCCGTGTCAGCTTTTATTAGCGAAAGTGTGTTTTAATTATTTTATTTTTGTGTTATTTAAAAGGTAAATTAAAAAGTGCCATATTTTTGTAAAAGAAAATGGAGATTTTGATCCGATCCCAGGTATGCTCATTTTTATTTATATTTTAATTATGAAGAAAACAATGAACCTCAGATGCAAAAAATATAATCAATCATAATTTTTAGTATCATTAATGGTCAACATTTGCGTTATAACGCCCTTTCAAAGATAATCCGCGAAGTGATGACTTGGTAGCGAAAGGATTAAACTTCGAAAATATTTCTTACATCCGAAAGATCACTTTATTGAATAAACAAAGATTTTCTTGGTAGATGAAAAATAAGAATAATATTAAAAATAAGAATACATTTTATGAGTTCGTCGATATGACGATCTTTCGTTTTAAACTATCGTTCATTGGATTTCAGTGCCTGTTCAGTCCACTATAATTGAGAGTTAGATTTGTTTTATATTAAGAGTTTTAGCACTCTTCTCGATTCGTGAAAAGTTCAGAATTCTCTCTCACTCTAGTAGGATTTTTATCCAGATCATGTGTTGCATCTCAAAAGGTTTCTCGTTCCCTGTCCGCACAAAGCTTGTTGCGGGCGGACTTTCTAGCATTCCCCCGGGTACTCGGCGTACCTTGTATTCTCGAACAGAGGTCTAGCACCTCTCCGCGTTCCTCTCTCAGTCACCTGAGTACTTGGCGTAACCTGCATTCTCGAACAGAGGCTTGGCACCTATCAGCGTTTATCTCAATCTGAACTCTTAATTAAAATCCTTTCGCTCATAGTTTTCGCAATGAGAGGGGCGTTTGTCCGAGGAGGGGCTTATCGGGACCACTTGTACCATAGGACCATGACATCACCTGCAAACCAATGCTGTATTGGTTTCTTTCTAAAAGGTGAAAATAAATAGTTGCACTTTGTGGTTTCTCATGGAGATCTTTTTCTCACCAAGACAGGCCACTAGCAAAGTAAGTCCTGTCATCCTTGTTGGACAATTCTATCAATTATCATTCTAAAGTTTTCCTCTGTTCACAAAAGAAGTTCAGGATTGCCACTATTTCAAAGCAACGCCGATGTGAGAAAATATGCTGGAAATGTTCTTTTAGAAGTTTTCACACGAGAACTCTCAGCTGCTAAACACTGTTTCTCACGCAACTTCACGTAAAAGTAAAAATGGATTCTTTATAGTGTAAAATGGTTAGTTTCTATGTTACATTGATGTACAGTGCCGTATTTCCCGTTGTTTCAGTTTTTTGCTTTTAACACCCATTTCTGTGGCATTCTCATGGCTAAACAATTGATCAGAGAAAAGAATTTCAATTTATAAAATGTATCAAATTTTATCCTCTTTGGTAAAATGCATAGTTTTAGAGTTATTTTGATAAAACACAGAAAAGTTCGTTTTTTTTTTTTTATATTTTTGTAACAAAAAAAAAAAGTATTTCCCGGAAAAAAGTGAGTTGGAAAACCTCAGATTCATGTTCAGCGACCCCAAAAAATATAAAAGTACCAAATATCAAAACTCCACCAAAACTTTCTTTTATTTTCTAACAAATAACTGGACTAATAATAGGCAAGAAACACAAACACGGAATTGGCTAACTCAAAATACTGCTTATGTGGAAAGTATTTATGAGCTAATAAACTAATTCAATTTACCTTACCTGTATTTAATGTATCACTATTGTCCCTCAAAGGCTGACTTTGCGACTGAGAAGTGACACTAGTTAACCAAGTATTTTAACTCTTCGAACTTTTTTCAACGTCTAAAGATTTTCTCTTCTTTTTTTTCCCTTTTCATAGCGCCACTATGGTACACACGTTTCATGTTGACATAACTGTGACACTGCTCTAACTACAACCATCATGGCCCGCTTACGACTTAGAAGTAGGGGAAGCCTGACGTCACACAGGGGAGCCCCCTTTTACTCTGCCAATTATGCTTCAACAATTTGAGTTTTATCATCAAAATTTCGAGTAAATAACACTTTTAATATTAAACTAAAACTACCAATATACATATAAACAAATTTTATTATATACATAACAAATTAATTTTGTAAATGAATTTACAAACATGGAACAGGTGTGAATATTTGAACTTCAAAATATATTTTATGCTTTACAAATTGCAGGATTTGTCAGTGTTGAGAACAGTGCAGGGACAACAAATATTTGACGTCAATTTATGCTTAGCTGCAACACAATTTTGCTTCTATTTTATAAACAGAAATTTGGTATCACCTGTATGCTAATGACTTTCCCCTTTATTCAAATAACCTATTCTCCATATTTTATATCATTTCTCCACTCTTTATGAATATAAACAAAATTTAACTATACAGATTAAATTTTCTGTTATTTTTAGCACGTTCGAAATTAAAATGTAAAACATAAGAAAAATGAAAATAAGTTGCATTTAATCACTGATTTTATGCCATCATTATCAACAGAAAAAAATAGAGTATAAATGTGTCAGTAATAGTCTGAGGGAAAATTGAGTAGCTATAATTAAGGGGAAAAAATACATTTTTTACCCTGAATGGAATTTTCCCCTCTAAAAATTAGTTTTGAAAATAAATTTGGGGGCCCCTTTGTATTTGAGTGGGTAAGCTCGGACTTCACGCGCCTATTCGGTAAACAGGCCGTGACACCCTTACTACGAGACTGAGCAAATGAGCATCGCAATACGCCTATGAGCACTACACAGAGCTCGATTAGTTCTTCCGCTGGCCAAACGCCACTACGTAGGCTACCATAGACAAAAAACAACTGGGCACTGCTTAAAATTTATTGGAAATAAATTAGTGGGAAAAAAAGTGGGATCGTTAAATTAGTGGGAAATAGTGAAATTTGTCTAATGTAACTAATTATAAATTTGTACTCATATATCCATTTTTGGGGGCCCCCTTGGTCCGGGGGCCCTCGGCAATTGCCGACCAGCCGACCTGGCCAGTCCGGGCCTGTCTGACGCAAAAGGTGGGTTGGAGCGGGGCCTCCGAGATGTCGCTGTGTGTCCTTCACCGGGCCTGCTACAAGTATTAGTGACGTCACAGTAGTGATCCACTTTTTTCAATGTATCGCAGCAGAAAGATGTAATAAAAAGAGCATTTCCGCTCTTATAATTTGTGATTACATAAATAATATTAAATTTCATAATCGTGAAATAAAAGGGAATCAATACACTTGTTTTATTAAAGGAAATTAAAAGTTTTAAATTAAAAAAAATGCTAAGATTAATAAATCAGATTGAACCCATTGACTTACCTTTTCCTAAACACATTATTTTACAATAAATATACGTACAAAAAATATAATAAATCTACCAAAAACTTTACAAAATCAATCCCATTCCTCCCTTTTACAACTACATACCATAATTTAACCACCAAAACACAATAAATGTCAATTTAAATAGAGAAATGAGTACAAATTTATAATTAGTTACATTAGACAAATTTCACTATTTCCCACTAATTTAACGATCCCACTTTTTTTCCCACTAATTTATTTCCAATAAATTTTAAGCAGTGCCCAGTTGTTTTTTGTCTATGGTAGCCTACGCAGTGGCGTTTGGCCAGCGGAAGAACTAATCGAGCTCTGTGTAGTGCTCATAGGCGTATTGCGATGCTCATTTGCTCAGTCTCGTAGTAAGGGTGTCACGGCCTGTTTACCGAATAGGCGCGTGAAGTCCGAGCTTACCCACTCAAATACAAAGGGGCCCCCAAATTTATTTTCAAAACTAATTTTTAGAGGGGAAAATTCCATTCAGGGTAAAAAATGTATTTTTTCCCCTTAATTATAGCTACTCAATTTTCCCTCAGACTATTACTGACACATTTATACTCTATTTTTTTCTGTTGATAATGATGGCATAAAATCAGTGATTAAATGCAACTTATTTTCATTTTTCTTATGTTTTACATTTTAATTTCGAACGTGCTAAAAATAACAGAAAATTTAATCTGTATAGTTAAATTTTGTTTATATTCATAAAGAGTGGAGAAATGATATAAAATATGGAGAATAGGTTATTTGAATAAAGGGGAAAGTCATTAGCATACAGGTGATACCAAATTTCTGTTTATAAAATAGAAGCAAAATTGTGTTGCAGCTAAGCATAAATTGACGTCAAATATTTGTTGTCCCTGCACTGTTCTCAACACTGACAAATCCTGCAATTTGTAAAGCATAAAATATATTTTGAAGTTCAAATATTCACACCTGTTCCATGTTTGTAAATTCATTTACAAAATTAATTTGTTATGTATATAATAAAATTTGTTTATATGTATATTGGTAGTTTTAGTTTAATATTAAAAGTGTTATTTACTCGAAATTTTGATGATAAAACTCAAATTGTTGAAGCATAATTGGCAGAGTAAAAGGGGGCTCCCCTGTGTGACGTCAGGCTTCCCCTACTTCTAAGTCGTAAGCGGGCCATGATGGTTGTAGTTAGAGCAGTGTCACAGTTATGTCAACATGAAACGTGTGTACCATAGTGGCGCTATGAAAAGGGAAAAAAAAGAAGAGAAAATCTTTAGACGTTGAAAAAAGTTCGAAGAGTTAAAATACTTGGTTAACTAGTGTCACTTCTCAGTCGCAAAGTCAGCCTTTGAGGGACAATAGTGATACATTAAATACAGGTAAGGTAAATTGAATTAGTTTATTAGCTCATAAATACTTTCCACATAAGCAGTATTTTGAGTAGCCAATTCCGTGTTTGTGTTTCTTGCCTATTATTAGTCCAGTTATTTGTTAGAAAATAAAAGAAAGTTTTGGTGGAGTTTTGATATTTGGTACTTTTATATTTTTTGGGGTCGCTGAACATGAATCTGAGGTTTTCCAACTCACTTTTTTCCGGGAAATACTTTTTTTTTTGTTACAAAAATATAAAAAAAAAAAACGAACTTTTCTGTGTTTTATCAAAATAACTCTAAAACTATGCATTTTACCAAAGAGGATAAAATTTGATACATTTTATAAATTGAAATTCTTTTCTCTGATCAATTGTTTAGCCATGAGAATGCCACAGAAATGGGTGTTAAAAGCAAAAAACTGAAACAACGGGAAATACGGCACTGTACATCAATGTAACATAGAAACTAACCATTTTACACTATAAAGAATCCATTTTTACTTTTACGTGAAGTTGCGTGAGAAACAGTGTTTAGCAGCTGAGAGTTCTCGTGTGAAAACTTCTAAAAGAACATTTCCAGCATATTTTCTCACATCGGCGTTGCTTTGAAATAGTGGCAATCCTGAACTTCTTTTGTGAACAGAGGAAAACTTTAGAATGATAATTGATAGAATTGTCAACAAGGATGACAGGACTTACTTTGCTAGTGGCCTGTCTTGGTGAGAAAAAGATCTCCATGAGAAACCACAAAGTGCAACTATTTATTTTCACCTTTTAGAAAGAAACCAATACAGCATTGGTTTGCAGGTGATGTCATGGTCCTATGGTACAAGTGGTCCTGATAAGCCCCTCCTCGGACAAACGCCCCTCTCATTGCGAAAACTATGAGCGAAAGGATTTTAATTAAGAGTTCAGATTGAGATAAACGCTGATAGGTGCCAAGCCTCTGTTCGAGAATGCAGGTTACGCCAAGTACTCAGGTGACTGAGAGAGGAACGCGGAGAGGTGCTAGACCTCTGTTCGAGAATACAAGGTACGCCGAGTACCCGGGGGAATGCTAGAAAGTCCGCCCGCAACAAGCTTTGTGCGGACAGGGAACGAGAAACCTTTTGAGATGCAACACATGATCTGGATAAAAATCCTACTAGAGTGAGAGAGAATTCTGAACTTTTCACGAATCGAGAAGAGTGCTAAAACTCTTAATATAAAACAAATCTAACTCTCAATTATAGTGGACTGAACAGGCACTGAAATCCAATGAACGATAGTTTAAAACGAAAGATCGTCATATCGACGAACTCATAAAATGTATTCTTATTTTTAATATTATTCTTATTTTTCATCTACCAAGAAAATCTTTGTTTATTCAATAAAGTGATCTTTCGGATGTAAGAAATATTTTCGAAGTTTAATCCTTTCGCTACCAAGTCATCACTTCGCGGATTATCTTTGAAAGGGCGTTATAACGCAAATGTTGACCATTAATGATACTAAAAATTATGATTGATTATATTTTTTGCATCTGAGGTTCATTGTTTTCTTCATAATTAAAATATAAATAAAAATGAGCATACCTGGGATCGGATCAAAATCTCCATTTTCTTTTACAAAAATATGGCACTTTTTAATTTACCTTTTAAATAACACAAAAATAAAATAATTAAAACACACTTTCGCTAATAAAAGCTGACACGGACTTCAGTTCCTAAAAGTTTTATTTTTTGCCTAAACGGATCAACTTCCATAAGTCTAGGGAATCAGGCATTAAAGACGTGAACAATGTTGTTGTTGGTGACTTTGGAACTGTCAAATTTAAACGGAGCGACAGAGTAAAACCTTTTGTTGTAATGAACAGTGTGATACTGTGATACGAGTAGACGACGAATTGGTTTCTATTAACCCCACATCTTTGTTCCAACGAATTTCAGTTACAAAGCACTCGGATGAAGATATTGAGGAGTTTTTGACGTACGATCCAGGACCTTATTCCGTGTCCCTATTCGACAATGACTTAAAAAAAGGAACCAAATCTACTCTCTACAAGGCATTCAAACCCCTAACAACCAAGTGGTTCAGCGGCAGGGTTCAATTCGTCATTGATGGTTATTTTTAATTGCATAGGGCTGTTTGGTCTAAAAATCATTCTTTTTCTTTAATATCCGATGAATATGTTGAGTACGTGCATTTGTCAAAATATCAACCACAGGCAGTAGTTGTCTTTGATGGCTACCCTGATGACGTACAAAGTGGTAAAAAAACTGATGGGCGAATGAAACGATTAACCCCTTAAGCACCACGACGTACCTGCGTATGTCATGAAAACCTCTATCTGTAATTTCAGGACGTATGTGTCCAGGTTGCCCGTTTGACCTTTTTTTAATTCAAAATTTTGAATTCATACCAGAAAGTTATAGTAGTAATTTGTATTTTATATAATGACAGACTTTTCGTGATTACATAAATTAAAATTATTCTTTTAGAATGTCCAGTATGAATTTTGTATTTTTGAATTTTTTTGTATTTTTGACGAAAGTTAACATAGCTGGTATTCAGCATACTATCACTAAATTGAATATGGTGCTTAAGGAGTTAAGGAAGCATGCTTTGACTGACGTATTGTTTGACGACACAACGATACCTACCACGTCCGAGGAAAAGTTTCTTGCTAACCCAAAAAACAAGGGTCGGTTAATATCTATGATGATTGACAGGTTTTCATCACCAGATATTACATGCAAGCAAGCAAAAGAATACGCAGACACCTTTATTTTTAACACTGCTTTGTCCCTGGCTCCATAAAATGAGATGGTGAATATAGTTGGGGAGGATGTAAAGCTCTTGGTCATTTTGATAGGTCTCTACAGAGCTGAAAACGTTTTCTTTTTAAAACCTGGGAAGGACACCATTGACATTTTCTCCATCAAATGCTGTGAGTTCAACGGTTGCGGAAAACATCCTCTTCCTACACGCTATGAGCGGATGCGATACAAAGTCAGCACCGTTTATGCAAGGGAAAATGAAGTTCCTCAAAATGCAGACGTTGGTTGCAGACGTCGACGCAAATGTTGCAGACGTTGTTAAAGTGTTCAAATACCTGATCGCTACTCAGGCGATGGTTGCAGCTGCTGTGGAACGTTTCTTTGTCTCACTGTACGGCTATAGTGGGGCGAATGTGCCTTCTCTGAACTACCTAAAGTATATTTCGTACAAGAAGTCAGCCTTTAGATACAGTTCTAATCATGAACCTATATACCTGGACTTCTAACGAAATAGACTTTCCAAGAAGGAAATCGTTCCTCGAAAAAAGCCTCAAATAGGTGGCGCATGTGAAGATGCTTTCTGCCTACGTCACTAAATTCGTCTGCTTCACCGTTTGACACTGACAGTGACAGCCATGGTTCATGGTGGCGCTAGTGCAGCACGGTTTCTGGCCAGCTGCGCAGAACGGTGCGCGTAGCTGTGCAGCTGCCATTTCGTGCCGAAGTCTCGGCACGATGTTATCACACGGCGTTAGAAGTCCTGTATAGAGGTTCATGGTTCTAATATTGCTGTTTTTCCACCATCTGCAGGTGCAGCGCAACAGCACTCTTTAAGAGTATATCACCAAGTCCAGCAATGGCTGGGGATTGAAAAAAAAGCTGATGAGTGTGGACGGAAGAAAACAAATGCTGGCCTTCAGCCTGTATTTACTGTAGGGTAGACAGGGGCACGTTTACGCAGTGCACTTTTTCCGAAACGAGTTATAACTGGCGCGCCACCAGTCATGACAGATTGATGCTGCTCCCTAGAGGGAATTCTCACAAGATTTTGAGCGTCAGTCGAGCTTTGGTCTAGCATGCGGAAAGGATAATATGTTTTCTGTCAAGGTGAGTAAATTTTGTGTTGAACTTATTGAAACTTATTATGAACTAATAATACTTAGTTAAGGATAAACAAATATATGAACATTAGCAGAATTTTATCCTTTTTTTAGAACTGTATTTGTATGAACAGAAATGTTATTAATTTTCGTTGCACGTTAAAAATAAATCCAAACATGGTGACGCATTTACGCATTGACATCGGGGTACCTTTACGCACGTTCTTACTGTGATTACCAATCCAAAAAAGGACAAGACTGGGTTCAATGTCTTAGATGCAAAAGGTGGTCCCATGACAAGTGTGCAAAAGGAAATACTCTATTTTTTGTTTGTAAAAACTGTAACAGACTGTAGATGAACATGACTAAATAGTTTCTATTATTAACTAGCAATGAACCCTATGTTTTCAGTTTAGCCTATAAAACGTTCTTTAATTAATTCTCCTTAATTTTTTTTTGTTTTTAAACAGTGTTTTAAGTTATAAATAAAGCATCTCAATTTGATTAAATATTTATTTCACTTACTCTTTGGTATCACTTAGAATATGCGTAAACGTGCCCCGTTTCCGGGGCAAGTTTACGAAGATGACTTGGACCTAAAAGAATTTTTTTTTTTTTACGGTTAAAAACACAAATAGGGTAACAATTGAATACACAAATTTTGACTTTATTAACTGCTTTATAAAACCACAATGTCTAAAATTTCCTAAGTTAAGACATAAAAATTAGAAAATTCATTGAAAAAAATCCGCGTAAATGTGCCCCGGTCTACCCTACCACCCTCTGCTCTCCTTGCTTTGTTGATGCTTGTAACCTGCAAGTACACAGAGAACTGCAACCGAAATTTTTGGTGCAAGAAGGCAGGGCTTTGTTGTACTAACATGTGCCTCAACTGCGAGGGTAACTTGAACAGCATCGCAGTGGTGCGTGAAGACGAGGAAGACGAGCTTACCTTGAAACTGAGCTGTAGCTGCATTGCCCACTTACTGAATCCGTGGACCCAATGGAAGAGGAACAAGCCATGTCACAAAGTATGAAATATTTACCATTAAGAAAACATTTATTCTATAATATTGGTAGTAATAAAAAAACCCACTAATCATACATCTATTTTTTATGTTGTAGATGTCGATGAACAGCAGGGATCTTCAAATAAAAGAATGCGGAAATAAGATTTTTGCTTTTTTATTTTATGTAAATGCACTCACTAATGTACATAATTATTTATAATTAATTAATGATTCATAATGAGTCGTCGTATTTGTTATCAGGCAACTTCATTGTAAAATGTAGTCAATCACATAGTCCTTAGTATCATTAATGGTCAACGTTTGCGTAAAATGGTTAGTTTTCATGTTACATCGATATACAAGTCCGTAATTCTCGTTTATTTCTTTTAATAAATACTTTTTTGCTTTTAACCACCATTTTTGTGGCACTTTCACGGATAAACTATTGATCAGGGAAAAAACTTTTAATACATAAAATGTAGAAAATTTTATTCTCTTTAATTCATATACTTTTGTCTTTCACGTAAAATGCACATCTTTAGAGTTACTTAAAAAAAAAAAAAAAAAAAAAAAAAAACAGAGACAAGTCCGTTTTTATATGCTTTTTGTAAAAAAAAAAAAAAATCTGGGAAGTACTTTTTTTTTGGAAAATCTCTTATTTGTGTTCAGCGACCTAAAAAACATAAAGGTACCAAATATCAAAACTTCACCAAAACTTTCTTTAATTTGTCCTTTTTGAGCCCTTAATGTTGGACTATATGTTTTGTTTTTGCCCCTAAAATCATTATAATAAAAGTCCAAATCACGTGACTGAGAACGAAGTTTTGAGATTCCATACACAAATTGTGCTTCGTTTCTAAATATTATTTTTGCGCCATCTGTCGGTAATTAATATAAATAAAGACATTTTCTTTTGAAATTATACTTTGTTATGCGTGTTATGAATTCTGAAGACTTTGCAAATAAAATGAATATTTCTTATAAAACGTAATTGGAATATAAGGAATATATAATGCCGTGTACTACATATATTAATTATATCAATGCAAATAAAATTTTATATTTTAACATACTAGAAACTTTGTAGTAAAAATAAATTTGTAATCTATTTATGTCTATTGTTTTGTTAGATATATTTCTTGTTATATCTCCTATTTTAAAATATTTACAAAGTAAAACCATTGACTATTTTCTACAGTCTGGAACTTGGTAGAGAAGCTCCTTCAACAAATAACGGTAAAAGGAGTGGTAAACACTTCCACGCTCTGTATTCCAAAACAAAATATTATACAAGCATAGTTAATAGTAACTTAGAAGATAACAGTATTGATGCTGAAGTAGAATTAAGGAAAAAAGAACTTCAAAGAAAAAGGTAATGCCTGGTGAAAAATCAATAGACGAGGCTCCTGGAATCTCAACTGCTCAAAACTATAAATTGGTCTTTTTTAGTGTTTTAGATTGTGCCAGGGCAAGTATCGGAAAAAGATTTAGTCCAAACATAAAAATTTCAGTAGATTGTTCCTGGTTAGACCCAAAGAAATTTAATAAAATCGTAATGCTTGATAGTTTTCATGCGGAAGTCCTTTGTAGCATTTCTAATCTTTGTAAAGTTGAATGAAGTCAGTTATAGGTAGAGTTAATGAGTTTGCAGATCAGTCTGAAAGCTTCACAACTGCTTAAAAAACTATCATTAAAAGAAAACAAGACAATCTGAATGGAGCTGAAGAAATCTGTGAGTATGACGATGTAGAATCTGAATTTGAGAAAACACAAAAATCTTTATGGTTACTGCACTGGCAAGAAACAATGTTTTCTGTGTTTATCATGCGCTTTTTCTGTTATTTTTGAACTCTTAGAATCTGGAATGTTTACCAACCTGTATGTAGCTTACAACACTGTACACCTGTACTTACAGGCTGTACACCTGTTTGTACACCTGTGTTTTCTAAACTTAAAATAGTTAAGAATTGACTTAGATCTACTTTAAGCCAATACCTTATTTCTAATCTTCTTTTCATGAATGTAGAAAGATTTTTTTATAACTTGGATAAAGATGCTATTATAGATGAACTAGCCAAAAAGGCGTTTGGTTAGTATACAGCCGTTCACAATCACATGAACTTTCTTAGTTCGCTGTATCTGTACCAAGGTATTGTAGAGCCATTTTTATTTTTGTTATAAAATCCATTTTACAATTTGTAACAATTAAATTAAAATTAAAGAGGACATTGGTTTTTTTTTTCAATATGCTTGTCTTTTTATTACCGTTGTTTCCCTTTTTAATATTTACCTAGGTATTACAGAAGGATTTAGATTATTAGATCGTCAACTTTTGTTATTTGGTTGCTTAAAACTAAAAGCATATCTCACTCTCATTTTTGAGTATTAAACAACTCGTAATTAATTAGTATACTTACTTTTTTCTAGCATGGAACTAGTTTAGGTACGGTATATAAAAATAATAGAAATATTTATTGTGAAAGTAAACAAACTACATCAGAGAAAGCTTACTTTTTAACCCAACTATTTTCCAAGTGACTAAGTAACGGAATGTGGTTTTTAGGCATGTAAACCTAATTTTCAAAAAGCAAGTATTCTAATATGCTATGTCCTCTTAAGTTTTCCGGTAAGGGGCCCCTTTTCAGTCTCTAGCGGAGGGCCCCCAAAGGAGCCAGTCCGGGCCTGGGCGATATCCTCGGAGGTCGTAGGTGGCTCAGTCGATGCTGCATCTGTCTCCGTTGAAGTCACTGTTGGATCAGATGGGACGTTCATATTTGTTACTCTTGGTCTATACTGAACATCATTGTCCACTTCTTCACCTGCTGATCGAATTTGATCAACATGTCGTCTAACCAATTTGCCTTGAACATTTATGGTATAATGTAATTCACCATCTCGGCTGATGATACGACCGAATTTCCATTTTGAATTAGCTGCAGTGTAATCTCGTACAGCTACTTTTTCACCCACTTCAAAATACCGATCATTGAAATATATATCCTTCCTAATTTTATTCTGAATTCTTTCTTTAGTATTAGGAATTAAGAGGTCAATTCTCGTACGAATCTCTCTTTTTAAGAACATACTTGCTGGAGACTGCATTGTAGTCATATTCGGTGATTTCCGATATTGTAACAGAAAGCAGTTGATTTTTTGATTGATACTACCAGGGTAGTTTTGCATTGCTCGAAGGGATTGTTTCAAAGTGTGTACATACCTTTCTGCTTGACCATTGCTGGAGGGCTTGAAAGGTGCACTCGTTTTATGAAAAACTCCATTATTTTGCATAAATTCTTGGAACTCATATGAGGAAAACTGTGGTCCGTTGTCACTGACTAACATGACTGGTAATCCAAAACGAGCAAAACAATCTCTTAGACATTCTACTGTTTTCAAGGCAGTTGTCGATTTCATAGGATAGACTTCGAGCCATTTAGAGTGTGCATCTACAATTAATAAAAACATATGCTCAAAAATTGGCCCTGCAAAATCAACATGAATTCTTTCCCATGGAAAACTTGGATACTCCCAATGGTGTGTTTTAGATTTTGGAGGATAATCTTTAATCCTGGAACAATCTGTACAATTTTTAACAACATCTTCGATGTCTTTATCTATGTTTTTCCAATTGACATAGGATCTGGCTATTGCCTTCATTTTAACAACTCCTAAATGTCCTTGATGAAGTTCTTCCAAAACTTTTTTATGGTATTTTTTAGGTACACAGACTCTTTGGCCGTACATAATGCAACCATCCTGGAGAGTATATTCGACTTCCTTCCCTTTTAGAGAAGTTCCCTTTTTTAAAGCATTTAGCAAGGGTGCCAAATCTTCGTCATTTGCAGTTGCTTTGGCTAAATCTCTTGCTGTTATTGGAAGTGTTTCAATTTGGGAAAGTTGGAAAACTGAAACGTCATCCTTTAATTCTAAATCTTCAGACCTTAAGGGTAATCGTGAAAGACAATCTGCATTACCATGATCCTTAGTATTCCGATAAATTATGTCGAACTGATAAGACTGTAGTACTAGAGCATAATGCAAAAGTCTTGTAGCAGACAAAACTGGAAGACCCTTTTTGCAAGCAAAAATTGCCACGAGTGGTTTGTGATCTGTAATGAGAGTGAATCGATTTCCTTTTAGGTAAAGATAAAACTTTTTCACAGCCCAGACTAGAGCTTCTTTATCAATCTGTGAATAGCGTTGTTCAGTTAGTGAAAGTGTTCTTGAAGCAAATGCAATAGGCCTCTCGGAACCATCCGGAAATTTGTGGGAGAGCACTGCCCCCCAAACCGACTGGAGATGCATCAGCTGCAAGGATAATAGGAAGTTTTGGATCATAATGTGCTAATACTCTATCAGAACAGATTTCATCTTTTATGTTTTGAATTGCTTCTTGACACTTTTTATCCCAAATCCATGGAACACCTTTTTTTGTCAAGTTGTGTAATGGATATGCTAAAGTAGCAAGTTTGTTTGAGAATCTCGAATAAAAGTTAACTAATCCCATAAAAGACTGAATTTCTTGAACGTTCTTAGGAATTTTAGCATTCTTAATTGCAGCAATCTTTTCATCTGTTTTAGATAATCCTTGTGCATTTATCTTATATCCCAAAAATTCAATTTCATTCTGGAAAAATTTGCATTTATCTTTATTTATTCTCAATCCATGTTGACGACATCTATCGAAAAATTTCCGTAATCTTGACAAATGTGTCTGGAAATCTGGTGCTGCGATCCGTGCATCATCATAAAATACTTCTACTCCTTCTAAATCATGCAATACACTTTCTATATATTTCTGCCATATAGCAGGTGCTGAGTTAATTCCAAACATTAGTCTTGTGCATTCATAAAGTCCTTTATGAGTATTAATCGTTAATAATTTTTGACTGTCAGGGTGAACTTTCATTTGTAAATAAGCTTGACTAAAGTCAATCTTTGAAAATATCTTACCATCATTCAGTGAAGCAAAAATTTCTTCTGTTTTTGGAAGAGGATGTCTTTGAATTTTTAGATTTTTGTTAAGAGTGACAGAATAATCAGCACATAGTCGAATTTTCCCATTTGCTTTAACTACTGGTACAATTGGAGTCGCCCAATCTGAAATATTCGACTTTTTGATAACTCCGTCTTTCTCAAGTCGTTCTAATTCCTCTTCAACACGCTTTTTCATTGCAAACGGTAATGGTCTCGGTCTGCAAAAAACTGGAACGGCATCCGGTTTTAACTCAAGACTGAATTCATAATTTTTTATTTCGCCCAATTTTTCATCAAATATGTCTGCGTATTCTTCTAACAGTTTTGTAAGATTTCCCTGATTTACAACTGTAAGAGCTTTAATCCTTACCCAATCTAAATTGATTTTATACAGCCATTCTCGACCCAAGATAGTGTCTAAGTCTTCTTTAACAATATATAAATTTAAGTACTCTGTTTGATTCTTATATTTTACTTTAACTGTTGAGTAACCCAGGGGTTTAAGAATTTCACCATTATAGGTCTTAAATTTCAAGTCTGTAGGACATATTTTTTTCTTCGAAATATCTTTAAATCTCTTTAAACTCATTACTGATACTGTACCGCCTGTATCGACTTCCATTTCAACCGATTTACCTTCAATTTCAACAGTTACTATTATGGGAGGTCTTTTAGGAAATTCTTCTTTCATGCAAACGTTCTCTACTTCTAAACTATGAAGTGGAATTGAATTTTGAACTTCTGAATCATGTACATGAAACTGTTTTTGCTTCACCATTTTGTTTGGTTTAGCCTCCTTAGAATAATAACAAGCTCGTTCAATGTGGCCAATACGCTGGCAAACTCTACATTTACTTGCTTTAAACTTACAGTTAAATTTATTATGATTTGATCCGTTACATCTAGAACAATGTACTATGTTATTTTTCTTTTGTGTGTCCTTAGGTTGTGGTGTTATATTTTTTCCCTTATATACACCAACGGCTTTAATTCCTTGTGGCTTACCAATTATATCATTAACTCCTTTATTAGCTCGTTCCATTGCTAAAGCGATCTTAACTGTTTTATCGAGATCAATATCGTCTTCTTCAAATAGCCGATCTAGGATTGCCCTATCTCGTAAACCACTAACGAAAACATCTCTCAACATAGTATTCAACATAAGCTGAGTGTATTTGCAAGGAATTGCTAAAGAGCGAAGTTCAGCAAGATAAGAACTAACGCTTTCCCCTTCATGTTGTTTCCTGTTTAAAAACGTGTGTCTACTAGGTATTATTAATGGTTTCGGATTCAAATGTTCTTGCAAAATTTGTTTAAGCGCTTCATATTCCTGATCACTGGGATTTTGTGGAGCAAGAAGATTTTTTAACAAGTTATATAGCTTTGCAGATAAACTTGATATTAGTGTTTTTGCGCGTTTTTCCTTAGGAACATTTTGTATATCTAGAAAGGCTTCAAACCTATCCATGAAGGTATCAAAACTTTCTAGTGATTCATCATATTTCTCAAATTGTACTCCAGAAACCTTATTATTCTTTTGGGTGCTATCCCCCTTTAGCGCATCCATTAACGCCTTATTTTGTTTAATTAATTCTTCAACTAATTGTTCCATTTTAATAGAATAATAAGATTTTCTTACCTTGTTCCAATCTTTCGAAATTGAAGTAGTAATCTAAAGTATCAAGATTACAAAACTAGAAGCATCAACGTTTAACTCGTCGCCAGTGTGACGCTTCTTTTGTTAGTTAGTGTATATCTTTATATGTCTTATAATTATTTATTAAAGATTCGTTTCTATAACACACATCATTTATTAACTACATTATACACAGAAACAAACACTTAACAATAAACATAAATCTATCCAAACAACATTTTATCCCAGTTCCAAAGTTTCTGCTCGTTGCCAAAACACAGCAGATAAAAGTTGGCTATTCGCGCGTTGCCATTTAGTGTAATACCTTCATTTTAATACACGACAAATTACTATATAAAACAATAAATAAAATCAAAATACTATCGTTAACAATCCGTACAAACGAACAAAGTACATGAACAATTTTAAGTTATTATGGATCACTGTTTTGACGTCAGCAGGTTGTGACGTCACTTGTAGCAGGCCCGGTTAAGGACACACAGCGACATCTCGGAGGCCCCGGTTGGAGCCACTTTTGAAACTTTTATGACCGTAAATTTATGGGGGCTGTCAGTCACGCTTCGTGTGTGGTACCATGAGTTACGTCAACTACGGACTCATAGTGGACGCCGAGATTTCTCGTAAAATTAAGGGGGCCAAAAAGTTTGTGGCCACTGACCGGACAGTTTGCCTGGCATTGGATAAACATCGAAGGTGGGTGTGGCGATTGGAGCACAGGGCCATCCAAATTCAAGGATGTGAATTTCCAGGAGATTGGGAGGAGCTCCCGCCGATTGAAAAAAAAGGCCAGAACTTGGAGATGGAGAGAAAGGCAGTTGATGAAAAAATGTGGTAAAGTGCAGTGTGCAGCGAGAGTGACAAAAGTGTTGAAGGTTATTTTTTACCGAGTGAGGTGATGACGGTATGCCCAAAAAGGGGCCTCTCTACAAACAACCACCAGTGTTTTTTTTGGACCGGCCAACCCACTTAGTAGAGGAATGGAGACCAACCCCAATAATCCAGGTATGACTTATTGCTATGATTTTACCAGTTTCATTATTGTACTTGTACCGCCAGATACTCATTGTTTTTTTTTACTGCAGGAGAACTTGTCATTTAGTAAATGATAATGTTTAATGGTGAAATTAAATTGTAAAAAAAAAGTTGATGTATATATCTACTATGTTTCTTAAAATGTTTATTTTTAATGTAAATTAAAGTAATTGTTTTTTTGTTTAAAAATATGTTGTCTTAATTTAAGTGTTTGCCTAATTAATTTTAAAACCTAAATATTTTCTCTAATTTTCTTAACTTAAATATAATAAATTATTTTTATTTAAAATTATCTTTAGGGTTGTTTTGGTAAATTTAGGAACTTTATACACTCCTGTCCAAAACAAAAGGGCTATAAATTAGATACTCTACTAACACAACGCAATAATTAATTTTCTTTAAATAAATAATTTATTTCTTATAGTATCTAATTAAGCTACGATCGCGGAGTCTTCTGCAATCAGAAGCCCCTTCAGGTAATTTCTGGGTGATGGTAAAAGTGCACCCCACACCTTATTTTCTCTAGGTATGGTGATAAACTATTTATTGACAGGTGTAACCGGCCATTAGTAGGCTCTGTCTGGAAATTACCAGTAGGGGGAGGTTCTCGATTTCTTTGTAAAGTACTAATCTGGCTTTGGAAAGAAACACAATGAACACCACATTCCTAGGGAGCTGGATTTCACAGAAGAATGCAAGGGGAGGATGATCGAGACGAAGGCCGGGGTGGAAAGGTCTAGAACAAACGCCCCCACGTGGATGGAAGCTCCGTGAATGAAGAATAACAGCCCCGTCGATTTGTAGTGGGAGGGGACAGTGAGAGACAGGTCACTCCTGGAAGTGCAGCCGAGAGCGTAGGACGCCAGAGAGTCGCTGGTGTGCCGTGAAGAGTGAAGGAGGGATCGTTGATGTGTAGCAGATAGCGTAAGACGCAAGGGTTATCAGTGCAGAGCGTTGGATATAGCCGTGTAGAGAATTGTGATGAATTACAGAGATAAGGTGCATTGGACAGTTTGGTTCAGAGTAAAACTAATTATTACTTAGACGGAATTATATGTACGAGTAGTACATTTGAGATATATATTAAAATGGGTGATCAGGGAGATTGCCATATGACAGTCACATACGGCTAGTGACAATATAATAACTATCACTGTAACATTTTTCTTGTATAATAATTTTAATCAATAAATTATTAATTGGTTATTTTATGAGAACTTCTTTCCCAACGTGTCCGGTATCACTTTAATACCGGATGTGGCAGCAAAATATCATAGAACTATGGTATCCATTCTAGGAGTATAATTAAGATGACCGAACAAGGCGACGTCACCATTTTCACTCATCTTTACATATCTAATAACCTGTGACATTTGATCTAAATGGCTTACATCAAGAGTAGAATCGAACATGATGGAGAAGTATTTTACTTCTTTAATATCACTAAAAATATTGTTATGAATTTTGTATATATCTGTAAATATTCCATTTGTTTAAATTTATTTTATTTGATTATTGTGAAAATTGCAGTATTATTAATGTATTTTCTATTGAGCATCATGTAACTCAATGCTAAAGGCCTCAGATGGTTTGCAAGGAAAACAACCTTACACCCTCATCTTTATAATGGAAGTCTATGGTAAAATCGCCAAGGAATGGGTTTATCGTCAAGTTGGCGATGGTTTTGGCGACTTATTTTTGTCGCCAAATTTGGCGATATATCGCCAAATGTCGCCAAGTTGGCGACGGATTTGGCGACTTTTTGTGCAACCACCCCCCCTTATACCTGTACATTGGGATCCTTTCTCGCTTTGATTCTCTATCGAAAGTTAAAGCACTTTCTGGTAATTTCTAGCATCTGAAGGCTCTGGAATAATCTGGAAAGATCTCTGAAACCTATATAAGGACCTCCATCAGTTCAGTTAGTTAGTTGTCTGTCAACTGCGATTGAATTCATACGAGAGGCTTTGCATTGAGAACTGTGTTTCTCGGATCGATTTTGTCGTTGATACGTCGTATTGAACGCATTGTTTCTGTGTGAAATTTTGCTTAGCTTTTATTGGATTTGAAGATTACTGAATATCTTGTAATTTTCAGAAGATATTTGTGAAGGTATTGCACTGTTTATAGTGAATAAAGCCTTTTTATTGTTATTATATATTGGCATCAGTCCTTTCGAACCCCGAGCTCACAACAATATGTTCTCATATTTTCGCAGCAATAATCTCTAGAAATTCATTTTGAATGGTATGTGAAAAGTAACTAACTTGACCTCTCTTATGACGGTTAATATGATCGCTAAGATGTGCATGATAATGTGATACTAGCTCAATTATATTTAAGAAATTCCCGCATTTAGGATTAGAGAAATTGTGATTTTTTTGGGATCCTCTTAGAGAGCTACCTGGTTGTTTATCTTCATGAATATCACTCGGCTTAAGCCATGAGGACATACCAGACGATAGCTCTGAAGCCTCCTCCTCTCTTTCTTTTAGCCTTCTTTCTGTAATAATCACCCGAATGTCTTTTAGACATAACCGAAATAAAATACTGCACACGCTGTTAAACAATATAAAGCGGTGTCGGAATAGAGATTACGAAAAATCTTTGAATTTATATAAGTAAAAATTTCTTAAAAATAGTGGTGGCAATGTGATATTTTATATAATGTAACACAAACTAATTTATTTTTTATTTCTGATCCTTATGCAACGAAAGTAAACCGCCGTTGAACAAAATAAAATTGAATATCTTTTCATGTGAATTTTTAATTTTCCTTCATTCTTAATATTTCATGATTCCTCATTTTTGCGCCCTTCCAAGTCTTGCACCCGGGGCAGCTGCCCCGGCTAACCCCCCCCCCCCCCCTTAGATCCGTCACTGCCTATTGCAGCCGTTCGGAGGAAAGCAATTCCAAAAAATTTTGGTATATTTTCACCGATCATGACCACCAGACTGCCAAACCACCCTCCGTTCAAATGTTGATATATATATATATGTCTGACATATGTCATGCTGTAACGCTCTTATTTATGAAACGATTTGGATGTAACTGAGTATGTGTATAGGACATACCAAGGTCTCGACAGAGTTCGTTAGTCAGCTTCACCCACCATCTTGTTTCAAAATGGCAACCAGTTAAAAAAATTTAAAAATTCACAAACATGTACAAAAAAATTATAAATTGCAAGAATTGCTTCTGTTAGGTGTTAGAAAGTGATACAAGGATTCTGGAACATTTATTGTTTTTGCTATATCTTAAAAAATGGCTGAGATATGGCAGCTTGAAATACTATGGTGGCCGAGATTTTGAAACAATCTGATATTTGTTATGCTGTAACTCTCGTATTTATGAACCGATATGAATGTGACTGATCATGTGTACAGGTATCGACCGAGTTCGTCGGCCAGCTTCATGCGCCATCTTGTTTCAAAATGGCAACAAGTAAAAATTTTTTTTTTAAATAAAAAAAAAAGTATAAAAAATTATAAATTGAAAAAGTTGTTTCCGTTTAGTGTTAGATTGTGATACAAGGATTCCGGAACATTTTTTGTTTTGGCTTTATCTTAAAAAATGGCAGATACATGGCAGTTTGAAATTATAGGTTGGCTGACATTTTGAAACAATCTGATTTTTGTTATGCTGTAACTCTCATGCTGAAATGTGCATTCAAATTCGGTTTTAACGAAAACCGGGTTTCAAGCAGTTTAGCTGCTGTTTTTGAGTAAAATGAGTTGAATTTTTAAAAATATGGACTATGAAAGCTAGGCTGGAAGGACTTTTTAAAAAATGATGTTATAATTTTTTGCTTCAAATGGCGACTGGAAACTTCCAGAATTACGCTTTTGAATTCATTGATCATCTGAAAGTTGTTCAAAGATTCGAATGATCGTGAAACGAGTACTTTTTGGAGTGTTAAATAATTTAGCAAACTCAGATTTTGCTATATGATGTTTTTCCACACTTTCAAGAATTTTCACCTTCATATTAATGGATATAGATGCTCTTTTCTTTACAATAGGAGCCATGAAGAAATAAAAGTATTTAGCATAAAAAGAATACAGACAACGCAAATGATTTAATGTCGACGAAATGCCTCCTAAAAGATTGTACATCAAGAGATTATCCCATTATGTGATGTGCAGGTTTGCCTGATGCAAGTATTTTTGTGACGATCACAAGCCAGATAATCACAGAGTTCAAGGGTGGTGTGCTCTGCAAAGCTACAAGCGAAAAGGGAGAGAAATTCCCAAGAAATTTAACAGAGCTGTTGTTAGATGCATTGTCATTCCTTGAGTGTAGAGAAGAAATAGAAGGGAGGAGGATGGCAGAGCTGATGGACATCTGAAAGGGTCAGACTCAGAAGAAGGAAATGTTTGGTTACTTGCTTTTTTTTATACTTCTCAGAAAAGTTGAATGCAATGCACTGTTTATTCTTGTTCTTGGAAAGGTCACTAAATCAAGATTCGAATTATTTATGGGTCGTTAAAACGAGTGATGAAGAACATTGTGAGTATTGGGAAATGGTTGGGACCTGACCCAATGGTCGCTAAATCAAGGATCGTAAAATTGCGAGTCTACTATATATGCTTTTTAACACTTTCCAATCTAGTTGAAAAGTGTTTATGACTTCGGTTTGTCTGCCGTATGGCCGTGCTCTAACTCCTGTTAATATGCTCGGATTGCCCTGCAATTTTTATATGTTATTGTCGTTATCTATAGCATGTTCCCTATTTCAACTGAAGTGTGTAGCACTTATAGTTTTTTTACAGGGACATTCAAAAGAATTCCGTTACATAACGGTCTATGGGGAAAAATCATTTGCGGTTTATTTTAATAATGTTACACAATTTCAAATACATTGTAATTGATATATATCACTAGGGTGCCTTACAAAAAGCTTAATATGGAATAGGGTGTGCATAGCACTTATAGTTACTTTACAGGGACAGTCAAAAGAATTCCGTTACATTACGTCTATGGAGAAAAATTGTTTGCGGTTTAATTAAATAATGTTTCACTATTTTAAACACATTGAAATTTATATATATCACTAAGGTGCATTACAAGAGGCTTACTCAGGCCTAGGACTGGTAAGTCACTCTTAAAAAGGAGAGAAAAGAGACAAAATTGCAAAAAATAGAGACAAAAGAGACTAACATGCACAAAAAAAGAGACTAAAAAGAGACCAAAAAAAGAGGCAATTTTCGCCTTAGATATATATATATATATATATATATATATATTTTGTTAAACAGACAGCTGCAGCATATATTTTTCTCCTATTATTTACAAGAAATATATAGATTTATGTGCTTATAAGAGCTGTGAGCTAAGCCATATGTGTTTATGCAAGTCGAGAGATTTTTTTTACTATATATACGAATTAAGCAATTTTATTAGTTTATGCTTACGTTATATGTTAATGCATAGAGAACATATCTTCTAACTTCTAGGCTTATGAATGCTAAACAAATGATATTAAAGAATCTTACATGATATTAATTGAATTAAGCTATACAGAATAATTATGTCAGATAGAAAATAAAACTTTTTTTTCTGCACTTTTTACTCTTTAATCTTATTTTGCTTTGTAACCTATTTCATGCAGTTTTTAAAATTACATCATTTTGCATGTTTTAATTTATAATGTAGTGAATTCATAGATACTCATAGAAAGAAAACAAACCTGTTGTGATAATTGCAAATTGAATAATATATTTTAACACAAAATACGTCCATATACAAATGTAAATTTAGAAGACATGGCCATAAAAATAAATAAAATAAATATTAAAATAATAATAATTCAAATTTTCACTTAAAATGTTACTTTTTTTTACAGTAAATAACTGACTTACAAGCTTACAAAATAGTAAATAATTATCAATTTAAAAAAATCTTGATAGGAAAAAATTAAACAAAATATTGACTTTAAAATAAAAAGTTCCGAGTTTTAAGTCATCTTAGGCTTTTTGACACAAAATGTTGAAATTATATTGTCTTTTCTTTTCTGAACGTTTTTTTGAAGCTTTACCACTTCCCTAAGTTTTTCCTGCTCAGTTTTACGTATGCTTAAAATTCCTTCCAGCATACCCTGGGCGACACTAACTTCACTCAAATCTCCTTTCTGTAATGCACTTTTCAAGCGATTATTTGCTTCTTTAAATAAACGATCGGATGCTTCAGAAGCTATTTCATGTTCTTTTTTTGATTTGGATATTTTGTCTTCAAACTGATTAATTTGTTTTCTACTTTCTTCAGCCTTTTCTAATATTTCTTTTTCTTTAGCTGCCAAGCAAATTTCTTCATTTTTCTTTTTCTCTTCTATTTCTTTTAATCTTTTTTGTTCTTCCATGTACATTATATAATGCTTATGTGCACTTTGCCCCATAGAGATTAGTTTAGAAGTCATTGGAACAAGTTCTGGTTTATTTGAAAAAGACTTCAATGCATCTTTTATTGTCAGTATAGCATTAAAAGTTCTTTCAGAAGTAGATGCTTTTTCATCTGTTAAAGCCGATCGTGAAACAGAAAATCGTCTTTCGATATTAGCATTACCATGTGATAACGATAAGGCCACTTTTACAACTTTCTCTATTTCAGCATACTTTTTCTGTCCAATTGCATTTTTCTTATTCAATAATTTTCGCCAATAATGATCTATTCTTTCATTTTCATTTGATGACTCTGTCGCCTCTAATTGCAAAATTTTAAATTCATCAATTAAAACATCTTCTTTTATACTTATAGGAAGCTTCCTCGCAATAGATACAATATCTCGACAACTCTTTTTGTTTTTTATGTACAATGGGCTTAAACATTTCAGAGATTTTATTAAAGCTGTGTTACTAAGTGATTTTTCAATTAAATGACTACAGCCAGCAACATAATGCTCTTTAACATTTCTCATAAATAGTAAGATATCTTTTTCTGGAAGATGCATGAGTTCTTTTTTAACATCCTGAGAAACAACTATATCTTTCAATGGTAATATATTTTGAGTTTGAAACAACTCATCATAATTGCTTTCAGAAACATGTTTGCAAACACGTCTGGCTAGCTTTTCAATAAGTTCTTGAAGCTTTAAATAAAGCATATGTACCAATGGCTCATCTTTTTGAAAAGTCTCAGTAAAATTCATGAAGAGGTCTGCCGAAGACATAGCAAAATGCATTTCAGCTTTTACTGTCTGATTACGAATCAGGTTAGAAATCTTTTTGAATGAGGTTGATTGTACTACATCATTTTTTTTTTATGGTATGAACTTCTGAAAATAGTAAATAATCCCTTCCCACTGTTCAAGAAGCCTTTCAGCAGCATAACGAAAAGTTAGCCATCGAGATGGAGAATGTTTCACAAATTTTCTGAGAGGTAAACCAAGGTTTTCTTGAATCTTTTCATAATCTTCGCATCTAGCTGGCCACCCATCAAAATAATGAAAAACAGCAACTGCTAATTCAGATGAATTTTCCCCAAAAGCTTGCAAAGCCTTTAAATAAGCATTGTGTACAATATGTATAGGACATGTTCCAACATCTGTTAAAGGAAAAGATCGAATTTCGAGTAGATTTTCATTGAAGAGCTTATGCACTTTCTTATTTACATAAGGTCCGTCTGAACCAACCATTAAAAGCTTTTGTAATAATAATTTTGCATTGCTGATAGCACAACTTATTTTTTCGTAAAGTATTTGGGCATCAGCTTTTCCTATAAAATATGTTTGTAGGTGTCTTGAGATTACTTCATCTTTAGCCTTTGACCAATAACGAATCGTTACCTGAAGTTCTTTCTTATCTTCAACATTCGTTGTTTCATCAAAACAAATAGTAAAAAATGATTCCCCTACATCCTCTGTCATCATTTGATAAAAATATGGTCCAAGTTCATCTGTAATCAGATAATTCATTTTTTTGGGACTTAATGAAAAATCTTTTGGTACTGCTTCAGGAAACATTGCATCAAATGTATCTTTTATATTTCTACATGATGCTGCTGAAAAGTTACAACAAACAGACTTCATAACCCAAATTAATTCCGAAATTGATGCAGCATTTCTTGGACTATAAAGTTTAATCTGTGCAGCACTTGAGTTTGTACTTTCACCATTACCTGCACTTTGATCTAATTGGGAAGAACTATCTTCACTGGTGCCAGCAATGAAAACCATCTGTTTTTTATTATTTTTAACTAATTTTTGGTGATTGCCAGTACCTGAATGTTGTAAAAATGCATGAAAACCTTTATTTTTAAAATCAACTGTAGAGGCACAAAATTTACAAATAGCCACATCTTCACTTAATCTGGAAACCCATGAGGAAAGAAGGTCGCCATTCTTGTCTGTTTTAAACATCCAATCGGTTCTAAATTTACATTTACCCATTGTATACAAAGCTTTATAATTTAGCAGCCAGTTAATACGAATCCTGAAAGGAAAAGAAAAATATATTAATTAAATATATATATATATATATATAGTACAAAATCAAAAATCCGGACCTCTGTTAATTTTGGATTTTTCCGAATTTGAGATATTTTCAGTTTATTTGTCAAAAAATTAATCTACCCCCCCCCCCCCATCCCCCCTTGCAAAAAAGGCGTGATTTATGTCAAGAACGCATTTTTAATACTAAACAAGAACGAAAAATCATGCGTCAAGCATAGATTATGTAACACTTTCCAACCCTTCCACAATAATTTTACAAATCATTACCGTTCAATAAGCTGAAATATAACATTTAAGTAAACAATTTGGAAAACGCATAACATATTTAAAAAATTAATTTCAGGAATTTCCATCATACTTTCCCAACATACACAATATTCGGAAAAATATCCGAATACTTTTATTCAGCCCTGTATATGATCTATAGATTTGTATATATACTACATTGGATGCTAAATTTTAGTTTAGTTAGGAAACGTGTAGCACAGTTTAAAATTCTCCTTCTGGAGTTTCTGTCAATAAACGGAAATGCGTTCGCGAACTTTTGTGCTGTCCTGTATATGATCTACAGAATTTATACACACCAGTTACGCAAAAAGTCGGAGACTGTACGCAAAAAAACAGCTCTTACATGTCCCACGGGACGCGCAATTTCGTCAAAGGATCGCGAGAAGAAACGCAAATTTCATCAAACAATCAACGCGGAAAAAATGCAATTTTCGACGAAGGTCCGAGGAAAAAAAGCGAATTTTAAAGATAGCGAAAAAATGGCAACATTCGTCAAAAAATCGCGAAATTTCGTCAAATGATCGCGAAAAAACGGCAAGTTTTTTCAATAGATCGCGAAAAAACAGCAGCTTTTGTAAAAAGAACGTGAAAAAACGGCAGCTTTCGTCGAAAGATCGCGAAAAAACAGCAACTTTCGTCAAAAAGGTCGCAAAAAAGGCACATTTCGTCAGAAAATCGCGAAAACACGGCAAATTTCGTCAGAAAATCGCGAAAAAACGGCAAATTTCATCAAAAGATTGCGAAAAAACCCGGCAAATTTAATCAAAAAATCGCAAAAAACGACAAATTTTGTCAAAAGAGCGCAAAAAAAAGAAATTTCGTCAAAAAAAAAAAAAAAAAAAAAAAATCGTCAAACGAGCGTGAAAAATGCACACAATGCTGAGAGTGGACCCCCCCCCCCTCCCCCGACCTCTGTTGCAACTTTTCAGAAAATATTTTTTTACTCAGAATTGTCCCTTAAAATCACCCCCTTACTTGAAAAGATAAAAAAAAATAATAATAAAGAATCTAGCCATGATTCCTTTCTGCAAACCATATTATCCCTCCAAAGTTTTAACGATCTGATTGTGTAAACATTAGATTTCCGATTTCACTTAGGGAGGTGAATAAACAACTCTTTTCTTCTCCGTTTCTGTTTACTGGACATTTTAGGCAGGTATTGTAACTTTCTAATAACTGATTACATTTTAACAAAAATTTGTTACACAGTTTAATTTACTGTTATTTGAACTTGCTGAAAATTTGAAAGAAATCTGTCAATTTACATAGGAGATATGGATTTTTTTTTTTCTTCTTCCTGTAACAGATACGAAAAAATAAAAAAAGAGTTTGTTCATTCATTCTCTTTCTTTTTTGGTTTGCTTGCAACTCAATAATATATATAAATATATTTTTTTTCTGCACTTAAGCAACACAAATTGGTTGATACATTCTTACAGTCCTTTTTATTTGTAAAAGAAGAGACTTTGAATAGTTATTTCTCCTGCAAAAAAATGAGAGAAAAAAAAATAGAATCATTACAGCAAGAGCAGATCGTAAGATCGTTTTGCTGCCGGAACTAGACTTGTGGAATGAAAAAAGTATGAATATTGTTAGGACTATGTTTTATAATGTGTAATTTGACATAGCTATTTGGGGTAATAATTTCATTGCATTTGGTCAGTTATTTCTGTTTCAATGGTTAATTTTTGCAATAAGTTTATATATATATATATATATATATATATATATATATATATATATTAATTGTTAAGAGTGGAGAGGTTTTCGAACCGGTTTTAAGAATTCCAAATTTATATATTTTTTAATAAATAAATAAATAAAAACGATAGTTAGCATAACTTCCGGATTTTGGAGAATATCCGAACTTTAGATGTCCGGATTTAAGACTTTGTATAAGCTTTTTTTTTTTTTTTTTTTTTTTTTTTTTTGTAAAAAAAAGTATTATAAATTAGGAATTCTTAAAACCGGATCGAATATCTCTCCACTCTTCTAACAATTTTTAAAGAATAAAGATATTTATAATCTTTTCATTCCACATGTCTAGTTTCGGAAAAATGATTTTACGATGTTCTTCTGTAATGCTTTTCCAGGCCCGCGATTAAAGGTCTGCACGGGTCGAATTTCTAGGTCGAACTTCTAGGCACGGTCCGAGACCGACCAGGCTCGGTATAACAGATAAAAGTTCGGCACGAGTAAATCACGCACATTTTTTTGTGTGTGTGTGAGGGGAAAAAAGGGGGGGGGGGGGGTGTAAAATTATTATTATTTTTTTTTGGCAAATAAACTGAAAGTGATCCGAAATTCGGAATCGCCGATGCCGGAGAATTTCTTCACAATAAAACTATACATAAAATTTATAAGATCACGCTAATTTAAAAAAAAAAAAAAAAAAAAAAAACTTGAATTGGGATTAAAAATATAAGAGTTAAAATCTGCAGAAATTCGACAGCTAGAAATAGAAAATAAAATCAAGTTTATTTAGTGTAATTTACTAAATGGAAAAAACGAAAAATTATCAAGTCATTTTATTTTATTGTTTTCAAATCTAATCTGCCTACTTTCTAAGCTAATAATTAATTATAACTCAAAATGAAAAAAATATTCGAATGCAAATGAAATCACTTCAATAACCATGCCTGCAAGTATCATGCTTTATGTTTAACGTGGTCATCAAATTTCCCGTTTAATAGAGCGAAACTTCCTGACACTTTTTAAACGTAATTGGCAATCCTGACTATTGAAGCGTTTTGGAATCGAAATCAGTTTTCTATTTTTTGATAAATAAATTACTAATTGAATTACTCGCACAAGCAACTGTGATTACGTGACGACAGGTCTTTCTTCTTTCTTGCGGTGTCCCGTCCGGAAATTAGATTTAAAATACCCACTTTGACAGTATGTTTTGAAAGAACTTTTTGCCTTCACCAACAAATGGAAAACACCATTCGATTATAATAGTTTCTGAATAAGAACACATGCCTATTTCATGCGTTTACGAACAAAAATATATTCAGAAATGTGTCGGAAAGCAGTTCTTCGTGATTTGAGAACAGCCCTAAAAATGCGTCAAAATTTTGGGTTGTTCAGTAGATATTTTTATTTTTTTTTGAAGGTGGGAGATTTTTTTTGCGATGAGCGCCATTTATAGAATTATTTCTAAACTGATTCTAAAAACAGAAATTTTTACCTAATTGAATCGTAGAAATGTGCTTCGATTAAATAAAATTAAAATTTCAATAAGAAATTAGTGGTAAAAATAAAGAAATATTCGAAGAACTTTATGCGTCGCGAAGGAATTAACCTATAACTTATAAATGAATTGAAAATTTGAAAGTTTAGAATTTAATGACAAAACAAAAGTAACTTCAAAATGTTTCATTTTAATTAGAATAAAAATTAAAGTAAACATAACTATAATGAAACGTTATTCTATCCACTAGCCAGCGAGTCGGAATAACTAAACCGCGAACCAAGTAATAAAAATTTCCTCTTATGGATACATAATTTTGTATTTGCAGGCATATTTAGTACGGAATAGTGCCATGTCAATTTCTGACGAAAGGATGCCATTCTAAGAGTGCGCCACGCAGGGCCCGACTAAGATCATTTGGGGCCCGGGGCAGACTTCAATTTTTGGGCCCCCCCATAACAAAATTTTCATATGCAATATTTTTGCTACGATAACATTACACAGTATTTTTCCATTAGCGGAGCACCAGTGATATATATACATATACACACATATATATACACATGTGTATATACATATAAATATATCTGTACAGATGTGTATACATATGTATATATATCACTGGTGTTAAAAGGACAAAATAAGCACTAGCCACCAGCTTTTTTACAAGGAAAGAGTAAAAAATTTTTGCATTTCACCAAGGATTCTATTTACTTTTAGATTAATACTAATTAAAATTTTAATAAAAGTTTAGTGTTTAGAACTTTTAAATAAAAATGTGTCCACTAGTTTAAAGAAAGTGGCCTACTAAACTGTTACTACTGGCTACTAATGGAATTTCCCAGTTTTGCCCTTTAACTGGCGCCCGGCTAATGGAAAAGTACCCATTGCACATATAAATTATAGAACAAATTTAAAACTATACATTCTGATTTGATATCTTGGCTTCTGCTAGTTGGATTGGGCTGAAACTTTCCCAATCAGATAAGATTATGCTACATGCATAATTTTACATGCACGATATTATATTCCATAAAAACTCACAATTTACTTTTTATGATGTTTTAAAATATGTATTTTTTAAACAAACAAGTTCACCAGAGAGGAAAGCTGCAGCAAAAGGATTTTAAAAAGTTTTTGTTAATAAATGCTTAGTTCAAACTTGAGTAACTGGATTTTGACTTTTGTTATAAAATGTTATTTTTCATAAAAGTAACCTTTACTTTTCACAAAATAAACAGGAAAAAAAAACCCTGCATCGACACCTGCAAATGTACATATATTTCACTTACTTGTCAGTTATTTTCAATATTAACTCAGAAAAACTGATTACTCTCTGATAAATATTCTATTTAGAACAATATTGAATTAAAAAGTATAATTTAAATATCAAAAATCAGTCGTTTTATTCTTTACACCAGGTAACAAGACAGTATATAAAATTTACCTCAAAAAGAATATCTCAAAAAGTCTCAAAATATCTCAAATTTATCTCAAAAAGAATATTTACATATTTTTATTTAAATATACACTAATTTTAGAACTACTTTCACCATGGAGTAAGGTGATGGTATCAAAACATGCTGTTTTAAATGCATCACTGAGAGAAAACAATCAAAGAGCATTGAATGTTTATATGCTTCATATTTAATCTATATGAATCCAATGTATATAAAATGCACCAAAAGTTTTATAAAAAATATATTAGTTTTGTTTTAGAACCTTCTCTGAAAACAAAATGCTTGATTTTACCCCAACTTTCCCCCACCTGACCCTAATTTAAATATTAAAAATCAGTCGTTTTATTCTATACACCAGGTAACAAGACAGTAAATAAAATTCATCATTACTTTATATAAAAATAGATAGATTAAAACAAATGCAAATTAAATAACATCTTATAAGGTTGTGAACTGAAAATGCAAAAATGCAAAAATTCATGAATTTAACATTGAACAAGTAGAAGAGCAAAATTTAAGTAAATATCTTAAAAATTATGTAATGTTTTAAGGAACATAAAATATTTTTTTCAGAATTAATGCACAACTAAAATGAATCACCTGTTGTTATGATGCATTGAGTTAGATGCAATGGATAACTATGGAATTTAAGATAAATTACAAAAAACTCTTCAATAAACACATATCCTGAAAAGATCTCCCATATATACACAGAAAAAATGTTATTGTTAAATATAAATATCAGAAAATTCCATTTATACATTTCATATGCAAATATATGCAATTTCAATATTGTGTGATAGTCTTATTTTCTTAAAATTAATTATTATGAAATCGTCAACACATTTTCAATTACAAATATATATTATATGTATTTGGTTAATTTAACTCACTTGCTTTTTTAAGCCTTGTAATGGTGTTGAACATATATCTTATTTTATTTTTGGAGGTTTCTTTCTAATTTTGCATTTAACAAAAGAATCTATAATATCATTATAATCAAGTTTATTAGTAACATCTCCATTTAAGGATAATATAGCTAAGCATGAGAGCTTTTTCTGATGAAGATAGGATCGAAGGGGAGATTTTAACCTTTTCAGTAAAGAAAATTATCTTTCTCCTGAGCAATTAGAAATAGGCATTGTTAAAAAAATTCGTAAAGCAGTTTCTACATTAGGAAATGCTGAAGATAAATGGGGGTTTTGTAATGTCTTTAGCATTTGGAGAACAGTATCATCTTTGTTTACAAATGAGCTAAATTGATTCAGTTCATCAGAAAATTCCTCTTCTAAATCTGACGGTTAACTTTGTTGAAGAGATTTTGCATCTTCATGCAGCGAAGCATTTGAATGCAAACTTATAAGAGCAAAAAAACATTTTTGTCATTTTATCATACGGCTGTTTGCTGTTTGAGAGATGGCTTATTAAGGAGTCACAAAGTACATACTCTAAGGAACAAAAATTTTATAGTGGCAACAACTCTCATTAGCACTGATCGCCAATAATCCACTTCATTTTTATACTGAAGTACTACTGCACAATCAGTTCTTTGGCTGGTTTTAAGTCTAAAAGACATTTTTAAAACTAACTCTTGGTGCGAAAAGGAGTTTTCATGCTCTGCCAACCTCAAAGAAACATGCTCCCAGTCATTAAATCTAAAAGTGTAAAGTTTGCTTGTATTGTTGGAAAAAATGTTGCATATCCAACAAAATATCGATTTATTTGTTAGAGAAAACACAAGCCATTCTCTGAGTACTTTTTCATTATTTATTTTAATGCGATAAAAGTTATTTTCAGTCAGAAGTCGTTTACAACCAGAAATAATTTTTTCTGTTTCACTCAAGAGTTCCATATTTTGCTTCGGTGGATTGTTAATAAAATGTTCAATCATGTCTGGTGAAACAATGTTCCATGATGCTGGATCAAAATTGTGACCTGAACTCACAACCAATGAATCATCAGTTGTCGTTACATTTCCTATTGTTTTCATCACCTCTTCTTGAAAATCATCTTTATCACCACTTATATTTTTCGAATTATCTATTTCTTCAGGTAGTTAATCACTGCTTTTATCTGTTTCTTTTTCACTGGAATTTTTCTTCGTGTATTCTAGCCAGGGTTGTAAAAAAAACGGGTTTTTTTCAAAAAAAACCCAAAAACCGGGTTTTTTTGGTTTAAACCTGGTTTTTTTGGTTTAAACCAGGTTTTTTTTGGTTTAAATGATTTTATATTTTAGAAGAACGATGAATATTAATATTTTCAAATATTTGAAGTCAAGCAATTAACAAAAATTACTTTAAGTTATTTTGTTGAAATTATATAATAAATTTTTTACTATTTTAATTTAACCATTAAATTTTTTTATTATTGTAATATTTTAATATACAATAAACAATAAAATTATCACTTATATATGTATGTATATAAATCAATCACTACTACTAACACGTCACTAGTCTTTAATCTACATTTTCTTTTAAAGAAAATTAAACTAAGAAATTTTAACTGACACAAATAACAACTATTTGCAAACTGAAGATAAAGAATCACAAACTAATGAAATATATCCGGACATTTTATTAAGGAAAGAAGAAAAAAACTTGACATTTCTTGAATAGATATCTTACAGCAGTATAGAATAATAGGAATGAATAATAAATTTTACCCTCAATCATTGTTCATTTCTTTTATTACGACCACTAATTTTGATGCTTTCTCTACTCCTAATCTGTTTTGCAATTTTGAATGAACTACACCAAATATTGAAAAAATCCTTTCAACACAGTCAGTCCATGCTTTGGCTGTAGTTAGCATGTTCACAAATTCCAAATCATTCTCCGTAATCAAAGATTTACCTGAAACATTATAAAAACTATTCCACCATTCAAAGTCAGACATTGTATCAACAACTTTGAGGTAAAAAAAAACATTTTGATCATGATTATGAAATGGTTCCAACTTCTCCAAAATTTTTAATGCAAGTGCTAAGAAACCAGAGCCACATTTTTGTTTGATAAATTCAAGACCCTTCTTTTTCTCTTCTTTCGTGACATCAATTCCTAGGTTAGAAATTAATACTGATGGGCTTAAAATAAATGCAGGAAATGTGCATCTACTAATGATTGTTCATATTTCTGTTTATACGCTGATGATATGGCCTTTTTATTGTTTGATGTTGATGGCTTCTTTTAACTTCATATCTAGCTTTTTCCATGCTAATACACATTCAGCGAGAGAACAGCTACTTTTCCGTACAAAATCAAGTTTCGGGGATTGGTTTCAGAAATGCAATCATGTCCTCAACATTTCTTTTTAAACCAATACTTAAGATTTTACTGGAGATGTCACTAACAATCTCAGATCTGTGATCCTCACAAACTTTTGTAAGAATTGACTAATTTTTAATATAAGATTCAAGTGAATCCCAATAAGTATTCCATCGTACCTCTAGAGGAAGTACCAACGCACTTCCACCTTCTGCATGATACCATGCTTTCGGGAGGTGATGATTGCGAAAATATTTTAAAATACTTGTAACATGTTTTGTTACATCACTTTTAACCAAATCTTTCGCTAACAGATTTAAAATGTGGGCACTGCACCCATATGTAAGTCCCGAAAAACCAAGCTCTTCATGCAGAAACCATATTTGCAGTATTGTCTGTGACAAAACTTGATATTTTACATTTGAACTTTTCTTCTGCTGTCTGCACTGAACTCAAAACCAAATTAGCTAAATAATTTCCAGTATGTGATGAGCCGGATGTGTCAATAGTATCAACAAGAGTGACTTTACCACACTCTTTGATAACACTTATACACACAATAGGTTCATTATGGATGTTCGACCATCCATCCATTGCCATGCAAACTGTTTTGTTTTCTAAATCAGCTTTACATCTCTGAAGTTCATCATTGTAAATCTTGGGCAACCATTTTTCTTTTTTAAATAAAAGTTTTGGTATTTCAAAAAAACCAAATGGTTTTTTTAAAAAAACCATTTGGTTTAAACCAAGGTTTAAACCATGGTTTAAACCAGCATGGTTTAAACCTAAACAACCCTGATTCTAGCATCATCTTTTTCATTTTCTTAGCCTGTTCTTCATGAGATCTTTTCAATTTTCTTTTTGCTGCACCGGACAAGTAATTTCGCTGCATGACTTATGCAAATATAGGAATCTAGCATCGATTAATATACTATAAAAAGATAAATAAAGTTCGTAAAATCTGTATTCCTTCGTGGCTAGAGCACCAAACGAGGTAATACAAGTGCATTAGATACACATGTTAGATAACAACAAAAATGTAAACACATAGGCACAGCACAGTTGCAGTTAAGTTATCGTGGCGGTTAGTGAATGAGGGAAAATCCATAGAGAAAAGAAGTGATTTACGTAGCGGCAGAGAGGTAAAAGTTTCTACTACGTAGTATCCGCATTACAAATCCCCTTCAGGTGGCACTGAAATTAATAATAGTGATGCATAATTCCAGCTATTTACCTTATTGTAATTCGCTGAACAGTTTGTTTACCTTCGCTGAATGCATTGTGATTCGCTCAGTGTAACTGAAATAAATATTTAGAACATCTGCTACCAGGTAGCATATTAGAGCACTCAGAGAATAAACTCTGGGCTGGAATCGCAAATAGGACGGTTGCAATTGACGTCATCATGCTGGAGGTCACACATGACAAATAGGCAGTTCTGATTGGTAGAACTACCCTGACCTCCAGTTTAAGTACAATGGTTGATCAGCTGATTGTAGATCCCGCAAATCTTAGATCTTATATAAAGAGAATGAAAAAAAAATCTATTTTTTTAATTTTTTCTTATATACAGGAACATAAACATTGGGCTACGAAAATTTGTCATTTGGGGGCCCCCTTGAGATGGGGGCCCGGGGCAGCTGCCCCGTTTGCCCCTGCGGTAATCAGGCCCTGGCGCCACGCACTTTACTTAATGGTATGCATTTGCGATTTTTATTTTTAGTTTTTAAAATATCTAATTTTTGTTTGCCAAAAAAGCTTCTTCATAGATCTAAAAACAGTGTAACAGCAGTAAGAACGCAGAAAAGAAGGTATCCGTTTTTCGGAGCTTAGGTTCTTAGCTCACGAATTTTACAGTCGCGTACATAAAATCCACCCAAAATGACAATTTCGAAAGCATTTACTGAAAAGACCATTTGCCTTTAATGTAAAATAAAGCATTTTATTATATTTTTAAACACTTATAGGGGTCAGTCAGAAGTACCGTAATTTCCGGCGTATAATCCGCAGCTCAAAGAATCGTTTTTCGACCCAGAAAATTTATTCAATAATTGTAGTTAAATATTTACAGCGATCTTTTAGGTTACATTTTATAAAATATTTCTGGGTCGAAAAACGATTCTTTGAGCTGCGGATTATACGCCGGAAATTACGGTAACTAGTTTGGATTTGAGAACAACATTCATAAAAAAAATATATATATACAATATATAACACAAAAATATAAAATTATTTTATTAAAAAAAGAAATCACTTACCTAAATATACTCCGAAATTGTAGATACCACAGATCAATTCAGACACCATAGGAAGATTCTTCCTTCTACTAGTGAGCTTAAAAATTAAAGAGCAATTACGGGAGTTTCGATTGTAACTTTTAACCAATAACGAAAGAGCAATGAAAAGATTCTCTACGCCTCTGCCGTGCTTTGATTTTGCGGAAAATTGGCAAATTGCCAATAATGATTATCTTGCGCATCGCATTATTTAATTTGATTCTCGCGGGAAGGGGCAGGGATAAGGATCGATCAGTAAGAAATATCGGGAAAAAAAGCGAGAAAAGAGATTAAATCTGAAAAATATAGACTAAAAGAGACAAAAGCAAAAAATAGCGAGAAAAAGCGAGATTAGCGACTCGCTCCGAGGCCAGGGGCGCCATTTCGGGGGGGCTGGGGGGGGCAACCGCCCACCCCAAGGAATTTGAAATTTCAGAAAATTTATCAGTTATCACAGGTTAGACCAAAAAAAAAAAAAAAATCAAAATATGATCAAAAGCTAAAATAACGTCAGATTTCACACATTTGATTACAATATAAAAAAACTAGTCTGATGTGCCAATTCCAAAACTTTCTTTTATCTCATACAGGTTTCACATACACCAAAAACAAATCAGCACCAATTTAATTAAGGTCTAACTGAATCTAAAGTTTTATTAAATTATGTGCGTTAGTTCTGGAGATATAGCTATCGTAAAAATCGTACAAAATGTAACATAGCAGTGCCACCTATTGGGCTATTTATACCAAATCGTAATCAACTTCTATTTTTGTCAAGGTCTAACCGAATCTGAAGTTTAGTGAAATTCTGTGCATTAGTTCTTGAGATATAGCTATCGCAAAAATCATGAAATATGTAGCATAGCATCGCCATCTGGTGAGCGATTTGCACCAAAAACTAAACACCACCTATTTATATCAATGTCTAACTGAATATAAAGTTTTATCAAATTCTCTGCATTAGTTCTTGAGATACTGCGCCCACAAAATTTTTGTCACGCTGTATCTACAGACACACAGACAGACTCGCAGACAGACATTTTCTAAAAATAGTCCAATTGTGTTCAGGAACTTCTAAAACGTATAAATTCGTCGAAAACCGGAAGCGGCAAATTTTCATAAATCCAATACCTTTTTCTTGTAAAGATAGAAGAAAATCATAAACACTTTCAACATTGAAATGTTTTCTAAAGCCTTGCTATTGCAACATTCTATAAGTGAGACATTTATCATTAATGAGTATGTTGGCTAGTTTTAGAAATAATGTGAGAAAAAACACTATGAATTGCTTAACCCTTTGAGGGGCGGTGGTATATATTATATACCACCTAATTTTTATCCGATTCAAACCAGCAACTTTTAATTAAATTTTACTCTTTTAACTTTGATGAGAAAAAAATGAAAATATGCTTATTCTTATTTTGAAGTAAATTCTTTCCTAAATTCTGGTGGGAATTCAAAGTTACATGAGCACAAGTGCTTGCCCCTGAAAGGGTTAAGAGCTGTGTACAGCATGATTAAAAGAAAACTCGTCACCCCCAAGTCTAGAATTTTAGTGATAAATTCTTTCTTTACCCAAAAATGTAAGAGGAATTTTTTTTTTTCGGGGGTGGGGGGATGGCGGATGTGTATTCAATTTCCTAATTATATGATTTGTTAATTTAGTTTTATTAGTGTCACATTATATTTACTCCAATCGTTATAATGCTGTTAAATCATATGCTTTATTAATTGATATTGTATATAGAGTATGCTCTTAAAAATCTCCACAGCCTGACACTAGAGTCCTGTCCAGATTTGGTTGTAACCGACCCGAATCATGACTTTAACCAGACAGACTCCCCCACCCAATCCAATGCAGGAGCAAGGAACCTGAGTCCAACGGTTTTGCAGATTTCTAAATTGTATGAAATTTAGATCATAGTCTGAAGAGGAAGGCAGAAAATGATTGCGGAAAATTTTTACTGAAAGAAAAACATTAATGAAAACTTTCTTATACCTATGGATTACAACATTTGCAAATTTCGTAACTTCTTGATGGTGTTCGTGTGCTGATTATCTCGTGACCGATTGAATTTCACGACTTTTTTTCGCGATTGTTTCATTTTTTTATGATAATTTTCTAAAATTCGCTATTTTCTGTGAATCATTGAAGGAATTGATTTTTTAGATCATTTGTCTAAATTCGCAATATTTTTTTCAACCGATCGACGAAATTCGCTATTTGTTTTCGCCATCTTTAGACGGAATTCGCGACTCTTTTCTGCGATCGTTTGTTGAAATTTCGGGAGTCATTTTCTGCAACCAACTGACAAAAGTATATATCTTTTTGCGCGATTGTTTGACTAAATTCGGGATTTTTTTTGTTCAATCTTTTGATGAATTTCGCGATATTTTCCCGCAATAGTTATACTAAATTTGCGATTCTTTTCCGCGACGGATTTACGAAAATCTCTATTTGTTTCAGTGATCTTTGGCGAAATTCGCAATATTTTTTCACGGTCGTTTGAAAAAATTAACGATTTTTTCCGCGACTAATTTTGCCAATTTAACTATTCTTTTCTAATTCCAATTCGTAAAATTCGCGATGTTTACCGCGATTGGTTGACGAATTACTTTTGCGTAAAAAAGAAGAAGGAAAATTCGCGGACTACCACTAAAATTAAATATATATTCGCTGAAGAATCACATGTTTGTGAAAGAAGTTAAGATAAGAAGACAAAATCTCACACTGCATTTTTTATTGTGGGGGCCTATTTCTATTTTGTGCACGATATTTCAGCCCCTGTCTCTAAAAAAAACTTTGTCCCCCCCCCCCCCCCCCAAGAAGCTCATGAAATGTCGCTCTGCAGTAAAACCTGCAAAGATGCGTTGAAAATGACTGTAAAAAAGTTCCATTTTAGACAGGTCTCCATAGCAAGTATAATTGTATGACGTTTTTTTCGTTGAAACATGATTTTTTTTGCCCGTTTGAGAAAGAATTATGTTATAGGCAGGTTTCGCTTTGACACGTTTCACTGTAATACACCTATGCTCTTCAGAAGTGCTTTATAGAAAGGAGGTTTTAACAGTTTTAAAGAATACCTGAAAAAAAACGGTACCTGTCTATAACTGAAAACTTTCTTAATATTTTAAAATTCTACTTGCTAAGACAAAAACCTGTCTAAAACGGCATTTTTCAGAGGTCACTTAAGATTCCGTATTAGAAGTATTGCTGTCTCTGTATATATATGATTCAGTAAACTTTTTCGTTCGGAGAGGTTACGGGTGGGGGGGTGCAGCCCCCGGAACTCCACCCTCGGCTACGCCACTACCTTAAAAAAAACTTTGCCCCCCCCAAGAAAGTTCCGAAATGGCGCCCCTGTCCGAGGCCTTCACTATTTTAAACGCATTGAAATTTATATATATATCATTAAGGTGCATTACAAGAGGCTTACTACAGAATATTGTGTGTATAGCAGTTATCGTTCATTTACAGGGACACACAAAAGAATTCTCTACTGTCTGTTCACAATAATTCCTGGAAGTGCGTTTTAAATTGCTGAACGCGATTTTAAATTTAACTCACTTTTTGTCTATTACTTGGTGTGTATAAATTCTACATTTCATATACAGGGCAACACAAAAGTTCACGAACACATTTCTGTTTATTGAAAGAAACTCCAGAAGGAGAATTTTAAACTGTGCTATGCGTTTCCTAACTAAACTAAAATTTAGCATCCTATGTAGTATATATACAAATCTATAAATCCTTTACAGGGCTGAATAAAAGTATTCGGATATTTTTCCGATTATTGTATATGTTGGAAATTCCTGAAATTATTAAATATGTTATGCATTTTCCAAATTGTTTATTTAGATGTTATCTTTCAGCTTATTAAACAGTAATGATTTGTAAAATTATTTTGGAAGTGTTGGAAAGTGTTACATAATCTATCCTTGACGCATGATTTTTCATTCTTGTTTCATAAGGCTATGGTTTAAATTTTAAAACTGTACATAAAACTTTTTGTCATGTTTACAATGCAATTTTCTTGAGAAAGGGGCTCCGACATGGCCTGTGTGCCCTGGGTCCCATATAGAGTTGATCATTCCCTGGTGCTAAAGCAAAAGAGCCTAACACAATATAATACCTAACACAAATAAATATTATTTGCTGTTATTGTGTTAGTTAGAATGTGTAGTAATATAAACTTTGCCAAGTCATTATATAAGATATGACAACTAGAGATGAGTTCGGCTCTCTTTTAAGAGCCCGGGCCCGCCCAAGCCCGACGATTTTAAATCTGAACCCGATATCGAAAAAAAAAATGCTTAATATAAAAAAAAATGTTTTAAAAGTAATATATCATATTTAAAAAACTTCTTACATGAAAATAACTGTCAATCTCCAGCACATAATTAAATTTTATGGGAATTTACATTCAATTTTTTGAAAAGAAAAGTTTGGCAGGAAATAAAAATATACTTCCTTAAAAGATTCTCATAATTTTCTCACCCAACAAGCAATCCTGATGGACACAATTATAATGAAGTGTGTTTTATGAATAAATGCATGAAATTTGCATAAATTCATATTCCTATGCCGTTTTCCTATTTCCTACAATAGGTGTATTTCACAAATTATAATTGATTCCTTAATTAAAACAATATTTCATGTTCCTGAAAATAAGCTTAAATTTAAAATTTGGTACCATTATCTGAAAGATCCTATGCTTTTATATGCACACTTTTCGATTGATTTTTTATCGGAATAACAATGCCTGACAATTATTATGACTTACGAATGGGAGTGACTTTGTAAATGTTCAGAGAAGAACTTTAACATGAGCAAAGTTCAGGATGAAAAATAGAATCACTAACGTTATTTTCATAAGAAGAGCCATTACGACTCGCACACAATAGAACACTAAAAATTTCCAAATCTTAAGCTAATGCTGATTAATTAGAATCACTAACGTTATTTTCATATGAAGAGCCATTATGACTCGCACACAATAGAAGACTAAAAATTTCCAAATGCTGATTAATTACAAACAAAAGAAAGTATTCACTTCGCTTTAGATATCTAAAAATAAATAAATAAATGTTTTAATTGAAAAATATCATACTTTTACAAACGAAAATCGAAATTATTCGTGCCTTTTTCCATTGACAGACATTCGATGGGGCTACTTTGTGACACACCAATACTGTCACAAAGCAATTATTATTCAATGAACGTCGAAATATTTCAGCTATGGCAGGGCAAAGACCGATCATGAAGTAATTGACATATACTTTATGAACTTGAAAAAGAAGTCTATTCCACCCAAAAACCAGTGGAATTATGATGTGACGAATTTGGTGGGCAACCCTGGAACACACACACACAAAATGATTTTCATTTTGAAATTGCAAGCTTATTTTGAGTTAGAGCAGTGCCATCAACAGGGGATATTTGGAACTAAAACAATGTAGGCTATTAAAAAAATATCTAACTTCATGCACAACTCTCCTGCAAGAAAAAATTCAATAGCTGTCACCATTTACTTGGAATTGGATTTTAAAAACCAATGTCTTTTAGGAACCCTATGTGTAGGAGGGTTCTAATAGAATTTTTAATAGTTCATTAATTAAATATTCATTAATTTCTAATAGAATATTTAATTTTTCTAATAGAAATATAATTTATGTATGAAGAATGGATATCACTTTCTCTTAAGTAAAACGAACTCTTCCTGCCAAATTATTGTAAGTGACAAAATGTTAAGTTTGTAATTTATAAATTTTATTTATTACTGTTTTTAATTAGCATTTGAATTCTGATTTCTTTATTATTTCCTAGCCACATAAAAGAACTGCTTACATTTTGCAGTATGTTTCTGAATTTACAATAACATCAATTGCAATAAAAAACTCATTTTATCAAAATTTGTCGCTAACAATAATTTGGCAGGAAGAATTTGGTGTGATCAAAATTGTCTTCTGATTGGCGGCGAATCACAGATTATTTTAGAGAAAATCAAAAATTTATTTTTAATTTAGAATCATTTGTGTCTATTAAATAAACTCATAATAATGGTTGGTTTATCCATACAGTTTTTATGAATTCAATAATTAAAAGAACAGTTTAAAGAAAAAAAAATATTTATTTCTTCTGCATAATAATAGATAAAATGTGTTTAAAAAAGTACACAAGATACTTACAAATAAATATATACATGACAATTTTATCATAAGAATCAATACAATTACAACAGCTTCAACAACATTAAAATCCAGTTTAACACAACATGCTATAACTCACAATTCTGACAATATTTTACGATATTACAAACTGCATTCAGTACCATCAGTAACATTATAAAGATTTCTAAAAAAATACTGAAAGAAATAGTACCCTTGAAAAGAATAATAAAAACATGTATTTTTAAGTACAATAATGAAAAATTTCAAATAAAATTGGAAAGGCCACTTTGAGATCTACTCATAAGTTAACATCCCTCTTTCTCCCCTCTCTAGGTCTGATAACTGCTGTATTTACTTGCATAATTTATGCCTCTGCATATTTTTCATTCTGCAGCACTTTTTGAAGAAAAGTATTTTGAGCATATATTCATATTTTCAAAATGAACAAATTTAATGAATTTTTTATTGCTAAAATTATTGTAAGCCCAAAAAATATCCTACATTTAAAAAAAAAACAAAAAACATAAAACTCAGGTTAATTTAAATTTACAGTTACAGTTTGGTGCTATTGGGTGAGGAAATATTTCATGTCCCTTCATATAAGATATTTCTTAAAACATAATTTTGTTAAAAATGCCTTTGTCTACAGTTAATTTAACTTTATTTTGGGAAATGGAAAATTTCAGTTTAGAGTTAAAAGATTGGTTTGGTGGTTGAAAAAATTTAAGGGATAAATGACAGATAAACTATACAGTTATGGCTTCCAGGTGAACCACAAATCAGAGATTAAATGAAAATGGTTTAAGGAACCACAGAAAATGCCTATGAAGAAACCCTAAATTAATGGGAGGGGGGGGGGGGATGTGACTACAATGAGCATGTGTTTATGCAAGATGGACTGTGTATCAATGGTTTAAGGTTATCTAAAAAAATCTACATTCATATGAAAAAATACTAACATATGAAATGAAATAAGCTACATTCATAATAAAAAATTCAAACCATATTGTATTTTAGCAATAGTAAAAGATCTTACTGCAGCTAAGTTATTTGGCTGTGTCTCAGCAGAAGGTGCGGGTTGACTTCAGCTGATAGAAAAAATATTAAATGCGGTGCAAAACATTAATATGTTACTTAAAAAAAAGAAAAACTTTTCTTCAGCCATTAACAGATTTCAAAACAATGATTACATCTTTCAGGATGATAATGCACCATGTTATCCAACACAAACATTACACAGCTAAGCGATAATGCATTCACTGTAAGTAGAAAATATATAAAAGTAAACACTTTTTTTTCTGTATATAATAATTATAATATCGAGCAATTATTTATTAGCTCTCATCATCAAATGATAATACCAGAAAGTAATTATCCTGGTAAAGATAAAAACCATATTCTTTAATTATTATATGGAGAAAAAATATGATTAACTCCATATACTAAACAGATAGTTTCTTTTACATTAATTTAACAATTGCAATAGCCTATCCAATCAATTGACCATAATCCAACTGAAAATATTTGGACTGTATTAAAAGAGAAAGTTAATTATTAGTGTTGACTTGACACTGTTATACTGACATCTAATCAATGACCTTCAGTAACTTTTGAGTGCAATGTGCATTATTAATTATAAACCACGTTCTTCAATAAACCATAGCTAGAAAGATATTAGAAATGGATTTTTAAAAAAATTGAAAAGGATCAAATAACAAATTTTATTAATATAAGAAATACCACACAGATACAAGAATTACAAAAAGATATTTTTTATTTAACATCTAGCCAATCAGCAGTAATTGAATGTAGTAAAAGTTGCTAAGATGGAGTCGCAAGGGACTAGAGAAAAATTCTATTTTAAATAAGTTTCCATCTTAGCAGGGACAACCTTCTCTGATAAATATAATTCAAAGGAAAATGTTTCTTCATCTCATGTTTTCCTATTGACAATAAAGTCTCTTTAATTTACATACATGTAGTAAAGTGCAGAATTAAATAAAATAATATCTAAAATTATTTTATATTTTATAATGTTAAAAATTCATTTAAACATCACTAGTTAGAATAAATTGGATGCAAAGCTTTTGAAAATAAATTGTTAGGTTTTGTATGATGCTTTGATTTAAAAATGGAGTATGACTAATATATATATATATATATATATATATATATATATATATATATATATATATATATATATATATATATATATATATATATATATATATTTATTTATTTATTTTATTTTTTTGTTAAAACTACTGATTTTACAGTTTGAAACATAACATATGTGTGACATATGGCATTGTCATAAATAAGAGTAATTTCTATATTAAATTTGCATTTTTCTGCTGAAAGATTTTAACTTAACCTTCCATTATTTCATCCATGAAGTTTTATAAGAATTATCAGAGTACTGATATTTGGTAAACATTAGTTGTTGTTTTTTTTCCAGCAGCAACAATAGGTAACATAAACTATTTTTTTCTTCTTATTTTCCTCTTGAAAATTACAGCATAAAAATACAGTTAACATTTCTTTGGAATGTTTTCCACAATACATTTTTCTACTATACAGACTTATTATTTTACTTCTGTGAGCTAAAGAAAGAAAAATTGTTTCATCCCCATTAAAATAATTATAATCCTAAATACTAATAATATACAGTAGAACTCCAATTATCAGAACTCCGACTATCCAAATCGCTGATTATCCGAATCGCTTTCAGAATTTCAGAAAAAAATAAAAATAATAAAGACGGAAACATACTGCGATTCGCAAAATAATGATTCTGTCTACGCGCTGTTGTCCTTCCCTCTGCGAAGCTAGTATAGGCGAACCATGAAACCTCATTACAGAAGGCAACTTTTAAAGAAACTTTTGGTAGAGGGCGAAGACGAAGAATGTGTGTTGGCTAACCACAAAAAAATAAATTTGAAAGATTGCACTTACATGGTGGCGGAAGCTTGGAGCTTGGTTAAGGCAGTCACATTAAAACGTGCGTGGAACAAGTTGAAAGGCATATCAACTGATGAACAGAAGGAAAAGGAGAAAAAGGAAAAAGAAGATCAAGAAAAGGAAAGGGAAGAGGCAGGAGAAGATGAAGATGACATGCCACTTGAGGAATTCAGAAACATTCTTTTGAAAATTCCTGGATGTTCAGAAGTTAGTGCTGAAGATATAGGAGAGTGGATAGCGTGTGATTTGTCAGACCCTGGGGTTTCAAATTCAAAATGATGATGAATTTATTGAAAGTGTCAAGGAAGAAGATGACCTTGATGTCGAAATTGAAGCAGACACTTGTCCTTCACTTAGTGGAGCATTTGCCGGCCTTGAAACTGCGTTGAAGTGGATGGAGCGTCAGCCCGAGTGTGACCACATGCAACTTCTCACTGTCAAGCAGATGCGTGACTTGGCTGCCCGAAAACGGATGAAGACTGTCAAACAGCTTACTTTGACTGAGATGTTCAGCAAACAATGACTTTCATTTACAGTACGGTACGTACATTCTGTACTAATGTACAGCACTTGTAAGTACGCTTAACATGTAAAAGTGTTGCCTTTTCATTTAATTAATTAAAAGCTCTTTTTGTTTAAAAATAGTTTTTTCTCCCATGTTCAACATACATACAGTAGTTAATTAAAATAGACCCTTTTTTCGGAAAAAATCCAATTATCCGAATTTTTGATTATCTGAATGGGGTCCGGTCCCAATTGATTCAGATAATTGGAGTTCTACTGTATATATATATATTTTCCAGTCATTAGTGCACTTTAGATTTATATCATTTCTTCCTCACTTGATCCCATATACATATATATATGATAATATATATATATATTTATGAAAAAATTTCACCTTACTTGCGATTTTTTTTTTAACATGATTATTTGTAATCAAATTTATAAGGCTTTAATAAAATATGAAATGATATAGGTGTCATTTTTGTATTCAGCAGGTTTCATCTTAACCTTTTCTGACCAATACTGCACATTGCTAAAGAATTCCTCTATCATGCCCAAAAGCACAAATGTTTGTTCGGCTAAAATTCACGGAGGACCAAGAGCGCATATCTGCATTTTATTTAAATACAAGATGGCATTACTTGTGTGCATTTTTTGTAACAATCATGCTACACAGAGAAGGTACCCTAGCATGAGAGTCATAGTAAAGTTCCCCCAAGTCATTCTTATTAGTTCTGCCAATGTAAACAGAAACACTTGGTTTGCCCTTCAAATCATTCAGCCCAGGTGTTTATAGTTTTGCTTTTGTAATCTCACTCATTTATTTATTTAGTAAGTATAGAAAATCTGAGAGCTGGAAGATTATTTTTCATAGTGTTCACCATGGTGTTAAGATAACGTTATCTTTATCAAGAAGAAATTGCTAAACTTGTGAATAAACCAAATAGTGATATTTCAGATGATGATCCGACATATGAGCTTTTCAGGTGATTTCAGAATTAGAAAAGGACAATTCTTCAAATTCCTCTCATTTTTCTGAATGAAAAACTAATATTGAGGAATAGCCTAAAATTAATATAGGAGACTGTTTGATGATAGTGTTAACTTAAGAGTCTGGACTGAACTTATTAAATTTGTTTTTCTCTGAAAGCTTAATTGAAAAAAAGAGTAGAGAAAACTAAAATTTTTGCAAAATATATGTAATTGTGTCTGATTTATCAACAATTCCATCACTTAGAAACTACACATAAATTTATAAATATTATTAAAAATAAGTCATTTAGTATGATAAAAAAGTGGTACTTTTTATGAATTTCTAAGAATTTTTTAACTTCAGCCAGTTCTTCCTGAATGTTGTGTATTGAAAGAATTTATATCTCCAATCTCCAATCCTGAAGTGGTTAAGAGGTTTATTACAATAGAAGGTAATATTATTTTTGCCTGGACTATGAAAATTTTCTGTTTAAGATTTGATTTTGTTATACAGGTTGTATTTTTAACAGGTTTTACTATATTAAAAACTGAGTTAAAACTATTATATATGTTAAAAGTTATTGTTATTCATAATAAAAAACTGATAGTAAAAAAAAAGTGCCAAGTACAAAATCACAAAATTACCCATTAGCAATAATCATATATATTATTTTTCCTGTCAACATCCCTTTTTCTCAGAAAATAAGAAACACAGAACAACGAATGAGATACCATATGAAAGGATTTTGCACAGGCTTCTGACATAGCACACTTAACATTTCGTTAAAACATGTTTTTGATTAAAATTTGCTGAAAATTAAAAATTAAATCGGCATTGTTTTCATGAAAGAAATGAAAGGTTTTCTTCAAATTATTGTTGCCACAAAAATAAAATACCACATTATATGATGCTCAGCAATTATAAAATACACCGCACGGATATATTTTATATTTATGATTAAAAAGCGAAATTGAAATTGAAATGTTTAGATTTATATTTCTATGTTCTATGTTTTTCCCGAAGGGGATGACGTCATCCTCTAATGCAGTTAAAATACGATTGTTAATTTTTTTTTTTCTCGCGTGTGCATTTTGCAATCTTGGATCAATTTTCACTATAACATTGATGGAATAAATTAGATGATACTCTGGTTTAACTAAAAACTAAATGTTGTTTGCAGATATTTTTATCTTAACTTTTTCTTTAGAAGTTTAAACCTGCATCTAAGAAATATTACATATTGATAAAAAATGGTACTTCTCTATTATCCCGTCGACCACTTTTCATAACAAAAAACTATCGCCAAATAAACGGGAGAACGTTGTCATTGGAATATTAAAATAAATAAATAAATAAAATATAAGAATTTAAGGACACAATTGTTATTTTAATTAATGAAATAACTAATAAATCAGTAAAACATAATGAAAAATACATGCAAATGTCGAGTTAAAAACCACTTGATGACGTAACAAACATGCATAATGCTTCTGACATCAAGTAAATGGGACTGCATTTTTGGCGTTTAATCTTACAGTTTGACGATAGTTTTTTGTTATGAAAAGTGGTCGACGGGATAATAGAGACGTACCTAAAAAATATTAGATTTCAGTGTGAAATCCTCGCACGGGCTCTCTGGTTAATCATAACATTATAATTTCAATACAAACTAAATTTTTTCTATTGCATAGCAAACCCTTGGTTAATCTCAAAGTTTGAACAATCTAAAAATTCATTAGCATATTTCTTCACAAGCTCCATTAGTAATTTTTTGATTAAGAACACTAGCAACTGCAAGTATATAGTAATACATAAAAACAGCCGGAGCACCAGCTGCTAAAATTGCAGAATGTTTTCTGCAGCATTAACAGCTCTTTTAATTAAAACCATGATTTTGAATGATTGCTCTCAGAATTTTCTATAATTTTATCAGTAAAATGAAATGCTAAAATTTTTTGGGGGTATAAATGTTAACATACTATTAATTTTAAAGTAAAGAAAAGAAACCAAACCATTACAGAGAATCATCTTTTTTTTTTATTTTTTTATTTATTTATTTTTTAAACATCTCTGCATTAAGTTTACCATAATCAGTGTAAAAAAAATAATAGTGGTTTGAATTCAAGGGAGAAATGCTTAACTAAAAATTATTAAAACTCAGGAAACACCAATAAGTGTAAAAGAGAAGGAAAGGAAAAGAAAAATAGATAATAATAAAAGGCTGTTCTTAACACACTGAACATCTGAGGGCTTTCCTGCATTTTCATAAAAATGTTTGTAAAACTTAAAATAATTTAAATTTTTCTTTCCCCGTTTGTTTTTAAAATACATCTGATGTCTCTTTATTTTACATATATCTTAAAAAACAATTTTGTTATTTTATTTATTTATTTTTTTTTGTCTAGGGCCGATTTAAGTTGTTTTTGAGAAACAGAAAAATACGAGCAAAACGCTTAGAGGGTTAAGTACTTTCAAGCAACATGCTCAGTTCCAGAGGATCTAAACAGATACTGTTAGATAGTCAAGAACCATCTATATATTATTTCTGTTGTCAACATACCTTTTTCTAAACAAATACAAAATGCAGAACGATAAATGAGATACCATATGAAAGGCATAGTACACTCACATGCCTTTAAAACATGTTTTTTAAATTAAAAATTGCAGTTAATTAAACATTAAATCAGCATTGTTTTCATAAATGAAATGAAAGTTTCTTTCAATTCAGTGTTGCCAGAAAAATAAAATATTGCATTATATCGTATTCAACAAAGATTAAAAAATAAATAAATTAAGTCGTTTCTGCATGTGTTTATTTTATGTTTCTGACTAAAAAGAAAAAAAATTAAATTCAAATGGTTAAGAAAAAGACACCATCGATCGATTGAAATTTAACATGTAGCCTAAAAAAATGCATACTTTGTTATATTAAATTACATTTCTTATTTATTCATTTTTTTTTTTTTTTTTTGGTCCTGTCTCTCTCTCTCTCTTATAATTAATTCTTTTTTCTTTACAGAGTTTGGGAAATAAGATTTTTTTTTTTTTAAATTAAATAACCCGATGTAAAAAAGAAAAAAAAAGTTCTTAGCATGCATAGAAACTTCACTATTTATTGAGGTATAAGAAGATATCTAAATAAGTAATTTAGAAAATGCATACTTGAGTTCCCAATTTCAGCAACCAGCACCCACAGTTGATAAGATATTCGAAATCTTTTGAGCAGCCCTGTATATTTTCTATAGAGATTTGTATACACTCCACATGGTTTGCTAAAATTGAATTCAGATATATAACATAAAAACAGATTTGAAAAATTATTTTCAAAATTTATCACCCATGTATGATAACTGGAAATATTTTGAATATGATACATATGATCTACAAATTTTTCTACACACTACATATTAAGCTAAAATTTAATTCAGATAGAAAACGCATAACAAAACTAAAGTCGCATGTTCAGCAATTACCATCCATAGATGGTAATATATTCAGTTCTTTTGTGTAGCACAGTATATGAAATTATTTCTACAGAAACATATCTTTGTTGTTTTATTTTAGTATCACTTCAGCATTTTCCCTAGATTTTAATGAAACATATCTTGTTATATATTAACTAAATATAAGTTTAAGTTTAGCTAGAATAGGCATAACACAATTAAAAAACCCATCTAAGCAATTCACACCCTTAGGATTTTTTTTTTTTCTCCACATATGAACTACAGAATGCATATACTCCACGTAATATGCTAAAATTTGGTTAAGCTTTAAAAACCACGTCCTGCAATTATCGCTCGCAAACAGTACTGTAATCAAATTAATTTTTGTGTCCTTGTAAATGAATAATTAAATGCCAAGTACTCTGTTTTCTACAGTAACCATTTTGTAGTGCACCTCTACAATGCACATCGATTTCATTATGTTTGAAATAGTGTAACATTTTAAAAATAAACTGCAAGTGCTTTTTCCTCATAGGCCATAATCTAATGAAATTATTTTATGTGTCTTTGTAAATAAGTGATAAATGGAATGCACTCCATATTCTAAAGAAAGAATACTATATTGCACCCCAATAATGCATGCCAATATGTTTGATATATTGTAACTTTATTATAATACACTGCAAATGATTTTTCCCCATGGACCATAATATAACAGAATTCTTTTGTCTGTCCCTGCAAACTATAAATGCTACACATTCCACTTTTAATGGGGAATATCCTACAATAAATCTCAATAATATATATCAAGCTCATGGTAATCTCAGACAGACAGATGGCCAGACAAAGCAGAGTCACATTCACTTTTCACTACGTTAAAAAGTGTAAAAAAAAAAATAAATAAATGAGAAAACAGAATTTTAAGTAACTTAAAATACAGTAAAAGCTTTTAGCTTCCTAAAATAATATTAAATTTCTTTAAATCTGTCATTTACAATAAAGCATTTCAATTTACATTTCACCTTTCATATCTTTGCTTTCATTACTTTTACTGTTTCCCCCCCTTCCAAAGTAGATTATTTTAAATTAAAAACCTTTTTAAGGCATTTTAAGCAAATTAAATTTTAGAAAAAAAAAATTCTTTAGTTTGTTTGAATCATTATCAAATTACCTTATACCACTAAAACAAAATACATTTTTTTTTTCCTTTCAAATTAAAAAAAGAAGAGAGAGGCACATACAAAAAAATTATACAAGTAAATACAGTATTTCTATTTCAAATTTTTAAGAAGTTTTGTCATGTAAAATCCTATTATCAATTATTAGGCTATAATGAATGTAATTCAAAACTCAATGTACAATATCTTGTACTTAAACTGATGCAAAAATTAACATATACGTATATAAATAAGATTTATTCAATTATATAAAAATATCAATTCTTTTACAAAAAGCTAAGTTTAGCAATAAAATAAAAATATAATGACCTTATAAACACTTGCAAAATTTTAAAATGAAATTACAAAATATTTATGCAAATTTGAAAAAGACATTTGTAACTTGCTATTTGATATGCTATATCATTATAAATCTATAATGCTCAAACTCCATCGATCTCATTTACAGTTCTTTTCAAATACAAAATCAAAAGGAGAAAAAATTGCAATTGTAAATGGACTCGAAAATCTCAAAAAGTATAATTTCAAATCATCTAATACAACTTAATATCAAATAGAAAGACACACCAAAAATACTCTTCATCCTTTAGGTGTTTATTATTTTATTCAAATAACAATTCATATAATATTAATATACCAATAATAACAATAATACTATGTTTGATTAATTCAGCACTAATTTTGCATACTTCAGCAATGAAACAGATTATAAAAGGTGGAAATTTTGAAATAAAAATTCTCTTGTGGTATCAAAAACCTGTTTATATATAGATAACTACAAACTCATTTATTTATTTCCTAGCAGACTTCACCCGCTACAATGGTTCGGTTTCTCCAAACGAACATTGAATCCAACAAAATATATCTGTGTGACCTTGTGTTTTAAAACAATGTGGATATTTGCTTGGAATGTCCATCCACATTGCTGAAAATGATACAAATACCATTGTGCTATTATATTTTCTAATTTGACGGACAAAATTTGGACTGTTATGGACCAACTGTTATAGTTGATCATTTTCAGTAGGATTTTGTAAAGAATGATAGAACGATATGCAATGTACTAAAACAATCCCAGAAAAAAAAAAAAACCAGGTTAGAAAATTCAAGATACTTATAGTTGATTACTTCCATTTGAAGAAGACAATACAATAAGAAAAATATAATAAAATTAACCTTTTACAAGGCAGTAGCCAAAACATTTTAACACCTCTCAAAAAAAGGTCTGTCAAAACTACATATATTTTGTAATATAGGGAAAAATAAGAATAAAAAAAACATTCATGATTATTTGATTATGTAAATTGTTAATCAAAGCCAAGCACTCATAAATAAATTTCAAAGGCCATGAAAAAATTTTGTTAATCATATGTATGCTTTTATTTTCATGACAATTTATAGTAATAATTTTAATAAGAAAAATGAAATTATATATTTGAATACTGCACCACTTGAACACATAAGTCTTATCATGGTTCATACACCTGAGAAAAAATAAAATTTAAGCACTTTTCAAGGGTTTTCTTCAAGGACTAATTTGAATATTTTCAAGGACTGTTTAGATATATGCAATATTTAATGGCCTAGAATACTTATTCTAGAATAAGTATAAAACATAAAGGAAAAAATCCCCACATTACCTATCTACTTCAAAAAATTATGATCAGATTTAAAAAAAAAAATATTATAATAGGTATTTCAAAGACACTATACTAGAGAAGTTTTAAAGAATAAATATTTTTTAATTTAGTAAGGTACATTTACTAAGACATTTCATACATAATAAAAAGTTAATAAAAAACAGTTTGATTTTTTGAAGACCTGACTACCAAGAGCAGAAGTAAAGTTTCAAATGAAGTTTCTTTCCATATTACAACAGCAGATGATTTATTACTTGACAGAGAAAGAGAAATATACGATTGTGTTTTTGTTTTAAATAAATATATGCGAACATATTTTCCTTTGTTTATTAGTATAAAATTCAAGGACTATTATTAAAATTTTCAAATTTTTAAGCACTTTCAATTCAAACACATGAAAATAACCCTTTATAGGGTTCTGTACATCAAACAGAAAAAAATAAAATAAATAAAAGAAAAAAAAAAGAACAGAACAGGATAACTTTGTTGTTCGTCATGACTGTTTTTCTCCCCCCCCCCCCCCCACATCCAGGAATGGCTTATGGTAATAAGTTGAAATTAATATCAAATAATAAGGTCTATGACCTACTGTCATCACCCCTCTCCTCCCTTTTTTCCCCAAGCACTTTTTCAAGTTTTTCCAAAATGTACAAACCATGTAAACACAAATAAAGTAGACTGCTGGGCAATTATATATGTATCAAGATAATAAAACAATGAGTAGATAAGCACAGAAATATTCAACATTTCCATTTTTTACATGATGAATATAATTTAGATAGGAGTAAAAGTTCTAAGTGCCAAAGTAATAAACTGTAGTTATTAAATTTAAAAAGAGCAAAGCATTTTTTGCTTTTGAAATTAATAATAAAATAATATTAATGATAGCAAATATATGTACTTTTTAAGGCCAAAAAATAATGCATAAATATTCTTCAAAAAGTTCACTATATTATCAGTTGAGTAAATTAGTTAGTAAACAAGTACAATGGTGAATAAACTATCTTAAGATCTTAATAGCAATAAAAGCACATTATTAGTAGTTTAAGATCTTTAGATAGTTCGAATTATTGATAAACCAAATTTATTTATGGTATTCCCCCCCCCCCCTCTCCTCTTCCTTAAGGCATGAATTTTACCATGCACATTTTGAAAATTGCACCAGTTGAAGACATAAAAAAAAAAAAAAAAAAAAAAATGAAGCAATGAAACAATAAATGCAGGATAATGAAGTTTAAATAAGTACTCTCCAGATAATGGTAACTTTTAACAAGAACATCACACCATTTGTGTTTGACGCAAAAAATATTTAACCCTTATATTTTCTGAAAGTTGTTCATGCATTGGCTGTACATTGGGCATATTTCAGAAACATGTAACAAGTTTAAAACCTTAAACTTAACAATTCATTATTAACAACAAGTAAAATGGCTTCAAAATAATTTGGAAATTATAGCAAAATATAGAATAAAAAAGTTACACAAATTGCAAAATAAGTATGACATAGACAGATGACGAAAAATAATGTTATTTTAAAAATAAATAAGAAATTCTTTAAACAAAAATACTTTGTATAATAGCAGACCACCCATAAAGAAAGAATATTTCTAATTTACTTCATAAATATCAGTACGTTAAAAGAGAGTATTTTCTAACATTTTTTATAATGATTGAGATACAGCATGTCAGTATTACACACATTTATGTTGTATTGATTTTTTTTAACAAGACATCACACAATGCACAACTTCTTACAAATGTATTTTATACAAAATTTAGATGATTATCATACCAATGAAATAATGCAAATGATAATAATTTACAATTATGTACAAGATGGACAATTTTACATGAAAATTAATTTTGTACAGTCCCAATTTTAAAATTGACATAATTTAAGAATGCTCGCCCTCATTGTGACCAAATTCTTCAAGTTCTTTATGATGCATTTTGCGAGACAATAGAGTGACAAAAATTTCTTCACTCCCATCTGGTTTCTTTTCTTTATCGAGCTGAACATTACCTATATTTGCCTAAAAAATATACATAAGATAAAAATGTTGCACATAACATACAAAAATATATAAAAAAAAAAAAAAACTACTTTTACTTACAGCAACAACTGCCAACTTTGTAAATTAGGCATTAATGCAAGAGATTTAAATGATGGGATAAGTATATACCATATTGTTTCATGTATACCACACTCTTAGTTAATATGTGCACCATGAGTTCAAATACCTCATTTTGAGGGAAAAAAATCTGATGAAAAAGGAGGAAAAATTCTTTTTAATGATTTTATTCCAGGGTTCATACCCTTTTTAACAAAGTTAATTCCAGGAGTTTTCAAGGAGTCTCAAAATTTTTTTCCAGGAGATTTGCTTTGAGTTTTTAATACAACCTCATTATCTTTTTTCAAGATGGTATATACAGGGATGGGGTGGTCCTCCTGAAATGTGAATCTTCAAAAATCTTACCAATTTTAAATTAGTAAAAAGCTTTGGAAATTTGAGACTTAAGAGAATGTTGATTTCTCATTATGGATCACTAAGCTCCAGTTGATACGTATCAGAAGCAAAAATTAATTTAATGTCAAATTCACTGCTAAGAATTAGAAGTTAGTGTTTCCCCACGAGCTCAATCGTTCTTCTTAGCTGTCGGTTGCACATGTTTACTGCGTAATACACTTTCTGCGCCGGTTGTGCGAACTGTGCCAGTTGCAGTTAACACTGCTCTATGACGAAATAATTAGATTTTTCGCGATTTTCTTCAAAATAAATAAATTTTTAATGTTTAATATTCTCAAAATTATAGAGCGTAAAATAAAAGATCGTAGTTTTAATATTTTCCAGGAGTTACAGGTAAATTCCAGGAGTTTTAAGGGCCCTTGAAGAAAAAAATGGAATTCCAGGAGTAGTATGAACCCTGTTATTCTATTAGAATCTAACAGTTAATACTAAAATTGCACAGCATTCACAATGTATCGGTTCATAATTTTGTAAATTTCAATGCAAAATTGTTGCCTAGCAATTTTATGCAATAATTAATATTTCTACATACAATGGCCGTTCAAATACCAAATACTAATGTATCACATGCACTCCAATTTTCAAATGAATTTAGAGGGGGGAAAAACTGTGCAGCACACACGAAAAAATACAGTATTACCTTTTAATGTATTAGTGAGATATTTTTAAAATCTTAAGTATTGCATGTGCTGCTTAGTGAAATCACACTTGCACTGCAGATTTAGATTTGATTTTATTCAATTATTTTTAAATCATATTTACTTTACAAATTAAAAATGAAATTATTTAAGTTATGATTAAATTTATTATAAACTAGCTGTTACCCGTGACTTCGTTCACGTAACATTAAAAAAAGAATAAATGCATTAACTTAGTAAAACATTTCACTTGATAATTAATAACATATATAATTAACCAAAGCTTTATCACATTTTATAGGAGACCATACGGTATTTCTCTGCTATAGGGGCCTTGACATAACCCAGACTTAAAAAAGTGAAATTTCATGCCAAATAATATATACAATCGCGAAAATGAAACTGCAACTAATGAAAAAAGGAGGACCAAGTAAAATCGTGAAAATCGACGAATCGCTCTTCGTAAAACGAAAAACAACACTGGCAGAATTCTTCTATACAACAGTGCATTTTAGGTGGTATTTGGTGTACAATTTGTATATGTGTGCATTGCTAAATGGGCATTATTATATTGTTTATTTGCATAGACATATGTTATATATTTCTTACTACATTATCTTGTTTATGTATATATTAAATTAAGTGCTTCACGCTAAGTGGTGTAAATAGTGAACAAACTGCTTGTGGATTTTATAAATTGATAGATATTTCACAAAGATATAACAATATGATGCGATTCTAAAATGTAAATAAAGGTTGCTAGAAAGTACTTTAAATTCTGCCCAATTTAACCTCGATATTTTCTCCATCGCGTCAAGAACACTATAAGCAAATAAATACCGACGACACAAATCTGATAATCTAAATTTACATAATTTTGTTAGTATATATAGGATTATTTTGATTTATTTCATGCGCTTGAAATTTTTTGTGCTTTTTCTAGGGTTAGGTGTCGAATAAATGTACTTTCTTGTTATTTTATTTTGCCATTTCTATTTATTCTATTTTCCATTCATTCCATTTATGGATATTGATTTCATTTACATATTCATGTCAAAGAATATTCTTTAAAGTTATTATCAGGATTAGGATAGGATACGATTAGGGTTAGGATTAGGAATAAAAATTGAACGACAATGGCATGACCGATTCAGGTTTAAAGTATGAACCAGGAAGTCTATTTACATCATGAAGCAATAAGAAAATTAGAAAATTATCGGCTAATATTTTTTAATATGTTTTACAGTCATAGTTGGCATCAAAGGTGAGCGGGGGAAATGATCATCTAAAATACCATTAAGTGTTTACCACGCAAAAAACAAATCTGGTTACAACAATGTATTTAATTTTGTGCCAAATTTCACTTGATAAAAAAAAAAAATCAAATTGACTATGGACCTAATTACAGACTCCTAACCTTCTTATTTTCAGAAATGTTCTACCTATATGTAAACAAAATTCTACTGTATAGAACGCGCTTTCACGTTTATAATGTTATGAATTGGCACGATCGGCTTGTTCAAGTTTACAGAATTCGGCTGGAAGAAAAGATTAATTACTTTTTTATTTCTTCTTTGCTTTTGCATTACGCCAATTTGTTGGTAAAATCGATTTTCTTTTCGATAACATTGTTGTTTTTTAAGTTTAAAAAATATTGTAATTTTACTTAAACATTGCTTTAAAATCTATGCAATTTTTCTTATCCTGCAAGACTTTACAAAAATCTATTATGAAACAACTTTAAAAAAAAGCTATACTTAAAAAAGACAACAAAGTTTTTCCTATTTTAAAACTAAAAGAAATGTAAAATTAAATTCCGGTTCGAAACGACGACTTACAAATGTGTTTTCGATTGTGGGAAAATGATAGAGGAAAAATGCTGTTACTTCGACACAATCATATTAAACCTTTAGCTTTTATGAGAAAAGCAACTTTCTTTTAAAAAATATAGTTATTTTTATTAAGATTTTCTGATTTTCGATACGGATAATTTTGCGATGCATATCATTGACATTTGCCATCCAATTTTTTTTTTTACTTTTTAAAATTTAAATTAAAAATATGGTATCTTTATGTTAGCCGTGTGCAGACGATAAATCGCCAACCTATCCCATCATTCGTATTGAATTCATTAAAAATATAAATCTTTCACTCATTTCATTTAAAACACAGAACTTTAATTTACAACACATACATTTAAAATACATATATTACGTACATTTAAAATAATTCCTTTCATGTGAAAAATAAAAAGAAAAAAAAAGAGAAATTAATCATCATATTCGCTTGCTTTCCATACTTACTCGTATTTATGCACTTTGTATTATTATCAAATATTTGAAAACGCACGTTTTATTTCTGATATGACATCATTTCATATTCTGTTTAATTCTTAAATAATTCATTTCCTTTTCATTTTTCATGTGGAAAATTTTAACTTGAAAATAAATTGTTGATTAAAAATTATTACTCAGGGGTTTTATTTTATATTGGCAACGATAAAGTATTAGCAATGGTAAAATAAATTTAACCATTTAAAAAAAAGTTTCAAAACCGGGCCCTTTGGGCCAAACCAACCAACCATTGTAAAATATACGAACAAATGTCCATTTATTCTGTATGAAAATAATGAAAATTTTAATTTTTAAGAAAAATATTGAAATAAAATAAAAGAAAACCAGCCTATATTCATTTGAGGGTTATAATCAAGTTATATGCAAAGATACAGGATCATTAAATGCTTCATTTTGACGCTGGCTTCAGCCTAACATTTGCACACAATCAGATTTATAATATTATTAGGATAATCAAGTTTTTATTATTTTATTTCTTTTATTAATTACATATACTGTAAATAATGTACAATATTAGTATTTACATATGATAAATTATATATTAAATCAGGAAAAAGTGATTTTTTTTTAAATTCATCTTCACAAAACTTTTATAAATTGCAAAAACAGATAAAATCCTGTCAGTTAATATCAAAAGGTAGATGAAATTTGCTTATATCTGAAAAAATTAAGAAACTTCAACAAGCATTATAAGTTTTCTTTGACAAAACAAGTGTTTCTTCATTATTTATATACACAACACTAACATATTTTGCCAAAAATAAGCCAGGCTTTGTAATAAATTTTGCACAAAAAGATAAATTCCGCTTGTAGCACCATAAAGCCAGGGTTGTAGCTAGAAGTAAACAATAAGGGGGTGGGGGCTCATACTATTTCTCTCTCTCTGACACATGCATACACAAACACAGATATATATGATCAAAGTATTATATAGAAAGGTAAATTAGTGCATATTCATATTGTAGGCACTATGTTTCTTATTAAACTGCTTATAATAACTTTATTTGATGCTAAGAAAAGTAAAGGTTGCAGACAAGGATGTAATGGAGGATATACGGTGAGTATGCTGTATACCTTCTAGATTATTGTAATGAATACCATATATCCTCTTCCCAAAAACACTATAGCATATACTCTTTAGGGTATACCCACTGCCTACAGTGTAACCTTCTGTTTTTTTTTTTAAATACTACATCACTGGCTGCAGAATGACAATTTTCAGTGTATAATTATACTAGTGAAATAATAAGTGATGATGTCAATAAGTAAATAAAAAGCTGACAGTTCACCTGTTTCAAAAGAGTTGCAACTTTTAATTTTTTTCTGAATATTCCCTGCCCTTAAGGATTCTAAAGTTATGTTTTCATATGATAAAAAACTTTAGAAAAATCAAGGATGTATTTTGCATTTAAAAATTATTTTTGTGTTTAATCAAATGCTAAAACCACTTGTATTTAAATTGGCTATTAGCTTTTTTCAATAGTATCATTTATAAATCAAGGATCTTATCCATCTATCTATCTATATATTTTAAACTAGGATGACTCAAATACAAAACATAATGCATAAGCATCATATTTACTATCAAACTCATTAGAATAACTTTGTTTTATGCTAATAATGGAAAACACTGCAAAATGAAAAATTTCAGTATATAACCAATGCAAAAGTCAGTGTTTGCATCAGCAAAAGGTTGCTAATTCTGAGTATGCACATATAGGATGTGCGCATATTGAAGCACTTATGTGCAGTTTCTAAACAAATACTACAATTTAGTATTTATGCAAAACTGTAAAAAGCCCTCAAAACTAAGTTCAATTTTTGAACAGAGCTTCATTTGGATTTTTGAAACAGAATTTCATTTGGTGGCCTTGGCAACTTTCCTAGGGGGGAGGCTCAAAAATTTTCAGGGTGTGCTGAGCCCTCCCTGGCACCCCTCTAGCTACGGCCCTGCGTAAAGCATCACCCAAAACACAATTATGGTAAAATACACAAAACACAATTTACGGAAGCATTACACAAAAGCACAATTATATGTATTTTTTTACCTTTTAATGTATGACACAATTTAATAACTTAACTATTAGGAGGTTGAATAAGTTCTCGCTGTTTTCCAACAGATGGCTTTATTAGAACTGAGTGCGTGTAGTTTAAGATGGTAACACATATATAAAGAAGTACTATAAGCAAGCTTGAAATTCAGTGCATGTCATTTCCCCGAAGAGTAAGCAGCATTTTCTTTTCATAGTGTTAAACATGTCAAATTTCCCCCCCCCCCCCCCAAAAAAAAAAAGAGTATTTGCAGAGAATTTTACTGCACTACTTGATTAAAAAATATTTGCAGCTGAAGCACACAGAATTCTTGTTGAGACTTACAGAGACCATGCTCTGTCGGAAACAACATGCAGATATTAGTTTACATGCTTCAAAAATAATGATTTTTATGCTGAAGATAAAGAACACTCTGGTATACCGAAAATGTTTGAAGATGAAGAATTGGAGGCATTACTTCACAGATGTTAGCTGAACATTTGAAAGCATTAGAAATTATTCTAAAGCAAGGACGTTGGGTGCCATATGAGTTGAAGCCGACAGACGTTGAATGACATCTTTTCACATGTGAACAGCTGCTTCAACGACAAAAAAGGAAATGTTTTTTTGCCTCATATAATGACTGGCTATGAAAAATAGATACACTATGATAAACCTAAGTGTAGAAAATTGTGGGGTAAGCACAGCCATGCACTAAAAATCATTGACAAAGCCTAATGAATATACCTGGTTTCAAGCTTCTGCTGTGCATTTGGTATGATCATCTATCTGGGTGTAGTGTATTATGAGCTGCTCAGAAAGAACGAAATCATCACAGGTGATTGCAATCGACTACAATTGATGCATTTGAGTCTAATATTGAAGTAAAAACGGCTACTATATGAGCAGAGACATGTATTGACAAAGTGATTTTGCAACATGACACCGCTCGGCCACATGTTGGAAAACCAGTGAATACCTACTTGGAAACTCTTAAATGGGAAGTTCTACCCCACTCACTGTATTCACCAGACATTGCCCCTTCTGATTATCACTTGTTCCGATAGATGGCACGCAGCCTGGTTGAGCAGCACTTCTATTCTTATGAAGATGCACAAGAAATGGGTCGATTCTTAAATAGCCTCAAAAGGCATGTCGTTTTACCGACATGGAATTCAAATGCTGCCAGAAAGATGGTGAAAAAGTTGTGGCTAGCGATGGACAATACTTTCAGCGACATGTTTTTTACTAATTATTTTAAATAAAGCATTAACTTTCACGAAGAAACAGTGAGAACTTATTCAACCGCCCAATATTAATGCTTATATTTTTGCATGTGATTAAAAAGGAGCGTCAGATAGTATGAAAATTGTCTTTACTCGATAGATGGCACTGACTTTCGCATGGTCGAACAACTTCTTTTTCTAGTAGCCCCATTTTCTTGTAAACGTCCCTTCCTGTTTGAAGCCGATAACGGATAAACACAGACACGCTGTGCCAAGTAAATCTAAGTTAGAAGATTAGAGATTAGCTTTTGGTTACACATCTGTATAGACTATAAAAAGATGGGTTAGAGGATGGGTTTTGGTTTTGGACTTTACTTTCTGGGGGACTCCGGAACAAGATGGCTTCATTCGGGACGGGCCCGGGCGTGAAAATTTCAGCTCATGCAGACCTCCAGCGAGGTTTAAGCCAGTTTTTTTTTTTTTTAAATAGTTATTGATTAGTCAATTGTAATCTCATGTTATTGAGAGAAACACATGGTTTAGCTATAGTAATTAGAAAGGCATTTTGTAGTGTTACAGGAGGTAAATAGATGCGCTAAATAATGCTTTTAAATTAAATGATCTAGATTAAGAATTTCTGCAATATTGATATGTTTTAATTATATTTCCTCAAATTTGGAGTTACATTGCTAATGTATTTAGCTATCCAAATTAATGGATCGATTTTGGGGGGAAGCATTGTACATCAATATTTCTGCTTATCCATATCAGTAGAAACCCAGTAATCTGAACTGAAATTGAAAAAAAAAAAATAATAATTAAGATTAAGCGAAGCTTCGTAAGATAAATTTAATTAAACAGAAAGAATATTTAGAATTTTAAATATATGATAATTAACAGTAAATATATTTAATAAAATTTTATTACATAATGCATTTGTTTTATTTACGGACTTAAATTTTTTGCATATATATTTTATTTATACTGTGCACTTTTCTGACACTTTTTAAATTAATTTTTATTCACAAACTTAAGAAACTATGTAATTTTTTTTTTTTTTCGTTTTTCTGTAAAGGCAAAAGATTTTCAAATAATGCTGTCAAAGTTGTCATTTTAAACTGAATTTTCGGACGTGACAGCGCAGGAAAGGAACAAATTGCCGTCCTGAGACAATAATCACTTATAGCTAAAGATGTAATTCCTTTATTTGAAAATAAAGAACTTTTCGATTCCAAATTATTTCAATAAACATGCTTGCAAGTATTGTTCTTTTATGCTTAAAAATGAATCAGAAAATCACTAGCAACAATACATTTACTAACAGTACCATTTGTACACGTTAAAGCTACATCTACGATGTTTGCATAGCTGCCAACATTTACGCTGTTTTCCTTCTACTATTTTTTAACATCAAAATCACCTTAAAGTGATAAAAGATTTAAAGCACAGTTTGATTTATTACACGAATTATATAAACTAAAAATAAATTACAAAATAACTGTAAAAAGAGACCATTTTTTTTAAATATATATATATATATATAAAAATTACTTGAGTTGCAATTATACCAAATTGCATGTATTTAAATGTTTTAAATAGGCTTTCATTTTAAGAATAAAAATTTATTTATGTAGTTTTTCATATTTGGAGTTTTAGATTTGTCATACAATAAGTTATAATTTCTGACTTCCTTGTACTTACATATGCTTTAAAATTTTACATTAGTTAATCATATGTATTGTTTCTGTTGCCAATATCCCTTTTTCTATGCATTTACAAAATGCACAAAAATGAATGAACTATCATTCGAAAGGTTTTTGAACCGGCTTCTGACATAGTATACTCACATTTCTTTAAAACATGTTTTTTGATTAAAAATTAAAATCAGCATTGTCTTTTTCAGTGAAATGAATTTTTTTTCTCTAATCATTGTTGCCACAAAAATAAAATACTACATTATATCGTGCTCAACAATAATTATAAAAAAATAAATAAATAGCACAATAAAAAACAAAGTGGGACGATGGGGGAAAAAACAAAGTGGGATATGATTAAAAAGCAAAATTCAAATTCAAATGTTTGGCAAAAAAGACACCATCGAATCGGTCGATCGCAGCAGTGGTACTTTACATGTAGTCTAAAATGTATGCTATGTTATATTATATTAAATTCTATTTTATATGTGCTCATTTTTTTTTTTGTCCGTGTTTTTCACGAAGCGGGTACCGTCATCTTCTAATGAAGTTAAAATACGAATGTTATTTTTTTTTTCTCGTGCGTGGCTCTTGCTATCTTTGATCAGTTTTTATTTTAACTTTGATGGAATGAATGACATGATATTCTGGCTTGACTAATGTTGTTTGCAGATATTTTCGTCCTTAATTTTTCTTTAGAAGTTTAAACCTGCATCTAAAAAAAAAAATCCCTGACGGCTTGGCCTACAGGCACAAGTAGATTTCTAAGACGCAGACCGTGGGGCGCTTGTTTATAGAGAATTCTGAAGAAATGCCCTTTTTGTCATGATGCTACAGTTGGGACCGCCCACTTTGAATTCTAAATGTGTTTGTAGGCGGAGCCAGCAGGGATTTTTTGTTTTTATTTATTTTTTATTTTATTTATTTATTTATTTTGCTGTAAGGGTTGATTTTCTAAAAAACTTGTCAATATAAAAGTTTTAGATAATATTAAGAGGATTTATCATAAATTTCAGCGGATTTGATATCTTGTGAATTGACGAAGTTATGAATTTTTTTCTTCTTAAACCCCTAACTTCTCCCCTCCTCCCGGAGGCTATTTTTAATGATATCAAAAATCTACATAAATTTTCGGCCTTTTTACTAGAAGTAATAATAACTTTAAACGGATTCGATACGTATCCTAATTAAGAAGTTACAGGTTTTTTTTTCACAACCTCCCCCCCCCCCCTTGTTCGCTTTTGCCCATTCACGAACTGGACCGAGATTTCATGCCCCTTGATTTTATGTATCAGTTTGGAAGAGATTTGTATAGAATTATTAAAGTTATCATGCCCATAAAAAAGTGATATAGATAGATAGATCTATATAACTTTTTGAACTGGGGTTGTTTTTGGGTTCTGTGAGTCATGATCGGCGTAGATCTGCAAAAAATTTTCAGAAATTCCAACATAGGGGAGAATGTAATAGGTAGTATTTTTTACGAAATCTACCTAAAATATTAGACTGTAGTGCAAAATCATCGCACAGGTGTACTGGTAAATTTATATTTGAAAGTTTGATATTTTTACAATTATTCCGTATGTATGCGTGAATATTGGTATTTTTTTCGTTTTCAGACCATCGGTGTCCTTTTATGGTATTTTTATGATGATACCTGTATGTATTTGTATATGTGAATGTGAGTGAACACAATATAGGCGTTTAAACTTTGCTTTGGATTGAGCTCCCATTTGGCGCATATGATATCAACTGTCGTAAGAACTGTACTCATTTTTATCGGACAAAGTGTTTAGTGTTTGATCATTTTTTATTTATTTTGTGAAAAAGAAGACGATGTAAGTGTTCTTTTTTGACTCAGTTAAATAGTTTTATTGGTCACGCTCACTTCATGTTAATATTTTTATCTTTGCTATTAGGTTGATTTCGTAAGAGATCTACCTATTACATTCTCCCCTATGTTGGAATTTCTGGAAAATTTTTGCAGATCTACACCTATCGTGAATCCCAGAACCCAAAACCACCCCCAGTTCAAAACTTTGTCTATCTATCTATATAACTTTTTTATGGACACGATAACTCCAATAATTCTGCACAAATCTCTTCCAAACGGATACATAAAATCAAGGGGCATAAAATCTCGGTCAAGTTCGTGAATGGGCAAAAGCGAACCAGTGGGGTGGGGGGCTTTTTGTGAAAAAGAACCCCATAACTTCTTGATTATGATACATATCGAATCCGTTTAAAGTTATTATTACTTCTAGGAAAAGGGCCAAAAATTTATGTATGACAGATTTTTGATAGCATTAAAAATGGCCTCAAGGGGGTGGGGGGGAGTAGGTGTTTCCGTAGAAAAATATTCATAACTTTGTCAATTCACAACATATCAAATCCGCTTAAATTTATTGTAAAGCCCCTTAATATTAGCTACAACTTTTATATTGACAAGCTTTTTATTGAACCAACCCTTACAGGGGAAAAAAAAATTCTACCGGTTTTGCCTACTTGACACAGGTAGATTTCGAAGTGGGCGGTTTCAACTGCCGCATCATGGCAAAAAGGTCATTTCTTCTGAAATTCCCAATAAACAGACGCTCCATGGTCTGCGTCTTCGAAATCTACCTGTGCCTGTAGGCCGAGCCATCAGGGATTTTTTTAAATACGTATTGCAGCAAGTTGCAACGGCGCAAGACGTCGGTTTATCTTTATAATACCTCCTCAATAATAGCAAACCAATCATCTGTGTGGAAATAAAGGAAGGAACTTTTTAGACAATTCTAACACTTTTCTGTTGTGTGCATGAATTCTGGAGAATGATTATCTGCAATTTCCACAGGCGGCCCAGTTCCTAGTAGAAGTGGGGACATGATGTTATATCTCAATTACCCCCGCTGCGAACTAGCCTTTTCTGTATCTATAGTCCTGGGTCAGTAAATGTAATTCGACAAGGACATTCTTTCCATTGATCACACTACGGAGAATGACACGAGAAAGAAAGAGAGAGAGTTTGGACATATTGTATATGCACATATACCGGAAGAAATCCTTCTGAACAATTTTTTTTACTTCCACTGTTTTGCAAAATGATACAACAGTAGCCGTTTTCCGGTATTTAGAGGTAGATATTTGATGAAAAGAATGAAATTGTTTGGAAACTAATGTCCCCGATATGAGTATTTCAAGAATACATGAATGGAAGAAAGAAACCACGTATATTTTACAGAAGTCAAAACAAAAAAGATTTTAGGAACGAAGCTTATAAATCTTCATTCAGGGTCGTATAGAAGTAAATAAATAAATATATATCTATATATATATATATATTACTGAATTTGGGTATTCTAATCATTTGGTACTAAAAAATGGTGATAATACATTTGATAATCATTTGTTTATTTCAGTTGGAATATGAAAATTTTTAGATTTTGATGTTATGAATTGTTTTCTTTTTTTCTTCTTTAGTGATGATAAACAAAATTTGAAAAAAAAAAAAATATTGCAAATTCCAATATATTTTATTTACAAATTCTTACATTTAACACAGTCAAAACATTTACGAAAAATGAATAACATTTAGTAGGCATTTATATTGTTAAAATAGTTGAGTTTGAGTAATATATGAAAAATATAACTGTAATTATATTTTTAAAAAATTTAACAGCTGTTGGATATTTCATATAGCTACCGTTTATCGAATATGTAGGACATGGTTTTTTTCTTTTTCACTTTTATATGAATCTCAGTGCAAGATCGATTTTCCAAAGAAATTGAAAGCAGTGACAGTGTGTAAAAATATATTCAATGGAATAAAAAATACGTATGTTCATTACAGGAATTAAGATCAAGTAGAGCTAATTAAAACAAAAAAACGCTGTAAAACTATGCACAGTGTATATTAGATAAAAAATTAAACTCTATTAACTAGTGATTAAAATCCAAAAAAACTATTGCATTGAAGGATTCAAAAGAGCAACCAATTATAAATAAGTAAGTTTACACATTTTACGCAATTGAAAAATCTACAAGGAATTTATAACATAGGTTATACTTTACACTACACTTTCATTCGAAATAAATCAAAATTTCTTTCGAGAATTTCTTTTCTCAGATCTGTTTTTCAATAGGTTTTGTATGAGACGCGCTATTTTTAATTGATAAATATCAGCAATAATTTTTTTTATGAAAAGAAAAATATATCTATCTCTTTTCAACATTCCTAAATTTAATGATTTCCCCAAGTGTCAATAAGTAAAAATTTTTATTCGGATAATTAAGGAATAAAATCATACTAAAATAAAAGTTTATTATTATTTATTTTGTTGGAAAAGTGACACATAAGACGATATTAATGACAATATTCATGGAGATATTATAATTGGTGAAGATAGTAATTAATAGATATGACGATATTCACATAAAATAATTTTTTTTTTTTTAAATTTATTTATTTATTTATAAGCAATAATTCAACAAAAGCAAATGATATTAGTTCATAGAAACCAATTATGGTTTTACAAAAACAAAAATCGATTTTTAAATGTTTGTTTTCGAGTATACGAAATTTGTATTAATTTATTTTAATTCATAGAGGGAGCCAAAGTTAAAAGTGTTATATAGAAGTATTAAAATTATAATCTTATATAATAATTCAAAACATAGATTTTTTTTCTTCTTTTTTAGTGTGAAGTTTACTTGTGAGAAAGTAATGTTCATAAAAATAGGAATAAAATTAAAAGTTAGAGGAAAAAGGAAAATTGAGGCAGCATTTGTGTTAAATATAAGGTAAAACTATTTTTAAATTTAACCTTTTAATATTTTAACACTGGAACATTGGAATATTCTGCCGACCGAATAGTCGGTATTCGGTTTACTTTGGTGCCGAATGTTTGGTATTCTACCAAAATCACTATTCAGTGCATTCCTAAAAGAGATAGAATTGAAAATTTCAAGTATGGCACTTTTTAATGCAATTTACATTGTTTAGACATTAAATTCTCTTTCACGCAAAAATTTACATTAATTTCTTTTGATTAAAAATTGTATACATCTAATGCAATGTCAACTAAAGGTAACAAGGAATAAAAACATTTTTTTTTAAAGGGAAAAGTTACACGACCAATTTATTTGAAAGGAAAAATCAGTCAAAAACAAACAAAAATCGCCTTCTTCACTTTATTTTTAGAAAGTAAAACTTTCGCTAACAGAAAATTATCCATTTTGAAGATATTCCCCTGCGCAAACGCATCGAAAATCTGAAACCTTCGGAACGCAGAGGGTGGGGGCAGGGGCAAGGTAATAAAATATCTATTTATATCTCCTTGGTCAGGGGTCAACCAACAGTATGAGTATGTGGTGTCGACCAAGCTGTTTTTTTAGAAATGTGGAAGAATGTCCTTCTAGCATGGTATACTATGAATAAAATTGCTGCAGTAACAGCAAAAATGCTTGTTGAACGATATTTTTTTATGTAATATCGTGTAAAAAGATACGTCTTATTAGATTTATAACATGATAATGATAATAATCAAAATATATAAAACAGACAGATATAATCAAAATACGGACAGACACAGTCGCTTTGTAATTATTCATTTTTATACAAATCGGACAACGTGTTTGAAACTAGACCATTTTAAAATCTTTTTGTGACAAAGAAAATTGGTTTGGATGTTTTCTTTTTTGATTCAATTATTCAATTAAGTAGTTTTATTGTTCAGCCTCATCTTGTGTTAATATTTTTATACGTATTGTAGCAATTTGAAACTGCACAAGACGTCATTTTAAATTATTATTAATAATCCTTATATCTCCAGAATAATAGCAAAATCACTCATTTATATGGAAATAAAGAAACGAATTTTTTAGACAATTCCAACTGGAAATCTCTTTCTAAAGTCAACCCGAAATCCAACCCACACGCGGCAAAAATAATTTCATCAACACAAATCCTACCATAAATTTAAAAATAAAATAAAAATAAAATAAATAATAGCATCAGCCCGACCCGACTCAAGCTGTGGGCCGAGTCTACGGCGGTCTTTTGTATAAAGTATAAAATCAAAACAGAGCGGAATACGCCCGGTGTACGCTGCCGAAGGCAGTGGGACCCCAACTCTAAGTTTGTTTGGATAGATTTTCATTTGAAAATATAAAATCATACAATTCGAAGGTGCGCGCTGTCGAAAGCAATAAGGTCCCCAGCATTAAGAACGTTTAGAAAGATTTTTGTTTAAAAAAATTTAAAATATTCAACATTGATTTTAGGTATATTTAAAGTTATTATCATGAGTACGGGCAATGCTGTCTGGGTCAGATAGTTCAAAATAATAGATATTAAAAAATGAAACAATTAAAATAACATGGAAAAAAAATGAAGCAATGAAAGTAATGGAAAGTGGGCGAAATGAAGAAAATTTAAATCAAATGCTGAGCACCCGACAAATTTAAACTCTTATAACTCGTGATCAAACTGTCACAGCGTGCTCAAATTTTGTGTGCGTGAACAAAGTGACATAGTTTTACAGGGGACATTGTCGTTTTTTTTTTTTTTTTTTTTTTTTTTTTTTACAGAAGCCCCTAAATTTTAGTATAGGGCAAATATAAGGGCTCAATAACCATAAACAATTATAACTCGGATCCAAATTGCCATTTATAATACACTAAAATATCGATATCAGAACTTTGATACAAAATTGACAGAGCCAGGGATTTCACGGTTGGTTTGTCTGTTGGCTAGCGGAAAGATTTTTATTTCAAAGTCGATACAACTTTTAATATGTAGATGACTCCTCTCCCAAAAATGTATTTAAATTCGAAAAATATACACAATTCGCAGTAGATCAGTACCTTTCGCATCACTCTGTGTAAATATCAAGATTAAAAAGTATTAGGACGTTCTCTCTCTCTCTTTTTTTAACGATTGTACATTATTACTAATTTACCCCCCCCCCAGAAAAGTAAAGAAAAGAAAGAAAAAAAACATCCCAACATGAGACGGTCAGAATGAATTCACCGCCCGTTCCAAAACTGTTGAAAAAAAGGAATAGACTGAGCCCGGTCAGAGTACTATAAAAGGAAATTGGTCTAGTCTCTATAAACCTCTACTAAAACATACTACCCTCCCCCACACCCCCTTAAAAAAAAAAAAAAAAAAAAAAAAAAAAAAAAGAATTTTTGCTGAGAACTGTGTATGTCATGCGAGCGCGAGCTTTTTCTAAAGACGATTACGTTGTGAGAAGTAGTATTGCCAATTTAGAGATTTTTTTTAATTCAAAGAATCTACCAGATTTTCCGAAATAGATGCCTTCACTTTTTTTTTTCACACATAATATCTGTCATTAAATAAAGCAAAAATTACAATTAAAAATTTCCGGTAGATTAATAAAAAACAGCTCAATTGACAACATTGATCGGAATGGAAGGGCCTCGCAAAAGTTCTTGCACCGGACCTCGCTTTCGCTAAGGACGGCTCTGCGCATTAGGAAAAATGATCAGAAGTTTCCCTTTCACAGATTAAATAAACATTCTCTACAAAGCAAAGAAAAATTTCCTTTTACAGAAAGAAAACCAAATGACCACAAGTGTTTACCCTATTCCCCCCTCCCCGTCTCCTTCCCTTTAAAAGGCAACGGTAGAAAAAAAAAGTCAAAAGTGATATCGGAGATCTCTTCCCAACGCACCCCTGATTTGACTCACCGGAACTCTTCAGGGTTACTGCAAATTTGGAAGAATTTTCTTTTTTTCTTTCAAGTATGGCAGGTGAGAATAAAATTACTACTGCAAAGACAAAAAAAGCTTGTTGAACGACGTATTTTATGTAGTATCGTGTAAAAAATACCCCTTATTAAATTTATAACAAGATAATGATGACAATTAACAAGAAAATATATAAAAACTAGCAGAAAAAGTAGTTTTGTTAGCTATGCGGAAAATCTACAGCACAGGTAGAGCCATCTGTTGAAATCTATTGGAAACAAATTAAAATTTTTTTAATTTAAATTAAAAAAAGGGTAATTACATCTCACTTGTAAAATTTGTGTCATTTCAAAGAAATAAGTCATATCTATCACCAAAAAATTTTTTAAATAAATCAGTTCAATAGTAAATGCTCAGTATTGATTTTAAAAATATAACATTAGCAGTATACGGAAAATATAAGTGATGATCACCCTTAAGTAAAAAAAAATATTCGCTCGCCACTTTACATGATAAGATGCCAAGTAACGCATCTGGAGCTGAATGTTGGCAAGCGTTTGAGCAATTACATGGCGGCTTGAGTCAGCCCATATTATAAGAATCTTATACAAGCCCTTGGCGAGTAAAGGCAACTTTGATCATTGATGATCACGAATCTATCAGAATTGATTTTACTTTCTATGGGAGTTTTCTGCCTACATATGGATAACGAAACACTGATTCGAAAGAGTTGCATGGCAATTGGCACAGCGCTGCACTAAATATATCTAGAAAAACCACCAGTTTAAGTTCTTTGTGTTTTCCCAAGGGTCGTCAAATAAGATTGCTAAGAGTTACTTTCTTAGAATTATCAACAAGAAGTGATAATTAAAATTGTTTTGCCATAGTTGAATTTTATTAAAAAACTTTTTTAATACAAAATTCTAAAAGCATAACTATAAAGTAATTTGAATAGATAGCAAAATAGTTTTCTATGTGTCACTAAAGTGTTTAAAAAATTAAACCTATCTAAACAAATCAAAGATAAGTACATTGCTGATAACTTTTATAACAGGTTAATGCAAAAATAAATAATAAATTCTATTGTTAATGCCTGACATATATATTTAGTTTTATGATGTTTTAATTTGATTGGAAAACACACATGCACGCATTTATAATAAGATATATTCTTCATTGTATAAATCTATTTGCATGCAAATATAGAAAGCTAAAGTATCATTCCTTAATAATTAATTTTGTTAAACTTTCAAAACCACAGAAAAAGGTACACAATTCATTAGTAGAGAATCATCATTGAAGAGCTACTGGTACTTACTAAGGGTAAGACAGCCATAAAGTAACGATGGATCTCCCATTTCTCCATATTCCTACAAAGTTCACGAAAAGTTTTTGTTTGTTTACGGGTGGTATCTTCAAATGAATTTAATATTTGAGAACCATACAAGTTGATATCAAAACTTCCTCTCTGCTCCTGTAAATTGATAGGAAAAGAAAATACTATTTCAGTGTACATAAATAAATATTGGGAACATGTTTGTAATTTTTACTTCTGTTAGAAAGTTACATATAAATACCATCATATATAAAGACTGTAAAATTAATTTTCTCTTTCTTATTCTCCAAAGTAAAAATACATAAGAAGTTGATATCAGCATTATTAAATCAAGAGGACAATTTTTTAAAAGATATTGCTTGAAATAAAAGCGTATATATATTTTAAATTATTACATTACTTATTATTTTTTAATTTATATTTTCTACTTATTGGTGCTTAAAATATTTCGTTGTTGAAGTTTCACAGCCAGCTGGCATTTTTTAGTGAGAATGGTTTGGCACATAATTAATTCCGTTCTTTTGTAACTCATAAAAAGTTATAACCTTAATATTTGGCGATATAGAATAGCAATATAGAATATTTGGCGATATATCACCTGTGACCGGCTAATGGAAGATGCCTTAAAATTAATTTATAATTAAGTTCTAAAGATATTAAAGTGCTGTATTGTCATCAGAAACACACCATGCAATTTTTTTAATTCTAGCATATGAGGATGTCAATAAAAAATAGATTACAAAATTCTATCTTTACATACAAAAACCAAGCTAAATTAAATAAAAGAGTGTAATAAAAAAGTATTTTTATAGAACTATTATTATGCTGTTTGTTTTTTATAATTTATATTTTACAGTGTTTAAAATATTTCATTGTGTGCTCAATTGGTCTATTTTAGCAAAAGCTGTTTGTCACATCATTAACTCCATTGTTTTTGTAACACGTAAACAGCTATAATTATTTAGCAATTTATCATCTGTAGTCGGATAATGGAGAAATGCCTTAAAATTAATTTATTAATTTATAATTAAGTTATAAATATGTTAAATTGTTGTATTGTCATCGGAAACACATCTTTGTACCTAATTTTTATTATTCTAGCATATCAGAGAGTGAGTGAAAAATCAAATACAGAGTTCTATTTTTACACAGTTAAAGTCATTACAGGTTAAATAAAAGAGTATAAAAACAGATTCAACAGGTTAATTTGTAAAAATAGCAAAAATGAAGATGCTATAATTCATCTAGTACACAAAGTTCACAGTTAATGTTCAAGAATAAGAAAAAATAATGGATTGTTTAAAGTGACTGTCTTTGGAACCAAACATAGGTTTTCTGCTAAGAAAATTACTTCTTACTTTCAGTTACTTCTGTAGTTCCACTATTTGGTAGACTAACAGTTTTTATTTCAGTATCACTCAAATTAACAAATCTGGAGTCATTATTACATAAATGACCAGTAGGGCTGGATGATATCTGAAATTTAATATCCCAATATATCAACAAATTAATATTGATATTGGTGATATACACGATAATTAGCTTAAAGTGTGTGGGAATAGAAAAATTATTAATTTCGAAAGATAAATGGTATGGTAGCAGCAATTTAAGTACAAACAGGTGTAGGAAGCAACAAATCAATACTTTATATCTATTTGCTCACACAGCATCCTTTAAATACTACAGTTTCATATTTATACTAGGACTTCCCTCAAAGGGATTAGTCTGAGTGATATTGCTGAGAACATAGGGTTAACAATTACAATATAAAGAAAAAGAGCAAATTAAATGATAGAATTACAAAATATCATATATAAATTCATATACACTGTTAAAAAAATAGAAAAGAAGTACCATTCATCAGATGTGTTGTCATAATTTTTTTTTAATATGTGGCAAAGAATCTCATTTTCTTAAGCGCGTATTGTGCAAAACTTGAAAAGGAAAAAAAAAAAAAAACGCCGGATCTTTTAAAACGCCAAGCTTTTTAAAGTTACGTAATTGGATTTGCAGCCAATAGATTATTCTATCAAGCGTGGCTTAACGCAAATTTAATTTCATTGTTGCACCTTTTTTTGTGTGTGAATTAAAAATCTTTCTTTCTTGATTATATATCTATTTTCTACTATTTGTATAACTGTTTATAGAAACTCTTACACTTCAAACTACATTGATAGCATGCTTTGCTACAAACCAGATTGCAAAACTATAGTCTAAATTACTATTAAAGTATACAAAAAATCTTTCGATGACTTCTGTAAAATAACTTTACATTAAATCTCCATATCGGCAAAATTGAAAAATTATATATATTACAAAGTTAAGCTTAACAGATACTTCTTGATTATTCTCTAGGAAGCTCTGCCCCCTGCGCCTTTAATGTGCCTTTACTGCGCCAATCCGCAGACTTTTCTTTTGCCTGTCTGTCTCTCTCTCCACAATCTGTCTGTTTCCCTATCCGTTCTTCTGCCAGTCTCTCTAACCGATTGTCTATCTCTCTACACGTCTCGCTACACGCCAATCTATTTCTCTAACCATCTGTCTATCCTTCTAACTAATTGTATGTCTAGCCGTGTCTCTATCCACTTCGCTACCCATTTGTCTCTCCGTCTTTCTACCCGTCTGGCTATACACCTCCCTACCCATCTTCTTACCCATCTCCGTACCAGACCTGCCAACCTTTGAAAATGAGAAATAGTAGCACACCAAATTCAAATTTATCTGAAGGCTGGTTGGTTGGTTGGTGGCTGTTTTTTACGCGAGCAAATACTAATCAATTAAACGCATGTGTATATCCATAAGCACACAAAGTAGGAGACTCTTTTGTTTTTGCTAATTTTTTTAGGGGGGGGGGGGGGGGGGGGGGTTTCGAGACCTGTTGATAAAATTTGAGGTTTTTTTTTCGATATTTTTTGATGAAATTTGTTGTTTTTTGCAATGTTTTGGACGGAATTTGCCGTTTTTACGCGATCCTTTGACAAAATTGCCGACTTTTCTTCGAACAAAAGACGAGATAGATTTTTTTCGCCGATCATTTGCCGAAATACCGATACATTTAATGTCAGAATTTTCAGATTTATGACCGATATTTTATTTTTCGAAAATCATTGCCTTAATTTTTCGGAAAATTCGGACCAAAATCACCCTTGAACGATCTTTTGACGAAATTCGCATTTTTTCAGCAATCAGTTGAATGAAATTCACGCTTTTTTATTGATACTTTGGCGAAATTTGCTTTTTCCCGCCAATTTTTTGACGAAATTCGCGTTTTTCTAGCTATCCTGTGACGAAATTCGTGATTTTCCGAGTGATCCTGTGACGAAATTCGTGATTTTTCGAGTGATCCTGTGACAAAATTCGCGATTTTTTTAAATTTTATTTATTTATTTTTTTTGCAGAAAATCGTAGTTTTAGACAGATTTTCATAGCATCGTAGTTTGTGGCTCAAAATCGTAGCAGTTGGCAGCTCTGCTGTACCCATCTACTGTCTCTCTACTCGTCTGTATGCCCGTCTCACTATCCGTCTGTTTTTGTACCCGACTCTTTACCCGTCTCGCTACCAATCTCATTACCTGTCAATCAACTCGTCTCTGTACTCATCTCTCTACTTGTCTCTTTATCTGTTGGAAAAAACTGGATAGTTTTCCCTTAGGTCTTATCACTCATTTAAATCATAACTTAAGTGACCTATTTCATCAATTCATGACTTATTATATTTATTCTATTTATTTAATATTTAATAGTTTATTCAGTTATATTCAGTAATCAGTTCAGTCTCATTTGAGTAATTAATCCTTCAGTTTAATAACTTCAGTTAACAGTATGAAAGTATATTTTTTATTTAAAGTAATTCATTTAGTTTCAAAGTAAAAATATCTTTATTTAGTTACTTACCTTTTGGCCATATTAGTTATCCCAACTCTCCAGACGTTTTCCATTTACTTTCATTTCATTTTTATTTACATCATGTTTTTCACTTCCTATAGACTTCGTTATCGCTTGTTTACATTAATTACGTCTCCTCATTTCTCGCGGTTTTCGGTAGATCGATTACGTCACGATACAAGTGATTACGGCAGCTGGTGACAGATGGCTCTGATAATCTGTCATTACCTGTAGTATCTACCTGTGACTGTAATCGATCGTCACGTAACCTTCGGGAGGCCGGAAGTGACCTGTTTGCTGCAGGATGAGGAGGTTACGTCATTGACCTTGACACGAGGCGGTAAAGTATTTAAGGAACGGGACGATCGTGTGTTGGGGGTGTTCCAGCTGGCTGGAAGATGTCTAGTTCGTTGTTTTAGTGTTTGTGTCGTCTACGAGTGTTTAGTCTAGTGATGTTTTGTTTTTAAGGAAGTGCTTTTTAATTCGAGTGGTGATGTGTTATATTTGAAATGGAAGATAATATTTTTCTATGAAATGGAGTCTGCAAGTAAAGAGGCTTTTTCTTTTTAAAGAACACCACGTCTTTCATTTTTGGAGATGGAGCATTTGATGTCATTATGTTTTTAAAGGAAACTTCTTGGAGCAATAGTTATTTAATAAAAAGAGCAGCTTTTTCTTATAATTTCGTGCAGCTAGTTTCATATATCTTTTGATTTAGTTTTTCCATTGGATATAAAGCTTTTTATTTAAAGTGAGTAAAGCTTTTCTTTTTTGTCCTGATGTTGTGGTTTTTAGACTTTCATAATATTAACTTTCATGTCATCAAAAGGCTATTGATATTTTTAATAGTTCAGAACGAGATTCCATTTAAAGTATGTTGACACCGTTCTGTCTATTATTCTTGCATCAGTAATTTCGGAAGCCGAAATTACTTGTTACCGTTTTAACTATTGAAACACCAAATACGATGGCTCGGTTTGGGTTTCTACGGATAGTGCTTTATATCAGTAGACCGTTTGCCATTGGGCTTGTTACTTAATAAGTATAGATAGTACTCTGGAGTGGCATGTTTTGTCCGGCGGTTCAAAGTACGACTTTATCGTGGTCGAGCAGGTACGGTTGGCCGTTACTGACAAGTTGATGAATAGGGGTTGTATTTGGAAGGATAGAGGCATTGGATCGGGAAGTGAGGAAAGATATTGTTTTATGTTTTATTAAAGTTTGGTTTTAGATTAATGGAATTTATTTAATGTTAATATAATTTTTACATGTTTAAGTTTGTTTAAAGTTTATGGTTAAAGTAAATTAGATGTTTCTTTTGAATCTTTATTAAAGCATTTAATTAAAAGTAATTGTTTTCCTTTTAGGGTAAATTGGTAATGAACTTGATTTAATTAAAGGTAATTCTGTTGAAGTGCTTTTTCCATCGGTGCTCCAGTTTTCACATTTAGAATATGTGATATAAGTTTAAGGGTCTTGATACTTATATTGTAAGTTTATATGACTTCTGTCTTTGACAAATGAAGATAAAAAGCAAATGTTTATGTGACATCGTTTTTGACTTTGGTATATTGGATATATGTATTTTTATTTTGAACTTGGTAATTTGAATAAACCTTGATTAAGTTTAATTCCTTTTGTCTGTTATTATTTCATTAATATCTTAGAACTTTCAGTTATCTTTACTTTTGCTTTTGAACATTTTAAAACCTTGGTCAATTACAGCATAAACGCACCACTTGTGCCTATGCTTTGCTTATTTCATATATTACCTTAGGGTTTAAATATTACATTATCTACCACTCTACGTGTCGCGCAACCTTTCTCGCTACATTCCTGTCTACCGGTGTCGCTACCCGTCTCGTGACCCATCTCGCTACCCCTCTGTCAACCCTCTTTTTACCTTTCTCTCTAGCCGTCTGTCTATTCGTTTCGCTACTACCCGTCAGCCTACCTATATCGCTACTCGTCTTCCTACCCATCTCACTACCTGTCTGTCTACCCGTTTGTTTACTCGTCTTTCTACCTCTCGCCACCTCTTCCCAATATTTAAACAATTCATTTAATATACAGAAGCCGTTTATCAGTTATTAAATGCAAACAGAAGTAATTTATCTAATAAGTGTAATCAGATGCATTTTTTTTTAAATACATACATAAACCTGAAGAATAATTCATCAGTTTTGTGTTCATAGTTGTTTATATCATTTGTAATGTTGTTCATCATCAGTAAATCTCAACTTCTTAAACCTGAATTGTCTAAAGCTTTTTAAAAAAACCACAAGGTCTGTATAACTGCAAAGTTTCCTGAGGGCTATATTAGATACATATTATTAAGTTAAGTGAAAGTTTCGTTATCGCATTTGCAGCCAATTGCTTATGTCAGAAAGCGTGGCTTAACGCCATTTTAAATTCATTACTGTAACTTTCTTTTCTTTTCTTTTTTTTCGGGTGGGGGTGTGTGTGTGTGTGTGTTTCAAATATATACATTTAAATGAAAATTTTTGCCTCGATGCCATTAGTGTTGCTTGTATTATTAACTGATACCTTGTAGACGGAGCTTCATTTGAAACAAATGTAAAAGACTTCTTCTACAGTTTTTTTTTTAGGAGAAACTTTCGTAATTGGGCCCAAAGCCAATCGGAGCATTTAATATCATTATTGTAACTCTTATAGAGTTAAAACAATATTGTTGCTAGTTTTACTCTTGTTTGAGACCAGCCATGCCTGTGTATCTGAATGGGGAAAAGTTTCGTATCCTATGTCGGTTGGCGAAAAAAATTTTAAATGGTGCCAAAAGGTAGTTTTAGCATCTTACAAAATTTTTCAAGAGAGCGGTAAAACATGTTTTTCAAATATTTACAAACATGCGTTTATTAAAGCATGTTTTTGCACCATCTTAAAAATTTAAGCACGATGCTAAAATAAAATTTTATCGCCATATTCGATATTTTAATAAGTAATGAAAATACATAAACAAACATATTTAACAAACCTAAGAGGCATTTTTGTGATAAATAATTGTTATTGTCAGGGGAGTAAATTGTGAACAATTAATAAACAGGTAGTAAATAATAAATAGCATTTAAAATCTAAAAATGGAGAAGTGGTCCGTATAAAAATGCAAAACTTAACATTATACGCTTGATATATATGTAAATCTTTTTTTATTTTTTAATATTTCTGAAGGCACAGATAAAAAGGTAAAAATCTCTTTTCCAAATGCCAAATAGAAAATATACAAAACTGAATGCCAAATATACAAAATAGAAAAATATCTGCAAAAAAAGATATTTACATAATACTACATCTGCAAAAAAATAAGATTTAGAAAAAGTAAGCCAAATCCTGCAGATCCCAACAATCACATTGAAAAACTTATCACCAAAAAAGAACTCGCCAAATCTTACGGCACAGGAGATGGATTTTTCCCTTTGAATGCAGAATATTAGGTTTTTTTTCTTGTACGATGGGTGATTATAATATAATTGTTTCATTTCACATACTACATACCGTTTGATATATTGATACTTTTATGTTATCCTGGCGCAGTTGATAAATCGCCAAATATTGTTCCTATAACATTTTCATATTGAATTCATTTCATTTAAATATAAACCTTTCACTCATTTAATTATTATTATATAAAAATATTTCATTAATCCCATTTAAAATGCTAAAAAGAGAAAGAAAAAATAAATAATGCCATAAATCGAAACCTTTTATTTAAACACCAAAGAATTTTTTGTTTTAATTTACACACGCAAAATAAGAAAAGCTGCTATTGCTGAGATTTGCACCAAATCTCTAATACCATGTTATTGCGGGGTTTTTCTCTCAAACAGAAAAAAATCCAGATTAATTTTCGATTTCTACTAAATTGAATTATATTTTACTGTGCTGAATATTAGTGCGTGCATATTTTTTTGCTCCATGTACTCCATGAACTTTTCAATTCCGATTGTCTACGAAAATCTCCCGCCGGTGAAAATGACGTACGCACAAAATTTTCGTGACGTATGTACTTTAATTGTGTCTTTTTATCTATTTTTTTAATATAACTTCCAAACGGTTTGACATTTATTTTTGGTAATAAATAGACGTCGTTGTCACCTTTATAGGTACATACTGTAAAAATTTGAACGAAATCCGTTAAATATTTTTTGAGTTATGCTTGACGAAAGGTTTTAATATCCATCGTAGCTATATATGGGGCAAAGTAATACTGCGCTGTGTATGAGTCTTCGTTGCACTCAGACAACAAAAATAGAAATATTTTAGGAAAAAGACCAATGGTTCAAATCTATTTGTGCTTATAACATTGCTTATATAATGTTTTTCTTTAAAAATAGTATGTTCCTATTCTCCCTATTTTATGCACTATTTTAACTATTTAATTTCCCTGTGTATAACAAAGAATATTATAAAAAAAATTAAATAAAAAGTTCTTAAATTTAGAACGTTGCTGATTTTAATATGATTAAAATAAGTAAAAAAAACTGAAATTGGCTTAATGTCACATGTCATGCTAATACACTTGTAATTAAATAGGTTACAATAGATGACAGATGCAGCAGAAATGTTTTTCAATCTTTCTCTAAGGTATCAATTCATTTTTAATAGAAAAAAAAAATGCTGTATTTATACCTTCCTATCTATTTATAACATAAATACAACATTGAAAAATTTTTTTAAATATAAATATTCAAATCACATTTGGAAATAGTTTTATACCAATTAAAATTTAGTTTTTAAGCTGAAATATCAAGACAGGATATATTAAATTCACTTGGATTCACTTTCTTTCTACTAATACGACAGAGAAGATAAAACTAGGCTGCGCCGCCAGGGTCGTCTTCGACCAACAAACCCAAGTTCTGAGGGAGTTTTAACGTGCACGACCGGATTTGTCTCTCCGTATGCACTTCGGTTTGAATGAGCATTGACCAATATTCAGCGTAGGCAATACTACACGTTAATAGCTAGGAAGCTTCGTTCAAAAGTAATCAATCACAGTGAATGAGAGGAGAAGCATCACTTCACCAACGTAACAAAAGGTGAAACTTTACCATTAACACACTCTGATTGGTTGCTCGTGAACCGAGCTTCCCAGCTGCTATGCTCTAGTAATACTATTGACTCCACAATAACTAGCAGATATTTTAGCACTTCTTTATTAGTCATGATATATCAATCTGTTGATATATTGCAATAAGTCAAGACCAATAGCATCGGCAGAATTAAAACACAGACAATAACAGTATTATTCAGTAACAAATGGACACTGGAATATGCGATTTGTGGGAATAAAAAGTAAAGTTGGGAATGTATTGTGATATAATGGGATATTAATGACAGAGAGATAATCACTAGAGGAGGATATGCTGGTTTGAATGAAGTGAGCAGCAAATAGTATAGAACCATTTATCCGGAATGGTCGGGGCCAGATGTATTCCGGATAACTGGTTTTTCTGGATAACTGGTTGGACATTAAAACAACATCCATTTGATGAGATTTGTAGAATAAATGTGGCTGTAACATTGTTACTGATTTTAAATTATTAGATTACTCTGATTAAGGCTCAGATCCTATCAAGATCATAGATTAATCAGAGTTTGAAAGAAGGCAATATCTGGCAATACCTTGGAAACAATAATACTGCATAAGAATCAAAATGCTCAATGTCTGACTAAATAGGTTTTTATTTCAAGTTGTACAATGCATGTGGTAATCTATCAAGCAATGCACATGTCAAACTGGCACTGCATAGCACTTTTTTCTGGAAAGATTCTGAAATCAGTCAGTTGGAAATATAATTCTGGATAACTGGTTTTCCGGTTAACTGGATTCCGGATAAATGGTTCCATACTGTAAATGCATGGAAAGACAGGATTATTGCAATATTGATACAGAATATTCAGCTCTTTTTCTCATGTTTCAAAATTTCTCTGTGAAAAAAATAAAATGTTATTGGGATATATCAGTAGAGTCAAAGCTTAGATATCATTATTGGGATATATCGTCAGAATCAAGGCTTAGATATTGCTATTGCTCTAATTAAAAAAATATTAATATTTGACTGATATATTGATAAATAATCCAGCCTTAATGACCAATACACCCACCATTAACACATCATAATTTTTTCATTTCATTTTTTGATATTGTGAGTGCTTGAGCTGAATCATTTACACTAGCACGTAATCAAAGATTGTGTTTATAATTTGAAAACCTCTTCTTATAATTCTCATTATATTGATCTGCAGGATGAACAATGCCTCCAAATTTTAAATAAGTGATTTTTGAATTTATTCTGTTTGGATCAAAGTTTTGACAGTTCTTTTTCTGTTTATTATTCCAAGCACATTTCTTTCTAAAAGGATTAGTCATAAAAGCTCATAAATGCCACTAGATGTTTGGGAGAATCCAATTACAATGAAAAGTGATAGCAAAGTATTAGATAGCAGATAATTTTCTTCTTTATTATTATTTTTGAAAGTCTAACAGTGAGAATTAAAGTAAGCAATATTCTTTTGGTATTTAAAAAATATATAATAATAATAAAATAAAATAAAATAAATGATAAATAAATAAATAAACACTAGAAAAATGAAAATTAATCTACTTAAATGTTATCAACAGAAAAAAAATAACAAATAAAATAAAATAAAATAAAATCTTTTAAGAAAAGAAGAAGATAAACTTTTAACAAACCATTTCATCTAAGAATGGCTTCACGCTCTTTTCCCATTCATGAACTCTTTCAGTTATATCAGAATTTTGAACAAACTGATGAACTTCTCTCATGTATTCTTCATTTGCTTCGTTACCTATATGACTAATATCAGGTGATGGAATTTCTGGAGTAGGAACTTGATCAGCTATAATGAGGTACATTTGTAAGTACTAAGTAAATATAAACTGATTTACAGCTAATTTTATAGCAAACATGCATAAAAAAAGATGTTTAAAAGTAAAATAATGTCTATGTACTTTAACTGTTTTTGTATTACCAAATGAGCTTCCAATGAACAAGACAGCTTCTACATTAAAAGACTGCACACCGGAGTGGTGTGAACGAACAAAAGGGTGAAAATAGTCAGTAAAAGATCTATCATGATTTCACAAATTAACAGAAATATCATTACTTTTTCAAGTTTAATTTGTAATAACGTTTAGTGTTTTAAAGTTGAACTTTTTGGAAATTTGTTTCCATCTTAATATTCAATTATAAAAACATCATAAGAGTATACTCCTCATAATTTTAATGATTTCACATAAAGTTTATGCTAAAACAAATAAAAATTCCACATTCTAGATTAATCATTCTCCAATCTTACACCCCTTCCCCCTCTTCTTTCCCGACGTGTAAACGAATGGGTTACCTTGGGGTGGATTTTAAAGAGGAGTATAATTATAAGGCTTAAAATTGCGTAGTCCCTGGTGGCAAACATCAGAACTATAATAAAATGTCCTACAAAAAATGATTAATATTATAAATGGAGGGTCATTCAACAATATATTTTCAAGAGGAAACCAATGATTACACTGAAAATTGAATAGGTCGCAGCCCTTCGGGGTCGAGTGTGGTAACACAACCGAACTTGGAGACGGTGACGGAGGACCCGGGGAAGAGTTGTCTTTTCTTTTTTATAAAGATATATGATTTTGATAAGTTTCATTAGAAAACTTAGTTTATATTATCTTTCTAAACTATGTAACTATTAATTTTTGTTTTAAGTTTAAACTATGTTCAATTCCAAAATTTAAGATTATACAAAGAATTGTTAATGATTGTGAAATTACTGTTTACAAACCACTCAATTGCTAAATGGATGGCGAAGATTTTGGCCTGAAAGATTGAGTTTAAATTATGGAGGCGTACTGTGTGGTCATGTATGAAGGTGTTATTTTGTGATACTGTAAATGCGCACGCAGTAACTTCTGGCATAAGCAAGCCATCTGTGAAGATTTTCAATGGGTGGTGTGGCCAAAACAAACAGCTACAATAAAATGTCTTTGATAAATTATAGAAGTAAATGAAAGGTCACCCAGGGGTAAATTTTCTCGGGGAATTGAGTTTAATGCCATAAATCATTAAGTCAGGGAACACTTGTATTATGGTGATTAGAAATAATTGCTAATAATTTGCCAACACTCATAACTGAAATGAACTTTTGAAAACAAAATCATCTGTCCAATAAATAAAAAATATATAGCGGATGGATGCATAAGAAAATAAATTAGTATTATTAATATTATGGATTTCATGTTCTTTCCAATACTTCCGGATTCGTTTCTTTTCTCTTAAAGGAACGATGTTGCCCATCTCTAGTATACGGTGCCGAAGCCATCGGAGACTGTGGCCAGAGTTTCGTTTTTAAAGAGATTTAAGTTTATTACACGGGCTTGGGCAACGCCGGGGAGGTCAGCTAGTTAATAATAAAATTGAAATTTATCATTTACCTGTTTAAAAACTATCATATAAATTATATAATAGTTATTACAGGGTAACAGGGGCAAATATAGGTGTAAATATTTTAGATGTAAGTGTAAGAAATATTATTACATTTCAAAAAAATATTCATTTTAGTTATAAAAAAAAAAGTTGTATGTGATATGAATTTTAAAATTTAATTTCATTAACAGTATTGTATTTACAATAAAAAAATTGTAAAGCAACTGATAATAAATTAATAAAGATTTTTATGCATGAAAGATAACTTAATTTTAAAAGATGAAAATTTTAATAAATTGGTTTTGCTAATTTGATATTTATCTGTTACTAAAGTTCTAACATAAAAATATATTTAATGTAAGTTTGGAAGACATTATTATTGCATTTTAATAAAAGTTTATGTTTATTAATAAAAAATAGCTTACATGAATTTTAAATTTTGATTATTAAAATTTATTTAAAATTAAATTTTATTTATTTAATAAAATTTAAATTTCATTTAACTTAGTTACAATTATAATTTAATTCTGCTTAACTTAATTATAACTAAAATTTAACTTAATTATCTATTTGGCAATAAAAAATTACAAAGCAACTGATAAAAAAGGCCGACTGATCTTTAATTAACTTAATAAAAATAAAATTCTAAAGAATAGTAAAAACATCAGGTAGGACACAACCTGGACACTTATGATTACTAGCCCAGTACCTTAACCACTAAGCAAGATCGTTCACATGTAGCTTTCACCAATATCATCTTGTGGTTCATCGCCATATCATCAGCGATAGAAACTAACCTAAGAATCAGTTGACGCTTACTTTCTGATTCTTGTCAACCAATGAGAGAATGGAACCACCTTTAACTGTTAAGTGAAAATGTCAAAATGTCCTTCAAAATGCCACTTAAAGTGTTTCAGTGTCTAGTCTTAGCTTTTGAAGATGAAAAATCATATTTTCAGGTAAATTTATTACTAACATAAATTCATAAGCTTAATAATTTCATGACTGACAAACCAGACAGATGATCAACTATGTTTGTAATCAAACAGGATATAAAAATACAATTTATTAAAAAAATTAGCATTCAGTAACAAAATCTTTTTGAATGTTTTAGTTTTGAAGAAATAATTTATGAATTAAAATATTTTCCTCTGGAAATTAGATAAATTAACAGTTACAAAAAATTAACGCTTTCATTTTTATCATTTGTATTTAATATCAAAATTATCATTGCATGATGTCTCTGAATATGTTTATCAAATTAGCTACAAAAATTTAATAATTGTGTACACAAATCATGCGATGCGTTTTTCCTCTTTTATCACAAAATATGCCCATGGGTGACAAAAAAAAAAGTTTCTAGTTCTCATTCCCCTCTTTCCACAAAAAAAAAAAAAAAATAAATAAATAAAATAAATAAAAATAACATGAAAATACATAGATAATAATGATAAAAAGTTAAAAAGAAAAGAAAAAAAATAATTCAAGAAATAATTCTTGAATCAGAAAAAAAAAACAACCTTCAAGCAATTCTGAATTTTTTTTAAACTTTGAACATATCTGTAAACGAATGGTAAATGCTGCACCATCTTCTATAGAGATCATCTAAAAATTGTCTGTCCATTTTTTGTACTGGAAAGCTCTGAAATTTCATAAATTTTAAAGTATCATAACTCAGTGAGTAATGTTTGTAGAAGAATGAAATTTTTGCTGTTTTACTTGTCAGAGCCTGGAGAAAATGTTTCTAACTATAACTTATAGAGGCCAGAAACATTATAAAAAAAAAAAAAAATTTCATAATTAAATTTGTATAATCCCCTTGCAAAATAAATGTAATATCTAGAGATGTAAAATTTCCGGAAATTTTGAAGTGGTGGAAAAAAACCAGTTTTTTTCTGGAAAAACTGGAAATTTTGAAAAAATTGATTTTTTTAAAATGTTTTACAAAAATAAGTTACATTTTCTTAAAAGATATAAAATAATAAACATTTTTTAAATTTCTGCATACTAAAGAAAATATTGTTTTTCACTTTACATGAATATATTACAAAAAATAAAAAAAAAGTCAGCTTTTAAAAGTTAGTCTTTCAGTCTCAGAATTTTCACAGTAGCTTTTCTTGCTTAATTTAACACCATTGTTTGTAATATATCATGCCTCTGTTGAAATGATTTTTCAATTGCATTTGTTCAATTACCAGTAGAGATAATTAAAAAAATAACAACAACAAAAAGCTATATACCACTGGAAATATAATTTACTCAAGAATACCATGCAATACAGTTTTTGATCAATTACAGTTATTTTATGAAACGTTATAGCCAAATAATCAGAAAAAGACTGTAAAACCTGGTTAGGTTGACATTGACGATAATTCTTTTTCTTGAATGTAGCCAATGCATATGAATGTTTGGAGTGTCCAGACAGATTCCATTTTATTTGATAATGTGTCAATCAAAGCTAGGTTAGGATTTCAAAAAAAAGCATGCCATATTTTGGTACTTATAGGAGGACTTTTATCACTATTTTTTATGATTGCTATCAAGTCGCTAAAGTTCTTTGCCGCCTTTCAATTTTTGAGCTAGTAAAGCATAATAAAATTAACAAAACATAATAAAGAGTTGATTAGTTACCCAGAAATCAATGCGTAACAATATTTTTAAGTGTAGAAAGCTATGGTTATGAAGAAATTTGAAATAAAATTAGAAATAAATAAACAAAGGGATGTCTAAGTCAAGCAAAACAGGAGAGCAATTGGCGGTAGAAGATTAAGGCCCCTGTGTATAGGTCACAGAAAACAATCATCTCGGTATGTGCAACATGAAATGATGCACTGTAATGGAGAGCTGAAACAAATTACAGATCTGTGCAGACTGCAGTATTTTGGTCTAAATGATAGAATTCCATAAAAAAACATTTTAAAAATCTAAATAACATGACCCTACTATTTCTCTCTCTAGTAAACATGCATTTTAGCTCAGTTTAATATTTTCAACCTTTATTTGATTATATATATATATATATATATATATATATATATATATCATGAAATTCTAGCATTTAGACCAAAATACTGCATTCTCTACAGAACTGTATACTTTGATTCAACTCCAAATTTCAGTGCACCATTTCATGTTGCATTCACCAAGATAATGTTTTCTGTTACCTATACACAAGGCCCTTACTCTTCTACAGCCAATTGCTGTCCTGAACCTTTTCCTGACTTTACCAGTCGTGTTGTGCTGGACTTAGACATATTCTTTGTTAATTTATTTCTAATTTTACTTCAAATTTTTTCATAACCATAGCTTTCTACACTTAAAAATATTGTCACACATTGATTTCTGGGTAACTAATCAACTCTTAATGATGTTTTAATTTTATTATGCTTTACTAACTCAAAAATTGAAAGGTGGCAAAGAACTTTAACAACTTTATAGCAATCATAAAAAATAGTGATGAAAGTCTTCCTATAAGTACCAAAATATGGCATATATATGAAAGGATAAAAGTAAATCTTTATTACATTCAAAAATAAAAGTAAAAATCTAAAAGTTAAAATCCCCAAAACTATTTTTCTAATACTCAAAAAATCAATACTTAAAACTGATTTACCAGGCATAAAGATCTTTAGCCATAAATTTTAATCAGCTCTCATCAACATGACAGTTATTATATGAACCAAGAATGTAATCAAAGTAGATTTTTCTTATCAGAATTGCATCATAATATTTTGCAATATAAACAAATTGAGTTGTTCTTGTGATGCATGATTATTTAGGAAACAAATTATAAACAATATATTATTATTGCAGTTCAAAATTACTTCTAGATCATAAAGTTTAATAAATTTTCCCCAAAACCACAGTTATTGCATTCAGATTAAGAAATCAAAGTGAATAATTATGTTCAGACAATAAATTCTATTTAATGTCACAATAAGAAATCCAGAATTACATTTAGATCATAAAGTTTAATCAGTTTTCCTCAAAATGATAGTCATTACATACAGATAAGGAAATCTAAGTAAATAATTATGTTTAGAATATAAATTCAAATTAGTGTCAATATAAGAAATTGATGAGTACATTTTAGGTTGTAAATCATAATTAACTTTTATCTGTTTGACAGTTATTAATATGATTGGTTCATAAATAACCAGTAAAATTAAAATTAGAAATGACTGTTGTTGATGCAATGGGCAAGACCTATTGCATCATAAGACCACATTAATCAAGTCTTTACCCAATTAAAAGTAAGTTCACGCCTATATTTGATTAGTTCACCCTCTGCTGGAGAATGTGAGAAATGTCAAATAAAAACAGAGAGCAGGGATTTTTCAGGTGCTTTTTTAGCTATTTGAGCCTTTCCTCCATCTACAAATTCCTACCAGAAATGAAGGCTGTTCGGCCGTCCTGAAAATATCTAAATTAACTTGCTAGGCTCAATGCCCTAAATCATGAGCCTTTAACAGCTATAGACTTTCAAACTCCTGGATCTGACTTAGAAAAAGATCATATTGTATATAAAAAAGTCCTTCTGGCCTGTACCGGGAGGAAAAGGTAGCTTTCCTATATCTTCATTTTAAAATTTTAGCTAATGTTACACGAAAACAGCAACTTAAAATGCAAATAAAACGTTTTCAAAAGATTCGTTAATACTGAATTTGAATAAGAAATTCGCCAAATTATTGAGCAATAGCCAAATTGGCTCCATTTATGAAGACTTATTTTGGTCGCCAAATTTGACGATATTTCGCCAAATGTCGCCAAGTTTGGCGAGAATTTGGCGCTAACGGATATGAATATATAGTTTTATGCGTTTGATTGGGAAAATTATTACAACAATGAAAATTTTTGTAATGTGCTGTCTTGTTTCAAAATGTCAGCCACCCTAGAATTTCAAACTGCTCTATCTCAGCCGTTTTTTAAGATAGAGGTAAAACAAAAAATGCTCTGGAATCCTCGTTTCAAGGCATAACACTGAATTCAAAAATAAATTTGAATTTTTAACTTTTTTGTATATTTATTTTAGTTTTAAATTTTTAATTGGCCGCCATCTTGAAACAAAATGGCGGACCAAGCTGTCCAACGAACTCGGTCGAGACATTGGTGAGTTTAATACACACAATTAGTTTCATCAAAATTGATTTATAAATACGAGCGTTATCGTATGACATAGGTCAGATATATATATATATAGATATATATAAATCAACATTTGAACGGAGGGTGGTTTTGGGGTCTGGGGGTCATGATCGGTGAAAATATATCGAAATTTTCCGGAACTGCTTTCCTCCGAACGGCTGCAATAGGTAGCTTTATACTTTTTTGTATTGAAAGCTACCTAAAAGAATAAAGTCAGATCCCAGGAAAAGACTTTGTTGTTAATTATCCACGACTACACCAAGAAATAAAAAACCTGAAGGAGTCAGGCTTTGGAATATATTTCATGAAAACAAAAAATAGATGCCAGTGATGAAGTCATTACATATATATATATATATATATATATATATATATATATATATATATATATATATATATATATATATATATATATATATATTTTTTTTAAATCCTACTCTAGCTTTGATTGACACATTACCAAATAAAATGGAATTTGTCTGACACTCCAAACATTCATATGTATTGGTTACATTCAAGAAAAAGAAAAATCATTATCATCAACCTAACCAGATTTTACTGCCCTTTTCTGATTATTTGGCTGTCATGTTTGATAAATTAATTAGAATTGAACAAACTGTATTGAGTGATATTTTTGATTAAATTATCTTTCCAGTGGTATATAGCTTTTAGTGTATAACTAAGAAATATATATTGGATGTTAGAGCCATCAAACTTAAAAAAAAAACATTTTTCCCAAAAGGTTTCCACAATTTTGGCCACTACTGTATATACAGCTAGATAAGAGATTCATTGACAATTTCAGCTGTTATGTGACATGTTTTGTTATTCTAAAATCATCAAATTTCTGGAGGATTCAGAATGGAGATTGAAAAATATTTTGAATTTTTTGAAGAGTCCTATGTTTTATGGTGAAATAATTGTAAAGGATCCTTTGAAGGACCAAGTTCTTCCTAAACTGCTTACAGATCATATTTTCTATGTTTATATTTTCAAATACCCCTTCGGAAAAAAACTGGTTTTTTTCCCAAAGTTTCCGGTTTTTTTCCGAGCATTCCCATCTCTCTCTCTATATATATATATACTTCTATGTATATTTGACTTAAATTTTTATTGCATTATTATTTTATAGCCTCTTGCTGGTATTGCTATGAATAAAGAACTTCTGAAGAAAAAGGCTATTGAAACAAAGAATGTCCGCTGTTTACCTAAAAAACTGAAAGATAACAATTCTCCTTCACCGGCTGAATCAATAACTCTCTTCTGTGCAAGAACTTGTAAAAATAATTTTGTTTTTAACATATTAATGTCAAAATTGCTTTGGAATTTCTGGATATATGCACTCAAAACTATTCTCAAATTATTGGTGTCAGGACCTTAAATTCAGGGTGGGATGGCAGGATTCACGCCCGAAATTTTGAAATTCAGTCCAAGAGAATTTTGCAGCAATAATAAAATTTTGACTTTATTATTTTATAAATTAAATTTCAATTTTTCCAATTCGGAAAAATTGAAAAATACCCCTTCGAAAAAACCCAGTTTTTTTCCCCAAAGTTTCCAGGTTTTTTCCGAGCATTCTCATCTCTAGTAATATCAGGGGTCACATTCACTCAGGAAGAATTGGAGCAGTCAAAAACGGCTTTTGGAGCAGGAAAGGGAGTTTTTGGAGCAACAAAAAACGACTTGTGGAGCAGGAAATAGTTTTTGGAGCAGGAAAATGAGTTTTTGGAGCGGAAAAAGCTCTTCTTTTGAAAATAAATTCAGTATCACCATTGTACCCAACACATATGTTGAAATCTCATACAGTACAAAATCTATACTCCGGACCTCAGCGATTCCAAATTTCGGATCATTTGCCATAAAAAACAAAGAAATGAAAACTAATTTAACCCCTCCCTTACTCCATGAAATATTTATATCAGGGATGCATTAGCAATACTAACTAGTATGGTGTGGCCATCACAAAATATTCTTCTATATAAATCAAATCATCTGCAACAAAAATTAAATGCCAATGTATTTGAGCTTGAGATATAGCTATCGCAGAAATCATGAAAACAAAACATAGCAGCGATACTTGTCGGGCAGTATGCACCCAAAATTAATAAGGATCTATTTAGGTCAAGGTCTAACAGAGTCTTGAGATATAGTTATTGCACAAATCGTGAAAAATGCAGCATAGCAATGCCCCATCAGACAATTTAAACCAAAACCTAATCAGCATTTATTTATGTCAAAGTGTAAATCTGAATTTTGAAGAAATTCCGTGCATTAGTTCTTGAGGTATAGCTATCAAGGAAATCATGAAAAATGCAGCATAGCAGCTCCACTTGTTGGGCAGTTTACACCAAAACTTAATTAGCACAATTTATGTCAAAGTCTAATTGAATCTGAAGTTTGTTTAAATTATGTATTTCAGTTCTTGAGATAGGGTGCAAACAAACAAAAACAGCAATTACTTACAAAATGTCCTTTTCCTAAATATAATTCGAAATTGCAGATAGTGTCCTGTTTCGGGTCACGGAACCTGATTCCAACCTGCGCTTCTGTTGCAGGTCGGGTTGGCTTTAAATGCTTCGGGTTGATCTGATTTTTCAAAAGTAAGTCCTGAATATCTTTCCAATAAAAAAATTATATATTTGTTGGCATTAAATCAAAATTTTTTTTTTTCATAACGACCAATTTTTTAAAAATACGACTGATTAACAAAATTTGCAATTTTTTTCAGTCACTGATTGGCGAAATTCACAATTTTTTCTGCGATCGATTCACAAATTTCGCAGTTTTCTTTCGTGATCGTTGGACAGAAATTGCAGTTTTATTTCACGATCGAAAATCGCAGTTTTATTTCGCAATCACATTATGAAAATTGCAGTTTTATTTCGCGATCGTCTGACGAAAATCACAGGTTTTTCTCGCGGTCACTTGCTGATAATCGTAGTTTTATTTCTCCAAGTTATGACAAAAATCTTGATTTTATTTTGCACCATCTCACGAAAATCACGGTTTTATTTCTCGATCGTCTGATGAAAATTACAGTTTTATTTCGCAGTCGTTTGATGGAAATCACGGTTTTATTTCACGATTATTTGATGAGAATTACAGTTTTATTTCAGGATTGTTTGACGAGAATTACGGTTTTATTTCAGGATTGTTTGACGAAAATCACGGTTTTATTTCACGATTGCTTGATGAAAATTATGGTTTTATTTCGTGAATGTTTGCCGAAAATCGGTCTTATTTCGCGGTCACTTGTCGAAAATAATTTTAAATCGAGGTCGCTTGCCGAAAATCGCAGTTTTATTTAGTGATAGTTTCACGAAAATCGTGGTATTATTTCTCAGTCAGTTCCCGAAAATCATGGTTTTTACTTCTAGGTCGCTTGCCGAAAATCGAGGTTTTACTTCGAGGTCGTCTGACGAAAATTGCAGCTTATTTTGCAGAAATCACGGTTTTATTTCGGGATTGTTTGACGAAAATCATGGTATTATTTCTCGGTCACTTGCCGAAAATAATGGTTTTACTTCGAGGTCGCTTGCCGAAAATCGAGGTTTTATTTCACGATCATTGACGAAAATTGCAGTTTTATTTCGCAGTCGTTTGACGAAAATCACGGTTTTATTTCGTGATCGTTTGAGGAAAATAGCGGTCTTATTTCACGGTCAATTGCCGAAAATCGCGGTTACTTGCCGAAAATAGAGATTTTATTTCGTGATAGTCTGACGAAAATTGCAGTTTCAATTTCCGATTGTTTGATGAAAATCGCAATATTATTTCTCGGTCACTTGCCAAAAATCATGATTTTACTTAAAGTTCGCTTGTCAAAAATCAAGGTTTTATTTTGTGAGAGTCCGATGAAAATCGCCGTTTTTTTCTGTGATCACTTGACGAAAATCTTGATTTCAGATCGTGAATTTGATTTTTAAAAATTAAAAAAGGGGAAATCTGCCGTTCGGCGGAAAAATGGCATTCCTGGGAAGAGAATGGCGCAAAGAAATCCGATTTCACCGTAGAAAAGAAAAAAAAAAATGCTGGTTTTGGAGCAAAAATAGTAAAAAAAAAAATGCATTTGTAGCAGATATTTTCATTTGTAGCAATTTGGTGCAATTGGAGCAGGTCTGTGACCCCTGTAATATCTAATATGTACCCAATTTGTATACTTTTTGTAACTGGAAGTATCTTTCTATCATCAATAGTTAAAGAGATAATCGGCATAACCTCTATTTTAAATCACATAGGTATATAAACAAAGTAATTACAATAGGCTGATTTCTAAAGAAATCAACCTAAAATAGGGAACATACCAGGTACATGAGACATAAAAGTGAGAAGAAGGAAAAAAGGTGAAAAATGTTCAAACTATACAATAATAAATTCTTAGAATATAGTCATATTTTAAAAGATATTTATATAAAATAAACAAATATAATATAATGCATATAAAATTGTTATTTTTTTTCTTTACATAACTTTTTTCTAAAGGTTATCTATCCTTTGGCAGATGTTGCAAAATGTCAAATATTTCTGTTATCGCACATGCATACTTGTCACTTATTTACTTACACTAGTTTGACACTTACCAAATTCATGAATAAAATTTTCTGCTGTTGATATTTTCTGCCATGCTATAAGCTGAAATCCATCTGAAATTACACTTTTATTTTAATTTTGGAGAGTTTTCCTTATTTTACTAAAGTTTAACTTAAATTAAACTTATTATTTTTAGTCATGCTTCACGGTAGACTAAGGAAACAACATTACGTTCATTTGAAAAGATTTTCTTTTAAAATTATTAGGGGGGCTCTGCTCCCCCTGTTCGCTGCGCTCTCCAATACCCTGCATAGTTGCTTCGCGGTACCGATCGGTATTGTGCAGCAATCCCTATTTTCGAGAAGAAAAACAAAGAAAAAAAAGCCGGGAAGATCTACACAGATTTTCATTGGTCTATTTCCAAATCATTTGGCACATTTCCAAATCGTTAACTTTTTTTTTTTTTTAATATAGAGGGATAAATTCATTCAACACTGATTATAGGTAAGTTTAAAGGTTACTATCACAGTCGTGGGTTTATGCCGGGGACAGGGCAGCTAATTGTATCACACAAGTACATTGATTACAGAAAAATTTCCATTTCTCACTGACAAAGGGTGTTAACTTGCCAACACAATCTTCATTCTGATTCAGACTTTACTCATTGACAAAAATTGATTGATTTCCCATTTATTTAACAAGTATAAGTGGCTAAGATTTATGACAGAGTGAATACACAGGTGGTTTTCATTTTATTAGTTTTATTTTAATATCTACATTAATTAAAATTATGTTTAATGAGGTTTTAGTTTCATTGCCTAATAATTCTCCAGTTTATTTCTTGCTTTTGATGTAGTTTTTTTTTGTTATGGACTTTTACAGTTTTGAATGGCATTTTCTTTTTCAGCTATGGAGTATAGACATTTTTTTGAGCTTGTGACACTGTAGCATATACACTTATTTTACAAAAATTATTTTTGAAATATGTTTTTTGAACTCTCCGATGTTTGATAAAGAATTGATGAAATGTCTAATTCTGCCAAAGAAACTATAATTACCGCAAAGAAAATTTTTTGCATTTCAGTTTAAAAAATGTTGCTATCCAGGTTAATTTATTAGCCTTGTTTGTTGCAAGTTAAATGAAACTGACGATATAAAAATGTTATTTTGCAAGTCCCAGCCTACAACAATAACTGGAAAGGAGAGTTTTAAATGTGTAAACATAAAAAAGTGAGGTTGATTGGTCAAGGTCTGTAAGTTTGACAACTGATGCCACACATGCTAGTCTAAGATTGATTCCAGTTTAATAAGCAGTTAAATTAGTTGTTCATTTATTGTGAGGAACACATTGTATTCTGCACTGAGAGTGTCTTCCAGTAAAAGGTTTGTATAAATATCTAAAGGAAACTATTGACAATGCTCTGAAAGTTATCCTAATAATATTATAAATGCGATTGTGTGTGTGAATGCTTGCCTGATGTAAACTTGAATATGGAGGATTTAATGGCCCTGTATCTTTGCGTATAGATGAATTATAACCCAGAAATGAACATAGGGTAGGTGTTGTTTATTATTTTCAAATATTTTTCTTAAAATAATTCAAAATTTCATTATATTCATAGAAAATCAATGAATATTTTTCCTGTAAAATTTAATTAACCATGTTACATTGCTAACCATTATCGTTGTCAATAAATACAGACCTGCAATAATAATTTTCCCTCAACAATTAATTTGCAAATGAAAAATGAAAGAAAAGAATAAGAATTACAAATAAGATTAAATGACATCATATTAGAAATAAAACATGCCTTTTCAAGTATTTAATAACAATACAAGGTGCACGAATTGGAGTAAGTATGGGCAACAGGCAAATATAACTTCACATATTGAAAATAAAGTGAATATGCTTTGATGTTAAAATAACATGATCTTTTTGTTGTTGTTGTTGTTGTTGTTGTTGCTGTCTTTTTTTTTCTTTTGTATTTAACATCAAATGAGTGTATTTTAAATGTACCGTAAAATCCCGTTAATCCGCCCTTCCCGATTAAGCGCCCCCCTCCCACTTTGTAAACAAATTGGAAAATTCAAAAAATCCCGAGAAAGTGCCCTCCCCCCAAAAGAAATTTCGCCGCGCACGTCAAGATTAACACCAAAAATTTTATCTCACGAGTGTTTTTTTCCCGACGGATCAGAAAGGCATGACGATTCTTTGATATATCGCAAACGTGTACAAACACAAAAGTAACATACAGCAGTATAACCAAACATTGTTTTTGCTGTAAATTTATCTCCATAGCGATATGAAGAAAATAAAAAAATCGATAGTGAAAATTTCTCATGAAATAAGTTAAAAAATGTGTATTTGATGCTGTGTGAAATATTTTGATTAAAAAAGAATCTATTTATTTTATCAAAGAATTTATAGCCATATTTAACGTTATTATGAAAACCAAACACAAAAAATGAATCGTTTGATTGATCAGTAGATGGCGCCACAGTCAAATTTGTAGCGTATTTAGAGTAGCGTATTGGTAGCAATGTTTTTCATTTTAAAAATCTGGCAAAAATACCAATTCGTCCTTTATGTTCTCAATTTTTGTGATTTGTATTATTTATTTAGCATTTATAGATAAGAAATCATGATTAAAAAAAAAAAAAACGATTATTTAATCTCCCTAATGTACAACAAATGGCGACACCATACAAAATGTTACTAATTCTAGGAAGTATTTCAGGACATTTTCAACTGAAATTTCTCAGTGCTTTTTAATTATTTTAAATTATTAAGTTGCTTTTATTTTTCAATTACCATATTAATGACAGATATTGGTGTTGTTAGTTATCTTATGACAGATATTAGTGTTGCTATTTATCTAAATGCATTCCAGTTTCAGAGCTTCTGAAATCCAGAATTTTCTATAATCGCCATTAATCATGAAGTTATAATATTTTTCTATTTTGTATATAATTTTTTTTTTCAAAATGTTTTTTTGTCACTTTATTAAAATAATGCATACTTTGCAACGATCGGCCATTAGCATCTCCCCCCCCCCCCCACATCACCACCCACAAATATCATATTACTACAATTTTAATACCGTGTAAGCGCCCCCCCCCCCCTGATTATTTTACGATTTTTGGTCACGTTCAGGGGGGCGGATTAACGGGATTTTACGGTATGTAATATATGTATTTTAAAAGTTTTGCATTTTAAATGAAATGAGTGAAAGATTTGCATTTTAAATTAAATGAATATAATACAAAAGATGTTGATAGGAACAACACTTGGCTGTTAATCGTCTGCACACGGCTAATATAAACATATCCTATTTTAAATTTTAAAAAAGTTGAAAAAAAAAAAAGGATAGCAAATGTCAATAATATGCAAAATTATCAATGTCAAAAATGACGTCATGGTTAGCGGTAAATTGAGATTTTCATTCTTAAAAACTACAAAATTAACTCGATTGCTTGAAAAAAAAAACTGTTTTTGACAAATGTTATCAGGTAACAAAAAAGTTCTGTCATTTTTATGAAATGACAAACGTTAAAGAATGTTACACGCAATGGATAATAATGGCATGACAATTGCCGAAATATGTTAATCAAGATGTAATGCAGAGTCATTGTGTATAAAGAGAATTGGAAAGGTTATCTCGTAACAGTAGAAAATTGGATGTGAACAGGAGTACTCCAAACTGTATAATTCGTGCTTGTATGTTGTATGAGTTTAAACTTGGAACAAATGCTGTGCACACGGCTCAAAAAATATGCCAAGCTTTCGGAGCAGGTTTTGTCAGCACTCGCACCACCCAAAGGTGGTTTAGAAAATTTGCTGCCGCCGATGAGTCGTTGAAAGACGCCATGCGAGCAGGGCGGCCATATGTCATTAATGATGAGGAATTACAGGCTGCAATCGAAAAATATTATGCTCAAACGTGTCAGATGTTAGCAGAAATATTCGCCGTCAGTGATGAAACTATCCGTTTACATTTGCATCGTCTAGGGAAAGTGTAGAAGCTAAGCAAATGGATACTTCATCAATTGACACCTGCCCAGAAGCTTAAGCGCCTGAATATTTGTTTGGGGTTGCTGCATTGCCATCAAACAAAACCATTTCTTGCCCGTGTATTAACCTGTGATGAGAAGTGGCTGTTGTACAGCAATCCCAAAAGATCGCATAATTGGTTTTCAGCCACTGATGCTGTGCTACAGACCACCAAATCCAAGATCCATCAGCAGAAGGTGTTATTGTGCGTATGGTGGACAGCAAATGGAATTGTTCACTATGAACTGTTACCATCTGGTCAGACGATTACTGTGAATGTCTATAGTGACCAACTCCATCAAGATCACCAATCACTTAAAAAAAAAAAAAAAACAGCCAGCTTTGGTGAGCCGTGAAGGCGTTCTTTTCCTACAGTATAATGCTAGGCTGCATGTTGCGCGTGTGACTTCTGACACAATTCAGACCTTTGGATGGAAACCACTTTTGCACCCTCCTTATTCCCCCGACATTAACCCTTCTGACTATCACCTATTTTTATGCCTCAATAATTATCTGCGCAATCGACAGTTCAGCAGTGTCAGGTTTCTGACTTTAACAAAACTTATATTGTATATATTTCTAATTAATTTACGTAATTATATTTATTCATTATTATATATTACTGTATCCTAATATATATTTTTCTCTTTCTGTAAAACCTCCATATGTTATTGACAATGGAATTTCCCTGATCCGATTATATATTTGGGGGCATGTTCACGAGATCTTTGTGAAAGTACTAATCCGGTTTTGGAAAGTAGATACAATGGGCACCAGATTCCTAGCAAGCTAGAGTTCAGAGAAGAATGCATGGGGTGGAATGGTCAAGAAGAAACGCTTCTACGGGATGGAAACTCCGTGAATGAAGAAACACAGCTCCGTTGATTTGTAGTGTGACCTGGAGAGCAAGAGACGTGTCACTCGGGAAGGTGCAGCAAAGAGTGTAGGACACCACAGTCGCTGGTGTGCCATGAAGAGTGTAGGAGGTGTCTCGTTGATGTGTAGCGAAGAGTGTAGAACGCGAGGGTCGTCAGTGCAGAGTGTAGATGATAGACATGCAGAGTTAAGAGAGCAGAGAAGTGTATTGAATTGCAGAGAGAATGTGCATCGGACAGTTTGGTCCAGAGTGAATTTATTACTACTTAGATGGAATTTTATGTACGAGTAGTGCATATGAAATATAGTAAAATGTGTGATCAGGGAGATTGCCATTCGACAGTCACATACAGCAAGTGACAATAAGCGGTATTGACTATTAACTATCACTGTAACATTTTTCTTGCATATTAATTTAATCAATAAATTATTAATTGGTTATTTATATGAGAACTTCTTTCTCCGCGTCCAGTATCAGTTTAATACGGGTGGTGGCAGCAAATACCATAAAACTAAGGTATCAATTCTAGGAGAATTATTACGATGACCGAGCAAGGCGACAAAATCATAACAATGTTAGCAGCGTTGGGATAGAACCACAAGAACCAGTAGCTAGGAAAAACGGAAAAGCAGCAACTATGTGTAGAGAAAGTGTCAACAGTGCGTAGAGAAAGTGTTAACAATGTGTAGAGAAAGTGTCAACAATGCGTAGAGAAAGTGTCAACAGTGCATAGAGAAAGTGTCAACAGTGGGTGTTTACAGAATAATAGTGTCAACAGTCAGTGTGTGAATTTGTGTGATCAACAATCGTAAAAGGTGTGTAACAGAGATCCATCCAAAATCTAGGAGCCGAATGAAGGCAAAAAGAGTCAAAGTAAGGTGTTTTGTTTATTTTTCTGCTGACAAATCCATTAGTGAACCGTAAGATAGTCATATTGTGTTATTTGAGATTTTTTTTTTCTGTTGTTAACTCACGTGAGCATAGAATATTAATATAATGCGAAGTTTAGATACCGTTTGCATCTGTGTTGTGAGAGATAAACGGTGTACTTAAAAAAAGAGCATTAGCCAGACTCTCATTTTTTAAATTTCGTATAATTAATATTAACATTCCAAATTAAACTGTTTGACGTATGTGCTCTTATATTCAAATTTATTGTTGCATTAGTAATCTTATCCAAATAAACTTGAACCGATATTTTATTTTATATTGTCTTGCACTAGTGACTTTATTGAATTGTTTTGCATTATTAATAAAAGTATATTTTGGGGGTATCAATGCTCGAATAAAAGTAGATTGTGTTATAAAAAGTGTTAATTCATTATTTTTATATAAATTAAAGAATAGTAGTGTTAAAGTACCTGTGTTTAGAGTTAAATGCTCTGGGAAAGTTAAGTTAGTAAAGTATAGAGTAACATTAGTTAACTAGCAGAAACTATGGATTATTTACTCAAATTTAAAAAGATTGATCTTCAGACAGTGGCTCAAGAAATAGGGGTGGAAGTTAACAAAATTATTGAAAGCATTGGGTATGAGGAAGAGAACATTAGGGAATTAGCTAGCACTACTTTAGCGGAAAGGGAAGAAGCAGAAAGGGTTGAGGGGGTAAAGTTAGAAAAAGCAGAAAGGGCAGAAGCTGAACAACGAAAATATGAGTTAGAAAAAGAAGAAAGAACCGAAAAATTGAGAATGGACCATGAGTTAGAGATGGAACGATTAAGAATTTAGGGGTCCGGCAACCATAATAATGGGGATAGGGATAGGGATCATAACAATGAATCTAGCACAGAAAAACTGATTAGAAGTGTTAAAACTCTATTGATCAAGGTACCAGAAGGTACCTAGGGATGGAATTTATTTTTTAACAGTTTGTAATGGGCGTTTAAAAATAAAAATGTACCGGAAAACCAGCAGGCTGACATTCTGTTCAATATGTTAGGAGATAAGGTAAGGAATTTGCTAATCTATATCACTAACGAACAAATGGAAAGTTATACGGAAGTAAAAGAATTAGTTCTTAGGGAATACGAACCAACACCAAAGGCTTGTTTGGAGAATTTTAAGAAAGCTAGGAGGAATCAAAACGAGACTCACGTATTATTTGTATCGTGATTGCTAGCAATGTGGGAAAATTACTGTAAGGTTCGGTGTGCTGACACATATGAAAAAACTAACAGGCGCCTCCGGCGCCCTCACGGCGCCGGGCGAGCCCACTCCTCATCGTGCCCAAATCCTGAGGGATTTTTAACGCAGACCGTGACTTTGTCTCGCCAGGTCGCTACGATCGATTCAGAGGGTTCGCGTTCCAGCGACGCCTCCTCATCTTTTTGCCCCAGAGTCGACGACAGAGGTCGTTACGATTCGGCGGAAGTTCCCACCATCAAAGGAGACTTCCCCACGCGACACCTGATGAACCGTAGAGACTGTCGAACGGCTTCATCGCCGAACACCCATAAGGGAGTCGGGTCATCCACCTGATGTCCGGCATCCCTACGGCCCTTGCTTTCCCGCGGAGTCCGAACATGAAATGTATGGAAGAACAAGCCACTAGTCTCATCTTCCGCGGGCGACACTACGTGTGTCGGAAGGTGCCCCTGGCCGACCCGAGACCACGGGGAAAATCGGTCTCTGTCTCATAGACGAGACTCGGCTCGGTTGCCCTCGGTGGACGGCGCGAGTTTGAACCCGAACTAGGCGAAACTAGACGGTAAACCAGCGACTGAATCCCTATCATGGGATTCCCGCCACACCGAGTATGGCGACAAGCATATATCACAGAACACATATCACAAAAAACATGCACAAACAAATTAAAAATCTAAAAACACAACAAGAAGGAATCAAGAGGCCGCTATCGGACTCTGGAGGTCGCGGAAAGCTCCTCCAAACGCGCCAAAGAGGCGGGCCCGATCGAGGTTAGTGTTGGTTGAAGCTTAGGAGGCGAGCCACTCATCCGCCTGCCAGACGTGGAAGTTCCTGGCTGCACAGAAGACGTGCTGGACTAGGTTTCGGCCCATGATTTGATTTCGAGCCCAGACATCGCCGTTTTACCGACGAGCCTCCGGTCCGCACTCCGTGGCCCTATCTCGAGAAAGGTCCCCCCCGCCCAGAAACCTTGCAAGACACTTATCGCAGGCTGAGGCCGTGCTCCCGTGTCGTTGCTCGTTCTGGCCGGGCAATCTCGAACCAGGCCTCGAAGGCGACTCCCAACTGATCCTGCCGCAGAGGACTCGCAAGGCGGCCTACAGGGTCCCACACCTGCTTCGGTCGCGAAGTTCTTCACTAGGAACCATGCGTGTCATGCTCAACAGATCCTGCCTGTGCTCTCGTCTCCTCATAGACAAAGTTTGCAACCGCCCGATCCGATTTTGTCAACCTTTGCCCTCGCGTCACCCCCCGGCAGCTCTATGCTCCGGGCACGAGGGATTGGTCTACGCGATGTCCTTTCGCCACCTCTGTCGTCCCGAGTGTCCCGTGGAACGGGCCTTTTGGCCTCCCGTGAACCTGAGGCCTCTCGGCGACTATGACACGGGTTGACACATATGAAAAGGTGAATTAATTAATCGTTACTGATAAATTAGTAAATTCATTAGATGATGAAATTTCTGCGGATGTCGGATATTAACACAACAAAGTAAATGGTTAGAAGCTTCAAAAATAGCTAAGGAATGGGATAATTTCTTCGATGCTAAACACAAATCTTATGCAGTAACTTATAAGGGTTATAAAGGTAAAAAAAGGTATGTAAATAACGAAGAGTCTAGAAGGAAAAAAGATGAAGGATTTAGTGGTAAATGGAGACAAAATGGGAATAATGAAATCAGTCCATTTTCGGGTAGAAAACCGGAATGCAAAAAATCTAATGAAGATGCAACGCCTACTTGTTTTAAATGTGGCTTAAGGCGTCATTACCAACGTTTTTGTACGAAAGGGAATAATGAAGGAAACAGGCAGGTTAATAAGGGGCGAGAATCAAGGGCTAGTATAAACAATGTCTCAGTGCAAGGGATTAAAGAGTTACCAAAGGGGGCAATTATGGCACGAATTGTAGCAAACAGAGAACGGGGAACTAAAGTTATTGGAGAGAAATTAAATGAACTCGAGAAAATTGAGGTTAGTGTAAATGGGAAAGAGCAAAAGGATTAGTGGATTCGGGTTGTGAAATAAGTGTCATTCATAAGATTTAGTACCGGCAGAAAAATTAAGAGGAGCTGGTAGCATTTATTTACAAGGGATATTTGGTGAGGCAGTTAAATCACCGTTAATTCAATTACCTTTAGCTGTTCCAAAATGCGGTCAAACTAATGTAATTCACCAGGATGTACTTAGTGCAATAATTGATAATAGTAAGGAACAGGTAATTTTACATCCTGACGTGGCTAAGGAATTGGCAGGGTTAAACCACGAAAAATCATTAAGAGAATCCAAAGAAACTGAAAGTAAGGAAGGTAGTAGTGATAAAGTAAATGAAAGGGAAAGGATAAGAAATGATAAGAGTAATCGTTATGCTGTAGAAACGAGTTCGGTAACTTTACAAAGTCAGGAAAAGGAAAAAACAGAGGTAGAGAAAAGTAGTGTTGATGAAGTTATGGAGAGTAGTTCAAATATATTTCAGAGATCCCAAATGGATTGTAAAGATTTAGAGAAAGCTTGGGAATTAGCTGAAGAGGATAGAGGGTCTTATTATATTGTGAATGGGTTGTTGTATCATAAAGAGGAATTAATAGTAGAAACAGTAGCTCAGTTAGTAATACATAAAATCAGGAGGGATAAAATTTTTAAATTAGTACATACGGATTGTATACGGAGAGCATCACGCGATTATGAAAATGTTAGAAAGAATCAAATATTCATTTTATTGGGAAGGCAAGGCCCAAGAAGCTGAAACATTTTGTCAATTATGTTTAGAGTGTCAGTTAACGAGGGAAATGAATGTGAGTGATGGAGAGAAAGAGAAAATGGTTCAACATTCATTTATAGTTGAGTTAGTGGACGAGAGTAAGAAGCAGGTGTGCCAAAATGAAATGAGGGAATTTATCGCTAAAAATAAAGTAATTGATATTGTCTTTGATAGTGACGGGGAATTTGAAGATCGTGGAAAAACTCTTTCGTTAGACAGAGAACAACCGGTAGTAAAGACATGAAACAGTTTGAAATAAAAGGGTTAACAAATATTCAAGTTGGAGATATGAAATCAATCTTGAGGAAACACAAAGAATTATTTATGGGAATCCTATCTCCTATACAACCGGTAGAAATGGAGAACCACCGGATGGATCGTAAACCGGGGAAGGTTAGGATAAAACAGAAACTGTACAATGTCCTTATCATGTACAAAGAGGACATGGATAAGCAAGTTCCTGAATGGTTAGAATCGAATTTAATTAAGGCATCAGAGACAGAAATTAGTCATCCGATCGGTGTACTGCAGAAAGGGATGTGCCTATTAGGTTGACTAGGAAGGACTGGAAGGAAAAAGTAGTACCGCCTCCAGCAATATCAGTCTGAGGACTGCCATTGAAATAATATATTCCTAGTGTAACTTGTCTTAGTTGTATGTAATATATTTGTGTGTATTGTGTAACGGTATTAGCAAATGTGTAATTTTTTTTTAATAATGATATATATATTCATATGGTTCAATGGAAAGGTAAGTAGAGATGTTCAGACACTGGGAAATGAGTATGTAAAAAACCAGAGATATTAAGTCAAATAAAAACTGTTTTATGAACTGATTGGACTCAATAGAATAGCATACATCGAAAAGTCATCAAGTGTTTGAGAAAAATTAGCCCTTAAGAGGCATATTTTTCACTAAGGGGGGGGGGGTGTCAGGTTTCTGACTTTAACAAAAATTATAATGTATATTTCTAATTAATTTAAGTAATTATATTTATTCATTATTATATATTACTGTATCCTGATATATATTTTTCTCTTTCTGTAAAACTTCTGTATGTGATTGACAATGGAATTTCCCTGATCCGATTATATATTTGGGGGGGGGATGTTCACGAGATCTTTGTGAAAGTACTAATCCAGCTTTGGAAAGAAGATACAATGGGCACCGGATTCCTAGCGAGCTAGAGTTCAGAAAAGAATGCATGGGGTGGAATGGTCAAGAAGAAATGCTTCTACGAGAAGTAAACTCCGTGAATGAAGAAACACAGCCCCGTTGATTTGTAGCGTGACCTGGAGAGTGAGAGACATGTCACTCGGGAAGGTGCAGCAAAGAGTGTAGGACACCACAGTCGCTGGTGTGCCATGAAGAGTGTAAGAGGTGTCTCGTTGGTATGTAGCAAAGAGTGTAGGACGCGAGGGTTGTCAGTGCAGAGTGTAGATGATAGACATGCAGAGTTAAGAGAGCAGAGAAGTGTATTGAATTGCAGAGAGAATGTGCATCGGACAGTTTGGTCCAGAGTGAATTTATTACTACTTAGATGGAATGGTATGTACGAGTAGTGCATATGAAATATAGTAAAACGTGCGATTAGTCAGATTGCCATTCGACAGTCACATATGGCAAGTGACAATAAGCAGTATTGACTATTAATAACTATCACTATAACATTTTTCTTGCATATTAATTTAATCAATAAATTATTAATTGGTTATTTATATGAGAACTTCTTTTTCAATGTCCGGTATCAGTTTAATACGAGTGGTGGCAGCAAATACCATAAAACTAAGTTGTCAATTCTAGGAGAATTATTACAATGACCCAGCAAGGCGACGAAACCATAACAATGTTAGCAGCGTCGGGATAGAACCACAAGAACCAGTATCTAGGAAAAAAGGAAAAGCAGCAACGATGCGTAAAGAAAGTGTCAACAGTGCGTAGAGAAAGTGTCAACAATGCATAGAGAAAGTGTCAACAATGCGTAGAGAAAGTGTCAACAGTGCGTAGAGAAAGTGTCAACAGTGGGTGTTTACAGAATAATAGTGTCAACAGTCAGTGTGTGAATTTGTGTGATCAACAATCGTAAAAGGTGTGTAGCAGAGATCCATCCAAAATCTAGGAGCCGATTGAAGGCAAAAAGAGTCAAGGTGAGGTGTTTTGTTCATTTTTCTGCTGACAAATCCATTACTGAACCGTAAGATAGTCATTTTGCGTTATTTGAGATTTTTTTTTTTCTGTTGTTAACTCACATGAGCATAGAATATTAATTTAATGTGAAGTTTAGATACCGTTTGCATCTGTGTTGTGAGAGATAAACGGTGTACTTAAAAAAAGAGCATTAGCCAGACTCTCATTTTTTAAATTTCGTATAATTAATATTAACATTCCAAATTAAACTGTTTGACGTATGTGCTCTTATATTCAAATTTATTGTTGCATTAGTAATCTTATCCAAATAATCTTGAACTGATATTTTATTTTATATTGTCTTGCACTAGTGTCTTTATTGAATTGTTTTGCATTATTAATAAAAGTATATTTTGGGGGTATCAATGCTCAAATGAAAGTAGATTGTGTTATAAAAAGTGTTAATTAATTATTTTTATATAGATTAAAGAATAGTAGTGTTAAAGTAACTGTGTTTAGAGTTAAATTCTCTGGGAGAGTTAAGTTAATAAAGTATAGAGTAACATTAGTTAACTAGCAGAAACTATGGCTTATTTAATACAATAAATTTAATACAATCTCTATAATAAAACCGTAAGTCATGTGACTGTCATCAACAGTTCCGTTATGCCCGCTTCACTTTTTCATATGCCAGGCGGTCATTTTTATTCAAAATTATTTTTTCGAATAAAACTGCATAAAAGTTACATTTTTAGAAAGATCGTTAAAAAAAAATTAATATTTGAGAGATGATTTACGTTCAATTATGTATACATTCTGCAATAACTTCAGTTTAAATTAGGTTCGCAGTTCAAATTCTCAATCCATGAAAGTAAACAACAAAAAAAAAAGATTCATTCGTTGTGAACGTTTAAAATATTAAACCATGAATTTTTGGACCGCTGCCTGGTGTAAAAAAAATAATCCGCACCAGTGAGACAGTCAATGTTTACCATAATTCTGTTCTATACAACTCAACTTCCTTCCGGATCTTTTCTTGACGTAAGTTAAACTCATGTAATAATATTTAATGGATCAAATTTCGAAACGAATTGTCAGCTTTTATTTTTAGCGTGTGCAAATTAGAAACGATACTTTAATTTTGAAATCAAATGTTTTGATTTATGATATTTTTTCTTATTTATCTATTTTCTGTTTTAAAGAAAAATGTGAACGTCGTGTATTTAAAATTGGAACAGCTGTCACGGACGCACCGGGGTTGGCGCGATTTTTGTTTTGTGCCATTTTGGCGAGAAAATCCCATTTTCAGGTACCTATTAGAGATTACTAAAACAGCATGTACTTTTATTTCATTATGAAATAGTTTATTTTATATTAAAAAACACCCAATTTTATTATAAAACACACACAATGATTAATTTATTATAAAGTGGGTTAAGCGGTTTTTGTCAAGAAAGATGAAATACATAACAACAAAAAATATGCGAAACGCTACCACGATCACAAAAGTTCTTGATTTGTCTATTAGATTTTTCCGGTTTGACGAAGGATTAAGGGAAAAAATTAATAATGAATAAAAATACTTTTTTTACAATGCTTAACATGCATTTAAGGACGACCAAACTGGTCGCCAGTGGCGGCTAGTTAATAATAGTTTTACATAACAAGCAGTCGAGAGGCTATGGCAACGGAGTTATAGAACTTTTTCAACTCTAAAGACTGCCACTTTTATAAAATTGGAATTTATAAGTTTGTTTCCCGTTGGGAAAAGGTTATTGCACGTGAGGGTGGTTATTTTGATGAATAAATTGTATTCTTTCCTATACATTTTGCTGTTTGTTTTCTTTCACCTAAAAACAACAGAACTTTTTTGGTTACCTGATAATAAAGTTGCATGTTTGTTTATAAAATCTAAAGATTTAATATTACATCAAATTAACACCATTTTTCTTCTCCCAGTGTAAAAATTAAGGCTGAAGAGCTTGAAGTAATATTGGTACAATCAAGACACATTTGTAAATTGTGGTTTGGCAACCGGATTTTAAGTCAACATTTCCTGTAGTTTTAAAGTAACAAAAAGTTAGTTGTTATTTTAAAAAAATAGCTTTTTTGAATGTTCTTTTTTATAATAGATTTTTGTAAAGTTTTATAGTCTGAAAAATATGACAACTTTTAATGAAATGTTTACGTAAATTTACAATATTTTTTAAAAACTGAAAAAACAAAACAATGTTACCAAAACAAAAATCAAATTGATCGAAAAATTTGCGTAATGCAACAACAAAGAAGAAATCAAAAAGTAATTGAACTTTTCCTCAAGCCGAATTGCATAGAATTAAACAGACTGACCATGTCAATTTCTAATAGACCGAGGGGTGGTAGCACAGACAATCACCTCATCCAGTTCACAGCTGAAATTCCAGAATTAGTTAAAACTCGATTCGCATATTAAAACGCAATCACTCTGCCAAGTCATATCTTGGTGGAAAATACCTTAAAACCCAATTTTAGTGGTTGACTCGTAGGTTTACCATTGTGTTTTCCTGCACCCAAAGGTATGAAAACATGGAGGACTGGGGGCAGGAACACACAATGGTAAACCTACGAGCCAACCGCTAAAATCGGGTGTTTTCCATCAAGATATGACTTGGCAGACCGATTGCGTTTTATTATGCGAATCAAGTTTTAACTAATTCGGAAATTTCAGCCGTGAACTTGATGCGGTGATTGTCTGTGCTGCCGCCTCCCGGTCTATAATATTATAAATAGAAAAGTTCGTTGTATATAGTAGATAAGAGCATGGAAGATCGAGTTATGCTCAGTCAAACTTAGCTTTGAGTTCAAATCCCATGACACATGACCAAAATGATCCACTAATCAAATTTTCTTGAACATGTGACCAAGCCCAATTGTCTTCTCGTGCCTGAAACCCGTAGGATATAAAATTTAGTCAAAATAGTCTGAGCCCTTTTTTAGATAAAATTAGCTTGACCTACACTGACCCAGAAATGACCCACTGATCAGATTTTCTTGAGTATGTAATCTAGCTCAATGATTTTCTCGTGCCTGAAAAATGGAGGATACAAAATTTAGTTCAAATCGTCTGAGCCGTTTTTAAGAAAAAAATAGCTCGACCCATAATGACCCACTAATTGAAATTTTTCGAACATCTGACCTAGACCAATAGTCTTCTTGTTCCCTAAAACTGTAGGATGCTAAATTTAGTTCAAATCCTCTGAGCCGTTTCTAAGATAAAAATAGCTTGACCCATGACCAAAATAACTCACTAATTGAATTTTCTTGAACATGTGACCTAGCCCAACAGTCTTCTAATTCCCGAAAAGCATAGGATGCAAAATTTAGTCTAAATAGTCTGAGCCTTTTTATTTAGAAAAAATTGGCTTGACCCATGATGAACCAAAATGACCCACTAATTTAATTTTCTCAAACATGTGACCTATCCCAATGGTTTTCTGGTGCCCCAAAACAGTAGGATACAAAAATTTCGTCAAAATGGTTAGAGCCGTTTTTAAGATAAAATTTGCATATATATATATATATAACCACACACAAGATTTCCTCACATTAGAATATATGATTTTTTCATATATAGAAAATAGCCGAGAATAGGAAGGTTAGATTCTGTAATCAGGTCCATAGTCAATTTGATTGTTTTTTTGTTCGAAATTTTGTGCAAAATTAAATTAATTTTTGTACCCAGGTTTGGTTTTTGCAAGGTAAATACATCATGGTTTTCGATATGATCATTTTCTCGCTCACCATTGACTGTTATTTTTATTGGTTGTAGTTTCATTTTTGCAATTGTTTTTATATTATTTAGCATAAAATTTTACTTTTTTAAGACCAAGTTATGTCCATGCCCTTATAACAAGGAAATACCGTATTGTGTCCAATAAAATGTGATAAAGAGTTGGTTAATTACATATGTTTTTAATTATCAGGGTGAAATGTTTTCCTTAATTAATGCATTTATTTTTCTTTTAATGTTACGTAAAAGACGTCATGGGTAACAGCTAGTTAATTTTATAAAATCACAGCCTAAAAACTCTATGTTGCTTGTTATCCTGTGTGATGAAACAAGCAGTGAACATAAATAGCTTCTAATTGACTGTAAAGATCAATGACAGTCTAGGTGTAAATTGCTCTCAAGGTTACTTGAACTCCAGGACGAGCTTAGAATATTTTTTATCTGAGTAGAACAAGAACGCAAAGACCATAAGCTATTTCATTGAATGTGTAAATGACACCAACTGGTTATAAAGCTTGCTTATTTGGTAGATATTTTTTTTGCTTTCAACATTCTTAATTTAACACTACAAGATAAAGATGCTCAAAAATTCTATGTGCTTTAAAAAACAGAGAAGCAATGATGAAAATTTTTGAAAGATGGGCCTATGAAGTGGAGGAAAATTGCTTTATATTTTCCATTTTACATCCTTGGAAACCTATGAAATTAAAATTGAAGAGTAAATGGCAAACACTATGGAACACTTGAAGTATTGGCCTGCAGCCTCAGATAATTTATGCTGTCAATAAATCCTTAGTAGCAATTTAAAAAATATATGTTATTTCTTTTTTGTTAAGTAAGTTTTAAATTTTTGTTTGCACTATAATTAAAACTATTTTGTTATATTTTGGTGTTTACTTATTCGGAGCTATTTTCCTAAAATTGGCAAAAGTAACCAAAGGATCAGAAATCCCTTTAAAGAGGATCATTAAAAAAAATTAAACTTGCTTCAATTGAAGAAGATTTATTAATTGAATTATCATGTTATTCATCTTCAAAAAACATTTTAAAAGAAACGGCCTGAATTCCCTTCTAAATTAATGTGTGAGGAAAATATTCAGAAATATCAAAATTAATCCTAAGATACTGGATGAGGTTTATCACAAATTATTTGTGTGAACGTACCTTTTCAAGTTTACTGCATTTAAAAACAAATATAGATATAAATGTTCGGTAGATAGAGACTTGGGGCTAAAATTAGCAAGTTTAAACCGTTATATAGACTTTCTTGTTGATGCAAAGCAATGCCATACATCATGCTAACTTCTAAAATGTATTTATTATAATACATTCATTGATAGATAAATGTTTTTGTTCTTATGTAGTAAAAGAAACTTTTGTTTTATAATTATTCCACTTTTACTTTATAATTAACTATAACTGTTTATTTTTATTCATATGTTTCTTATGAAAATTTGCCTTTTCCATAAGCAGAGTCAGATAATATAGACGAACACGCGAACGCTGTTCGCAGAAAATTTTAAGTTTGCAGACAGTTTTGATGTTTTTTTTAAATTTCTTTATTAAAAAAAATAAATTATCAAGACCTCGGGCGGAGAATTGGTGCGACACATGACTCTTGAGAAGGTTTTGCAGACTATTTTTCAAGTAGAAAAATATTTTTTAAATGGACCATTGCCGTGATTCTGTCATTAATAATGCTTTGAACCAATTCTTTGTTAAGCAGAGTGACTGGCATTTTTTAAGAAAGAGTCACAATGTTAAGGAATGGTTTGTCTTAAAAACAGTAGATAAACTGATGAGTAAGAGTTCATCTCTTCCATTCATGTGCTAATAACTTTTTTATTTTAACATTCATTTATTCATATTTCAGTTATTTTATAGATTAATAAAATAAAATAACAGTTTTGTTGAGCAATCATAAATTGATATCTTTATATAAGTTAATGATTAAAATATTTCACATTTTAATAAATATATATATTTTTTAATTTCATCAGTTTATCTTTCATTTATTAGTTGTCTGTATTAAGCATACCATTCAATACTACATTTCTTGACTGAGTTTTAATAATGCTTGTAAATTAATATTTTTCTTTTAGTGGTATTGCTTAGTGGCACTCCACTCGCATATAACTTTTCATTTTTGCTGTTAGCGACGATATACAGGGATGAGATTGACAAAAAAGCAAAAAAGCTGAAAACTGCGCGAACGACGTTTGAGCAATAAGTTATTAATTTCAAGCGCAACAAATATAATTGCTATTAAAAAATATATTTTTTAAAATAAAATATATAACATCAATTTAGCTTTGAGTACATTAAAAAGAAATGTACATTTATTAACAAAAATTAGGTAGAAATTATTTACTTTAATAAAAAGTCTATTTTACCAAGATACAGCACATTAATAAAACTTTTTAATGGCATGAACAATTTTTTAATTGAAATTTTGAAAAATTGTAAGACACTTTTCTTGAAAGAGCAAATCAAGTATATGCTAATAATTGCAACCACCTTAAATAAATGATAGAACAGAGTTCCCACCCTTTTTTAAAATAAAAAATAAGTTTTTAAGGAATTACAGATTTTTTAAGGACATTATCAGTGCCACCAACTAGTCAGTGCCGTGGTTATTCCAGATTCCAGGTCATTTTTACCAGTCAGCTTGAAGCTAGTTTTTGGATTTTTTTAATAGATTTTTTTTTAATTTAGTCTGTTTTTGTATCATAGCGAATTTTCTACATTACTAAAAGAAATTTGGTATCAATCTTTCAACCCAATGCAGTAAATTCTGACGAAATTCGTTTATTTTCAATGATCCTTTGACGAAATTCGCTTATTTTCGGCGATTGTTTTGACGAAATTCGCGTTTTTACGGCGATCTTTTGGCTAAATTCCGTTTTTACGGTGATCTTTTGGCTAAATTCTTGTTTTTACCGCGATCTTTTGGCTAAATTCCCTTTTTGTCAGCAATCCTTTGACGAAAATCGCGTGTTTTCAGCAATCGTTTGGCCAAATTCCTTTTTTTTCAACGATCCTTTGGCTAAATTCACGTTTTTTTCAGCGATCCTTTGACGAGATTTGCATATCTTCAGCGATCTTTCGACGATTTTCACACGATCATTTGAAGAAATTCGCGTTTTTCAGCGATCCTTTGAAAAAATTCATGGATTTTTTTCGTGATCTTTAGGCAAATTTCGCGTTTTTTCGGAAAAATCCGAAAATGGAAAATAACAAAAAAGCGGAAAACAGTGGATCCGCGGAAGAATCTCATGCCTGGATATAGGACTCGAGAGGGGCGCAGCGTTTTTTTGCAGAAAATTTTTAAGAAATTATTTGAGTTTGCAGACAGTTTTACATTTTATCTAAGTCTGTCCATAAGATTATGTAAAAGACTCGAAGGATGGGGATTAATAGGATATTTTTTGTTTTACTGTTTTAATATAAATCTAGAAATCTATTACCAAAAAAATATATATTTTAAAAATATATTTAAAATATATATATATATATATATATATAATATATATATATATATATATATATATATATATTTAAATATATTTTACATGATCATGACATGCCAAAAACAGGGCTGTGGAGTCGGTGGAAAAAATAACCAACTCAAACTCTTGAAATTTTAAAGAAACCAACTCTGACTTTGGCTAAAGTGCTGGTATTGTCTATTGGGTGGGTTCCTATTATTCAGATTGCTTCATTGCTGTCATTTGTTTTGAAATAGTCGCTTTATTAAATGTCATTAAATTAAAGTATTTAAAGAAATTTACTTTGCGCTAGTCAGAACAGAAATCCTTTTCTAACTCAGAATCGGAACAAACAATTAACATTTATCTGCAAAAGTATTAACTATTCCATTTTAGTTAGTAACAGGCAATGTCTCATTCATCCCCACTGCCTCCTATATATTTATTTACATGTTAGGTAGATAGCAAAAAATTTCCAAACCTTAAAGTAGGACATATAACAACTAAAATAGGGAACTCCTATCATTCAACATAGATCATAAAACTTGTTTAATTTTAATTTTCTTGACACAATCTTTGAAATAGAGCTCTTTCAAAATAAAAAAGGATACATACACACTTAACAAACAGCTGATTGACTTACCATTGTCACCTTCCGGAAGTGTAAGTTTAGGATGGTCAATCAAAGCCATAGGATCATGATCAATTTGAATATCATTATCATCAAATGGTACACAGAGAGTCTCGTCATCTTCATTAGCATCTAAGACAAACAAAAATTTAAAAAAGCTCCAAAAATAAAAAAGCCTTTTATCTACTGCAATAAGATTAATAAACTCACTAAAATAGGTATTTAAATTATTCAGCTTCATGGTTTGTGCATTGGTTGCTTATTATGATAGAAAAAACTACCAAACCTAAAACTTCACATTCTCAGTCTTTAATTCCCAAATTTTATCAAAAAAATTTTTTTGAGCAATTTTTGATAGAAAATCTATGAGACTAGGTGAGGTGGAAAAGATTTGAACTAATAGAATCGGGGTTGGCTTGATTTTGCCCAATCCAAAAAACACCCAGTTGAAAACCCCAAGTGGGTTTTTTCAAAATCCTTATTTAAATTTGAACTTATCTAATAACTAATAAACATATTAGTTAAATATACATATTTATTTAAATCAAACATAACATATATTTTATATCATGGATGCAGTTTTCAGAAATACTGATGGGACTTAAATTTCTCTGCATAACAAAAGCTTGAAAAATTCTCATGGAAAAATAATGTTTTTAACATTGAAAAAAAAAAAATATGTAAAATGGTGCAATATCAGAAAACAAATTGAATAAATGTTCATCTTGTTTCGTAACTTTTCGAGTTTGAAGTGACCAGGAAACGAAGAAACTGACGAGACAAGTTTAGAAAACGGTAAACTTGTGCGAGTGCGTCAGAATGAAAAGTCAAAAAGTTTCATTGGTGGAAGTAGTCAAAAATGGTTGCTAGCCTGACCGTTTTTCTTGTAAGTTGTACATTTTTCAGGCTTTTTGTACATTGCATGTTTAAGCCATTCCTGTATGATGATTTCTTCTGATTTTTAATATTTTTGAGTATTTTCTTAGTTTACATTTTCAATTTGCTTCAAAAGTTTTATCTTTTGATACAAAATCTTCATGAAGACACCATTTTTGTGCCACATTTCACAGTATTTCACTGATATGAGGGCGGGAACTAAGACTGATATTTATTTTATTGTCTTATTATCAAAACTTAACATTATTGTAAGCTAAAAGCATCTTTACATTACAAAATTTTTAATTTAATATATGTATCTTAATGTATGTATGTATATATTTTTTTTAAACATTACTTTGATTTTAAATACAAATATATATATATATATATATAATTAATAAACTATTTTTAAGAAAAATTTTCGAGAGGATGTTATATGTTCTGTCAATACAGTTTAGTAGGATGTGAAAAATGCTGGTAGTGTGATAGAACTAAAACTAACTAGCATCAATAAAAATCTTCCTTTATTTTTTTAGAGAAAAAATATCTGGCAACCCTATAGTCGATACTCAATTTTTCCTTTAAGTTGAAGGAGGGGAGGTTCTTTTCAAGAGGAAGGATGTGATTTATATTATCACCTGTGTGTTACACAGAATAAGAGAAATTTCTTCCACAATCTTCTGCTTTCTTTTTGTCTTCTATCCCAAGAGGACAAAAATAAGCACATGATTAAGGGTAATAAGACAACTAATTATTTATTAATGGATCGTTGAAAATTTACTATATGACTATCCATAATATTTGTCTTTTACATAGATTTAACAATCACGATGTAAATAAAACATTCTAATTTAAATTTTTCTTTAAATATGAAGATGTTTTTGACTTTTTTTCTATTTTAAACTCATAACATTAATGAAAATCAAAAAATCTAAAAGTATATAAAGAAAGTAATTTTGCTTCAATTTAGACTTACTTGAAGTACATTGTATATATTTTTAAAAAGACGAAAATATTTACAAATAACAATTAAAAATAAGTAAATGTGAACATGAAAATAACTTATATGAACAATTCTAGTTCATTACACTTACATCACATATACAGTAGCTGGCAAAAGTTTTGAGACGATATATTTTTCTGTCCTAACTTTTCTGTAAACAAAATTTCTTAATGATGTAAATTAGTACTTTGTAGCTTTAGTCATCCTTACATAGTGCACAACTAATGATATGTGAGAAAATTGTTAATTTAAAAAATACCAAATGTGAATTTGAAACTTTGAAAGCAGAAGTTTTGAGACGATCAGATAAAATTCAAGTTTTTAATACTTGACTTAAATACATGTTATATTGTCATACACACAAAGGCTCTGCTAGCTGAGTGGCTAGAGTAGAGAAATTCCACGCAGAAGATGTGGGTTTGAATCCTGTCCCTGGCTTTTAAATTACATTTTTGTTATTTCCTTTCTATACGAGGCGTATGCAAATGACATTATAATTTCAATAATTTTGCACAGATATGCAAATAACTAGCTTTAAGTAGTCATGTTCCCAGATTGTTCTAGAATATGCTTCATATATAAAACACGAAACAAATGTGAAACTCACTTGTTTAATCCTTAAAGCATTATAATTCTATTCTGTACGTGAAAATCTTAATGTTAGTATCTGTACCAGTTTCAGTATGAAGACAGGGGAAAATGCGCCTTTGGCCATTCATCTTTTAATTATTAAAGAAACGGGGAAAAAATTGTCATAATCTGCTATTGCAAGCATGTTGGGAATTCCAAAATCAACTGTTGGCCACATAGCCCCAAGAAAAATGACTCAATGACAAGACATATTGATCCGAAAGAAGTCGGTCGCTGACCCAAACAAGAACACTGCTAAAATATGTAAGGAGACGGGCACCGAACATGGACTCACAATGAGTAAGGACACTATAAGACATCTTCTGGATGCCACTGGATTGTGTGCACGAATCCTGGCGAAAAAACTTCTCATCTGGGCAAAGAATAGGGAAATCCGATTGAAATTTGCTAAGGAGCACGAAACATGGACAACAAAAGATTGAAAAAGAAGGTCCTTTGAAGCGATGAATCCAAAATCAATTTGTTTGGAAGTGATGATCAACATTATATTCATCGCCCAAAAGGCACCAGAATGGATTCCCGCTACCAACATCCAACAGTGAAGCACACAAACAGATGAGTAATGGTTTGGGAAGTTTTGCATCATGATGGTGTTGTTCCCCTCGTACACATCAATGAGATTATGGATCAAAATGTTTATAAAAACATTTTAGAAGATCACATGCTGCCTTAAGCTCGTAAAAAGATGCCACGTGGATGGATGTTTCAGCAGGATAATGATCCAAACACACCTCCAAAATGGTGACAAATTGATTTACAGCTAAGAAAATTAAAGTTTTGGACTGGCTGAGTCAGTCACCTGACCTCAATCCAACTGAACATCTTTGGGAAACACATCAGAAGAAAAGTCGGGACACGGAAGCATTCTTCAAAGATCCCCAAAGATTCTTTCAAGATCTTCAACCAGAATGTCCACCTTAGAAAGCTTTGTTAATTCCATGCTCAGACGATGTGCTGCAGTTCTCAAAGCAAAAGGATATGCAACTAAACATTAAATAATGCTGTATTTTGTTACATTAAGATGTTTAATTTCAGTAAAAGTTTAGAAAAACTGAATCGTCTCAAAACTTTTGCTTAAGTAATTTTGCGAATTCCCAAATTATTTTTAATTTATGCATGTCTCAATTGTTTTAATATTGCATTTTGTTAATCTTTAAAAGAGGTACAAATTATTAATTTACATCATTAAGAAATTTTGCTTACAGTAAAAGTTAGGACAGAAAAACATATTGTCTCAAAACCTTTGCCACCTACTGTAACTAATAAATCAAATAAGAAAATATCTGAATAATTTAACAACAAAATACTGCTAAATGATTATTGGCTCAAGATCTAATATTATAAGGTAACTGTTACTGTTAATTGAATGTATAGAATATAACAATCTATTTTATCGAAGTTTCACCTGTAATATTCTAACAGAAAAAAACACCATTTATAAGAAAACTAATATTAATATAATATTAATAACAATTAATTTGACCTCCCATTCAAAGATATTTGAATAAGTGCAAACGAGTGCATATCTACCCTATATATATAAAATCCTAATGAAACGAATTTGTGAAACGATTTTATGAAACGAATTTATGAAACTATTTTATGAAACGACTGATTAAACGACTGATTATGTTTCAGGGCTATTTTTAATGAAATATTAAACGCTTGATGGTGAAATTAATACCAATTGTCCATAAAAATCCGCGGATGTCAAAACTGCTAATAGAATTTTGAAATTGGAATTAGTTTTTGAGATATTATTTTTTTTCTAATTTTAATGACATTTCTGTAATGATGGCAACTAATTACTCAGTTTTGTGTGACAAAAAAGGGAAAAAAATTGAAAAGGATCCCGATAGAGATTATTCATTTCTTTTTATTCGTCATTTTCAAATTGAAATTGAATTTATCTTTTATTTCAATCGATAATGAAGACAAGATTGTGATTAAATTAGGTTTTTCAGGAAAATTTGAAAAAAATCACATTTCTATTGTCAGGATTCAATCGTCTGTCAGCATTTAATTTAATTTATAAATTGAAAATATTTTGAATAAATTCGTCCAAATCACATCATTTATGTAAACGCAAAAGAAAGGGGGGCAAAGGAATTTATTTAATATAAAGAAGCCATTTATCTATTTTTATGTACAAAAAGAGGTAAATTGAAAGACAATTATAAATAAATTGTATATATACATTTAAATACATGTATAAACAAGTATAAAAGTTCGGTGCTTTTCCAGTGGGTATGGGGCCTTGACGAAACAGAGAAAATAGCCTTGGCGGAAAAGGAAATTTGGCAACATACTTTCTGTCAACCTATTCACTTTGTCATTTCGTATACAGAAGCATTTTTTCAATATTTATACAATTTTTTTAGCGTAAAATGTCATTTATCCTATTTTATGTATAATCAGAAGTAATTTGTATAGAAAAAACAATTATAATATACGTATAATTAAAATACGCATATAAACAAAAAAATCGTCCAATTTGTTTCCATGGCTGTTTATGTCATTTGGCACCAAATCTCACTTTCTGAGGCCCGAATTGCGCCAAGCTTTTTAAAAAGCGTCAAGACCCCTATAATAGAAAACCACCAAAAGTTCATTGGGTTTGTTTTCATAACTTTTGGCAACAAATCTATGTATATTAACGAATCTATCCTTTTTTGAAGCTCGAATTACGCCAAACCTAAAAGCAAAGGATCCTATACTGGAAAAGTACCCGATTTTCTTATGGACAGTCTTCAAGTGACATAACATGGTGTAAAATTATCGCGGATAGCAAATTTGTTTAAATATCTCATCAATTGATGCCGAATAAATGCAGGCATGTATGCACAAAATATTTAATTAATTTTGCATGATAAATAATTATTAGAAAATTCGTATATACATATTTACGTATATATAAATTCGTATATATATAAATTAAAATAAATAATTTACATATTTAAAATAACATGAAAATATGCATGATGGTGCACTAAAATAGAAAATTAAAACCTGTTACTGAAAATGTCTATAACATAGTACTTTTCAATACCGTGGTTCTTAATGTTATTCACAAGCAGATGGAATTTTTCTCATCCTTAAATGCAAAGGAAGAATAGAATACAGATCGTTGTTATAAAAGTCCGAGAGGTAGCCACAATTTAAACCTAACCATTTTATACAAGCTGGTTTTCAAGTTGTAGTTGATTTTACTTATCAATCCCGAAAACAGTCGTCAGTTGTTGTAACAGCTGTGTATGAGGCCATGATAATCAAAAAATGCCCCATTAAAACGTTAAAAGCATGGCAACCCAATTACAGATTTACCAATATTTTTAAAACAAAGCACGCTGTCATGTTTTTATTTTCCTCAAAGTCTGAGCGGGGGTTGGCGAGCGTAGCTCGCAGGGGGTAGGCCCCCTAGTTACAGATATATTTATGCAGGGTTTGCATTTCACTTAAAATTTATGAGTCAATTGAGAAAAATCGCAAGTCTGTTTTCAAGTTTTCAATAAATTATTTACAACAAAAAAGACATTCTCTTGTAGTTTAGTAATATTAAACAATTCAACATTTCTCAATTGCTTTTATTGTTGATCAAAGATAGAGTGGTGGTAGGTTTAGACTAGCAGACAATAACTGAAATATTTTAGGGGTGGTAGGCGGTTGTTAATTTGCGAGTCATGCAATTGTAAAATTTGGGAGTCATGTTTCATAAATTTTCTGGGATTTAATGTAAAATTTAAATAAACACAAACTCTGTTTATGTATTTAAGCTGTTTCTATTTTTGACTAAAACATTGCATAATTCTAGTAGTATGCATGCAGTTTTTTTTTGTTATTTTCTGCATTCTTCAATATTTTAAATTATCTAATCCTTTCCAATTTTGATTTACATTGAATAAGTGAGACGGTATTTTAAAAACTTTGGAAAACTAATTTGTAATAAGCAACAAATATTTAGTCTCCTCTATAAACTTTCTTAAAAATAATTTAGATAATGTGCCAATGTCAACAAGTTTTAGGTTAAAACTCTAGAACATGATAAGCTTCCTGTATAGTCAAGACTGGCTAGTACAAGGCCACAATAATATAAGGAAAATTTATTGTGGTCATAATGAATAAAATTTTAAATATCAAGATGTTAAACTTTTCAATACTTCACTCAATGGAAAAAGTCTCACTTCCAACTAAGCCAATATATTTGAGTTACATATACATTTTGAGACATGTACCCAATGACCTAAAACTTCCGATTAATGCATTAAAGTACAAAATAGATATTCATGGAGGGTTGGTTACTTTAAACAGTTTAAGGTTTAAGTTCAGGCAGTTTTATTTCAAACTTAACAGATTCTATCTAAATCAGTACTTAGGCTCACCTTAGCTTGAGATTTATAATGTAATCTGAAGCCTTGCAGTAGCACACCATTTCAACACAGAAGAAATGGCAAATATTATCAAATTTTAATAAATAAGTCTTCTGCATTTATGACTTTACTTTGAAATAATAAATTTAAATGCATGAAAATCAATGTTTAAGCCCAAGCTCAGACAAGTCAAAAATCAGTAAATACATACCCAAGTTCATTTATATTTAAGCACTACATGCAATATTTCTATGGATTATACTCAATATTTTTAAGCCAATGTTATGCAAAGCTGGAGCATCTAATGATAATTTGATTTTATATAAATTCAACATTCTGTAGCATTCTATGAAGGATATATCTTCATTGCAGGAAAAGCATATTTATGATTGCTTATTTAGGAAATATATATGCAAACTATAACATGCTCATCCAAATCACAAAACTCATTTTTCAAATTCATTTCAAAAACGAAATATTTCTAATTGCTAATTTAATATATATATATATATATATGAGCAATACTTGCACGCATGCACACTTTATATAGTTATAGACAACATTAATTGATGACTAAATCACTTTTCATTAATAAATCAACACAATAAGATAAATATTAAAACATTTCAAAGCTATCAGGCACTTATATTTCTAGATAGTTTAACATTGTTTATTTTCACATTTCATACATAACTTGATGATTTCAAATGTTTATTGCTATAAGACACTCCGGATATTCCTAAGCAGTTTTATGCTGTTTACATATTTCCTCCATTACTTGAACATTTACAGAAATCACTGTTTATAATATTGCTATTTAAGCTGATATTGCTATATGCATTAGATTGCAATTTTCAATTAATGAAATAGAATACAAAATCATTTACAGTAACTTTAAAAAGTTTAAATTCAAGGGTGTTTAATTTTGCATACTTTAAAATAAATAATATATAATGTCAAGTCTTGCAGTTGCATATCATTAAACTACAAAGTAATTTTTCAATATAATCTGGACAATAATTAAATATAGGTTTATGCTGTTATAAATGGTAAATATTTGCAAAATTTCAATAAAAATGGTTGACTTCATTTATGTCTTTACTTTGAAAAAATAACATGATGAAAATGCATGAAAATTAAAGTTTATGCCCAAGCCCACACAAGCCTTAAAACTAATGCAACATACACAGGTTTCTTGATAGTTAATGCATAGCATGCAGAGCTTTTATGAATTGCACACAATATTTTTAAGTCAATATTATACAAAGTTGAAGACTTTAATTATATTTTATTTCAAATTCAACATTCTACAATATTTTATCAGGAACATATCTTCATCATAAGCAAAGCATATTTCTGGATGCTTGTGTAGGAAACAAATATGCAGACTTATAACATACTCATCCAAATCACAAAATAGAATTAATTTCAAGAGGAAATTTTAATAATGGACATAAATAAAATATTATTATTAAATAGTGATTTTTGAATAATTTTCTGATTTCTAATTGAAATATATGAACAATACTTGTACATTACAGACTTATAGATATTTACAGACAGCATTAATTGATGACTAAAGCACTTTATTAATAAATAAACAGAATAAGATAAATATTAAACCACTTCAAATGTTTAATATTAGCAGATACTTCTTATATTTCTAGGTAGTATAACATTATTTATTTATACATTTCATAGATAACTTGATGTTTTCAAATGTTTATTCACATCACCAGGCATTTCTTATATTTCTATGTAGTTTTACACTGTTTAGATATTTACTACATCATTCAAACATTTACACAAACCACTGTTTATAATATAATTATTTCAACTTCCAAAATCTACTTTGGATAAGAATAGTACAGAAAAATTAACAGCACTATAATAATGTGTCTTTAGTTTACTTATTTATAAGTTAATGCACATTCAAAAGGTGAGATAAATTTTACAATAAATACAAATTTTCACACACAGTATAATGCAGCAATGCTTAAAAAAAAAATCTGCTGTTTTTATACCATAAATATCATTAAAAGCCAGTCACATTGTGTTCATTTTAGAAGCCTACAAAACAAATATTCAGCTTCTTTGATTTTGATTGTAAAAAGTAAAAAACTTTTCTATTTTATCAAAATTTGCTGCATTTTTTCTTTATTCGATTATATTACCATGTTTATTTATAATCTTGCAAAAGTACTTTTATGTAGACTCACAACTAAACAAAATTCATCCAGTTCCATAATACTATATTCAAATATTATAAATGGAATAATGTATTACTACAGATGCTACTTATAAAGATATGATGACAAAAAATTCTGTAAAAACAAGGATCTTGTGTAATTTTCTTAAATATCTTCTAATTTTCTTTAAATCATCTATGAATCTTGAATGATCTGAGATAAGGTTTTTCTTAACTTGGAACATGTCCAATAAATTCAGAGTTGTTATTAAGTGGAATCCTTTAACAAAATTTATTAGCTAAAGGCATCTTACACTATAAATTCGACTTTTTGTTTAAAACATCTACAGGTTTCAAAGTCATACACATTTATATTTCTCCATTGCATCTGTTTGCACATCGAGATGATCAATCTCTACAGAACCTTTCTTCACTATCAAATTTTGTCAGAAAATTTTAATTAATTATTTTTTTAATCTAGGTGCTTCTTTAACTTATGCTTTCAGAATTTTGGTGAATCTGAAAACATATAGTTTCTTATATTTATTTTCTTCCTTGGTTTTATTCTATGTGTATTTACATTCACCATCTGCATTTTTCCAATAAATGAATTTACGCAAAACATGACAAAGAATACTTTCTTAACAGTTTAAATTCAATTTACATCAATCTTTGATTTTGTTTTCCAGCTGTATATTGCTTGAACTGTGAACTTTGTATTTTATCAAATTATATTTCATTAAAAAAAAATAATAATAAGACGTGGTGCATTAACAACTCAAGGAAAGTACATTATTTTATTAACATAGCAACTGATAATTTAGTAGAACAGACCATTTAAGAGCTTCTCAGAAATAGCTTACTGAATAAATAATTTGTAATTTCAAACAGAAATAAAAAGAAGTATACTAGTTCTATACTAAATTTGAAAGCATAAATATGGAGGTTGAAATAATCAATGAGTGTTTTTATTTTCCTGTTGCAGCAATGCATGCTTATTCTATTTTCTCCAAATTCAACTTCTACTCTTTCATATAATTTATAACAGATTTGGTGAAGATTGAATATTTCTCCACACCAGTTGAATTAATCTACATTTGGTGAATCATTTGCTTCTCATTCTTTAATTAATTGTATTTTGAACTGTTACTCTTACTTTTGAACAAGAAAATATATAAATTTTGTTCAAAAGGTATTTTGTAGTCAATCAATAGCAATATAAATTAAATTATTGTTTCTAATGATGTTATATTCTTAATGTAAACATTTCTCTCTGGTCTCAAAATGCAATAGTTCATTTTTCCATTGTTTAAAGGACGGAAAAATCATTTATTAGCAGTTGATATAAATAATGATACAAAAGTAACAGAAAGTCCTCTTAACACTAGTGCTACAAAGGCCAATCATTGAAGGTAAAAAAACAAACAAACATTGTAATGTAAAACTATTTTTAAGATCAGCTGACTGATTAAAATTTTTAGAGTTACTGAAGCACTAATGTCCAGAATCTTAAAACTCTTACTGCCATAATTATAAATGCTTTAAACTGTAACTGCATTAATGTTACAGCTGTTATACTTTTTATTTCACCTTTAATATAAAGCTATTTTTAAAATCAGCTCATGAAAATTTCCAAAGTTTCTGAAGCACTTAGAAGAAAGTTCCAGAAACTCAAAGATATTATTATACTGGCAGAAATATAAATGCATAAACAGATAACTTCATTAATGTCATGCTGCAGTATTGTTTATATATAATTTTAATATAGTATCAAAGTTACATATTCAGTGATGTCGCTCAGCTTTTGAAATCTTGTGTCCATGGGACGCAGACATTTTAAAAAAACTAGTTCTCTCTCTCTTTTTTTTTTTTTTTACAAAAGTGGGTCTTAATTTTAGAAATAAGACAAATTCAAAGTATTTAATACATAATATACCTCTCTTGCAATCTTTGAAGGAAGAAATGATGCATCCAGAAGGACCCATCACAATTTTTTGATGTATACACCTCTCCAATTTTTTGCTTAAATGATGCACTATAGTGCATCCCTGGCCTGGCAATAGTACATATTAAATATTAAAGTTTTTTTTCTTTTTTTTATGAAATAAAAAAAAAGTCATGAATGTAAAATATTCCATGTAATAGACCACATGTGTAATAAAATAATTTTTAATAAAACGCAAAAATTTATAACACCTCTAGAAACTTCCAATTCTTCAACATCAATTTCTCGCTCATCTTCAATTGGTGCAATATTCTATAAAGAAAATGAAAATGATTATTTTTTTTTTATCTTCACAACTTTATTAAGATACTATAATAATAATGTTTTATAAAATACATACAGCATAAATATTTAATTTTCTGACTAATAAAGATTCTAATTTTTCCAAGAAATACAAGCACATTGTCAACAATATAATTAAATGACATTAATTTTGCTTTTAGTTCTTCATATATTCATAATGCTGAAATAAATGTAGCTAATTTTGTAAGATTTTATAAATGTAACTTATGTTTTTTTTAAAATTAAATACAAATATACATGCTAAAAGTGATTAAAGTACATATAAAAGAGTCTTAAAATCAAACGGACTAGTTTCAAACACTCCAACAGTGTCATTCTCAAAGTCTTCAATTGGTTCAGATGAAAACCTTGAGGGAAAAACACTATTAGAGTGTTCGAAATCGAAACTAATTGGTTTGATTTTAAAACTCTTTTATATGTACTTTAATCACTTATAGCATATATGTTTTTTATTTAATCAAAATTTCAGCTGTAGTTTGTAGACACATAATTGAAGCACTTTTTTAATTGTTATTTTTAACTCAATCATACTGATTGGTAAATATATCATACAAATTGAAATTTTCCCAACTGAGTGAAAATGTTCAATCCGTTGGCTCTTTTTGACTATTTTATGCACTCGACAGGCCTTTTAAAATATTTTATATGGTCAATGGCCCTTACTACCCTTTTTGATACACCTTTTCATGTCTTTTACATCTATCGATACATAGGAAAAAAAATCACAAAATACATTAATCAGTAGTAGGAAAGAATTTGTGAATTTCGTCAATTGGTTGAGGGGAAAAAGTAATGAAATTCGTCGATCAGTCGTGGGATTAAAAAGAAAAAAAGGAAAATTCATTCATCAGTTGCAGAAAAATGTCACAAATTCATAAATCGGTTGCGTGAAAATATCATGAAATTTGTCACGCGGTCGTGGAAAAAAATTGCGAAATTCGCCAATTCGTTGGGGGAAAAATTTTCCAAAATTTGTCAATTAGTGATGGGGAAAAAAACGAAATTCATCAGTTGATCATGGGAAAAAATTGCAAAATTTGCCAGTCGGCTGCGGGAAAATAACATGAAATTTGAAAATCGATCACAGGAAAACATTGCATAATTCTCCAATTGGTCTTGGAAAAATCTCACAATTTATCAATTGATCGCAGGAAAAAATTTCGAAATTCGTCAGATGGTCGTGGTAAAGCATCACGAAATTCGTTAATCAGTAGCAGGGAAAAAACCTCGAAATCAGCCAAGGTTGCAGGAAGAAACAATCTCGAAATTCATCAATCAGCAGCGGCAAAAAATTGCGAAATTCGTCAACTTGTCGCGAACTTCATCCATTGGTCATTGAATTTAACGCAACTATATTGATCAGGAATTTTCATATTCATAAAAATTTTAAGAACGATCTGTGTAAGTTGTAACTAGGCCTAAAGTGTTCAATCATTCCCCATCCATAACATGAATATCAGAATTTATGTTCAATTTATTTTATTAAAATCAAAAATACAAAAGGAAAAACCCTTCTCCATATTTCTTGCACGTGATATATATATATATATATATATATATATATATATATATATTGTCTTTTTTTGTCTTGGTAATAAATGATAAAATTCAATGATGAATTCACTGAATCTATTGCTCAGTTGCTCAATTAATTTCTAATGCAAATAATCTACTAACTCTGATATTTGGGAAACAACTTTAAATAATACAGTTAGCTGCTATATATTGTATTTAGAAGACTTACACTATCTTTACTAATTTATAGTTTGATTTATTTTTAAAGATATGTAATTAATAATTAGAATTTATTTGTATTAGCAAACTATTCATATTGACACCTATAAGCACTGATGCATAGCTGCCAACTTTTATGCTTTTTTGTTACTGATAGGCAGGTATAAGGGTATAACAGTTTTTCGCAAGTTAAAATATCTTCACTTATTTTTAATTATCCTGCCAATACTTTTCCTGAGTTGCGAGCAAAATCCTTTGCATCCACACATTGCTGGTTTTCTTTTCCTCATTTAGTCAGGCACTTTGCACTTTACACAAGCTTCTGTGTACACCTTCATGCGGATAGTGACATTTCTTTTGGCATCTTGCTTTATTTAAATTTTTCGGCAAATGTGTGGCATAACATACAAAATGAATTGATTATATATACAGTAATCCCTTAACATTTGCGAGTTTTGATTATTCGCAAAATATAAAATGAAGAACATTTCAACATTCGCGAATACTTAACTTGGTTATTCGCGGATTTCATTTTATAAAGAATATATATATTTTTTAGGTAAACTTCCTTTGTTTTACCCGAAACATGATTTTATGCTAAAAATAGGTCACACAATATGCACAAAATAAAATAAAATGCCTTCAATTTCTAAATCTCTTGAAGAAATTGTTGAACTGGCTCATCAGGTCGGTTGTGATGGTTTCGACGACATGAAGAAAGAAGATCTGGAAGATCTGATAATATCCCATGATGATGGACTTACTGAAGAAGAACTTCTAGAAATCCTTGAAGAAAAAAATTACAGAACCAGACAACGACACAGACGATGAGAGCAGGAATTGTGAAACTGGAGGTAAATGTCTTTTTTTATGTTTTTTTTTTTTTTTTTTTTTTTTAAACTAAATTTTCTAAAATTAAATTTTTTTTATTGCAGGTGAAATATTTTCTGCAAAAATGTCGCGGAAATTTTAAAATTACAACAACAACTTGTTGATAAAGCAATAGAATGTGATCCCTCGCTAGTGAGGAGTCTTAAATGTAAAAGAGAAATTGAGGCTGCAACTTTTCCTTTCATGGAAATCCATAAACAAAATATCTCCTCTGCCAAGCAATCGCATATTACTAGTTTTTTTCAGCCATCAACCAGCAAATAATCTTTTTTCAATATGTTTATAAATGTTCAAACTTATTTATAGTATGTATTTTTAATATGTAATAAATATACTATTTACATTTCAATTGTTTTTTCCATTTAAATAAATCGTAAAACCTAACCCCCTTTTATGCACAGGAGGATAGTCTCAACATTCGCAGAGATTTCCGTGAACCTAACCCTCGCGAATGTTAAGGGATTACTGTATTGTGTTTAAATGGCATGTATCACACTGGTGGTGTGATAATTCCTTATACATTTTGCAAGCAATTCTGTTTTATATTATAGAAATCCTATGGTTTTTCACCATCTAATGTAGCATGTGGCTATTACTCAAGATTATGAATATGTTTCTAGGGATGGACCGAATATTCGGTATTTATGAGGTATTTATTCGGCCAGAATACCTCAACCAAATATTCGGTTAGGCTAGGGGTGCACAACCTGTGGCCCGCGATCGGATTACTGGTGGCCCGCCGATCAATTTTGCCGATCGGACGCAAAAAATCGAGAATTTCGCCGATCGGGTGCATAGAAATCACAAAATTTTCCAAATTTCGCCGATCGGACGCGTAATAATCGCGAATTTCGACCATCGGGTGGGTAAAAATCGCAAATTTTGCCGATCGGGTGCGTATAAATCGTAAATTTCGCCGATCGCCTGCGTAAAAATCGTGAATTTTGCCGATCGGGCCCGTAAAAATCGCGAATTTTGCCGATAGGGTGCGTATAAATCGAAAATTTTGCCGATCAGGTGCGTATAAATGTAAATTTCTCCGATCATATGTGTAAAAATCGCGAATTTTGTCGATCGGGCGCTTAAAAATCATGAATCTTGTCGATCGGCCCCGTAAAAATTGCGAATTTTGCTGATAAGGTGCATATAAATCGCGAATTTTGCCGATCAACTGCGTATAAATCATATAATTTTGCCGATTGCCTTCGTAAAAATCGTGAATTTTGCCGATCGAGCCCGTAAAAATCGCATATTTTGCTGATATGGTGCGTATAAATCGCGAATTTTGCCAAACAGGTGCGTATAAATCGTACATTTTACCGATCACCTTCGTAAAAATCGTGAATTTTGCCGATCGGGCCCGTAAAAATTGCAAATTTTGCTGATAAGGTGCGTATAAATCGCGAATTTTGCCGATCAGGTGTGTATAAATTGTAAATTTCGCCGATCGTATGCGTAAAAATCGCGAATTTTGACGATCGGGCGCGTAAAAATCATGAATTTTTTCGATCGGGCCTGTAAAAATCGCAAATTTTGCCGATCGCCTTCGTAAAAATCGTGAATTTTGCCGTTCGGGCCCGTAAAAAAAGCGAATTTTGCTGATAAGGTGCATATAAATCGAGAATTTTGCTGATAAGGTTCGTATAAATCGCGAATTTTGCCGATCAGGTGCGTATAAATCGTAAATTTCGCTGATCGTATGCGTAAAAATCAGGAATTTTTCCGATCGGGTGCGTAAAAATCGCAAATTTCGCCGATTAGGCGCGTAAAAAGCACGAATTTTGCCAATTGGGCCGTAAAAAGCACGAATTTTGCCATTCGGTTACGTAAAAATCGCGAATTTTGCCGATCGGGTGTGTATAAATCGTAAATTTCGCCGATCGGCTGCGTAAAAATCACGAATTTTGCCGTTCGGGCACGTAAAAATCGCGATTTTTGCCAATCGGTTGCGATAGAATCGCAAATTTCGCTGATCGAGCGCGTAAAAATTGTGAATTTTGTCAATCACTAGGAAAAAAAACTATGAATATTGTCAATCACGCATGGAAAATAAATGCAAGATTTTTCTATCCTTGTCAACTGAAATGGGTTATACTGACTAAGGAGGTGGTTGAGTATAGGGAGCTAACTCTCCTTTTAAAATTAGCATTTTTATGAACTTTTAGGCCGATCCTCCCCCTCCTTCCCTGAAACAAAATTTTGTTCACCCTACGGATGTTTGCTCTCAACAATCCAGTCATTTTTGTGACTGGCCCTCCTCTTATAAAGGTTGTGCACCCCTACTTGATATACACATTTTATGACTGAATATGTTAAGAAGTACAATTTAGAATAATATATGTTTCTCCTCCTCCCCACCTTCATTCATGAAAGCAGAATTTTTTTTCGGCACTGGCAATCTTTAAAGCTAAAATTACCTCTTACTATCAAATAAAGTCAAGGAGTATTTTCACTCTTTGAAAATAATCTTAGCTATATCTCTTGTATAAATGCAAACGTAAACTCTTGATATATCCTTGCCAACAGAACTGAATACGTTGACTGGGAAGGAAGGAACGTAGGGGGCTACCACCCCCCCCCCTCCCGTCACACCAAACAAAATTCTTCTGATGGTGGCCCTCGACAACCCAGTCATTTTTGTAAGTGGCCCTTTGCTTAAAAAGGTTGTGCACCCCTAGGTTAGGCCGAATACCAAACTATTCTGTCTGCTGAATATTCAGCTTGGCCGAATAACAAAATATTCGACCAAACCGAATCAAAAATCCTTAATTTTTTTTTTTTTAAACCTTCTACTTTTAATTGTCAATTAATAAAGATATTCAGAATAATCAGAAATAAAATCGACTTTAAATAAAAGAGAATGTTTTTACAATATTTATTTGCTGTTTGAAAAGTGTCAGAAAATTAACCATTAATGATGACCTTCATACTTCATAGGAATTAATGATGTACAAATGCAAGTTACTGATCACTATCTGTTAAATAATCTGTTTCTTGCTTTTTCTCAAACAGTGTTTCGAAACAAAATGGAAAAACTTTCACGAGTGATAATAGGCATAAAGACACACAATTTTTTTTCAGAAAAACAGCATCGCAATCCACTTATTCAGTCAAAAATACAGTGTATGTCACTCCAGATAAAATTTGGATTTTCATTTGTATTTTAACAATAATGAAGATATTGTAACTATATTTTCAAGTTTAAATAGAGTTACTTTCATTTCTGTGATATATGATAATATGCTGAGAAGCGCTGCAAATTGCCACCATTTATATCTAACCAACACTGAGCTAGACATTTCTTTATTCAGAATGCAGCTGACAGTACTTACTATACTGTATCACTGTCCAAAATTCAGTCACTTCCACTGATATCATCATCTATATATATATAAAAGAAAGTCCTTTCTGGCTAGATGATCAACGCACAACCAAAACTACTGAACCTACAAAGACGAAACTTGCAGGAAAAATATTTCTTAGTATGCAGAGGCGCACTAAGACGGGATTTTCAAAAACTCCACCCCTAAGGGGGGTAAAAAGGGGAACAAACTTAAAAAAAATTCCTTACAAATCGGGTATTATAGTTACGTGACAAATGATAACATATTTTAATGTATTTTTGTATGCTAAATCGAATGGTATCAATTAAATACTCATAAGTGAAATAGATCGTGAGATATTGCACATTTTTCTAATTTAGCAAAGTCTTTGACGTCAAAATCTAACAATTCTAACAATACAAGTGATAATTTCTAAAAATATGTCCGTGTTACTATAGCAATAGAAGAAATTCAAATTAAATCTTTTTGTTTATTTTTGCAGATAGAAACATTAACTGCTCAATTGGGAATTGAATATTATTTTTAAGGATATTTATGTAATTGTGTATTATTATTATTTCTAGAAACGCCACGATTTAAAATAAAATGTGATTGCTCAAATAAAGGGTACATCTCAATTATACCGTCGCCCACTTTTCATTTAAAAAAAAAAATCATCGCCAAACATGAACTCCAAATAAACAAATGGAAGAATGTTGCCATTGGAACATCAAAATAAATAAATAAAATAAATTCGGAAAAGTCCCACTCACCAAAGTGTCCAGTAAGTTTTAAAACAAAAAAATTACAGTATATTAATGAAAATAGAAAAAAAATTCTTGGATATTTATTTATTTACATTATTTTTCTTAATTATCCTTCTCAGCTGGTGAATAAATGTTTGTGACGTCAGTTGAAATTGATCTATTGCACTTAACTATGAAACGCAACATTCTTACAATGCATTTTCTCTTTTAATGTCATGGCACAGCCGTTTAAGGACGCAATTTATATTTTAATTAATGAAATAACTAAAATATCATAAAAACAAAATGAAAAATACAGGTAAATGTCGAATTAAAAACTGCTTCATGACATAACAAACACGTTTAATACTTCTGACGTCAAGTGAATGGGACTGCATTTTTGCCGTTAATCTTATAGTTTGGCGATAGTTTTTTTTATGAAAAGTGGTCGACGGGATAATGGAGAAGTGCCAAATAAAGTGTCGAAAGGTCTGATTGGTATTATGTATTACTTCTTTATTTGTTTTCAGTCTTCAGCCATGTTTCACTTTTTCTTTGGGTAGTTATTCATATGATTTCGGGCTAATTTCCCGCAATCGGATACCTCGCCAATTGAAGTATTAGGAACAATGTTGAAAGCATCATTTATGTTTGAAGCGAAATCTTCATGATGAATCCTGTTACAGAAAATCATATCATCATCTACTATGAGTATAAACTGCATATTCACATTTTAATCAGGTAATGTTTTTTGAAAGGTTTTAGCGTATAGCTATTCTACGTTGCTTTGTTATAGAGCTAAAGAGGAAAGCTCTAAAATTATGTGAACCCGATTATTAAAGATTACTTTAAAAAATTCTACTGAACAAATTTTAATGGAAATGATTTTTCAGGTATGGTTAATGACCCTATAACATATCATTCTATGTTGCTTAGTGATAGAGCTAATGGGAAAGTGATTGGGAAAGGTGAATGCAATTATGAAAGATATATCTACTATGTATTTAAAATGCAAATTCGTATTTCATTCCGACCGTTTATAATTTGAGTTCTGCTGTACGGACTTTGGTGTGATTTACACTGTTAGCAGTGATGAGATTTCTCCGCTTTTTTGCATACCAGTATAATTTTAGAGAAAACGTTGTTCTTTTAAATCGCAGAATGTTCCGATTAAATAAAAAAGCATTTTCTGTAAGATTATACTGGTATGCAAAAAAGCGGAGACAAAATTGTATATTATGTAAAAGGAAGTCCTAACTTGAGAGATCATCAACGCACAGTCCAAACTACTGAAGCTACAAACACGAAATTTGCAGAGAAAATACTTCTTCGGATGTAGAGGCGCAATAAAAAAGTTTTCCTAAAATTCCATCCCTAAAGGTTTTAAAATGGGAACAAACAATAAAAAAATTTCTTAAAAATCGTGTTTTATATTAATTTGTCAAATGATAACATATTTCAATGTATTTTTGCATACTGAATCGAATGGTACCAAATAAAAATATTCTAACTCCAACAATTCGGGAGATATTGCACATTTTCGAATTTGGCGTTGCCTTTGGCGATAAAACCTTAAAATTTATTGCATTGATCGCCAAGTGATATTTTCTAAAATACATTCGTCATTGTTAATGATCAAACAATACTTGGCGATTTTTAAGATACTGGATAAGAAAAAAAACACCTGATATTTTGATTAGATGAAATCTCAATAATGCCAATTTTCGGGCTCTTTGTTTTAACTTTTTTGTTTGCTTCGGGAATTTAGAATTGAATATTATTCGGTATTTTTATATTAGCTGGGTGCCAGTGATCGCCATTTTTTTAATCTCGCCAATCCTTTTTTTTTTTTTTTTTTGCTAATCTTTTAACGTTAGCTAATAACAACTAGCCATTATTTTAACATTGCGATATAATATCTTAAAAAACTTATTTAAAATAACTAAAATATAATTATAATAAAATACATAGACACAAACATATCAATACAAATAAAATGTCTCGCAAAATGTTTCAATTCAAATGATGCCAATTGAAACAAGATTTGGTGAGTTTTTACTGGAACCCAGCAATATAAAAGTACCAATTATTCTTACGGATATTTATGTAATTGTGATTTTTAAATAAAATATGCTTGCTGAAGTAAAGTTTCGAGTGTCTGTACGGTTTCGATATTGCACATTTTCTATAATTTGGTGATGCCTTTAGCGCCAACTCATCAATATTTCTAACATTATAAGTTATAATTTCTAAAAATGCATCCATTACTATATCTTCTTTACTACCGCCACTGCAACATATCCAGGGAATCTCATCCTGCCACTTCAAGGCACGGCACGAGGTGCAGGGTAACTGAGATCCGAGATCAACAGCCTTATTCCTGGAATAATCAATATGAGGATCATAATTAAAGCCAGACAAATACTTAGTAGTCCAAGGCAATAAATTGATATGCGATCTCTTTTCATATTTTCCTGTAGCTGTCTGACCAAAAGCGTACATTGTTGGAGGAATGCAAGTCACTGGTATATTTAGTTTGATTCAAAATTCGTTTGGAGAAAACGACCAGCGTAGCGGGCGAAGCTTGCTAGTATTTTATACAAGCAAAATTGATCTGATACAAATTTTACTAAAATATTTTCATTATTGTTAAAGTTGCGAACGAAAATTCAATTTCGGCTTGTATATTTTACACACCGTGTATTTTTGATTGAATGTATTTTATTTTTGATGGCATAAGTGGATTCAAATGTTGTTTCTTGCTCCAAAAAATGTTTCTCTTGACCACATTATCTCCCATGAAAGTTTGTTATAGGATTTTAGGAACAATCTGCGTGTTTACAACCTATGAAAATGATCGCCCACTCCAGACATCCAGACGTTGCTCTTTGGTGCATTTAAAAGCTGCCTTGCTAAATCAAAAGGAACAGGAACATTATTCTTTCTGAGTTGTCCACATTTGAATAGAGTGTATTTTTTACTTTAGTCCTTCCTGACAAATAAACAGTATGACTGCAAAATTTTTTCTTCTAATTCCTTCAAAATTTCTCTTTGATTTTAAAATATTTGCTTTAGGATGTAATAAAATTTTATTAATTTGTTTTTAATTCACAGAAGAAGTAATGAAATTTAAAATTTTATTAATTAAAAATGTTTTTAAACAATCATCTGCTTAAATAATAAATCAAAGAATTTTTTTTTGGTGAAAAATTTACTTATAAAAAGGTTTTGTTTATCCAAAATGGAAGTACAGGGTGATTATAAAAAAACTATCCCGATAAATGAGCCCCTAACTATCATACCGTTACAGAAACTGAATGAAACTTTGGTTTAAAGTATTTTGAGGTATGCACTCAAGAATCATATGAAAGACAACAGTTAAATTCTAACAGTTACGGTTACAGTGACAAAATTTCGAAAATTTCAAATGGCAACATTTACTTTTTTTTATTGGAATGTGATCTTCATAGTGAAAACCCATAAAAAGCGTTGGAACGGTACCTGTAGCACAAAAATCGCCGCCGCTAGACAGACTAAGAAGAATAGTGAAAACAACCAATAAGGACAGAGAAGCAACCGAAAACAAAACATTTTATTGTGTTTCATACATTTTCCATTTTACACACGACGACACTTTACATGCGGCAGATGGTGGAGAGCACTGAACAATAAAATTTTACTTTCTGTTGCTTCTCTGTCCTTTATTGGTTGTTTTAACTTTTCTTCTTAGTCTGTCTAGCGCCTGCGATTTTCGTGCTACAGATACCGTTCCAACGCTTTTTATGGTTTTTCACTACGAAGATCACATTCCAATAAAAAAAAAGTAGGTGTTGCCATTTGAAATTTTCGAAATTTTGTCACTGTAACCGTAACTGTTAGAATTTAACTGTTGTTTTTCACGTGATTCTTGAGCGTATAGCTCAAAATACTTTAGGCCAGAATTTCATTCAGTTTCTGTGAACGGTATGACAGTTATGGGCTCATATATCGGGATAGTTTTTTTATAATCACCCTGTATTTGTGTTAAATATTATGCAAAATTATTTTAAAATTTAACTTTTTAATGCCTTTAAACTCTTAAATATAAAAGTATTCCTCCAGCCGAATATTCGGTATTCGGTCTGACAGTTACTATTCGGCTGGCTGAATATTCGATATTCATCTTACCTGTATGCCAAATATTCAGTATTCGACCAAAATCACTATTCGGTGCATCCCTATATGTTTCTTATATTGTTTTAAAATATTCAACGTTTTTAAGTTTTAACACCAAAGACCTGATGTGATTATTAAAAAAAGCTCTAGGATCTTTAGCAAAAGTTTTGGCTAATTCTAATAATTCTGGGCCAGCAGTAAAAGGAAGCAAATTCTCAGCCAAAAATGCACAGATCATTGATTCAACTCTTATTTTTCTGCTGTTTAAATCAACCGTTCTGTTTTCATCTTTATTTTCTGCTCCATAAGACGATAATATTACCTTTTTCCACAGTTTTTGTAGCTTTTTTATGTTCATTTATGTTATGTTTAGAATGGCTCTTTAAACATTTCAATCCACCACTATGATATATTATAACTCTGTTACACCAAACACCATATCATTCACCGGGTTCAGCGTTTTTTTACACCATCGTTCAATTCTATCTCCGATGTTATCCATTTTAGTAAACCAATCAAAACGAAATCTATTGGTGACATCTTTTTCAAACGCTATTAAAGTTTTTAAGTCCCCTCTAATCACAAATTTCACCTTGTGTCGAAATTACATAATATGTTCTAATTATTCCACGAAACGAACAAACAAACAAAAAAAATTATTTGAAAACATTCAGTGCAAGTGTTTGGAAATCATCCACTTTCCCTGATCGGATGCCGATATGAAAAGTAAATGAAGTGCGGACCCTAGACCCTACTAGATAATTACTTTTCTTCAAAGGTACAGCAGTAATCGTTTTTAGAAGGTACTGGAAAAATCTAGATGCCGTTCTGAGAAGAAATAAACTAAGTATAAATTGTTTTTAAAAAGTACTGGAAAAATATCTTCAAGGCATTCCATTCCGCCTTCTCAATCCTAGACCCACATGTAATATTGATTAGTATCACATGTGAATCTAGCTGAATCACTGTGAAATTCATCAATCACTTTACGATCACCGATGTCAACGAAATGACCGACAGACATTAATGAAATACAGATAACTTATTTTAACATATTGCTATAAGTATTCAGTGCTTTCATCTAAGCAAACTTTAAATACTACACAAACAGGAACAGAATAAACAAAAATTTAAATTTCAAAATTACTGATCATTTTAACTATATATACATTGTTTTTTTTTATTGAGAAAAATTTATACTTTTGCCTTTCTATATCTTTTTTTTTTTTTTTTTTTTTATTTTAGTCATGAACTATTAAAATGTATTTATGCAGTAAACAGAACCTGTGTTAAAGAGAAAAATTTCATGTTCTCAGCAAAAAGAATACCATACAAATACTCTTTCTAAGATCTGTCCCAAGCAGGCAGGTTATAGCTGACCAAACCTGCAAATTCTATTTAAAGTCAACTTGCAACCCGGTCCAAACCCTGCAAAAAAATTTCATTGACCTTCAAACTGACAAAATATATTGTTCACCGACCCGAAACCCTATTTGAATTACTTCAACTAAAACATAGAAAATTTTAAATTTCATGTTGTCAGGTTATGAAAGTTTAGATTTAAACGCCAACATCGAAGCAACTTCTGAAAATCCTTCACAATTATCGAAAAAAGAAAAGTGCTATTCGATTTTATAATTTTCTAATAAGAGCACTGCGCCAATTTCGTTCATCTAAAATAAAAAATCACTTTCCGAATATGTCAGAAAGCAGCAGCCATTTCGGGTTTGCGTATAGCTGTAGAGGTCTGCACGGGTCTGACAAAATAAAGGTAAACTTGCAAATGTGTCAGCAGAATAACGGGATGATGAAAAAAATAAATGGCCAGACTGATAAAAAAATTAAACAAACCGACTAATCTAAAATATATCAAACATATAGTAACTAAGATAAACTTTTCATAAATATGGATGCAGTATTCTTTAAAAGAATCTTAACCATTGGTATGTTTAAAAAAATCAGAATTTTGTAGATATTGGATTGGGTGGAGCCGGGACTGTTTTCATTGATTTTTGCACAGGTCAGGCCTGTTATGACTGATTTTTGCCCGGCTCGAGCCCGGAAAATTCCATAAATAAGACCATTATTTCTTTCTTTTTACAAGAGTTCAATTTCATCTACTGCTATTCTACTTGTTCTTTCTCTCTGCACTCAGTTCAGCCCGGTCCAAGGTCCATGTGAACAGAGAAAAGTGCGTTTCGACAGATTCCAATTAGGATATATGGTACTAGAACTAAGAGAGGCCAAGAAAGGGGGGGGGGGGGACGAGAAGACAACCGCAAAGAGTCAGACTAGCCCTCCTTTCACGCCTGTCCTTTAAAGCCTGTGACCCCCATTTCAGCTCTAAAGTGATGTTATTGTGGTGCGGCTTTATAAAAGTAAACACGGAAAGATGTTTGCAATAGCTCTGTCGCTGCTTTCAAATTTTTGGAAAAGGATGCCTTAAATTTCAAAAATTTCGGACGAGAATCACCCTTGTGAGTGATATTGAATTTTTAACTCCAGACAACTATGCAACATGGTCCGCAGACACGAAAGTCTTAATTAGTCTTCTGGTTGCTGGGGATTTATTGAAGGTACAGAAACAGCACCTCAGGACAGTGTAAAATATAAAGAAAAGCATTACTTTAACCCCCTGACCGCCAAGCAAAAGGGCAAATTTGTAATGTTGTTTTCTCTGTATTTTTTTAAAAATGCTAAAAATAGATAATTTTACAAACTTGATGTAAAAAACTGAATTATGTATATGAGTATAATCTTTGAGAGTATGAATCATTACTCGATGTTTGAAAACTGCATTATATTTGAAGAATTATATTAATTTAAATAATGCTTCTATTATTGCAGTAAAACCTACAGCATTGTGAAAGGATATATCAGTTCACAGCAGTGAGAAGGTTAATTTATGATGTGACAGGGCATTTCGTTCTATATATTTAAATGTATCTCCAGAACTTAGACCACTAGTTGCAGAAACATTGATGCTAAGAAAGCATGGGAGATCCTTGAGTATAATTATCTCCCTAAAACTTGAGCTACAGTAATTTTCTTCCTGGATAGATTTTTCTCTGCCAGGTATAAGAAAAGGGAAGGGATTAGTTTGTTGAGGGAAAAGGGTCACCCATTAGAGTAGGGGTGCACAACCTGTGGCCCGTGATCGAATTATTGGCGGCCCGCAGATCAATTTCGCCGATCAACCGCGAAAAAATTGCGAATTTCGCCGATCGGGTGCGTAAAAATTGCGAATTTTGCCAAATTTCGCTAATCAGACATATAAAAATTGCAAATTTTGCAGATCGGGCTCGTATAAATCACGAATTTTGCCTATCGGGTGCATATAAATCGTAAATTTCATCGATTATCTGCGTAAAAATCAAAGATTTCGCCGATTGGGCACGAGAAAATCATGAATTTTGCCGTACGGGTGCGAAAAATCTCAAATTTCATCGATCGGTGCGAAAAATCTCAAATTTCATCGATCGGTGCGAAAAATCTCAAATTTCGCCGATCGTGTGCGGGAAAAAAAAAAAAAATTTTTGCCGATCAGGTGCGAAAAAAATCGCAAATTTTGCCGATTGGCGCAAAAAAAATCGTAAATCTTGCTGATCAGGTGCATATAAATCACAAATTTCGCGGTTCGGGTGCTTAAAAATTGTAAATTTCGCCGAACGGGTACGTAAAAATCTTGATTTTTGTCAATCACTAGGAAAAAACTGTGAATATCCCCTCCCTCCCCGAAACAAAATTTTGTCCACACTACGGATGTTGGCTCTCGACAAGCCAATCATTTTTATGACTGGTACTCCTCTTATAAATGTTGTGCTTTATATCCACATTTTATGACTGAATATGTTAAAAAGTACGATTTAGAATAATATATGCTTCTCTTCTTCCCCACCTTCATTCATGAAAGCACAATTTTTTTTCGGCACTGGCAACCTTTAAAGCTAAATTTACTCCTTCAAAAATAGTCAAGGAGTATTTTAACTCTTTGAAAATAATCTTAGCTATATCTCTTTTATAAATACAAACGTAAACTGTTGATATATCCTTGCTAACAGAACTGAATATGTTGATTGGGAAGGAAGGAACCTAGGGGGCTAAAACAACCCTTCCGAAATTAGTGGTTTTTTTTTTTTATATGATTGTAGACTTAGACCCCCCCGCCACACTTCCTCAAAACAAAATTCCCTCTGTGCTACTGATGGTGGCCCTCGAAAACCCAGTCATTTTTGTAAGTGGCTCTTCACTTAAAAAGGTTGTGCACCCCTAAATTAGAGGATCTTTATCAGATATTTTAGCTTATTCATTTTTTGCCTGTTGAATTCTCTAGTATTGTTCTTAATAGTCTAACCTTGTTAAGACGAAGTCGAAGGGCAGCAAAAATCTTTTCGTATTAACCGATAAAACAGCAAAAGGCATTTAGGATTATTTAAAAAATAAATCACTAAAACAAAGATATCAAAGAATGTAAATGATATCTGCAGAGAAATATTTTGCAGTCATTTTATATTAATCAGTATTTTTGTGCAAAAAAGTACATTTCTAACATCACCATAGAAACACAAAACCCATACTCACACAGATACACACACGACGATGGTAGTACTATATGTACTGTAATATTCTTATAAAAAAAATAAATGTGTAAAATTGAAATTAAATGTAAAAATATATTTACCTCTTTAAGCTAGAATTAAAAAAAAAATCTTTTACTGACATTTGTTTCAATTGTTGCTTTCTACATTTGTTTATAAAGGCATCCACTTTTTCAAAATTGTCCAAAGCACAATTGACATTTCCTTGTTGAAACAGAAACCACTGAACAGTTTTTAAAGCCTCTGTCACTTCATTGAAGGACACGGAAGAGAGATTTCGACCTCTGCAACAGCCTCTATTTTATTGAGCTCTTCCTCTTCATTCTCTTTTTCAGTTAAATCGGCCAGAATATCTTCATCTGTCATGGGTTGTGAAGTCACAACATTTTCATCAATTCAAATGTAATCCTCAAACGACAGGGGATAAATTATTCCTCTTTTTTCAGCTTCTTCTATCACATCATCCATTTCTGTTTCATCTGTTTCCACAACATCTTCCTCTGAAAAACCATCATGCCTGAAACTTTTTTTTATAACAGCAGAAGTAATAGAGTTCCATGCACTTCTTAGGAAACACATAGCTTCTAAGTGATCGATAGAAAATGGTGTCTGTTTGTCAAAGCACTAGATAAGTTTTTTTATTACTTCTTTCCTGTAGTGAGTTTTTAAACACTGAATAATACCCTTTTTGCATGGCTTTGCTGTAATATTTGGAGGGAAGGAAAATGCATTTTAATTGATTTTAGCCCTTTTACATCTTTGTGGGCTGTACAATTGTCCAAAAAAAATGCGTATCTTTCTCTGATTGGTAAGTTTTGAGTCTAATTCTAATAACTATTTTGCGAAATTTTCCTTATTTATCCAAGCATTTTTAGTGAATGTGTACTGAACAGGTAGTGTCTTTACACACGTAACGTAACGTGGTTTTGCGAATTTTACAATAACATAGATAGGTAATTTTTCACTGCCATCCGTATTGCTGGCTACCAATATCTTGACTCTTTCTTTATTACATTTTCCACTGGAACACTTCTCTGCTTTAAAAGTTAATGTAGATGAAGGTTGTGCTTTATAAAAAAGTGCAGTTTGATCTGCATTGAATATATCGTGGAGTGATCTCTTTTAATAGCCGGCTATTCTTTAGAGAAAAACAAATCTACACCACCCTGATTAACTGTAAGACTCTTCGCCACATATCCTTTTGGAGACAATATCATGGCGTTCTTTAAACCTTGACAGCTATCCATTTCAGCACGTAAAATCATCAACACCAAAAGCTTCTGCAAAAAACTTTGCTTTCTCTTGTAAAACAGCACCAGTTAAAATGATATTCTGGTTCCTAGCTTCTCTTATCCATCTTAATAAGGCAACTTCAATTTCTTCATTCTTAGCATTTCTCATTTGTTTTTCTTGCTGGCTCGAACTGATTGATACCACAAGCCGTTTAACAATTTGTTCTCGATTCTTAATAACTGTCGAAAGAGTACTAGTAGATATTCAGTATTTTGCTGCAACCTCTGATTTTTTTTACAAATTCCATCACTAACATCACATAGAATCTTCTGCTTAGTTTCCAAACTAAGAGCCTTATTTTCCCACTCATTTTCACAACTAGAGCTCCAATACAACTAGAATTCAAACAATAAAATATTTATAGCAAAGAACTTTATCACATCAAGTAATCAACCACCTGCTAGAAACGAAATGAATCGCTCAAAAAAGAATTTCAACATCAGCAGAAAAACAATGCAACTCTTTTCTCTTCCCTTACTGTCACTTCTACACTTACCTCTCTTTATGCACCTGAGTTCCAAGAACAAATGCATAATCTCCCCATAGACATCCAATAATACAATACACCAAGGACTAGTAACCATTTTTTGAATCAAACACCTCCTCCCCACCGTCACATGACGGTGGAGAGATAATGCGCCAAACCTTTTTTTCCCGCAATGGAATTTCTGTTCCCACCGAGACCTGTATTCATTTCACCTGCGTTTGCAATGATCGTGAAAGGGGAAGTTGCCAAGAAAGGTATTAACGCCAAAAAATGACACCTTTTTGGTGATGAAAGCAGGAAGATGTATGCTTCAACTAATTGTTCACCCACTTAAACAAACACAAGTAATATAAAAAAAAAATTTAAGTCAATTCCTATTTTTTAATCATAAATATATAAAACAAACCCGTGCATCATTAATGCCCCACGTTATCTTTATTGAACATTATTTTATAATCATCGTTGCAGCATTTTATTTTTTGTTGGCATCACTAATTTGAGATAAATCTTTCATTTCATTTATGAAAAGAATGGGAGAAATTTTTTTCTCCCACATAAAAATTAAAATTAATTAATTAAATTTAATTAATGAATTAATATTTGAAAAAACTGTATTAACATCAATTGTCATTCAGTACAAGTTTAAAAAAATTATTTGAACTTGAATGGATGAATAGAAAATATTTTATTAACGATTGAAAATTCCAACAAGATAAATATAGAGAGAGTGTGAGCTAATAGTAGGAATTTAAAAAATGAAGTTTTCGATAGCTTCAAACGGTTCCAAAAAAGGACGGAGAGATTTCTGAGCCTCAAGATAATAAATCTTAGATCTGACAGTGGCCGAGAATATGTCAGTGAGGCCTTCAGTAAATACCTTAAAGCTCAAGGAATACATCATGAATTCAGCAATGTGTACATGCCCGAGCAGATTGGGACTGCGGAAAATTTCAATTGTGTGGCTGTAAATGCTATAAAAGCCCTTTTACATTACAGCAAGTTAAGCAAATGTTTTTGGGCAGAAGCATTATTAACTTTTGTCTATACGTGGAACTGTGTTTGTCATGGTAAACAAACTAAAACGCTGTTTGAATTATATGGAGGAAGAAAGCCATCGGTAAAACATCTGAAACCCTTCAGCAGTACCGCTTATGTGGGAAAGCCTAAACGACTCAAAAATAAGTTTTCAATGAGAGCTCAGAAAGGTATAACGGTCAGATATGCACTCTACACTAAAAATTATCGCATATGGTTACTCCGGGAATGTAAAACGATAGAGACTAAATGTCACTTTTCAGAAAGAAGAGTGCAGAGGAGTCGTACTGGATCTAAAGTGAAATGCTCACCTAATTAATCTGAATCGGACTCTGATGAAGAAACGACTGATGAGGGTAAACCTAAACAAATGGCAGGCATGAGAGTGGGTAAAGAACAAAAAGTCTGAAAATACGCGTAAGCTCAAAATTTTTAAAAAACTAAAAAACTGCGCGCGAAACCATATTTTGCACAAAAGGAAAAAATGCATAAAACTATATTACTCAAATACATCACAAAACAGTTTTTAAAAATAAAATTAAAAATGCAATTATTTCTCATAAATACACAACAATAATGTATAATAATACTACATACTTATATTAGAATAATTTTACTACAACAAAAAATTATTTACTTAATGTTTTCTATACATCTGTAAGTCCTATAAACTGTTAAGTTTTATGTACAGTAGGTCTGATTTAAAACAACAAAGTAATATAATTGCAGAAATAAAGAAAAAATACAAATAACTCTCTTGCAACTTTTCATTATTATTTACCATACAGTAAATTTCATTACAAGAGTGCCTTCATATTTATACTAAACAATTTTTTGATTATAAATTATAAATCCAGAATTTATGATTTTTTTTGCAATATTGACAAATACAGTCGAACCTCGTTAACGCGAACACTCACGGGGATTTTTTTTCTGTTCGTGTTATCAGGGGTGATTATGAGTTCATGAAAAAAAAAAACCTGAAATTTTAGCGAGAAAACGTTTCCGTATGGGGAGTTATATATAATTTTATTACAGAGAGGTCAAATTATAAAAATATGAATTTTAATTATGTTTAGCAATCATATGAAATTGAAATTGATATTTGTCTTATTTTATGAATTTAACTATCAGAAAAACCGGAATTTCGGTACTGAAAATGAAAAAAATACCTTAATTCAGATATATAACCTAAACACAATCACCCTGTGTTATCCATACTTAAAAAAAAATTATATATTCCATGTAACAAGAATAAATATGCATACATACCTTCCAAGTCTGCTGTGTTGGTTTTGTTTCCTAAGATCGATACGTCAAGAATATAGACCTACACTTGGGATACCCCTCGGTGGAAGTCTTTTCAAGAGGAATTGGACGGTATTAAAGTTATATCCGAAAAAACCGAAGAAGAAAATACCAAAGCTCCAGACAGCCAACTCAACTTATTTTAGCGGATTGGACCCTAAGTCATCACCACCACAGCGATCACTCAGCTTAATTAACGTAAACAGCTTTGTGTAAGCAACTTTAATTAGCATTACGTAAGCCGCTCAGCCACTGGTGCAAGACCAGTGTGTTGCAATTGATTAAAAAAACAATCGATTTTTTAAACAATATATTTAAATAATTATTTACATACGCCGGGTTACATTTACAGTGTTGGAGCACATTTATAAAACTCTGTAATTGTAGACTGTTTGCGTTTTTTATTAGAGCAATTTTTCCAAAAGTCGCCGAGTCTTTCTACAGTTTCTAAACTAGTTCCAGAATCTGCTTCTTGCATCACAAAACGACGCACTGTTAGTAATGCAGTGAAAGCTTCCATCAGGCTGACAGGATTTTCCATGGAAGTGTCATTGACCTCTTCGTCTGTATCAGAAAAATAATGATTATTACTATCGGCATCTGGTAAACGTTTCATCATGTCATTCACGCTATGAACGATTTCGTCATCTGTTGTGACATCACATGTCATGATGTTGTCATCCATTGAGACATATGCGTTAAAGGTAACGCTATCAGGAAGTACTCCACAATCTCGTGCTGCGTTTAACAAGTCAAATTCTATTTCTTCTTTCGTATCTTCTGCAATATCTTCTCTACAAAATCCTGCCTTTTTAAAACAGTTTATGATTGTTTTAGTGGTTACTTCTCGCCATGCTGTTCGAAGCAACATCAAAGCATCTAACAAATTAATTTTGAATTCCTTTTTTTCGTCAAAACAGTGAATTGTATTACGAATTAATTCTGTACGATAAAAGGATTTCATGCTGCGTATGATCCCTTGATCACAAGGTTGTAACCTCGATGTAGTACCTGGAGGGAGAAACTCAAGTTGAATAGATTTTAATCCAGAAATTAGGGGGTGTGCACTACAATTATCTAAAAGCAGACATATCTTTCCATTTTGTTGCTGGAACTTTCGGTCCAATTCTTTTACCCATTTGGTGAAAATTTCTGACGTCATCCACGCCTTTTTCGTGGACTCGTATTTCACCGGTAATGTTTTTAATGACTTGAAGCACCTTGGATGTGATGACTTTCCTATGACTAACAGAGGCAACTTGTCACTCCCATCCATATTACAAGCTACTAAAACCGTCAGCCTTTCCTTGCTGTATTTTCCACCAGAACATTTCTGATCTTTTAAGGATAAGGTGCGGGTAGGAAGTGCTTTCCAGTAAATCGCAGTCTCATCAGCATTGTATATGTTAGGTAATGCATAGTTTTTCAAAATCGTAGGCAATTTGTTTCGCAGAAAATCGTCTACGGTTTCGACGTTTACACTGCCTTCTTCGCCACAAACCTTTTTGCAAATTATGCCATGCCGATCCTTAAATCTTTGCAGCCATCCAGACGAGCACTGAAAGTCGCTCACATGAAGAGCATCAGCAAAAAAGCGAGCTTTTTCTTGCAATATTGCTCCGGTGATAGGAACATTTTGTGCTCTGATTTCTCTTATCCACCTCATAAGTGCTATTTCAACTTCTTCACTCTTAGCAATCCTCATTCGTTTACGAGATGGTTCGAACTCATTAACAGCACAAGCACATTCAATTTTTTCCCGATTTTTCAAAATTGTCGATAATGTGCTTTTTGGAATTCCAAATTTTCGAGCAATTTCAGATTTTTTCAATCTACCATCGTCTACGTTGTTTAAAATTTCAATTTTCGTTTCTAAACTCAACGATTTCTGCACTTTTTTTTCCATGTTTTTACTTGAATTTAAACTTATGTAAACAAAAATGAAACACACGTACAAACTGTCTTTAATGCTAGACTAGACGAAGGATAGGCAATTGGCAACCTTTTCTTAATGCTAACATGAGTGATGGTGGGTAAATGCAGCGCGCCAAATCGGCTTTTCCCGCCAAAATCTACTTTAAATTTTCGGATTCCTGTCGAAACTTTATTGCGACAGCGGTCATTGACAGCATTATTTTTTGTCTGGATTGCCTTTTTAAATTTAAAGTTATTTTACGAACTAATTTATTTTATTTTATTTTGTTCGTTTGGAACACGTTATGTAGTTTTGTTTTGTTTTAAAAAAACATAAAATTTGAACAACCTTTCCAACATAAAAAAAACCTAGAAGATTAAACAATCTATCTTTCTTTCTTATTTTTGTAAGGGTGGGTTGTTTCAAAATAAACTGCTACAAGTCATGAAGTCAAATAAAAAATTTATTTAATATAAATTAAATTTGTTACTGCAATTTTATCTCTCGGTTGTGTGTGATTTGATACAAATAAACTTCTAGTTATAACAGTGTGACAGCTTTTCTCCCTTAAGTCTGTTCCGAAATGACCTGCTCAACAACGCCAAACTTTCTGACTCATTTTTAGACGCAAAGGAGTAAAATTGGCAAGCTTGACTATTGAAGGTATTTGGAATTGTACTGAGTTTTCCATTTTTTGATAAATAAATTACTTATCGAGTTATAAGTGATTTGTGTCATATGACAACACCTTTTTCTCCTTTCTCGCGCTGCCGCTGCCGGAATTAGCTTCAAGGCTTTGACAGTATTTTCTGCCTTTACCAAAAATGTAAAACGTGTTTCGATGACATAGTTTCTGAATAAGAACACCTGCCAATTTCCTGCGTTTCCGAACAAAACGGATTAAAAAAAAGGCGTCAGAAAGTAGCTCCATTGGATTTGAGAACAGCCTCGATTTTACTCTCGCTTCTTTCTATATTTACGTTTATTTTATTGTGAGAATGAAATCAGAAAATTGCCAAGGAAGCGATTACCGCCAAAAAGGGCGATGAGTCTTTCTGACTTAGCTGAGTGAAGGTGACCAAATCAGACCCTGGAATTTCCTTACAGCATTTCACAAACTTTTTTCACCCTTCAGTGCAATTCTTACAATAGAATTTAATCTTTTGAGTGAGTAGAAGGAGGAATCGCCTGACAACTTTACAATTGCTGGTCTGCAGCTATCAAAACAAAAGACATTCCTCTTCTTTCAAAAATTTGGAATTCGAAAAACATAGATCTCAGTTCAATTGCACCGAAAACTTGGGAAAACTTGCTTTGTTCGTACTATAAGTAGGAAATATTTCAACGGCCGATCCTTTTCAGTTCGTGATAAACAGTATTTCGCGTTAAGCGTGTTCGTGTTAAAAGGACTAAAATCACAGTAAATGCCTATACAACTTGACGGGACAACTGGAAACAGTTCGTGTTAAAAGTAATTCGCGTTAAGCGTGTTCGTGTTAATGAGGTTCGACTGTACCACGAAGTAAAACTTAAAACAGACTTTTTTCCAGTATTATATAGAATTTCACTTTTGTAGACTTGCCAAGTTCCAGAGGGTGAAAATAAAGAGATTTTTAAAAAGAAATCAGGAGAGTTTTCTATGACTTTTTTTTTTTTAAATGCAAACATAAAATAATCATAAAAATTAAATTAATTTTAAATAATATTAAAGTTGTATATACTTAATAACTTTAAAAATGCTTTTAAAGCAAATGACATAAAATATGTTTTAAAACAATTTAAAAATCATTATAAATACCAGGAATGGATTTTGCCTTCTCAGAAAAATATAGTTATGAATAATTCTTTTTAATAATAAAAATAAAATAATGCAAGATTTTTTAAAATGTTTTTTAAAATAATGAATTTACACTTTGCAACATAAAGTTGCATTTTATTCTTTATAAAAAATAAAATTAATGGTGTCAGATTTTGAATTTAAGAATGAAAATAGAAAAATTTTTACCAGCAAGAATAAGTTTTAAAAAGCAATCATATATATTTGATCTGAACTTCTATCTATTTGCATTTTTTCGCGATCTTTTGACGAAATTTGAAATTTTTTTCAAGATCTGTTGATAAAATTTGCGTTTTTTTCGCCATTTTTTGACGGAATTTGCCGTTTTTCGCGATTTATTGACAAAATTTGCCGTTTTTACACGATTCTCTGACGAAAGTCACATTTTTTCCCACGATCTTTTGACGAAATTTGCCATTTTTCGCAATGTTTTTGACGAAATTTGCCGTTTTTTCGCGATCTTTTGACGAAGTTTGCCGTTTTTTCGCGATTCTCTGACGAAAGTCACGTTTTTCCCGCGATCTGTTGACAAAATTAAGTCGTTTTACGGCGATCTTTTGACGGAATTTGCCGTTTTTTCGCGATCTTTTTGAGGAAATTTGCCGTTTTTTCGCGATCTTTTTGAGGAAATTTGCCGTTTTTTCGCGATCTTTTGACGAAATTTGCCGTTTTTCCGCGATCTTTTGACGAAATTTGCCGTTTTTTCGCGATCTTTTGACAAAATTTGCCGTTTTTTCGCAATTCTCTGACGAAAGTCACGTTTTTCCCGCGATCTGTTGACAAAATTAAGTCGTTTTACGGCGATCTTTTGACGAAATTTGCCGTTTTTTCGCGATCTTTTGACGAAATTTGCCGTTTTTTCGCGATCTTTTAAAGAAATTTGCCGTTTTTTCGCAATTCTCTGACGAAAGTCACGTTTTTCCCGCGATCTGTCGACAAAATTAAGTCGTTTTACGGCGATCTTTTGACGAAATTTGCCGTTTTTTCGCGATCTTTTGACGAAATTTGCGGTTTTTCCGCGATCTTTTGACAAAATTTGCCGTTTTTTCGCAATTCTCTGACGAAAATCACGTTTTTCCCGCGATCTGTTGACAAAATTAAGTCGTTTTACGGCGATCTTTTGACGGAATTTGCCGTTTTTTCGCGATTCTCTGACGAAAGGCACGTTTTTCCCGCGATCTGTTGACAAAATTAAGTCGTTTTACGGCGATCTTTTGACGAAATTTGCCGTTTTTCGCGATCTTTTGACGAAATTTGCCGCTTTTCGCAATGTTTTTGACGAAATTTGCCGTTTTTTCGCGATTCTCTGACGAAAGTCATGTTTTACCCGCGATCTGTTGACAGAATTTGTCGTATTTTCGCGATCCTTTGACGAAATTTGCCTTTTTTCGCAAAGTTTTTGACGAAATTTGCCGTTTTTACGCGATCTTTTGACGAAATTTGCCGCTTTTCGCAATGTTTTTGACGAAATTTGCAGTTTTTTCGCGATTCTCTGAAGAAAGTTATGTTTTTCCGGCGATCTGTTGACAAAATTTGTCGTTTTACGGCGATCTTTTGACGAAATTTGCCGTTTTTTCGCGATTCTCTGGCGAAAATCATGTTTTTCTCGCGATCTGTTGACAAAATGTCATTTTTTCGCCTTTTGACGAAATTTGCCGCTTTTCGCAATATTTTTGACGAAATTTGCCGTTTTTTCGCGATTCTCTGACGAAAGTCACGTTTTTCCCGCGATCCTTTGACAAAATTGGCGACTTTTCTTCGAACGAATGACGTGATTGATTTTTTTCGGTGATCATTTGCCGAAATACCGATACATTTTATGTCCGAATTTTCGGATTTATGAACGATATATTTTTTTTTCTCGGAAATCATTGCCTTAATTTTTCGGAAAATTCGGACTAGAATCACCCCTTGTCTCGTTTGGCGCATTTTCTTTTCGTTGCCAGATGAAAAAGTCGGTCAAAAGTCAGATTTTTTTTTTTTTTTTTTTTTTTTTTTTTAACAGATAAAAATCGGAAATTTTCTCAAAAATTTACGAAAAGTCGGAAATTCCGATTAAAGTCGGAAGAATCTCATCCCTGAAATGGGTAAGTGTGATCGAAGATCGCTCAAAGGGTTTCGTTTAATATTCCTTTCAAAACACTTTATCCTTTCTTTAATAAATCCAAATAAATTTCATTTAACAACAACAAAAAAAAAGTCATGTTTTCTATAAACAAAAAATTTACCAGTCTACTTTTTTGTTTTTTCGAATATCTAAACCAGCCCACTATTATATTTTGTCATAACAATATCTGTCATGCGGACTAAATGCGATATTTAAAAAAATAATTTCAAAATTAAACATGTTGTACACCTTCACAATGTTAAAATATGCGAATATTTCCATAATCGGATTTTTATCGTGATTCAATATGTTTCTCAAACTCATATATTTACTATTCTCTATTACTCATATTGATACTCTCTTTGTATTATTCTCAAACATTCGAAAAATTCGTTAAACTTCCAATATGACGTCATATTTTCTTTTTAATTCTCTAATGACGTGATATTAATCTGCTTTGTGTACATACACATACTCCTTGTATTATCGAGAAACCTTAGAAATTTTTCGTTTTATTACCACTATGACGTCAATCAATTTTATTTCAAATTTATCTTTTTTTCAATTGGTGAAACTTTTTATTTCATTTTCATTTTTCATGTGGAAGTCATTCAATAGAAAATTAATTATTGTAGAAAGAATTTCATTGTGGATTTTTAATTTTTGGCAACTGCCATAACAAAACATGTTTAAATTTAATAGGAAAAGGCTGTTAGAATTTTGGTTTTTTATCTCTATTTATTAAATTAATAGGATTTTTTCAAATTTTAATATTTTGAGCTTCATAGCTGGTATTCAGCTATATATATGTAAAGTTTCAACTCTGTAAGTTACATAGTTTCTGTGAATGGCTTTGTGACGGACAGACAACGGAGCGGGAGTAATAGGGTTTTGTGAGATGAACGAAACCCTGAAAAACATCCGAAATCAGAAATTAAGCCAGAAGATAAGAGCAGCATTCCAGCTAAAAACACTCTTCCTAATCAAGAGGAAGCTCAAAATGACTCTACACCCAGTACGTCTAAACAAGTACTTTTTAAGCCTGGATCTTCTGAACCCCTTTGGGAGAATCTAGTTATAAAACAAAAGGAAGAACCCAGACATGACATTTGCTATCGTATAGTTGGAACTAAAACAAGCATAAAATCATGGTTAGAAGTAAAGGATTATTGGGAGAAGAAAAATATACCTTTTAAAAGAAAAGACTCTGAATTTCGTATTTCTAATACTTATTCAGGTCCAGTTAAATTACCTAGTAATGAGCAGTCTGACAATGAAACCTCTGAAGCTAACTTTGTGGATATTAAAATACCTTCAAATTCTAATGAAGCTTATAATTCCACCCAGAAAATTGAATGGTTTAAGTTATGGACAAGATTCAAACAATGAGAGAAAGAAAAGTCGACTTTAGTCCAAAAATCTGATAAAACTACAATCGTCAATAACCAATGGATTTATACTGTGAAACATAACGAGAACAATAAAATCACCAGATACAAAGCACATTTAGTTGCTCAAGGTTTTCGTCAGAATAAAGGAATTAATTATGATGAAGTGTTTAGCGCAGTCGTGAATTTTTCAATCATTAGACTTTTCTTTACTGTTTAAGTTGGCTTAGTAGCTGGTTACATTGCCAGCTTGATATTAAAGCAGCATATTTATATTCTAAACTAAATAATGATATTTACATGCATTAACCCCAAGGATTTACTGATAGATTAACCTGATCATGTATGTAAACTAAGTAAAGCTATCTATGATTTAAAGCAATCTGGAAGAGAATGGTTCTTTGAAATAAATTCAGTTTTGATAAAATTAAAATTTAAACACTTAACCTGGTGTAATTGTGTGTATGTTTTTAATGAAAATTTGGTTCTCCTCCTTTACGTAGATGATATTGTTCTGTTTGGAAAAACCATTCAAGATATAAACCAGGCAATAGACATCTAAAAAGTAAATTTGATCTTAAAATCCTTGGAAAAACTAAAAGATTTTTAGGAGTAACCTTTGAGGGGGTAAAATAAACTTTATGTATACACCAACCAATCTGACTACATTTAAGAGGTATATGAAAAGTTTAGCAAGTTTAAGATTCCAATAACATCACGACTAATAACAAAGGAATTGTGTTATCTACAAAGGATTTCCCAACGACAGAAAAAGATTCCAATAACATCACGACTAATAACAAAGGAATTGTGTTATCTACAAAGGATTTCCCAACGACAGAAACAGAGTTTTTTTTAGATGAGGCTCCAATTATCTGGCGCACATTTAAACAAAATTGTGTAGCACTTTCTGCAATGGAATTCAAATATATAACTTGAACTGAAGCCGCTAAAGACTTACAGTGGGTAATCCATATTGTACAGGAATGCATAAATTATATATATAATAGTGCTATGCGTATGACACTTCCGGAGTGAACTCACTCGGATCCTGATAATCTTTCGTTAAAATCAGCCATTTTATTTTATTTTCAGAGATTAAATTTTTTCAATAAAGCTGCATAAGATTGACCTTTTTAGAAAGATTGTGAAAAAACAAAAACATCTTGAGTGATGAGCTACGTCGAGATATGCATGTTTTTCGATATATCTTGAATTGAAAATAGTTTCATACAGCCGATAGCGATAGTAAACAATATGTGAATCATTCCTTTGAGATTCATTAAAATATAGACCATGGATGCAATAATTGAACAAACTGCATGCAACTTTCTGTTAAAATGCCACCTTATTTTAACAGAAAGCTGCATGGAGTTCGTTCAAGCGAAGGTGTTGCAATGTGGCGCCATCTGTTGCCGGTAAAGTGTAACCATAACGCAGCGACATTATCAATATTAAATATTTTATTACATTCCTCTGCACACAGGCATTTAAAAAATCTATAACCTCCAATTTTTTATAAATAATTAAAAATAAGAATGCTTGTAAAAATAGGCTGTTTTTATAACTATTTTACCCCCACATGATCTTATTAGTCAGATAAGATAAAATTTATTATTACTTCATAATTCTTGCCATCTGTTGAGTAAAGTATAATCATAATATACCGCAGCTACGTTATCAATATTATTTTTTTTTCACTCCTCTGCACACAGGCATTTAAAAATTCTATAGCCTTCAATTTCTTATAAATAAATAAAAAAAGAATGCTTGAAAAAATGAGCTTTTTTTTAAATAACTATTTTACTTCAGCCAAAGCGAATGTGTTGCCATGTGACGTCCTCTGTTGCCAGTAAAGTGTAATCATAATATGTCGCAGCTATGCTATCGAAATTGAATATTTTTTTATATTCTTCTGCCCACAGGCAATTAATAAATCTATAACCTTCAATTTCTTATAATTATAAAAAGAAAGCTTGAAAGAATAGGCTGTTTTTATAATTATTCTACCCCATATGATCCTATCCATCAGATAAGATTAAATTTATTACTTCATAATTATTTTTACAATGCAATGCTATATTATTCTTTCAAAAATGACAGACAGAGCTGGGCAGTATCGAAAATACATGTAGTTGAAATACATTTTCAAAATACATTTGTATTTTATATTTTAAGCCGATAAAATGAAAGTATTTTGGTAATGTATTTTCTAATGCTTTTACAAAGTATTTTGTATTTTCAAAATACTCAAAATACATTTTTTCAGATTTCAAACTGTCATGTTTAAACCGCAGAATATATGCGATTCACAACAAGGAAATGCATGCCTGTCTGTTTTGTCTAGTTTTCGAATTATTTTCTGGAAGTGAATATAAACACACTTATCGACTATTGCAAGGATAAGAACGTTAATGAATATGTTGTTTAGCTTCAGCAGACTTTTCTTACTGATTGGTTACAAAAATAACTCTTATAAAATTAATGTTACTAAGGGAATTACAATAAATTGTTACATGGTAGACAGCAGGATGTAGGATAATTTATGGAAAAATGATGTGTCAAATGCAAAATTACTCTTAAAATTTAGTTTTATTTTATGTCAATTAATATAATAAAATAAAGAAACGATAAAGGCAACAAAAGCTAAAGGATCGTGCCAAAAGTGCCGTCAAAACTGGCATTTTGAACCAAATTTCTAGATGCAACAGCTAGAGAAACCAGCCACTTATAACTCAAGATGTAATACATTAACTGAAAAATGAAAATGCTGTTTGATTCTAAATCACTTCAATCCCATCAAAAACGTCACATGTAAAAAGTGCAGCCAAGTGTCATGACTCTTTTACCATAAAAAGTTCTGAAATCGTGTAAAGCCAAGTTTAAGTATCTTATTAACTCTGAAATTTCATTCACAAATCACTCCTAGTCTCTACAACTTTAGTTAATGATTATTTTATGACTTAGCAATTACACAGCATGAGAATGTGACAGCTGTATATAATTAGCCTTAATAAAATATTACCATCACATCCCATCCCATAACATAGCAAGGTGTAATAACGTAAAACCTAATTTTATGGTATTATTTGATTAAGGCTAATTATATACAGCTGTCACATTTTCGTGCTGTGTAATTGCCAAGTCACAAAATAATTATTAACTAAAGATGTAGAGACCAGGAGGGATTTGTGAATGAAAATTTCAGAGTTAATAAGATACCTAAACTTGGCTTTACACAATCTCAGAACTTTTTACGGTAAAATAGTCATGAGACTTGGCTGCACTTTTTACATGTGATGACTTTGATGGGATTTCACTTATTTTTGTAAGTAATCCTCTTCTTGACTTTGGGCACTTTTTGGACATCATCCACGGATTTTCGCTGAGCCCACACTCTGTCCCTATTATTTGCAGGTACCAAAAATTTAGAGCTTTAGTTCTGTTTGCCAAGTCCTGTAGATAAAAAGAAGTTTCATGTCCCTAAGCAAGCACCAAGTTATGGGAGAGGGGGTATTACATTACTCGCAGGCCTAGATACTTGATATTTGGCATAAAAGTACTGTTTAGGATACAAAGAAAGGCAAAATTAAAAATTTTGGAATATTACAACAAATTGAACTATTTACGATTTTTTAGTCTTTTTCTCGAATTATTTATTTATTTATTTTTTAATTTTTGGATTATTTAATTTTTTTTTTCTCTTTGTATTAATCCTACCTTTATGGCAAATTTCAAGTTTCTAGGACAGCAAAATCAAATTATTTTAATTTTTTACAAATATTTTAATTTTTTGATTTAATTTTTGAATTTTCCAATTTTTTCCCCTTTTTTAATCCTAAAGACTACTTTTACACCAAATTTGAAGTTTCTAAGACTACAGCATCAAATTATTTTCAATTTTCCAGATTTTTTTAATTTTTTCTTTTTTTGTATCCTAGATGCTACCTTTATTCCAAATTTCAAGTTTCTAGTGCTACAAAATAGAACTACAGTGGAGCATCGATTATTCGAACTAATAGGTGACTGAGAGTGTTTGGATAAACGAGATTTTGGATAACCGATCATTTTCGAAAAAACATACTAGGGTTATATGAGCATAGTGAAACAAATAAACAGTGATAATAATAATCACAAATATGTATATATTTTATACTACAATGCTTACAACAAGAAGAAGGGAACAAACTATCAAGGAATAAAATGATCTGAGATATCTGCAGAAAATTAAAAGCGCACAGTACTGTAGACCTACATTTTACGAAAAGGTGTCCAAAATTTTCTTTTGCTTCAGAGAGGACACTCTTTTACTTGCTGGTAAATCTCATAGAATCATTTTAATGAAAGCAGTTGAAAAGAATCGCACTGATCTTGTAGCTCCACCCGCTCCAAGGCTGTCTCTAGGTGCTGAAAAGCTTCCCCAGGTGATTCACAAATTTGAATTTCGCCTTTAGGAACGTGTTCAGTTGATCGAGTTTCAGATAATCGGTGCTCTACTGTATTTTAAAATTTTTTTGATTGCTTCAACTTTTAGATTTTATTTTGTTTTTATTTTTCTAAATCCTAAACACTACTTTTATGCTGAATTTTAAGTTTCTAAGGCTTTTACAAGATTGAATTATTTTAAATTTTTTTCGAAGTTTTCAAATATTTTTTTTAATTTTCCAGATTTTTAAATTTTTAAATTTTTTTTTATCCTAAATACTACTTTTATTTCAAATGTCAAGTTTCTAGTACTACAAAATCTAATTATTTTCAATTTTTTTTTTCGATCTTCATTGTGTTTTTATTTTTTTAAATCCTAAACACTACCTTTTCACCAAATTTTCAGTTTCTAAGACTATAAAGTTTACATTTTTTAAAATTTTCAAAAAGAATGTCAAACAATTGCTGCAAAATGCAAAAAACACTAATTGCTAAAAGTACAAAAATCAATGAGTACAAAAATGTAATACAGTCGAGCCCGTTTATAGCGAGCCCGCATATAACGAGATTCCGGAGTTAGCGAGGAAAATGGAGACTTTTGCTCGATATAATGTTTATAAATGTATTGAAGTATACTCTTTTAGCGAGCATATTTTTGTACTTTCCTCGGATTTAAAGAGGAAAATAATTGTGAAAGCGAGAAATAATTACAGAAATAATGATTTTTTTTTAAAAAGAAAAACACACACTTTCCTAAAATTCCCTCATTCCTCTTGTAAAGAAAAAATAACCATTCTTTAAGTTATCCAACAACAGTTGAAACCGTCAGAGGCAGGTATCGATTCTTGGAAGGGAGGTGGTGTGAACTGGATGTCTGTCCTATTGTACCTTCTACAGGAAGGGTAAAAGGGAGAATGAAATAATCCCAACTGATAAGGATTGGAATTCCAACACACTTGATGCTTTACCGTGGTTAAAGATTGCCGGGGGGGGGGGTAGGGACGACATCAAGTTACATCATTTATGGCGACTCCTCCCTTCAATGTCTTGATTTAATCCAAATCAGGTGTAATTACCTGTTTCAGAACTACGTGTAAGAAAAACTTATTTTCGGCTTGTGCCTTTTCTTGAGAGCGTGCTTTTTAGTCTGCTGTTTAAAATGTAAAGTTTTATCCGTAAGAGAAAAAGTGAAAATTATAAAACTCTTAGATAAAGGTGAAAAAAAAATTTGCAATACATAAGCAGTTCAACTGTGTCAACTCTTTTGAAAAACAAAGAGTCCTTAATGGAAGCATATGAAGCGAATGTGACGGATCGCAAACGGTTGAAGAAGTGCGAAAAAGAGGACTTTGATGAAGCTCTGCTAAAATGGTTTGTTCAGCAATGGAATTCTTGTTTGCCGAGAACTGGGCCCATCATTAAAATTCAAGCTGAAAAATTGCAGCTCTGCTAGGTTACACAGATTTTTCATGCTGTAATGGATGGCTATATCGTATCGTTTCAAGCAACGTCACAACATCTGTGCAGGAAAAATTATCGGCGAGGCTCCAATGTGAAAGACTGGTTGGATTTCACATGGAAAGATTTACGTGAAAATTAGGCTGAAGATAACATCTACAATGCTGATAAGGCAGGCGTCTTTTACAATCTAACCCCTTATCAAACGATGAAGTTTAAAGGTGAAAAATGTGTGGGTGGTAAGTTGCTGAAAAATCGCTTAACTGTATTAATGTGTTGCAACATGTAAGGCAAAGACAATAATAAAAAACCTTTTATCGTTGGTAAATCTGCAAATCCAAGATGCTTTAAAGGGATAAAAAGCCTTTCAGTGACTTACAAATCGAACAAAATAGCATGGATGACTTCGGAATTATTTTATCCTATTTTCACAAGTGGCATAAAGTAGACCTGGGCGATATCTCAATTTCAATATTGTGATATATCGTCAGCTAAACATCACGATATGGCGATATATCGTGATATTAAAACTAAATATACAGAATAAATAAAAGAATATTTTGAGAAGAAGAAAGAAAGAATAAAAAATCAGTTTTACTCATATTTCCACAATATGGTTGGCTTTAGACGAAAGCGAATTAGGACGACCGCTTGAGTCGCTAAAATTATACTTGCTTGAAATAGACAAAATATATGGTTAAAACTGATAGATATATTTAAAAGATATCATTTGTGGCAATGAATAAAAATTTTGCCTTCAAAGGACCAGGGCTAGTAAAATCGCATCTGGCACCAAAAATGGAAATTTTAAATACCACCATATTCCACTTTGAGAACAATTTCTATATATAACATCTTTTAGAGAGCATTACTTGCATGAAAAAATTCTTTAAATAATATAAAATAAGTTTTACTAAATTATTTGCCAATTTGTGCTTTATGAAATTTTAGCTGCTTGCGAAATCTCTAACAAAGTAATGAGACTGATTATTACAACATTTCAAACAAATATTTTCGGTTTGCTCGTTGTAATTATTGATTCACTTCACACCCTCCTACGCTCAATTTATAATATAATAAATTTAACAGTATATATTACATTAAAACAATGAGCAATTTCCTGTACTGATATATTCAAAATCCCAAATAACTGAAATAAACACTTCAGAGAAACATTATCTATCATGTAAAATATTTAAACAGAATTTGCTTTACTTTAGCATTACAGTCAGTGATGAATTCAGGGGTGACACTGAGCCCCTAGAGTTTCCACATTTTCGGTTATTTAATGTCCCGAAAGTGCAACCCCCCCTCCCTATACACACTCTGAATACCATAAAACCATGGACGCTGACGATACACAGTAGAGATGGGCAACATCGTTCCTTTTAGGGAATCGTTCCAGCCGGAATCGTTCACTGAAAGGAACGAGTTCTTTGGAATCGTTCCGAAAAAAAGAAACGATTCCGAAAAGAAGGAACGATTCCGAAAAGAAGGAACGATTCCGAAATAAAAAGAACGATTCCGAAATAAAAGGAACGATTCCGAGAAAAAGGAACGATTCCGAAAAAAAAGGTTTTCGAGAAAAAGAAACACTTTTGAGATAAAAATAACAATTTCAAGATAAAAGGGATAATTTTGAGAAAAAAGGAACAAATCCGGAAGTATTAGAACGAACATAAAATCCATAATATTAATAATACTAATTTATTTTCTTACATATTCATCCATTTTCTTACGCATCCATTTGCCTTATTTTTAAATTTTTTGGACAGATGATTTCGTTTTCAAGAGTTCATTTCATTGATGAGTGTGTGCAATTAATTAGCAATTTTTTCTAATTACCATAATACAAGTATACTCCCTGACTTTATGGTTTACGGCATTAAACTCAATTCCACTTGAAAATTTACACCTGGATGACCTTTCATTTACTGTATAGTTTATCAAAGAAATTTTATTGTAGCTGTATGTTTTGCTCACCAGGGTGGCGACCCATTCCATTTAGTAGTCTAATCGGGTTTCCTCTTGAAAATATATCGTTGAATGATCCTCCATTTATACTATTAATAATTTTATGCAGGAATTTTTATTCTAGTTCTGATGTTTGGCACCAGGGTCTACGCAATTTTAAGCCTTATAATTAGATCCCTCTTCAAAATCCACCCCAAGATAACCAACCATTCATTTACATGTCAGTCCTCGGAACCAGCCGTTTTCAGAGTCACTCCATCTCGGTACGATTATTTGGAAATCGGTCATTTTCTCACTCTGCCCATTTCTAAACAATTCCCAGAACTATCTCCTTTTAGTATTAAGTTCATGTGTGAATAGAATCTTTTATAAAATTAAATTCGGATACCTGTCGATTTGGGAAAGCATAATTCATTAAACGAAGTATATTTGAGAGTCTTAATATATAACAAAGTCCTTTCTGACTGCATTATCAATGCACAGCCGAAACTGAAATGCCTGCACCTGAAATCGTAAAATTTTAGTTGTTACTTCCTGTTATGACATAAAAATTCATTAAAACGGTGTTTTCTGAAATTCAACTGTTAGGTAATTGAAAGTTTTTGAAAAGGTATACCAGTATATTTAAATTTAGAAATTGCACATAATTATAACTGTAGATATTGAGATAAGAAACAAAATCATAACTATATAGTTCAATACGTTTCATTAATTTAACTAACTTTCGTCAACTTTATAGTTTAATACAAATACGATTTCAAATACACAAAATAAATAAGAAAATACAAAATACGATACTCTTAAAAAATATTTTATTTAAAAAAAAAAGAATATATAAAATTTGCTGATTTGGTGAAATCTTAAAATAATCCGCAACAAAAGAGCAGGCTAAAATGTTAGTACAACAAACAATTCAACAACAGTTTCATGATAGTAAAGAAAATTAACATCAATAATATAAAACAACCAGGAATGGTAATTTGTTTCTAAAATGTTTCATTCATTTGTGTAAACAATTTTTTTTTAAATCGATTTTATTTTCTAATAATTTTTGTTCAATAAGAATTACTGCTATATAATTCCAAAACTCTGTTTAACTTTCAATATATGGAAAAAACTCACGATAAAGTCTGAAATACAGAATCAATTCGAACCTATTTGGGACAGTAAATTGATTTGCCAGTATCTTCTATGTGTTCTTTAATCAAATATGTAGCTGTTATAGTTCGTTTACAGGAGCACACAAAAGTAAAAAACATTCAAAGCTTGTCATCGTGATAACATCCGAAATATACCGAGCATATTTAAATTGAATTAAGACAGTATATTGTTCTTGCAAGTATCTTGGAAGAATTCGTTAATCAAGTACTGTTTTGTTGCCCCTATGTGATCACCTAATAATAAAAACCAGCCCTGTTGAAAGCAAAGATAATAAAATGAACGAATATGTTTTTATTTTAGGTTGCCTGATTACAAGTCTTTTTAGGGTTTCGTTCATCTCATGAAACCCTATTGCTCCCGCTCCGTTGTCTGTCTGTCACAGAGCCATTCTAGAAAACTATGTAACTTACAGAGTTGAAACTTTGTGTATAAATCAGAATATCAGCTGTGAAGAGCTGAAAATATTAAAATTTGAAAAATTCGTATTATTTTAATAAATATAGATAAAAAACATAAATTCTAACAGCCTTTTCGTATTAAATTTAAACATTTTTCATTATAGCAGATGCCAAAAATTAAAAATCCACATGAAATTCTTTCTACAATAATTAATTTTCAATCAGAGGATTTTCACGTGAAAAGTGAAAATGAAATAAAAAGTTTCACCAATTGAAAAAAAGATAAATATGAAATAAAATTGATTGACGTCATAGTAGTAATAAAGCGGAAAATTTCTAAGATTTATCAATAATACAAGGAGTATGAGTATGTATAGGTACACAAAGCAGGTTGATATCACGTCATAGAGAATTAAAAAGAGAATCTGACGTCATATTGGAAGGTTAACGAATTTTTCAAATATTTGAGAATAATACAATGTGAGTATGAATATGAGTAATAAAGAATAGTAAATATATGAGTTTGAGAAACATATTGAATCATGATAAAAATCAGATTATGGAAATATTCGCATATTTTAATATTTTGAGGGTGTACAACATGTTTAATTTTGAAATTATTTTTTTAAATATCGCATTTAGTCCGCATGACAGATTATTAAGACAGAATATAACAGCGGGCATTTAGATATTTAAAAAAAAAAACGAAAAAATAGACCGGTAAATTTTTACTTTATAAAAACATGACTTTTTTTTTTTTTTTGTTGCTGAATGAAATTTATTTGGATTTATTAAAGAAAGGATAAAGTGTTTTGAAAGGAATATTAAACGAAACCCTTTGAGCGATAATCGATCACACTTACCCACTTTTTTGTTTTTTGTTACCGAAAGAAAATTAAAATCCTATTTTGGCATCCTCTTCTACACTGGCGCCCGGGGCATATGTCCCCTGTGCTCCTCCGTAGTTTCGGCACTGCAAATATCTGTTATCCACCACCACAGTAACAGCCATTAATCCGGGAACTGATTTCGGGAGTTGCGAGTATCAATCCCGATCGTGGAATCGCGATTGTCACAAGAAATTATTATGAAAAACGATTTTTGTCTTGCTTTTATTTTACGTTGCATTAAAACAAAGTCAAAGATATTTAACTTCTTATTATTTAGTAAGAAATAGAAATAAACTGGTCTTTACTGTAAATTATGTTTTTTTTTTACTATATATTTTTACTATATACTATATACTTTTTTCTATATACATATATTATAAAACTAGTTTAATGTAACCTTAACATAAATCTATTAATCAGAAAAAGCATAAAATACGCAGCTTTACATATATGTCACAATGTTGGGAAATGTCTGATAATCTATATGTAGCACGTAATTTTTCTTTCCCGTTCATACTCAAAACGGCCATAAGGGTAGCGAAAAGCGGTTAAATTATTTGAATCCCACCACTACTGCTACTGTTATATTATTATTATTAGACATGTTTTTTTTTTTTTTTTTTTAATTTTTATTATAGGAATTTTAAAAAAGAATTGAACACGTTTTGCAAAAATTCCTTGTTCAAATAGATTTTCCTTTATGTATCCACTGTAAGTTGATCAAAACTATCTACAGGAGTTCCGAGATCTTTTGAATCATCTTTTTCAGGAGAGAAAAATAAGACCCCAAACTGAGGAAACAAAGTGGTACTCGAGCGCTCGTAAATGCTCTTATTAGGTAGATTTCGTAAGAAATACTACCTATTACATTCTCCACTAAGTTGGAATTTTTTAAAAAATTTTGTAGATCTACACCGATTATGACTCCCAGAACCCAAAACCACCCCTAGTTCAAAACTTTATCTATCTATCTATCTATCTATGTCGCTTTTTTATGGACATGATAACTTCAATAATTCTGCACAAATCTCTTCCAAACTGATGCATAAAATCAAGGGGCATAAAATCTCGGTCAAGTTTGTTAATGGGCAAAATTGAACCAGGAGGGGGGGCTTTTTGTGAAACAGAACCCCATAACTTCTTGATTATGATACGTATCGAATCCGTTTAAAGTTATTATTAATTCTAGGTAAAGGGCCGAAAATTTATGTATAACAGATTTTTGATATCATTAAAAATTTGCCCCAAAGGGGAAAAAAAGGGGGGTGCAGAAGAAAAAAATTCATAACTTCGTCAATTCACAAGATATCAAATCCGCTTAAAGTTATTATATATCCTCTTAATATTATCTAAAACTTTTATATTGACAAATTTTTTTATATCACCAACCCTTATAGCAAAAAATAAATAAATAAATAAAAATAATTAAAAAAAATAACTGCCGGCTCCGCCAGCAGACAAGTTAAATTTCGAAGTTGGCGGTCCCAACTGCAGCACATTGGCAAAAAGGTCATTTCTTCTGCAATTCCCAACAAACAGGCGCCCCACGGCCTGAGTCTTAGAAATCTCCCTGTGTCTGCTGGCTGAGCCGTCAGGAATTTTTAGGTAGCTTTCAATACAAAAAAGTATAAATCTACCTATTGCAGCCGTTCGGAGGAAAGCAGTTCTGGAAAATTTCGATATATTTTCACCGATCATGACCCCCCAGACCCCAAAACCACCCTCCGTTCAAATACTGATTTATATATATAGATATATCCATATATATATATATATATATATATATATATATATATATATACCTGACCTATGTCATACGATAATGCTCGTATATATAAATAAATTTTGATGAAACTAATTGTGTGTATTAAGCTCACTAATGTCTCGACCGAGTTCGTTGGCCAGATTGGTCCGCCATTTTGTTTCAAGATGACGGCCACTTAAAAATTTAAAACTAAAATAAATATACAAAAAAGTTAAAAATTCAAATTTATTTTTTAATTAAGTGTTAGAGGCCTTGATACGAGGATTGCAGAGCATTTTTTGGTTTACCTCTATCTTAAAAAATGGCTGAGATAGAGCAGTTTCAAAATGTCAGCCCCCCTAGCATTTCAAACAAGACAGCACATTACAAAAATTTTCATTGTTGTAATAATTTTCCCAATCATATGCATAAAACTATATATTCATATCCGTTAGCGCCATATTCTTGCCAAACTTGGCGACATTTGGCAAAATATCGCCAAATTTGGCGACCAAAATGTCTTCATAAATGAAGCCAATTTGGCTATTGCTCAATAATTTGACGAATTTCTTATTCAAATTCAGTATTAACGAACCTTTTGTAAACGTTTTCTTTGCATTTTAGCTTGCTGTTTTCGTGTAACAATAGCTAAAATTTTAAAACGAAGATATAGGTAAGCTACCTTTTCCTCCCGGTACAGGCCGGAAGGAGTTTTTTTATTTTGCTTTTGACAGTGAGGATCCTCAAATTAAAATAATGCTTGAAACATATGAAACAGACCATGCAATTATTAAAATTGATCGAAAATCAGTTCTTTCAGATAAAAAAATCAGTTATTATTAACTGATTAAAATGCAATTGTTCAGGGCATAGCGATGTATTTCTTATATTATTCAAAACTGTTTCTTATCATATTTAATATATATATATATATATATATTTCCCACTATTATTTAAACAAGCATTTACTTTACATTAATTTTTTTTCTTTCTGACCAATTTAGCACAAAAAGTTTCAATAGCAATGTAATTAAGTCGCAGGTGATAAGTACATAGCTAAATAATAGACAATATTTTAACTGAAGTACAATAATATACTTCTATTTATCTTAAAATAAATTTAACCCCTTGGGGACAAGCGACACGTGTACGTGACGCATAAGATGCTCAGAATCCTCGATTATTCCCACCAGTTATTTTTTAGTGTAAACTTTGCCTTATTTAATGGTAGCATTTCTGCGATTCAATTAGCCGAAATTTTCTGTTTTCAAAAACCGGTGGTAGGAGATTAAAAAGTCCGTAAAGGACGCTCGTCGCGAAGGGGTTAAGAGAAAGTAATACACAGTTACAGTTGTAGTTTATTAATCAATCACCCCTCCCTCCCCCCACCCGCATTTCTCTCTCTCTCTCTTTTATTATTTTTTTATTACATACACATTAGAAGGATTTTTTGGCCATAGAAACTCTGCTTTAATAGAATCAAAATCTGCTATTTAAAAATAAAATAGCGTATTTTAATTTATTAAAACTGCCCAGTCTACAAGAACAAGGACCAATTCCGAGGAATAGTTCCTTTTCGGAATCTGTATATTTTGGTCCGATTCCTAGAAATCGTTCCTTTTCGGAATCGCTACATTTTGGACTAATTCCGAGGATTCGGTATATTTTGGACCGAATCCTAGGAATCGTTCCTTTTCGGAATCGCTACATTTTGGACCAATTCCGAGGAATCGATCCTTTTTGGAGTCGATTCCGAGGACTCGGTGCTTTTCGGAGTCAGTACATTCTGGACCGATTCCTCGGAATCGGTCCTTTTTGGATTCAATATACTTTGGACCGAATCCGAGAATCGTTCCAAAAAGGACCGAATCCGAGGAATCGTTCCAAAAAGGACTGAATTCTGGGAGGGCCAATTAATTGTCCTCCCTCACCGGCGCCTATGATATCCCCCCACCCCCCACCACCTGCCATCCCGAACCTCCGAAATACCTCCCAGAGAAAAATGTTTGAATTCAAGACTGATTAGAGTATTATATAGTCATCAAGCACATGTTTCAAGATAATGGAAAAAAGCACGAAGAAAATCTTAAAAATGGATGGAAGTATGAAAAATAATTAAAAAATGAATAATCAGCATGTTCGATTATTTTTTACCGACAGTACATTAATATTTTACAACCTATAATTATAAAAAAATAAATATATATATATAATTTTTTTTTCCGCGCCTTCACGTAAATTGTTTTTTAATATCTCATTTATGAAGAAGAAGGGGGGGGGGGGGGGGTGTAAATCGGATAAAAATAGGGAAGAAACATTTCAATATATTTATTTTATTAAAATTAAAGACTTTGCATAGTATTGCTTTCCACCGCTTTCAAATAAAACATAATAATGCTTAATGGTTTTAAAAAATTTAAATGCAAAATTTCCACCAAACAATTTTTGGGGAGTGACCAATGGTCATATATACAGAGACAGTCAGATACCAAATATTCACATATATCACGTGAACGCGATTTTTAAAATAAATTCTGGAAAGAAAAAACTCGCGGTATAGAAGTAAAAATATCTGCATTTTTAAAAATCCTTCTTTGTCCTAGAATATACATTAATGAATACTACTAAGCAATTAATAATTTTTTTCATAAAATAATAATTATAAAGAACAAATAAAAACATGTCTGAATTATTCTTTATTCATGTGTCCCATTAAATCCACTGTTATAAATAAAATACTTCCTTTCTTTCCATCTGCCTAATTCACTCATTATTCAACAACAAGGAGCAAATATTCATCCACACCGCATAGCATGCGAGTAGATATATCATCTACTGTCAGTGGTCGCTGGCGAAACCGTAAACAAGACTATACGATATTTATTACCCGTCTCATAAACACTGAATAATCACCCTTTCCCCTTTTCAGAAACCTTTTCCGCTGCGAGGCGCACACCGTTAGTATTCATGAATACGGTATCCCAGCCGTCTCATACACACCAAACAAATCACCTTTTCTCCTTTTCAAAAATCATTTCGGCTGCGAGAACTCACACCGTTAGTATTCATGAATACGGTATCCCACGGACCGCTATTTGATATCATGGTGTAGGCTGGGAAAATTCACACCGTCAATTCATGAATACTCGAAGTGGAGGAAGCGCTTTTAATATCATGGTTTTCATGGTTTTTGTCAGATTTATGATATTTCCGATATACCGTTGGGTAGGATTTTTTTATATCGGTATCACGATATGCATTTTATATCAGTTTTATCGATTTTATGGATATATCGCCCAGCCCTAGCGTAAAGTGCTCCAAAAACAGAAAACAATTATTCCACTCATTGTTGATAATTGTTCTGCCCACCCGCTGGTCAGTAATTTAAAAAAAACATAAAACTTGTTTTTTTACTACCCAACTCAGCCTTGATGTTACATACAGCCTCTCGAAGTAGTTCTTATTCACAGTTTCAAATGCTATTATAGAAAGCAATTGATTCTGATGATGTTAAAGACAAATGAAAAAGATCAGGATCTTTAAATTTCTGTTCTTGACGCTATACACCCGATGACAGATGCTTGAGGAAGTGGGACTCAATCCTGTATCCAAAACTGTTACAGGAAAACTGGATGGATTGACAAAAGTGATGATGATTTCGAAGATGAAGATGACTTGTGACTCTCAGTCTGTTTGCAACAAAATAACATTGAACAGTTTAACGATGTTTTAAACATCGATGAGTACAATAACATTGCTGATAATATTTTAACCTCGGGCGTACTCTCCACTGAGGATATTGTCATGGAAATGGTAAAAGCGAGAGAACAAGAAAATGCAAGTGATAGTGACTCGGAAGAAGAAACTGTATTTAACACACCGTCACGTGATTGTGTTGCAGAGTCATTACAAAATCTTGGAACTTTAATGCATTAAGTATTTTACGACGAAAATTAAATGAAACGAAATTTTGTAAAGTCAAATAATCAACTTTGGATGAATATTTTTCCACTTTTCATTAAAGATTATCAAGCAACAGTTCACGCAAGCTGTTTTTTTAATGTACATACTAGTTATTAACTTGGATTCGGATATAGCGAGCGACCGGATTTAACAAGCATTTTTCTTTGTCCCGAGCTCCTCTTTAAATATGGGTCCTACTGTATATAGTTTAAAACATCATAACTGGATTCCTTTTATGAATGTTGAAAGTTCACCATAAAACGCGAAAAAATCAAAAATCGCAGTACAAATTCCAAATAAACTTTACTGAAAAAAGGACAAATTTTACTACATTTGGCTAAAAGATTGAAATCTTATTCAGTTTACAAATACCGAAAATTCACCAGAAAATGAGAAAAAATATATCAAAACCGCATAAAAAAATTCACGAAAAATTCAAAAATCACTGTACGAATTCTGAATAAACTTTATTAAAAAGAAGACAAAATTTACTATATTGGGCTAAAAGATTGAAACTTGATTCCTTTTACTAATGTGTTAAAATCGCTGTGGCATGCAAGAAACATTAAAGATCGCATAATAAGATTTGTGATAAATTCAAAAATTACTGTATGATTTCCAAATAAACTTAAATGAAAAAAGGACAAAATTTATTAAACTGGTAAAAGATTGAAACCAGATTTCTTTTACGAATGTAAAAAAATTTCCGGATAAAAGGAAGTGGAAAAAAATATATCTATATAAATAAAAAAATAATAAAAATTAATAAATAAAAAATTTAATTTGCAAAAAAATCAAAATTTGCTGTATAAATTTTTAATACACTTTATTGAAAACAGGTTTTAATCTTTTAGCGCAATATATTAAGTTCTGTTATTGGTGATTTTGGATATTTTTTCTGTGATTTTTAACGTATTTTTACATTTTGTGGTGCTTTTTTGACAAAAATTTTCTGCAACGGAAATAACTCTCCAGTAATTTTTGCTATTACCGTGATTAAATTCAAGTTGGAAGAATGCCAAATCGGCTCCTATAGCGAGTAGCAAAGTAATTTAAAAATTATGGGGGGGACTCAAATAGTTTCTAACTCAGTATGCTCAAAATAACTGGGAAACTGAGAAAATCTGTTAATGATAAAGTGTCTCATTAATAAGTAATTATGTAGATTAATTAATAATTAATTTTATTCATAATTAAAATGTGTATGTGCATTATTTCAAAGTAAACTGGCGGCAGAGTACGAAAGAAATATTTCATTAAGGCGGTATACAAAAAAATATTTTCCCACGCTCAACAACTCAAAATTTTGAGACACATTTTCACTCATTTTTAAAAGTAAAAACATGAAACTTGGCGGCGTGATTTATGAAGAGATTTATAAGGGACCTATGTTTTTATTTTTCGTTCAATTAATTATAAATTGATTTACAAACAATTATTTTCACACTACGATAAGTTTTTTTTGTTTCCAGCGCTATCGCTTCGGGAAATTCGGTTCAAAATGTCCACTTTGACAGCATTTTTTGAAATATATTCTGCCTTTATCAAAAAATCGAGACAATATGGACATTATAAAGTTTCTGAATAAGAGAACCAGCCAATTGGATGCATTTTAGAGCAAAAATGAATTTTAAAATGTGTCTCAAAATAAGCAGTTTAGATTTGAATACACCCTTAATAGTACTTTTAAATAAAGGAAAAGAAAAATGCACTTACAAATTTTGGCACTATAAAACAAGGTAACTGTATTTCGCTGACATTGTGTTCAAAATGGATTCAGTATCTACTTTTATTTGTTGATGGATGTTCATCAATGCAAATCTAGAAAGCCAAGAATTAGACATAGTGTTGTAAGGTATGTTTTTAATCATCTCCGAGTGTAGAGAATGTTCTTTCCAGAGTGGCTGTTGAGATGGGAAGCATTGATAGAACTTTCAACAATTTCTTGATGTTGGTGTAAACAGCTATATTGCAACTTGATAAGGACTCTATTGCAGTACTTGGTCTTTCTTCTTTTGTCCATCGACAACCATTTTTCAACCTACATTTTGATTCCTGCTTCTAAGATATTCGGAAGAATTTTTATATCAGAAGAGTAAAATTCAGCACATTGCATATTTTCTACTGAAGATTTTTCTATGTTTTTTGGCAGAAGTGAATGCAAGCTACTAATTATATGCTTATAATTTTCAAAACGGTCAATCATATTTGGAATAATAAAATCCAAAAAGGGTATGAAAATTGGTTTTCTGTAATAATCTTCAACTGATTTACTAGGTGTATTATCCCGATGTATTTGCTTCTTTTCCAGTTTAGGTTTACTTATTTCTAAATTTAGTTCTTTTGCTGCATCGCACATTGGCAGCTCGTTTGAAAATTTGGGTTCAGAAATTTCATGCATTTTTCTAAAAATTTCTGTCAATTCACTTATGGTTTCATAAGATGATATTAAATGAATGTCCGGTTTCTGTAGGGCTATTGACAAGTTGTGGGTGATTGCGAAACATTTTTCTGTCACGAAAAGCTATACTACAAAACTACTTTGTCACAATGCATTGCAATAGCACTGTTTTTTTCAATGCCTCGGTTTCAGAATTCGCATCTTCAGTGATTTCCAGCAAGGCTGAAATTATTGGTTCCAAACACTCATAAAATGTGAAAAACGCTTTATGCTGTTCTACCCAGCAAGTTTCACAAAATTTTTTAAAGGAAGTCGTTATTTTGGATGTATCTGTACTGTTTAAAAATTCTTCTTCTAAGAGGTTGCTCTTTAAAATTTTCCTTCTTTTCAGTGAGGCTCTAAAATATGTGACTATTTCTTGAATAGTTGCAAAAGAATTTCTAATGGATGGGACAAGACATGATTTTGACAAAACTAAATTTAATACATGGTTGCAACTGTGGACATACAATGCTGTTGGGTGCACCTGCAATATTTTTGCTTGAAATCCATTCAAGTTCCCGAACATAACCTTGACCCGTCAAATAGGGAATGTCAACTCCGAGTCTTCTGAGATTTGACAATGTTACATTGGTGATTGTAGCCCCAGACAAATTTTCAATTTTTATAAAGTCTACAGTCTCTTATTACACAAGAAGAATCAGAATCCTTGACATAACGGACACAAAGTGTAAGAACATCTTTTCCAGAGTTATCGGTAATCTCGTCCACGAAAACTGCAGAACATTTCACCTTATTGACTTTTTGGATAATACGATCTTGTATACCAGGCATGTCAAACACGTGGCCTGCTGACAACTTATCTGTGGCCCGAGAAGCCTTTGGCATTTTACTTGTGCTTAATTTATTATTGAGTTGTTTCAGTTGTTAGTTAATTCAGAATACTACCTGTAGGATTTAAAGTTTATTTTTGCCCTCCCTTTCCATCCAAAATTACAAAGATGTAAACCTGTATTCCAGTATCTCTTTCTTTTTGCTTACTTCATTTAATTTCATGGTCTTTCCGGCATTTGTTTATGTTTCGCAACCCTGCGTAGTTGCGTTATCGTCATGGCGCATCATTCTCTCTTGGCATTCAGCCATTTCTAGTGTGATAGCAATTGAAAACTCATCATTTTCTTCATGTATTCAAAAATTCACTTTGTATGTTTTATTAACCTTAATTTACATTATTGTTACTTTTATTAACCTTTATTAAGTTTTCATAAATTATTGTAATTTAACCTTTAAAAGTGAAATGTTAATTTGCGTCGGCAGTATGCAAATTGCATGCTCATTTGTCATTGCCTGTAACAACGCCGCTATCATTTTAAAGGGCAGGTAGTTTCAATGTTGGTTGTGCTTTTGGATGCTAAGAAGCATCAAGTCATCAAGTAAAAGTATGCTGAAGTGTACTTAGTGAAAATAAATATAGCATCTCGTTCTCTTGATTTTCGATACCCGTTTTGACACTAGTAAAAGAAGAAAAGTTTCGATACCGAATTGGAACATCTCATGTTGAATGGAAGAAAAGAAAATAGCCTATTCGAATGAAGTATTATCACTATTTAAAGGAAGTTCATAGTTATATCGCCATAAAGTGAAACAAGAAAAAAAAGAATCCTAGGTATTAAAATCCATCCATAGAATGTGCATTGATTATGGTCAAATCTTCATCTTTTTATTTGAGACAAAGTATCATCTCGTATTTGTGTAACTACCTCATCTTTTTGTCATTAAAAAATATATAAACCAGAAATACGCTCCGCTTTTCTTCACTTCCCAACCTGACATACTGTAAGTACTTTTTATCTTACTTTTTAAGTAGAACAAGTACTAACGCAGTACAATGGTACAACAATAATTTCCAGTTCTTGCATTTACTCTGCTGTCATAAGGAAATGGTTTTAGTGGTTTGGAAATTTAGATGTGGTTTCACTCTCTTTTCTTGAAGCCATTTTAAAGAGTGGTACGTGTCGCCCCCACACGAATCTCCATACTACCACTATTTTTGGATAGTAATATTTGTCTTATTTATTCTGTCATTAAATAAGGGGAATATTTCTCTTCAGAATGTGGTATCATTATGAATTTAAAAAAAATCCGATCATTTGGAAACAGTGATGTATATAGACAGTTCTAACTCAATTTTATATTTTAGCATAAAAAAATTGTACATACAAAAATAACCAATCGGAACATACCAAAGCACTGGATCTTGAATATGAAATTTTAACAATTCCTAAAATTTGTGTAGTATTTTACATAAAATTTTTATTTGTTTTATGTCGAAACTAATACTTTATTTTACTACCTTCTTTGTTACACCACGTTACAATATAATATACTGTATTTATTAAATACTAAGAAATGGATTGTAAAATTAGTAAAATTCAAAGCTAATTAAAAACAGTTAAAGTAAAAAAAAATAAAAATATGAAATTAAATAGCTTTAAATGAGTCACTTTGAAAGTGACACAAATTAACACTTTTGTGCATGACACAAAATGTCATTCAGGTTCTGAACCTGAGCTTTAATTGAACAGATGGATTTTGGATTTAGACTATTTATTTTCATTACATAGGTTAGTCATTGTTAATGAGTCCTGCATGATGTTTCTTTTTTTTCTTTCATTTTTTATTGATATACACATTTTATTGACATATTCTCATAGATCTCAGGATTTACATACAGTGTGCCTGCTAAAATCTGTTGTCACCCTAATAATTTCTGAACGGCAAGAGCTATAGTTATAAAAGTGGGGTCTAGTTATAGTAAAGTTGCTATGTGCTATGCAAGGAAACTGCTTACAGTGCCACCTGGCGTCTAAATTTGGAGTTAGTGTAATTATTTCAAAAATAGTACGATACAGGAAAAAAGTCAATTACAAAGTTGTTCAGAATCATCGATTTATTACAAAAAAACATCTTCATCACAAAACTGATACAAATGAAAAGCGCAAATCACACATGTGTTTGATATTGCACAATCTGCATCGTCTACTAATTTTGTTACGAAAGTTGTAAGGACAGCATGCACCAGCCAGGACTTGAACCGGGATTCCTCGCATAGTGTAATCATGCACGCTATCACTGTGCCACGATAAGGGATGCTCTGAATTGTGATTTTTTCTTCTTTCTTCCGCGTTACAATTTTGGGAGTTATGAAGCAAATAAATATGCATTTTACGGCTTCCATTTTTAACATTACTCTACGGAAGTTGTTTTTTCTTACTAAATCGATGATGCTGAACAACTTTGTAATTGACTTTTTCCCTGTACATCGGACAGTTTTTGAAATAAGAACGCTAACTCAAAATTTAGCTGCCAGGTGCCTCTGTAAGCAGTTTCCTTGCGTAGCGCATGGCAACTTTACTATACCTAGACCCCACTTTTATGACTATAGCTCTTGCCGTTCAGAAATTATTGAGGTGACAACGGACTTTAGCGGGCACTGTATACAGCAGATGGCAAAAGTTTTGAGACGATATGTTTTTCTGTAAGCAAAATTTCTTAATGATGTAAATTAATAATTTGTACCTCTTTTAAAGCTTAACAAAATACAATATTAGAACAATTGAGACATATGCATGAATTTAAAATAATTCAGAAATTCGTAAAATTACTTAAGCAAAAGTTTTGAGACGATTCAGTTTTTCTAAACTTTTATTGAAATTAAGCATCTTTATGTAACAAAATACAGCAATATTTAATATTTAGTTGCATATCCTTTTGCTTTGAGGACTGCGGCACATCGTCTGAGCATGGAATTAAGAAGGCTTTCTAAGGTCTATCCTATATTAAACTTTCCTCAGTGGTATAGCGTATAGCTTAATTTTATTGAAAAAAAAATTACGAAAATGTATTGTTGTAGCAATGAATTATTTTTGCAGATTTGCGTAAATTCCGTTTTAACAATTTTCATATACATTGCTTCTTGCTGGCTGGTAAGATTTTCTGAAAATTTCCTACCCCTGCTGACATTGTTTATATTTGATGCATGGAATTACAGGCCTGCATGTTACAGGCCAGATTGCAAAATATTATTTAATTATTCAAGAGGGCCTTGTATTTTTTTTACAACAGACCGATTGGCGAAAATTGCCGATTATTTTCTGCAACTGATTGACGAATTTCACTTTTATTTTCTTTATTTTTTTTTAATTTTAATTTTTTTTTTTTTTTTTTTTTTTTGCAACTGCCTCAAGTGTTCTAAGGTTTTTTCCGAAGACTAATTGAAAAATTTTACATTATTTTTGAGATTTTTCCCTCGATTGACTAATTTTGTGATTTTTTTCTCGCAACCAATCAACTAATTTTGATATTTTCTTCCCGCAACTGATTGAAGAATTTTGAGATTATTTCTGATGACCTACCGATGAATTTTGCTTTTTTTTTTTTTTTTTTTTTTTTTTTTTTAACCCGCGACTGATTGACGAATTTCACGATATTTTCCTTCAAATGATTGGCAAATTTAACTGCTTCTTGCGACCAATTGACAAAAATCACGTGGGTTTTTTCTTCTGCAACTGACTGAATTTTGCATTTTTTTCTGAAACTGGCTGAAGAATTTCATGATTTTTTCCCATGATTGACTGATGAATGTTGCGATTTTTTCCTGTGACCGATTGACGATTTTCGCAATCTTTTTAAATAAATGATTGAAGAATTTCACGACTTTTTACCAACTATCGATTGACAAATTTCTCATTGTCCTCCGACGAATGAATGCGGAATTTCGCTGAAAATGAAAATTTGAAATGTTCTGCAGAGAAACCTGTTGTTTTGCGACTTACGTCGAACTTTTAAGCATATTCTGCTTTCAGGGTCATAGGAAGCAAACCAGTGCACATCATTTCTATAATTCTAGCATATCAGGAAGTAAGTGAAATATTCATTACAAAATTCCATGTTTACCTAAATGAACCAAGTTAAGTTAAATAAAAGAGTGTAAAAATTATGCAAAATTTACTAATAACATAAATAGTCTGCCTTTTAGATTAGTTATTGATCTAAATTCAACTATGAGCTATAAAAATAGTAACTAGTAAAACAAGCATATTCTAGATGCTTTGCAAAGTCATGAAACAATTCTAGACAGATTCATCTATAAATAGTGCTATGAAAGTTAATTTAGGATTTGGGATAGTATGTTAGCGAGTTAAATAAAAATAATAACATATGAATGAGTTCTGAAAAACAAAATAACAGTAATAAATTAAACACACACAAAAAAAACCTTCTAAAAGTTAAGTAATATGATTGAAAGTGTCGCCGAAAGAAAAAAAAGTTCTTTGTTTAGCTATTTTAATCTTTCGTTTTCTCACCAAATGAAACATTTTGTTATGATCTAGCATGATGAGGATTGCCAGCGAAAACCCTGGGTATAACCCAGTCCTGAAAATTCTACAAGATTTCTAGTCTAGAACATCTAGCCTCTTTTCCTCTAACCTGCAACTTTATTTCTAAACAGCAAGTTGCAAGCTTAAGGGATTCTGGCATAGAAATTCATTCTAAAACAGGTTTTGCAATTAAAAAGCTTGGAAACCATTACGTTATAGTCTATTCTGACTTTATCTTTATTAAAAATTATTAAATTTAAAATCAAAAACATTGGAATTCAGACCTAGTAAAACAAGGTATTTTTTTTTTTATGAATTTATTTTTTTTTCTCTTTTTAAATAACAAACCCATCTTCTAATAATCAATTAATTTAACCATATCAGGGGTTGGGAGGGGGGAGGGGATCTGAAAAAGCACATTTAATTTCTTGAATGCAGGTAATTAAATATAAAACACTTATAGCTTTAATCATAACTTTTTGCTTAAACTCAAGGAAAAAATATGATTCCGGTCAGTGCCATATTTCAAAGCAACTTTGCACAAAGTTTGTTCTGAAAATTTAATTTTTAAATGATTTTATATAAATTCTAAAACACAATAATATAATAAATAAAAAAAAATTATGTTGGTTGTGGATGTATTTATACAGTTATTATTACTGCAGAACATAAATTATTGGGATTATTAGAATCAATAGTTTGTGGAAAACTGAGATTACACATAATCAATTAATGTTTGGAATATACCTGTCAACTCAATTACAGAATATCTTCTGTAGCTATAAAAATTTTGCTAATAACATTTGAACTAACAACTTGCTAACTGAGCAAAAACCAGCAAGCCTCATTCATCTTATTATTTATGGTAAACTGCAACATTTTATTGAAAATTTTGAATTAATTTCTTAATTTTTCAAATAGCAAACACAAGCGAGATTATTTGATACAAATCATTTTTCAGTGTAAGTAAACACTACATAAAGTGATAAAAAAGAAGACTGGGTCCTTCCATGTGCAGAACGACTTGGTTTAACGTTAAAGAAGAGACTATATTAGAAACAGAGATGAAAAAGACAGATTTGAAAAACAGAATGAAATACATGGAAGAACGTAAAAAGAGGAAATAATTAAGGATGTAAGGTTTCCGGGATTGACTTTAAGCTGAAATTTCAGATTACAATTGGATTCTAATTGCAGCTATCATCAGAAGACATTTTTCATTATGTCAGGTGAAAAAATAAAAAACAATCACACGAAAACAACATATGCACACTTCAACAACAAAAGTACTTTTGATTTCAATTTTTAACTGAATGAACAACAACAACAAAAAAAAGCTTCTACACTTGGGTCGGGCTTTGTATGGAAAATTGACAAGTCGCCAATAGGGATTATCTATCCCACGTGGACATCTGCAATCACTCACATTACATTGAATAAATTAATGCCGATTTGGGGAGGAAACTGTGAGTAAGAAATGATTTTTTTAAAAAAGCAAGAAAAGAGACTAAATCTGAAAAATGACACTGATAAAGGATGTAAATTTCTTTTCACTTTGCTAAATAGTGCTGTTTAGCAAATTGAAAATTAAAATTAATTCACATCCTTTGTCGGTGTCATTAAATTTACGGCATAGTTTCAGTCCAACTGAAAATTTCATTAGAAATTTAAATCTGAAAAACGTAGACTAAAAGAGACAAATGCAAAAAATAGCGAGAAATGGCGAAATTAGTGACTCACTCCAAGGCATGAAGTTTTGAAGCAAATTGAAAATGTTAACTTAGAAAAATACTCAAAAAATTTAAAAATCAGAAGATGTTGAGATAAAAATGGAAGAAATTGTCATACGGGAAAGTTTTAAACATGCAGTGTACAATAAGCCTGAAAGACGTACAATCTAGCAACCCTAGTTGACTACTTCCACCAATGCAGCTGTTCCATTTTTCTTTCTGACACTCACACAAGTTACCCTTTCCTAAACTTGTCTGGTCAGTTTCCTAGCCACTTCTAACTTCAAAAGTTACCAAACAAGAAGAACACTCATTCAATTTGTTTCCTGATATTATACAAAACGTCCTTTTACATAATTTTTTGTAATGGGTTTTTAATAACATAATTATTTTTCCATAAGAATTTTGCCACATCACATCTGAAAACACCCTTCCAGATGTCATCAGTCATAGTAAGTACGGTAATTGAAATATTTTGTGTCTCTCTGTTAAATGAACGATAAATGCTATGCATACCATATTCTACAGTAAGCATCTTGTAGTGCACCTCAATAATGTATAAAAATTTCATTATGTTTGAAACAAAGCAACAATATTAAAATATGCTGCAATCAATTTTTCCCTGTAGACCATTTTTTATATAACCGACTTCTTTTGAGTGACCCTCTAAATCAGCCATACTCTTTAGGCGACCTTTTATGTGCGGCCCGAGACATATAATCATTAATGGGTTCATTATTTGGTTAGGTTCATAATTTGGTTCATTAATCCGAAATTATAAATTTAATTGTATAGTAAGTATTTAAGACATCCAGTATTGTTTCATTTTTTTTTCTTCATGGAAAGACACAATACGTATGCCCTTTTATATATATAATTAATTTAAAATTATATTAAAACATCTTAAGTGACATTTTCTTAGTCAGAAGTTCTTTTTACATGTAGTCCTATTTGAGCTATAGTGATGTAAACATATCTTAATCTTCAACAAAGATCGAACATTATTCCAAATTAATCAAATTTGCACCATATATTTCTACAATTTATAAAAATAAAAAAATGTTTGCATTGAGCAAAATATTAAAGAAATTAGAGAAAATCTCCTTTCATTTTTATCTTTAGAATTTTTAAATTTGGAATTGTTATTATGTTTTATACTTATTATATAGCTAATATTTCTTTTTAAAATTGAACGTTTGCCGTGGAATAAAATGGTACCGAAAATTTTACATCACTATTTCCACAGAATAAACATTGCTGCATATTTCTACAGCATTTGCAATAAAAATCTACCTCAAGTTTATTGTTTGTAAATAGTATTAATATTCTTTGGTAACATTTCAAACGTTCAGTCCTACTGATAATATTAACTTTGTTATATTGCTTTGTTATACTACTTACGTTATCTTGCTATTTTAATTACTCATTTTTTTACCCTTTTATAACTGTGTTGCGGCCCACCCAACATCGCAAATATATATTTGTGGCCCGCGAGAAAAAAAGGTTGTTGAGTATGGCTGCTCTAAATGAATGATAAATTCTTTGTGCACCATAATCTACAGAAACATGTTTTAGTGCACTTTATAAATGCATATCAATTTTATTATCTTTGAAATAGTACAACATCATTAAACTACACTGCAAACAATTTTTTCTGATTGACCATAATGTAATGGAATTCTTTTGAGTGTCCCAGTAAATGAGCTATAAATGCAACACACTCCCTTTTCAATAGCAAACATGCCATAGTCAACTCAACTTCAATAACATATATCAATTACATAGCCATCTGCTTATATTTATGAGTGTTAGAGCACAGACAGATGGTAGAGAGACAAACCAAAAATCTGAAAATGATTAATTGAATTTTTACTATACTTGAAAAATGCAATAGGGTTCATAATGATTTTCAAAGAAATATTTCCCTGAGTATTCTCTAAGTTATCTTCCAGGATCAATATTTTTTCCATATCAGCAATCAATAACAAAGCATGGAGAAAAGCAATGATTATTAATTAATATTAACTTTAAAAATAGACCACATGTTTTTGTCCACAGTAACTGAAGTTTTTCCAGGTGTTGGTGAAATTGTGGATTTTTCCCCCGAGGTCTTCCAGTGATTTTAAGAACAAAACATTTTGTCTGAGTTGTTATGATACAAAACATTTCCTTATTTAATTTAAATTATTTACAGTAGAAGATCTTTATAACACAATTCTATAAATGCAATTCTCTATATAACGCACAACTTCTCAGACATACACACTGAATTTTGCAATTAAGAAGCACCTGCATTCCCACATTGTAAAAAATTACTTGTCTCTACAGGACTAAATTTGACACATTAGTTCAACTTTGTCTCCTTATTTCAGGCTTATTTATTTATTTATTTTATTTATTTTTTTTTTTTAATGAAAAAATTGCTATTACTTTTTTTTTTTTTTTTTTTTTTTTAATGAGTAATATAATGCATGATTTGGTCCAAGCATATTTGGACAATGTTTATAAAGTAGATTTAACAATGTGTGGAATGATCTATAATATGCAAAAATGCCACCTTTTACATCGGTACTCAGCATGATGTTTTAGGTAGATTTCGCTGTGATAACAACTTTTCGTAACATTGCCAATCATCTTGAATTTGGGTCAGTCACCTACGTGACTTAAGGTCGCAGAGATGTCCTTCAGAAAGGGAAAAAGGGTCTGGAAATGCTTCTAGAACATTCTCTAAGTAGTGCAGTTGTTGTTCGTTAGTTTTCCTTTGCTCAGGGTTGAGATGTTTTCTTCTCGATCTCAACTTGATGACGGTTGTGGTTAGACAGTTACCGGTGAAGAAGATGCGGACTACTGTTTGCTAATTGGCTCTTTTGGCTTCTGAAAGCAGCGATGCCACGGACGCGCTATAGCACGTAAATTACGTGAAAAATTAGAGTTGGTACGCAAAAAAATAGTTCTTACGTATCCCATGGGATGCGTAATTTTTACATGCATAAATTCTTCGAAGAATCACAAAATCATTTTGTCGAATAATCCGAAAAAATAGCAAATTTCGTTGTAAGATCACACGGAAAAACGGCAAACTTCGGCGAAGAATAGCGAAAAAACGGCAAATTTTCTCGAAGGGTCGCGAAAAAACGGCAACTGCGTCGAAGAACCGCGAAAAACGGCGAATTTCGTCGAAGGATTGTGAAAAAATGGCTAATTTCGTTGACAGATCGCAAAAAAAACCCATAAATGTAGCCAATAGGCCATAAAAAAATGTGAATTTCGTCAAAAGGCCGTCAAAAAAACATGAGTTTCGTTGAAGGATCGCAGAAAAATACGAATTTCCCCGAAGGGCCATGGAGAAAACGCCACCCTCATCAAAGGATCATGGAAAAAACTGCTAATTTCATCGAAGAATCATGGAAAAATGGGCAATTTCGTCGAAGAAACGACAAATTTCGTCGTCAGATCATGAAAAAACGGTGAATTCTGTCGAAGGATCGTCAAAAAACGGCAAATTTCTTCGAAGGATCTCGAAAAAACGGTAAATTTCGTCGAATGATCTCGGAAAAAATGGTAAATTTCATCGAAGGATTTTGGAAAAAGTACAAATTTCATCAAAGGTTCATGAAAAAAAAAAAAAAAAACATGAATTTTGTGAAATAGTCGAGGAAAAGATGCAGCATTCTTTTAGAAAACAGCAGACACACAAAGTTCTATGCTTGTTAATATAGGCACAGTTTTTAATCTGAACAATATACTGAACTAACTTTTGAAAAATCAGGCTAACCCGAACCCAATTTGCAGGAATCTACAACTCAGCCTGAAATCGCAAGTTAATCTGACCTGCAACAACAACAGTGCTGTGAGAGAATCCCCCCCCCCCCCCCACTCTGCTGTAACCTTTCAGAAAATATATTTTTAAATTCAGAATCACCCCTGAAACTCCTTTCCAAAGAAAATGTTTGATTCCAACACTGATCTACGCTGACAAACAATCCAATGGAAAATTTAATCAAAGCATCCATTCATTCAACAAAAAGAACCCTTTTACTCAACAAAAGTATTCTTTTATCCAACAAAAATGTCCTTTTCAATGAATCCGTCCTGCCCCTTTTAAAAGAGATGCAAATATTGGCGATACTTGTTATCTTCTACACTCAAATAATCATTATTTTATAATTAAGCATTTACATTAAAAAAAGTAAAGAAAATTTCTCTTAATAGTTTTTAAAAAAATTATCTTATTTGATTGGGAAATACTGGTTTTAATAATTCATTATTTAATTATTATCAAAACAATAACTATTGCATTTCTCTTTTCCAAATAAACAAGCTTCACTTATTCTTTTAAAATATGAATTTCAATTATTATGAATGGGGACCCACTTTTATAGAAAAGAGACCCAGATATTTGAAAATCCTGGGTCCTTGAGACCCAGAATTTTTAGGATGCAGAAACATCACTGGACAGTTACACCGTCATTCTTTTTACTTACCCATCATACGTGGTATAGGGTAAGTCTTGTAATCGTTTTGAAAATCGGAAAAAAAATTTTGATGGATTTACACGTTTCAGACACTGGAGATTCCGAAAAACATATTTTTAGAAAAAAAATTTTGCCGTCCGTCTGTGTGTCTGTAAACGCTCTATCTCCCGAAAAAATTGAGATAGAGACTTGCAATTTGGTATGTACTTAGTATGTAATAATGGGAAGAAGCCTATTTCATTTCAATAACCTCGATTAACCGGAACAATTTTTTTCGGACTCTCGAAATATTCGTTCTGATGAAAGGTATATAAAAATTTTCAAAATTGTTTATTTTAAGAAATGAATATAAAAGACAATAAAAAAACATAAATTTTGAATAAAGCATGAAGTCGATCGGATAATTAGTTGCCGAGATATTTGGAATCCTATTTTCCACACTCTTCAATTTTTCATGACCCTGTATTTCATCCAAATTTCACTTCAAAGATATATTTTAATTGGAAATTTGACGCTTAATCAGATGCAATAAACCGCTAGTTAATAGGATTATTATTTTTGGAGTTATAAGGAAAAACCTCTTTCAAGCAATTCAGTAATCGAGCATTTAAAGTTTGTGACGTCATCAAGCCACGATTTTATTTGAATTGCAATGCATTTTATAAGTAGTTTACACATTTTTATTTTAATATTTTACATCATGCATATCCATGATGGGTAAGTATTACGGTGGCCCCCAATGACTAGTTTTAAGTTGAAGTTAATCTATGTCTTGAACTATGAGTGACTGGGTCGTCTCCTTTTCTTCGGTGCTGGGCTTTAAGGCCGAAACTTTTCTAGTAGTCAGTCAATAAAATCTGTTTCGATGACACGGATGGGTGTCTGAATTGTAATAATCTTTTTTTCGTATCTGAACTTTCCTACTCCAGCTGCCAATCAACTTTTTTTGAAGAATCGTATAATAGTTGTAATAATCTTTTTTCGTATCTCAACTTTTCTACTAAAGCTGCCAGCCGATCGATTTTTTTTTAAAGTCGGATAATAAATATTAAGAATCTTTAATTCTTTGATTCGTAATGATCTCCGTTTGAAAAATAATTCAACTCACACGCATGGAAATTTGTGTGTTAATTTTAAACAGGGTGTCTATTCCAGATCAGCAACGAATCTCCCTGATTTTTCCAGGTTTTCCATACCAATAGAAAAAAAATTCCAGGTACAGTCAAAGCACCTTATAATAAAATCGAAAGTGATCCAAACATTTGCTTGTTATAACGTGCTTTCCTTAAAACGTTATAACGAATTATTTTGTTATACAGTGAGAACTCCAATTATTCGGACTAATGTGGTCTGAATTCATCTGAGTGTGCAGAAGTCTGGAAAATGGGGACAATCATAAATAAGGGCAGTTTATTACATAAAGATATCTCTTAAAATTGCTTTTGTTTAATAAAAAAAGCTAGGCTTTATGTATTCATATCAAATTAAGCCTTCATAAGCAGGATCACTTTTACTACAGATAGTGAAAAGAAGAAAAGCGTTATTTAAAAAGGAATTTCAAGATAATTATATTTTATGAATATATACGTACAATTCATATCATAAAACTTTTATTTTGTGATTATTGATCTGGATGACTGGCTTTCAGATAATTAGAGTTTTGTTGTATTATTTTAATGGTATATAATAATATAAATTAATAATCTACACATAAAAAAATCGGGCAAATTTAAATGTAAAAAAAAATTATTGATTTAATTCTCTTAAAGGGCAGTTTTACATACCTATATAGATTGACGAATGAAGTTAGTAAACTCTGCTTTCTTTTCTTAACTGCATTGTCTAATATTGTACGCTGTATTTTGTCAACATACATGTTAATTTCATTCGTTAAAAAGTTTTCATTATGTATGTAACACATAATTTTCTGTAAATACTTGAGTGCATCAGATGGCAAAAGTTTCTCACCAGCTTCTATAAATTTTTCATCACTGACACTGCCATTGGTCGACTCATATTCTTCATTTTTTTAACGATATTCTCTTGATTGAACATTTACTATTATGTGTTCATCAACATTAACGTATTGATCAAAGTTAAAGTCGGAAGTCGGGTTTAAGGATGTTCATCTGTATCTTCCAATACAGGTAAAGAAACAGCTTTATTAGGTAGCTTTCAATACAAAAAAGTATAAAGCCACCTATTGCAGCCGTTCGGAGGAAAGCAGTTCCGAAAAATTTCGATATATTTTCACCGATCATGACCCCCAGACCCCAAAACCACCCTCTATTCAAATGTTGATATATATATATATATATATATATATATATATATATATATATATATATATATAAATAAAAGAAAGTCCTTTCTGGCTAGATAATCAACGCACAGCCAAAACTACTGAACCTACAAAGACGAAACTTGCAGGAAAAATACTTCTTAGTGTGTAGAGACGCACTAAGAAGGGATTTTCAAAAACTCCACCCCTAAGGGGGGTAAAAAAGGGAACAAACTTTAAAAAAATTCCTTAAAAATCGGGTATTATAGTTACATGACAAATGATAACATATTTTAATGTATTTTTGTATGCTGAATCGAATGGTATAAATTAAATACTCATAAGTCAAATAGTTCGCGAGATATTGCACATTGTTCTAATTTGGCGAAATCTTTGACGTCAAAATCTAACAATTCTAACAATACAAGTGAGAATTTCTAAAAATACATCCGTTACTATAGCAATGGAAGAAATTCAAATTAAAACTTTTTGTTATTTAATTCTTTTGTTTATTTTTACAGATAGAAACATTAACTGTTCAATTGGGAATGGAATATTATTCTTACGGATATTTATGTAATTAATTGTGTATAATTATTAATTCTATACAAACGCCACGATTTAAAATAAAACGTGATTGCTAAAATAAAGTTTCGAAGGTCTGTTTAGTATTATACAAGTATATTGCTTCTTTATTTGTTTTCAGTCTTCATCCATGTTTCCCCTTTTCTTTGGGTTGTTAGTTATTCATACGATTTCGGGCTAATTTTCCGCAATCAGATACCTCGCCAATTGGAGTTTTAGCTACCATGTTGGGTACTTCTCTGTTATCCCGTTGACCACTTTTCATAACAAAAAACTATCGCCAATCTGTAACGCCAAATAAATGGGAGAACGTTGCCATTGGAATATCAAAATAAATAAATAAATAAAATATAAGACTGTAAGGACACAATTGTTATTTTAATTAATGAAATAACTCATAAATCAGTAAAACATAATGAAAAATACACGCAAATGTCGAATTAAAAACCACTTGATGACGTAACAAACACGTATAATTTTTCTGACATCAAGTAAATGGGACGGCATTTTTAGTGTTTAATCTTACAATTTGGTGATAGTTTTTTGTTATGAAAAGTGGTCGACGGGATAATAGAGAAGTATCCATTGAGGAAAAGCATCGTTTACGTTTGAAGCGAAACCTTCATGATGAATCCTATTACAGAATATTATATCATCATCTACTATGAGTATAAACCTCATATTCATATTTTAATCCGATTATTCATGATATTTTGTTAGGTTTTACACTGTTAGTTAAGTAATGTTTTTTGAAAGGTTTTAGAGTATAGCTATTCTACTTTACTCTGTTATAGAGATACAGAGGAAAGCTCTAAAATTAAGTGAACACGATTATTAAAGATTACCTTTACAAAAAAATGCTACTGAACAAATTTTGATGGAAGTGACTTTTCAGGTATAAAATCCATTCTACAAAAAGACATTTTATCATCCAAGTTTAGAAGTTATACCTGTACATTGCAGGCAAAGTTTTCATTACGTTTTTTGGGATACACCGTGGATTTTTTGCTTTTCTAATGACAAGAGGTTTTCGTGTTTCAGAGTCAGTGCATTGCACCAAAATGCTAATGAAAGTCGATCTTTGCTTCTTTTACCACCGTGACAATTTTTTTTTTTAAGTTAAAATTTTATCAGGCATCAAACGAAAAAACAATCCAGTTTCATCCATGTTAGATATATCTTTTTGATCGTAATCCTCAAATATTTTTGAGTTTTCGTTCTTCCATTTTTTAATTGTTTCTTCTGAAACAAAGGCTGCTTTTCTACATAATTTTTTATACACAATCATATCTTTTTTTAATTTACCTACCAACTGTCAGTTACATGAAAGTCTTTATATCCAAGTTTTTCGGCAAACGCATATGCTTTTTCTTGCAAAATACTTCCACTAATAGAGATGTTATTGGAGATTGCATCTTTAAACCATGAAAAAAATACTTGCTCCACATCTGCATATTTTGCTGTGAGTAAAGGTTTAAACGATGAAAAAACTGCACCCTTTTCGAAAATTTTAAGAATTTTTTTTATCCTCCAATATTGTGCTGGAAGTGCTACTTGGAAACCAAATTTCTTTTGCTACTTCGCTCTTTTGAACATTATACTGGATGGATTTTATAATTTCGACTTTCTCTTCTAAACTCAAACATTTTCTTTTGCAAGACATAGCCAGTGTACAAAGAGTTTTAAAGATTAACACAGGAAAATTTTACAGGAAAAGCAAATGTCTATGAAATCACTAATCAAATAAAAAAGAACATGATCCAGTTCAGCTAAGTCTGTCTTAAAACACTGCTCCTAACCCAAATCTCTCTTGGAAGTATTGAAAATACGTGATTGGCCGTACAGAAAAAGATTGAAGGTTATATCATGAAAAAAAAAGTTGGTAAAGAAGTAAAATTGTATTTCCCGCGTTCAGTTAAAAAAAAAATAATATATGAAAAATTCGTTATATTGTTTTTATTTTACTTTTTATGCTTGAATTCTTTTCGTTATATCATTTTGAATTCAGTATACTTTAACATACAGACCAACTAAATGGTTGTGAACATTTCATTATATCGTAATTCGTTATAAAGTGCTTCAACTGTATCGAGATTTTGTGATGTTACACACAAAAAATCTTAAAAGTTGTGAATTTGAGAGTGGAACATTCGCAACTGATCCTGAGGCACAAATTACTGATTTGTTATTGTTACATAATTTTTTGCAAAATTTACAAATTGTTGAACAATTTACATGCTATACATTTTGCAGATACACACTTTTAGCATCAGGTTCTAACAATTTTGTCAAGACAGAGTTAATTAAAGATTGCTTTGACATATTTTAATACAAATAATAAATATTCAATAAATTAAGCTAACAAATGTTCAGCTCACAAACAAAGATAAGTAAGCAGAGTGAAACATCTAATCAATCCTACAACATTCAGTAGAAAGTTTCAGTGAAGCTGGAACTGAAAATCTCAGAGTTACAAAAAAGGACTGAAAGGGGGTAGATAAAATGATTTGCACGAGAGGTTAAAATACTCTTTACAGTACTTATGAAGAGCAAAGTTTGATTTTAATGGCGCTGCAATTTCAAATCCTTAGTTTTATAAGAAACATTTTCTTATTTTTTTTCTTGAAAGTTGAGTAAAATTAATTTACATTTGGCTTTGGCACCAGAAATCCCTGCAGAATGAACTATTCTTGAGGAATCATGGTATTGATCATCTCCTGGATACCAAGATATCAGCGATGTTCATCTAAAGAAAAATAAATTCACTCATAAACGGCTTTGGCCACAAATATCCCAGCATATATGTCTTTTCTTGAAGATGGGGTAAATATTATCACCCATGACCAAGTGATCTGTATTTACCTTTTTTAATTTCAATTCTGATGTATCTGCTATTCATCAAAATATATTTTGGAGACATTGACTGTTTCTTATCCCTCCTTTATGTTTTCCCCTATTCTTTATGCCCACCAAGTTCCTACTAATAGTTCCGTGTGCCGCAACAACAGAGTTCAATATCGATTGAATTCATTTTTGGAAAAAGACAGCCCAAAGATACTGTCAATTCTTTTATATCTGCATACAATTCAAGAATTACATATAGATAATTTCCTTTTTTTTTTCTTATTGTGTAGAACTTAGTCTTCTAAGATTAATAACGAACTGTTCCGGACATTAAAACATTTTCAACCAATTATTCTGTTTAAGTAAATTAATGTCAACAAGATGATTCTCAATAACTTTCACTGAACTGAACAACAAAATAAAATAAAATTTTAACTATATGTATAATATATACATTTTTGCTTCTAAATATATTCAACTAATTTAATTTATGTTGCCAAAATTTTTTTACCTTACTAAAATAATTTCTGTGATGGAGCTCCAAAGATAACAAAAAACTGTTGATCATAATTCTAAATAAAAAATAGTTAGTGCATTATACAGTGTGATCTTTGCTTGAATCCTTTTTTTTACTGTATCCTGTGTGAGTGATTTCCATTTATTATTTTACATTCTATTTAATATATTTACTTGATTATATAATATAAAACTCATACACTGTTTCCAGAATATGATTTGAAAGTGTTAGTCAGTATCAATGATTCTGAGATTAATGTAAACATTATACATTAAATAAGATACTTATAAATTCATTAATTTTAATTTGAAATTTAAATGATAAAATAAACTTTTTTTTATATAAAATTTAATTTTATCTTCATAATGTGGAACCTCTTTACGATCATGGTTTGTGATGATTTGCTGGGATAGGAGTTAGAGAAAATTATTTTCCAAGTTGAATAAATCTTTAAAAGCATAAAAAAACTTCTTAATAACACTATAAAATAAAGAATGTGCAAGGCCTTTCAAAAGAACTTTGCTTCATTAGGCGCAAAGAAGACATGCAACCACTTTGAAGGCAAGAGCAAAACAAGGCCTTTTGAAAAATCTTTGTCTTTCTTCATCAGGCGCAAAGAAGACATGCAACCACTTGGAAGGCAGGAGCAAAACTGATTTGTTGCTGCCTTCAAAGTGGTTGCTCGAATTCTTTCGAAAGGCCTTGCATATTCCTTATTTTATGGTGTTATTAAGAAGTTTTTTAGGCTTTTATAGTATCATGTTAGGATAACAAACCCCTATTATATATTGGTCTCATTGACTCAAACATTTAACCTGCTTAAAATATTTTTATTAAAGTATTGCTTCAATCTACACATTCATTATCATCTACATACACCTAGCATTCATCATATTTACCAATACATAGTATAAGTTTACTATTATTAAGTTGAAAAAACAGTTAAATATATATTTTTTATTTTCAAATACATCGTTTTAACTTACCTTTAAACTTTTATCTGTCAAGCTGCTTTTATCTATTTATAAGAAAAACACTTTTAATCATGCTCCTATAAGCTATAAAATGAAAACTCCATTTAGCCATAACGCTCAAATACTTCGTAGTTCACACGGAAAGACCACGTAAACAAATGACATAGTGCATCGATGCTTCAACTTCAACAGATGGCGGCACATGCGGTCATTCGGATTGGCCGGCTACATGCTCGCCATGGCAAGGCATGTGTATTCAAATTTCTGTGAAAGTTTCGCGAAAAGTGGGTATTTTCTCGGCATGTGTCGATGTTAGTACAGTATAAATAGGCGCCGATGCTTTCTCAAATTACATAAATAGATTAAATAGGAGTTAGTTGTGTCTCAAATTACTTAAATGGATTAAATAGGAATTAGTCATGAAATCGCCGATCTTATCAAAAACATCATTGGAGTATGAGTATAGTCTTTTATGTTAAATATTTAAACTGGTGAATTACGTTTTACTTTGAGCTAATTTAAACATTATTCAAAATGGACTTGGCAGCTTAATACAAATTTAGCTTATTGACTACAAACCTTTAAGATAACATCGTTCATCGAATGTGTTCAGGCATTGTCTTCAGTGAAAATGTTTATTATGCTAATTGGATATCTCCTGTGGATTGTTCAAGATATGTGAGTAATTATTTTTTAATAAAAACTAGTCTTCAACTTTAATAAGTTTGTTTTGCTTTTGTGTCATTACATAAATTAGAAGCTTTGAACATTACATTTTCATTCAAGAGTCATGATGCACAGAAATCCAGCAAATGCTTCTACTGTCGCTATCTGCTTACTTCAAACTAACTTTTACTTAAATAAGCTTTTGTATTTTAATCAGTTAGCATTTGCTTATATTTTATCATATCACACCAGTTTGTTCAATACTTTAATGTGAATAAATCTTTGTTATGTGTTCCGATTTTAAAAGTTGATACATCAATTGATTATTTAAATTATTTTTCTCCTATTTGCTCTCTTTCTGGTCTCAACTATCATTACATGAGTATTCCCCAATTTCCAGATTCTTCCTGAGACATAAGAACCATATCATTTAAATTATATATCATTTTAATACTACATTTAAAATATAGATATTAAGTTTAGGTTAATTTGTGAGGCAATAATTTAAACATAATTAAAAATCAAATAGAATTTGAACAATTTATCAATAGCACCATAAGCAAACTAAAAAAGCATTGGGAATTGTGATTGCATAGAAAAAGGTAGCATCAAAGAAGTAGAAGAATTTGCTTTCAGAAAAATCAAGCTGGAAATAATTGATAATTTAAAAGTTTTTTCTTGCTGATAAAATGAAGCTTACTAGAGGAACCATGTGTTTACAAAAATGAAAGCTAGATTTATGTAAAGTAGGCGGAGGGGAAAAAACAAGCATCACATGTATCTTGTGATGCAAGTGGTTGGTATGACAGCAAGGGAATTATAACTTGACCCTGATAACTTTACAAACTTTTACAATTGTTAATTGAAATTATTTAAATTTTAATACTTAAAATGATTTTGAATTATTCATCTCAGTAAGTAAAGATAAGAAAAACCAGAAGATTTTAATTTTCTGGCCAAAACAAAGAAGGTAGCACAAAAAAAGTAATAAATATAAAAAACAAATTTGACAAAATCAGAAGACTTGGTAAGTATGCTTTTTTAAACAATTTAAGAAACCAAATTTAAGATTTGTCAATTTAAAACTCACCTTAATCATTAGCAAAATAAATAAATAAATAAGTATAAAATAATAACTCACCTTATTTCTTTTATCAGATGTTTTTAACGCTTCTATTTTTTCACATATCCTTTTCAAGAAACTGGAATTTTGATCAAAACTTTCTGTATCAAACTTTAATAAGCTATGCTTTAAAATCTTATCGTCGAGCGAAAAAACTGGAAAAAATGACAAAAAATGGAATGAAATACAGATTATCACAAAAATTTAATCCTTTGTTAGTTATATAAAATACATATTTTGCTTTAAGTCATTTCTTAAATAGCAAATTTGAAAATATAATTTTAATGCATTGAAATGCACCAAACTTCCATAATAATAATTAGTATTACTACTACTACAGTAATGCCTCATTATACTGTGCAGGCTGGCAGATAAGAAAAAAAGCATGGTGCATCCAAATGCACAATATAATTGACAGTTTTAAAAATTAAAAAAGTGTTAACCTACAAGTAAAAGTTTTAAGCCTAATGTGCAATTATTATTTAGTTATTACCTATATTAATAAAAGAAAGATGCTTGTTTGTATGTTCACAATGGCTAGGAAAATCTACCACATATAGAAATCTGAAAATTTAGATGAGGATAGACAAAAGCAGGTTCAAATGCCCCTGAGGCTCAGATTTTTCATTTTTTGTAAGTTAATTAAGATAATAATTAAAAAACGTAAAAGACATCGCAAAACAGCACGCTGTTGCCATTGTCTAGCCGGAAACTGCATTTCCGAATATATTGAAGCAGATAATAAAGAAGTGAGGGAAGACATTATGTTTTTTTTTCGCATTTAGAACAGGGCTGGGTTTTTGCCGGCAGAAAGTGGTTTCTGCCGTGCCAGTGGCAGAAAGTGGTTATAACCGGTTTTAACCGGCAGAAACAGGCAACAACTGGCATAAACACATTTCGTGACATAATCTGAGACTTTTTTAGCAGTATTAAATTAAGTACATTTTATTCAGGATAAATAACAAATAAAATACTCTGGATAGTTTTAATTTAAAATAAATAAATTTGTACTAGAAAAAATGAGTAATGTAACAGATAAAATTTTTGTTATAATATGGTTGTGTTATTTTATATATAAACAATTATTAGCGTATTTAAAATCTCAGTTTAAAATTCAAAATAGAAAACTATATCCAATACTTATTTTAAATTAAACACTGAAAAGAAAAGAAAAATAATCAATACTTACTCAAAATACTTTTCTGTAATTTAACATAATAATTTAATAATAACTGTAAAAAATCTTTCTCATAGAAATGTTATACAGCTCCAAATCAAAAAATTAGAATAATTAATTCCATTTGTACTTGGAATTGCATTTAGCTTTATTTCACTGTAGTACAATTGAAAAAGAACAGCGGTGGATGTTTTAATACATTTGCATGTTATTAAAGAAAATTAAAACTGTAAAATATTAAATTTTGAGTGAATATTTTATTTTTGTAAAATCATTTTCATTATTCAAAATATTAGAATACTAAAATAGGTGGTTCAAAAAATTAGAATACTTATGAATTTTCCTGATTGGTTCAGAAGGTTACATAAAATAAGTATTTTTAGCACAATAGATATTGCACCAAAAAACAAAGTTGAGCTTCTTTCCAGCATAAAGTCGGCATGGTCATGTCTGGGCAGAAAACATTGTGAACCACTTGCTTGGCAAAGCGAGTTCGTGCTGTTATAAAATGTAAAGGTGATGGTACAAAATATTAAAGAATAACTATTTTTCCTTTTTTTTTTTAAACACATATTATTTACAATGCATTATTCTAATATTTTGAACCAGGTAAATGGTTATTCTAATATTTTGATTTTTTCCAAGTGTGAATAATTATTTTAATTTTTGAATTATTTCCTTTACTTTTAATGCTAAAAAATTCTACAAACTATGTAGATTCTTATAATACTTAGTTTTATCCTATATTACTTTTTGTATAAGTGATACATAAAAAACCTTTTTTCACAATTCCTTCTTTCCTATTATTCTAATTTTTTAACTTGGAGCTGTAGTTATATATGGATTTTGTAATTCCGTGGATTTGAAACTATTTAATTTAAAATACAGTATTCAAAGGAACAAATCTGATCTCTTTTTTTTAAATTTAAGACTGTTAGTTGAAAATGTGCCAACCATATATATATATAACCATATTCCATATAGTAGATAATCTTTAAGTTATTGCATTATATTGTTTATTTAAAAATTCTCTGAACAGTGATTTGTTAAAATATCATAGAATTTTTTTGCGAATTTCTTTTTCTTTTTTTTTTTTTTACTTTTAAATAGAAATTCAACTGTAAATAATATTATAATATTAATAGTTAAACTTGTACGGCATCAGATTACCATTGTGAAAATTTATGTTTTTCAAGTAAAAGAAAATTAGTATTATATAAACAAAGTATATTTATATGATCACTTTGAAGCTTTTTGCTACTTTGAATAACCTTCATAATCTTTAGTTTTAATTTTTAATTTAATTGTTTACATATCAAACACACGTGTGAATTATGAATTATTACAGTTAAAATTCTTCTTATTATTATTTCTTAGTTTCTGCCAGTTTTTGCCACTTACTGGCAGAAACTAGTTTCTGCCATGCCGGTTTTAACCGGTTATAACCACTGGTTTTAACCATCCCGGCAGAAACTTGCCAGCCCTGATTTAGAAACTGTCGCATCAGCTGTTCAGAACGAAACACAGAAACACAAAAAAATCCACTTGACTATGTAAAGCTTCTAATTTGCATATCTGTGCAAAGTTATCGAAATTATAAAGTCATCTGCATACAGCTTGTATAGAAAGGAAATAACAAAAATGTAATTTAAAAGCCAGGGAAGGGATTTGAACCCACATCTTTCATGTGGAATTCCTCTGCTATAGCCACTCAGCTAGCAGAGCCCTTGTGTGTGACAATATTACATGTATTGGTACTTCTCAATTATTCCGTCGACCACTTTTCATAACAAAAAACATGTATTAAAAGTCAAGTATTAAAAACTTGAATTTTATCAGATCGTCTCAAAACTTCTGCTTTCAACTTTTCAAATTCACGTTTGATATTTTTTAAATTAACAATTTTCACACATATCATTAGTTGCACACCATGTAGGAAAATTAAAGCTACAAATTACTAATTTACATCATTAAGAAATTTGCTTACAGAAAAACATATTGTCCCAAAATTTTTGCCAGCTACTGTATATGTGATATAAGTGTAATGTGAATTGCTCATATAAGTTATATTCATATTTACATTTACTTATTTTTAACTAGCTGGCCTGCCCGGCATTGCCCGGGCCCATGATAATAAATTTTTTAAAAAAACCTCAAGTTTTTGATAGCAAGTCGAATAACCTGAACTCTATTGAAATCGAGCGCATAGAACCCAAGAAAAGAATGAGCTCCCAGGTGGTGGAATGTACACCCACTGTAAATTTAACGAATTTTCTCTAACATTAACACGATATTTAATTGACAGATGAAATCCCGCCGCCTCTCTCTAAACATAACCACTTATCTTTAACAGTAATGCAATTTTTAATTCACAGCTGTAGTGAGTAAACGTAAGTTGATGCCAAAAAAGAAGATTAATATTTTTAAAAAGGTGGTGGTCAGATGTCTAAGGAAATGTTTAGTAGTTTATAAAGTAGTTGGAGTACTCTAGAACTATGTTAATGAAAATTGCAAGAGAATCGAATCGTTTTTAAAGAAGCTATAGTAGATGCTAACTGATAGTTTTGAACAGGACCCTAAGAGGAAAACATCTTAAAAGACCCTAATACTTAGCGCTTAAGATCTTTAATTAGTCAAAATGAAGCATAAGGTATAAATTAATCATTAGAATAACATTTTAAAGAAATGCTTAAAAAGCAGTTTTAGGGACCCAATAAAAATATGAGTGTGGTGATCCGGGGGAGAAGTCCTAGACTGAACTTTAAAGTTATGCAATGAGATGGTGATACAATTAGGAGGGTGGGGTGGAAAATGCATGGCACACAAAAAGTTCAAAAGCCACTAGACAGGGCCCAGGGGCCAGGATCCTAACTGGAATGTAGAAATGGAGGGGAATAAAAACGAAGATCAGATTAAAAGGGGGCAACTTATTAACATTTTAGGGAACAAAAACTTCAAGGGGACCTGTACCGGGCCCCATGGAGCCAGGGTCTTAACTGGAATGTAGTAATGGAGGAATAACTAAATGGAAGAAGGAGCCTCCAAAATAAATAAGATCGTATAAAAAGGTGGCAAGTTATTAAAAGTTTAGGGCACAAAAACGTAAAGGAGCCCAGGATGCCTGGGTCTTGTCTGACAACTTTTTTTTTGTCATTCATGTAGTAACTGGAAGTCCTAAGAACTTGTTAGAAGAAAAAAAGCTAGTGAATCGGACGATTTTTAAAGAAGCTATAGTAGGGGGCCCAAAAGGGGCCGCTAATAGTTTTGAGCAGGACCCTAAAATAAATGGTGCTGACTGGAATGTAGAAATGGGGGAATAACTAAATGGAGAAAAGGCTCAACAAGTGGGTAAGTGTGATCAAAGATTGCACAAAGGGTTTCGTTTAATATTCCTTTCAAAACACTTTATCCTTTCTTTAATAAATCCAAATAAATTTCATTTAAAAAAAAAAAAAAAGTCATGTTTTTTATAAAGTAAAAATTTATTGGTGTATTTTTCTCGTTTATTCGAATATCTGAACCAGCCCAATAGCGGGCGAAGCCCGCTATTATACTCTGTCATAATAATATCTGCCATGTGGATTAAATGCAATATTAAAAAAAAAAAAAAATTAATTAAACATGTTGCACAGAGAATTTCAAAATATTAAAATATGCCAACATTTCCATAATCGGGTTTTTGTCATGATTCAATACGTTCCTTAAACTGTATATGACATTATAATCACTTGCTGACGTCATATCTACTTGACTTCTCTATTACTAATATTGTAATGTATAATAACTCTCTTTGTATTATTCTCAAACATTTGAAAAAGTCCATTAAACTTCCAATATGACGTCAGATTAATCCTTATATATTATTTCTCCTGTCAACATCAGGCCTAGGACTGGTAAGTCACTCTTAAAAAGGAGAGAAAAGAGACAAAATTGCAAAAAATAGAGACAAAAGAGACTAACATGCACAAAAAAAGAGACTAAAAAGAGACCAAAAAAAGAGGCAATTTTCGCCTTAGATATATATATATATATATATTTTTTTTTTTGTTAAACAGACAGCTGCAGCATATATTTATCTCCTAATATTTACAAGAAATATATAGATTTATGTGCTTATAAGAGCTGTGAGCTAAGCCATATGTGTTTATGCAAGTCGAGAGATTTTTTTTACTATATATACGAATTAAGCAATTTTATTAGTTTATGCTTACGTTATATGTTAATGCATAGAGAACATATCTTCTAACTTCTAGGCTTATGAATGCTAAACAAATGATATTAAAGAATCTTACATGATATTAATTGAATTAAGCTATACAGAATAATTATGTCAGATAGAAAATAAAACTTTTTTTTCTGCACTTTTTACTCTTTAATCTTATTTTGCTTTGTAACCTATTTCATGCAGTTTTTAAAATTACATCATTTTGCATGTTTTAATTTATAATGTAGTGAATTCATAGATACTCATAGAAAGAAAACAAACCTGTTGTGATAATTGCAAATTGAATAATATATTTTAACACAAAATACGTCCATATACAAATGTAAATTTAGAAGACATGGCCATAAAAATAAATAAAATAAATATTAAAATAATAATAATTCAAATTTTCACTTAAAATGTTACTTTTTTTTACAGTAAATAACTGACTTACAAGCTTACAAAATAGTAAATAATTATCAATTTAAAAAAATCTTGATAGGAAAAAATTAAACAAAATATTGACTTTAAAATAAAAAGTTCCGAGTTTTAAGTCATCTTAGGCTTTTTGACACAAAATGTTGAAATTATATTGTCTTTTCTTTTCTGAACGTTTTTTTGAAGCTTTACCACTTCCCTAAGTTTTTCCTGCTCAGTTTTACGTATGCTTAAAATTCCTTCCAGCATACCCTGGGCGACACTAACTTCACTCAAATCTCCTTTCTGTAATGCACTTTTCAAGCGATTATTTGCTTCTTTAAATAAACGATCGGATGCTTCAGAAGCTATTTCATGTTCTTTTTTTGATTTGGATATTTTGTCTTCAAACTGATTAATTTGTTTTCTACTTTCTTCAGCCTTTTCTAATATTTCTTTTTCTTTAGCTGCCAAGCAAATTTCTTCATTTTTCTTTTTCTCTTCTATTTCTTTTAATCTTTTTTGTTCTTCCATGTACATTATATAATGCTTATGTGCACTTTGCCCCATAGAGATTAGTTTAGAAGTCATTGGAACAAGTTCTGGTTTATTTGAAAAAGACTTCAATGCATCTTTTATTGTCAGTATAGCATTAAAAGTTCTTTCAGAAGTAGATGCTTTTTCATCTGTTAAAGCCGATCGTGAAACAGAAAATCGTCTTTCGATATTAGCATTACCATGTGATAACGATAAGGCCACTTTTACAACTTTCTCTATTTCAGCATACTTTTTCTGTCCAATTGCATTTTTCTTATTCAATAATTTTCGCCAATAATGATCTATTCTTTCATTTTCATTTGATGACTCTGTCGCCTCTAATTGCAAAATTTTAAATTCATCAATTAAAACATCTTCTTTTATACTTATAGGAAGCTTCCTCGCAATAGATACAATATCTCGACAACTCTTTTTGTTTTTTATGTACAATGGGCTTAAACATTTCAGAGATTTTATTAAAGCTGTGTTACTAAGTGATTTTTCAATTAAATGACTACAGCCAGCAACATAATGCTCTTTAACATTTCTCATAAATAGTAAGATATCTTTTTCTGGAAGATGCATGAGTTCTTTTTTAACATCCTGAGAAACAACTATATCTTTCAATGGTAATATATTTTGAGTTTGAAACAACTCATCATAATTGCTTTCAGAAACATGTTTGCAAACACGTCTGGCTAGCTTTTCAATAAGTTCTTGAAGCTTTAAATAAAGCATATGTACCAATGGCTCATCTTTTTGAAAAGTCTCAGTAAAATTCATGAAGAGGTCTGCCGAAGACATAGCAAAATGCATTTCAGCTTTTACTGTCTGATTACGAATCAGGTTAGAAATCTTTTTGAATGAGGTTGATTGTACTACATCATTTTTTTTTTGATGGTATGAACTTCTGAAAATAGTAAATAATCCCTTCCCACTGTTCAAGAAGCCTTTCAGCAGCATAACGAAAAGTTAGCCATCGAGATGGAGAATGTTTCACAAATTTTCTGAGAGGTAAACCAAGGTTTTCTTGAATCTTTTCATAATCTTCGCATCTAGCTGGCCACCCATCAAAATAATGAAAAACAGCAACTGCTAATTCAGATGAATTTTCCCCAAAAGCTTGCAAAGCCTTTAAATAAGCATTGTGTACAATATGTATAGGACATGTTCCAACATCTGTTAAAGGAAAAGATCGAATTTCGAGTAGATTTTCATTGAAGAGCTTATGCACTTTCTTATTTACATAAGGTCCGTCTGAACCAACCATTAAAAGCTTTTGTAATAATAATTTTGCATTGCTGATAGCACAACTTATTTTTTCGTAAAGTATTTGGGCATCAGCTTTTCCTATAAAATATGTTTGTAGGTGTCTTGAGATTACTTCATCTTTAGCCTTTGACCAATAACGAATCGTTACCTGAAGTTCTTTCTTATCTTCAACATTCGTTGTTTCATCAAAACAAATAGTAAAAAATGATTCCCCTACATCCTCTGTCATCATTTGATAAAAATATGGTCCAAGTTCATCTGTAATCAGATAATTCATTTTTTTGGGACTTAATGAAAAATCTTTTGGTACTGCTTCAGGAAACATTGCATCAAATGTATCTTTTATATTTCTACATGATGCTGCTGAAAAGTTACAACAAACAGACTTCATAACCCAAATTAATTCCGAAATTGATGCAGCATTTCTTGGACTATAAAGTTTAATCTGTGCAGCACTTGAGTTTGTACTTTCACCATTACCTGCACTTTGATCTAATTGGGAAGAACTATCTTCACTGGTGCCAGCAATGAAAACCATCTGTTTTTTATTATTTTTAACTAATTTTTGGTGATTGCCAGTACCTGAATGTTGTAAAAATGCATGAAAACCTTTATTTTTAAAATCAACTGTAGAGGCACAAAATTTACAAATAGCCACATCTTCACTTAATCTGGAAACCCATGAGGAAAGAAGGTCGCCATTCTTGTCTGTTTTAAACATCCAATCGGTTCTAAATTTACATTTACCCATTGTATACAAAGCTTTATAATTTAGCAGCCAGTTAATACGAATCCTGAAAGGAAAAGAAAAATATATTAATTAAATATATATATATATATATATAGTACAAAATCAAAAATCCGGACCTCTGTTAATTTTGGATTTTTCCGAATTTGAGATATTTTCAGTTTATTTGTCAAAAAATTAATCTACCCCCCCCCCCCCCCATCCCCCCTTGCAAAAAAGGCGTGATTTATGTCAAGAACGCATTTTTAATACTAAACAAGAACGAAAAATCATGCGTCAAGCATAGATTATGTAACACTTTCCAACCCTTCCACAATAATTTTACAAATCATTACCGTTCAATAAGCTGAAATATAACATCTAAGTAAACAATTTGGAAAACGCATAACATATTTAAAAAATTAATTTCAGGAATTTCCATCATACTTTCCCAACATACACAATATTCGGAAAAATATCCGAATACTTTTATTCAGCCCTGTATATGATCTATAGATTTGTATATATACTACATTGGATGCTAAATTTTAGTTTAGTTAGGAAACGTGTAGCACAGTTTAAAATTCTCCTTCTGGAGTTTCTGTCAATAAACGGAAATGCGTTCGCGAACTTTTGTGCTGTCCTGTATATGATCTACAGAATTTATACACACCAGTTACGCAAAAAGTCGGAGACTGTACGCAAAAAAACAGCTCTTACATGTCCCACGGGACGCGCAATTTCGTCAAAGGATCGCGAGAAGAAACGCAAATTTCATCAAACAATCAACGCGGAAAAAATGCAATTTTCGACGAAGGTCCGAGGAAAAAAAGCGAATTTTAAAGATAGCGAAAAAATGGCAACATTCGTCAAAAAATCGCGAAATTTCGTCAAATGATCGCGAAAAAGCGGCAAGTTTTTTCAATAGATCGCGAAAAAACAGCAGCTTTTGTAAAAAGAACGTGAAAAAACGGCAGCTTTCGTCGAAAGATCGCGAAAAAACAGCAACTTTCGTCAAAAAGGTCGCAAAAAAGGCACATTTCGTCAGAAAATCGCGAAAACACGGCAAATTTCGTCAGAAAATCGCGAAAAAACGGCAACTTTCATCAAAAGATTGCGAAAAAACCCGGCAAATTTAATCAAAAAATCGCAAAAAACGACAAATTTTGTCAAAAGAGCGCAAAAAAAAAAAATTTCGTCAAATTAAAAAAAAAAAAAAAAAAAAAAAAAAAAAAAAAAAAAAAAATCGTCAAACGAGCGTGAAAAATGCACACAATGCTGAGAGTGGACCCCCCCTCCCCCGACCTCTGTTGCAACTTTTCAGAAAATATTTTTTTACTCAGAATTGTCCCTTAAAATCACCCCCTTACTTGAAAAGATAAAAAAAAATAATAATAAAGAATCTAGCCATGATTCCTTTCTGCAAACCATATTATCCCTCCAAAGTTTTAATGATCTGATTGTGTAAACATTAGATTTCCGATTTCGATTTCACTTAGCGAGGTGAATAAACAACTCTTTTCTTCTCCGTTTCTGTTTACTGGACATTTTAGGCAGGTATTGTAACTTTCTAATAACTGATTACATTTTAACAAAAATTTGTTACACAGTTTAATTTACTGTTATTTGAACTTGCTGAAAATTTGAAAGAAATCTGTCAATTTACATAGGAGATGTGGATTTTTTTTTTTCTTCTTCCTGTAACAGATACGAAAAAATAAAAAAGAGTTTGTTCATTCATTCTCTTTCTTTTTTGGTTTGCTTGCAACTCAATAATATATATAAATATATTTTTTTTCTGCACTTAAGCAACACAAATTGGTTGATACATTCTTACAGTCCTTTTTATTTGTAAAAGAAGAGACTTTGAATAGTTATTTCTCCTGCAAAAAAATGAGAGAAAAAAAAATAGAATCATTACAGCAAGAGCAGATCATAAGATCGTTTTGCTGCCGGAACTAGACTTGTGGAATGAAAAAAGTATGAATATAAATAAATATATATATATATATATATATATATATTAATTGTTAAGAGTGGAGAGGTTTTCGAACCGGTTTTAAGAATTCCAAATTTATATATTTTTTAATAAATAAATAAATAAAAATGATAGTTAGCATAACTTCCGGATTTTGGAGAATATCCGAACTTTAGATGTCCGGATTTAAGACTTTGTATAAGCTTTTTTTTTTTTTTTTTTTTTTTTTGTAAAAAAAAGTATTATAAATTAGGAATTCTTAAAACCGGATCGAATATCTCTCCACTCTTCTAACAATTTTTAAAGAATAAAGATATTTATAATCTTTTCATTCCACATGTCTAGTTTCGGAAAAATGATTTTACGATGTTCTTCTGTAATGCTTTTCCAGGCCCGCGATTAAAGGTCTGCACGGGTCGAATTTCTAGGTCGAACTTCTAGGCACGGTCCGAGACCGACCAGGCTCGGTATAACAGATAAAAGTTCGGCACGAGTAAATCACGCACATTTTTTTGTGTGTGTGTGTGAGGGGGAAAAAAAAAGGGGGGGGGGGTGTAAAATTATTATTATTTTTTTTTGGCAAATAAACTGAAAGTGATCCGAAATTCGGAATCGCCGATGCCGGAGAATTTCTTCACAATAAAACTATACATAAAATTTATAAGATCACGCTAATTTAAAAAAAAAAAAAAAAAAAAAAAAACTTGAATTGGGATTAAAAATATAAGAGTTAAAATCTGCAGAAATTCGACAGCTAGAAATAGAAAATAAAATCAAGTTTATTTAGTGTAATTTACTAAATGGAAAAAACGAAAAATTATCAAGTCATTTTATTTTATTGTTTTCAAATCTAATCTGCCTACTTTCTAAGCTAATAATTAATTATAACTCAAAATGAAAAAAATATTCGAATGCAAATGAAATCACTTCAATAACCATGCCTGCAAGTATCATGCTTTATGTTTAACATGGTCATCAAATTTCCCGTTTAATAGAGCGAAACTTCCTGACACTTTTTAAACGTAATTGGCAATCCTGACTATTGAAGCGTTTTGGAATCGAAATCAGTTTTCTATTTTTTGATAAATAAATTACTAATTGAATTACTAGCACAAGCAACTGTGATTACGTGACGACAGGTCTTTCTTCTTTCTTGCGGTGTCCCGTCCGGAAATTAGATTTAAAATACCCACTTTGACAGTATGTTTTGAAAGAACTTTTTGCCTTCACCAACAAATGGAAAACACCATTCGATTATAATAGTTTCTGAATAAGAACACATGCCTATTTCATGCGTTTACGAACAAAAATATATTCAGAAATGTGTCGGAAAGCAGTTCTTCGTGATTTGAGAACAGCCCTAAAAATGCGTCAAAATTTTGGGTTGTTCAGTAGATATTTTCATTTTTTTTTGAAGGTGGGAGATTTTTTTTGCGATGAGCGCCATTTATAGAATTATTTCTAAACTGATTCTAAAAACAGAAATTTTTACCTAATTGAATCGTAGAAATGTGCTTCGATTAAATAAAATTAAAATTTCAATAAGAAATTAGTGGTAAAAATAAAGAAATATTCCAAGAACTTTATGCGTCGCGAAGGAATTAACCTATAACTTATAAATGAATTGAAAATTTGAAAGTTTAGAATTTAATGACAAAACAAAAGTAACTTCAAAATGTTTCATTTTAATTAGAATAAAAATTAAAGTAAACATAACTATAATGAAACGTTATTCTATCCACTAGCCAGCGAGTCAGAATAACTAAACCGCGAACCAAGTAATAAAAATTTCCTCTTATGGATACATAATTTTGTATTTGCAGGCATATTTAGTACGGAATAGTGCCATGTCAATTTCTGACGAAAGGATGCCATTCTAAGAGTGCGCCACGCACTTTACTTAATGGTATGCATTTGCGATTTTTATTTTTAGTTTTTAAAATATCTAATTTTTGTTTGCCAAAAAAGCTTCTTCATAGATCTAAAAACAGTGTAACAGCAGTAAGAACGCAGAAAAGAAGGTATCCGTTTTTCGGAGCTTAGGTTCTTAGCTCACGAATTTTACAGTCGCGTACATAAAATCCACCCAAAATGACAATTTCGAAAGCATTTACTGAAAAGACCATTTGCCTTTAATGTAAAATAAAGCATTTTATTATATTTTTAAACACTTATAGGGGTCAGTCAGAAGTACCGTAATTTCCGGCGTATAATCCGTAGCTCAAAGAATCGTTTTTCGACCCAGAAAATTTATTCAATAATTGTAGTTAAATATTTACAGCGATCTTTTAGGTTACATTTTATAAAATATTTCTGGGTCGAAAAACGATTCTTTGAGCTGCGGATTATACGCCGGAAATTACGGTAACTAGTTTGGATTTGAGAACAACATTCATAAAAAAAATATATATATACAATATATAACACAAAAATATAAAATTATTTTATTAAAAAAAGAAATCACTTACCTAAATATACTCCGAAATTGTAGATACCACAGATCAATTCAGACACCATAGGAAGATTCTTCCTTCTACTAGTGAGCTTAAAAATTAAAGAGCAATTACGGGAGTTTCGATTGTAACTTTTAACCAATAACGAAAGAGCAATGAAAAGATTCTCTACGCCTCTGCCGTGCTTTGATTTTGCGGAAAATTGGCAAATTGCCAATAATGATTATCTTGCGCATCGCATTATTTAATTTGATTCTCGCGGGAAGGGGCAGGGATAAGGATCGATCAGTAAGAAATATCGGGAAAAAAAGCGAGAAAAGAGATTAAATCTGAAAAATATAGACTAAAAGAGACAAAAGCAAAAAATAGCGAGAAAAAGCGAGATTAGCGACTCGCTCCGAGGCCAGCAACATCCCTTTTACTCAGAAAATATGAAACGCAGAACAACGAATGAGATACCATATGAAAGGTTTTAGAACAGGCTTCTGACATAGCCCACTTAACAAATCGTTAAAACATGTTTTTGATTAAAATTTGCTGAAATTAAAAAATTAAATCGGCATTGTTTTCATGAAAGAAATGAAAGGTTTTCCTGAAATTATTGTTGCCAAAAAAATAAAATACCACATTATATGATGCTCATAGCAATTATAATAAAAAACACCGCACGGGTTTATTTTATACTTATGATTAAAAAGCGAAATTGAAATTGAAATGTTTAGATTTATATTTCTAAGTCCCGTGGTTTTCCCGAAGCGGATGACATCATCCTCTAATGCAGTCAAAATACGATTGTTAATTTTTTTTCTCGCGCGTGCCTTTAGCAATCTTGGATCAGTTTTTAGTCTAACTTTGATGGAATAAACTAGATGATATTCTGGCTTGACTAACAACTAAATGTTGTTTGCAGATATTTTTATCCTTGCTTTTCCTTTAGAAGTTTAAACCTGCATCTAATAAATATTACATATTGATAAAAAATTATACTTCTCTATTATCCCGTCGACCAATTTTCATAACAAAAAACGGTACTTTTCGGTTAGCCGGGCGCCAGTGAAATGTATATATCTATATATACATACATATGTATACATACACACATATATGTATGTGTATAAATATGTATATATATATACATGCATATATAAATGTGTGTATGTATATATATATATGTATATATATGTATACATAGATATATAAATTTCACTGGCGCCCGGCTAACCGAAAAGTACCCAAAAAACTATCGCCAAATAAACGGGAGAACGTTGCCATTGGAATATCAAAAAATAAATAAAATATAAGAATTTAAGGACACAATTGTTATTTTAATTAATGAAATAACTAATAAACCAGTAAAACATAATGAAAAATACACGCAAATGCTGAATGTAATACCACTAGATGACGTAACAAACACGCATAATGATTCTGACATCAAGTAAATGGGACTGCATTTTTGGCGTTTAATCTTACAATTTGGCGATAGTTTTTTGTTATGAAAAGTGGTCGACAGCATAATAGAGAAGTACCTAAAAAATATTATATTTCAGTGCGAAATCCTCGCACGGGCCCTCTGGTTTTCTTTTTAATTCTCTAATGACATGCTATTAATCTGCTTTCTGTACATACACATACCGTAAAATCCAGATTGTAAGCCCCCCCCCCCTTTTTCAAAATCAAAAAAGGTTAAATTTGGGAGGGGGGCTTATAATCGGGATTTTTTTAAAAATCATTTAATAACCTGTTTTTATCATTAATTTAGAAGTAAAAAAGGGGAAGTAAAAAAGAATCTTCTGTATTTCGGCAGATTAAAAAAAAATAATAATAAAGAAAAAAATAAATTCCCAATGCTAAAATCCTGCCACACCCCCACCCCCCACCCCAAAAAAAAAAAATAATAATAATAAATAAAAATCATTTTTTAAATATTTTTCTTAATTTCTTATAATTACTGTTTCCCTCCTTTGCCCCCCTCCCCTCTGGTACCAAAACTGCATAGTTTAACTTTTATACTTTTTAATTTTAAACTTCTTTTCAGACTTATTACTCTATATTAAAATAAATAAATCCAACCTACCACCTAAATTAACCCCACCTCCTAAAATCTCTGCTTCTCTCCCCCTGCCCCCCCCCCCCCAGCCTTATCTCATGAAGATCCTCCCCCTCCAAATGCATTGTGTAAAATTTAAAATCTGTAAAATTGTAAAATTAAAAAAAAAGAGCGAGAGTCTTCCGTATTTCGGCAGATTAAAAAATAAATAAATAAAATAAAATAAAAATAAATTCAACCCTAAAATCCTGCCCCCCCCCCCCCCCCCCCCCCACCCTTTAAAAAAAAAATTAAATCTTTTTTTAATATTTTTCTTTATTTCTTATTTTATTGTAACAACAAATAATCAATCATATAAATCTGCTCTCAAAATTGCTGTCCCCCCCCCCTCTGGTACCAAAAATGCATAGTTTAACCTTTATAACATTTTAACTTTAAACTTCTTTTCAGACTTATTAAATACTCTATATTAAAAATAAATAACTCCAACTTACCACCTAAATTAACCCATCCTCCTAAAGTCCCTGCTTCTCCCTCCTGCCCCCCACCCTTATCTCATGAAGATCCTCCCCCTACAAATGCATCTCGTAAAATTTAAAATCAGTAAAATTGTAAAATTAAAAAAAAAGGTGCGAGAATCTTCCGTATTTTGGTAGATTAATAAATAAATATATAAATAAAAATAAATTTCCAACCCTAAAATCCTGCCCCCCCCCCAAATAAATAAATAAATAAATAAAATTAAATTAAATTAAAAATTTTAAAACAAATTTTTTAAATAAATTTTTTAATTCTTATTTTATTGTATAACAATAAATAATCAATAATCTAAATCTGCTCTCAAAATTACTGTTCCCCCCCCTTTGCCCCCTCTGGTACCAAAAATGCATAGTTTTCTTCTGATTTGTGATTTTTACCCAGCAATATTTAAATAACGATCTACATTTAAATAACGAAGTCCTCTTTATTTCCTTTGTCCCCCCCCCCCCCTCCAGTACATACTTTAAAGTCTTTAAAAGTTTTTTTTTTTTTTTTTTTTTTTTTTAATTTAGAACCTTCTTGCAACTATAATTAAATAATTATCTAAATTGCTTCTCCCCCCCCCCCCCAACACCTCTAAAAATTTATATTTGGGAATGGAAAAGAAAATCAAAATTGCTTAAAAGTGGGAGGGGGGCCTACTTGAGATTTTACGGATATATCTTTTTTTGGGGGGGAGGGGGGGGGCTTATATTCGGGAATGGAAAAGAAAACCAAAATTGCTTAAAAGTGGGAGGGGGGCTTACATTCGAGGGGGGGGGGTTACTTTTGGGATTTTACGGTACTCATACTCCTTGTATTATTGGAAATATGGAAATGTTTGAAAATTTCCGTTTTATTACCAATATGATGTCATATTAATCCTTTTTTCAATTGAGGAAACTTTTTATTTCATTTTCATTTTTTCACGGGGAAATCTTTCAAAATAAAATTAAATATTGTAGAAAGAATTTTATTGTGGATTTTTAATTGTTGGCAACTGCTATAATGAAAAATGTTTATATTTAATAGGAAAAGGCTGTTAGGTTTTTGGTTTTTTATCTTCCTATATTAAAATAATACGATTTTTTCAAATTTTATGATTTTGAGCTTCATAGTAAATATTCAGCTGTAAGTACACAAAATTTCATGTCTATAAGTTATACAGTTTCTGAGAATCGGCTCTGTGACGGACAGACAATGAATAGAATTGGGACTAATAGGATTTCGTGAGATGGACGAAACCCTAAAAACGATGATTGGATTAAAAGAGGGCAAGGTATTAACAGTTTAAGGAAAAAACTTCAAGGGGCCCAGGGGGCCCGGATCTTCGAAATTTTTGTTTTTTGTCATTCATGTAGTAACAAGAAGTACTAAGATGTTGTTAGGGGGAAAAAAAAAACTAGTGAATAGGGTGATTTTTAAGGGAACCCAAAAGAGGCCAGCTGATAGTTTTGAGCAGGGTCCTAAGACAAAGGTTCCTAATTGGAAAGTAGAAATGGGGGAATAAATAAATGCAGAAAAGGCCCCAAACACTAAGAAAATCAGATTAAAAGGGGCAAGTTATTAACAGTTTAGGAAACAAAAACTTCAATGGGCCCCGTACCAGGCACCAGGCAACAGGGTCTTAACTGGTACGTATAAATGGGGTAAAAGCTAAATGGAAAAAGGACCCCAAAAACAAAGAGGATTGGATAAAAATCAGGCAAGTTATTAACAATTTAGGGCAAAAATCTTAAAGGTGCCCCAGTGGACCCAGGTCTCAAAAATTAAAAATCTGAGCCTCAGGTGCATCAGGACCTGCCTTGGACTACCGGCAACCAAATTTTCAGACTTCTACGTGAGGTAGATTTCACTAGCCATCGTAGACAGGCACACACACAGACAAACAACTTTCTTTTATTAGTATAGATTGTTATTTATAAATATTTTCATCTTTTAGGTCTAAATTAAGGCAAAATTACTTTGTTTATATACTTTTAGATTATTTGTTTTTCATTAATGTTATCAGTTTAAAAAAGAGAAAAAGTCAAAAACATCTTTATATTTAAAGAAAAAATTAAATTAGAATGTTTTATTTACATCATGATTCTTAAAACTATATAAAGATACAAATATTATGGATAATCAAATAGTCAATTTTCAACAATCCATTAATAAAGAATTAATTAGTTGTCCTATTACCCTTAATCATCGTATATATTATTTATCCTGTCAACATCCCTTTTTCTAAGAAAATACGAAACACAGAACGACGAATGAGATAGCATATGAAAGGATTTTGTACAAGCTTCTGACATAGCACATTTAACATTTTGTTAAAAAGTGTTTTTGATAAAAAATTGCAGTTAATTAAAAATTAAATCGGCATTGTTTTCATAAAGGAAATGAAAGCTTTTCCTCAAATCAGTGTTGCCACAAAAATAAAATACTGCATTATCAGATGACATCATCCTATAATGAAATTAAAATATGATTGTTAATTTATTTCTTGCGAGTATTTTTAGAAAAAATATCGAGCTTTTAATCGAGTTTTTATTTAATTTGTATGTGTGCATCACCTATTGTTTATTTGTTTCCTTTGTTTAATGATGGCTGTGTATATGCTTACTGTATCGGAGCACCAGTAGATTACGTAATTTAAGGATTATATTCCATTAAATATGCAGTTCATTAGTATTCACAAAAATTGTAAGTATTAATTTTTTAATATTGTATTAAGCTGTTAATACACCAGCGAAGTCTGACATCACTTAAATGGCTGTCGGACCACAAAGTTTAAACATCCCATGTTTAAGTTCCCATAGGCTTGCAAAAAAGTGGTGTACCAAACATTTATTTATGTATTTAAGACATTTTGCAAAATCTGAGAAGATGCTTTCATATAAATTCCCCAAACGTCTGATTCAGTTTTTCAATTTTTTTATAATTAGTTTTTTTTTTCCAGTATAGGGATCTTGGCAACCTAGAAAAATGACCTTGGTGAGAGAAGAAAATTTGGCAAAATATTTTCTGGCAATCTATTCCCATTTTCTTATACACAAGCAATCATTATATATATTATTTCTGTTATCAACATCCTTTTTTCTATGCTTATACAAAACCTACAACGATGAATAAGGTATTAGTCGAAAAGTTTTTGAAAAAGTTTCTGAGATAGTACAACCACATTTCGTTAAAAGTTGTTTGATTTTTTAAAAAATCAGTTAATTAAAAATTAATGCTAAAACATACCAGGAATAATATCAAAGATCGCAGTGCGAAAGCTTCGCATGGGTCCTTCTGGTCATATATATTATTTCTCCTGTCAACATCTCTTTTTCTCAGAAAATACGAAACGCAGAACGACGAAGGAGATAGCATATGAAAGGATTTTGAACAGGCTTCTGACATAGCACACTTAACAATTCGTTAAAACATGTTTTTGAATAAAAATTGTAGTTAATTAAAAATTAAATCGGCATTGTTTTCATAAATGAAATGAAAGGTTTTCTCAAATCAGTGTTGCCAACAAAATAAAATACTGCATTATCAGATGACGTCATCCTATAATGCAATTGAAATACGATTGTTAATTTATTTCTTGCACGTACTTTTTGAAAAATATCGAGCTTTTAATTGGGACTTTATTTAATTTTTACGTGTGCGTCAGCTATTTTTATTTGTTTTCCTTTTTTAATCTTGACTATGTATATGCACCAGTAGATTGCGTAATTTAAGGATTATCTTCCTTTTAAATATACCCATTACTAATGGATAAATAAATTACTCTCTCAATTAATCATCTTCATTAGGATTCACAAAAATTGTAAGTATTTATTTTTTAATATTTCATTAACACCAGCGAAGTCTGACGTTACTTAAATGGCTTGAGACACCAGCCGTAAAAGGTATAGGAAACAAGGTCCCGGCGGAAAGATCCCCAGAACCAGGCAGCAATACACCCCTACAGAAATGCCAGCCAATAAATGGCTGCTGAACCACAAAGTTTGAACATCCCATGTTAAGTTACGGCACAGATGTCATATACGCACCACATTGGCACGATTTTTTTCCCCCGCCAATTGGACGAAAACTTTGTTTACAACAATTTATAAAAAATTTGTAAAAACAATTTATAGAATTAAAATAAAAAATAAAAGTAAATAAACAGTAATATAAACAAAATAACCGGGTTACCATGTGAGGCATAAAATTGCCATTTTGTTGCAATCGCGCAAATGTGGTGTGTATATGACATCTGCGCCTAAGTTCCCAGAGGCTTGCAAAAAATTGGTGTATCAAATATTGATTTATGTATTTAAGACATTTCTGGAACAGTTTTGCAAAATCTGAGGAAATGCTTTCATATGAATTCCCTAAACGTCAGATTCAGTGTTCATTTTTTTTACATTTCGCTTTTTTTTTTCAGTATAGGAGTCGTGGCAACCTAGAAAAATTACCTTGGCGAGAGAAGAAAATTTGGCAAAAACTTTTCTGGCAATCTATTCCCATTTTCTTATACACAAACAATCATCATATATATTATTTCTGTTTTCAACATCTTTTTTTTCTATGTACATACAAAACATACAACGATGAATGAGGTATCATTCGAAAAGTTTTTGAACAAGTTTCTGAGATAGTACACCCACATTTTGTTAAAACGCGTTGTTTGAAAAAAAAATCAGTTGATTAAAAATTAGTGCTAAAACGTACCAGGAAATAATCTCAAAGATTGCAGTGTGAAAGCTTCGCACGGGTCCTTCTGGTGTGCTTATATTTGCCCTCTTGGGATAGAAAACAAAAAGAAAGCAGAAGTTTGTGGAAGGAATTTCTCTTATTCTGTGTAACAGACAGGTGATAATATAAATCTTGAAAAAAAAAAAAATCCTTGAAAAAAAAAAAAACCTTGCCCTTCTCCTTAAATGAAAAATTGAGTATTGACTATAGGGTTGCCAGATTTTATTGCTCTCTCAAAAAATAAAGGAAGATTTTTATTGATACTAGTTAGTTTTAGTTCTATCACACTACCAGCATTTTTCACATCCTACTAAACTGTATTGACAGAACATATAACATCTTCTTTTGGAAATTTTTCTTAAAAATAGTTTATTATTTTAAAGTTATAATAATATTTTCAAATTGCATTCGCATTAAATTATTCTGTTTAACTAATTTTGCCGTCATATTTCCCATCATGAATCGAAAAATAACTGTTCGCAATAAAAAACAAATCAAAATATCCTACAATTCAGTAATGGTCAGAAAAATTTTAATAATGGGCATCAATATATATATTTGTATTTCAAATCAAAGCAATGTTTAATATATATATATATATATATATATATATATATATATATATATATATATACATTAAGATACATATACTAAATTAAAAATGTTATGATGTAAAGATGCTTTTAGCTTACAATAATGTTGTTTTGATAATAAGACAATAAAATAAATATCAGTCTTAGTTCCTGTCCTCATATCAGTGAAATACTGTGAACTGTGGCACAAAAATGATGTCTTCACCATTGAAGATTTTGAATCCAAAGATAAAACTTTTGAAGTAATTTGAAAATGTAAACTGAGAAAATACTCAAAAATATTAAAAATCAAAAGAAATCGACATACAGGAATGGCTTAAAAATACAATGTACAACTTACGAGGAAAATGTACAGAAAAGCAACCATAGTTGAATACTTTCCACCAATGAAACTTTTTGACTTTTCGTTCTGAACTACTGAAACAAATTTACCGTTTTCTAAATTTGTCTCATCAGTTTCCTCGTTTCCTGGTCACTTCAAACTTGAAAAGTTACGAAACAAGAAGAACATTCAATTTGTTTTCTGATGTTGCACCATTTTACATCATTTTTTCAATATTTTTAACAAGATAATTATTTTTCCATGAAAATTTTTCAAGCTTTTGTTATGTAGAGAAATTTGGGTCCCATCAGTATTTCTGAAAACTGCATCCATGATATAAAATATATGTTTAAAATAGGTGGATTGAACTTTGTGCCGTTATATTAATGCAAATGATCAATGTAAAAATAGCACAATTAAAAAATATATAAAATAGCAAACAGCTATTTCAGAGCCTCTAAAGCTCCATCATCAGTGCCAAAGTTTAAAAAATTAAAGTTTAATCCATATAAGTTTTCTTGCGTCTCTGCTCGTGACCAAGATGGAATGGCGGTGAGCTTTTAAAAACAACAGCGGAGTCAGGAGTTTCATGTGACAGAGGACACCAATCAGAAGGGCTCAGCCAGTCTGGACGAGTTTAAGTATGGAAGAGAAAAAAAGGGGGTAGGGGAATTGAAGAGAATGAATTAAATGACAGGTAGCCAGACATTTGAAAAATTTGGTGTACTGGACATATCATTAACTAAGTCGCCGGAATTCTTCCATTTATGATAAGGCTCCCAAAAATCAAGGTCGTAAATCGATGAGTACTTCTGACTTATTGAATCTTCTAAAAATTTAAAAATGTAATTGTTAGACCAGCAATGGCTAGCAATCGCAGACCGTTTAATATCACAATTTTCAACATAGTTTTTATGTTTCCCCAAGCAGACTTTAAGAGGTCGCTTAGTTTGACCTATGTACATTCTACCATGCTCGCAAGATATCTTATAAATTCTCCAATGTGAAAATCTGTCAATTGGATGTTTGAGATCTGTAAATTTTATTTTGTCAAATGCTTACATGGCTTAAACTTTTAAATCAGTTTTTAATCTTTTTAACTTTGGCACTGATGAAGGAACTTTAGAGTCTCCCAAACAGCTGTTTGCTATTTTATATATTTTTTATTTGTGCTATTTTTACGTTGATCATTTATTTTAATATATTATGTTTGGTTAAATAAATATGTATATTTAACTAATATGTTTATTAGTTATTAGATAAGTTCAAATTTAAATAAGGATTTTGAAAAAACCCACTTGAGGTTTTTAACTGGGCAAAATCAAGCCAACGCTGATTATTAGTGCAAATCTTTTCTATCTCGCCTGGGGAAACGAGGTCTCACAGATTTTCTAACAAAAAATGCTCACAATTTTTTTCGATAAAATTATGCTTACGACTTAACTAGGCATCTGAAGTTTTAGGTTTGGTAGTTTTTTCTATCATAATAAACAACCAATCCACAAAGCATGAAGCTGAATAATTTAAAAACCTATTTTAGTAAGTTTATTAATCTTATTGCAGTAGACAAAAGGCTTTTTTATCTTTGGAGCTATTTTTTAAATTTTTGTCTGTTTTAGATGCTAATGAAGATGACAAAACTCTCTGTGTACCATTTGATGATAATGATATTCAGATTGAACATGATCCTATAGCTTTGGTTGACCATCCTCTCAAACTTACACTTTCAGAAGGTGACAATGGTAAGTCAATCAGTCTTTTGTTATAAGTATGTATCCTTTTTGTATTTTATTTTCAATCTGGGTCATTCATGTCAAATCAACACAAGAAAGTGACATTTTCTAACTGACCACCTCAGAATTTTATGATATTAAGCTCAATTGATAAGATCATAGAGAAATTAATAAATAGTCCATGATAGGTGTCTATCCCTCTTGGTTTTGGATATAATTAACTTCTAAGATGGGCAAAAATCGTAAATTTTTACATTTCTTACATTACAAATTTAGTCATATTTAGTTCTCTAATTGTCACAGGGAGTTACTTTTGGTGGTGTTAGAAAGTGTATGAATTGGAATTTCATATGATATATCACATGCCCATATTTTTTAAATATTTAATTTCAAGGTCAAATATTTTGACCTTTGAACTTTCATATCTCAAAATCAGACATTTTAATTTCTTTAAAAAATATATATGTTACTCAAAACTATTCTCAAATTATTGATGTCAGGAGGTGGGGTGGCAGGATTCATGCCCTAAATTTTGAAATTCGGTCCAAGAGAAGTTTGCAGGTGGGAGTTTTCAGCCCAAGTAATTTGTTTAATTTTTGGAAACTTTGCTCTTTTCTTTTTTTTTTTAAATAAGAATCTTTATAGTAGGAGGAGCAATGAAATCAAGAATTAAAACCTTTATGAAATTAAGAATAAAAACCTAGTTATTATGGGCACATAACATTTGTTTACAAATTTCTGAATTTTTGACATAAATTCTTTCAATGATACTCTGCCATGTAGTTAATATGAACAGTTAACTAAATGGTGTTGTGTTGTAAACACAACAAAAATTTAAATAGAAATTAAATTATTTTAAATTAAATTTGTATAATTAATAACTTGTAAAATTTAAAGTAATTATGGTATATTCTGTTTAATTGATATGATTTATTGTTATTCGCGGTTAAAGTTACAGTTACAGTTTGCAAGTTGGTTAAAAAAGCTAAAGTTATTTAAAATTTAAATTATTGTCTGGCACAGAATTTTATTTAAAATTCTCATACTGTCTGCCAAAACTGATTCTGAATTAAATATATATTTATCATTTGGTGTTAATAATAAAATGATTGTATTGGTAAAATTAACATTTTATTAATTGGCTCTTGAGAAGATGAAAAGTGCGCACTTCCACTTGTCAATTGTGAATTTCTCAAGTATTTATATTTCACTAATTAAATTGTGGTTTTATTTCCAAAGGTATAATTATGATAAACTATTAATTTTTCAATAATTTAGGAGCTACTGGAATTAATTGAGGTTAATTAATATTTCTGGAGCTACTGAGGTTATTTAAAAGTTTTGGAGTCTATTAATATTTTTATTAATGTTTTTGGAGTCTATTAATATATTTATTAACATTTTATTGTAATATGTTTTCCTATCTCTATCTATTTTCTTATGTTTTTTAACTGGAAATGACAACAACATCGTAGTCTGTAACTCCTGCGAAAACATAGCGTCACCATGTGACCATGCGGCACAAGGTTCCCAAAAAAAAATTCAAATTCACTAAATTAGTGAATTGTTAAAATCTCTAAAATCAGAAATGAGAACAAAAAATTCTATCAAATGATATATTTGTTCTTGAGCAGTTTTTCAAGTTTTTAATTTTTCATAGTGCCATTATTTGGGGCATTATTTTTTGGCGTGCATGCGTCATGGAATAGAGGGTGGTTAAGGAGATAACATGGAAGAGTGGAGAAGTTCAGTTGGAGACAGGAAGAGATCATGTGACGTTCAAGATTTTCAGCTACAGAGGGCCCTCTGCAATAAGTTTTTTTCCTTTTTTCTATCCTTTTCTTCACCTTTAATTTTCATTATGCATGCTTTAATCTGTTCATTTTATTCATTTTTTTTTCTTAAATAATAAATTATAATTTTTGAGAAGACGAAATTCCTAAAATAACAATTTTTGATAAAGTCTGCCAGTAGCTCTGATTAAGTTTTCTCAGATTAAATAAATTTTTAAGGAATTTAATTAAATTAAACTAATTATTGCTCAGTTATTGAATCGAGAAAATGATTGCTGTAATTATGGAATTTACATTCATGGAAGTGATAATATTGTAATATAATTGAATTTGATGATCTTAATTATTACTTGGTAAAATTAATTGAGAAATAATGAATGATGTTAATTGTAGAAGGATAACCTGTGCAATAAAAATATTTAATTCCTGTACTACAAGGCATTTTCATTTAGTCCTGCAGTGTATCCCTTTTATTTGGAATATCGACTTTCAGCAAATGGAGGAAATGAATTTTCTTTTTCAGGGAATACAGACAACTTCTGCGAAGGCTAATTCTTGTTAATCCTCATTTAGTAAATTTTAATAGTAGTATGTGAATTTTTAGAAGTCTATTTTAAATTAATTCAGTACTTTTCGGTTAGCCGGGTGCCAGTGAAATATATATTTCTGTATATACATATATATACATAGATATATACATACACACATACATATATGTGTGTATGTAAACATATATATGTATATATAGATATATACATTTCACTGGTGCCCGGCTAACCAAAAAAGTACCATTAATTCTTTTTAGATTTTCTTTTACGAAGTTGTCTGTATTCATTAAATCTGACTTGGAGAATAACTGTTGGAACTGGTTCCGTTAAATTAAACACGGTTTATGCAATGAAATTTCTTTAGATTAACCATCTTGTTGTACGAAATTATATTCTATTTTAAAAGTAATACTAATTTTCAACCACGAAAAATCCACATCTCTTTCAGAAAATGAATCATATCTCATGTAAAAATGTTTTGGTTATCAGTCTATAATAGTTAAAAGGTAAATTGTATCAAAATAAATTCTCATGTATTTGAATAAAATATTAAAATCACCCAAAAATATTTTATTTTGCGAATAAAATACTGTAGCAAAATAGTCTGAGTTACTTGAATTTTATTATTTTGATATTCTTTGAAATATAGTTGCTAGGTTACGGTTAAATTAAAGAGGAAAAAAAAAAAATGCATTTTAAAATTTGCAAAAAATGATAAAATAAAATGTATTATATTATAAGAACAGATGTATAAAATTGCACCAAAAATTATATACCTAATTTAAAAAATCTGACAAATGTATTAACAAAATTTCAAATTAATTTGAATAATTTAAGACCTAACTTGATAAATTTTAGCCATCATAACTTACTGTTTAAATACATGAATCAAATGTGCCATTTTATTTTCAACAAATGAAAAATTTCAAAATCGTCTGAATTCCCATAGGAAAGCATTATGACGTAAAAAGAAATATTCTATATTTTCCGAAAGAATGAACCAAATGTAACTAAAAACTATACAGCTAATTCTGGGTACCTCACCAACATACCAACCAAAAATCAACCTAATTGGATCATTTTTGCGGCAGTTATCGCGGAACAGACAGACAGACAGACAGAAACCAAAAACTTTCGGGTCTCCACAGTGAGCCTCAACTGACGTTTCGGCAAGAAAAAAGATTTTCAGTAATATATACATACAGAGAAAGAAAGAGAAGGGTGTGTGTAAATATATGGTATGTCGGTAAGTCACCTAAATAAGCGATTTTGGTGTTGAAATTAGGACAAGCAGTTTGCATTTTAATTTATAACTCAGCATCCCATGATTGTCCCAAAATGATACTTTCAGATATTACAGAAAATAAGTATAATAATAACATATTATATATATATATATATAATATATATATATATTAAATAAAATGTCCGATTTTGAGATATGAAAAGTCAAATGTCAAAATGTCTATCTTAAAATTAAAAATTCCAAAAATATGTGCATGTAATATATATAAATCCCAATTCATACACTTTCTAACTCCACCAAAAATAAGTCCCTGTGACAATTAGAGAACCAAATATGACTGAATTTCTAATGTAAGAAATGCAAAAATTTACGATTTTTGTTCATCTTTGAAGTTAATTATCTCCAAAACCAAGATATGATAGAGACTTATCACAGAGTATTTATTCCTTTTTCTATGATTTTAACAACCAAGCTTAATATCGTAAAATTCTGAGGTGATCAGGTAGAAAATGTTACTTCTTTGTGTCCATTTGACATGCAATGACTCAGATTTAAAAAAAAAATACAAATAGGATATATACTTAACAAAAGACTGATTGACTTACCATTGTCACCTTCTGGAAGTGTAAGTTTGAGAGGACGGTCAACCAAAGCCATAGGATCACATCCAGGGCTTGAAATTCAGTTTTTTTCTAGAAGGGGAGTTTCCCTATGAACACTTATAAATGGTGGGGAATAAAAATGTTTTGGTAGGGTGACAAAATTATCTTGAACCTGTGTTTATTTCAACCTGCTATTTAGTTAACTGTACATATTAACTACATGGCAGAGTATTATTGAAAGAATTTATGTCAAGAATTCAGAAAGTTTTAAACAAATGTTATGTGCCCATAATAACTAGGTTTTAGTTCTTAATTTCATAGTGGTTTTGGGCGGAAAACTCACACCTGCAAAATTCTCTTGGACTGAATTTCAAAATTTAGGGCGTGAATCCTGCCATCCACCTTAATTTCAGGTCCTGACACCAATAATTTGAGAATAGTTTTGAGTGCATATATCCAGAAATTCCAAAGCAATTTTGACATTAATATGTTAAAAACAAAATTATACTTACAAGTTCTTGCACAGTAGAGAGTTATTGGTTCAGCCGGTGAAGGAGAATTGTTATCTTTCAGTTTTTTAGGTAAACGGCGGACATTCTTTGTTTCAATAGCCTTTTTCTTCAGAAGTTCTTTATTCATAGCAATACCAGCAAGAGGCTATAAAATAATAATGCAATAAAAATTTAAGTCAAATATACATAGAAGTATATATATATATATATATATATACATATATAAACTTATTGCAAAAATTAACCATTGAAACAGAAGCAACTGACCATATGCAATGAAATTATTACCCCATGTAGCACTGTCAAATTACACATTATAAAACATAGTCATAAGAAAGATGTTAATCTGTGCGTCCGTTGGCGATGGCTAGGGAAATTTATCGCACATAGAGGTATGAAAATTTGCATAAGGATAATGAAAAACAAATCCAAATGGTTACATTTTTTTAATAATCAGTCAAGATATTAGTTAAAAAACCTAATGAATGTGCTTAAATTTTTGGCAGTTTGTCAGCGTTAAGATGGCTTCTATGCATATGCGTAGAATCTGTGGTTTTTCAAGCAGATGAAGGGAAAAAAAGATTCCGTTTTTCTACATTTTCAAACTGCCGTGCCATCCCTGTTTCCCGGATTGAGTGCAAGAAGTCCAACCCAGCCAAGACTGAAAACTTTTCCGAGTATTATGTCTAACTCAATGGAGATGGGCTACGATATTTCCATTCTCTTGCACTGTGTCTAAAAATGGATCTTTTACACTAAAAGAGAGTGATTAAAAGGTTTTGCTAGTAAAATTGTTATTATTTAATTATATAAAGTATAATTTAATATCAGTTGAAAATTTCTCCAAGACTGAAGGTCTTGGCATCCATGTATTCCCAGATGGAAGTAACAGAAAAAAAAATACACACTTATTCAAGATATCTTATTGGTTTTAATGGTATGTATGTATGTATATATATATTTTTTTTAATATTTACCATTTCAATTTTATTTTCCCTGGAGATTGATTTCCTGTTTTCTGCTCCTTATGCAATTATCTGTCATACCTAATTTCAAGATGGCAATACCAAAAAATATATATATATCCACTTATTTAGGATACCGTATGGTTATAACAGTGTCTTTTGTTTAAAAAATTATAAACACCTACTGTTTCAAAAAGAATTTTTTTTTTTTTTCTGGTGATCAATTTTATTTTCATGTTTAAAAATAAAAAAATACCCACTTATTCAAGATACCTCCTTGGTTGCAAACAGTATCTTTGGTTTAAAAAATATATTAATCAGTGTGGTATTCATTATCCGGCATCCCCACATCCGGAATGCAAAACAATAACCAAAACTTTATTTGTTTCATTTCAAAAATGTAAAAATGAAGATGTATTTTGCATCAAGCATGGAATGCAGCAGACAGAAATACTCATCAATGGGTGGTACAATTTGTGGACAGTTACAATATATTTTGATGATGTGAATGAGCCTGAAGTTGAAGACTAAAATTTCCAAGTAGAAGGAAATTATTACAGTTCTGCTGGACTATGTTGAAGGACTTCCATGTTCAGAAACTCAATTGTTAGATCAAGAGGTAGTGGAAGATTGCCAAAATGCTGATGAAGATACTCCTGTAAGTCATCAGATGACTGACAGTGAGATTTGTGACATGATGACAAAATTTATGTTAAATGGAAGTGATGATGATGACCAGAATGAGATGGGTAAAAAATTTGAAATGAGCAACTAATATTTTTCAACTGAACAACTGATTTGTTGAATGCAGCAAAGTAGTTACTTCCATGAGCAGACAATCATGTTAGTCTGTACAATACAGAAACAATTAGTGTAAGAGACATGCTATAAGTGTTGCAAAATAAGAAACCACCACCAGATGGCGCTAAGCACGTAGAACATTTTTTGACTGACTGAATGTTGTTTACTTTTACATTTGTAGATAGCTTGTTTGTGTATTCGTTCTGTATGCTCTGTATCGTCATTATAAGTGTCTCTCTCCAATAAATAATCTCTATTAGATGAAGATGTCTCTAAATGAATTGAAGCTTACACAGAAGAACCAGTAAAAAGAATTCCCTCCACCCCCCCACTAAATCCCTCACAGAGTCTGAATTCAATATTGATTTTAAGTATATTTAAGGTTATCATCCAGGGCAAGGGCAACATCGGGCAGATTAGCTAGTCTATATTAATAGAAGAAAGATGTTTGTCTGTCTGTATGTGTATGTGTGTTAGCAATAGCTAGGGAAACCTACCACATGTAGTCATCTGAAAATTTGGTCAAGGATAGACGAAGGCAAGTTCAAATGCACCTGAAGCTCAGATTTTTCATTTTTTGATAATTAGACGAGATATTAATTAAAAACTATAATGAACATCACAAAATGGTATGCTTAGCACAGCCCCAGCGATATTTTCAATTCATAAAAAAAAATGACATATATATTTTATAATCTAAATATTTTAAAAGAATCACTGAGAAAAAAATGTGCAATAAAAAATGCTCTTTAAATTTTTTAGCCTCTCTTTTTCAACTGTCAGCATCTGTTTTTCCTCCAAATGCAATAATTCACTTTATCAACTGACCTCTAAGCTTTATTTTTATGCAACACGAAATAAAATTTCAACAAATGCTACGCAGTAATGCTATTTAGATGCATTTATTGTATTTTTCCCCATTTTGTCAGGGAAATCACATACTTATGTTACATACGCAAAAGAAAACATGCATTCTAATTTTAAAAGCTGAAACATATTAGTACAATTGCGTCAAAATAACGTCATTGTTTTTAAATTTCAGTTTCGCTACAAAAGTATCGCTTTATTAAATTTCAAAATTTTATTTGAATATATTATTGATATTTTTCTAATAAAAATTCTTTTTAGCATTGTTACAGAATCAGTTTTAAAATAATATATTAAATATAAAAGATCTATTAGAATTAGGAAAAAATGGTTTTTGCCTTTGTTCTGTAACCTGGGAAGCCTGGGTTCGACTCCCTAGTATTAATAAAAGAAAGATGTTTGTCTGTATGTCTGACTGTCCGTTGGTGATGGCTAGGGAAATTTATTGCAAGTAAAGGTCTGCAAATTTGGATAATAATAGATGAAGATAGGTCCGAATGCACCAGGGGCTCAGAGAAAGAATTTCAGAATGAAGAAATGTATTATATTTTGCATGACGATTGAAATCTGATCGTTAAACGCATAAACAATTTATAAAATATGAAATTTAAAAAAAAAAAGACTGCACAAAAATTCCCTTTGAAAAATGTATAGTACAAAATATCTAATCAAAAATCAGCAACAGTTGTCTTATTCATCTAAACTTTCATAGTCGGGTTCATATCCAAAATTGATGACAACAATGTAGTTTCAAGATCACGAGAGTAACAGCAATCGTTACAACAGTCAAATTAGTTTTGTGCCATGTTCACTAAAATACAGAAATTGGCTATAGAACCGATTATAGAAAAATATTTTATTTTTTATCTTAAATTCCTTTTTTCCACATTTAAGGTTTAAATTTCGAAAATTTTTGAAAGACATGTTTAATCTTTTAGTAAAACTGTTATGCTGTATATCATGCTCCTGCCTAAAACTGCTGCCGATATATGCCAAAATGATCTAAAACTTTCAACATCCGTTTTAACCCTGAAAAATCCCTTCTTAGTGGATCCCTATTATTATGCAATGCAAATATATACCCAAGAGTTCATTTTCTAGCTATGTTAGTTTCGTCTATGCATTGATGAATTAATCAGGAGAAAGCCTCTTATATGTATAGATTAAAATTCCATTTCTGCACTAAACATGTTTAGCCATAAACAGGTTACTAATATTAACTACGGAAGATTATATTTCTCGAATCATAATATATTTTTTGTTTTAACAAGTTTTATTGTAGTAAATTTTATAATATTAAAACAACATAAGAAATCAAATAAATGATAATTAATTTGCATGAATTGACTGACAAATATATCAGCTATTCAGGAATTACCTTTCATTTTTAGAAATAATAATTGTTAGAAAAGAATATGTTATTATCTTACATCATCTTCAACAGCTAACTGACAAGTCTTTAAGGCCTGACGAACTGATTGACGAACAGGTTGAGGAGCTGCAGTTTGAGGTTCCTCCTCTGCATCGTCTACTGGAACATTTTCAGCACCTAAAATTTTTTTACTAGTTATATACCTTTCAAAACAGAAAATTTTCAATTTCTTTAAAATTTCCTATAAATACATTTCAAATTGAAAATATATAAAATTATAATTTAAGGTATTAAGTTATCTAAATAAAATAAACTTTTACAAAAAAAATATTAACCGACTTAAAAAAAAAAAAGCACTAAAAAGTATTAAATAATTCTTTTAAAATTTTCTAATGACAAAATGTTATCATGTGTCTGAATAAAAATGATAAATTTAATATGTACAGTTTAATACCCACCAAACATGGATTTTCGAGAGAATATATTTTACAAGAGATGAATATACAGACTTATGATTTAGTTTATGAATACAAACATATAAAAAACAATCAATTACTTTTTGAAGTCGGTGCCAAACTACCTTAAGTTTAGTAAGAATTGTGAATATATTGTACCTAGTATCTACTAATTTATCGATTGGGGTTGTTTGGCACCGACTTCAAAAAGTAATTGATTGCTTTTCATATGTATATATTCGTAAACTGAATCATAAGTCTGTATATTCCTCTCTTGTAAAATATATTCTCTCGAAAATCCATGTTTGGTGGGTATTAAACTGTACATATTAAATTTATCATTTTTATTCCGACACATGATAGCAGATTTGTGGTTAATGCATAACATTTTGTCATTAGAGAATTTTATTGAATTAATACTTTTTAGTGCTTTTTTTTTTAAGTCGGTTAATATTTTTTTTGTAAAAGTTTATTTTATTTCCTACTTTTTAGTTATTAATACAGTAATAGACAATTATCTTGATTTCAACATCTGCTGTATAAATAAGTAAGTTGTAATAGAAATTATAATTTACCAAAATTATCCATTAAATAAATATTTTTTAATAAAATCTTTGACAGAATCAAATTCTTGTCAATCTGGACGACAACTGGAGAAATATCGCCAAATTTGGCGATCAAAATATGTTGCCATAAATGAAGCCAACGTGGTTATAGTTGGTTAATTTGACGAAATTCTCATTCAGATTGACGAGAATTGGGAATGAATCTTCTGTAATCGGGTTCCACACATTTTTTAATTTTGAAAATTTTTTAACAACAAAATTGTTCTAATCATCAGAATTTGACGAAATTTAAATGGGATCAGCAGGATGTCTTACACTTTTAAACAAAAAAATATATATATATCAAAATCGGTGCACATTTACGAAAGTTATGCGTGAACAGGACTAAAACATACATACATACATACATTGGGTCAAATTATTAACATCCTCCTTTTCTCATCTTCTTCTATCTAAATAGAAGAAAGTATTGTGATCAAAATTTTTTCAACTTCCGGTTTTCGACGGATTTATATGTTTAAGGAGTCAAAGATTCCGAAAAACATGTTTTTACAAAATATCTGTCTGTCCGTGTGTGCTCTCTTTGTATCAATGAAAAGTGTGTCAAGTTATGAAGCAACCTAGAATTGAACGAAATTTCATTTATAGGTTTTTGGCTGTGATCAGCAGGTCCCACTTGAATTTGTGGATATTCTGCCGAAAGCGGGTGCTGTGATAGCGATTTTTGTTCCATTTAAATTATTGTATCATCGAAAAGTGTATTAGGTTATCCACAGTACTGAACCAAATTTTTTTTTATGTGTTTTTTGCTATGGCCTGCAGGTCCCAGTTGAATTTGGGGTTATCGGCAAGAAGGAGGCGCTATGATAGACACTTAAAGATTTCAAATTCAAAAAGATGTACGAAGTCGTTAAAAATATTAGAAATCCTAAAGGTTTTTTTTCAATTGAATGTTCAGCCTTGATCCAAGGATACCAGAACAATTTTTGTTTTGCCTCTACCTTAAAAAATGCCTGAGATATAGCATTTTGAAATTTTAGAGTGGCTGACATTTTGAAACAAGACAGAAGGATTCCTCCATAAACGGTGTTTCAGTGAACATGCTATCTCGCAAGTTTTATTTCATTGTTGTAACCATCGTTCTAACTCTCCCATTCTCAACACTATATATTCATGTTCGCCAGCGTTAAATTCTCTCCAAGCTAGGCAATATTTGGCGAAATATCAACAAATTTGGCGACAAAAACAAGTTGCCATAAATGAAGCCAACTTGGCTATAGCTAGCATATTTGGCGAAATTCTGATTCAAATTGAATATTGATGAGAACTGTGACTGAATCTTCTGTAATCGGGTTCCATCCATTTTTATAGCTTGATGTTTTGCAGTAAAATTAGCTAAAATCTTAAAACCAAGGAATAGGTCGGCTGTCTTTTCCTGCCGGTATAGACCAGAAGGACTTTTCGCAGTTTAGTATACATAATATATCAGCTACAAATAAATTAATCTCCCGTGTAACTATGTTTTTAAATTGAAACTGTTTGGAAATAATGTTATTTGAGCATTTTAAATATGACGTAAGTTTTCCCATTTAATGTTTTGAACGTGTAATAATTTAATTATTTCTCTTTTTTAATATTCACACGCAAGTATATTTTTTATAACGTATTTTTCTACATTTACTGCTTTTAACACGTGATCATTTAATTATTGTTTTAAAGTTTTATTTCTGTTTTTGATAGTCACGTGTAAATACGTTTTTTAATTGAAAGGGAATATTATTATGTGCGCTATTTTACAAATTGGCAACAATTCAAATAATGGACTTTTTGAAATATAAATTAAATTATCAAAATAATGGAAATTTGAATAAAATAATTTGTTCTAATGATCAGATTTTGACGAAATTGAAATAGGACCACCTTGGACCCTTACTCTTTCAAACAAAATTAAAATTATCAAAATCGATGCACATTTACGAGAGTTATGCGTGAACAACATAATACATACATACGGGTCGAATTGATAACCTCCTCCTTTTTTTAAGTCGGTTAAAAAATAATGGCAGTTTCTGTTAACTGAACTTTTCAAAAAGTATTTTTCACTTAAATTTCAATAGAGTATTACGATGTTGTAAGTTACTTTAAAGGGCAGATTTCTATCTATTTGTTTAAGATTATTGTTTGTTTTTCGTTGATGTAAAGGAATATTTACGGCCATTAAAAGACTAGAAAAGAAGTAAACTTGCATGATTTTTTGTATGAATTCAAAATGGGACAAAAAACAGGATTGTGGACAAAGTAGAAATAGAACAAAAACAGAAAAAACACTCATTTGGTGCAGGCATGACTAATGAAGGAACAGTTCAAAATTCACGAAATTTCGTTGTGGAAAAAACTGTTTTCAGAATGAAAAAAGTCGTGGACAAGATTCTTTCATGAAAATTTGAAAGTATGAGTTGAAGCTAATCCATGTACACGTTGTTAGAAAGAGAAAGAAAAGAAAAAAAAAATTTTAAGAAAGAATGGGATTTTACAATTATAAAACAATGGGTAGAGAATTTTGGAATAATAATTTAAACTCACAATATTTATATTTAAAAATAATAAAATTAATTTTTGAAAATTCTACATAAGAGAGAGTAAAGTATTAATCAGGCCTGAACTTAACGTATCAGGTAAGTTTTCCTTATTGTCGATGAATAGTATATAAATATTTTTATGTTTCTTACAGCACAAGGCATCAGTTTTCCTTATTGTCGATGAATAGTACATAAAAAACTTTATATTTCTTACAGTACAAGGCAACAGTTTTCAGTTTTCCTTATTGTAGATGTATATAGTATATAAACATTTTTATATTTCTTACAGTACAAGGCACCAGTTTTCCTTATTGTTGATGAATAGTATATGAATATTTTTATCTGTAATGTCATGTGTTAAAGTTTAAAGTTAAAAAATATACAGTGGAGCACCGTTTATATGTTTCTCGTTTATACGTTTTTATCATTTATACATTTTTTCTAATGGTCCCGGCAAAATCCAATGGATATTAACGTTAATTAATTTCATTTATACGTTTTTACTTAAATCGCTAATTTCATTTATAAATTTTTTTCAACTAGTCAAGAAGAGACAAAATGGGCATTTCAACCTCAAATTCCTAACTCCCGATTGTCCAGTCTTACAAAAGGCAAGTGACCTTGACCAACACCTGCCCAATTGAACTAAAGCCGTACCCCTAAAGAATATAAATCTGGAGGCACGGCAGTGCCTCCGCCAAGTCAAGAGAGCACAGCCGAAAGCATACTTTTCTGGAAACAACTCAGGGCACTTTTGACCCCCCCATATCTCTGCGCTGGAGTTTCCCAAAAGTCTGGAACTTCGTTTTTCTAGAAAATGTGCCAAATAAGACCAAAATTTAAAATTACAACTTTCTGTCTTTTCTAGTTCAGACGATATATGAACTCAAACATTCGATTTTTTGTCACTCACTCATTCACGCGTCATCAAAAAGATTAGGTAGATCCCGTAGCCCTAGAAACTTGACATTTGGAGAAAAGGTAGTGTTTAGGATAAAAAGAAAGGAAAAATTATAAAATCCGGAAAATTCGAAAGAAAAACACTCGAAAATTCAACGAATTCCATCAAAATTGAAAATTGAAAATAATACGATCTTGTAGTCTTAGAAACTTAAGATTTGGTGTGAAGGTAGTGTTTAGCACCCAGAAAAAGAAAACATCAAAAACACCAAAAAAATCGGAATCAAAATTGAAAAAATCGAAAATAAAAAAAACGAAAATTTTAAGAAAATTTGATTTTGTTGCGCTAGAAACTTCAAATTTGCAATAAAGGTAGTATTTAGGATACAGAAAATGAAAAAAATTTAAAAATGTAGAAAAGTCTAAAAAAAATTTCAAAAATTCGAAAAAAATTGAAAAAATGAAAATAATTTGATCTTCTAGCCTTAGAAACTTAAAATTCGGCGTAAAGTTAGTGTTTGGAATTCAGAATAAGGAAAAATTAAAAACACAATAAAAATCGAAAATGAAATTTAAAAATCGGAAAAATCGAAAAACATTGAAAAATTGAAATAATTCGATTTTGTAGCGCTAGAAACTTGAAATTTGGAATAAAGGTAGTATTTAGGATACAAGAAAAGAAAAAATTTAAAAAATCCAGAAAATTTGAGAAAAAAAATTCAAAAATTCGAAAAAAATTAAAACAAGAACAAAAAAATCATGCTTCAAGCATAGATTATGTAGCACTTTCCAACGCTTCCAAAATAATTTTACAAAAAATACCGTTTAATAAGCTAAAAGATAACATCTAAGTAAACAATTTGGAAAATGCATAACATATTTAAAAACATAATTTCAGGAATTTCCAACTGATACAATATTCGCAGGGCTGCCACTGCCAAATGGCATACAAAATAGTTGCTTTAGTAGCCTACAATGAAAAAAATAGTAGCCAAAATAGTTGCATGCTTACTTAAGAAAAGAAAGGCAAAAATCCTTATTTCCCATAAAAATACCATCATGAAAATCCACATTTTCCCTACTACCATCCAAATTTTCTACTTTTTGTATTTTAATTATAAAATCACACACACAAACGGAAAGAAAGAAAGAAGAAATTTTTTTAATTATCATCTGAGATATACGATCAGAATGCAGTTTGGTTTTTCCAAACTAAATTGAATATATTCTTATCTTGTGCTTGAGCATTACTGTGAGGCAACTAAAAACAATACAATTTTTATTGCATGTTATTAACTGCAATTTTAATTCTATTTTGTAAACAAAAATTAACTGAACCAACTGAAAGTGGTTTTATCAAAAAAGGATGCATTTGATAAAGAAAATATGTGAACATACGAACCTATTCTTCAGAAGAAATTTTTGTAAAATAAAATAGCAAAATTGTCCGAAAAAAATAAAGTCTGATTTTATAGACACCAATGGGCCAAATAAAGCTATCTAAATAAGTAAAAAAGGCAATATTCTAAATGTTTTTCTCAACATTTTAAATCTGTTATAAAATTGAAAAACTGCGATAGAAAACAAGATTTTCTTATTTCTAAGTAGCATTTATTTCAGCTCATTTATTAATTTAAATTTTTGGAATGAAGCATTTATACAAGGTTAGAAACAAATACAATTCACGCAGCATAGTGAACAAATCTACAGTTAATCGTTTGTGGTTCATACGACAGTTAAAGGGTTAAATGCCTTTAAAAACAATCAAAAATTGGACAAATATACTGTAAAGCATAAGGGTTATGGGTGGTAGCCAAACCAAAAATCAGTAATTAGTTTTCCACTGAAATTTGGATGTTGGTACAGGGTTCCCAGCAAAACATGACTGGCAAATTCCCTGATTTTCCCTGACCAAATCTCAAAAAATTCCCTGACTTTCCCTGACCAAATCTCACAACATTCTCTGACCAAACGGCACACAACGAAATTTGTTACTTATTTCTGCAATCTTTTGTCAAAAATTAGCGATTTTATTTTTCTGTGATCACTCTTCAAAATTTTCTTATTTTTTCCCCGAGACTGTATGATGAATTTCACATAATTTTTCATTTTTTCTCCAAAACTTTTCCATGACTTTTTAGAGAATCTTTCTAAATTCCCTGACTTTTTCTATATATTTTAAAATTTCCCTGACTTTCCCTGACTACTTTGAAATTCCATGACTTTCCAGATTTTCCCTGACTTTCCATGATGCTGGGAACCCTGTGGTATCTTTGCACTACATTTATATTGAAAGAGTTTTTTTTTTTCCCTCAAATGGAAATTTTTACATATTTTAAAAATTGCATAAAAAACTTAAAAAATTTATACGGAAATATTAGATTGGGGTATTGGGTTAAAAAATTTGCAATGCTGAGATTTTTTTTTTTTTTAATACAAAAATAGTAGCTGGGACTGGAAAATAGTCTCCTTTTATCTGGTTTTCCTCTAAAATAGTCGCTTTTGAAGGTTTTTGGGCTAAAATAGTAGCCATAGTTGCCTGATGCTGAAAATAGTCGCTTTTAGTAGCATTTTAGTTGCAAATGGCAGCCCTGTATTCGGAAAAATATCCGAATACTTTTATTCAGCCCTGTATAGGATCTATAGATTTGTATATATACTACATAGGATGCTAAATTTTAGTTTAGTTAGGAAACGCGTAGCACAGTTAAAAATTATCCTTCTGGAGTTTCTGTCAGTAAACGGAAATGTGTTCGTAAACTTTTGTGCTGCCCTGTATAGGATCTACAGAATTTATACACACCACATAATAGACAAAAAGCGAGTTAAAATTAAAATCGCGTTCAGTAACTTAAAACGCACTTCCAGGAATTATTGTTAACAGACAGTAGAGAACTCTTTTGTGTGTCCCTGTAAATGAACGATGACTGCTATACACACACTATTCTGTAGTAAGCCTCTTGTACTGCACCTTAGTAATATATATAAATTTCAATGCGTTTAAAATAGTGAAACATTATTTAAATAAACCGCAAACGATTTTTCTCCATAGACGTAATGTAACGGAATTCTTTTGACTGTCCCTGTAAAGTAACTATAAGTGCTATGCACACCCTATTCCATATTAAGCTTATTCTAATGCACCTGAGTGATATATATAAATTTCAATGCATTTAAAATAGTGAAACATTATTTAAATAAACTGCAAATGATTTTTCCCCATAGACCGCAATGTAACGGAATTCTTTTGAGTGTCCCTGTAAAAAAACTATCAGTGCTACACACTTCAGTTGAAATAGGCAACATGCTACAGATAACGACAATAACATATAAAAATTGCAGAGCCATCCGAGCATATTACGGGAGTTAGAGCACGGACAGATGGCTTGGAAAAAGTTGGAAATTGTACGTCAAACGTGACAAATGAGGTGCGTTCGTACTATGGCTAGTTCTATAAATATTCAGATCTTGATGATTTTTAATTCTGTGAAATGAATTATATCGTCTGCAGATTCATTTCTGTCATAAAATAAGTATCTCGGTCGCTTGACGATTAAAACTCGGAAGCTCCTATAACAAAAAAGCACCGATTAAAAAAAAAAAAAATCACATTTCTTAATAAATGTTTTTATTAATATTTTCTAAAGTTTTGATTCGATTTTTATAAAATTTGAAATGTCTCGACAAAATACTGCAAAGATAATATAGCTTAAATTTCAAACCATTCGGTTGTGTAGTTTTTGCGTTGTTATATGTGGACGGACGGACAGACAGACGGACGGACCAGACAACGACAATAGGTGCTACGTATTTATATAATTACGAACGCACCTAAAAAATAGAGAACTTCAGAATCGTTTTTTATATTAGGTTTTAAAGCATGAAAACATACCAAGAATACGTAAAGAAAGAAAAAAAGTTGGAAATTGTACGTCAAATGTGACAAATGAGGTGCATTCGTACTATAACTAGTTACATAAATATTCAGATATTTTCTGATTTTTAATTCTGTGAAATGAATTATATCGTCTGCAGATTAATTTCTGTCATAAAATAAGTATCTCAGTCGCTTGACGATTGAACTTCGGAAGCTCCTATAACAAAAAAGCACCGAATTTAAAAAAAAAATTCACATTTCTTAATAAATATTTTTATTAATATCTCCTAAAGTTTTAATTCGATTTTAATAAAATTTGAAATGTCTCGACAAAATTCTGCAAAGATAATATATTTTAATTTGCAAACCATTCGGTTGGGTAGTTTTTGCGTTGTTATATGCGGACGGACAGACAGACAGACGACAGACAGATGGACAGACAGACAGACAGACAGACAGACGGATGGACCAAGCGACGACAATAGGTGCTACGTATTTATATAATTACGAACGCACCTAAAAAGATTGATTTGTTGGAATTTTCCTGAATTTTTAATTTTGTAACTGGAGGCACGGCAGTGCTCCGCCAAGTCGAGAGAGCACATCCCTAAGCATCCTTTTCTGGATGCAACTCAGGACACTTTTGACCTCCCCATATCTTTGAGCTGGTGTATCCCAAAAACCTGAAACTTTGTTTATATAGAGTATGCGGCAAATAAGACCAAAATTTAAAATTTCACATTTCTGTATTTTCTAGTGCAAACAATATATGAACTGAAAGTTTCGAATTTTTATCACTCACGCGTTATCAAAAAGATTAGGTAGATCCCATAGGTTTAGATACTTGAAATTTGGAATAAAGGTAGTGTTAAGGATACAAAGAAATAAAAAATTATAAAATCCAGAAAATTCGAAAAAAAAAAAAAGCATTAGAAAATTCAACAAATTCCAACAAAATTGAAAATTGAAAATAATACGATCTTGTAGTCTTAGAAACTTAAAATTTGGTGTAAAGGTAGTGTTTAGAATTCAGAAAAAAAAAAAAAAAAAAAAACACCAAAACACAATAAAAATCGAAAATAAAATCAAAAAATCGAAAAAAATCAAAAATTTGAAAATATACCGATTTTGTTGCACTAGAAACTTGGAATTCGGAATGAAGGTAGTATTTAGGATACAAAATACGAAAAAATTAAAAAATCCGGAAAATTCGAAAACAAAATTCAAAAAAGTCAAAAAAATTTTAAAAAATTTGATCTTTTAGCATTAGAAACTTAAAATTTGGCGTAAAGATAGTGTTTAGGATTCGGAATAAGGTGTGATAAAGATATATCACAGTTTTATCTTCTTTAATTACCTTATATTTTAGCATTTTGTTTCTATGGCAAAGCATCCCTCCTGCGTTCGCTTCAATCGGCGCTGATTTTGAGCTGTGACATCATCGCATTCGGCGGCCTCCCGCTCCTGCGTTTTACGCATGCGTCGCTCTTGTTCGATGTGTTCTCCGGACTTGGGAAGTATTTAATATTTTGGCCGCGTAGCGCTGCAGGTGATTGGGCGTGTCTTTAAAATACAAATTAAAAGGCTTCTTTAATTGTTAAATGTTAATGAGTTTCTGATTTGCTCTTTTAATTTTCACGTAATTCCTAATCAACAAATTAGTTTAAATTAATCTTGCTTTAACATTTGTGCACCCCTATTATGGGTATATATACTAATGTTGCACATTTTTCAAACAGAATTTAAATAAAAATGATGCTGTAAAAATTTATTCTAAACGTGGTCTGGTCTGGAGAGGCCTGGCTTCGTGCCGCTCTCATATCCGAGATATTTTGCAGTGCGCGGATTCTTTGGAGATCAATTTCGCGTTTTCAGTTTTTAATTATTTTATAAAAATGCTGTTTTAAATTTAATATTTTAAAAGTAAAAATCAACTGGTAATTTAATTATTTCTGCATTAATTTCTACAACCTTTAATGAATTTCGCCAGAAGAATATTTAAGGAATTTCGTTAATATTATGATGTTGGAGTCAGTACTTTTTAAAGACTTGATATGCAGCTTTCATCTCATCCTTCTTCCTTCTTCAAGAAAATATAATAAACATTATTGGATCCAAACCTAAACGAGTTTTTATTTCAAGTAGTATGAGTCTCTTATTTTTCAACAAAGAACAAGTAAGAATGTTTTATTTATTTTATTATTTTACTGTGATTCTCTTCAAAGAATTTTTGACCAAAAGAGCAGATGCACAAATTGTGCAGGGTTAATTGCTATTTCAATCACAACTGCAATATTTAAAAGTTTACTATACGATCTATTCCTCCATCCATTAAAATAATAATATTATTACGGCAATTGATAATTATTCATCCCATCAATAAAAAAAAAACTTTGCCACATAAGGTAAAATGAAAAATACAATAAAATTCGAAAATAAAATCAAAAAAATTGAAAAATAAGGAAAATTTGAAAATAACTCGATTTTATAGTGCTAGAACCTTGAAATTTGGAATAAAGGTAATATTTAGGATGCTATTTAAGGAAACATTTAAAAACACGGAAAATTCGAGAAAAAAAATCTGCAAAATTCGAAAATTGAAAAAAAAATGAGAAATTGAAAATAATTCGATAGTCTTTGAAACAGAAAATTTGTGTAAAGGGATTCAGAAAAAGAAAATAAATTAAAAACAGAACAAAAAGTGAAAATAAAATTAAAAAATCGAAAAAAAAAACGAAAATTTGAAAAAAAAAATTATTTTTTAGAGCTAAAAACTGGAAATTTGGAATAAAGGTAGTATTTAGGATAGAAAAAAAAAAGGGAAAAATTTAAAAAATCTGGAAAATTCAAAAAATTGAAAAAAAAAATTTATCTTGTAGTTTTAAAAACTAAAAATTCAGCGTAAAGGTAGTGTTATACAGAAAAAGAAAAAATTAAAACACAATAAATTCGAAAATAAAATACAAAAATAATCGAAAAAGATCGAAAATTTGAAAATAATTCGATTTTGTAGTGCTAGAAACTTGAAATATGGAATAAAGAATACAAAAAAAGAAAACATTAAAAAATCTGGGAAATTCGAAAAATTGAAAAAAATTCGATCTTGTAGCTTTAGAAACTGAAAATTCAGCGTAAAGGTACTATAGTCATTTAGGATACAGAAAAAGGAAAAATTAAAACACAATAAATTCGAAAATAAAATTAAAAAATTTAAAAAAAATCGAAAATTTGAAAATAATTCGATTTTTTAGCGTTAGAAACTTGAAAATTGTAATAAAAGTAGTATTTAGGATACAAAATAAGGAAAAATAAAAAAATCCAGAAAATTCGAAAAAAATAAAAAATTGAAAATAATTCGATCTTGTAGTCGTAGAGACTTAAAATGTAGTGTAAAGATAGTATTTACGATTCAAAAAAGAAAATAAAATCGAAATATCTGTAAAAAATCGAAAATTCGAAAACAATTCGATTTTGTAGTTCTAGAAACATGAGTTTTAAGATAATTGTCCTATTAGCTAGTACACCGCCCCTAATTGTTTTATGTTATTTTCCCCGGATTATGCTTTTTTTTTCTTTTTTTTTTCACGAATTTCGGTATAGAAAAGTTCCGCTATAGACCGGCTGCATTATGGGCGGTTTCTTTATATACATGTTAATTTTCTTTCACAGGTTATACTCTATTTAATTTGCATATGAAATATGGATTGTTAAATGATGTTAGCACGAAAAAAATTTTCACAGCTCCCTCTCTCCTCTCTCCTCCTGACATTACTGGCTGGTTATGGCTTGATAGTCCTTTCTAAATAAAATCATGGTGACTCTAAGATTACCTTGATTTATCTTTAAATTGAACCTAAATGATCCAAAGAAGATGGATCAAAGAATTACTATATTGGCATTACAATCAGGAAACTTAGAAGTAAAATCGAAAAATCTATAAATTTATAAAAAGTCGAAGGTTTGAAAATAATTCGATTTTGTAGTCCTACCAGCTTGACGTTTGGCAGAAAGGTAGGGTTTAGGATACAAAGTAAGGAAAAATTTAAAAATCCGGAAAAAAAAGACAAAAAAAAAAAAAAAAAAAAAAAAACTTTGAAAAATTGAATATAGTTTGATTTATTGAAAATTTCTGGAAATTTTAACTTGAGCTTTCTTTTTATCCTAAACAGTACTTTTGTGCTAAATATCAAGTATATATCTAGGCTGCGAGTAATATCTCAGATGGATAGCACCTTTCCTGGAAGCAATTGAGAGTACTTTTGACTCCTCCCTCCCATAACTTAGTGCTTGCCTAGTTACCTGAAATTTCTTTAAAGTAACTTCTTCGAAAATCAGTGGATGATCTTCAAAAAGAGCCCAAAATCAAGAAAAGGAAGATTACTTACAAAAAGAAGTGAAATCTCATCAAAAAGTCACCTGTAAAAAATGCAGCCAAGTCTCGTAACTCATTTACCGTAAAAAGTACTGAGATTGTATAAAGCCAAGTTTAACTATCTTATTAACTCTGAAATTTTCATTCACAAATCACTCCTAGTCTCTACATCTTTAGTTAATTATTATTTTGTGACTTGGCAATTACGTAACACGAGAATGTGATGTATATAGTTAGTCTTAATCAAATAATACTATAACATATTAAGGTGTAATAACTTCCCTGTGCGTATATAATTTGCTTTAGTTAAATTATCCCATCCCATCCCATGACGTAGTAAGGTGTAATAACTTTCCTGTGCTGCGCAATTGCCAAGTCACAAAATAATAATTAACTAAAGATGTAGAGACTAGGAGTGATTTGTGAATGAAAATTTCAGAGTTAATAAGATAGTTAAACTTGGCTTTATACGATCTCAGTACTTTTTACGGTAAATGAGTTACGAGACTTGGCTGCATTTTTTACAGGTGACTTTTTGATGAGATATCCCACTTTCTATAGATAAGGGTTGTTGTTGTGCTGTCACCAGGCCCCAGCAGGGCAAATTCTTTTCCTTTCAGCTTCAGTATCTGGATTTGTATCGTGTTCACTAGCAGTTCACGATGACTTCGCGTAATAGAAAATCTCTGTCGTTGAAGGAAAAAATGCATCCATTTAAAAAAAAAGTGGATGAAAACCAACATTTAAAAAGAGTGGATCTTGCCAAAGAATTAGGTTTACCAGTTTCAACATTAAACACGCTAATCTATAAGCGTAAGATCATCGAGGAAAGCCATCATCAAAGTGGATGTAGTGCTTCAAAAAAACTTAAGAGTCCAAAGCAGAAAATTCGCTGATCTTGAAACATTGCTTTTACAGTGGTTTAATCAGTGTCGTAGTGCAAAAATTCCCATCAGCGGTCCTTTGCCTATGGAGAAAGCATGAGAAATTTCGAAGAAGCTGAATGTGGAATGCGATGAATCATTTTCTTCAGGATGGCTTCACAAATTTAAATTAAGACATGGCATAACAAGCAAAACTGTAAGTGGAGAGTCTGGAGATGTTGATTGCGAAACAGTGGATGATTGGATTCAAAATCAATTGCCAGATCTGATAAAAGGATATGAACAAAAAAACATTTTCAATGCCGATGAAACCGGTTTGTTTTATAACCTTCTGCCATCTAAAACTCTTGCAATCAAATCGGATACCTGTCATGGTGGAAAAAAGAGTAAAGTGTGATTAACAGTGTTGTGTGCCAATGCAGATGGATCAGAAAAATTGCCTCCTTTGATTATTGGCAAATCAAAAAAGCCCTGCTGCTTCAAAAATGTGAAAACATTACCAACAATGTATCTGGTCAATAAAAAATCATGGATGACAATGTCTTTCTTTACCGATTGGTTAAAAGAATTAGATGATAAAATGCGAAAGCAGAAGCAGCGAATCATTTTATTCATTGATCAGTGTCCAGCTCATCCACCTGATACAGATTTTCTAAAAAACATAACTGTCAAATTCTTCCCTGCAAATTGTACCAGCAAATTGCAGCCACTGGATTTAGGGGTCATAAAATCCCTAAAACAACATTATCGAAAACTTTTGGTGAAAACAGCTATCGCCAGTTTAGACCACAGTGACTTCGAACATGTGAACATTAACATCTTACAATCTATGAATTTCATAATGATGGCTTGGCAAAATGTTTTACCGAAAACGATAAAAACTGCTTCGCCCTTGGCGGATTTTTAACTCCAGTGGATGTCAATCCTATTGAAAATGCCGAACCTGACCATTTTGTTCTACCAAAAAACTGGTCAAATTTAAGTGATCTTACTACATTTGAAGATTTTATGCAGTGTGATTCAGTACTTGCAACATGTTCTCTTCTAACAATCGATGAAATGATCGCAAATGAGGAAACTAGCAGTGAAGAGGATAACTGCACTGAAAAGCCACTGCCAAGTTTTCAACAAGCTTTGGCGGGTTTTAACACCATGCAAGAATACCTCATTAGCAGTGATTTGAATGATAATGTTAAGATGGCACTTTTAACTGTGAACAATGAACTTTTTTCTGTGCATTCCAAAAATTTCGTACAACCTAAAATAACAAAATATTTTTTACATGGTGAATGAATATGAATAGTTGTAAGTTGTAAATTATATCCGGAATAAGAAGTTTAGTATTACATATCTCTTGTATTTCATGTATTTTATCTCTGATTTTTTTATTGTTCATAATTACGGAATTGTTCGTACTTTTGTGAATTTCGTTTATACGTTTTTTCATTTATACGTTTTTTTTTTCTTGATCCCTTGAAAAACTTATAAATGGTGCTTCACTGTATTATATATATATATATATATATATATATATATATATATATATATATATATATATATATATATTATATATCTAAATAATTAATTCTGTTTTACATGACATACCTTATGTTTTTACCTTCCCGAAGTCTACAATAAAATATGGCGAGATGTCATTGTTTCACGTAGTCTTTCTGTTAAACACGTGATTCATTCATGCTCTAACGTTGTGATCTCAAATCACAGTGCTCACTCCTTATTGTTCATGAGCCAATGGCATTTCGCATACACTTTTTGTCTTTCAGAATGGCAACAGACTTTATGTAGATTTACAAACACAGACTGGTATATGTAGTGGAACATGATGTTATGTCGCCTGCCTCGCTTCACTTGCTAGAAAGCAGCATTTGTTTTGTTTTCGCCATGTAATTTCGGTGTTGTAGCTTTGCTACATAATGATGACGGCTGCTGGCAGATTTATCTTTATTGAATTTGTTACATTATTTTTTTAAGTTCTTTAATTTGATTCAGCAAAGTTATGCTGATATTTTTCTTCATATGTAAATAAATTTATCATCATTAAAGTATTCTTCAACTTCAAGTTAAAATTCTTGCTATATATTTTACTTAAAGTTTTCCACTGACATGCATTTCCTTTTTATGATTCAGTGTGCACATCTGCTGTATTAATATAGTCTAATTTTAGAAAAAATATACCATTATCAAACATACTTATATGAATATTTTTCAAATTCTAAATGAAAACCACGATTTCTACCGGGCATTTACACTAATTAACAAATATTTTTGTCAGTCTGTTTGTTCGGAATAGGCTCCGAAACTGTTGCATAACAAACACTAAACTTATCAGGGACAGATGGAGAATGTTTCTGGCTACAATATGTATTTTGTCGCAATTCGATATCTAAAATAGCTTTTGAGAAAACAGGGAAAAACATGGAGAATGAATCAATCAACCAATCTTTCAATATTCAAAAACTCAAGAACCAACTGATCAATTTTAAGGAATCTTACAGTGATTGAAATGTCTACACAAATCCTAAATTTTATTTTAGAATTTTCAATTAACCTACATTGTAAAAATAATTCCTTTTATAATAAATAAAATTATAAAATATTATAAACTAGCTGGCTTCGCCCGCCAGCGGGCCCCTAATTTACATCAGTGCCTCGAAACTTTTGTATTCTCCGGCTCGCATCCCTCTCGAACCGAACGAACCTCCGACCCGGGTCCCCGCTGCCTTTGGCACCGTATACCAGTCGTGCTACGCATGCACCGGATAATCCCTTAATTTGCACATCGAATAGTATAAACCTCTAACTGAACGAATCTCCGACCCTGGTCCCAGCTGCCTTCGGCACCGTATACGGTCGTGCTATGCACGCACCGGATAATCCCTCAAATTGCACATAGAATAGTATAAATCTCTAACTGAACGAACCTCTGGCTCGGGTCCCCGCTGCCTGCGGCACCGTATAGCAGTCGTGCTGCGCAGTGTTGAATTCAGACACTTTTCTCCGGGAGGGATTTCTGTAGTTCTGGGGGGGGACATTATAGAGTTCCGGGGGGGAAATTCCACTTTTTGACCTCTGAAAGCATAAAATTTCAAATACTCCGGGGGGGACATTCCCCCCCGGGCCACCCCCTGGATTCAACACTGGCTGCGCACGCGCTGCAGTATACGTTAGTTCCACCTTCCGCCACCAGGTGGCGCAATCCGTTTATATGATCATAACTGAAATCGTTAAGACTTTCGATGTCGAGTCGAATGAGCCATACCCCGTCGTTTTCATGCCCGTAGAACCGAAGATAGGAAAGCGCCCCCTGGTGGTGAAAAAACAAAATAAAATCGGTAAGCTCTATCGATGTCGAGTCGAATGAGCCATACCCCGTCGTGATCCTTCCCATAGAAACAGAGATAGGAAATTGCCCCCTGGTGGTGAGACTCGGAGCAAAAATCGATAAGCTGTAGTATCCTCTATCGACGATAAGTCGAATGAGCCGTACCCTGTCGTGATCTGGGCCATAGAAACAGAGATAAGAAAACGCCCCCTGGTGGTGAAAAACGAACTAAAACCGATAAGCTCTAGTATCCTCTATCGATGTCGAGTCGATTGAGCCAAACCGCGTCATGATGTGACCCATAGAACCCGAGTTGGCTGAAATTTGTTTTAATTACACCTTCCACCACCAGGGGGCGCAATGTGTTCTATATGAACATGACCGAAATCTGTAAAGCTATCCATGTCCAGTCGAAAGAGCCAAACCCCGTCGTAATCGGGCCCATAGAACCCGATTTCCGGAACTGCCCCCTGGTGGTGAAACTTGGAACTAAAATATGTAAGCGCTATTGATATCGAGTCGAATGAGCCAAACCGCGTCGCGATGGGACCCATACGACAGGAGATATTTTGAAAAGAAATTAATAATTCCTTAGTTTTTTTTTTTTTTTTCCTATACAAAAATCGGGATTTTGCTAAAATCAAAACTTATGATCCGAAATCGAAAATTTTTTACCTGGTCGGCACTCTAATAGAAAAAAACTAATTACGCGTAATGCCGTTTAGACATCTTAGCTGAAAATCTGGGAATAGTGTTACCTTTATATCTGGCATTAAAAATACCTGTTTAAAAGACTGTAGGAAAGCGATGGAATTAATTAAAAATTAAAAATCGTTTCTCGTAAACTAATCATCCTAGCTTAAAAAAAAAAAAAAAAAAAAAAAACATATTCTTGATCCTCACGCAAAAAAACTTTAGGATGCATGATTTTCAAATCGGTAAAAGCAATATTTAAAAAAATTTTACACCCGGCTCAAAATAGAGTAAGTTTTCCTTTTGAAATATTTCCTTGTCTGAAAATATCCGGTCATGTGTCGTTTTTCTGCATTGGTTACAAATGATTAGAAATAAATTTCTTCATTAACCAGTTTTTAATTGATATCTTCCGATTTTACTGGTCGAATTGTACGATCTTTTTTTTGTTGAAATCAGGATTTTTTTTTGCGTGTGATGGCCGATTTGGGGGTCCACAGATTAATTCCTTCATTGTTTTTCGAAAACGGACTTGAGCATTACATGAAAGCTGTCACGTGAATTTGCTCTTTCTTCCTTCCAAACATCTGTCGCTCCAGGCAGTCTGCGGTCTCCACATGCCGCGCCGAAAGAATTAAAAAATTATTTTTTATCGATCGATTTTTAAAGGATTTTTTCGGTTCTAATCGTCGTACGGAAATGAATTCTCGAATTTATGAAACCTGACGACGTCCCGGTTGCGTACGTACGACTTCCGAATTTCTGGCCCCCCGACTTCCGGAGATACGGGTCGGACCTGCACTGCGGTTTGGGGCTTAAATTGCTCCCTGGGAACCCGCTGCCTTTTCCTTCCCCGACCCGACAGAGACCGGCAACCCTGTTCGGAGCCGAAAATGTTTGCTGTTTTGTATTCCTTTCCAAGTTCGGTTTCGGTCGGTAATTAAAACAGTTTCGTCGATTAATAACTCCCCGGGTCCGGGTCGGAATCCCGACCCGATCGAAACTTGAGCACAGCGCCTTTTCCGAAATTTTCGGTCCGCGTCCGGCGTCGGTGCGTCGATTAGTCGCGGAGCCTTTGCGTGTACAGCGGGGAGTGCACAGACAGACAGAAAGAAACACACACAGACGTTTACCGTTCTTAATATTAGGGATGATTTTAAAATGTAGAATAAAATTAGATTTCTTTTTTCCCAAAAAACTCGAAAAATCTTATAAAATATGAATGCAACACATTGGATTGCTATGCAGCTAGTCTAAAATAGTTTTTGAGAAAACAGGTAAAAATCAAGAGAATCAACCAATCTGTCATTGCTCAAAAACTTGAGAACTAATTGATCAATTTTAAGGAATATTATGCCGATTGAAAGGTCTAATTAAGATTTATAAATGATAATTATATTTGTATCTTATGACTGATACATTTTAATTTAAAAACTGGACTGGTAAGTTTTTTTTTTCCAAAAGACTCAAAGGATCTTTTGAAATACAAATGTAATACAACAGATTGCTATGCAACTAATGAGATATAAATAGTTAGTAATAAAATAAAGTATTAGCAGAGTTTCCCTCAGGATTATAAAAGGCACTTTTAGGTAGCTTCCATTTCAAAAAGTAAGAAGCTAACTATTGAAGAAATCTGGAAGAAAGCAATTCCAGAAACTTTCGATATATTTTCACCGATCATGACCTCCAGACCCATATAGATATATTGGATTGGAAATAAGTTTGTTCGTTTTTAAGATAAAAAAAAAAAAAAAAAAAAAAAAAAAAACAATGATTTCTACACAACTTGTATATTTTAATCAATTATATATTGACCCTTGTTATCAATGATGTTTTACCATCTTTACACCAACCCCATAATGCTGCATTCATATTTGCAAAAAACTTCTCCAGGTGCATTTTTACAGCCCTCTCATCAGCGAAGGTTTTCCCGTTCAAAGAATTTTGCAGTGACTGAAACAAGTGGTAATCAGACGGTACAAAGTCTGCTGAATATGGAGGGTGAGGCTAAACATTTTCCGCATGTATGTTTTTACAATTGAATTAAACACAGATGAAATTCTAAAGGCTCGGCAGGCCACGTGTTCCACATACCTGCTTTACATTATAAACTTTAGATCACCAGCAATGATCTTTTCAATCTTCAAGACGGCCTGGTGACTGGATTTTTCAAATCCTAACTTGTAACATCAATATTTATTTCAGTTTAATTTGATAGTTTAAATTTCTAGATTAAAAGGTGTTTTGTTTTAATTAAACCTTGTCAACAGGATAAAATTAAAACAAAACAGACTTAGGTACTTCCAAAGCCTTCAAATTGCATCAAAAATTTGATAAAATAATCACACTTTCAAATATTAAAACTGGAAAGACCAGAAACATTTATATTTATATTTGCTATTATTTCATAGCAAATCTTTCAAACATGACAGAATGACTCATTTGTTACTTCTACATCCAACCACATTCTACAGCTACTTGTACTGATCAGATGAAAAAAAGAATAACTAGAATATGATTCCATATTAGTTGTTCCCTTTTTTCCACTAACCTGTTTAAGATGAAATGCATATAAGGAGATAATTCTAAGAGGGAAAGGGGGAGGGGATCTCTCAGTATGAAGCATTTCAGACAATGTTATATTTGAAAAGACTAACATAATTATATTTATCTTAACAACACAGTTAAAATATCTTAACATCACTACTTTAATGAAAAACACATTATTTTCTAATAACAGTTATTTTATCCAATAAGCTTTTTAACAGCTTATCACTACTAGATTGTTTCAATTTTGCTTGGAGAGTTTAAGAAATTTAAACATAAAACATGCAAATTTTGGAACTTTTACATTTTATTGTCACCATGTTTTATAACTGACAAGCATGAAAGAATGAATTCCATTGTCTGAAACAAAAGATGGCAGCAGGGTTTTTATCAGCTTGGTATAAAGTAATAAAAACTTGCAGTAAAATGGCAATAGAAAAGTAATTAATTTTCATATTATTAATAACTTCCGAATGAGCATCACATATCCATGCGATAGAGGGTGCATACATTCCTTAATTATGACCACCACTATTTCTGAATAGTAATTTTTGCTTTATTAAATCACGCAATTTCTGTGATCAAAAATTAAAAATTGTAGCTGGTATGCTCATTGTGAAGAGATTAAAAATGAACCACTATTATTCAAAAAAGAAAAAAAAAGTGGAAGAAAAGACTTTTCTCCTAGGATGCTAAGTCCACTTGTATAGGCATCATGACACATTCTTTTGTATGTCAAGTCAGACCAATATTGTTTCAGAACACAAAAGATGTGACTTATGGGATGAACCTTAGCATAGAAAATGGAAAAGCATTTTATCTTACCAGGTGAATCATCCAAGTTTGGAGTATCTCCTATGCCTTCATCAACTGACATTGGAACAGCACTTGAAGAATTCATATTTGTTCCCTGAGAATCAATTTCAGTAGCAGGTGTACACTGCTGGATATCACTAGATGGAGGACAACTTCCAAAACCATCGTCAGGACTAGCTTGCATAGGTTCCAAGTCATCACCAGTTTCAAGATATTCAGTTCCAGCAGGACTGTGATCTGAATCATCGTAATAATCTGGAAATGCTTCCGGACGAGGAACAAGATTTGGATTTACAGTTGGTAGCAGAAGCCAGCCTGAACTAATAAGAATACATTTGTTCATTGCAAAGTCCCCCTTATTGCCTACAATTTCTCCTCTTGTGCTATAAAGGAAAGAATTTTTTTTATATATATTAACAGAAGGGAAAATATAGTCTGCTTTGCAACAGATTCATGTACAAATTAAACAAAATTATTTCAAAAGCATACCCTCTAAAAAATATCACAATGCATAAGTTGACCAATAAAAGATAGCAAAGAAACGCTAAGAATATAGATGCTATGTCATTCCCATCGTGCAGTATGATTATAGAACACAGTGGAGAATGCAGTATGTTTGAACTCAATATGCCATATATAACATTTGGTCATTTGAAATGAAGCATTGCATCTCTATATTTTTATTTAGTATGTAAATAATGTACATAGCTTATATTTATACTATATAAAATACAAATTACTAAAAGAAGTTTTTTTTACAGTATTTCATGACACCATTTTTGACTTGGCTATTTATTTTTTTATTTTTTTTATTTTTTTTGGTCAGCTTTTGCAGTATGTTAAAATTTGATTATTTACTGTTACTAAAAAGTAACAAATAAGACATAATAATAATTAGAAGTAGAATTATAAACTTTGTATGAGGGGGCAGTGAACATTTTGGAAGGGTATTTAGATAATTATTAATAAATGTTATGGTTAATGGGACATTTTTTTTTTTTAAATAGAGAAAAAAACAAGAAATGTATAATTGCAAAAACTGTATTTGTGAAGTAGTAATAATTCAGTATTCCATGCTTAAAAGATGATAAAACTCAAAATAGAAAATTTTCGTTTCAAAAAATTACATTAAAAAAAGTTCACTTACTCATAGAATACATCTCCTTTTTCATCATTATCATTCATTAAAAGGTGAACAGGAGCACTGGAGCTTTTAACTTTTTTAGCAGCTTTTTTAGATGCAGCTTTCGAGATATTTTTTCTCTTCAGGCAGCTAAGATTTTTCCCCAATTTTATGTCAGTTGACAGAAAAGGCTAGAAGAACGAATTAACTTTACAAATTGGAAAATTATTCACATAGGCGGGAAAGCAATCATATGAAACCCTATGTTATCAGATACAAGAAAAAATTATACAAATATATTTTATATAAGAGTAAAAATAGGGATATCTAATAATCCAGGTCTGCCAAAAGCAAAGTGTTGCCTACACCAAAAATTGATACCACTTTCGGTGTATTTTTAGAGGCTTGTCTTAAGTTATGTAATACAAGAAACAAAACATGGAAAATATTGCCTTTATCTATACTAATAAAATAAAGTTTCGCTCTGTGTGTGTGTGTGTGTGTGTCTGTGTGTGTGTGTGTGTCTGTGTGTGTGTGTGTGTCTGTGTGTGTGTGTGTGTGTGTCTGTGTCTGTCTGTGTGTGTGTCTGTGAGCGATGGCTAGCAAAATCTAGCCCACCTAGAAGCCTGGAATTTTAGATTTAGGTAGTCCAAACCCTCTCCTGGTGTACCTGAGCCTCAGAATTTTAAAATTTTGAAAATTAAAATAGTTATCAATTAAAAACTGATCAAAGATCACAAATAAAAAAGTCATTATTCTGAAGCTAACTGGCACCTGCGCAGAAACCAATTTCCGTATCTTCCGGAACAGAAGAAAGAAAGCAGAAGACATTCCGTTTTTTTTTTAAGTATTTCTAAATTCGCCATGGACAAACGGCTAAAAATACAAAAAAACAGTCTACATATTCTAAAAGAACATACTTTTACGTCTCGAATGATCTGGTTGGTTTGAAAAAATTTTACATTTAACCCTTTCAAAAAAAATAATCAAAAGGCATCGAATTCATGTTTTTTATTTTCTCCCGTTTTCCAAGCCTTGCATCTACCGGAATACAAAAGATACGGAAAAACGAAGGTCACCAAATTAAAGAACTGTCTTTGTCCTTTTCAAAGCCCCGTTTGGTTTTAAAAAATGCAAAAATTAACCCTTCGAAAAAGTATATTTTCTGTATGCCATTTTGCGATTTTGGTAATTTTTAAAAATTTGCATCGGCGATTCAGATACAGGTACGAAAAACTAAAACAACCAGACAATATCTACATTTATTCCTTTTTCGACATCTGTATTTGTTTTTGAAAAATACGAATATTAACCCTTCAAAAAAATTCGTGTGCATGACTCTCTTTTGCAAATTCCGATTTTCTGCCATATATTAAATCTGTTATCGGCTTTCTAAAATAACCAAACAAAAAGCAAACACACCTACAGACATCTACATTCTATCGGGTTTAGGCAGAAACCTTTAAGTTTAAAAAATAAATCATGTTAACTCATTCAAAAACGTTTTTAACCATAAGTCAATTTCGCTTTTTTAACTATTTCTCCTATCTTTAAAAATCCGAATTGGCGTTTATAAACAAGATATGAAAAACTAAAAATACCGTGCCTAATCTATATTCCTTTGTTTTTTAAAATCTGGTATCCGTTTTGAAAAAATTTAACTTTAACCCTCCGAAAATAAATCCTTTCCTAAACTCACTCACGCAAATTTCCTTTTTTTGGTCCAGATTTAAAAATCGGCATCGACTCGGGAAATGCAAGTACGGACAAACAGTAGACTCCAGATCATAGACATGTTCATTTTCTTCAAAATGCACAGTTGGGTTTTAAAAAATATCTACATTAACCCTGTGGTGTTAATAAATGTGTTTGGTGTTGTTATAAAATATAATGATGATATTGCATTGTGATGGGATAAATATTTTTAATGTGGATGAATTGGAAGGTATATTTTCGTAGATCGTATAATAATTATTCAGACATTGCATTGTGATTTTGAGCAAAGCAAATAACCCTTTAGTTCTTTTGGTCGTGTTCTGTAAAATAGAAGTGGAATAATAAAGGGTAGATCTTACTTGATTTGAAGAACGACAAAAGAAGACTGTAGAATGAAGACTCTATTGATGTGGTACAATCCAATTTTTATTAATCCATCAACAAAATCATAGGAAGGATAAAAGACTTTCTCTTTCGGTCACTGCACTGCTATTTTCTTAAGAATAAAAATCATATTCTAAATTTCTTGAATTCTTGACAGATGGCATACGTTGAAATTAAAGTCTCAAATAATACTGTCGAATTTTCTTATTGAATCGGCAAGCTCTTTAAAATAAAATAAATTCGCTTCATAATAAATTAAATTAAATTCAAACTGGAGGATTTTTAAGACGTTAAAAATGAATTAGAATTCGGCATGTCAGAGTTCCGATAAACGGAAACTCGCGCCGAAAAACCAACAGTAATTAAAAACTACATCATCAAGAACGTTTCTTTTCTCTCTTCTTCTGAAAATAAAGGCCGTTACATCTTTATTTATATGAACGACAAGGGGGTTCTAAAAGTGAAAACACGAGAAAATTAAATTCATTAGATAATTAAAAATGACGATTAACGTTAATGAGCAAATAGATGAAACCAAAACCATAACATAAGTTATAATACGTTAAAGTAAACACACCCCTAGCATCAGCGCTAACATGGAGGGAAAATGAACTAATAAGCCACGCCTCCGAGTGCAAGCAGAATGAAAAATGATCTCATGGGAGAAACAACACTGGCTACAAACGCTCCTACGAGACGCCGAAAACAGCAGCCGTCGGCCGGAAACGATTGCCGATGTTAGGCTTAACAACATTGCGCGCGCTACAGAAGAGCGAAGCGTGCGATAAAAACACAAAATGTGATAGCGATATCACAAACCCTTTAGAAACTGATCGATTACGTAACCCACTTTCGCGATTTCCGCTATTTTGGCAATGTTTACCTGTTGTTAAATTTCAATTCTACTAGGAAATTTGGTTGGGTCATGTGTTCTGAAAAGGACTCTTCCAGCACAGACTGCACCCCCTGGTGGTGGAAAGTGGAACTATAGGAGTATATCTGGTTCTATGGACCCGATTACGACGGGATTAGGTTCATTTGACTTGATTTCGATAGCCTTACAGATTTCAGTCATATTCGTATAGAACAGATTATTAATATTTCGGGCCCAGGCAACGCCGGGCGGATTAGCTAGTGTAGTACCATAATAATATTCTGATCTGCCTTCAAATAGCAGAAGTATTTTTATTGTAATTATTTACCTATCTATATTATAAAAGACAAACGTATCCGTCATAAGGTTACACTTGACGAGGAAATTTTGTTTTTACAATTTTTGCTAAAGTAATTTTTTTAGTTTCTAAACATTGCACATTTTTGATTTTTGCACTGTTATATAGCGGAAAAAATCTACTTTCAAATACAATTTGTTTGAAACTGTTTCTTAAAGCTTTTAAAATAAAAAATTTGGTATTTTTCACTTTTTTGGGGCTTAATGGTTGCAGGTCTGCCACTGCCGAATATATGGAAATAGTAGCTTTAGTAGCCTTCAACAAAAAAAATAGTAGCCAAAAAAATAGCATTTTTACAAAAATAGTAGCCAAAATAGTCGCATACCTACTTTTAAAAAAAAGAAAGAAAAAATGTATCAATAATAACTTCAAGGACTTTATGAATGTCCATCCACATCTTATTTCAGAGTTTATGTTTCTGCTCAAATTACTCAATAACTAGTAAATCTACAAATCAGGAGCCTCACCATCAGCTCTGAAAATCATTGTTTTTAATATAAATTTTCATATATTTAACATCTTACAATCCACAAATTAACTTTTTTTAATTGCATATGTATTTATAAGGCATATAAAATAATTCGAAGGTTTCAGAAATTAGAAACATTAAATTAAACACGGTTTATGCAATGATATTCTGACATTCTTATGAACTACTTCTTGTAATATTTTAGATTAAAAAATACATTTTTTCAGGGGGCAGAGCCCCCCTGAACCCCCTGTAATCTTATTAAATTTATATTCATGATTTCCTATTGATTGTGTGAATGATTATAGTATATCTTGGATTTCATTTTACACTATGGTTTTATTAGGATATGCAACAGTTTGGAAAATAATTTAATGTTGTCCTAATACCCAAATAGCAATATTTACTTACCTTCCAACCAAGAAACACCTGCATCTGATGAATAAGTTGAATAATATCTCTTGTACAAAAGCACCTTATGGAAATGTAAACTGAATTTACTATATTTCACTCATATCTATTTTAGAAATCTAGTGTAATTACAATTTTTGCTTCAGAAAAACAGTTTTGATGGTCATTCTATAATATTTAGATGTAAGGTCTTATCTAAGTACATCCTGATCTACTCGATGGCAATAGCATACTAAAATCCCCACCCCACCAAAAAAAAAAAAAAAAAAAAAATTAAAAAATAGGCATATTTGGAAACTTTTAAGCCTATTGGGTAATCATTCATAATCGTGTCCACTGCCAAATCAACAAATAGAAAACGTGATTTGGCACTATAAAGTATTTTTTGTGATAGCTTTTTATGATCACAATTTCCAGTAATTGTGCTACTTCAGGATGTATGGATGCATTTTACTACACTAATTTCATTAGATTAACCACCTCGTTGTACGACAGATTTTAACTTATTTTAAAAATAATACTAATTTTCAGCCACGAAACATCCACATCTCTTCCAGAAAATGAATAATATCTCTTGTAAGAAATATACAAATGTAAACTCATACTATAAGACTTGAATCCAAATTACACATTCAACGATTTTGTAATTTCCGTTTGGAAAAAATGTTTCAGTAATCCTTCTATAGTAGTTAAAAGGTAACTTGTTTCAAAATAAATTCTCATTTATTTCAATAAAATATTAAAATCACCCAAAATTTTTTATTTTGTGAATAAAATATTGCAGCAAAATAGTGAGAGTTATTTGAATTTTATTATTTTGATATTCTTTGAAATATAGTTGCTAAGTTATGGTTAAATTAAAGAGGAAAATAAAAATAAATGCATTTTAAAATTTATAATAAATGATAAAATAAAATGTATTTATAATATTTATAAAATTTTACCAAAAATTATACACCTAATTAAAAAAAATCTGACAAATGTATTAACAAAATTTCAAATTAATTTGAATAATTTAAGACCTGACTTGATAAATTTTGGCCCTCATAACTTACCATTTAAATACATTAATTAAATGCACCATTTTATATTCAACAAGTGAAAAATTTCAAAATCGTCTGGCTTCCCATTGAAAAGCCTTATGACCTAAAAAGAAATGTTTCATATTTTCCGAACAAATGAACCAAATGTAACTAAAAAAAACCTATACAGCTCATTCTGGGTACTTCACCAACATACCTACTAAAAATCAACCTAATCGGATAATTTTTATGGCAGTTATTGCGGAACAGACAGACAGATGGAAACCAAAAACTTTTCGGGTCTCCACAGTGAGCCTCAACTGACGTCTTGGGGAAAAATATGGTGGTTTCTTCAAATCAGAAAGCAATTTATCCAAAAATTAGGCTTCAGTTATGAAATAAACTAGTAAATCTACAGATCAGAGGCCTCAGTGTCAGCTCTACAAATCATTGTACATTAATATTACTAATTTTTAATATAATCTGCATAATATTTGATGTCCTAAACTTCAATTTTTTAAATTTATTTATACATTTATAAGAATATATGATTTATCGAAACTTCCAGAAATTTTAGAAGTAACACATTAAACAAAATTTTATGCAATGATAGGGTAAACTATTTATTGCTGTATTTTTTCAGAATAAGAATACATTCCTTCAGGAGGGATCTGCCCCCCTGAACCCCCCCCCCCCCCCCCCCCCCCCCCGTTGTCAGTTTAATTAATGCATACTATTGTTATATTAATCATCTCTTTGTACAGGAGATTTTACCTTATCCTTAAAAGAATAGTTATTTTTCAACCACTAAACATCTTATGTTCTGAAATTGAATGAAATTTCGTGTATTAAATATACTTATACAAGTGCAAATTCCTCTTATGAGACATATTTAATTTGCACATTCAACGTTTTATATTTTTTGTTTGGAAAACCGATTTGGTCATCTTTCTTTAGTAGTTAAAATAAATTCTCATCTATTTCATTAGAAAAAGCATATTAAAACCTTAAATCACCCGAAAATTAGCTATTTTGTTAATAAAATTTCAAGTACAGGAAACATAGGAGTAAAAACTTCTTGCAGATTATCCCCAACGCTACTTTCCATCAGGTTTTCCACTTCAAGATTTTCTTTAGGAAATGAGGTGAGGGGGCGGGAGGGTAAAGTTTTCTTTGAAGAGCAAGGTTAGAAATAATGTGCACTGTTGAAAATCCTGCACAAAATAGGAAAATACCACATAATAAAAAATATGTGGTATCTTCCATCTTTACTTCTTTCACAGACATATAAGATTCGTTCGCGAATATTTTTTAATTTTCATGAAAGCCACAAATATTATTTTTTTCTTTCTTGAGGAATCCCGCAATATGAATTCATCAATCGGTAGCTGAAAAAAATTGCGAAATTTACCGATCAGTAGCAGAAAAAAAAAAGCTGTCCATTGGTCGTGCGAAAAAATATCGCAAATTTCATCAAACTTTCAGTGAAAAAAAGACTACGAATTTAGTCATACAATAGCGTAAAAAAACGAGAATTTATTTATACAGGGCCCGCAAAAAATTAAGAATACCATCAGTCTATTGTGAAAAGGAAATCATGAATTTCGGTAAACGATTGTGGAAAAGTATGGTGAATTTCGTCAAAAGATCTTTGAAACAAATAGCAAATTTCATCAATCGGTCGTGAAAAATCAATCGGCGTTCACTGGTTTTAAATGAAAATACATTACATAGTAACAGGCAGTAACTGTGATTTCAGGATCGCATTATTCACTGTGATCAGCTGGTCGCAACATTCTGTGTAAGTAGCCAATGGCGCTTCAGATAAGAGTTTGTATACTTTAAATGGCAACATGTTTATGCAAAATATATGCTGACTGTTTGTTTATAAGGCTGGACTTTCTATAATGTGTTTGCCTTTCTCCCTTCTGCATGCTATGCTGGTTATTATTTTAAGAATGTAGCGGCATATTTTATAGTTTCTTTAGTTTGTTCATTTAACAGTAGAGTTATGCTGTTTTTAAAGTTTTCCACATGAAACACTGCTTTTATTGGAACAGCCAACAAATTCGACAAGATACATTTAACATAATCAAGATACCCTTTGAGAGAAGAAGTTGAATGAATTAACAACTTGATAACCGAACAATTTCCTGGACAACAAAGAACTTATTACAACACTGATTCCGTTGTAAATAAGCAATATCATATCCAATATCATGGTCAAGCAATTTCCTATCCAATATCATGTCAAGCAATATCATATCCAATTGAATATTTGAACAATTTAAAACCAAGTGGTATTCTGCCACATGTTTCACGGCTTAAAATCAATAATACTAATTATGCTGTTGAGAAACCTCAATTCCTCTTTGGATCATTGCAATAGAACGAGATTGGTTGTAAAGACTCTCTACAATCGCTTAATTGAAGCTGAAATTGTAACAGGAACTCACATAAACAATCGAGTTTACATTCCAAGAATAACTTTCATGACTTCAGATTCTGAATAGCCTTTTAATTTTAACAGAAGACAATTTCTCATCAAGCCATCTATTGCGATGACAATAAATAAAGCTCAAAGCACTTGAACATGTTGGCATCTATTTGCCCACACCAGTGTTTACACATGTGACACATGCTGCATTATCCAGAGTAACATCTCAAGAAAACCTTAAAATTTGTATCAAAATAATGTTGTGTACAGTGAAGTGTTGAAGTAAACGCATAAATAAATAAAGCATTAATATGTGATATGCGCTTGATGTAGTTAATGGGGAAAAAATATAACTAGATAAAATTCTGTCAAGTATCTCTCTATATTAAAAAAAGTAACCAACGCCGCAGCAGCCGCTGTCAATGAAGATTTTGTGCCTTGAAGTCTTTCTGGACTAATATCCAGAAAACTATTACATATAAAAATTAAAAAATTGGTAGTTTTATAAAGAAATGTTTGATAAACATGCTGAAGCAAACAGTTTTTAAATCGAAGAATTATTTAAAGAGATATTTAAAATCAAAGTTGGTCAAAATAGTTTTCTGAAAAAAGATTTATAGGAACGAAAACTATGTACAGGAATTTAACCATAATTTGCAAGGATATAGTTGACAAGTTTGCAGTGTGCAGACTGCAATTATTTTTTTTTATTTGAGTAATTTTTTGAGGTTATATTTCAATTTTTTATTCAAAATTTTCATTATTTTTATGAAGATTTATATCATATTTCATAAAATCCATTATTTGAATTGTTGCCAATTTGTAAAATAGCGCATATAATAATATTCCCTTTCAATTAAGAAATGTATTTACACGTGACTATTAAAAACAGAAATAAAACTTTAAAATAATAATTAAATGATCACATGATAAAAGCTGTAAATGCAGAAAATTATGTAATAAAAATATACTTGCGCGTGAATATTTGAAACGAGAAATAATTAAATTATTAGGTGTTTTCAAAGCATTAAGTAAGGAAACATACGTCATATTTAAAATGCTCAAATAGCAATATTTCCAAACAATTTCAATTAAAAATTATATTTACACGAGAGATTAATTTGTTTTGACAAATCTTTTACCTGTTATTGCAAATTTTAAAACAGTGTAAATAAAATTTCCTCTCAATTAAAAACTATATTTTTACATTTAATAATTACCTTTAAAATATCGAAATAACTAATAAATTGTTAAACTATCATTAACAATATGGTATTTATGGTAAAAACAAAGTTATTGTCAAATTGGCGGTTGAAAAAAATCCCGCCAACGTGGTGCGTATATGACACTTGTGTCCAAAATTCTTCTATTTGTTTATTTGCCATTACAGTTTGGCGATAGTTTTTTTTTTTTTTATGAAAATTGATCGACGGGATAATGGAGAAGTATCAAAAAGACAAATAAACCTTGAATTAAAAATCCCTCGATGAAATAACTAATACGTATAATGGATCAGATGCCAACTGAATGCAACGCGACGCCACGATCATGAACATTTGGAGTTAAATTATATATTCTAGCGACAGTTCTTTTCTTTTTATAGAAAGTAATCAACGGGATGATGGAGAAGTAACCAATTTTCTATAGCATCGTTATAAAATTCTCCAATGCAGCGACATTGTTTACTTAACCATTTCACACAAGTTGATTTTTAATTTTTAATTCATTTTATTTAATCAATCAGGAAAACAGTTATTAGCTGTTTCGAAAGCAGTTGATTCCACCTTAAAATCCCTCAGTTAAAGGAAAATGAATGCAAACTCTGTTACAGCAGATCGCCACTGGTCGTTTAATTATAATACAATCTTCCATAATCGTTTTAGAGTTGATCAAAAATGGAGTGTTTTTAAATTATGCGGTGTCAGAACGGGGGTTGGCGAGCGTAGCTCATAGGGGCAGAGCCCCCTAGTTACGAAAAAAAATATAGGCTAAAAAGAAAATATTTCATTATATTCAGTAAAAAGTCTTAAAAAGTCTTAAATATGCATACAATAGAAATGGTGAAATAAAAATTGATTTTATATATTTGACTCAAACACATAAAACAAAATTCTTTCATTAAATTGTGATACTAATCTTATGTAACCGGGTCTATGTCTCAAGGGATGATGTCACACATAAATGATGTCTTCAAGAATATGGCTTAATGTTAATAATAATCTATATTATAAACCAAACACATGTCTGATTATTATTGAAGTCATTTTGGTGGTAGCAATGAATTGACTAATAAATTTTGTTTTTACTGAATCTTTTTAAACTTCTAAACATCACATAACTTCAATTTTTACACCGTTGAATAAGGAAAAAATGCAATTTCTTTGAAAACTGTAATTGAATTTACTGATTTTTTATGGTTTTAAAAATAATTTCCAAGCATGAATTATTTTTAAATCTATCTCTATGATGTGCAACCTGATTGAGAAAGATTAATCTGTTTGCATTTAAAACAATATAAATAGCTCTGCATTTATACCTGACTAATATTACAGAACGAAATTAAAACTTCATTAAAATATAAATAATAATATAATATAAATAAAATGAAATTTTAACAGACATGTTCTTGAACTACACTCTTAAACAGTTGAAATTTTCAGAATAAAAAACCTGCAGTAAGTAGCAAAATCATGGACGATTTTTTTAGCCATTAACTACTGGCATGCAGATAATACAAAATGGTTTTCACCTATGTTCTGTAACCCGGGGAAGCCTGGGTTCGATTCCCCAGTGTTATTGAATACAAGGCTAATTTGCATGTTTTATTTAAATTTAATTAGTCTTATTCTGGAAAATCAAGGTCTGACAACGTTCAGGTGTAGCTAGACCTCTGACATAAGAATTTATACAGTGTGCGTTCATATCATTTTGCACCGATTTCATTGAAGAAAACTACGTCGTTCTGAAAGTCTTGTGTCACTTTCTTAACAACAGGAAGGATGCAGAATGCTTGTAGAAATTTAATGCTAAAAATTCACTGTAATAATAACAGGAATATTAGCAAATCCCACGAATTAATTTTTCTAAAATTAAGTATCTTAATATACTTTTTAAACTTTTAATTGGAAAATGAGATATGTTTTTTTAATCTTTTCCGCAAAGAAAACAACTTTTGCATTTTTATTCATCCGTTCGAAAAATATAGAACATTGTCTTTTACGTCATAATGCTTTTCTATGGGAATTCAGGCTATTTTCAAATTTTACCATTCATTGAAAAAAAAATTATGCGCTTGGATAATTTATTTAAATATTAAGTTATAGAGGCTAAAATTTTCCAATGAGGGTCTTAAATTACTCTGATTAGTTTGAAATTTTATCAATACATATGCGACACATTCTAAATTATCTATCACAGTTAGACTCAATTATACAAGCAACAAGGGAAGGATAAAAGTCCTTGTATTAACTGTTATTCGTAATACCTGTGAAGATAAAAACACACACAAAAATAAACTAATTACAATTATTAAATTTAATATTATTAATTATTTCAATGCTAAAATTAACATATAATTTTTCCCTGAAAAACTCAGGTAACATTGCAACAGTCACTGCAATTTTAGAGCTATTGATTTCACATAGCCTTTTCATTTTATCAGTGCAATAAGAGACATAAAAAGCAAAATAAACTTGAGTCATGAAAAACACAACACTCAATTGAATCAAATTCACCTCTGTCTATAAATAATTGTTTAAAAACAACACAAAATGTCACAAAAACATATATGCATCATTTATTAAAAACTTTTACTTTAGGTGTTTTAAAAATACAAAACTGCATTTCACATTAAAAACCTAGCGCTTTCGAGCCGTCCTGGCTCATCATCAGGGTTAAAACATCACCACGCAGATACACACAAAAAACACACAACTAGTCTGAAACACTGTAAAAACATCAATGTCTGCTGAAGACAAGGTCAAACCATTATAAACAGGGTGGGAAGCATAGGGAGGGACCACCCTGTTTATAATGGTTTGACCTTGTCTTCAGCAGACATTGATGTTTTTACAGTGTTTCAGACTAGTTGTGTGTTTTTTGTGTGTATCTGCGTGGTGATGTTTTAACCCTGATGATGAGCCAGGACGGCTCGAAAGCGCTAGGTTTTTAATGTGAAATGCAGTTTTGTATTTTTAAAACACCTAAAGTAAAAGTTTTTAATAAATGATGCATATATGTTTTTGTGACATTTTGTGTTGTTTTTAAACAATTAGACATAAAAAGGTTAGTTAATATAGCCCAGATAATAGAATCGGAATTTATAGAAACAAATAAATAAAGGTTTTCTTCTATGTCCCTTATTTGTGCATGTTCAAAAGAATAATTGCCAATCTCCATAATTTTTTTAATCAATTACCTCCAGAAATTTTGTAAAAAAAATGTTTCTTATTTTTATGTGGCTCTTAATTTAATTCTAATTAAAATAGGAATTTTTTTTTTACATAACTTCTGGTAGTGATTGATTAAAAAACACACAAAAGTTGGCAGCTATGCTTTTGTGCATGGCTGAATGATTCATTCGAATGTCAAAATCATTCATTCTGCCAATTGCTATTTGAAACATCCTTATTCTCCTTTCTTTTATTCTTTCATGCTCTCGGGACATCCTTTTGCATTTTCTTGGACAGGGGAGGTCTCCTTGAAGATTTAAATTCTGACTGGTGAAACTGATAAATTAATAAATTTCGACAGACAGTTACAATGAAGAAATATTATAGCTGAGAGAGAACAATGTTCGATAAGAAAAGGATTTCTTTCTAATTCTACCATACTTTTCGTCAAAAATCATACTGAAATTATGAGATGTTTTGCTCATATTAGACACGATCTCACTTTTGTAGCTCATAAAAAGCATGAAAATCTTAATATAGTTTAAATAATGAAAAATTCTTAATGTGCAAATTGCGTTTTTTAACCACACCCTCATTTTAGCCGTGATCACATTAAACGAGTTTGACTATATTTTTTTATAGAATTTTATGCATGTGTTCGAAAATTATAATACAGGGTTGCTACTAATATAGAAGAATGAAATTTCCTGACTTTTCTAGGTGTATTTTAAGAAAATTTCAGTCAGTGGCGTTGTGTGCTCTGTACACGCCGAAGGTGAAATAAATATTTTGTCACTTGAAAATACTAAATTTTTCTAACTACAGATATTGATTGATTTTTTCACTTATGCATCCCCACCAGAAAACTTACTTCTAGGACTATAATAGGAAATTGACTTTCCTTAATAAATTATGATAGTTACAAACTTTCAAATAAAGTTTTCTCTGAACTGAAAGGGAACAATAAAAAGCAATACAATATTTTTGTATTGAACCATAGTTCACTTCAGCAACTATTAGAAAGTCACCTAAATCCAACATTAGACAAAGGAGGAAGGAGAAGCAGGCATTTCAGGGTGGGGTTTGACGAGATTTGAAATGATGTATTGGTTACATTAATTGTCACTTTAACAAATACTGCAGAAAAATTTCACAAAAGAACTAAGTTTTAAAAATCTTAATAAGTGTGTGGGGGGTAGTAAGAGTAGGAAGTGGAAATTTTGATGAGCAGGGTGATTTAGATGAAATTTCTAAAGAAAATAAATACTGGAATCTGTGAAGACATTGGAGATTTTGCTCACCTATCATGGCACAAAGCTTGCACTTTATTTGGCAACTCCCATGAAATTTTATTAAAATTCCCTCAGGGCTGTGGAGTTAGAGTTAGGCCTATTTTTGGAGAAAGGAGTCGGAGTTGAAGTTGCTAGAAAACAGCCGACTCAGACTCCAGCTTTTTTTTAGACAGTTTGAAGTGAAATTAAACAAATTATATGTAATTTTAAATTCATAAACTTAATTATTATTTTTATTTTTAGATACTATCCAGGCAATTCAGGTTAAAGATGCCCAATATACTGTCTGGTGTACAGTGTAGATGAAAACTGTTTTTAATTGTAAACTCTAATAGATATTTTAGATTTAGTATATAGTCATTTTTTTCAGTTTTTTGGGGTTTGTGGAATCTGTGGTAATGTGAAAATTGTAAATTTTTTAAGTTTACAGAACCCGAAATATCAAATTAATCTAAACCTTTTACCCTTGTTTTCCGTCAGATACTTTGGGTCTCTGGAACCAGGAGTAACACCGAAATTGTAAATTTTCTTCCCCTTTTTTTTCGTGTGTGCAAGATCCAACATAATGTGCAAGACCTAACATAATGTGCAATTCTAACTTTTTTTCCCTGAATCCACTCCAAAATGATGAAAAAAAATAGTGGAATTTCCGATTTTTTTCTCTTTTCGATTTTCGGGTCAGCAGAACCTGAAATTATAAAACCAATGTGGAAAATGTAAAATTTTCATTTTTTTTTCAGTACTTTTCGGTTAGCCGGGCGCCAGTGATTTATGAACATGTATATATACACACATATACATATACACATATATCTATGCATGTACATATATATACACTTATATGTATGAATGTATATATATATGTATATACATATCAGTACAAAAACCCTTAACAGGTTAAAAGTTGTGACACAGCACTTTCTTTTGGCTCTAAGAATTTTAAATATGGGTCTTAAAAGTAATGATATCAAATTTGAGTGACGCTATGTTAATAATTTTTTTTTAAATCATCATTTTCTTTTTAGTTTTATTTATATTCACAGGTGCAATTATTATCTTAACATGAAAACATATATAAAATTTATTCGCTAATGCTTTTACATTCAGATCTCTCAGGAATTCAAAATATAGGTTTTAAAAGAAATGATATCAAAATTTGAGTGCACCTTGACGTGAATTTAATAGGATTGTTTTAAAATTCAATTTAAATTATTTTTCGTTTGTCTTCTAAAGTATATTTACACATACAAACAATACTTTTAATTTTTCAATACACTGTTAAATATATTACTTTCACTGAGCCTATATTATGTATTTAAATGTATTTATTTCAATAAACTGATTTATGTTTTGTGCCACGCTATCCAAAATCATAAGTAAAATTTATGTAAATGATTATTTTGCGTCATATTATCCACTTGCATACATTTTCCTTTGTTTGGATACTATGACGCAAAATAATCATTTACATAAATTTTACTTATGATTTTGGATAGCGTGGCACAAAACATAAATCAGTCTATTGAAATAAATACATTTGAATACATAATATAGGCTCAGTGAAAGTAATATATTTAACAGTGTATTGAAAAATTAAAAGTATTGTTTGTATGTGTAAATATACGGAAAATAATTTAAATTGAATTTTAAAACAATCCTATTAAATTCAGGTCAAGGTGCACTCAAATTTTTATATCATTTCTTTTAAAACCCATATTTTGAATTCCTGAGAGATCTGAATGAAAAAGCATCAGCGAATAAATTTTATATGTTTTTATGTTAAGATAATAATTGCACCTGTGAAATAAAACTAAAAAGAAAATGATGATTAAAAAACAAAATTATTAACATAGCGTCACTCAAATTTGATATCATTACTTTTAAGACCCATATTTAAAATTCTTACAGCCAAAAGAAAGTGCTGCGTCACAACTTTTAACCCGTTAAGGGTTTTTGTACTGATATGATTACTTTTGTGCGGTTATTGATCAAAATTTCATTCAGTCGAAATTAAGCATAGGGTATAAATTTATAAGAATAAAACTTAGTGGTTTCGCCCGCTAGCGGACCTTCAATTTATCTTTTCACCAATTGAAAAAATGAATCCACCCTTTCCGGGAAAAAAAAAAAAAGTGGGGGGGAGGGTACATCATATAAATTAACTGAATAAAATGGATAGCCTTTGTGCATCTTTTTGGAATTATATATATATATATACATATAGGTTTTGTTTTTCTTTTAATCTAAGATGAATGTTGTGATTTTTAAATGTTTAGATCCAAGTAATTCTTGAAATTATATTTTTAGCTCACAGGCTATCAAAGCCTGAGAGTTAATGTTCGCCGGTTCTGTATGTACGTAATGCGATAAATCTTGATAGAAATATCCGTTTTGCTTCACATTTCGGTTATAGGTTTATAGTGATAATACTTCCCTTATTAGTTTTGGGGGTTCATTGGTTAATTATAAAGGGGGGAGCGGGGTACTAACCCCCACCCCCCTTAATTTATATAAATGGGTTCTTCATGCAGAACTACCCAATTTGCTTCAAATTTTGTATATAGATTCATTGTGGTAAGACGCTTCCCTGATTAGTTTTGGGGGTTCATTGGTTAAGTATAAAGGGGGAAACGGCGGGCCAATTCCCCCCCACCTCTTGATTTATTGTCGATCTCTTTATTTTTCGAGGGGTATTATTCTTTGAAATAAGAGTATAATATACATTTAGTGTGAATAGCCTGTGAGCTCAATGCCATCAGTTTAACTGGGCACTTTTTTTTTTTTTTTTTTGTATTTGTCTTTGTTAAATAAATGTTTGTTTCTTAAATAAAGATATATAATTTTTCTTGTGTAATCTTTATTTAAATATACACACATAGGCACAAAAGTTTTTTAATTTATCAAAATATCTTGATCATATGCAATAAATACATAGACAATCAAGTTATGTTTTGATTTAAAAAAAAAAAAAAAAAACTATATTTTAAATAGGAAGTTATTGACAACAAGTCTTAAATGTAGAAAATGATTCATATTATACATGTGTATTAATTTACAGAAAAAACTTGTTGTATTTGTATTTATATTACATTTAATATCAGAATAAAATTACAATAATCCAGCAATATATGAAACCCTATTTCTCTTTTCCAGGGTCCCCTTTCCTTTATGGTCACAAAAATTTGAGCATTTCCAATGTCTCAAAGTATAGATGGGAGTATGTAAATAAATATTTAGATAAATATATTTATTATTAACCTACTCTATTAGTATAAAATATCAGCTCTAACTGAAAATTACATGCTAAATTTGGGGACCGAGGGCCCAATTAGCGTGCAATCACCCAATTGCTACAAGTTTCAAATTTATTTTACATTTGCAGTAGGCATATATATTTTTTAAATCTAGCTACTGTCTTATGCTCTTTAAATAGTTTGAGTACAATAAAATTAATGCTAATAAAAATTTACCTTATTCCAATTACTTGCTTTGAATAGGAATTGATATTTCTTGCTCATTTTAAATAATACAGCTGGGAAACAGAATGTATATATATAATAATAATAATTTTTAGTTATTTACAGTTTGTAAAATTTATTATGAATATTTAACGAATTCTTAAACTGAAAGTCCTGGTTTTCATATTTTATTTATTTATTTAAAAAAATAAATAAAAGCATATAAAATCATTGCATCATTTGTTTTAATTAGAAAAAAAAAGTTATTCTATAAAATATTTACGAGAATTGTGCGATAAATCCCGGATATCAAAGTACAGTAAAATTTTAAAGAAAAAAAGATATATCTGAGTTCCAGGCTTGTTTTGAATAAGAATGAATATTTTTTGTTCCTTTTTAATAATACAGTGGGGAAAAAATATATATATATTATTTACAATTTGTAAAATTTAACATACATATTTTACAAACTCTTAAAATAGTTCGTTTTCTGTTCTGTTAACTAAAAAACTCGTAAAAAAACATAACAAAATTTCTTTTTAAATACAGCTCAAGAAAAAAAAAAAAAAGTTTTCGATTTGCTGAACTTCAATTACTGACAATAGATGGCGCTCCGGCCAAACACGGCATTCCCCTACCTGAGGTATTCTATTAACATGCGCGGAGGAAATGCGTAAAAAGTCTACGCAATAGGCTTAAGAAAATAGTCCCATTTTTAAACGAGATTATTTAAAAAACTAGAGTTTTCATATTTAAGCGGATCAGGAGATTCGCTTCATCTAAAACCGATTAGTATCATATATTAATTTTTAAAAAATCGTCCGGGCAGATATCGAGAATAGCGTTTTACACCATAACACCATTACATGCAGATAGAAAAACTTCCCATTTTACTTAAAAATGAGTTTCCAGATCTTAAAATCTACTGCATGTAGAAATCTATAAATTTCAGGATAGAGTTAGACCGGAGATATAAGACAGCTGTGAAAAAATCAAAACGTTATGCCTCATATTTGCTGAGATATTAAATGTCGGCTTTTCGCTTTTCCTTTGAACTCAAACTAGGTGTATATATAGAGTGACGGAAATCTTCGGTTTTCGTTTTTTTGCTGTGTCACTCGAGAAACTACCGTCTCCTCATGATATATTTATATATGTACATATATCACTGGCGCCCAGCTAATCGAAAAGTACCTTTTTTTCTTTGAAATCTGCAGAACCCGAATTATTTCTGAAATAGTAAAACTTTCATCTTTATTTTTCTTCCTTTACGTCAGAGTTTTTCATGGCTGGAGGTCACAAAATAATTCCAAAATTGTACCATTTTTGCATTTTCCTCTTCCGAGTATGCAGAATCTGAAATAGTAAAATTTCCATTGTTTTCTTTTTTTAGATTTCAATATTTGGGTCTGCAAGACCCAAAATTATAAAATTGATAATGCCGAATATATAAAATTTTTGCCTATTTTTTTCGAAGCTGTGAGAACAGAATTAATGCCAAAATAATAAAATTTTCGCTTCTATTTTTCAGGGGTGCAGAAAATGTTTTTACTCAAAACATTTCCCCAAAATGTTACGATATGTTATAGGCTTACATAGGCTTCTGTATTACTGTAGGTATAGTAAATTTTGCAACATACAAGTCGCATCTTTAAAAACCTATAGACTGAACTTGTAACATGCCTAGTTATTGGAAAGGTAAATTAAGTTAATGCAATGTAAGTTTTAATCTAATTCTTATGCCTAATATTTATTAATAAATACACAGTTTTAACCAACAAATACAATGTTTTTGATTACCTTTTCTGATAAATTGTCAATTATTGAGAAACTGCAATCTTTCACTCTCTTTGTGGATGTTGTCAATCATTTTTGATGTTTTGTAGATCTTGAGTCTGTTTCTTGAAGAAAATCTAGTAAAATGATAATTTCCACCATGAAAATGTCTGTTTAAGGATGCTTTTAATAGTTCCGTAGCATTATGCACTGGTGGTCATTCCATGATATAAACACTTCATGAAAGAGATTATAAGATTTTAGGGTGGTTATAAATGTATTTTCCAATAATAGAGCTAACAGATCCATAAACACAGTCACTGTAAATTTTCAAGCAGTTTTCAAGGAGCTAAAGTATTTCTGGTACCGCTGTTTTGATCTAGAAGTGATGGTTTCTTTTCAGATTTTTGGATTATTTTATTAAATTAAGTTTTTAGAATATTTTTCTTCAAAAGTTGTCCATAAATTAAAAATATTTTTCTCATTATTAAATTTAAATTATTTTCTATTTTTGCTCATCCATTCAGTGAGAGCTTGTAGTGAGTTTTCCACCAGTGACGGGTGTGAGATCTTCTTGTTGATTCTCTTTCTAAAGTTTTCTCTTTCCTAATTTTTTTTTTGTCAGAAAATTATTATCTTTTAATTTTTTTCTAAGGTAATTCATTAGAAAAGAACTTAGAAATTTCGATTATTGCAATTGCATAATTACTCCGGAACATCGGCGTTTTTCTACTCCAAAAATAAATTTAGACCTTTTTTGTCCCATGTATAAAGTTGACTTCCCTTGAAGACCCCCCCCCCCCCCCCAAATTATGCCTAAATTATAAAATTTTTATGGAAAAATTTCGAAGTATTAAATATAGATTTGAAAAATTTCCACCTTCTATTTTTGGGTCTGCAAGAATGGATATAAAACCAAAATTAAACAATCTTTTCCCCATATTTTGGTATAATATACATTTGTTATAGCTCCTAAATTTGGCATAACATATTTTGGTTATTGTCTTAAAATGATATACAAGTATAATATATGTTGCGTGGATTCGACTGATATGTAATATCTGTGTGTGTGTTGCTCAAAGTAAATTTTGGAGATTTATTAGATTTCAACTGTTATTTCCATCTAACACCTTCTAATATTTTCCATTACAATTGACATGCATATAAATGTTTTACATACATATGCAATTCCGTTTTCGTACAGTTTTGGCATAATTAACAGGGCTAGCACTAGGATTTTTCAAAATTTTAGGGAGGAATTTTAGGAATTTTTTTTCAAATTTTAGGAAAATTTTAGGGGCATTTGCGATATTTTTAACATTACAAGTATGTAATAACAGTATTTTCGTGCTAGTCAGGCTATGTGGTACACTGCCAAAGAATATTCCCATCATTCCAATGAATTCAGCTCTTGTTCCATGTGCTTGTGTTGTTTGTTGCGAATGAGGGCATTTAAATATGCAAAATGACCGGCTTCATATTACAAACCGTTTTGACAGCTTATGCTTACTGCAATTATATTAATTAGAATTTTGAATTCCTGGATCATTGCGCCTAACCAGTATGAATGCTCTCTTTCTCTCTCCTTTGGATGTTCTCGGTGAACCTAGAGAACAAGAGGCAGGAAGCAGGGGTGATTATGAGAAAAAAAAATTCTGAAGCTAACAGAAAAACTTCTGAACGGTTTTTTTCACACTTCTTTGTCGAAATTTGCATTTTTTCCATGTTTTTTTGACGAAACATGCATTTTTTTGCGATTCTTTCATGAAATGTGCCTTATTTGCACGATGTATTGACAAAATTCCGTGTTCTTTTGACGGAATTCACATTTTTTTTTTTTTTCGATAACTTTTGTCGGAATTAGTGTTTTTTTCGCGACCTTTTGACGGAATTTGCTTTTGTTCGCGACCTTTTGACGGAATTTGTTTTTTTTTTTCGTGATCCTTTGACGAAATTCGCGTTTTTCTGCAATCTTTTGACAAAATTTACGATTCTTAGATGAAATTCATGTTTTTTTCGCAATCGTTTGACGAAATTTGTATTTTTGTGCGATCGTTTGACGAAATTCGCCTTATATGCACGATTGATTGACAAAATTTCGCGATCCTTCAAAAAAATTGGCATTTTTTCCCACAATTTTTTGATGAAATTTGTTTTTTCCGCGATTCTTAGACGAAATTATCTTTTTTTCTTGATTTTTAGATGAAATTGAAGGGGTTTTTCACAATTTTTTTAAGAAATTCTATTTTTTTTTTCCCGAGATGTTTTTAAAAAATTTACGATCCTTTGAAGAAATTGGTGTTTGTTGCGATCCTTAGATGAACTTTGAGTTTTTTTTCAGGATTGTTTGTCGAAATTAGCTTTTTATCCCCCACGATATCCTTGGATGAAATTTAAGTTTTTTCCCCCCCTTATTCTTTGTCGAAATTTGCTTTTTTCTGCAATCTTTTGACGAAATTTGCGTTGTTTTAGCAATCTTTTGACGAAATTCGCGTCATTTTAGCGATCTTTTGACGAAATTTGCATTATTTTAGCGATCTTTTGACAAAATACGTGTCTTTTTCGGTGACCATTTGTCGAAATTCGCGATATTTTTCGGTGAAATTTTGTCAATCTCGAATTTTTAGGAACAAGAAGAAAATTTTAGGAGAATTTTAGGAGTTTTAGGGGGAATGCTAGCCCTGAATTAAATTTTACCACATATAAAATTTAATGTATATTGTGTTTTTTTGTGAGTGCGCATAGAATATCTGGAAAATATTTTCAGTCTTGACTGGAGCCAATTAATAAAGGGGCAAAGTTCAACTGGTATTTTAAAAAAGTATTTTTGCCCTATTTAAAACAAAAATTCTGCATTTAAAAAAGGTGATTTTTTTTTTAATACTAAATATTGCCCTGCAGTTATTAAAATCTATCTTGTGCTATCTATTCTAATTATTGATGATAATTTATAAAGAAATACTTGAGATTATGTATATGAGTCAGAATGTATGCTTAGAACCGACCCAAACTGAGACCTTGAAAACATATTGTTGTTATGCCAACCAACACCTTTTCTCACTGTGAAAATGCAAGATTGTGTTCAACGTTAGATTTCTACAAGCATTCCACATCATCCTTGGTGTTAAGAAAGTGACGCAAGACTTTCTAAACGATGTAGCTTTCTTCGATGAAATAGATGCAAAATGATATGAATGCACGCTTTAAAAATTGTTTTGTCAAAGGTCTAGCCATGGCTAAACGTTGGCAGACCTCAATTTTCCATAATAAGACTAATTAAATTTAATTTTAAAATACAAATTATCCTTGTACTCTATAACATTGGTAAACCTTTAAAATAATTATGATAAAAATACTTCTTCCACATGTTTGGCCCCAATTGCAACAAGGCAGACAAGGATGAAGGCAATATTGTCTATATTTTGTTATTCTTGTAGACCATAACTTAGGCTAAGCCTCTAAAAGTACACCAGAAGTGGTATAAAATTTTAGCTTAGGCAACTGAGATTTGATTTTACTTTCGGCAGACCTGGAACATTAGATTCCACTATTTCTACTCACTTATATAAAATATATAATTTTTAAGGTTTTGTTCATCTCACAAAACCCTTTGTTGTCTGTTCATCACAGAGCCAGTTCTCAGAAACTATTTAACTTACAGGCATGAAATTTTGTGTACTTATAGCTGAATACCTGCTATGAAGCTCAAAATCATAAAATTTGAAAAAATCGTATTATTCTAATATACAGAGATAAAAAACTAAAAATCTAACAGCCTTTTCCTATTAAATTTAAACATTTTTCGTTATAGCAGTTGCCAACAATTAAAAATTCACAACAAAATTCTTTCTACAATAACTAATTTTCTATTGAAAGATTTCCACGTGAAACATGAAAATTAAATAAAAAGTTTCACCAATTGAAACAAAAAAAAAAAGATTAATATGACGTCATATTGGATAAAAAGGAAATTTTCAAAAAATTCTCAATAATAGAAGGAGTATCAGTATGTGTAAATACAGAAAACAGCTTAATATGACGTTAAAAAGAATTTTTTAAAAAATTAATCTGACGTCATATTGGAAGTTTAATGGATTTTTCAAATGTTTGAGAATAATACAAAGAGAGTATCAATATGAGTAATAGAGAATAGTAAATATATGAGTTTGAGGAACGTATTGAATTATGATAAAATCCCAATTATGGAAATATTGGCATATTTTAACATTTTAAAGGTATACAAGATGTTTAATTTTGAAATTGATTTTTTTAATATCGCATTTAGTCCACATGACTCATATTATTATGACAGAGTATAATAGTGGGCTTCGTTCGCTATTGGGTGTTTCGGATTTTCGAAAAAACGAGAAAAATAGACCGGTAAATTTTTGCTTTATAAAAAACATTACTTTTGGGAATTGAAATTTATTTGGATTTATTAAAGAAAGGATAAAGTGTTTTGAAAGGAATATTAAACGAAACGCTTTGTGCAATCTTCGATTACACTTACTTACCCCCACTTGTTTCTTGTATCTGATAACATAGGGTTTCATATGGTCGTCTCCCGGACTATCAACACTTCAAAACAAGAGTATGAAATTTACTACATAGATTTACAGTGTTTTCTCCAAATGAGGTTCCTACAGACTTTCATATAACAAACTAAGGAGATCTGCTCCTACAAGCTGTGCTCGTCAACCCCTGTTGAGACACCCCACCCCCTCCCAATCACTATAAACATGCTAATTTGCTGTTTTAAAAAAGGCTGTAAATATAGAACTGAATAGCCATTTGAAGATAAATATTATTTTAAGAAATAAACTCCGTAAGCGAAAAATAAGCATTAAAACATTTTTAATTTAATAAAATATCATTGTTTGTTGCATTTCCTGTCCCCTTCCTGTGCAAACTTCGATTACACTTACTTACCCACTTGTTTCTTGTATCTGATAACACAGGGTTTCATATGGTCGTCTCCTGGACTATCAACACTTCAAAACAAGAGTATGAAATTTACTACATAGATTTATAGTGTTTTCCCCAAATAAGGTTCCTACAGACTTTCATATAACAAACTAGGGAGATCTGCTCCTACGAGCTGTGCTCGTCAACCCCTGTTGAGACACCCCTCCCCCCTCCTTCCCAATCACTATAAACATGCTAATTTGCTGTTTTAAAAAAGGCTGTAAATATAGAACTGAATAGCCATTCGAAGATAAATATTATTTTAAGAAATAAACTCAGTAAACGAAAAATAAGCATTAAAACATTTATAATTTAATAAAATATCATTGTTTGTTGATATATAATGTTTTGTTTGTTGATAATAAAATATCATTGTTTGTTCCGTTGTTTTAGTTTCTTTAAAAGCTAGTGAAATATGTAACTGTTTTAAAAAAATAGGCATTTTAAGTGAAATGGCATTAATTCAAAGTAAAGTGTAAATTTTTAACCGAATATTTTGCTACTTAAGGAACTTGGTACCATTAATTTGGAAAAAAAAAAAAAAAAAAAGACAAAAATATAAATTTTCCAATAGTTTGCTTAAAATGTATTTAGACATCCCTAGCATATTCTGAAAAAGTTACATAAAGTTCCAAAGATTATAAATTTATGAACAACACTTTTGAATGCATCCATTTCCTTTTAAAAGTATCATACATTCATGTTTGTGAAAATTGCAACACCATGAAGGATTTCTCAGAAAATAATGAAATCTATTCCACATATTACTGATAGTGGTACAAATAAACAATCAAATTTACAAGACAAAAAAACAAAAAGAACGTTGGAAATTAGCACTTTGTGTGTCCTCCACGCTGAGCGATGAGAGCCTATATACGTCGTGGCACTGAATCATACATATTCTGAATGTAATCCTGGGGAATGACATTCCAGATGGCTTCGACTAGAAGCCAAAGTTCAGTCTTACTGTGTGCCTCACGAGCTGTATGAGCAAGTCGCCAACGAATGAAATCCCAGACATGCTCAATGGGGACATATCTGGGGAATAAGTAAGCCATGGAAGAAGCAAAACCTGTCGTGCACTGAAGAAGGCTTGTGCAGTTTGAGAAGCATGTGCACGTGCATTATCCTGCTGAAATACAGCACCCGGAATGTGTCAAAAAAAGGGGAGGATCTCTGGCTCCTCAATTTCCTTTATGTAGCGATGCATACTCTTCCTAATGCATACTCTTCCATCATTATACTCCAGTTTGCAGCAAGCTTCATCGGAAAAAGCAACTTGTTGCCACTGGACACACCACGCGCTGTGTTGCTGAGCCCATTAATGTTGGAGGCCTCTGTGATTCAGCAAGATTTAGAGGGGAATTCTGCGTAGAGGAACCATGCACGTAGTTCATGCTGCAGCAGACGGCAATGAACTAAGGAGCTAAACAACAAAACACCTGTAGCTGTGCTCCAACGTTGTGCTAAAACACGAGAAGACACTGTATGGTCCATCACAGCCACACAGATGAGGCATCTCTCGTCCGTGTCCCACTGACAGGTTTTTGCCTTGTTTGATTCTCCTCTGTCCATTTCTTCCAAACACACATCACTGTTGTGGCATCACACTGCGTGTGGGCTGCAATTTCTCGATACGAAAATCCACTTTCTTGCATACTGACGATGCAGCCTTGTACGAACTTCATTAGTTGTTGGTATAACTTCCTCCACTTTTGACGAGGCATATTGACCACCAATGAAAACGTTTACTGCAGACAAAGGAAGATAAATGGATTTCAACACATCTTTACAATCCTTTATATACTTGGAACAAACGACTGATAAGGAGCCAGTTCTCGTTCCACGCATGCACAATCACTTTGTAATTCTAATCATTTGCATGTCTCATCTCACTTTACATTTCCTGTAAGTTTGGTTCAATTTGTATAATTCCTTCATGGTGTTGCAGGTGTTCATAAATCAAGGTGTTACATGGTGTTCATAAATCAAAATAACCACACACAAAATATATAAACAGAAATAAAAATAAGTAAATCAGCTGTAAAACAGCCAAGGAGCATAAATGCATTAAAATAAAAAAATGAAAAGAAGAAAGATAAACAATAAAAGCAATAAAAACTATTAAAACATGGACAATTTAAGATCCATGGAATTTTTTTATAAAGTAAACCCAGTAGCAGTAACAGTGCAGCAACGGCAGACCTTATAAATTAATTTAACAGATTTTTAAAAAATGCAGGGATTAAAAAATGCTAAACTTTAAGGAATTGATTACAGTTAACAGATATAAGCACAGAAATTTCATCAAATAATGAGATGGGGACGGTTTCGAAAGAATATTTTGCGGCATACAATTGTAACTATAATTAAATGCATACAATTAAATTCTGATTACATTGCAGATAATTGCAATTACAAATTTGCCCAACTCTGACTTATTAAATTTTGAGCCGAACTGAAATTATGCTGGAAATTACTGAATACAAAGGATGTGCAATATCACATTACTACACAGCGTACAACCAACACAGTGAAAAAATGTCCAGACCAGGGATCAAACCAGGAAACTTAGGTATTTACGTACCATTGCTCTACCTATACATCTTGAGCTATCCAGACGATATTCAGTCTAGCATTCTCTCACTCTTATATGACAAAGCTACAACTCTGCAGCACAAGATGGTATGTCAATTATGAGCATAACTTTAATGGCATGATTGAGACAAATTAAACCAAGTATCGGTGAATAATTATATATCTAACTAGCTAAAAAGCACAGCGTTACTCAGGCCCGTGATAATAACAATCTGTTCTATATGAACATGACTGAAATCTACAAGGCTATCGAAATCAAGTTGAATGCAGCAAACCCCGTCGTAATCAGGCCCATAGAACTCGAGATAGAAAAGTGTCACCTGGTAGTAGAAAGTGCAACTAAAATATTTAAGGCTATCGATATAAAGTCGAATGAGCCAAACCCCGTCGTAATCAGCCCATAGAACTAGAGACAGAAAATGCCCTCTAACGATAAAAAATGGAACTAAAATCTACAAGGCTATCGAAATCAAGTTGAATGAGCCAAACACCATCACAATCGGACCCTTAGAATCCTAGATACTCTGAAATGATTTTTTTTTTTTAATCTGAAGTTATTATTCGAAAAGAGTGGTATATACAACTCATAAGTTCACTTTAATGTTATAGAGGGTGATTATTAAGTTAATTATAATGTTTGGAATAATTATAATGTTTGCATTGAAAGTGCAAAGTTAGTTTCTGAGTTATGAAAATGGGGCATAGTTAGGGAAAAAACCTTGAAGGGGGCAGGGGAGATGAGACAAGCAGTTTTATCCATCAAACAACTAGTTAAGACTACCGGACTACTTGTTCAAAGACTGGCAATCGTAGATAAGCTTGGAACTCCAAAAAAAAATTGCTGAAGTTACTATTTGGAAATAGTGGTATTGCATCACAGCAATTAAACACATTGAACTTAAAAAAGTTAAATTTGCTAAATGGAATTAGTTACGTTGAAAACGGGTCATTAGATATGCAAATATTAAAAAAGGTGTCAAATAACGAGAAAACTAGGAAGTGCAGTTCACTAAATGCGATATTTATTAAAAAGTTGCTCTGCGAATAAAAAAAAATTACAAACATCCCTATTTGATCGATAAACATAATAGTTTTATTTATTTGAATAGGTTCACTAAACTCAGAGTTGTTTTTTAATCTGGCGACCCCCATTTACAGTAACCTCTTTTAAAACTGGGTCAACTGCGTCTGGTCAGTTTTTGGCCGAAATAAAGAAAACTTTCAGCCCTATTTTCACAAAATTTGCATTTCTGGAATTAGAAAAATCAACCAGTACGTATATAGTCTGAGTTTCGAATCAATACCTCCAATAGTTTTTTTTAATACTCGAGGATAAGTGAAAATGAGAATATTTCGTTGTCTGGAATTATCAAAACGTAATTTCTTTTGCGGTTACGATAAAAATAGCTATTTTCAAAGCGCATTTTAATGATTTTTTTTTATGCGATGCTTAAAAGATTTTTAATTAATATTTCATGTTAATTTTCAAACTATTAAAATTCTGAGACTCAAATGCATCAGAAGAGGCCTTGGACTTTCTAGGTGCGCTAGATTTTGCTTAATTGGATATATAAATATTCACCAATACTGGGTTTAATTTGTCTCATCCATGTAATTGAAGTTATGCTCATGATTGACATTCCATCTCGTGCTGTAGCCTTGCCATATAAGAGTGAAAGAATGCTAGACTGGGATTGCACCAAATGGTAGAGCATTGGTGTGTGCATTGGTAATACCAAAGGTTTCGCATTTGATCCCAGGTCTGGACATTTTTTCACTCTGTTGGTCTGTTGGTTGTATGCTGTGTAGTAATGCGATAAATCACATCCTTTGTATTCTGACTTGTAAGTTTTTAGATCTCTAAACCGGTTCAGAAAGCGAAAGTGTCCCCATAAAAATAAAAATAACTGCAACAAAGTCGAAAATTTTTAACCATACAACATTATTGGGTACAAATTTATAGGTTATTATTATTTCTTATGACAGTAAGCTAGGCTCAGTATTGTTCAGTCACAGATAAAGTTTACTTTGTTGCAGACTGGTACAGAAAATTTTGCTACTAGGTCTGTAAACATTAGAATTATGTCAGAAATATTTCTTACATCATTTAATTTATCTTCTTTCTTTTGTCGCTCCTTGTGAGTGTCTCTTTTTTCTTGTGGATCCTTTTCTTTATCATTTTTTCTAAAATTTGAATATGGGTAATTAACAAAATAAAAGAATAACAGCAATTACAAAAACAAGAACGAAAAATCATGCGTCAAAAATAGATTATGTAACACTTTCCAACGCTTCCAAAATAATTTTACAAATCATTATCGTTTAATAAGCTGAAAGATAGCATCTAAGTAAACAATTTGGAAAACGCATAACATATTTAAAAACGTAATTTCAGGAATTTCCAACATATACAATATTCGGAAAAATATCCGAAAACTTTTATTCAGCCCTGTATAGGATCTATAAATTTGTATATATACAGACCTGCCAACCTTTGAAAATGAGAAATAGTAGCACACCAAATTCAACTTTATCTGAAGGTTGGTTGGTTGGTGGCTGTTTTTTACTCTGGAAATTTTAAGCGAGCAAATACTAATCAATTAAACGCATGTGTATATCCATAAGCACACAAAGTAGGAGACTCTTGTTTTTGCTAATTTTTTTGTTGCAGGTGGGATTGATTAAACATAATTATTCCTATTCAATTAATGCTCTGTCCACTCCTAAGCCAAATTTCTGAACTTCACAGTGAATTTTCTGAAAGATTCCAAGGCGGTTGAGGGGAGGGGGTGATGGAACTATGGATATCTTCCAGAGAAAAATGCCTGAGTTAGAGTCCTTCATCAGGTCGAGTAAGCTGATACAACTGGGAGTGGGGGGTGTCCACTCCCGCCATTTTTTGCGTCCCTTTGACGAAATTTGCGTTTTTTGACGAAATTTGCAGTTTTTTTTTCGAGATTTGTTGATAAAATTTGTGCTTTTTCCGATATTTTTTGATGAAATTTGCCGTTTTTCGCAATGTTTTTGACGGAATTTGCCGTTTTTACGCGATTCTCTGACGAAAGTCACATTTTTGCCGCGATCTGTTGACAAAAATTTTTCGTTTTTTCGCGATCTTTTGACGAAATTTGCCATTTTTCGCAATGTTTATGACGAAATTTGGCGCTTTTTCGCGATCTTTTGACGAAATTTGTTTTTTCACGATCTTTTGACAAAATTTGCCTTTTTATGCAATGTTTTTGACGAAATTTGCCGTTTTTTCGCGATTTTCTGACGAAAGTCACGTTTTTCCTGCGCTTTGATGACAAAAATTTGTCGTTTTTTCACGATCTTTTGACGAATTTTGCCGTTTTTCACAATGTTTATGACGAAATTTGCTGTTTTTTCGCGATCTTTTGACGAAATTTGTCGGTTTTCACAATGTTTGAGAAAATTTGACATTTTTTCATGATTTTGACGAAAGTCACGTTTTTCCCCGTGATCTGTTGACAAAATTTGCTGTTTTTTCGCAATCTTTTAACGAAATTTGCCGCTTTTCGCAATGTTTTTGACGAAATTTGCCATTTATTCGTGATTTTCTGATGAAAGTCACGTTTTTCCAGCGATCTGTTGACAAAATTTGCTGTTTTTTCGCGATCTTTTAACGAAATTTGCTGCTTTTCACAATGTTTTTGACGAAATTTGCCATTTTTTTTGCGATTTTCTGACGAAAGTCACGTTTTTCCCGCGATCCTTTGACAAAATTGGCAACTTTTCTTCGAACGAAAGACGAGATTGATTTTTTTTGCCGATCATTTGCCGAAATACCCGATACATTTAATGTCCGAATTTTCGGATTTATGACTGATTTTTTTTTTTTTCAGAAATCATTGCCTTAATTTTTCGGAAAATTCGGACCAGAATCACCCCTGAACGATCTTTTGATGAAATTCGCATTTTTTCAGCAATCAGTTGAATGAAATTCACGTTTTTTCGGCGATACTTTGGCGAAATTTGCTTTTTCCCGCCAATTTTTTGACGAAATTCGCGTTTTTTCAGCGATCCTGTAACGAAATTCGTATTTCTTAGCTCGATGCTTTGACGAAATTCGTGATTTTTCGAGTAATCCTGTGACAAAATTAGCTTTTTTTTTTGCAGAAAATCGTAGTTTTAGACAGATTTTCGTAGCATCGGAGTTTGTGGCTCAAAATCGTAGCAACTACGATTTTTTCGTAGCAGTTGGCAGCTCTGTATGTACTACATAGGATGCTAAATTTTAGTTTAGCTAGGAAACGCGTAGCACAGTTAAAAATTCTCCTTCTGGAGTTTCTGTCAAAAAAAAGGAAATGTGTTTGCGAAATTTTGTGCTGCCCTGTATATGATCTACAGAATTTATACACACCAAGTAACAGACAAAAATTGAGTTGAATTTAAAATCGCATTCAGCAACTTAAAACACACTTCCAGGAATTATTGTTAACAGACAGTAGAGAATTCTTTTGTGTGTCCCTGTAAATGAACAATGACTACTATACACACAATATTCTGTAATAAGCCACTGGTAATGCACTTTAGTGATATATATAAATTTCAATGCGTTTAAAATAGTGAAACATTATTTAAACTAGTATATAACCCCATCAAAAATGACGGATTGTTGATCTGCGTTTCATTTTCATAAGACTTCATACAAACAAACAGCATGAAGATTTATTATTGAAAGGTTTGTATTGTAGAAAAATACATTTTAAAAAGGACAAATGATATCTACAAATAAAAATAATGAGGATATATATATTTTTTTTTTTTTTTACTCAGTATTAAATTTCTGAAATAGTTCAACGATTGGACAAAACATTCAAATTAAATATTAACAAATAATCCATGTGCGAAAGTTTTTGTAAAAAAGTGTTATCAATGAGTTTTTAAACAGCTTGACTCATCATATAACTCATTGTTTGATTACATAAGAAAAATTAAATGGAAATTACACTGTACTATGCATTTCTTATATTTTAATTACGTTTGATAAGAAAGAATCATTTTACAGTATATGACCCATTATCCGGAAATCCAAAATCTGGAAAGACCCGAAGTCCGGAAAGAAAACTTCGAAAATTTTCTAAATTTGTAAATTTTTTCTAAAATTTTAGATTTTCTGAAATTTTTCGAAAATTTTACTGATTCCTATTTTTTTTTTCAGTCCATTGTGTTTCAATGTTTAATCACTAAAATATTGTTACTTCGGTGTGGCGGGTGAACATGGTACACCCCCCCCCCCCTCTTCTCTTCTCGAAATTAAAAACAAATCATTTTTCTCTCAAATTTTAGTTTAAAATTAATCTATATTACGATTCGTTAGAAACAAAAAAATAGTTATGTATTTATTTCATCAGGGGTGATTCTGTTCAAGTTTTCCTAAAAATTTAAGGCATTCGATTTCGGAAATTTAAGTCTTCAGTCCAAAATTTCGAACATAAATATTTCGAATTCTGAACGATACTCAGCAACAAAAATCAATTATGTCTATCGTTCACAGAAAAGCTTTAATATGCTTTTACAAATATTTAAACAGCAGAATCTGATGCAGCATAATTTTTTCATTAAGCCTAACATGGCGTTTAACCATGGTCGATTCGCAAACCAGAGTGGTCGTGCCCGGGAGAGTTACAGACAGTTTCTTGCCTTCGGATTTTATTATAAGTAAGATAAACCGCAGACGATTTTTCTCTACAGACGTAATGTAGCGGAATTCTTTTGACTGTCCCTGTAAAGTAACTGTAAGTGCTATGCACACCCTATTCCATATTAAGCTTCTTGTAATGCACCTTAGTGATATATATCAATTACAATGTGTTTGAAATTGTGTAACATCATTAAAATAAACCACAAATGATTTTTCCCCATAGACTGTATGTAATGTAACGGAATTCTTTTGAGTGTCCCTGTAAAAAACTATAAGTGCTACACACTTCAGTAGAAATAGGGAACATGCTATAGATAACGACAATAACATATAAAAATTGCAGGGCAATCCGAGCATATTTACGGGAGTTAGAGCACGGACAGACGGCAGACGGCCAGACAAACCGAAGTCATAAACACTTTTCAACTAGGTTGGAAAGTGTTAATTACAAGGATTAAAAGCAGATTACGACTGATTATTTCACATATAAAAGCATTAATCCGTAACTGGGGAGGTGCAGTCTATAAGACTGCACAGGAAGATTTCCTGTAAAAAAATTTTTAATGAAGAAAACACCATGCTCTAAAAATGGTTCTATGTAAAAATTTATTTCTTTGAAAATTGAAAATATATTTTGCTATAAGTAGAATGTTCAAAGTACACATGTGTAAAATTTTACACCAATATTTAAATAAAGAGCCTTTACAGGATCCATAAATAAATGGAGTCTCTGGAACTGCATTTATTTAAGGAATTATGTATTAAAGTTGGAAAAAATTGGTGTCTAAAATATGGATTATCAACTGCAAGCTTGCCAGTAAACAGACCAACTTACACCAATAAAGCCTGTATAAATTAATATAAATAAACTTCACATATTTTCACTCATAAATAGCAAGTGTTGGTTTTTATTGAAAGAGAGAAAACATCCTCTATCTGTACAGTTTTTCTTATGGTATCAGCTGTGAACAAAATATTGAAAGGCTTGCTCACACGGAAAAATACATTTTTCAGCACCATTTTATTCTTTGGCATGTATAAGAGAGCTCTGTTACCCTTTGCACTTAATTTTTTCCCCCACAAACATACAATATATATCCATCAATATATTCTGTTTGTTAATGCAATATGCAGTGAAGTGAAATATGCACAGATAAGCATGTATATATTAGGGGTAAAAGCACTCTTTAAGAAAGTTTAAAAAAATTTAAATGTGTCAATGATAGTACAAATGTTGACAATCTCTGGTCGAGAAAGAACTCTATTTTGCATTAAAATCTCTTACAAAATAGGCATAATTTTTGCATCATATGACATATTCTTTTCTTTTTAAATCCTCATTTTACAAAAGATATTATTGTAAGGATTTTTAACTAAACATGGCTAATTGGTCATTGTATTTGAATCAATTAGCAGCTAAGTGCAATAAATTGCATTACAAAACAATCAATGGTATGATTTTATTACATTCTTATGCATTTTCTTTAGCAACATCTCGATAAACACCAACTCATTTTTAAGAAATTGTTGAGACATAAGTTTTTTTTTTTTTTTGGATTTTTTTTGTGTCATTTTCTTATTATTATTTTACATATCATTGTAAAATGAATTTACCATAAAATCTCGAAAGTAAGCTCCCCTACCACTTTTAAGAAATTTTGATTTTCTTTTCCATTCCCAAATATAAGCCCCCCCCCCCACACACACACACACACACAAACACACATTTTTTTTTTTACACAAAAATTTTATTTTAAAAATCCAAGGAAGAGAATTTTTAATCTTTTGACTTTTTTGACAGATTTCCACTTAGGTTTTTATATAATGTTAATGAAATTCTCTCCCACCCCCTGCTGCATGAAATATCTGCTCCCTTCTCTGCCCTACCCAACACAAAAAGTTTAAAATCTTTGGAATCTTAAATTCTCCTGTCCTTCTTACTACTTAACTAAAGTAACGTAACAATAAGTAAAAAATCAATCCTCTGAACTAGCAGTTCCCAACCCAAGGTACATGAAAATTATATTGGTAATGGCAGAAAAAGCAAAAAGTTAAAACGAAAACAGAAAAATAAAACTAAAACTTTTCGTTTACAAAGAGAGACTAGTGCAAACGTAAAATAGGCTATTCCCATGAAATAAAGGTAATATAAAAACTCAGTAATTGGTTGATATTTGTTGCCAATTGCCATATCTCTGACCAATCCTAATAACATCTTGCATGTACCCCCCCCCCCCCCCCTTTCATTTTAATATTATTTTCGTTTTAGTAATTCTAGAAATGTGTAGGTAAAACAGGAATTGTATCGAGATATTATTTAATACCCATTTGAAAGCAGGTCATCAATTTAGTGTTCGACTGGACAGCATTAGCATAACCTCATTAATGTGCATCAATGGGTGTAGGTTCATTCCTTCTTTGCGTGTGCTTAATTTGCAGACTTTAGCTAATATTTATTGTTAAATGGATAAATGGTTGAAAACTGAAATTTGAAAGAAAATTGCATCTATTGGTAACAAGCATAAGAACATTACTAACGAATGAAAACAAAAATATTTGGGACCAGTTTATGTGAGAACGGGTAGGCAAAAATAAAAAGTCTAAGCAAGGGGTACATGAGAGAAAAAAGGTTGGGAACCCCTCCTCTAAACTACAATATCTCCCTCTAAAATTCATGCTTCCCTTCCCCCCTCAGCATACAAAGTTTAAAATCTTTAAAACTCTGTATAAAAAAAATATGCTCTATTATAATTGCTCTCTAAGTAACAATAAATAAATAATCAGCCATTTAAATTATCTCTACCACCAAGATGTCTCCCCTCCCCCTCTTGCCTCCCCAGCAAAAAAATCTTTAAAATTCTATTTAAAAAAATTCTTCTATCCTATTTGTTGTTCTCTAGTAACAATAAGTAAATAATCAATCATCTAAATTCTCCACCCCCCCCCTCCTCTTTCAATCTCTCTGAAAGTTATTCTTCTCCTTCCTCTCATCTCCTCTCAGGATACAAAGTTTAAATCTTTAAAACTCTTTATTTAAAAATATATGCACTATTTCTTGCTGTCCAGTAACAATAAATAATTAATCAACCATTTCAATTATCTCTCTACCCCCCAAAATGTCTGCTTCCCCCTCTTTGCTAGTCCCTAGCAAAAAAAAAAAAAAAAAAAAAAAAAAAATTCTTTAAAACTATTTATAAAAAAAAAAAAAATCTTCTGTCCTATTTCTTGCTCCCTATTAACAGTAAATAAATAAATCATCTAAATTACAAACCCCTGCCTTCGAAATTCATATTTCCCGCTCACCTCCTCGGAATACAAAGTTTAAAATTTGCAAAACTCTTATTTCAAGAAATCTTCTGTCCTATTTATTGCTCTCTAGTAAAAATAAATAGATAAATCTGTCACTAAAATTTTCTTTCTACTCTAAAAATGTCTGCCCCCCCCCCTCTCCTTACACACACATACAAAATTTAAAATCTCTAAAACTCTATTTTTAAAAAAATATGCTGTATTTGTTTCTCTTTAGTAACAATAAATGAATAAGCAGTCATCGAAATTACCCCCTTCCTCCCAAAAGTTCCACTTCCCCCACCCAGCAAAGTTTAAAATCTTTAATATTATTTTTTTTTAAATGCTACCTTATTTCTTATTTTGTACAAAGGTATCTCATCTCATATAAGTATCACTCATCTAAAATCATCATCCCCTTTGAATTTTTTGCTCAGTCCTTTCCTCCCAAGGGAAAGGGGGGAGGGGGTCTAAATATGTGAGACGAAAGCAAAAAAAAATTCTTTTTTGCAGTTTGGCCGTTTTTACCCTTGAATCAAGTGTATATTTTATGTGTTAAAAAATAAATATGTTCTCTAAAATAACTCCCACACACACATTAACAAAATATCAGCTGTGAGAACAGCCAAACTACAAAAATGAGAAGTTCTACCTGGTACCGATTTGTAAAGCAAAAGCAGAGTTTCAAGAAAAAGAGGTGTAAAGTTTTACAACACTTTTAAACAAACATAGATAACAGTGACAATTTTCAACTTACATAAAATCATCTATACCAGACCCATATAATGAATTCTCCTGGACTTCCTCTTTCTCAATTTTTTTTGTTTCTACATACGTGCACAGAATATGCTAAAAATAAGCCTATTCACTGCAACAGCAAAAGGCAGATAACTTTTGAACCAATAGATTTTTTTTTTTAAATGCTTTACCACAAAGCTTTTGAAAGTTTAAGAAGGGAAAATATGTAAAAAAAAAAAAAAAAAAAAAAATCGATTTTTTTCAAAAAAAAAAAAAAAAAAAAAAAAAACCTTAAGCGAAAATCTGCTGAAATACAGAAGATTCTTGCCCCTTTTTTACTTCTAAATTAATAATAAAAATGAATTTTTAAATAATTTTTTCTTAAAATCTCGATTAAAAGCCCCCTCCTAAATTTAACCTTTTTTGCTTTTGAAAAAGGGGACTTACAATCGGGATTTTACAGTAATTGAAAATTAAACAAAGGGGTAATCTAAAAATTAAAAAAAGATATAAATTCTGCATTTTTAATATTTTATTTTTAAATTGAAACTTTTAGAAAAGAGGAAAAAAATAAAGAGAAAGAAACCATACTGTAAATAAATTTTTGGGTAGAAAGTTTAATTTAGAAAAGAGTGTTTAAACATTTAAATCTTTGAAAAGTTGATTGTTTTACAATGACAAAGAGTTAATAGCTTTAAAACAATTGACTGGGAGCATTATCAATTGCCCGTTCCAAAGTTAGCTCATTTTTGTAGGTATTTTAGTTTACAGCTGACTTAGTACTTCAGTTAAAAGCCACAATTTTATCATTTTTTTTCCTTGAAGCAATGTATTGTGAAATTGGTATTTATGATTGAGAATTTTGAATAATGCTGTATTGCAGTTAAGATTTAACATGTGAAAGCACAAAAGGAGGGAAGTGCACTAATACATTAATTATTTTCCAATATATGTAAAAGAACATTTTACATAAAAGACCCATATACGTACATGCATTATAAAACTCAAGTTAATATTAAAATTTAAGATCGTTATGAGCAATTCCTAAAAAACTTTGTTAAACTCTAATCATGTTATAATAAAGGATATAAAATAACCAAGAGAAGAAGAAAATATAACAAACTTTTGCTTCAGAAGAGTATTATGCAACTGAGTGGCTAAGTTATGTAAATATTCCACCTAAAAAATAGAAAGATAAAACATAAATTAGCTAATTTATCAAATATTATTCTATTAAATAATAATAATAATAATAATAATAATAATAATAATAACAAAAAGGTTCTATTTCAAACTAAAATGCAATACAGTAGAAAGGTACTGAGTAATTATGATTCATAGTGGTCTTTAGAGCAAGTAAAATTAAAATATGAAGTTGATATGATAGTAAAAGAGCACATGACCACTCATGTAATAATGGAAAATTATTTTACTTCATTTTTGCTAAGGATTAACTCAATCTTGAGGTATGTGCATTGGCAGACAAGCTGGCTGCCAAAAATGGCTAATTAGTATAAAAATTACAACAAAACTGTTGGAAATGGAAGATTTTATAGAAATTAATTGAATAAAACCAAGTGATCAGAGTGAAAAAGTTTTGTGCAATGAAGAAATCGAAATCACTATCATTATGAGCAAACAAATAACCAACAATCATGGCAGGGGTGCAGAAAATGTTTTTACTCCCAACATTTCCCCCAATCCATATGAAAATTTCCTCAAAATGTTACGATATGTTATAGGCTTACATAGGCTTCTGTATTACCGTAGGTATAGTAAATTTTGCAACATACAAGTCGCATCTTTTAAAACCTATAGACTGAACTTGTAACATGCCTAGTTATTGGAAAGGTAAATTAAGTTAATGCAATGTAAGTTTTAATCTAATTCTTATGCCTAATATTTATTAATAAATACAGTTTTAACCAACAAATACAATGTTTTTGATTACCTTTTCTGACAAATTGTCAATTATTGAGAAACTGCAATCTTCCACTCTCTTTGTGGATGTTGTCAATCATTTTTGATGTTTTGTAGATGTTTAGATGTTTATTTTTTGTCTTGATCTAGAAGTAATGGTTTCTTTTCAGAATTTAGGATTATTTTATTAAATTAAGTTTTTAGAATAATTTTCTCCCAAGTTGTCCATAGATTAAAAATATTTTTCTCATTATTAAATTTAAATTATTTTCTATTTTTGCTCACCCATTCAGCGAGAGCTTGTAGTGAGTTTTCCACCAGTGATGGGTGTGTGATCTTCTTTATTTGATTCTCTTTCTAAAGTTTTCTCTTTCGTGATTTTTTTTTTGTCAGAAAATTATTATATTTTAAAAAAATTTTCTAAGGTAATTCATAAGAAAAGAACTTAGAAATTTCGATTATTGCAATTGCATAATTACTCCGGAACATCGGCATTTTTCTACTCCAAAAATAAATTTCGACTTTTTTGTCCTACGTATAAAGTTGACCTCCCTCCCCTACTTTGAAGCAGATTATTTTTCCAAAATTTCTCGACTTATACGTGAGTATATACGGTACATATTATTCTCAGATCGATTTTGTGAAAGTCGCCATTTATTTGTAGGGAAACATTTTTCTATCTCGGGGAATTATGTAATTCATTGTTAAAATTGAAATTAATTGTATATTTTTCCAAAAAATTTCCCCAGATGACTAAAATTTCCCCCAATCCTAGATCGCCGGATCGGACATATTCTGCACCCCTGAATTATGGTATGTCTATTTATGAGAGAACATCAATGCAAATACATTGTTTGAATCAACTAATTTTCTTCTCTCCATGACGATTCACATCATGGCATTTTCCAAAGAAAGGAAATGATGGAGAAGGCTTTATTTTTCCTGAAAATATTATTAAAACACAGAAATGAAAGACTGTTCCATTTTTACATGGAATCACTTTTAAGGGTTAAAATTTGACCACCTAAAAATTAAAAATTATTAAGGACTGTACAAACTAGCTTGTTACTTAAACACTTACTATGGCATATAAATAATGATAGCAAATAAAACAAACAAATAAAATGGTGTATGTCAAAAAGTAATATTTCGTTACGATAAACATGCAATTAAAAACTTAAGTTAAGATTCAAATTTAAGATTGTTTTGAGGAATTTCTAAAACTTTCTTAAACTCTAATCAAACCAAGACCAATTGAACGAAACATCATGCATGAAGCATATATTACGAAAAGCTTTCAAACACATCTAGAAAACTGTTAACGAAGCTTCACTGTTAAATAAGGTAAAAGAAGATATGTAAATAAACAGTTCAGGAAACATATAACACATTTAAAAATCCAGTTTTAGCAACTTCCACAGTCAAAAAGGAGTTGAATTATTTTGTGCAGCCCCGTATATGATCTATAGATTTGGATATATGCTACATAGATTGATAAAATTTAATTCAGTTAGAAAAATAACATTTAGCGATTTTTGCCAGTTGATGGAAAGTCACTCAAATTCTTTTGTACAGCCTTATGAATTATCCAAGAGACTTTTGTACACACCCCATATTAAGCTAAAATTTAATTCAGGTAAAAAATGCATAAGGCAACTTAAAATACACTTCCAGCAATTACCAACCTCAGGGTTGGTATTTTTGCCAGGACAGTGGCAAAAACTGGAAAAAACCAGGGCAAAAATGGAAAAAAACGGCAAAAATGGCAAATTCTTATTGGTCTTTAATGTGTGATCTATAAATTGAAAAGGATCATAATGGTATAAATAATTAGGTTTAATAACATACCATTTAATATTTTTAATTTAATTTGCTAATTAATAAACATAATTAAAATAATTTTGTATATTTCAAATGTTTATAAAATAGATGGAATTCAGTCTGATAGGAACTTAAGAACCAAATTAAAAACCGTAAATGTATATTTTTTTTCCTAACTACAGCATTTTGTCAGTCATCATATTTATTATTTCTGCTGCCAACATTCCTTTATCTAAGCAAATACAAAACACAGAACAATAAATTATATACCATATAAAAGGATTTTGAACAGACTTCTGACATAATACACTAACATTTTTTTAAAACATGTTTCCTTATTAAAAATTGTGGTTAATTAAAAATTAAATTGGCATTGTTTTCTTAAATGAATAGATAGATTTTCTCAAATTATTGTTTTTTACAAAAATTATCAATTTATATAAAAAATAATAGTACAAACATGGCATGTGTAATAAGAGTACATTATTTACGTAATATATAATATGTAGAATACGTAAGTACAATCACGCAGGTTTACTTTATATTTATGATTAAAAAGGAAATGTTTAAAAGGAATCTGCATCGACAGGTAAAGGATCAAATAAAACAATTAAAACCTATATTGATCGCTTTAAATGTGATACAAAAAAATTCAACTACCATAGCAGATGGTTGTCATGTATGGCACAATCTTTTGAAAAATGAGGATCTACAACCACATTTTTCAAAATTAAAAAAGTGATTTGAACAAGCGGTTTTGCCGTGCCATCTAGTAACATATTTGTTACATCCAAAGTACAGAGGTGAACTTTTAAATTACGAACAAAAAGAAAGTTGCAAAGTATGGTTATATAAAATTAATCCCAATTTAATATCATAGGTTATTAATTTTGAGCTAAAAGAGAACCCCATGACCCATCCCCCAAAACTGGGACGGATAACCGTCCCAGTTGTATGCCATAATCAGCATAACCTTCACCTGACTGGGTTCCTGTCGAACCTTGGTGACGGCATTCATTTGATTGACGCTTTAATTCAGGCTCATAGACTCGAGCCCATGCCGCATCAATGGCGACAATACGCTGCAGAAATGTGTTTCCTTCATTGTGGTATCTCTCCAAGTGGGTGCCAGCCAGTGCATCCCGGTGCCATTTCTATACTTCGGTTAGTCAATGTGGAACCTAGCGGGAAGCAATTTTCCTCATGTTGAGAGATTTCTTCATTATGTGGCACACCGTTTGATGACTCAGACCAACCTCTAAGGATAATTCTCGGACAGTCCATCGGCGGTCTATGGTAAGGAGACCGCTCAGGATGTCAATCTGCTCTTGAGGAATGGAGGACCGACCTGTGCATTGCAAATCCGCAGTCTCATTCCGACCCGAACGAAATGCTTGAACCCATCGTGCTACTGTCCTATACGGTAAAACATTTGTGCCACAGGTTTCCACTAATCCTCGATAGCATTCTGTTGCATTTTTACCACGGGCAACCTCGATTTTAAGCCACGACCGCTGATCACCTTTTGAAAACATGCTTTAGAGCGATGGAAACGAAACTCCTCACTTTAACGCCACACAACAACTACCATTCTAAGCAGATCGACTGTTTTTTGCACTCTACACATCGACAACAAACAGCACCACCTCACCGCTCCCATATCCTATTTCTGCGAGTTTCAAGGTTAAGTTGCCACTATTTAATTTATAACCCTCGTATTTACAGTAGGCGTCATTTGACGCCTATCTTTCATTTATCAATTTTTATAACTCCATTCAGCAGTCGGTGGGTTGAATTTCCATTCAATTGAATTGGTTGTTCCATACTTCACTATGCGACTCCAATTCAATCTTTTCAAAAAATTAGCTGCACCAATAAAATTGGGACCGTTGTCGCAATATATAATAGAACATCTTCCTCTGTGTGATACAAATCTTCTTAAAGCCATCAAAAAGGCCTCTGTAGATGCTAAAGTAACAAGTTCAAAATGTACAGCTCTGTAAATAGCGCATGTAAATATGATAACCCAACTCTTTTGATTATTTTTAAGAAATAGAGGGCCAGCCATATCAATGCCAATAACTTGAAATACTGCTGCATCTTTTACTCGATTATCTGGTAGAGAAACAGGAGAAGATTCCACATTCTTAGAATTAAATCTTTTAAAAATGGTGCATTTTGGATAAAACAGAAGTCACAGTTCTTCTCCCATTCAGAATCCAGTATTTTTCTCTGAGCAAATTTAAAAGAATTTGAGGACCTGCATGACAATTTTTTAGGTGAAAATGTAAAATTAATCATTTGATAACTTCATGATTTGAAGGAACAACCATACGTAGGTGTGAGGAAATCCATATTGTCTTGTCTATACATAATTTTAGTCTTTACACATATTATTTCTTGTTGATCTTCAAATGTCTCAAGAGTTTTCAATCTCTCATCACTTTCATGGAAAAAACATTCCTGTTGTATCATCCAAATTATTTTCGTTTCTGCTTTCTTAAATTCATGACTTGTCAATTCTCCTCTAATTTGTTCCTTTAGAACAAATTAGTTTGAACTTCAATTTTTTCTATTTTTCGAAAATGTCAAAACTTGTTTACTTTACTTTATTGCCCAGCAATAGCGAATAAACTCACACGTTTGAAACTCGGCAGCATGTCATCTAAAGGATCATACTTTACAAACAATATTGTCATTTGGTCAAACTTGTTCCATTTCTGTGTTAGGCCGAGAACTTATCAAACTGCCCTTGTACAGCCTTGTAAATTATCTAAGAGACTTTTGTACACACTCTTTATTAAGCTAAAGTTTAATTCAGGTAAAAAATGCATAAGGCAACTTAAAATGCATTTCCAGCAATTACCAACTATAAACAACAATGCATCTTGTTCTTTGTGTAGCCCTGTATATGAATTTATTTATGTTCCACAAACTTCCATTAATTTACTAAATATAGTTCAGCAGGAAAATGTGTAACACAATTAAAAACTACCCTTAAGCAATTCCCTAACATAGTCAGTAATACTTATGAATTCCTTTGTGTAACCCTGTAAATGTTCAACAGAATTCATACACACCACGTACTATGTGAAAATTTAGTTAAACTTAAAAACAGACTTATCAGGCATAATTATCACACATAGACTGTAACCGAATGATTTTATACATCCCTGTAAATGAACAATAAGCACAATACACTCCATGCTTTTCAGTGAACAATTTATAGTGCACCTCGGCAATGCATATAAATTTCTTTATGTTCGAAATAGTGTAACATCATTAAAGATTAAACTACACTGCTAATCATTTTTCCTGCAGAACATTGCGTAAAATAATTCTTCCGTGTGACCCTGTAAATGAATAATAAATGCTTTGCATACCATTTTCTACAAAAAGCATGTTTTAGAGCGCTTCATAATTGTATATTAATTTCATTATGTTTGAAATGGTGTAACATCTTCAAAATGTACTTGAAACAATTTTTCCCATTGACTATAATGTAATGGAATACTTTTGACTGTCCCTGTAAATAAACTATAAATACTACTAAAGATGTAAAATTTCCGGAAATTTTGAAATGGCGGAAAAAAAAAAAATTTTATCGGGGGTTTTCTGGAAAAATTGATTTCTTACAAATGTTTCTCAAAAATAAGTTACATTTTCTTAAAAAATATAAAATAATAAACATTTTTTAAATTTCTGAATACTAAGGAATATTTTTTTTCACTTTAAATAAATGTATTGCCAAAAAAAATCAGCTTTTAAAAGTTTAGCCTTTCAGTCTCAGAATTTTCACAGTACAGGTAGAACTTCTAAAATCTGGAATCGCTCGGCACTCAGCAATTCCAGATTTTAGACTGAGAAATAAGAATTTAAATTCTAAATTAAAGCCACACTTAAAAATAAGAAACATATACTGTAGAGTTTCTAATACTCTAAAAAAAACTAAGAGAGCCGTTACAGCGGATGGAGATAAATAAAAAAGATTTATTGAATTAGAATACTTTCTTTTATTACGGCAAGTATAATTATGAACCTCACAAAACGACGATCGTGATAAAACGACAATCGCAGTATTTACATTTGCTGATGGCACGATCTCTGAACAGTTTATATAAACAGTATCTAACTCATACAGTGTTGACAATTAAATACAAAGGGAAAAAAATATATAAATAAATTACTAAATAAATTGGAATTAGAAAAACATGTTTCATTTTAAAATTAATTTTTTTTAAACATTTCTGTCAAGGTTTGTTGCCTGGCTTGTTAGAAATTACTTTTTCTCTAATTCTATAAAGTCCCATAATTTCATGTTCAGATAAAAAGTTTCTTTGTTCCAATCCTAATATTGCTGTATTCAACAATTTTATTAAATCTTCTGTAGATATTTTTTCCTTTTCTGTATTTTCACAGTCACTGTGGTCATCTTTATTTAATACACTATCGGTAATTTCCGAGCCCATAAATAACTCGAGTAATAACTCGAGCCCATGCCGCATCAATGGCGACAATACGCTGCAGAAATGTGTTTCCTTCATTGTGGTATCTCTCCAAGTGGGTGCCAGCCAGTGCATCCCGGTGCCATTTCTATACTTCGGTTAGTCAATGTGGAACCTAGCGGGAAGCAATTTTCCTCATGTTGAGAGATTTCTTCATTATGTGGCACACCGTTTGATGACTCAGACCAACCTCTAAGGATAATTCTCGGACAGTCCATCGGCGGTCTATGGTAAGGAGACCGCTCAGGATGTCAATCTGCTCTTGAGGAATGGAGGACCGACCTGTGCATTGCAAATCCGCAGTCTCATTCCGACCCGAACGAAATGCTTGAACCCATCGTGCTACTGTCCTATACGGTAAAACATTTGTGCCACAGGTTTCCACTAATCCTCGATAGCATTCTGTTGCATTTTTACCACGGGCAACCTCGATTTTAAGCCACGACCGCTGATCACCTTTTGAAAACATGCTTTAGAGCGATGGAAACGAAACTCCTCACTTTAACGCCACACAACAACTACCATTCTAAGCAGATCGACTGTTTTTTGCACTCTACACATCGACAACAAACAGCACCACCTCACCGCTCCCATATCCTATTTCTGCGAGTTTCAAGGTTAAGTTGCCACTATTTAATTTATAACCCTCGTATTTACAGTAGGCGTCATTTGACGCCTATCTTTCATTTATCAATTTTTATAACTCCATTCAGCAGTCGGTGGGTTGAATTTCCATTCAATTGAATTGGTTGTTCCATACTTCACTATGCGACTCCAATTCAATCTTTTCAAAAAATTAGCTGCACCAATAAAATTGGGACCGTTGTCGCAATATATAATAGAACATCTTCCTCTGTGTGATACAAATCTTCTTAAAGCCATCAAAAAGGCCTCTGTAGATGCTAAAGTAACAAGTTCAAAATGTACAGCTCTGTAAATAGCGCATGTAAATATGATAACCCAACTCTTTTGATTATTTTTAAGAAATAGAGGGCCAGCCATATCAATGCCAATAACTTGAAATACTGCTGCATCTTTTACTCGATTATCTGGTAGAGAAACAGGAGAAGATTCCACATTCTTAGAATTAAATCTTTTAAAAATGGTGCATTTTGGATAAAACAGAAGTCACAGTTCTTCTCCCATTCAGAATCCAGTATTTTTCTCTGAGCAAATTTAAAAGAATTTGAGGACCTGCATGACAATTTTTTAGGTGAAAATGTAAAATTAATCATTTGATAACTTCATGATTTGAAGGAACAACCATACGTAGGTGTGAGGAAATCCATATTGTCTTGTCTATACATAATTTTAGTCTTTACACATATTATTTCTTGTTGATCTTCAAATGTCTCAAGAGTTTTCAATCTCTCATCACTTTCATGGAAAAAACATTCCTGTTGTATCATCCAAATTATTTTCGTTTCTGCTTTCTTAAATTCATGACTTGTCAATTCTCCTCTAATTTGTTCCTTTAGAACAAATTAGTTTGAACTTCAATTTTTTCTATTTTTCGAAAATGTCAAAACTTGTTTACTTTACTTTATTGCCCAGCAATAGCGAATAAACTCACACGTTTGAAACTCGGCAGCATGTCATCTAAAGGATCATACTTTACAAACAATATTGTCATTTGGTCAAACTTGTTCCATTTCTGTGTTAGGCCGAGAACTTATCAAACTGCCCTTGTACAGCCTTGTAAATTATCTAAGAGACTTTTGTACACACTCTTTATTAAGCTAAAGTTTAATTCAGGTAAAAAATGCATAAGGCAACTTAAAATGCATTTCCAGCAATTACCAACTATAAACAACAATGCATCTTGTTCTTTGTGTAGCCCTGTATATGAATTTATTTATGTTCCACAAACTTCCATTAATTTACTAAATATAGTTCAGCAGGAAAATGTGTAACACAATTAAAAACTACCCTTAAGCAATTCCCTAACATAGTCAGTAATACTTATGAATTCCTTTGTGTAACCCTGTAAATGTTCAACAGAATTCATACACACCACGTACTATGTGAAAATTTAGTTAAACTTAAAAACAGACTTATCAGGCATAATTATCACACATAGACTGTAACCGAATGATTTTATACATCCCTGTAAATGAACAATAAGCACAATACACTCCATGCTTTTCAGTGAACAATTTATAGTGCACCTCGGCAATGCATATAAATTTCTTTATGTTCGAAATAGTGTAACATCATTAAAGATTAAACTACACTGCTAATCATTTTTCCTGCAGAACATTGCGTAAAATAATTCTTCCGTGTGACCCTGTAAATGAATAATAAATGCTTTGCATACCATTTTCTACAAAAAGCATGTTTTAGAGCGCTTCATAATTGTATATTAATTTCATTATGTTTGAAATGGTGTAACATCTTCAAAATGTACTTGAAACAATTTTTCCCATTGACTATAATGTAATGGAATACTTTTGACTGTCCCTGTAAATAAACTATAAATACTACTAAAGATGTAAAATTTCCGGAAATTTTGAAATGGCGGAAAAAAAAAAAATTTTATCGGGGGTTTTCTGGAAAAATTGATTTCTTACAAATGTTTCTCAAAAATAAGTTACATTTTCTTAAAAAATATAAAATAATAAACATTTTTTAAATTTCTGAATACTAAGGAATATTTTTTTTCACTTTAAATAAATGTATTGCCAAAAAAAATCAGCTTTTAAAAGTTTAGCCTTTCAGTCTCAGAATTTTCACAGTACAGGTAGAACTTCTAAAATCTGGAATCGCTCGGCACTCAGCAATTCCAGATTTTAGACTGAGAAATAAGAATTTAAATTCTAAATTAAAGCCACACTTAAAAATAAGAAACATATACTGTAGAGTTTCTAATACTCTAAAAAAAACTAAGAGAGCCGTTACAGCGGATGGAGATAAATAAAAAAGATTTATTGAATTAGAATACTTTCTTTTATTACGGCAAGTATAATTATGAACCTCACAAAACGACGATCGTGATAAAACGACAATCGCAGTATTTACATTTGCTGATGGCACGATCTCTGAACAGTTTATATAAACAGTATCTAACTCATACAGTGTTGACAATTAAATACAAAGGGAAAAAAATATATAAATAAATTACTAAATAAATTGGAATTAGAAAAACATGTTTCATTTTAAAATTAATTTTTTTTAAACATTTCTGTCAAGGTTTGTTGCCTGGCTTGTTAGAAATTACTTTTTCTCTAATTCTATAAAGTCCCATAATTTCATGTTCAGATAAAAAGTTTCTTTGTTCCAATCCTAATATTGCTGTATTCAACAATTTTATTAAATCTTCTGTAGATATTTTTTCCTTTTCTGTATTTTCACAGTCACTGTGGTCATCTTTATTTAATACACTATCGGTAATTTCCGAATCACTTAATGAACCCACAATCGGCACATTTTCGGCGCAATGTTTATAATTTTATTTATGTCCGATTCATACAAGATTGTCTTTTTTATTGGCATATTCTAATAATTCTGCCATTTCAGTCTCTTTTTCTGATGTTTTGAAACCTTCAAACTCGTACTCGCTATCACCATCGTCCTCTGTAAAAATCAATGTTGGCACTAGACTATGCCATGCATTTTTTACAGTTTCCACACTTATGCTAGACCAAGCACTTGCCACAGACCGTACTGCATCTTTAACGCTAAACTGCTTAACAAAATCAGTAACGGTTTTGCTGTCATTTACATAATTCAACATTTTTCATAAAAAGGTCATTCTTGTATCTTGTATCTGCATTTTAATGCTCGCAACAATCTCATATCCATGGGCTGTATGAGTGACGTACAGTTCGGTGGCAGGAAAATTACTTCAACATTTTCTTTATTTGGAACTTCTGGACCAGGATGGGCAGAACAATTATCTAAAGTTAACACAATTTTAGAATCCTCTGAGAGTCCTTTTTTGACAGAATGCGCTCGAGCTTGCGGTACAAAATAATTATCAAACCATTCTGTAAAAAGGTCTTGAGTGACCCAGGCTTGTTTGCTCGGTAAATCACAGGATAATACACTAATGCCTTTTAAACATCTAGGTTTTTTGCTTTTACCAATCACTAATAATTTTAATGTATGGCTTTCAATCGCATTGGTGCAAGCTAACACAGTTAGTCTATCTTTTATCTCCTTAGGACATTCATAGGACTCCATGGGATTTTTTTCTTCTGCTGTTGCTAATGTTTTTCTTGGCACATAACGCCAAAACAAAGATGTTTATCGGCATTATAAATGAGTTTATGCGAAATATTTTCAGCCACTACTTTTTTGGAAAATTCCTCCACAAACATTTCACTTGCTTCGTCCTCTGTGCTTGCCTTCTCTCCACATATTTGTAGTTGGCGAATGCTGTGTCTTTTCTTGAATTTATCAAGCCATCCAGTGGAGTAATTACATGGAGATATTACTTTCAAATTTTCATGAAATATTTTTGCCAGCTCTATAATCATTGGCCCAGTAATCTGAATATGTTCACTTCGTTTTTGACGAATCCATTCTATTAATATTTTGTCCAAATCCACATTATTCGGCATCCATAAAGTTTTCCTGTTTTTAATTTCTGCTTTCGAATCACTCTTGACAAAAAATTCTTTGTCTTTTTGTTTAATTAAATCATATACGGTGGACTTTCCAAGTCCATAATGGGGAAGTTGCACTCACTTTAGATTATGCATTATTTTATGTTTAATTGATGAAGACAACCTTACATACCTCAAAACTTAACTCGGAATCGCAAAAATAATTTAAACTATGTAGTTATTGGAGTTTTAAACTCCGCTAAAAGCAAAACAAAACCACGTGATCGGAAAACGCGACGGGATTGGTTTGACGTCACTACACATGAAACGGGGATTTCTGCTTAGAGTCGAGTGCTCACAGCTTGTCTTATATTGCTTTCTATGTACTATAAACATCTTTTAAAGACTCGTTTACAGAAAAACAAAAACAAAAATTGGATTATTTTATCATATCTAAATATAATGCACTATTAATTTATACATTTGCATTAATTTTCATTTAGAAAAGTGTTGAAGTTGGTCGGATTCGAAAAATACAAATTATGTCTTTCGGAAATATTTTTTTATTTTTTTAATTCAAATTTGCTTTTAGGACAGAAAAACTGCATTTCATGTGGGTAAAAATAAAGGAAGCTAAAGCTAAAAGGCACGTATATTGTTCACTTACTCTGTTTTATTTAAACGAAATAAGAACGATAGTTTTATTACAAAAGAAATCGTAAGTAAAATCGCATTTAAATTGTTCTTGAAATGCATTATTTTCTTAATTCATTTTAATACTTAATAATTCGTTTTAATATGAATATAATTTCGTGTTATGCAGGTTATATTACGGATAAAAAATGTACTCAAATTAATTATGAGAAAACGAAATTTTAAGCAACAATGCAGGAAACAAAAACAAAAAATGCTTTATTTAATACTGATTTATTGAATAAAAATTTTAATTAAATACTGACAATAATAATTGTGTATTCACCCTTCAGAAAAAAAAATTACTGCAACATACGTGAGTAAATTTATCACTATTGTCTTTTATCCTCTCTTTTTATGTACTTACTAAAAAATAAGTATTAAATAAAATATATTTTTTAAATACACATCTTTTATAAGCATCCAATGTTTATTTTGATAATCACGCCTCCTTTTATGATTGGAATTCGTGATTTTTCAAAAAAGTCCAATATAATACTATAATTTGGCGTGGCTACCGAAGCTGGAAAAATTAACCGCTTTTTTCTTTTTCTTTCTTTTTTTTTTTTTTTTTACGCTTGGAAGAAAATAGCTAGTAAATTTATTAAAATAAATGTATAATCTTTGCTTTTTTTCTGTTTTAAGGTATGGAAAGAGGAAAGAAAAAAAAGCATTATTTAAACTATCTTTTTAGGATTGCTAAATTGATTTCTCAAAGTATAATCATAATTCAATTAATATGGAAAAGTGTAAAAATAATTTAATCATAGTTTTATTATTATTTGCTCACATATAATTTTTGAATGGATGCAGTACTTTTTGTTTTTTGAAACATAGTTTCTCAGAAAGTCCTATTTTTAGATTTATCTGGTTCTAAAAATTTTATATCTTTATTTTCCTCAATGTTCTAACTTTCGTAAAAAATAAATATATAATGAAAATATTTGAAAATCTTGTTAAAGAAAGCAGTATCTGAATTTTGAAAATAAGCATTATACTGCACAAAGCTTTTTTAAAACAGAACGAGATGTGCTGAGAATTTGAATATGTTGTTGAAGTAGAGCCCTCTCTTTTCACTTTTGAAAACAGCCATCTCATTACACGTAAACTTTTTATAGTGACATATAAAGAAATCAAGATACATTATCATTCAAGGTTTATTCTTTGTTTGAACAATGCATTTAGTATCATAAGGGCAGGGCATTATGTTGAGAGATATTATGCTATAATATCACAATAGTTTTTAAATTCAATTCACAGGTAAGGCATGAATTTGCATGATTATTTTTTTTAATTATTTTGAAGGTATGGATTATATATTAATTTAGCAACAAAAACTTAACATAGAACCAAAGAATAAAGAAAACATTTATAGATCATGAACGAAAATTCAAACATACTACCATTCTTTTAATGTTTAAAATGTTAATAACAACGATAAAATTTAAATATACATAAAATTGCTTCAAATACATTTAGAATTATTATATTTCTGCATAATATTTCTCTTTTGGCCTTTTTAATTTCCGTAGAAATATTGTTAATTTATAACAAAAATAAAACAGTACTTAATTTTACAAAAATACTTAATTTTTAAACTGAACATCATCTCTAATCTGCAAAGTTCTATAAAGCATAAAACCTTCAATCCCACATTCTGAAATTTTCACAAAACTGACAGTATTTAAAATAATTACTTGATTGTTTTACCTGTGTGTAGTGTAGTACAGAGATCTGTTTAGGAAGCAATTGAGTCCTTTAAAGGACCCTTCACAAAATTTTTCATATTAAAACAGGAACCTTTACAATACATTCTACCTTAAAACAAGATCCTTCACAAAATTTTTTGTCTTAAAAATAGGCCTTTCACAATTTTTTTCCATCTCCAAACTAAACCTTTTACAAATTTAATTATTTAAAAGAAAAATCTGACCTGACACAAAACAACTGAAGCCGTCAAAGAATCTATTTATGTAGCTTTTACATATATAAAGAATCTTGTCAAAAATTCATAAACAAGAAACTGAATGTAACAGTTATTTCAAATTCACAAAATTATAATTAGTTTTTTCACAAATATGAAATACTTTTCACAATTTCACAAAAAAAGAACCCTGTGAGAAAAGTCTGGATAGGTCCCTGGAAACATTTTTTGAAAAAATATTAAACTTTTCTCGTGTATATTTATATAAAAATTCTGTAAGCCTGTCTTAAAGCTATCTTAGCACATTTCGCTCTTTCTAATAACTTTAGCTGTTTTTCAAAGATTCAAAACAGTTTAGTTTACAATTAAAGCAATAAAACATATAGTGGAACCAAGCAAAATTCATAATTTAAGTATAAAATATAAATGCATAAACCCTTTTATAAGTTGACTCCACCCTCCCTACTGAAATAAATCCTATTTGTACCAGTTTATTTTATATTGTACGATATATATATATATATATATATATATATATATATATATAACAATAGTGTAGTACGAGTGTATTAACTTGTACCGATACTTTATTTCTACATCAAGATTTGGAAATGAAAATTCTTAGAAACGCGATGGAATAAAAATATCACTTGGAATTCACAGTATTATTTATTCATTACAGCAATTTACAATACTTTTAATTTGTTATACTAATCATTTTTAAGAAAAGAAAGAAATCGTCCAGCGTAAAGCAAGCCACCTCCATAGGAAATAACAGGGAGAAATACAGCGAGGGTTTGTTTACATGTGTAGTGACGTCAGAACAGCTTTCGTCACATGACGTGGCTTTTTTCCGCCACGGCAAAAACTGCGTTTTAAAAGTTAATTTAATGACTTATACAAGTTTCAAATATATGTAAAAATGGTATCAAAATGTTCGTATTTTTACACTCTATCAGATGCAAGTTAAATTGAAAAACGTGCAATTTCCCCATTCCTACAAAGAGCATTTACTAGTGTTTCTTTATCAAACTCCTTTAAAAGCGAAACTTTATCCGCAATAGAAAGAGAAACATGTTTTCTCTTTTTACTGGTAGTTGCTTTTGACATTTCCATTAAATAAGTTATTTTTATCAAAGTAATAAAAAAATTAAATAAAAAATTAAAACATCAGGAAATATCAGATCAATATAAAATAACTCGCTGACGTAGCTATAATAGCTTAGAAAATGCACTATTAGGTGATGGAAAATGCTAGAAAAAATTGTCGTTTGGCACCATCTACCAATCATAAGAAGAAACAAAATTTGATATTGATATAAATCTGTTTACACATATTCCTAACTTTTATGCCTTGGACCATCTGTATTAAAAAAAAAAAAAAATCAACTGCCATGCTTAGAAAAAAAGTTTTATAGAAATATACTTAAAATAAAATATAAAGCAGCTTTTTTTTTTTTTTTTTTTTTTTTTTTTTTTTTTTGCCACATTCTTTTAGAAGCTAAACTTCAATAGTAATAAAAAGCGTAAGTTCATTTTTGTTTCTTTTTTTTTTTTTTGTACTATTGCACTTCATATTAACTTAAAGAATTAATTATTATCAAGTTATTAAAAGAATTTTAAATTTTAATATAAATAAGATTAAAAAAATATCATTAGAAAAAATACTTAGAATCCATTTATTGATCTCAGGTTTTACTTTGTTCAAGTTGATGGCGTCATCTGCCGATTGAATAGAAAAATAAAATTGGTGATAATAATAAAGGAGTTAAAAAAAAAAGGTAGAAGTTCTACCTGTAGCTTTACTTGCTTAATTTAACATCATTGGTTGTAATATATCATGTCTCTGTTGAAATGATTTTTTAGTTGCATTTCTTCAATTACTAGTAGAGAAAATTTAGAAAATAACAAAAATAATCTGATGAGTTTCAACCAATATCACAGCAGTTTGAAAGAAAATTTAAATTGCATTAAATATCACCTCAACATAGTATTGCTTAACACTAGAATTATGGCAGGTGTCATTTTGACCCCTAACAAAGTTTTTTTCTTCAATAGCTTTTCTATTTTTTAGCAAATAAGTTATCCTTTCTTGACTTTTCCTAAATCATCGTGTTTTACATGCATATACAATTTTATCAAAATTGATTATTTATTTTAGGCTTAATAAAGGAGTATACCTATAATTATGGCCGGGTGTCATTTTGACTCCCTTGAGAGAACTGAAAAAATATAAACTTTTTTATCACATTTGGTTTGCTTTGTTACTTATGCATATGATTTCTGATTTCTACCTGCCTGACAGATAGTGATGAAAGAATAGAAAAGGGTAGAGAAGGGGTGTGTTTCGCAAGCGAACACCTTCCAGTCACGTGTTCTGGAATGTTTGGAATCCACTTATTTTGTGAAACTATATTTTTGCTTGTAACGCAAGTTTTGTTTGTAGTTTTTACGTTGTATTTTGTTTGTTCTTTCCTCTATTTAATTTTTGGATACAGTGCTTCTCATTATTTATATAAGTTTACTACAAATTCGTTATCATTGTAATGGTATGTATAAGAGGGCTAATGCATGATGAAATCGCAAAATTGATGCAAGAGCTGTCTGATTCAGATTCTGGGTCTGAAACTGATAATAATCTTATAGAAAAAGGAGCAGGCGATACATCCAGTGGTTCTCAATTTATTGTTACAGGTGATCATGCAGTTTCATCATCCAGCTCAAGTAAAAGTGAAAACGTAATAGCTGATACAATTTCTAGTTCTGATGAATCTAAGAGTGCCAAAGTAAGATGTAGAAGAGACTCAGATAGTTTCCTCACATCACTGAAACTTGCAAAATGCCTCAGAACAAACGTATTGAGCTATGTTGGAACATTAAATCGTGTAAAAAGGGAAATTCCATCTTGTTTCAAAAGTGTGCAAAATGAACTTTTTTCTTCTGATGTGATAAAACACGACAACATAACTCTCACATCATATCAAGGTAAAAGAAATAAGAATGTAATTTTGCTGAGCACACTCCATTCATCAATTAAATTTGAATCAAATGAAAAGAAAACTCCAGATGTAATTCAGTTTTACAGGTCAACCAAATTTGGAGTAGATTTATTGAATCAGATGGCGAGGAAATACTCCGTAAAAGCACCATCACACCACTGGGCAGTGCATAATATTTGCAATATTTTAGGCTTAGCTGGAATAAATGCATGGATCCTGTTCAAGGAAATAACAAAAGAAAATATCAGTAAAACAGATTTCTTAATGAGCTTGGCAGAAGAACTAGAATATATTTTTGGTAAAAACCAGCTTGTAGTTCCTCCAAGTAGTTGTATGCAACAAAATAATTCTGCAGAATCAAAGAAACGCAAGAAGTGCTAAATAAAGAAATGTAAAGGAAATAAAACTGTTAATATTTGTAACAGCTGTAATAAAGCTGTATGAGGTTACTGTACACAGAAAATAAGAAAGATAAGCTTGTGTGTTATTTCCTGTGCAGAAGAATAATCCAATAAATAACATATTTCTTTGTTCATTGTAAAAAAAAAATGTACTAAAATGTTTGTATTAATTGGCTTTTAACAGTTATTTTATCTCTTAAATTTATGTAAACTTTCATATTTTTATGATTTTTATTTCTGAGATGTAATTGAATGGAAACAAGATTTTAAAAAAAATACAATTAGCTAATTATTTGTTAAATATAAGCACATATAAGGCAGAAATTACTATATTCTTTAAAATAAATTATAATTATTACAATTTAGTTCATTTTATTTTTACAAGCATATAATATTACATAATGAAATAGGCAGTTTTTTACATAGGGGTCAAAATGACCCCCGCCGTAATTCTAGGTATACGAAGAACGCCATAGTTCTAGTGTTAAGTATATAAATGCCATTTTAAAGAAACAAATTATTGTAGTTGTGACATAAATATTATCATTTTTAAATCTTCTTCCATTCCTTAAAAAATTATACTAATTTACAATGTTACATTTTTTTTTCGTCTTACAATTAGAATTTTCATTTCCCGTGTATTTAGTTTTGGCATAGCTTTCCAGTCTAAACCTAAACCAACCCTATATGTTTTGGTTTTGTTTTAGTTTAAGTTTTAGATTCTTAATATCAAAGTAATATTTGTACGTATGTTCTTTAATGAAAGTTATAAAACAGGTGGATTTTTGAATACTTATAAAAATTGTTTTCAACTAAATTTTTCTGCAAAATTTATTTGTATGCATTTATATTTTTAAAAAAAAATACAGTTAGATAAGTTTTAGAATCTATATTTTAAATAAAAGGAAGAGAAGAGAAAAAAGCTTGAAAAGACTAAATAATTTCAATTTCATGTTATTAAAAAATAATTTGTTTTTAATAATAGTTAAATATTTCTGGAGATTATTTTTTGATCATGTGAAAAATCACAGCTATGCCAATAAAAATAAATGCATGTTTCAAATTTTATATTCAATTTTCAACCTATTGGTATTATTGAAATAATTTTGCACTCAGATTTTCATTTTTAACAAGAGAAGTTGCATGGGTCTGCTTAAATTTTTTTCAGATGATCCTGTTAACCTTTGTATAAAAATATTGCCTTATAAAAAAAAATCTTACAAAATTGTCATAAAAAAATATTAAAATTTTGTGAATTAGAAATTATTGTTGTATTTAGGTTCCTACATAGATATTGTTAATAAGGTCCATAACATATATACAGCTAGATAATAGATTCATTGATGATTTCAGCTGTTATGTGACAGGTTTTGTTATTCTAAAATCGTCACATTCCTAGGATTCAGAATGAAGATTGAAAAATCTTCCGAATTTTGTGAAGGGTCCTATGTTTTAAGGTGAAAAAATTGTTAAGGGTCCTTTTTAAAGGACTGAAGTTCATCTTAAACTGCTTACAGATCATATTTTTCATGGTTAACATTTTCATACGAGACACTGTACATGAAAAAATATCAGAATGCAGCCATAATAACATTTTGAATATATTACTTTAAAAATTAAATTTCAATTTTTTCAATTTGGAAAAATTTCAAAAATTGAATTAGGGATTGTGATATAGTAAACGTCAATAACATATGAAAATTATAGGGCAATCTAAGTATATTTATGAGAGTTAGAGCACAGATAGATGGCCAGACAAACCAAATAAACACTTTTCAACTATGTTGGAAAGTGTTATAAACCAATAAAAGAAAAGAAACAGAATGAATTATTACAATAAAAATATACAAAAAAAGTAAAACTGCAAAAAGTAAAAAATATATACAAACTGGCCTACCTTTTTGGCATATACACTTGCACTGCCCTGAATAAGCAAAGCAGCAGAATTAAAATTAGGAGTTGTATTTGCATGAGTAACCTATATTTAAAAAAATAAATAAATAAATTATTATAATAAACAAATTAATTAATTCAAAACTGCATGGAGTAAATGAATAAGGTGACAGGGCAGTTGAAATGGATAATTAAATTTAAAACTAGACAGTCAGTAGATAAGTTTTTTTTTTGTACTTCTCTAATATTTCGTTGACCACTTTTCATAACAAAAAAATCCCTGACGGCTCAGCCTACAAGCATAGGTAGATTTCGAAGACGTGGACCGTGAGGCGCCTGTTTGTTGGGAATTGCGGAAGAAATGACCTTTTCGCCATGATGCGGAACCGATGAATCGCCCACTTCGAAACCTAACTTGTTTGCAGGCGGAACCGGCAGGGATTTGTTTTTTTTTTTGCTATAAGGTTTGGTCCTATAAAAAACTTGTCAATACAAAAGTTTTAGATAATATTAAGAGGATTTATAATAAATTTAATCTGATTTGATATCTTGTGAATTGATGAAGTTATGAATTTTTTTCTTCAAAACCTCCTTTTTTCCCCCTTTTGGGGTCATTTTTAATGATATCAAAAATTTGCCATACATAAATTTTCGGCCCTTTTCCCAGAAGTAATAATATAATAACTTTAAACTGATTCAATACATATCATAATTCAGAAATTATGGTGTTTTTTCTGTTTTCACAAAAAGCCCCCCATTTCCCCCACCCCACACCCCCCCTGGTTCGATTTTGCCCATTAACGAACTTGACCGAGATTTTATGACTCTTGATTTTATGTATTAGTTTAGAAAAGATTTGTGCAGAATTATTCGAGTTATCGTGTCCATAAAAAAGTGAGATAGATAGATATTGAACTGGGGATGGTTTTGGGTTCTGGAAGTCATGATCGGTGTAGATCTGCAAAAATTTTTAAAAAATTCCAACTTATGGGAGAATGCAATAGGTAGCATTTCTTACGAAATCTACCTAAAACTATCGCCAAACTGTAAGATTAAATGCCAAAAAATGCAGTCCCATTTACTTGATGTCAGAATCATTATACATGTTCGTTATGTCATCAAATGGTTTTTAATTTGACATTTGCATGTAATTTTCATTATGTTTTACTCATTTATTAGTTATTTCATTAATTAAAATAACTATTGTGTTCTTAAATTCTTATATTTTATTTATTTTGATATTCCAATGGCAAGGTTCTCCCGTTTATTTGGCATTACAGTTTGGCGATAGTTTTTTGTTATGAAAAGTGGTCGACGGGATAATAGAGAAGTAACTTTTTTTTTTAAATCTGCGTAGTTTGAGACAAAGATTTTGTTGATTATAGAATTTGGCAGATTATATATATATAGATCACTGTTTTGTTTACATAATTTATCTTTTAATCTGACAAGAAATTGTTAATATTTCTGTGAAAAGTAAAAAGAAAAAATAATTGTACAGCAAGCTTAGCAATATTTCTAAATATATTTAAAACAAAACCATATTGAAACAATTTATACATTTTCAAATTTCATCTGTTATTTACTTTTTTAAATTACAAGTTTTGTTTTATGATCAATAAATTTATTTTTATTTGTTCTGTTAATAGTCATTATTTTTAGTTTTGAGGTTAAATGCAAATGAAAGAATCAACAGATGTATGTATCGTATAATAATTTTTCAAATAATCATTTCGTGTTGAGATTAATTCAATTATTGTTGCAATATATTTCTCCTATCACCTAGAGGTCTCATTAATGAAAAACTAAACATTGCAATTTTACGTATGTATAGACATAGGGGAAAGTCGGGTAGCCGCAAACGGCGGGTAACACTCTCTGGTCATTTAAATTTCTAAGAAATTCAAAGTGTTGTGTAAATAAAGAGTTATTGTAAATAAACGCCTTCTAGAGTCGAAACAAATACAGTTTAATTGTGACGTGGGTGCTGAGTAAGTTAGTCGTGAGTGAGTGTTTTATTTTCGTCAATAAATTTTCGAAAAAACGAGACAGATGGCTTCATATGCAGAGAAACATTTGAAGGTACCAGGAATGCAAAGATTGGGCCCATGAAGATTGTGTTTATATAGATGTATCGGATTTTTATTATAATTGTGATGTTTGTAAGGCTAAAAAACAGTTGGGACACCATAGATTAATATGTCCGGGGCTACCAGCCGTTTCTTATGACGGCAAAAAAATAAGGCCAAACTATTTTCAGTATATTTCGTTAAATAATTCAATATTATTTGAAATGTTTAATTAAAATCATTAAAGAAGTTTGTAATTTTATTTTAAGTATAAAATAAAGACAGAAATTTCATTCATTTGATTTTTATTTTCAATTTATCCAAGTGCCCGGGGCTACCCAAGCTTCCCCTATACAGGGTGGTCCTAAAATATATGTCAAAAATGTAAAGGTAGGTAGAGGAACCTAAATAAGCATATTTCAGATAAGAATGTGTGTGCGGTAATGACACATTGCTTGTAAAGCAGTATAAATCAAAGGAAACTGAAAAGACAAGTAAAGACAAAAGAAAACAAAAATTTATTAACAGTTTACAAGAGGTGCTCGAAAGAGCGGCTACCAACAGTGATACAAGATTCACAGCGACGGCGCATAGATTGGCGTACATTAGAAAAGACATCAGGCATGTCCAGCACATGTAACGCAGCAACAGGCAAGCGGGCAACAAGATCTTCTTCAGATGTGACGGGACTCTCGTACACCAGGCTTTTAATATGACCCCAAAAGAAAAAATCCAAGCAGGTTAAATCAGGAGAACGTGGTGGCCAGGGAACTGGACCGCCCAATCCTATCCAATGCTGTCCGTAGACAGCGTCCAGGTGATTCTTGACGTCTCGACTGAAGTGAGCTGGGGCTCCATCGTGCTGGAACCACATTCGTCTGCGAACAGCTGGAGGAATATCTACCAGAAGTTCAGGTAAAACCTCCTGTAGCAAGATGTTGTATGTATGGCCAGTTAAACGACTAGGTAGAATGTATGGTCCTACTAAGTTATTGTGTACAATGCCTGCCCAAACATTAATGGAAAACCTTTCTTGGTACGCGTGTGCTATTGTGCTATGTGGGTTGCCATGAGCACACAGGTGAGAATTATGGACGTTAAACATACCCGACCGCGTAAAGGTAGCCTCATCAGTCATCAGTAAATTAAACATCTGCTGGGAAGGTTGGATTGGCTGCAGTCTGCTGTAGGTACTAACGAGCAAAGTTGAGACATGGAAGATAATCGTCAGGGGTCATTGCTTGCACTGTCTGTAAATGATATGGATGCATTCCTCTTCATGTAAAGTCCTCAAAACACTTTGATGGCTCACACCCACGCACGTCCTACAGCTCTCGAGCTTGTCGAAGGATTATCCTCTATTGTGTTTAGTATTCTGGTTTCCACTGCAGGAGTTCTGCTACAGTGCCTAAAATAAATAGTGTGCCGTCCGTTGATTACCGACGCTTTTTTCTTTGGCCTTGAAAGGAAGGATGCCACAAGATGGCGCTCATGTTATCACCGACTGGGAATTTTGAAAGCTTTTACGCCGTGACAGTGAGGCATGTTGTAAACAAACGCGAGTTCTTCCCATAAAGTTATAATTATGTCTGTTTAAGACACAAAATATGAGTGAAAAAACTAAGAAGAAATATCAGCAAAGGTATTGTTTTGTGCCTGGTTGCCGTACGGGATATTCTGTAGCTAAGAATAGCCTTAAATAGTGCTCTCATAAAGAAAATTATAAAAATTTTTGTCATAACTCGATTGCACTTTTATGTAAAACAAATAAATAAAAATCGCCCAGCAAAAAGACAAAAAGCTAAATGCTTAAAGATGCGACGCATGCAGTAAGTGCATATCAACTTTTCCAATAGTTATATTGCTTGACCCATTTTTAATAATATTGTTTTTTTCATGCAAAATACGCAGAAATTGATTTTAAAATAACCATATATGTTTACACAACTTTGGATGTACAATCAGTCTGTACTTTGTTTTGAATTGGGAATATATGTAATTTTTAAACCTATGTTGCTTTTGCGTACATAATACAAAGAGGTAAAAGAATTTTTTTTAATAATTTTTTTAATAATTTTTTTTATGAACAGTTGTTGATATTTGTATATAAAGCTAAAGTAAATTTAACCTTTGAATTTATTTTTGAAATTATTTGCTTTTCATACGTAATTCATAAAGAAAAAAAATGTTTATAATTTTTCTTAAGAATTTTAATATGTGATTTCCAGTGTGAGAACGATTTGTTTAACAAATGGGACTTTGTTATAAAAAAATAACACAAAGTAAATATTGCTATTGGGAGTTTATTTTTAAATATTCATTGTATGTTTGCACAGTTTTAGAAAGAATGAATAGTTGTTGATATTTGTAAATAAAGCTAAAGCAAATTTAACCTTTGAATTTATTTTTGAAATTATTTGCTTTTCATACATAACTCATAAAGAAAAAAAAATGTTTATAATTTTTCTTAAGAATTTTAATATGTGATTCCCAGTGTGAGAAAGATTTGTTTAACAAATGGGCTTTTGTTTTGAAAATAACACACAGTAAATATTGCTATTGGGAGTTTATTTTTAAATATTCATTGTATGTTTGCACAGTTTTAGAAGGAGTGAATAGTTGTTAATATTTGTAAATAAAGCTAAAGCAAATTTAACATTTGTATTTATTTACTTTTCATACATAATTTTCATTTTAAAAATGTGTCTATGTTCAAAAATAACAGTTTGTAAATAATATATTTATTATTGAAATATTTCAGACATGTTTTCATCTAAATATCAATTCCTATAGTTAAATGTCTTCTTATATAATATCAAAATAAGTATCTAAAAAGCATTAATTTATCCGATTACTAGATCTGTTTTCGGAAATTTTCAGTCTGTAGTGCAGTCAGCGCCATCTATTGGAGGCTTACTTTCGCATGCATTTTTTTAGCATCGAACGGTACACTATTTATTCTAGGCACTGTAGTTCTGCGATACCTTCCAATACCAGCTCCACGCCTGGAAGCATAAAACGATCCACTTGTGCGTAACTCCCGATGAAGACGCTCGAATGTTCGACGATCCGGCTGATTCCTATCTGGGAATCGCTCCCTGTACATCCTCTGAGCAGCTAATCCGTTTCCTTGTGCAGCCCCATATATGAAATGCATGTAGGCAAGCTCCACATTGGTGAAACGATGCATGCTGTTTGAGATCCATGCGGGAAATGATGAATCCAGCTAGCGAAGCGCTTTTATACACCACAGTCATCAGCGCTCCCTACCGGCTCAAGGCGGCATCACCGCACACACAATCCTATACGAAATATGCTTATTTAGGTCCCCTCTACCTACCTTTACATTTTTTACATATATTTTAGGACCACCATGTATAGATAGATAGATATTCAACTAAAACTGTTATTTTAGTATACAATATGTTAAAAATATCAAAACTTTTTAAACACAATTCTTTTTTTTTTCTCCTTTTTTTTTTTTTTTTTTTTTTTTATAATTGATCAAATTTTTTACTAAATTTGTTCTATAAGTTTAAATATTAAATATGATTTAAAATTTACATTGTTTACATTCCAAAGTGAGTGAATTGCAGATTATACAGCGGCAGATTAGAACTGACACTAACTATTATATATATATATAGCTACATACAAAACTACAAGACACAAAGGATATAAACTTCAAATTACAGAGTTATCTCTAAATTTTATTAATAAAAGGGTCTTAATAAAAAGAAGTTCATTCATTTTGTAATTATTTTAAATTGTATTCACAAAAAAATATATATCTAACTAAGAAATAATTAATTCATTACATTTTTAATATAATGAAATAATTATTCACACTTTTATAACTTTAAAGAGCACAAAACTTAAGACAAACATGTCACAGATCCTATTACAAGTAAGATTGATAAGTTTTTAGAATAAGCTTGTCATGTATTTAAAACCAATTAAATCAATAAATTAAGTTTAATTATTGCTTGCTTAACAGGTTTTTTTTTTTTTTTTTTCCAGCAGACTTTTTTAACAATTGTTAATACAATCAAAAGTAGGGATACACAACCTGTGGCCCACGATGGGTTAACTGGTAGCCCGTGGAGTCCCTAGATGCTAACATCTCCAGAAATTGTGAATTTTGTCAATTAGTTGCGGTAAAAATTGAAAATTTTGTCCATAGGTCGCAGATAAAACATCATACATTTCGTCAATCGGACACGTAAAAGTCGCAAATTTCGTCGATCGGACGTGTAAAAATTGCAAATTTTTTGCATAAGTTGCAGAAAAACATAATGTATTTTGTCGATCCGGTGCGTAAAAGTGGCAAATTTCGTCAATCGGACTCGTAAAAATCATTAATTTTACCAATCGGGAGCATAAAAATCAAGAATTTCGCCGATCAGAAGCATAAAAATTGCAAATTTTGTCTACAGGTCGCAGAAAAATCTATATATATATTTGTCTTACGTGGCGCGAAAATAGGGCTGAATTTGTAACTTATGGTTTGGCAACAACTGTAGTTTCCAGAGCTCAGACTAATGAACAGACTAGATTGTGTTAGATCAGCTCCGCCTCCGTCCAATATGGCGGTCAGTGTGAAAGCAGTGAAACCATAGAATGAAACTCAAACTAGCAATTATTAAAAATAAAATAACATGTACGTAATCCAAAGCGTTTGAGATGATTCCTCATTTTAATTATGAGCAATATCATTAATTTCAAATGAATTCTCAACTCTTATTTAGAATTCATTTACGAATTTCACTCACTCAGAAGACGGAGAAAAAAAAAATCAACTGTCTAGATATCACCTGTCGCCATCTGTTGCTGTATTGATGAAGTAAAAAATAATTCATTTTGTAAAAATCTATAATCAATTAGAACAATAAAATGTCGAACGAAATTTATACAAAGACAAACAATCTTCCTATCACATAGTTTTTTTTTTTTTTAATGAATTTAAGTTGTGCTGTACAAAAGATCCTTTTTTCATAGTATTTAAATGATTTATATGCTCATTAGTAGCGCCAACTAAATGCATATTCAGTTGTGTTTTCAACGGAGAATTACTTTTTTACATTAAAATAAATTGTCAATTTCATATGTTCAAATGTTTTATGGTAGAATTTATTCCGGCTAGAATTGCTGAAAAAAAGGGCCGAGCGAGCGAAGCAAGCTGTGACCGTGTAGCGGTCTCAATGTTAATTGCTTCGCAATTCACGGGGGGTTGGCAAGCGTTAGCAAGTAGGGGGCTGAGCCCCCTAGTACTATGAATTTTGTCAATCGGGTGTGTGAAAATCGCAAATTTTGTCGGTTGTGTGTGTAAAAATTGCAAATTTTGTCCATAGGTCGCAGAAAAAAAAATCATGAATTTCGTCGATAGAGTGTGTAAAAATCGTGAATTTCACCAATCGGCAAGCAAAAATCGCGAATTTCGCCAATCAGGCACGTAAGAATTATATTTTTTTCCAATCGGTGCATAAGAATCCCAAATGTTTCTAATCGGGAGTGTAAAAATTGCAATTTTTTCCAATCTGTAACGCAACGGCTGGGCTCGCCCTCAGTCGAGTGGTCTTCCTCAAGCATTAAATCTGTATGTAAAATTCGCAAACTTTGGCAATCTGGCATGTAAAAATCACGAATTTCGCCGATCGAAAGCGTAAAAATCGTGAATTTTGTCTCGAACTCCTCCAAATATTGTCAAGGAATATTTTCACTCCTTGAAAATAATCATAGGTATATCTCTCTTATAAATACAAACTATTCATGAATCCTTGCCAACAGAATTGGATATGTTGACTAGGAAGCAGGGAACTTAGGGGACTAAAACTATCCTTCCGAAATCAATGTTTTGTTATCTGATTATAGGCTTATATTACCCCCCCCCCACACACACATATCTCTTTGAAACAAAATTTTCTCTGTGCTACTGATGGTGGCCCTCGACAACCCAGTCGTTTTTGTGAGTGTCCCTTCGCTTAAAAAGGTTGTACACCCCTAATCCAAAGTAATTAAGGTTTATCTGCCTGTATTGAGAAAATGTTTAGGTCATGGTAAATATTTTATTAAAATAATAAAATTTTTGTTCAAAAATGTCACTATAGTATTAGTTTGTTTTCAAGTCTGCATAAAATAACATAAACAATAGGGCTCAATGATGTTACTAGGCTTTTGAAATCCTGGGTCACTGGGACTTAGATTACTTCCAAAAAGCTTGGTCCTTTTTTTTTTACAAAAATTGGCCTTCTTTTTAGAAATAATTCACATTCAACGTATCTAATACAAAATAAGCCACTTTTGCAAAGGGAAAAATTATGCATCCTGATTCATGAAGGACCCATCACAATATAGGTGAAAATTAGCGGTCGCCGCTCACCACATGGCGATTAAAGTTTAAAAAGTGGCAATTAAAAAATCAGCCATCGATCGCCACCCTAGTCGCCACTCGCCAAGTGGCGATTAAAAGATATTATTGATTGCCAAGTGAAATACACCATTTTTCATGGAAATATGCATCTCTACATTGATTACATCCAAATTCGAGAACTGGTAAATTCTTTTTCTTACCACATGCAAGCAGATTTCAACGACTTAGCTGTATTTTCAATATTTTGGCTTTTTCTCATGTGCTCTTACGTACATGTTATGATTACTCTTTAGTTGGATTATTTTTTCAAGAAATACAGTTTTATTCTGCAAAATATAATCAGCTTTGATTCCACATGCATTTCAAGTAATTTATTCATTTTTTCCCACCGGTTACAAGCAGATTTTAAAGACATTTCAGTATCTTCAATACTTTGACTCCTGCCACATGCTTGCTCCCCAGTTGGATTATTTTTCTTCGAGAGATACTGTTTAATCATGTGACATACACTCATACAATAGGTATAAAACTCTTATAGAAAAATATGTTTATATACAACGATTATAATTTATCTAGATGTCAAGAAAGTTTGAAACATAATAGTGGCCACTAACTTTAAAAAGTGGCCACTAATCAAACTGAGTCTACCGGCCACTGGCTACTAACTAAATTTCCCAGTTTTCACCTATACATCACAATGTTTTTTATGCATCCCTTCTTCAACTTTTTCTTCAATTTAGTTTAAAATAATTACCATTTAAAATTAATTAATATTAATTAAATAATTGTTTTGATTAAAAACATAATAAAGCTAAAAATCCATGACAGGAAGGCTATTAAAAACATAAAGCTAAAAAAATCCATGACAGGAAGGCTGAATTCTTATCAATTATTTTGTCAATGCATTTAGAAACAGCCCAATCCTTAATATTTTGACCTCTTTGAAAGCGTCTGTAATGTCACAACAATGTTTTGCATCTTTAAACTTTAAATTGTGCACAAACAGTAAATAAATCGTACATAAAATTGGAATACTTTTTATTATGCCTATTTATATACAGGCATTACCAAGACAAAACTTCAAATATGCCAGATGAATCTGATAATGGCAGCTTTGTTCTTTAAAAAGTGGGGGAAATTATATTAAGTTATATTTTACCTACTCATATTCAATCTTATTTCAAAGAAAAAAAATAAGATTTTCATGTAGACATTACATTTTATGTTAACAAAAATGATTTCACATACACATTCTACATTTTAGTCCTGGTAATATATATGTGTTAAAAGAAAAGAAAGTGTAAAATCTTACTTCATAAACAAATGCAAGTAGCAATTCAGAAATATTAACAGAAAATGCTTTTTCAGGATCCTTCAATGGATTCAAAAGAGCCTTGTACTGTGATTCAATGGTGGGAGCGGGAGCCATTCTAAAAGAGAAACAAATACATGAATAAAATTATTTGTATTGCTATAAACATCCAATTTGCAAAAATGTAAAAAATTTAAATTATCTCAATTTAAAATACAGATACCAAGTATTATTCAAGGAACAGGTTGTACCAAATCACAATTTCTTATTTAACTATCTCTGTGGTAAAAATTAAGCGCTGGCAAAAATATAAGCCTATAATTCTCACTTTTAATCTAAAAAGTTGTCTGTAATGTAGGAAAAGTAGTAATGCTTAATTAATTCAGCACAGAAAAGTATTTCATACATGAGTGGCATATTTTAAATCATTATTAGGAAATCATCAAGCACCTAAACAATATTAGAGCACTGTCAATCTATTCTATGAAAATTTAGCAAAAGTGCAAGATAATATTGCACAATACACATTAATGAAAAAAAAAAGGATAAGTGCGAGTAAGACTCGCACCCTGGGGCTTTTGTACCTTAATGTCATATGTCTTACTGTAAAGCTTAGTAAGTACGTAGTTTCTTGACAAATATACAACAAGAACCGAACGAAAAATCATGCGTCCAGTATAGATTATGAAACACTTTAAAACACAGCCAGAAAACTGTAACAAAACTTCACCATTGATTTAGGTGAAAGAAGATATGTAAGTAAACAGTTTAGAAAACATATACCACATTTGAAAATACAGTTTTCGAAATTACCTTCCAGTGTCAAAAAAGTAGTCGAATTATTTTGTGCAGCCCTGTATATGATCAATAGATGTGGATATATAGCATGATAAAATTTAGTTCAGTTAGAATATTCACATTTAGCAATTTTCTTCAATTGATCGAAATGCACTTTCAAAATCCTCTGTACAGCCGTGTATATTACCTGAAGACTTTTGTACACACTGCATATTAAGCTAAAAGGAGGCAACTTAAAACTCACTCAAAGCAATTACCAACCATAAATGGCAATGTATGTTGTTCTTTGCGTAGCCCTGTATATGAATTTATCTATATTCCACAAACTTCTATTAGTCTACTAAATATATTAATAGTTCAGCAAGAAAATGCGTAGCACAATTAAAAACTACCCTTAAGAAATTCACTTCCATAGCCTGTAATACTTACGGATTCCCTTGTGTTGCCTTGTATATGAACAACCGAGCTTATAAACACACATGTACTATGAAAAAAGTTAGTTAAACTTAAAAACGCAAACCAAAATTATAATGTCCTTATCGCACATAGACTGTAAATATTGCACATGTACTATAACCGATATCTTTTGTGGGTACTTTTCGGTTAGCCGGGCGCCAGTGATATATGTACATATATAAATACATATGTATATACATATATATGTATATATACATACATATATGTATATATATGTGTATGTTTCTATATGTATACATAGATATGTGTATATGTGCGTGTGTGCGTATATAGATGTATATATATATCACTGGCGCCCAGCTAACCGAAAAGTACCCTTTTGTGTGTCCCTGTAAATAAACACAGTGCACACAAAAGAGCAATTTATAGTGCACCTCAGTAATGCATATAATTTTCATTATCTTACTTATAATAAAATCCGAAGGCAAGAAACTGTCTGTAACTCTCCCGGCACGACCACTCTGGTTTGCGAATCAACCATGGTTAAACGCCATGTTAGGCTTAATGAAAAAATTATGCTCTACATCCGATTCTGCTGTTTAAATATTTTAAAAGCATATTAAAGCTTTTAAATCTTTTAATTTTGTTTAAAACCTTAAAAAACTATTTCATAAAAAAAATGTATATTAACATTTCTGTAAACATTTTTTTCTGTAAGCTTTTTTTCAGAAGCAGCGGCGATATATTTCGTAGGGAGAGATTTGAGGTTGATTCAGTATAGTGGCGCCATCTACTGGCGGATGTTGAAATTGGCTTCCATCGTAAATACAGACTCATTATCCGGAATCCTCCGGACCAAAGGCTTTCCGAGTTTTGGAATTTTCCGGATTTCGGGTACTCCCGAAGTTCAAGATTACTTGACAAAATTCATGCTTTTTTTCGTGATTCTTTGACAAAATTTGCATTTTTTTCTGCTGTTCTTTGACAAAATTTGCGTTTTTCTTCTACGATCCTTTGTCGAAATTTCATTTTTTCGTAGTCCTTTGAAGAAATTTGCGTTTTCTTTATGCGATCCTTTGAGGAAACTTGCGATTTTTGCTATTCTTTGATGAAATTTGCCTTTTATTCACGATCCTTTGACAAAATTCGAGTTTTTTCTGAGATTGACGAAATTAGCGGGTTTTTTTTTCCGATCCTTTGACGAAATTTCACTTTTTTTGCGATCCCTTAATGAAATTAGAAATTTTTTCGCAGTGCTTTGAAGAAATTTGTGTTTTTTTTTCTAGACTTTGAAGATATTCATGTTTTTCTGCGATTATTTGACAAAATTCGCAGGTTTTTTTTGTGATCCTTTAACCATTTTTTTTTTCTTTTTTTTTTTGTGTGATCCCTTGATGAAATTTTACATTTTTTTGGAGTCCTTGGAAGAAATTTGTGTCTTCTTCGTAAGCCTTTGACGGAAATCGCGTTTTACTGCAATTTGTTAACATAATTAGTGGGGGTTTTTTTTCAATCCTACAACGAAATTTGCGTTTATTTTTTTTTTTCGATCCTTTGACGAAATTCACGTTGTTTCTGCAATCCTTTGAAGAAATTGTCAATTTTTTTCTGCGAACGATAGACATAATTGATTTTTTTCAGCGAGTATCGTTCAAAATTCGAAATATTTATGTTCGAAATTTTGGACTGAAGACTTAAATTTCCGAAATCGAATGCCTTAAATTTTTAGGAAAACGTGAACAGAATCACCCCTGATGAAATAAATACATAACTATTTTTTGTTTCTAACGAATCGTAATATAAATTAATTTTAAACTAAAATTTGAGAGAAAAAGGATTTGTTTTTAATTTCGGGAAGAGAAGGGGGGGGTGGGTGGGTACCGTGTTCACCCGCCACCGAAGTAACAATATTTTAGTGATTAAACATTGAAACACAATGGACTGAAACAAAAAATTAAAAATCGGTAAAATTTTTGAAAATTTTCAGAAAATCTAAAATTTTAGTAAAAATTTACAAATTTAGAAAATTTTCGAATTTTTCTTTCCGGATTTTGGATTTCCGGATAATGGGTCATATACTGTAAAATGATTCTTTCTTATCAAACGTAATTAAACTATAAGAAATGCATAGTACAGAGTAATTTCCATTTAATTTTTCTTATGTAATCAAACAATGAGTTATATGGTAAGTCAAGCTGTTTAAAAACTCATTGATAACACTTTTTTACAAAAACTTTCGCACATGGATTATTTGTTAATATTTAATTTTAATGTTTTGTCCAATCGTTGAACTATTTCAGAAATTTAATACTGAGTAAATATATATATATATATATATCCTCATTATTTTTATTTGTAGAAATCATTTGTCCTTTTTAAAATGTATTTTTCTATAATACAAATCTTTCAATAATAAATCTTCATGCTGTTTGTTTGTATGAAGTCTTATGAAAATGAAACGCAGATCAACAATCCGTCATTTTTGACAGAGTTATATACTAGTGTTTGAAATAGAGAAATATCACTAAATTACACTCCAAACGATTTTTCCCCATAGAAAATGTGTAACAGAATTCTTTTGTTTGACCCTGTAAATGAATAATTAATGCTTTGCACCCCATATTCTACAAAAAGCATGTTTTAATGTGCTTCATAATTATATATCAATTTCATCATGTTTTAAATGACATACCATCATCAAAATGCACTTGAAACATTTATTTCCCATTGACTGTAATGTAATGGAATACTTTTGACAGCCCCTGTAAAAAAACTATAAGTGCTACACATTTCAGTTGAAATAGGGAACATGCTACAGTAAAAATTTCAGAATGATCCGAGAATTTTCACGCGAGTTAGAGCACGGACTGACAAACTGAAGTCATAAAATCTTTTCAACTAGGTTGGAAAGTGTTAAAAAATAAGAGCTGCCTATTTATACCTCGGTACTTCTTGTAATTGTTGTATCATAAAGCTGTAATTTATTTAATTGGGTCATTCTATGCCAAATCAACCAGTGACTCAACCTGACCATTTCAAATTTTGATGAAACTTATCGGGATCATTCTCCCTGATGATATAAATGAGAATAAATTTTTTACTTTTTTTTGGTACTAATGTATTATCCGTGCCAGTTTGAAGCCAACTGCGCCAGGCATGGAGCCAATATTACTATAAATTATAGTAAACCTTATATATTTTTTTTCTTGCTACATGGTACATGCCTGGGAATAATCTATAATATCATTCTTTCTTATTTACTATGCTATTTACCATTTATTAATTTTACTAAAATAGTGTTATTTACTATTTTTAACAATGTTATAAATTTAATAAACATATATTATATTTTATTTATTTTATATTGATTATCATTTTTAACTATGTTATTTGATAATGTTAAATTACTGCGTTTTAAAACATGATTGACAACGATAAACAAGATTGGTACTTGGCAACCATTTTTGGCGATCAATCATCCTGGCACGGATAATACGTAAGTACCATTTTTTTTTTATCTCCCTACATTTTCATACAATTGATTTTTTAAATTTCGAAAAATCATCATTTTTGGCTTGCATAAATGTGTTCAATTTTGAGTTTTTTCAGGTTCTATCAGGCATAGGAAGTTGTTTGACCACTCATTTTAAAGAGAATTGATAAATTCCATAATTTGATATGCAAATTGACTATGGTTGGGTATAAAAAAAAAAAAAAATTAAATTAAATTAAATTAAAAAAAATTTTAGATAGTGTTTTTTAAAAATTTTGAAAAAAAATATATGTTTTTGTAATATTATAAGCTTGAAATTTTGAAATTTTTAGAGTGGGATCTCAATGGGATCAGGAGTTATGAAATAAAAGCTGAAGATTTCCACACAAATAATAATTTACGTATGCTAGAGGCATCGATAAAACGTAAGCTAGAGGCTTACGTTTTATTTATTTATTACTAGCTGCCCACCCAGCCTTGCATGGGCCTCTGATAAAACGTTAAATAAAACCCAAATTTGTATTATTTTATATATTTTACCCAATTTTCTATGAATTTATATCTTTAATGACAAAATCGCAAAAAAACATTTACTTCTTTTTTCAAGTATGATCATTATATAGTTTAAAAAAATAGATTTTCTTGTCTAAGCGCTTTAAAATTTTCAATGGCCATAAATATAATGGTTTTATGTCAGAAATATTGTTATCTGGTTGTAAAATAAATAGGTTTTCTTTTCGCGTTGGGTTCGTTTACATAAAAAAAAATAATATTCGTCTTCCGATCTCTCTGAAATTTTAATCGTTTATAAATATAACTGTTTCTAAGTCCTCTATAAAATTATGTGAAAATATATGCATTTTAAATAGTGAAAACGTTACCAGAAGCCAGCATGACTGCTGAATACATCCCATTATTATGGGTTTTTGCCAAATATCTCGGATTTTAATTTTTTAAAAATACTTGTTCTTGTCCGAACGCTTCAAAATTGTTGTAGGTCATGTAAATCTGGTCTACCGAGATATTTTAAAAAGATTGTGTCAGAAAACGAACGTTTAATAACTTTTAGCACAAGAAAAAAATTCTGGTGAGGCACGAAATGACTTGCGTTCGCTGGTGTTTTTCAAAGAGTTAAAATCAGTATTTTATAAAAATAATTATACCGCCTATCAGAAGAAAGTTTCAGCTTTAAGAGCATATGTTTGGTTTGTCTGTATCTCTAAAATTGTGCTATTGAGGGGCATTGGCGTAAGGGAGAAAACTTAAGCCCGGGAAAATTACCCTTTTTCAAAGGGTTAACATAAAAGAAAAATACGAATTGACTACGGCATTGGAGACGTAACGTAAGAGTGCAATCTTTCAGAATATGCTTTTCGTTTTTAAATAAACCAAACTGTTTAGTCAATATAATTTAAAACAGAATTGCAAAATAAACGCATTCTTCATGCAAATGGTTCTTCATTCTCGTACGATGTTCAAAATTGGTTTCTGGGCATGCACAAGTTCTGAAATCCGGCTCGCAAAACAGAGATGAGTTATTGATCAGTTTTTAATTAATATTTTTGTCAATTCTTAAAGTATTAAAATTCTGAGACTCAGGTGCAGATGGCCAGACCTTGGACTATCCACAGCTAAATTTTCAGACTTCTAGGTGGGCTAGATTTTGCTAGCCATTGCAGACAAATAAACACACACAACATAGACACAAAGCGAAACTTTATTTTATTAGTATAGAATAGCTGACCTACCCAGCGTTGCCTGGGCCCGTGATAAAACCTTAAATAAACCCAAATTTTGTATTATTTTATATATTTTACCCGATTTTGTATGAATTTATATGACAAAATCGCAAAATCGTAAAAAAACATTTAATTCTTTTTTCAAGTAGAATCGTTATATAGTTTTAAAAAAAAAAGCTTTTGTTGTCTAAGCCCTTTAAAATTTTCAATGGCCATAAATATAAAGGTTTTATGCCAGAAATATTGTTATCTGGTTGTAAAATAAATATGTTTTATTTTCGCGTCAGGTCCGTTAACATTAAAAAAAAAATAGTATTTGTTGTCTGATCTCTCTGAAATTTTAATCGTTTATAAATATAACTGTTTCGAAGTCTTCTATAAAATTATGTGAAAATATATGCATTTTAAATAGTGAAAACTTTACAAGAAGCCGAGCATGATTGCGGAAAACATCCCGTTATTATGGGTTTTCACCGAAAATATCTGATTTTAATTTTTTTTAAATACTTGTTCTCGTCTGAACGCTTCGAAATTGTTGTAGGTGATGTAAATCTGGTCTACCGAGATGTTCTAAAAAGATTGTGTCGAAAAACGAACGTTTAGTCACTTTTAGCGCAAGAAAAAAATCTGCTGGTGAGGCACGGAATGACCTGCGTTCGCTGGTGTTTTTCAAAGATACCAACCTGAGGTTAACCTATTTACCTGTTTACCAATCTATAACCTATAATAAACTACTTTTTTTAGTAACGAACTACAACTACTTTATCAAAAATGTAGTCAACTACAACTACTTGTTTTAAAAAGTAGCGACTACAAACTATTTTTCAAAAGTAGAGTAAAGTATTTCGCTACTTTCAGATTATGTCAAAAGGTTCAATCTACACTAGAAATTGAGGATAAAGAATTAGAATTCTGCACGTATCCGACCCGAACTTGAAAATTTCGCTTAAAGTCAACTCGTAACCGAACCTAACCCCAAAATATCCATAACCGAATCCGATCCGATAACCGAAAATTAATCCATATTTCAGTACAGTTATGAAAAAGTAGTCCACAAAGATACCCGGTATTAAAACATTAGATGTAATAATGCATTAGGGTTAACCGCAAGAAAATTAATTTTTTTCGTGAGTTGGAAAATTTGTTTTGTTTTATCAGCAAGAGTCAATGGGAAAATCTATGACACTGCAACTGAGATTTGTCGCTGACATTCGCAATATGTTGCACAGAACACATTTTGTAAAAAAAAAAAGGGAGTTATGATAAAGTGATTAGAAGAATAATATTTTTTCATCCTTTCCAAGTAGCATTAAAGGTCAATTTTCGAGAGTGTCCGTTATGGAGATCTTATTGCATATACATATTTTTAACATGCAAAAATATTGTTTACATTCTTTTGGAAAAGCGGGTCAACCCGAACCCGCAACTCGACCCGCAACAAAAATATAGAAGTCAACCCGACCTGAACCCGAACCGCAACCAAAAAATATAGCTCCAACTCCATCCGTTGCAGGACTCAAAATTTGTTTGATAATTTTTTGAGCCATTATTGATTTAGAAATGAATTAATCAGCTGCAATTAAAATTCTTCAATTTTCGATCAATCGATCTTAAACTCAAATTATTTAAATTCCTGCATTTTGCAATGATTTACGACCTTAATAAAACCGTGTGAAAATATTCTGTTGCGTACGAAAAGAATAAATGATATTTTATATGAATAATTAATTCATAAAAATACTTAAGGTTGCAATATTTAATTCTTCAAGACAAGTTTTAAATAGAATTTTTTAATTTTAAAGGTGGTATGCTTTTCCCGCGTTTTAATGCAAAATTTAAAAATAGCACATACTTTTAGAGTAAAACTGGAGAGCTATGAAGAACTTGGATTTCTATTTATTACAATGATCGGTAAGAAACCGAAACATTCAGTTAACATAAACCATATAAATAAAAACAATACATTTTAAAACTGAGAAATTATTACATAAACAGAAATAAACAATAAACCGTTAAGTTGAAGTTGAATGAAATCGAACAGTCGCATTCGCATGTTCAACCACGGAGTTTAAATCCATTTTTTTTTTTTTTTTTTGAAAAAATAAAGCAAAGTAGTTTCAGCTTTAAATTATTAAACAGATCAGTTGTTAATATTTATTATGATAACAATACATTTTTGACAACAAATTTTTAAAATGGAAAAAAAAAAAAATCACTTTTTATTGGGCCTTAAAAAGGTTTATAGAGGGCGCTAATCGCTTTACTCTTCCTCCCAGCGAATTCTAAAAGATAGTCACGTTTTAGCATTATTGGCAAATCCAGCCACCTCTTTGGTCATTTAGTTGTGTCCTTTCCAGAGAGTAATTTCTTGCTGGTAGGGAAAAGATCGCCAACTCGTATGTTCAACCACGGAGTTTAAATCCATTTTTTTTTTTTTTTGAAAAAATAAAGCAAAGTAGTTTCAGCTTTAAATTATTAAACAGATCAGTTGTTAATATTTATTATGATAACAATACATTTTTGACAACAAATTTTTAAAATGGAAAAAAAAAAAATCACTTTTTATTGGGCCTTAAAAAGGTTTATAGAGGGCGCTAATCGCTTTACTCTTCCTCCCAGGGAATTCTAAAAGATAGTCACGTTTTAGCATTATTGGCAAATCCAGCCACCTCTTTGGTCATTTAGTTGTGTCCTTTCCAGAGAGTAATTTCTTGCTGGTAGGGAAAAGATCGCCAACTCGTTTGTTTATTTCTATGGTAAGAAAAACGAAGAGGAAAAGAATTAAGTTGATAATTTTGAAGCGAATGTTATCTTCAGCTTTCATTTAAAATAACTTAGGATAGTTTCATGATGTTTTATAAAACGAGAGTGGAAAGGTTTAGATTTTAAGCTGTATAATTCTAACGATAGTTATTAAATTTTCTAGAGCAATGTGGGAATTTACATATTCTTTTGGATTTAAAAAGCAAAAAAAAGCAAAATTTCATTTGTATATAATTTCCATTTTCTGAAAAAGTACTTGTCATATCATTTGAAAATCTTTATACGGTTTAAAATCTAAACCGTTCCACTCTCGTTTTATAAAATTTCATCAAACTATCATAAGTTATTTTCAATGGATTATTTTAAATGAAAGCTGGAGATAACAATCGCTTCAAAATTACCAACGTAATTTTTTCCTCTTCGTTTTTCTAATCGTGGAAATAGACGAGTTGGCGACGTTTTACCTACCGCCAAGGGATTACTCTCTGAAAAGGACACGACTAAATGACCAATAAGGTGGCTGGATTTGCCAATAATGCTAAAACGTGACTATCTGTTAGAATTTCGCGTGTTTGTCCCAGTGGCGTAGCCAGGATTTCTTTTCAGAGGGGGTCCAGAATTTTCCTTCAGATTATCTATATTGTAAAACCTACCAAGATAAAATCGGAGAGAGTCGTAAAAAATTATGTTTTAGACAGGTTTTCGTCTTAGTAGATGTAACTGTATGGTATTCATTTAAATGGGACCAAGGAATATTTCCGTTTAAATCAGCATTCTGTTATAGGTATGCGCTGTTTTCCCAAGTGTTGCTGTATTTATATAAATATACCTTTTTCTGTTATAAGGATAATAAAACCTGCGAAACGGAATCTTAAAAGAAAGCATTACATGGTCCTGATATTGATTACCTTACAATTACATCCACTGAAAACCTGTCTGAAACGGGATTTATCACAGCAACGATTGCGTCTTAATAAGTTTTATTGTACTTACAAACACACATTATAATACAGTAAAGCCTGTAAAAACCGCACCTTTCGATAACGGAATCCTGTTTTAAACAGAAGAGTTTGAGTATCTAGACGAAACGAACAATACATCTTATTGAGATAGTGTAATTTAGAGGTACAATTAATTACACTTCTGTAACCGGAAACCTGTCTTAAACTTAAAACCTTCACAGCCCTACGAAAGACATACCTTTAAATTATACCTGCTAAGACAGGCACCTATCTAAAGCCAAATTGTTCATAGGTTCTTAGCGATTCCGTCTCAGCAGCTTTTGCTGTTTTTGTTATCCATGATTATCCACTGAAATAATCCACTGAATCCATGATTCAGTAAACCAGTACTTCGTTCGGGAGGGATCCGGACCCCCTGAACCTCCCTCTTGGCTACGCCACTGGTCTGTCCCGTCAAAAAATAATACGAAACGCGAAATGACTCTAAACATCGCTGCACGAAACCGTTCCTCTGGTAACTCTTTTACGAATGTTTAAAATACGCAGCGAAACGCGAAAAAACGCAAAATATGTCATGAAAAATTTAAAAATGACAAAAGACAAATATTATTATAATGGGTTAAAAGGTTAATAGGGCAGTAAAAATAGGATTTTGCTAACCAAAAATTCGCGAAAAGCTGGAAATTGTTTTAATCACTTTGTTTTACATCCAAATGAAGGGATTTGAAGTTTGTCCCATTTTTCCTGGTGAGCTTTAGATGTAGCACCACAAAAACCTCAAAATTTTCGGACTTTTTTCAGTATTTCACAAATAAAAACCGTTTACTCTACAAAAAATATCCTTATTTACAAATTGTAGAGCATACAATTCTGCGTCGATTGAGTATTACAGATTAAATATTCCACCAATAATAAGCAAGATATGATAAATCAAAAAGTACATTTTTCTAAAATTTTCTAAAGAAAACACATAAAATCGGTTTTTTGACTCTGAACAACTCAAAAAGTGCTCATATAACCAAACCAAAAGTACTCACACATATATTTGCGTTTATGATTACAATTTTGAAACCTTAGAGACCAAGTAAGCTGGAACTGGCTCTTACTTTTTTCTGCAGTCTCGGGCCTGTCGGGAGCTGGACTTCATTCTTTTTAGGCCCAAGCAGAGTCAAAGAAAATTTCCGTGATCTTGCGTCATGGTGGTAGTTTTCTTGTAAAACTGATAGTGATATTCATATTTAATAATAAAATCCTTAGAAATGGAATTTGGTTTAATAAATAACAGAAAAATATTTAAATCGCAGGTGTCAAGTGCCCTTTTTTTACACAGAGCTTTAAAATTGTGATTTAAATTTATGAACCCACTTTTTCCTTCATTCCAAACTACATTCATTTTTCACTGCGTGTTCATGTATGTCATTGTCTCTAAATGATCATTAATTTTGTTATTTCGTACTTCATAGATTGCGGACATACAATTTGCCATACCTTAAAATGTTTACATACATATGTATGAAATATTCTGTTAAAAGGATGATATTGAATAAGAAAAATCGGCATACTTTGCAGAAATTGGGTCGGACCGGATCAAGAAACACAGAAAAAAATAACAGCACGAACCGGAACCCGGTTGAATATTTTATTTTTGGTACGTACCGCGTATGGCCAATAAAGCTTTCATAGGGGTCCTGGCTAATCTTTTAGTTTTTATAACGGACTGGGCTGGGTCGGGTCCGGCCTTAGAAATTTCGGCCCGAGAAGACCTCCCCTGTCAACCAGAAACATTTACTGTTTCTTCTGGGAAGAGTAAAAGCAACACAGTGTACTCAAAATATTAAAAGCACAACACAAAAAATGACGTTGTGCAGTCATAAATGTTGCCATGTGTGTCAGTCATATAATCACAATGTGCACATAGTCATAGAATCACAAATATTTGTGACATATTGGCTGTTTCAAAAAAAAAAAAGAAGAAGAAGAAGACTGAACAAACTGCAAGCATAGGCGTAGCGTGACCGGAATTTTTTTTTTTTTTTTTTTTGGGGGGGGGGCGGGCAATAAGACTCCAAATGTTTATTAAACACTCACTCACGCACGCACGCACGCACACACACCCATATATAAACAGTGATATCTTGGTTAAAAACGGCAATTTTACCACATTGGATTAAATGAATTCAGTTTCGATCTTCTAGCCCAATATAATAAATTTTGTCTTCGTTTCAAAAAAGTTTATTTTTAAACATTCGGAAATCGTACAGAAATTTTTAAATTTTTCGCGAAATGTTTATGGGATTTTTAGCATTTTCCCGCGTTTTGCAACAATTTCTTAAGATTTGTGTTAGGAATTAAGTTTTAACATTATAACAATATATAGTAAATTTTGTCCATTTCCCTTTTTTTAAATTTTTGCGAAATTTTTATGGGATTTTTAGCGTTTTTCAGCTTTTCACGGCGATTTTTTAAACATTCGCACGAGAAATCTGGTTTCAATTTTTCAGCAGATATAGTAAATTTTCTACTCCGCTATTTAAAAAATTTTTGCAAATTTGGCGATTTTTTTTTACAGTTGTAAACGGAATCCAACTTCAATCTTTTAGTCCAGGATAGCAAATTTTGTTATCTGCGATTTTTAGATTTTTCACGAAATTTTCTATGCAATTTTAAGCGTTCTTCAGCGTTTCACAACGATTTTCTTAAACATTCGTAAAATACATCTGGTTTCAATCCTTTCGCCCGATATAGTAAATTTTGTCCTCAGTGATTTTGAAATTTTTCGCAATTTTTTTATGTGATTGTTAGGGTTTTTCCGCATTTTGAGGCAATTTTTTAACATTTGTGATACAAATCTGGTTTTATAGGCCAGTAAAATTAGTTCAAAAAAGAGCCGTGCTAACCAAAAATTCGCGGAAAGCTGGAAAATGTTTTAATCACTTTGTTTTACATCCAAATGAAGAATTTGACGTTTGTCTCATTTTTCCTGGTGAGCTTTAGACGTAGCACCACAAAAACCTCAAAATTTTCGGACTTTTTTCAGTATTTCGTAAATAACTCAAAAACCGTTCACTCTACAGAAAATATCCTTATTTACAAATTGTAGAGCATACAATTCTGCGTCGATTGAGTATTACAGATTAAATATTCCACCAATAATAAGCAAGATATGATAAATCAAAAAGTACATTTTTCTAAAATTTTCTAAAGAAAACACATAAAATCGGTTTTTTGACTCTGAACAACTCAAAAAGTGCTCATATAACCAAACCAAAAGTACTCACACATATATTTGCGTTTATAATTACAATTTTGAAACCTTAGAGACCAAGTATAAAATAGTAAAACTATTATTATTATAAATATTTAAATGTACACTATATTCATTTTGAACTATGAAGGTTTTGGAGCAGGTATGTTATGTTAGCAAGCATATAGAGCAGTGGTTCCCGATGGGGGGGGGGGGGGGGGGGCGAATGCCCAACAGGGGGCAATTTCACTTTTTAGGGGACAATTTGAGAATTCAGCGAAATTCAGTTGTCCGTCCGCTGAATTCTAAAACAATTTGAAAAACTCTTTTTAAAATTAATCAAATATAAAACACAAATTTAAGAAATAATTTGCAAAATAAATTTTCTGGTTTAAAACATTTATTGTTTGGATTGTTTTAAATTGACACTTAGGAAAACACAAAAGTCAAAGCGCTACCGCCAGGCACATGACCAGAAACAAGGCAACACTAGATACCGGGCTTGCTCATTCACTCTCAAAACGTCACAAATAGTGGCTGACCACGACCAGCGATTGGTCCAAAGCAACGCGCCCATCGTTTTGTGCCGATCGCTGTATGTCTTTCCTCCTAGTCAGCCACCTTTTGTGACGTCATCATGATGAATGAGCAAGACCGGTATGTAGTGTAGCCCTGCCAGAAATTCGATCAACCAATTAAAACGCATCTTTTTAGAGATCTTTACTTTAAGATCCTAGAGCGAATATCTGAATCTGGCTGATAGTCAGTGACAAAAAAATTTATTAGTTTTTGGAAAGAATTGCAAAAAAAGCACTTCCTTGCAAATGAAGGCAATAAACTCCGTTTAATAAAAGTGCTCATTGAAAATCTGGAGCAAGACAATTTTACTGTGGAGCAAGCTGCCGAGGATGCAGATACTACCATCATGATGGAAGCCACCCAACTTGAACCGCAGTCAGAACGTGTCATCATAGTTGGGGAAGATATTAATCTGCTTGTGCTTTTGACTGCATTTGCTCCACACTCATCCAAATATACTTGAAAAGCTGGGTAAGGACAGTCAGACAGTGTTTTGTATTCACCATTAAGTTTCAAGTACTCGCCGATTGTGAAGAATAACATCCTATTCTTGCATGCTTTTAGTGGCTGTGATTCTACATCGGCCTTCTTCAGGCAGGGCAAACTGAAATTTGTCAAGCTTATGGAAAAAATGCTCACTTACAGGATGTTCCAACAGTCTTTAATAACCAATATGCTACCCTCAGGAAGTAAGTGCTGCGGGGCAGAGATTTATTTCCACCTTATACAATCCCCAGTACGACGAAGCCACAACACTGTACAAATTGCGTTACAACATATTTGCAAAATACTTTATGAAACCCAATTTAACCTCGCTTCTCTGCCGCCAACTGAAGATGCAACCAAACAACATTCATTCAGAGCTTTTCTTCAGATCAATATTTGGAATGGAAGGCTGATGAATCTCACTGATTGGGGTTGAAAGTTATTCAGGCATGGTATACTTCCAGTTACCACGAACGTTGTAGCTGCCCCACCAAAACTCCTAAACACTCTGTCATGAAAATGTGCAAAGGGGTGCAAAGGTGGTTTATGTTCTTGTAGAAAGAACGGGGTTAAATGGCTCAACTATATGTTACCACTGTAAATGTGTGTCGTGCACAAATACCGCGGAGGAAGAAGACCCACAAACCAGATACGACGAAAAAGTAGATATGGACGAGGAGGCCTTCCATCTAGAGAGGGATGCACAACCTGTGACCCGCGAGCCACCAACATTACCACTATTTTTACACAGAAAAAGTTACCTTAGGTTAATGACGGAAACCTTGCTATTAAATATATCAAAGCTTACCTTTCGAAGATAGTGGTGGCAAACGATTTTCATACAAAAAGTTTGTGCAGCACTAATCTAGAGGAAGAGGAAGAAGAATGGACAACTCAAGGTCCAGCAAAAAAAAAAAAAACGCTCTAAGCTCGATTTTCCTGTATTCCCCCTCAAGTAACTTGAGTTGATTTTATTACCGTTGCTTTTATACTAATTTTTTTAAATAAATTATTTTTCTTAATTTTCTATTATTATATTTTTTCCAACTTTTTGTAAGATACGTAATTTTAAGTGCACATACAATTCTTTTATTTTTCAATTACCTATCCGTTATATTCATCATTTCATTGGATTTTCAAAATATAATCATTTATGCACCGCAAAAAATAATTTGCTTACAGACGACAGAATTAAAATTAATTTGGGGAAATCGGTTGCATTTCAAATGTAATCATCTGTTGAAAAGGCTGGTGAAAATCACATATTGAAGTAATTAAATTTTGAAGTTGTTAATTAAACAGTACCATTCGTCGATTTATGCAATTATACTGTTTTGTAAGCGAAATGATTCATTTAACCGACAATTGGTACTCAAAACACCAATTTTATGAGTTTTTTAAGAAAATTTTAGAAAAATGTACTTTTTGATTTATCATATCTTGCTTATTATTGGTGGAATATTTAATCTGTAATACTCAATCGACGCAGAATTGTATGCTCTACAATTTGTAAACAGGGATATTTTTTTGTAGAGTTAACGGTTTTTATTTGTGAAATACTGAAAAAAGTCCGAAAATTTTGAGGTTTTTGTGGTGCTACATCTAAAGCTCACCAGGAAAAATGGGACAAACTTCAAATCCCTTCATTTGGATGTAAAACAAAGTGATTAAAACAATTTCCAGCTTTCCGCGAATTTTTGGTTAGCAAAATCCTATTTTTACTGGCCTATTAACCTTTTAACCCATTATAATAATATTTGTCTTTTGTGATTTTTTAATTTTTCCTGACATATTTTGCGTTTTTTCGCGTTTCGCTGCGTTTTTTAAACATTCGTAAAAGAAATCCAGTTTTAATCTTTTAGCCAATTATACTAAATTTTGTACGCTGCGATTTTTGAATTTTTCATGCGACTTTTGGCGTTTTCTTTTTTTTTCCCCGTTTTGTGGAAGTTTCTAACATCTGTAACAGGAAGCCGGTTACAAACTTTTAACCCAATATAGTAAATGTTGGCCTCTTTTCAATAACGTTTATTCGGAACTCGTATAGCGACTTTTGAAAAATTCTCGAATTTGTTATGCGGTTTTTAGCGTTTTTCACGCTTTGCGGTAATTTTTTGACATTCTTAAAATGAATCCAGCTACAATCTTTTAACCCAATGTAATAAATTTTGTTCTCTGCAAATTTTAAGTTTTCATGATTTTTTTTCCGGTTTTTACGAGTTTTGCAGCGATTTTTCCAACATTCGTAAAAAAAAATCGGGTTTCAATCTTTTAACACAATATCGTGAATTTTGTCCTTCGCGATTTTTTAATTTTTCGTGAATTTTTTAATGCGATTTTTCATTTTTTTCACGTTTTGCGGAGTTATTTTCACATTCGTAAAAAGAATCCGGTTTCAAAGTTTTAGTCCAATAGGGTAATTTTTTTTTCTCTTTTCGATCAAGTTTAATTGGAATCTGTAGAATGATTTAAATTTTTCATGCGATTTTAACTTTTTTTCGCGTAGCGCGGCAATTTTTTGACATCCGTAAAAAGTCTTTTAACCCAATATAATAAATTTCGTTCCCTGCAATTTTTAAGTTGTTCGCGATTATTTTTTGCAATTTTTACGTTTTTACACATTTTGCGACGATTTTTCTAGCATTCGTAAAGTAAATCTGGTTTCAATCTTTGAATACAATATAGTGAATTTCGTCTTCTGCGATTTTTTAATTTTTCGTGGATTTTTTTTATGGACATTTTTTTTTCACGTTTGGTGGAGATATTTTCACATTCGTAAAAAAAATCCGGTTTCAATCTTTCATACATTCGTTTATATTTCTTTAATCCAATATAGTAATTTTTTTTAAGTTTATTCGGGATCCGTATAACTTTCCGTTCGGGATCCGTATAATTTATAATTTTTTTAATTTGATTTTCCATGCGATTTTAACGTTTTTTCGAGTTTTTCAGCAATTTTTTAACATTTGTTACAGGAATCGAGTTTCAACCTTTTAGCCCAAAATAGTAAATTTTGTCCTCTGCGATATATCTATACTAATATTATAAAGTAGCTAAAATTGTTTATTTGTTTTTTGATTTTTTGATTTGTTTGTTTGTTTGTAGGGGGTAATCTCTGGAACTACTGAAGCGATTTCAAAAGTGATGGTGGCAAATTGATGGTGACAATGCCTGCTCCAACATAGGCTATATTTTATGTCAGTGCCACTACCCCCAGGGGGGTGCAGGAGCGAAAAACCTTCTAAAATTTCGATTTTTTTTTTTTAGACTGAAGGAACTAGAAACATGAAATTTAGCATGGTAGTTACTTATAACATGTAAATGCTCTCTAAGAACAAATTCTAAAAAAAATCGAAATTTAAAAGGGTGCGAAGAGCGACAAGCGTTCTTAAAACATTCTAAATTACAATTTCTATGGAATCTATGGAACTACAGAACCATTTTCAAAAGTGATGGTGGCAAATTGATGGTGACAATGCCTGCTCCAACATAGGCTATATTTTATGTCAGTGCCACTACCCCCAGGGGGGTGCAGGAGCGAAAAACCTTCTAAAATTTCGATTTTTTTTTTTTTAGACTGAAGGAACTAGAAACATGAAATTTAGCATGGTAGTTACTTATAACATGTAAATGCTCTCTAAGAACAAATTCTAAAAAAAATCGAAATTTAAAAGGGTGCGAAGAGCGACAAGCGTTCTTAAAACATTCTAAATTACAATTTCTATGGAATCTATGGAACTACAGAACCATTTTCAAAAGTGATGGTGGCAAATTGATGGTGACAGTCACTGCTCCAACATAGGCTATCTTTTATGTCGGTGCCACTACTCCCAGGACTAGGGGGGGGGGGGGGTGCAGAAACGAAAAACGTTCTAAAATTTCGATTTTTTTATACCGTTTATACCGAAGGTGTTAGAAACATGAAATTTAGCATGGTAGTTACTTATAAGATGTAAATGCTCACTAAGAACAAATTCTAAAAAAATTCTAAATTTAAAAGGGTGAGATGAGCGAAAAAGCGTTCTAAAAACATTCTAAATTACAATTTCTATGGAATCTCTGGAACTACAGAACGTTTTCAAAAGTGATGGTAACAGTCCCTGCTGTAACGCTATATTTTATATCGGTGGTACTACCACACCTGGGGGAGGGGGGGGGGGTGAAAGAGAGAAAATCGTTCTAAAATTTAGATTTTTTTCGACATTAGTGTGGTTTAATTAGTAATTTCTGAATTATATGAGGCAGTAAAATTTCCTCTAATGAAAATAGGCCAACGAATACTACTTGGCATTTTTCAAGAATTACGCGAGCAAAGTCGCGGGTGTTGCTAGTATATAATAGAAAAAGAGAGATTTTTAGCGTTTTTTCGCAAGGAATTCCGGTTTGAATTTTTCAGCCCAAATACAGTAAACTTTTTTCTCTTTAGTTTTTTAAATTTTTCGCGATTTAAATTGCATAAAATAATTTATGTGATTTTCTGCAGTTTTTCGCAGTTACCGGCAATTTTTTAACACTTGTAAAATTAATTCGTTTTCAAGCTTTTAGACTATATAGTATATTTTGTCCTCTGCGAGTTTTGAATTGTTCGCCAATTTTTTAGTGTTTTTTTTTCCTTCTGCGGCAAACTTTTTACATTTTTTCTTTTTTCCGAAACGGAAAGAACCAACTCACTGTTAAATTTTGCTCTGCTGTGATTAAATTAAAGATGGAAGAATACAAAATCGTCGTAACGTGAGTGAACTACGATGCTCAAAATATTAAACTAATCTGGATCGAAATAAAAAAAATCACAAAAATTCAAGATTAGTTTTATTCCAGACCAGAGCAGACGTAGCCTGCACGGGTGTACACTATTGACGGCAGTTCGGCGTTCGGCCCTACTACCATATTCATATAATTCGAGGTTCACTTGGGAAAAAAATACGACCAAGGAAATGAGGAAAGCTCCGCTACTTAATTTTATTGAAATTAATATTTTTGTAACAAATCCTTCTATATATAAAAAAAAGTAATGGTTTGGAAATGGACCAATGAAAATCTGCATAGATACCGCGAAACGTATCTGATTGGTCAGAGCTTTCTGACTTTTCTTAAGGGGAATTAACATGAAAGTAGAGAATTTAGATAGGATGGGCGCTATTAGGGGGGTTGCCAAGGGGAAGGGACCGGGTCTGTCGCCAAGTTTGGCGCCAACTTGGCGATATATCGCCAAATTTGGCGGCCAAAATTTGTTACCAAAAGTGGCGCCAACTTGGCGCTATTTCCAGTATTTCGCCAAATTTCCATAGACTTCCATTGAAATCCAAAAGCGTTTACTCGCTTGCAAAAAATCAACAAATTGAGATATTGCAATGCAACAAAAAATAATTTTAGCTTATGAATAGAGCTTAATTGAACTAGTATTTACATTATTTTTAAGCACAAACACTAACTATTTACAATATTCGTAACACTATATATACAATTGGTACTTGTTTGTTATCCTGTCGACCAAATTACTGTCGCCAAATTCATATACTATATTAAACGAGCAAGGGATTTTCCCGATTATTCATATACTAGCAGACTACGCCCGCTGCGCTGGTCGGTAATCAAACGAAATATATCGGTGAATTTAACCTTGTATTTTAAAGTAATCTGTACCTTTACCTGGAATATCCTAAAATAACATAAAAACGGATACTTATTTACTAAGTTATGTTTATTTAATACAGTTTACTATTACGTTTACAATATATTACCGTTTTCCATTGATTTATATGTTTTAAAGCTACATTTTTTAATAACGTGTGTTTCCTCCGTAGAACATTTTGTTATCCAGGGGGCGCTGCCGAGCGCTCAAGACGGGATGATGCGCGGAGCGGATTCCCATTCACGCCAGTAGTGATGTTTTTGCTTGAGACGTAAGCGCAGTGTACCAACCACTGCCAGTCAATTTTGTTCTCCTTGTAAATAAATGTAATTAGTTAAGTTTTAACTCCACTTTTTATTGAGTACGAAATGATCATCTTAGTTTTCTTAACGAAATACAGTCCAACGAGATTACCTGAGCTATGTATAGAACATGTTTTGGTCCTTCGAGCCCCAGCGCTCATTTAGAACACTGTAAAGAATCATCGCCCTTGGATTTATGTATGTAGTTATAGATAATTATAATGGCTACTATTAAAAGTACTGTGATCCTCAATCGGAAACGCGGAAACATACGCAGCCAAGTTACACGTATATCAAATGCAATAAAATCAAAACTTGGCCAGAAAGAATTGGAACTAAAGTTCAATGCACTTCAAACGTTAAAAAAGAAAACAGATGAGTTACGCAACGAGTCGTATTCGGTAATTTCTGATGATGATTTACCGGAATTTGAAAATTCCTTGACGGAGATAGAAGAACAGGTAGAAGTTCTCGAAGTAAGTCTTCTTGATTTAATAAAGCCTAGTGTTTCTAATGTTGAATGTCAAAATAATAATGATAGAATTAATGCTAATGAGTCAAAAATTAAATTGCCGTCAATTAATTTACCCCAATTTTCGGGACGTTACACAGAGTGGTTTAATTTTAAACTACAATTCACCACCTTGATTGATAGCAATGACGAATTAAATGATGCTCAAAAATTATATTATTTACAATCGGCTTTAACAGGCCCTGTGAAACAATTGCAAAACATTGATGATTCTTATGCTTCCTTATTCGAAGCTTTAAAAAAACGATTTGAAAACAAACGGTTAATTGTAAATTCTCATATTTCTGAATTATTGAGTAACAACAAAATAAAAATTGAAAATGCGAAAGAAATACGCAATCTGGTAGATAATTTATTGAGTCATTTGAGGGCTCTGAAACAATTAGGACTAGAAAATAATAACTTATCAGAATCAATTTTAATGTATTTTGTGTTACAAAGAATCGATGATGAGTCAAGAAAGGCATTTGAAATGAGTCTTGACTGTAACGACTTGCCTGAATGGAATATTTTTATTGATTTTTTACTGAAAAGGGCTCAAGCTCTCGAAAACCTACAAAAAAGTAACACCGTTGCGAAACCTAGGTATGAAATTACTCAGAAACAAAAAAGTTTAGTATTACAGAATGACAAATTTAATTGCGCATTATGTAAACAACCTCATATGATATTTCGATGTCAAAGGTACTTAGATTTAGCGGTTCAAGAGAAATTGAACTAAGTAAGGAAGTTGAAGTTATGTTATAACTGTTTATCGTTATCTCACGCTGTTAATCGATGTAATAAATTGCATAATAAGTGTAGGATTTGTTACTCCAACCATCATAGTTCTCTTCATGGAGCTAATTTTTCGAAACCTGCTTATGAAAATAGGCAAGTTAATTGTATTGCAAATGAACCGCAGTTGAAAACGGAAGATAACGTAAATTCTAATTCAATAGAACCCACCACAAATGCGTTAACATTGAGCTGTCAAAACAATTATGATCAAAATTTGTCTTGCTCCAGTTATAATGGGTTGATTTCGACAGCTGTGATTTATTTAAGGGAAAGTAATGATTCTCTTTTTCCTTGTATTGCGATTTTAGATACTGCGAGTAATGTCTCATTGGCCACGTTTTCTGTAGCAGATATGTTAGGGTTGCAAAAATATAAGGTCAAGTCATTAATTACTGGATTAAATGATTCTGTCTGTAAAATTAAAAGCAGAATAAATGTAGAAATTTCCAACAAGGATAGAAGTTTTAAAAAATTATCCAACATGTTTTTGGTTCCTAAAATCACTGATTTAACCCCTTCAAGCGCCGTAGACATTTCTAATCTGCACTTACTACAGAATTTAACCTACGCGAACCCAAGATTTTTTGAACCTCAGCGAATTCAAGTGTTATTAGGAGCAGATGTATATTACGAATTGTTATTAGCTGGTCAAATAAAAATTCCTAAAACTTCTATAATTTTACAAAATTCTCATTTAGGATGGATCGCGGGTGGAACAATACAAGATAGAAATGAAAGTAAATTCACGTGCCATTTAATAGAAAATCAAGATGAATTAGATTTGAAAACCTTTTGGGACTTAGAGACGTTGGGAATTAAAGATGACCCAAACAGTGTTAAAAACGAGAAAATTTTAGAAAAATTTCATGAAACTGTGCGTTTTGAAAATAATAGATATGAAATCAGTCTCCCTTGGACAAGGGATTGGAACCATTTAGAAAATAATTATAAAACCGCCGAAGCGCGACTCTCAGGTCTTATAAAAAGAATGAAACGTGATACAAAGTTATACGAACAATATTGCAATATTTTGAATGAGTATTTAGAGATGAACATAATTGAAAGTGTACCCAATTTAGAAAACCCTTCAGATAAACCAGTTTTTTACTTACCGCACCATACAGTATTTAGAGAAGATAGTGTTTATACTAAATGTCGAATAGTTTTTGACGCAAGTTCCCATGAAGCAGGACAATTGTCTTTGAACGACTGCCTTGACGCAGGAACTAATTTAAACCCTAATATTTTTCATTTATTGATTTTTTTCAGACTAAACAAAATTGCTTTTCTAGCAGATATAGAGAAGGCTTTTCTACAAATTGCCATAAACGAAAAGGACAGAGATGTTCTTAGATTTTTGTTTATAGATAAGAATCCTGTCGACAATGACGCATTTAATGTTATCGTCTACAGATTTTCACGCCTAACATCTGGCTTGAACTCAAGCCCATTTTTGCTATCTGCTACAATTAAGCATCATCTTAACAAATTTGAAACGGAACATCCAATAACGACAGAAGTACTCCACAATTGTATTTATGTGGACGACTTAATAACCGGGACAGACACAGTCGAAGATGCGGTGAACATTTCGGAACAATCTCATAAAATAATGAAGGAAGCTAGCATGAATTTACGGAAGTGGATTTCGAATAACAACCAGTTAATGGAAATATAATCGTGGATTTAGTACTATGCCACAACCTTTTGAGGATAGTACAATACATAAAGTTTTGGGGATATCGTGGCAACCCAAGCAAGATATACTTTTGATAGATATTGATAATTTGCTCGAATTTTTGCGTAATGCAAAAAATACAAAACGTTTTGTATTACAAGTTGCAGGTAGAATATTTGACCCTCTGGGTCTAATTTCTCCGTATACAATACGAATTAAATGTTTATTTCAAGAACTGTGGAGTAGGAACTTAACGTGGGATGAAGAACTGCCCTCCGATATTATAAAGACGTGGGAACAATGGTGTTCTGAACTTCCCCAGTTGAGAAATCTAAAAATTCAAAGGAACATTTTTCAGTTTCCCGATGACTCCAGTTACACCCTAACTTTGCATACCTTTGCCGATGCCAGCCCAAAAGCATACGGTGCTTCCGTGTATCTACAAATTGATTCACTAAGTGAATCTTCCTTAAATTTGATTACATCAAAATCCAGAGTGGCACCATTGAAAAAAGTGTCACTTCCTAGACTTGAACTTCTAGCAGCATTACTTGCTGCACGCTTAACTTGTGAAGTAAAAACGGTACTAGATCGCAAGGGACCATCGTCTATGTATTTGTGGACAGATTCGCAGATTGTCTTGTACTGGATCAAAGGCTCTGCGAACAGGTGGAAGTCATTTGTGGCGAACCGTGTAAAGGAAATCCAACCTCTGACAGACCAATCCAGGTGGTTTCACTGTGCAGGGTCCGAGAATCCTGCAGATTTGCTAACAAGAGGTGTCAAGTGTGACCTTCTCGTTCAGAGTTCCAAATGGTGGACTGGACCAGAGTTTTTGAAAGACTTAGATCTGTGTAACAACGACCAGACTTTAGTGATTCCTAACAAGGACATATATATAAACGAACTAAAAAGAGACTCCGTGAACATTATTGATGATGATTTTGTTACATTAACTATTTCTCACGATAAACCGTTAATTAATCATATTTTTGCATGTACTAATAATTTTGTAAAATTAATTCGTATAATGAGTTTTATTTTTAGATTCACCTTCAACTGTCGAACTAAATTGAAGAGAAGAAGTGGACCACTATCCCTCGACGAGGTTCGAGAGGCCGAATCGTTTCTAATTCGGTCAGCACAAAGGGGGGAATTTAGGGAAGAATTAAAATGTCTCGAAAAAGGTAAGCCTGTTCACAATAAAAGTAGATTATCTTCCTTAAACGTATTTGTAGGAGAGGATGGATTAATTAGAGTTGGCGGCCGTTTAGCACATGCAGATTTGCCGCTTAACTCAAAGTTTCCAATTGTTTTGCCTGCCAATCATAAGTTAACGGATATTATTTTAAATTACTTCCATCTCAAATATTTTCATTTAGGCCCACAAGCGTTGCTTTTCCATGTAAGACAAAAATTTTGGCCACTTAATGGCAGGAATAATTGCCGAAGCATTGTTCACAAATGTGTGACATGCTTCAAGAATAAACCTGTTGTCAGCTCCCAATTGATGGCTGATCTTCCGGGGGAACGTGTGACACCAAATTTTGTATTTTCGGTGACAGGTCTGGATTACTGTGGCCCATTTTCTATTAAATTTAAAAATCAAAGGAAGGGCGTATTGAATAAAATTTATGTCGTAGTGTATGTGTGTTTATGCACCAAGGCAATACACCTGGACTTTGTTTCAGATCTCACAACTCAGGCTTTTATAGCTAGTTTAAAACGTTTCTTTGGCAGAAGGGGAAAATGTGCAAAAATCCTATCGGATAATGCAAAAACGTTCATCGGAGCTGACATAGAGTTGAAAAAATTGCATAAACTGATTAGTTTCCCAGATGAGGAATTGTGTAATTTTTTAACCCATGAAGGTGTCAAATGGGAATTTATTCCCCCCAAATCCCCGAATTTTGGTGGCCTCTGGGAGGCGGCTGTAAAATCATTCAAGTTTCATTTAAAACGGGTAATAGGTGATCAAAAATTAACCTTAGAAGAGTTTCTTACTATACTAGCGGAAATTGAGGGAGTTTTGAACTCTCGTCCCCTTACCCCGCTGTCCCCAGATTTCGAAAATTTTGAAACCTTGACACCCTCTCATTTTTTAATCGGTAGACCTATCAGTTCGATCTCCGAACCACCTTTAGACAACATTAATGAAAATAGATTAGCAAAATGGCAGAGAATCACCAAATTTAGTCAACAAATTTGGAAGACTTGGAAGCGCGATTATTTAAATAATCTGCAGCAGAGGGGGAAATGGAAATTTAAAAAGGATGATGTACAGAAAGGAACTTTAGTACTAATAAAGCAGGAAAATTTACCTTGCACCAAATGGCAGGTTGGAAGGATAGTTGAAATTTTTAAGGGAAGGGACAATATAATACGAACCGTAAACTTACGGTTACCAGACGGACGAATTTATAAGAGAAATGTCAGAGATGTCTGTATATTACCAGTTCAGTAACATATTTCTTTTCTTTCTTTAAGCAATTTTAAGGTATATATTATTTCTGTATGTAATGTTGAATTATAGTGCATTTATGATTGTATTATTATTGTGTATGTAAGTTGTTATATCTTATAATTTTTTCTTTTATGATAATTTTTGGAAATTTATATGTGAATGTATATTGAAATTGCATTTCAATCCCCGGGGGAGTGTTTCCTCCGTAGAACATTTTGTTATCCAGGGGGCGCTGCCGAGCGCTCAAGACGGGATGATGCGCGGAGCGGATTCCCATTCCCGCCAGTAGTGATGTTTTTGCTTGAGACGTAAGCGCAGTGTACCAACCACTGCCAGTCAATTTTGTTCTCCTTGTAAATAAATGTAATTAGTTAAGTTTTAACTCCACTTTTTATTGAGTACGAAATGATCATCTTAGTTTTCTTAACGAAATACAGTCCAACGAGATTACCTGAGCTATGTATAGAACAAACGTGAATTAAACTTTATTATTCACAACTGAAAAGAAATGGCGCATCTAGTATTTGTTGAGAATTAAATAAAAATCATGCTCTCGTGACATCATAATTCACATTAATATTTTAACAGAATAATAAGGCTATTATAATTTATGACTCGTGCTGACACTTTGCTGTTATCATTATTTTTTTAAGCGTGAAATTTTTGCTATGATACTCCATTGTGAAATTTGGTAATTTTTGAAATTCAATATTTGAAATATGGCATAATTAGTGGATTTGAAATTTATATCAAGAAAAAATACAATTTTTTACTTTTCTAACGCAGTTTGTCTAACAATTTTCTGACAAACACTTTTGGAGCAATTAATTTTTTCAGCAACTTCAAATGTTTCAATTTCCAAGATTAATCTGTGGCAACGATTAGCGAAAATCCCAGTCTTCAGCAACGCATACCTTTTTATTAAAGAGGATATTAAACTAGCAGACTACGCCCGCTGCGCTGGTCGGTTTCTCCAAAAGAACCTTGAATCAAACGAAATATATCCGTGAATTTAACCTTGTATTTTAAAGTAATCTGTACCTTTACCTGGAATATCCTAAAATAACATAAAAACGGACACTTATTTCACTAAGTTATGTTTTTTTTAATGCGGTTTATTATTACGTTTACAATTTACTAGATGGAACCCGTCAAAATTTGACGGCAAAAAACTTGATAGTACCATAAAAATAAAATTCATAGCTGCTTTAAAATGTTTGAAACTTTTGCAGAATAATTCAAATAAATAAAAAACCCACTTTGAATTAAAGCTAGGTTGAAGAACAGCAATTGGCTAAGTTTCACTGGCACATGCACTCGCGGAATTTCTTTCATCTGACACATTTAGCGCTGTTGTGCAAGTAAATGGTAAGTGCCCCCTTGGGGAGGGGGAAATGGCGGGATGGACCAAGGAGATGCATAACATGAATAAGCAGTCAAAGACCTTTCAAACGATATGTAACATGAGGGGTGTGTGCAAAATTAAAAAAAGTACCCCCTTGGGGGGGGGGGTTAAAGTAGGGGATGGACACGGAACATGCATAATATGATTAAGTGGTCACAGACCTTTCCAATGATATATAACATGACAGTTGTGTGCAAAATTTAGAAAAGTACCTCTTTGGGGGGGGGGGGGGGGCAAAGTGGGGAAATGGACATTGGAGATATGCATATGATTAAGCAGTCACAGACCTTTCCAACGATATATGACATGAGGGTTGTCTGCAAAATTTAGAAAAGTACCCCCTTGGGGGAGGGGGGGGCAAAGTGGGGAGATGGACATTGGAGATACATAATATGATTAAGCGGTCACAGACCTTTCCAACAATATATGACACGAGGGGTGTCAACAAAATTTAGAAAATTGACCCCTTGGGGGGGGGGACAATTGGGGAGATGGACATTAAAGATGCATAATATGATTAAGCGGTCACAGACCTTTCCAACAATATATGACATGAGGGTTGTTTGCAAAATTTAGAAAAGTATCCCCTTGGGGGAGGGGCAAAGTGGGGAGATGGACATTGGAGATGCATATGATTAAGCGGTCACAGATCTTTCCAACAATATATGACATGAGGGGTGTCAACAAAATTTAGAAAAGTGCCCCCTTAAGGGGGGGGGAAGTGGCGGGATGGACCCCAGAGATGCATAACATGAATAAGCAGTCAAAAACCTTTCCAACAATATGTAACATGAAGGGTTTGTGCAAAATTTACAAAAGTACCCCCTTGGGGGGGGGGGCAAAGTGGGGGGATGGACACCGGAGATGCATAATATGATTAAGCGGTCACAGACCTTTTTAACGATACATAACATGAGTGGTATGTGCAAAATTTAGAAAAGCGCCCCAATTGGCGGGGAAGGGGGGGGGGGATGGACCACACAGATGCATAACATGAAAAGGCAGTCGCAGGCCTTTCGAACGATATATCATATGAGTGGTGTCAGCAAAGAAAAGTCTCCACCCCGTGTGGGCAAAACATACTACCCCCGCTGCCATAATTATTGATGTGGACTCATTTTTTAAATTCGTTCGCACCCCTCTTCTCCCGCAAAATGTTGTGAATTTTTAAAAACTCCCCTTCCGAATTTTTTTATACCAAAAGCACTTATGTCCGTCGTCTGCATGCAGAGTTTTGTGCTTACAGATGCCAGACACAACAACACACACATAGACAGACGTTTACCGACATTAATAGTATAGATGATACTCAGTGCCTACACATTTCACCCTTTATAATTCAGCCAATGAGTTGACGGTTGTTCATTTCCAGAAACGAAACAATAATTCTTTAGGATGAATTTTGTTTGTTTGATACACTGTGGCAGAATGCGTGCAATGCAGCGACAGGCATCACAAACTTTTTAGGGCACCTGCAGACTAAAAACAAATAATCAATCTTCGCGGGAAAAAAATCCTAGATTTCGTCAAATGATCACGGGAAAAACACTAATTTCATCAAAGGATCATGTAAAACGTGAATTTTGTTAAAAGGCCACAGAAAAACGCGATTTACGCAAAAGATGAGCAAATTTTGTCAAAGAATCGCAAAACAGGAAATTTCACCAAAAGATAGCGCTTTCTTGCCAAATTTCGTCTAAAAATTGCGGAATAAAACGTATTTTATCAAAAAATCGCTGGAAAACGCACATTTCGTTAAAGTATCGAGAGAAAAATGCGAATTTCTTCAAAGATTGCTGAAAAAACGCGAATTTCATCGAAGGATTGCTGAAAATTCATGAAACTTATCAAAAGGCAGCAGAGAAAATGTGATTATTATCAAAGCATTGCGAAAAAAGAAAATTTTGTCTAAGGATCACAGAAAAACACAAATTTCATAAAAGAATCATGGAAAATAACGCAAATTTCGTGAAAAAAAAAAATCGCAGAAAAAACACAAATTTCGTCAAATTATCGCTGAAAAAAACACAAATTACGTCATAGGATAGCTGAAAAAATTGTAAATCTTGACAAAAAAAAGATACAGAAAAAAATGCGAATTTCATTAAAGAATCACGAAAAAAAATGCAAATTTTGTTAAAGGATTGCGCAAAGAATGTGAATTTTTTTAAAGGTTCGTGTGAAAAATGAAACTGTCTTTATTAAAAACAGCACACACACAAACATCTATACAAACATCAATACACACAAACATATTATAGGCTGGGCTTGAAATTCAATTTTTCCAAGGAGGGGAGTCTCCCTACCAACATTTTTAAATGGAGGGGAGTTGTAATGTTTGGGAGGGAGAAAAAAAATCTTTAAACCCCACTATTATTTTACGTGCTATTTAAAGAATTACATTAATGCAGACATGACAAAATACCATTGAAAAAATTAAGTCAACTGAGAATGATTATGTAAAATGTTTATTTTTATTATAAAAAAGGGAAGAAAGTTAAGTTTTATATATGCAGTGTATTTTTCAAGTTCCATTAAATGTGTTAGGGACCCTTAACAATTAGGTTGTTAAATAAATTTCTGACTTTAGATTTTACTTGATTGAGATTCACCGATCGATCGTGGAAAAGACACAAAGTTCATCGATCTGTCGCGGAAAAAACGCTAAGTTCGTCGATCTGTCATAAAAAACGCAAAGTTCGTTGATCAGTCGGGGGGAAAAAGCAAATTTCGTCGATCGATTGCAGAATAAACACAAAGTTCGTCGATCTGTCCCCAAAAAACGCAAGGTTCGTCGATCAGTCGCTTAAAAAACGCAATGTTCGTTGATCTGTCGCAGAAAAAACTCAAAGTTCGTTTATCTGTCATGGAAAAAACCACAAAGTTCGTCGATCAGTCGCGGAAAAAACACAAAGTACGTCAATCGGTTGCGGGGGAAAAAAATCACGAAATTTATCGTTCGGTTGCAGGTAAATTAAATAATAATTTTGGGCGGGAGGCTCCTACTCATTGTCTTTTTTTGGGCGGGATTTCAAAATTTTCGCCGCGAATCCCGCCCTGAAATTCAAGCCATGATAGATATAGTTTTAATCTGAAATAATATACTGAACTTGAACTAACTTTTGAAAAATCGGGTTAACCCAAATCCAACTTGCAGAAATCTACACTCAGTCTGAAATCGACTCGAACCATAAAGACAGTTAACCCAACTTGCAACAAAAATAATTATTGCCGAGAGAGCATTTACCCTCTCTCCCTGTGCTGAAACTTTTCTGATTTTTTCTTTTCTCAGAAATGCTGTAATCATTTTGTCCCCCTATTTTGCCCTTTACAATTCAGCCAATGAGTGGAGGGGGCCAAAGGAGCGTTCCTTATCACAAACGAAAGATGAGATACGTTCGTTTGATGTCGTTGTTGAAAATTTATGGATTTCTATTACTAAAGTAATTTTTTCATTTTACCGTATCTATTTTCTTTTTGTGTTGTATGTATTTTGCTACTTTGAATTTTTTTAAACTAACCCTTTTTTTTTTTTGGAGAGTGAGAGAGAGAGATTTAGTAATTTGGCGACACGAAGTTCTGCAAATTCTTAAAATCCACAAATCGTTTCCAATGTAAACAATGAAATTTACAATTAAGTTGCAAGTGCAAAATTTCAGTTTTTTAAAATTTTCATGTCATTCTGTACACATTTTAATATGTCATTCTGATCATTATACATATTTAGTTATGCATTATTAATTATTTACTTGACCTTTACTTTTAATATTTTAAATATTTCAAACTTACAGCTAAATGTAATTATTAAAACATTTGAAATACTGCATTCGAAAAATGAAATTTCAGCTTAGAAACGCGACAATTACTATTAGGTTAAAAAAATTTAAAGTAGAAAAGTACTTATGATATAAAAAGAAAAAAAACAATACACCAGAATTTATCTGTATTACGAAAGCGGGAGAAATGATTTTCTGTGCTATATGAAAAGATATCCAAATAACTCAATCATGAACATAGAAATAGGTATCGGTTTCTATGTTCATGTGCACTCAATCCAAACTTGAAACTTTTAAAAAGGTCATTGAATGAATGAAATTCATCTCCGCCTTTCACATCCAGAAAACTTGCTGTGTCGCCAATTATGTTTATATTTTATATATATATAAAAATAATAATTCAGGCACTTTTCCGTTATACGGACACCATTGTCGCCAAACATACATACATACATACATTTTGGCATAGTGTCCGTATAACAGAAAAGTACTAAAGTTCATGGTTTAAAATCGCAATAAAATATCATGAAATTTATTGATTAGTTGTGGGAAAATATCGGGGAAATAATGTGTTTTTCGTGAATTTTTTGTTTTGTTAACAATGTGGTTAGAGAGCCAGGGAGAAATCCAGAAAACTTGCTGTGTCGCCAATTATGTTTATATTATATATATATATATAAAAATAATAATTCAGGCACTTTTCCGTTATACGTACACCATTGTCGCCAAACATACATACATACATTTTGGCATAGTGTCCATATAACTGAAAAGTACTAAAGTTCATGGTTTAAAATCGCAATAAAATATCATGAAATTTATTGATTAGTTGTGGGAAAATATCGGGGAAATAATGTGTTTTTGTGAAATTTTTTGTTTTGTGTTGTTGTGTTTAATTGTAAGCATTCATTATAATTTTCAGTGCATTATTAAATTGAAATTTTTGTTTAAAATATGTAAACAAAACAGTGACCAGAAACCTGCACAATTTCTAAATATAGATAGATAGATAGATAGATGCATGCATGTAGTACTTTTAATTATTTGGTAAAAATACTGTGATCGTCACTGAGAAAACCTGAATTTAACCTAAAAGTAATTGTCGAGTGTTTAAGCTGAAATTTCATTTTATGAATACAGTATTTCAAATGTTTTAATAATTACATTCAGCTGTAAGTTTGAAATATTAAAAGTAAAGGCCAAGTAAATAATTAATAATGCATAACTAAAAGTAATTGTCGAGTGTTTAAGCTAATTTCATTTTACTAATACAGTATTTCAAATGTTTTAATAGTTACATTCAGCTGTAAGTTTGAAATATTAAAAGTAAAGGCCAAGTAAATAATTAATAATGCATAAGTAAAAGTAATTGTCGAGTGTTTAAGCTGAAATTTCATTTTACGAATACAATATTTCAAATGTTTTAATAGTTACATTCAACTGTAAGTTTGAAATATTAAAAGTAAAGGCCAAGTAAATAATTAATAATGCATAACTAAGAGTAATTGTCGAGTGTTTAAGCTGAAATTTCATTTTACGAATACAGTATTTCAAATGTTTTAATAGTTACATTCAGCTGAGATTTTTTTTTCTTGAATTATTCAGTGAAACTCGCCTTATAAATGTACGCAAATAATTCACATCAAAATCTTAAAATAACAAAGTTTTCTTTCGTGTTTAGCTATGCTTAATAACCAAAAAAGCTTGATTAATACAAAAATTATTTGGTAAAAATACTGTGATCGTCGCTGAGAAAACCTGAATTTAATCATCTGAAATTTTACAGTTGCATCTTAGTTTGTTTACATCGGAAACGATTCGCGGAATTTCGTGCCACGAAATCTTTCTCTCTCTCAAAAAAAGGGTTAGTTATAAAAAAATTCAAAGTAGTAAAATACATACGACTTAAAAAGAAAATAAATACGGTAAAATGAAAAAATACCTTAATAAAAGAAATCCATAAAGTTTCATTAACCGAACAACCAAATGGAATCGTAATACACATACGCTTCTAGAGAGAGGAAAAAGCCTTCACCTCATTGGCTGAAACATCGCGTCTGAAGATAGTAAAAGCCTCTAGCTGATTAGCTGAATGCTCGCGCATGCGTATAAATAGCATTTTTGCACGAAAAACTAAAAAGCAGGTTAGCTTTAAGTATATGGATTACCTACTGTTTTCCATTGATTTATATGTTTTATAGCCACATTTTTTAATAACGCGAATTAACCTATATTATTCACAACTAAAAAGAAATGGCACATCTAGTATTTGTCGAGAATTTAATAAAAATCATGCACTCGTGACATCATAATTCACTTTTATATTTTAACAGAATAATACGGTTACTATAATTTGTGACTCGTGCTGACACATCGCTGTTATTATTATTTTTTTTACGCGTGAAGTTTTCGCTATGGTATTCCATTGTGAAATTTGGTAATTTTTGAAATTCAATATTTGAAAAACGGCATAATCATTAGATTTGAAATTTATATCAAGAAAAATACAATTTTTTACCTTTCAAACGCAGTCTGTCTAACAATTTTCTGACAAATACTTTTCGAGCTATTAATTTTTTCAGTAACTTCAAATGTTTCATTTTCCGAGATTAATCTGTGGCAACGATTAGCGAAAATCCCAGTCGTCAGCAACGCATACCTTTTTATTAAAGAGGATGAGCAAGGGATTTTCCCGATTATAAATGATATCGTTATATACGCGGGGGGTTGGTGAGCGTAGCGAGCAGGGGGGCCGAGACCCCCTAGTATAATAAATAAAATACATTTATCGAACTTTTAAGACATTTAAAATAAGTATAAATCAGCACTTCTAAGAAGTACTAATCATATAAGGTATATGTGCGCCTGGAGAATTGCACCTTGGATAGCAACGGTATTTCTGAAACGAATTGCCATCGTTTACCAAGGTATGGTTGTATATTAACTTTAAAACATCTCACATCTCATTCAAGAAGGCTCACACTTTGAAAATTTCAAAAAAAAAATCACAACCTTTGCATCTCAAAAATGCGAAGGTACAGTAGAAGATTAAGTGCGTGCCGTCAGTAAAATAGATAAGATTGAGGAACGTATTGAATTATGAACAAGACATATTTTGGCTGTATAATGCCAAAAGTGGAATGCTTTTAAAGAAGGATTTTTGAAGGAAAATATCGTGATTTTTCATTAACGTACAGGTTATTTCTTTAAAAAAAAATTATCATCCCATTTCGCCCAGCTCTGTTTTAAAGCAGCAATTTTTGGTACCAAATTCATTACTTCAAAGAAAAAGAGATGTGCTATCTACTGATCCGATATTTAAATAAGTAAAAAAAAAAAAAAAAAAAAAAACGAAGAAGAAATATAAAATGAAAATAAAAGTAATTATTTCCTTTCCATTTTGGGCCTTCACAAGACTTAATTGACTGTATCATATTTTAGAAATTGATCCTCAGAACTTCTTGCCCCCCCTCCCCTTCGGAGTCTACGCCTATGACTGCAAGAGATGGTAGAGCAAACTACAACAAACAATTTTTAGCCAGGAAACCAGGGTCGCAATTAATTTAAAGAAACAAAAATTTTCAAGTCGAACCCTAATAATTTATGCAGACATTTAACAGCAATAAAGATGTTTAACGGATTTTTCAACAGACTTACCTTGCTCACGATATCACGAAAAATGCTAGAAAAGCACAGTAATTCTATCAGTAACATCGTATAAAATTTCAATTTCATTCCAAAATGTGGAGCGTCTAGTTCAGTGCTGTTTGGACGAGAATAATGATAAATTCCACCAGTTTTTGTGATGTAATTTCATTTTACATAAAGGTTATTGACAATTTTGTTGAAATAGCTTCACCTTCATTAATGTTAAGGCTGTTCTCAAATCCAAACTGGCTACTTTATGACATGTTTTTTAATTCATTTTTGTTCAGAAACGCATGAAATTGGCAGGCGTTCTTATTCAGAAACTTTATAATCGAAAAACGTTTCAATTTTTTGGTAAAGGCAGGAGATCTTTCAGAAAATACTTTTCAAAGTGGACGTTTTGAACCGAATTTATAACGCAATAGCGCGAGAAGGGAGAAAAACGTGTTGCCACGTGACACGAATCTCTTATAACTCGATAAGTAATTTTTTTATCAAAAAATAAATAACTCCAATCGATTTCAAATCGCTTCAATAGTCAGGCCTGTCAATTGTATGCCTTTGCGTTTAAAAATGAATCAGAAAATGTGTCAGGATGTTTCGCGCTGTTGAGCAGATCAGTTGAGAACCAACCACCTTAAATTTATGAACAAAAATTCGTGTTCGGCTAAGAGTGAAACACCCCTTAATTTTTGATTGAACAAATGGGTTGCAATCCCGGTTTCCTACACAAAAATTATTTCCTGTAGTGTATTCTTTCACCACTTAAAACTTGTCTCATCTTTGTTGAAACAATTCGTATAAATGTAACATCAGCTTTGTGTTATTTCATTGATGCATTTTACGTTTTGTAAGTCTAAGATAGTAAATGCTATTTAAATGAATCATGTCTATGACAGTGTCTCATTCTAATAAACGGAAAAAAGTGGTAGTATATGATTTAATTTAATAAAATGTCTGATTCGATTAAGTACTGATTGTAATAAGAGGCGAGTAACGGACTAGCTATCAATAACTCAACACCCCCCCCCCACCCCGCTAGGGCCGAATTCTGGCTGCGCCACTGCTTAAATGGCATTCATTTAATATTCCTTTCAAAACCCTTTATCCTTACGTTAATAAATCCAAATAAATTTCATTTTCAAAAAAGAAAAAAAAAAGTCATGTTTTTTATAAAGTAAAAACTTACCGGTCTATTTTTCTCGTTTTTTCGAAACCGGCCCGATAGCGAGCGAAGCCCGCTATTATACTCTGTCATAATAATATCTGTCATGTGGATTAAATGCGATATTAAAAAAAAAAGTAGTTTATATAAAATAGATATTTAAACCTATTGCGTAATCCCCTGTAATCCAGGTCCTACTGCCAAATACTTGTGACAGTTCTTTAAAAGTATCTACATTGATTTTAAACTATTATTGTTGCTAGCAAACGCTCATGTTTGGAGCTAACCGTGCCCACAGATTACGGAAGATTAGTTATCTTATATATTACTAGCTGTTACCCGTGACGTCGTTCACGTAACATTAAAAGAAAAATAAATGCATCAATTAAGGAAAACGTTTTCATCCCGCGATAATTAAAAACATATGTAACTCTCTTTATAGTCCGCTATTATACTCTGTCATACTAATATCTGTCATGTGGACTAAATGCGATAGTTATTAAAAACATATGTAACTCTCTTTATAGCCCGCTTCTGTCATACCAATATCTGTCATGTGGACTAAATGCGATAGTTTAAAAAAATAATTTCAAAATTAAACGTTTTACACTTTCAAAATGTTAAAATATGCGGATATTTCCATAATCGGGTTTTTTATCATGATTCAATACGTTCATCAAACTCATATATTTAGTATTCCCTATTACTCATATTGATACTAGCTTTGCATTATTTTCAAACATTTGAAAAAATCCTGTCGGATTCCACTTCTCCGTCCACACAACTTCGAAATAAATCCGGTCTTTTGATATGCTGCCACCACCGATATGAATACGTGATATCGGGCACGACACTTGATGTATATTCAAGAAAAACCTACCTCTTTCAATTAAAGTTAAAGTAACAATTTATTAACAATATTTACACTTAAACTCGGATGTAAATTATCCGGTTTAACACTAAATCAAAACAATTACAGAAAACGCTCTACGTGTACCGTTAGACTACGTCAATTCATTCCGCACTGAGATTTCTATTCATCTCACACCCGCTCTCAGCGCTCATTCCCCGAGCAACCTTCACACTTCGCTGCTCCGTCTCAACTCAACACCGGTCTCAGAGCTCCCATTCTGAACGACCTTACACCTTCGCTTCCTACGTTAGAACTAACTTTCTCTCTCTCGTAAACTGCAGAGCACCCTCCTTTCTACGGGGTTTCTCCTCTGTTTCCAAGGGTCCTTGACAACCCTTCCTCTCTCTTGACGGATCTGTCTTCCTAAATAAAAGAGTACAATAGCTTTCTTATCTATGAAAGACCACATTGCAATGGAAATACTGCTTTCATTCTGTTCCACCTTCCTTCCACTCATATTCTGAGTCGCTCCCCTTCGGATTAAGATTCTTCTTAAACCAGCCTCTAATGGTACACAATAGATACATATACAATACATACAATATGCTAATCCCTTAAGAATAGCTTTCAACTCTTGCAGCTGTGAGAGAACCTGACACCCCCCACCTTAGCGGAAAATATGCCTTTTAGGGGCTAATTTTCCTCAAACTATGTAATGTCTGAGAAGAGTTCAACAGTTCCTTGATAGGTTTCTTCATTACTACAATTACATAAATATTTCAAGGTGTCTGAAAATTTAACTACTGACATCTCTAATGAACCATATACTAATGTGATAACTACAGAAAAATACACAATATGCTAATACACTGTTATAAACACATGATGCAAATACAATTATAAATACACAAAAAAAATAAAGTTACACTAGTATTATGTCATTTCAATGTCAGTCCTTAGGCTGAGATTGCTGGAGGCGGAACTTTTTCCTTCCAGTGCTTCCTCGTTAACTTAATTGGTACATGCCTTTCCGCAATGCACCCACTTGAATGGCTAACTTCTGCCTCTGATGTCCCAATTAAATCTTCCTCTAACCAATCAGGCACTTGCCTGTCCAAGTCCTCTTTGTACGTAAAAAGACATTGTACAATTTCTGCCTTATCTTACCCCTCTCCGGTTTACGACCAATCCGATTTTTCTCCATTTCTACCAGTTCGATAGGACCCATAAATAATTCCTTACTTTTCCTTAAGATTGATTTTATGTCCCCAACTTCAATATTTGTTAACCCTTTTATCTCAAATCCCTTCCTGTCTTTATTTTCCGGTTGTTCTCGGTCTAACAACAGATCTTTCCTACAGTCTTCAAACTCCCCGTCACTATCCAAGACAATATCGACTACTTTATTTTTAGCCATAAATGCTCTCATTTCATCTTGATACACCAGTTTCTTACTCCCGTCCTCTAACTCAACTATAAATGCATGTTGACATATTTCCTCTTTCTCCTTATTACTCATATTCATTTTCCTCGTTAATCGACATTCTACACATGATTCGCAATATATTTTAGCTTCCTTCGCCATATTTTCCCAATAAAATGAATGCTTGATTCTTTCTAACATTTTCTTAACCGTCTGATGTTCTCCATATAAGGAAGTATGCGCTAGTTTTAGAATTTCCTCCCTTCTAATTTTAGGTAATACTAATTGAGCTACAGTTTCATCTACTAATTTCTCTTTATGATATAATAACCCATTAACAAGATAGTAAGACCCTTTATCATTTTCAGCTAATTTCCAAGCTTTCTCTAAATCTTTACAACTCATTTGGGATTCCTGAAATACATTTAAACTACTTTCCGTAACTTGATTAATCTTACTTTTCTCTATCTCGGCTTTTTCCTTCTCATGACTTTGTAAATTTACCGATCTCGTTTTTACGGCATAACAGTCACTCTTATCATTTCCAATCCTTTCCCTTTCCTTCACTTTATCCCTATTACCTTCCTTACATTCCCTTTCTACCGATTCTCTGAATGATTTCTCGTTGTTTAACCCTGATAATTCATTAGCCACGTCAGGATGTAAAATTACCTGTTCCTTACTATTATCAATTATTGCGCAAAGTACATCCTGATGAATTACATTAGTTTCTCCGCGTTTTGGAATAGCTAAAGGTAATTGAATTAACGGCGATTTAACTGCCTTATCAAATATCCCTTGTAAATAGATGCTACCAGCCCCTCTTAGTTTCTCTGCTGGTACTAAATCTTTATGAACGACACTAATTTCGCAACCAGAATTCACCAATCCTTTTGTTATCTTCCCATTTACATTAACTTCCACTTTCTCGAGATTATTTAACTTCTCTCCAATAACTTTAGCTTTCCAATTCCCTCTTGCTCCTATTCTTGCCATACTCGCTCCCCTTGGTAATTCTTTAATTCCTCGCACTGAGACATTATTGATACTAGCCCTTGGTTCTTGTCGGTTATTAATTTGATTACTTTCCTCATTATTTCCTTTTGTACAAAATCGCTGAACATGTCCTCGTTGAGAACACTTGAAACAGATAGGCGTCGTATCATTCGGTTTCTTATATTCCGGTTTTCTACCCAAAAATGGACTAACTTCATTATTCCCATTTTGCCTCCAATTACTACTAAATCCCTCATCTTTTGCCCTTCTAGAATCTTCATTATTCACATACCTTTCTTTACCTTTATAACCCTTATAAGTTGCCGCATAAGATTTTTGTTTAGCATCAAAGAAATTATCACATTCCTTAGCAATTTTAGAAACTTCTAACCAATTACTGTGCTGAGTTTATCCAACATGCGTCGCGGTTTCCTCATCTAACGTAGTTAACAACTTATCCGTGACAATTAACTGATTAACATTTTCATACGTATCTGCACCTCTAATCTTACAGTAATTTTCCCACGTTGCTATTAAACGTGACACAAATAATACATGAGTTTCATTTTGATTCCTTCTAGCCTTCTTGAAATTTTCCAAACACGCCTTCGGTGTCGGCTCGTGTTCCCTTAGAACTAATTCCTTTAACTTCTCATAACTCTCGATTTGTTCTCTAGTCGTGTATATTAGCAAATTATCGGCCTTATCCCCTAACATATTTAGTAAAATTTCGGCCTGCTGGGTTTCCGGTACATTTTTTGTTTGGAATGCTCGTTCTAAACTGCTAAAAAACAGATTCCTTCCCTCAGTCCCTTCTGGAACTTTGATAGACAAAGTTTTAACACTTTTAATCAATTTCTCTGGGCTACTCTCATTATTATATTCTCTAGACCCATTAGAATTATTTGCCGAACTTTGAATTTTTATCCTTTCCAACTCTAACTCATGTTCCAATCTCAATTTTTCAGACCTTTCTTCTCTATCTAACTTTTCTTGTTCTAACCGCTCCGTAACAATAGTGTTAGATAATTCCATAACGGCCCCCTCTTCATATTCGTCGCTCTCCACTATCTTTTTCTTAAGCTTAAACCTGGTATCATCTTCCGAGACTTCAATTCCTAACTCTTCACATATCGCCTGAAGATCCACCCTTTTTATTTTTAGTAAGAAAGCCATACCCTCTACCGATAATTATTACCACCCTACAATAATACTTAAGCACAATATCAAATTACTACTTCTCCAATCCTACCTTCATAAATTACCTCCACATATTATACTATTTAACATATTTCAAATAAGTAATAATAAAATGATCAATTTCCTTTAACAATGGTACCCCACAATTTGCTTCCAATAACACAGTAACAATAATTTCAATTTGATTATTATGTAATACAGATTTTAAATTTATACAATTAAATAATAAAATACAATTTACACAATAATACTGATACGTTGCAATTTGAATAAAACACTGATGCCAATCATTACATAAAGATATCCATTTAACAAAAATTTGCATGAAATACGTGTAAATTCCTAAATTTTATCTCAATAAAATATTTCAATTTTCAAAATTTGGTTTCACATAAAAAGGTAAATCACAGCACTTTTTTTTTTCCCTGGACCTGAAATTCATCCTTGAAGGTTATTTCAATTTAATTTAAATTCTACACAAATTTGCCTTCCTCATTTACTATTAATACTTCAAATTTAAAACAAACAGTATCACTTAATTTAAATATTACTTTAATAATAATTTAAATTTAAGATATTTCAATTATTCCTTCCAACTATTAACACAATGCATTATTTTTAATCATTAATCTTATCCGTTTAAAACAATTAGAAAATCACTTCTAGTGATTAATAGTGTAAAATTGCTGTTAATATCTCATTTGATTTAGTTCAATTATTATATTGCACCTAAATTATCAAAAATTAACCACAACATTAACTTAAATTACCATCAATTATACACAATAAAAAAAAAGTAGGTTCGAGAATGTCAGTAGAGTAAAATGATCAAAACACCTTACCTCGTACTTCATTCGCTGGGGCAATTCTCTGCTCACTTTTCCATAGGGTAAATCTTGCACTCTCGGGCAACAATCACTGTAATTTGAATCACTGTGTCCACAAACACTGGAACTAACACTACACACCGCACCAACACTTCCACTGGACGATCCGGCAAGGCACTCTGTAACAAGGCTAGATGGCACTGGTCTACGATGATAGGGCACACACACTTCCGCTAGACAATCCGGCATAAACTGACTGTAACACGGCTAACTGGCACTGGTTGTCTACGACGATAGGGCACAAACACTTCCGCTGGGCGATCCGGCACAAACTCTCTGTAACACGGCTATCTGGCACTAGTCTACAACGATAGGGCACGAACACTTCCACTGGGCGATCCGGCACAAACTCTCTGTAACACGGTTAACTGGCACTGGTCTTCGGTGATTCAGATCCCGTCGCTGCCAACATTGTCGGATTCCACTTCTCCGTCCACACAACTTCGAAATAAATCCGGTCTTTTGATATGCTGCCACCACCGATATGAATACGTGATATCGGGCACGACACTTGATGTATATTCAAGAAAAACCTACCTCTTTCAATTAAAGTTAAAGTAACAATTTATTAACAATATTTACACTTAAACTCGGATGTAAATTATCCGGTTTAACACTAAATCAAAACAATTACAGAAAACGCTCTACGTGTACCGTTAGACTACGTCAATTCATTCCGCACTGAGATTTCTATTCATCTCACACCCGCTCTCAGCGCTCATTCCCCGAGCAACCTTCACACTTCGCTGCTCCGTCCCAACTCAACACCGGTCTCAGAGCTCCCATTCTGAACGACCTTACACCTTCGCTTCCTACGTTAGAACTAACTTTCTCTCTCTCGTAAACTGCAGAGCACCCTCCTTTCTACGGGGTTTCTCCTCTGTTTCCAAGGGTCCTTGACAACCCTTCCTCCCTCTTGACGGATCTGTCTTCCTAAATAAAAGAGTACAATAGCTTTCTTATCTATGAAAGACCACATTGCAATGGAAATACTGCTTTCATTCTGTTCCACCTTCTTTCCACTCATATTCTGAGTCGCTGCCCTTCGGATTAAGATTCTTCTTAAACCAGCCTCTAATGGTACACAATAGATACATATACAATACATACAATATGCTAATCCCTTAAGAATAGCTTTTAACTCTTGCAGCTGTGAGAGAACCTGACAAATCCCTTAAACTTCAAATATGACGTCAGATTAATTTTCCTTTTAATTCTCTAATGACGTGATATCAATCTGCATTCTGTACATACACATACTCATCCTCCTTGTATTATTGAGAAATGTTTGAAAATTTCCGTTTTATTACCAATAAGACGTCATATTAATCTTTTTTTTCAATTGGTGAAACTTTTTATTTCATTTTCATTTTTCACGTGGAAATCTTTCAATAGAAAAATTAATTATTCTAGAAAGAATTTTACTGTGGATTTTTAATTGTTGGCAACTGCTATAACGAAAAATGTTTAAATTTAATAGGAAAAGGCTGTTAGAATTTTGGTTTTTTATATCTGTTTATTAAAAATATAAAAATAAAAATAAAATATATAAATATATTTATTAAAAAAAATTGTATTATTGAAATAATACAATTATTTCAAATTTTAATATTTCGAACTTCATAGTAAGGTATTTAGCTATAACTACACAAATTTTCATGCCTGTAATTTATATAGTTTCTGAGAACAGCTCTGTAACGGACAGACAACGGAGCGGGAGTAATAGGGTTTCGTGAGAAGAACGAAACCCTAAAAAGACATTGTTTATTTGAAATCAATTGACAAATTTAAACCCAAATATACAGGACCTTATGTTGTAGTCCAAAAACACTCAATTGTATCTTTTTCTATTATGAAACTCAACTCACATCTTGATAATGCCATATTTAGAGTTCACTTAAAAATAATTATCCTTGCTCCACCTCGTAATAATCATCTATTCGATGCAAGTCATCACAATAATCCTAACATTTTTGTAGACACTAGACAAATTCTAAATCGTCCATATCCCTATAATTTACGCCCTCGTAATTAAATTTTATATTGTTATTTTGTCAGTCATGGCTACACATGAGTTGCAAATCCTCGTGTACTATTTATATTTAGTTTGTAATATATTTGTATATGGTTGTTATATTTTTTTATGCTCATGGCTCATGCATGGTGTATCGTTTGTTATTTTATATACAAGGAAACTATTTACTCTATTCTTGACAAAATTGAAATTCTCCTTTCAATAAATAAATAAAATATAATTTTACAAATTACAATAAACATTGGAAAAATGTTTCAAAAACTTAAAAAAAAACAAAAAAAAAAACAAAAAAAAAAAAACAAAAAAAAAACAAAAAAAACAATGGCACTCCGGGAGTGCCGACAGAAGTGAAAACTTGAACAATTACGTGTGTATTTTTTGAATCGTCAGGAAACGTTTTATTGTGCAGGAACTACTTTTAAAGGAAGTGTTTTTTTTATTTTTATTTATTTATTTATTTTTTATTCATTATTATAAACTACTACTACAAAAATTATATTACAATTTTCATTTAATGCGCTCTTGTACATGAAAAATAATGCATATTATTTTACATACAAAAATTGCAATCTATTGCTTAAAACGTAAATTTACAAATACATGAAATATGAAATATGAAATTTAATTAATTGGTATTATTTGAAATGAATACCAATGAAACTTATGAATTTTCATCCACAATTTCAACAACTCTCAATACATTCATCATTTCTTCCATGAGATGTAGTTTCATATCTTTTGTAATAACATTTATCTGCAAAATAGGGTTCCCTCTTCCTATCACTCCAAAAATGATGACTTCTTTGCTGCCTGTCTTGTTTACGGTATTCGTGAACATTATGCTTTTTTCTATCTTCATACTGCGCGTATTGTTTGCGGTATCTATAATTTCTATCTCATCAAAAACAACTCGTTGTAAATGATCCCGCCAAGCCACAAATCTAAAACGTCAGTCATAAAAAGAAGTGATATCGCATAAAAAGAAGCGATCTGGCGTTAAATCTTAGTTTGACGGTAGATTTTTGTTATGAAAAGTGGTCGACGGGATAATAGAGAAGTACCTAAAAAATATTAGATTTCAGTGCGAAATCTTCGCACGGGCCCTCTGGTATCATATATTATTATAATGTCATACATGCGTTATAATTTGGCGATAAATTTTGGTCGCTTGGTGATTCACCCTTGAGGGCCGCTATAACACGAAAGTACCAGATTTACAATATATTAATGAAAACAGAAACAAAAATATTTCATCCTTGGGGGGGCGCTATAATACGAAAGTACCAAATTTCTACTTTATTTTTCATATCTGATAATTTGCATGGGGCCGCTATAACACGAAAGTACCAAATTTCTACTTTATTTTTCATATCTGATAATTTGCATCTATCCTTTTTGTAACTTTAAGATTTTTGTAACGATTTTATGCATTTCTATTGCCTATTCAAAGAAAAATCTTTCTAAAGTTACAGAATTTCGTTAAAAATTCTTCTAAGTTACAGAATTTCGTTAGAATTCCGTTCAGAAAAACGCTTAAAAAATAAAGTGACGACACTGACGATGTCAATTAACTGATGACGTCAATAAAATGACGACGTCAAGAAGTCCGTTCTCGACCGAAAACAACAACCATTTACCCAATGGTTAATAAATAAAGAAATAAATAAATGTGTTATTTGTAAAAATGACAATTAGTTCAGTCAGGTATGTTTATCATTTTAAGGGCATATTCCTATTTCAAGCCACCATTTGGCGCTTTTTAAAAATGATGCCACATTGGCGATTTCTAAATTGTTTACTTAACATTTATCATAAACCCACAATAAGCAAGTGGTAAAATGTTGCCATTCTTAATTTTTAAATAGTTACACATAGGAAAAGTAATGGATTTAGCGATAAAAAGTCACTGAAAAATAGATTGCATTTATACGAGACTAACAATGTAATGAATGTAAAATTTTATTCGTTCAAAACAATTTGGACAAAAGAATGATAATTTAAATAGAGAATTATTAAATTAAACCATACACAGTTGATTTTTTTTTTGGATACTGCATTTATGAGTGAAATAAAATATTTTATTTGAAAAAATTAATAAGATAGATATAAAAAAGATAATATGAGCAGTAAAGAACAACGTTTTTATACACATTTCATCGATATTACATAAAAGTTAACAATTAATGTGAAATTGAAAAAACGAAAATACACGAAATTCGTTAATACCGCAATCACTGTACCGCACGTATGATCGCTTCGCGAACACGAAACCGAAAAAAAACATCACTGGATACAGCAACCTCGTCGTATCGGAATCCTAAGAAATACACAAAATTCGTTAATGCCGCGATCACTGTACCGCACGTATGATCGCTTCGCGAACATGAAACCGAAAAAAAACATCACTGGATACAGCAACCTCGTCGCATCGGAATCCCAAAAAATACACGAAATTCGTTAATGCCGCGATCACTGTGCTGCACGTATTATCGCTTCGCGAACATGAAACCGAAAAAAAAACATCACTGGATACAGCAACCTCGTCATATCGGAATCCCCCCAAATACACGAAATTCGTTAATGCCGCGATCACTGTAACGCACGTATGATCGCTTCGCGAACATGAAACTGAAAAAATACATCACTGGACACAGCAACCTCGTCTTATCGGAATTCCCCCAAAAACACGAAATTCGTTAATGCCGCGATCACTGTACCGCACGTATGATAGCTTCGCGAACATGAAACCGAAAAAAAAAACATCACTGGATACATCAACCTCGTCGCATCGGAATCCTCCAAAAACGCGAAATTCGTTAATTCCGCGATCAGTGTACCGCACGTATGATCGCTTCGCGAACATAAAACAGAAAAAAACATCACTGGATACAGCAACCTCGTCGCACCGGAATCCCAAAAAATACACGAAATTAGTTAATGCCGCGATCACTGTACCGCACGTATGATCGCTTCGCGAACATGAAACCGAAAAAAATCTTCACTAGATACAGCAACCTCGTCGTATCGGAATCCCAAAAAATACACGAAATGCGTTAATGCCGTGATCACTGTACCGCACGTATGATCGCTTCGCGAACATGAAACCGAAAAATGAACATCTCTGTATGCAGCAACCTCGTTGTATAGAGATCACAATACACGAAATTTGTAAATGCGGCGATCACTATACCGCATGTATGATCGCTTCGTGAGCATGAGACTTCCATGAAAACTGCAATCAATTAATTTATACTGTTTTAAAGTAACAATTAGCCACTCGAATACATAAAAAAAAAAAAAAATCAAGCTTTAAATAAAGAAGTAGATGATGAAATTTTTTCAATGCTTTTTTTCCTTTTAATATCATGACATAACCATTTAATGACGTAAGTGTTATTTAACTGTATTAAAAAAACATGTTTCAAATAACTAATAAATCATTAAATATCATTAAAATACAAATAAACGTCGAATAAAGAATCACTTGATGACGTAACAAATACGTCATACGTAACAAACGCGTCATCACAAAAAATATCATTGCTCAGCCTTTCCAACAATAAAAGAGCCAAGTTAGAACAAGTTAGACAAAAAAAAATAATAAAATAAAAATATGATCAAAAGCTAAAATAACGTCAGATTTCACAGATTTGATTTACAATAAAAAAAAATTAGTCTGATGTGCCAATTCCAAAACTTTCTTCTATCTCATATAGGTTTCACATTCACCCAAAGCAAATCAGCACCAATTTATATTAAGGTCTAACTGAATCTAAAGTTTTATTAAATTATATGCATTAGTTCTGAAGATATAGCTATCGTAAAAATCGTGCAAAATATAGCATAGCAGCGCCACAAGTTGGGCTACTTATACCAAATCGTAATCAACGTCTATCTTCGTCAAGGTCTAACCGAATCTGAAGTTTGGTGATATTCTGTGCATTAGTTCTTGAGATATAGCTATCGTAAAAATCATGAAAAATGTATCATAGCAGCGCCATCTGTTGGGAGATTTACGCCAAAATGTAATCACCACCCATTTATATCAATGTCTAACAGAATATAAAGTTTTATCAAATTCCCGTGCATTAGTTCTTGAGATACAGCGCCCACAAAATATTTGTCACATACAGTCACTGAGACACACAGACAGACTCGCAGACAGACATTTTCTAAAAATAGTCCAATTGTGTTCAGGACCTTCTAAGACGTATAAGTCCATCAAAAATCGGTAGTGGTAAATTTTCATAAATCCAATACTTTTTTCTTGTAAAAGATAGAAGAAAGTAATAAACATTTAATGAACACTTTAAACATTGAAATGTTTTCTAAAGCCTTGCTATTGCAACATTCTATAAGTGAGACATTTATCATTAATGAGTATTTTGGCTAGTTTTAGAAATATATGTGAGAAAAATTTTATGAATTGCTTCTGAGCTGTGTACCGCACGATTAAAAGAAAATTTGTCACCCCCAAGGCTAGAATTTTAGTGATAAATTCTCTCTTTAGCCAAAAATTTAAGGGGAATTTTTAAATTTTTTTTCGGGGGTGGGGGGATGGGGGAGGTGTATTCAATTTCCTAATTATATAATTTATTAATTTTGTTTTATTAGTGTCACATTATATTTACTCCAATCGTTATAATGCTATTAAATCATTTGCTTTATTAAATGATATTATATATAAGTATGCTCTTAAAAATCTGCACAGCCTGATATTAGAGTCCTGTCCAGGTTGGGTTGTAACCGACCCGAATCCTGACTTTAACCCGACAGATTTCAAGACAAATCCGAAATATTCATACCTGAACCCGAAGTGAAAGAAAATGAATGTATATTGTCGGATTCCACTTCTCTGTCCACACGACTTCGAAATATAATCCGGTCTTTTGATATGCTGCCACCACCGATATGAATACGTGATATCGGACATGTTACGTGATGTATATTCAAGAAAAACCTAACTCTTTCAATTAAACTTAAACTAACACTTTATTAACAATATTTACACTTATACTCGGATGTAAATTATCCGGTTTAATAATAAATCAAAATAATTACAGAAAACGCTTTACGTGTACCGTTAGGCTACGTTAATTCACTCAGCACTGAGATTTCTCTTAATCTCATATCCGCTATATCTCTTCCTTTCGAGAGATACTCCTACCTACACGTGTCTCAGAATGCCAACTCTGCACGACCTTCTACCTTCGCTCCTCCGTTAGAACTAACTTCACTCTCTTGTCATCCACCCGAGAACCTTTCTGTCTACGGGGCTCCTGGTCTGTTTTCAAGGGTCTATCTTCCTAAATAATGGGTGCAATATCTTTCTTATCTATGAAAGACCACATTGCAAAGGAAATACTTCTTTCATTATATTCAACTCGCCCCCTCTGGATTAAGATTTTTCTTAAGCAAGCCTCTAACGGTACGCAATAGATACATATACAATACGGTAATCCCCTAAGAATAGCTGTTAACTAGCTACCAGAGAAACCTGACACCCCCCACCTTAGCGGAAAATATGCCTTTTAGGGGCTAATTTTCCTCAAAACTATGTAATGTCTGAGAAGAGTTCAACAGTTCCTTGATAGGTTTCTTCATTACTACAATTACATAAATATTTCAAGGTGTCTGAAACTTACCTACTGACATCTCTAATAAACCATATACTAATGTGAGAAATACCGAAAAAAATTACACAATATGCTAATACACTGTTATAAACACATGATGCAAATACAATTATAAATGCACAAAAAAGAATAAAGTTACACTAGTATTATGTCATTTCAATGTCAGTCCTTAGGCTGATATCACTGGAGGCGGTACAACTTTTTCCTTCCAGTCCTTCCTCGTTAACTTAATTGGTACATCCCTTTCCGCAATGCACCCGTTTGAATGGCTAACTTCTGCCTCTGAGGTCTTAATTAAATTTTCCTCTAACCAATCAGGCACTTGCCTGTCCAAGTCCTCTTTGTACGTAATAAAGACATTGTACAATTTCTGCCTTATCTTACCCCTCTCCGGTTTACGACCAATCCGATTATTCTCCATTTCTACCAGTTGGATAGGACCCATAAATAATTCCTGGTTTTTCCTTAAGATTGATTTTATGTCCCCAACTTAAATACTTGTTAACCCTTTTATTTCAAATCCTTGTCCCTTTCAAATCAACTGTCTTTATTTTCCGGTTGTTCTCTGTCTAACAACGACAATATCGACTACTTTATTTTTGGCCATAAATCCCCTCATTTCATTTTGATACACCCGTTTCTTACTTCCGTCCACTAACTCAAGTATATATGCAGGTTGACCTGTTTCCTCTTTCTCCCTATCACTTCCATTCATTTCCCTCGTTAAACGACATTCTACATATGATTCGCAAAACGTTTTAGCTTCCTCTGCCATATTTTCCCAATAAAATGAATGCTTGATTCTTTCTAACATTTTCTTAACGGCGTGATGTTCTCCATATAAGGAAGTATGCGCTAATTTTAGAATTTCCTCCCTTCTAATTTTAGGTAATGCTAATTGAGCTACAGTTCCATCTACCAATTTCTCTTTATGATACAATAACCCATTAACTAGATAGTAAGACCCTCTATGATTTTCAGCTAATTCCCAAGCTTTCCCTAAATCTTTACAATTCATTTGGGATTTCTGAAATACATTTGAACTACTTTCCGTAACTTGATTAATCTTACGTTTCTCTATCTCGTCTTTTTCCTTCTCATGACTTTGCAACTTTACCGATCTCGTTTCTACGACATAACGGTTATTATTATCATTTCTAATCCTTTCCCCTTCCTTCACTTTGTTCCTACTATCTTCCTTACATTACCTTTCTACCGATTCTCTTAATGATTTCTCGTTGTTTAACCCTGACAATTCATTAGCCACGTCAGGATGTAAAATTACCTGTTCCTTACTATTATCAATTATTGCGCAAAGTACATCCTGATGAATACATTAGTTTGACCGCGTTTTGGAATAGCTAAAGGTAATTGAATTAAAGGCGATTTAACTGCCTTACCAAATATCCCTTGTAAGTAGATGCTACCAGCCCCTTTAGTTTTTCAGCCGGTACTAAATCTTTATGAACGACGCTAATTTCGCAACTAGAATCCACTAATCCTTTTGCTATTTTCCCATTTACACTAACTTCCACTTTCTCGAGTTTATTTAATTTCTCTCCAATAACTTTAGTTCTCCAATTCCCTTTTGCTCTGATTCTTGCCATACTCGCTCCCCTTGGTAATTCTTTAATTTCTCGCACTGAGACATTATTGATACTAGCCCTTGGTTCTTGTCGGTTATTAATTTGATTACTTCCCTCATTATTTCCTTTTGTACAAAATCGCTGGGCATGGCCTAGTAAGCCACACTTGAAGCAGGTAGGCGTCGTATCATTAGGTTTCTTATATTCCGGTTTTCTACCCAAAAATGGACTAACCTCATTATTCCCATTTTGTCTCCAATTATTACTAAATCCCTCATCTTTTGCCCTTCTAGAATCTTCATTATTCACATACCTTTCTTTACCTTTATAACCCTTATAAGTTACCGCATAAGATTTTTGTTTAGCATCAAAGAAATTATCACATTTCCTAGCAATCTTAGAAACGTCTAACCAGTTATTTTGCTGAGTTAATCCAATATGCGTCGCGGTTTCCTCATCTAAAGTATTTAACAACTTATCCGTGACAATTAACTGATTAACCTTCTCATACGTATCTGCACCTCTAATCTTACAATAATTTTCCCACGTTGCTATTAAACGCGATACAAATAATACATGAGTTTCATTTTGATTCCTTCTAGCCTTCTTAAAGTTTTCCAAACACGCCTTCGGTGTCGGCTCGTGTTCCCTTAGAACTAATTCCTTTAATTTCTCATAACTCTCAATTTGTTCCCTAGTAGTGTATATTAGCAAGTTATCGGCCTTATCTCCTAACATATTTAGTAGAATTTCGGCCTTCTTGGTTTCCGGTACATTTTTTGTTTGGAATGCTCGTTCTAAACTGCTGAAAAACAGATTCCATCCCTCAGTCCCTTCTGGAACCTTGATAGACAAAGTTTTAACGCTTTTAATCAATTTCTCTAGGCTACTCTCCTGATTAGATTCTCTAGTCCCATTAGAGTTATTTGCCGAACTTTGAATCTTTATCCTTTCCAACTCTAACTCATGTTCCAATCTCAATTTTTCAGCCTTTTCTTCTCTATCTAACTTCTCACGGTCTGACTCCCTTTCTAACTTCTCACGGTCTAACTCTCTTTCTAACTTTTCTCGTTCTAACTCCCTTTCTAACTTTTCTCGTTGTAACTTTTCCTCCCTTTCTAACTTTTCCCGTTCTACTACTAACGCTTCTTTGTTCTAACCGTTCCGTAACAATAGTGCTAGATAATTCCATAACGGCATCCTCTTCATATTCGTCGCTCTCCACTATCTTTTTCTTGAACTTAAACCTGGTATCATCTTCCGAGACTTCAATTCCTAACTCTTCACATATCGCCTGAAGATCCACCCTTTTTATTTGTAGTAAGAAAGCCATACCTTCTACCGACAGTTATTACCACCCTACAATAATACTTAAGCCCAATATCAAATTAATATTTCCTCAAATCCTACCCTCATAAGTTACCTCCACTTATTATACTATTTAACATATTTCAAATAAATAATAATAAATTGATAAATTTCCTTAAACAATGGTACCCCACAATTTGCTTTCAATAACAAAGAAAAAAAATAATTTCAATTTGGTTACTATGCCATACCGATTTTAAATTTATACATAAATAATAAAATACAATTTACACAATAATACTGATACGTTGCAATTTGAATAAAACACTGATGCCAATCACTACATAAAGATATCCCTCTAACAAAAATTTGCATGAAATACACATAAATTCCTAAATTTAATCTCAATAAAATATTTCAATTTCAAAATTAGTTCTCACATTAAAAAGTAAATTACAGCACTTTTTTTTTTTGGACCTTAAATTCTTCCTTGAAGGTTATTTCAATTTAATTTAAATTTACACAAATTTGCTTTCCTCATTTATTATCAATGTTTCAAACTTAAAACAAACAATATCACCTAATTTAAATATTACTTTGATAATAATTTAAATTTAAGAAATTTCAATTATTCCTTCCAACTATTAACACAATGCATTAATATTAATCATTAATCCTATCCGTAAAAAAAAATTAGAAAATCACCTCTAATAATTAATATAAGATCCTTTTCTTAAAACAATAGTGTAAAATGGCTGTTAATATCTCATTTGATTTAGCTCAATTATTATATTGCACATAAATTATCATAAATTAACCACAACATTAACTTAAATTACCATCAATTACACAAAACAACAGTAGGTTCGAGAATGTCAGTAGAGTAAAATTATCAAAACACCTTACCTCGTACTTTATTCGCTGGGGCAATTCTCTGCTCACTTTTCCACGGGGTAAATCTTGCACTCTCGGGCAACAATCACTGTACCTTGCTTCACTATGCACAAACACACTACACACAGCACCACCACTAGTTCACTTCACTGTAATGACGATAGGTTAGCTGGCACTGGTCTACGATGATAGGGCACACACACTTCCGCTAGGCGATCCGGCGTAAACTGATTGTAATACGGCTAACTGGCACTGGTCTACGACGATAGGGCACAAACACTTCCGCTGGGCGATCCGGCACAAACTCTCTGTAACCCGGCTATCTGGCACTGGTCTACGACGATAGGGCACGAACACTTCCACTGGGCGATCCGGCACAAACTCTCTGTAACACGGCTATCTGGCACTAGTCTACAACGATAGGGCACGAACACTTCCACTGGGCGATCCGGCACAAACTCTCTGTAACACGGTTAACTGGCACTGGTCTTCGGTGATTCAGATCCCGTCGCTGCCAACATTGTCGGATTCCACTTCTCCGTCCACACGACTACGAAATATAATCCGGTCTTTTGATATGCTGCCACCACCGATATGAATACGTGATATCGGACACGTTACGTGATGAATATTAAAGAAAAACCTAACTCTTTCAATTAAACTTAAACTAACACTTTATTAACAATATTTACACTTAAACTCGGATGTAAATTATCCGGTTTAATATTAAATCAAAATAATTACAGAAAACGCTTTACGTGTACCGTTAGGCTACGTTAATTCACCCAGCACCGAGATTTCTATTAATCTCACATCCGCTATATCTCTTCCTTTCGAGAGATACTCCTACCTACACGTGTCTCAGAGTGCCAACTCCGCACGACCTTCTACCTTCGCTCCTCCGTTAGAACTAATTTCACTCTCTTGTCATCCACCCGAGAACCTTTCTGTCTACGGGGCTCCTGGTCTGTTTTCAAGGGTCTATCTTCCTAAATAATGGGTGCAATATCTTTCTTATCTATGAAAGACCACATTGCAAAGGAAATACTTCTTTCATTATATTCAACTCGCCCCCTCCGGAGTAAGATTTTTCTTAAGCAAGCCTCTAACGGTACACAATAGATACATATACTATAAGGTAATCCCTTAAGAATAGCTTTTAACTCTTGCAGCTACCAGAGAAACCTGACATATATTTTAATACATTTATGGAAAAGTAATCTACAAGTTTACAGCTTATGTACAAAAAATAACACATATTCGAACCCGATTCGAAAGAGTAAAAAAATAACCCAAAGCGTATAACGTTTACTCGACCAAAAAAAAAAAAAAAAAAAATTGAATCAACCAAACCCAAAAAGAAATGCATTTCGGGTAGCCGATGCAGGACTGTAATTTCCAGTAAACCCGGAAACGTCCAAAACATTTTCATTGACCGCAGCACCTTCCGAAATGAAAGAAAAGTAATCCATATTTCAATATGATTATGGAAAAGTAGACTACAATTATATCTCTAATAACAATTTTATCTTCTACGTAGAAAAAGGATTTTTTTTTTCATCTGAAAATAGTTAGGATTTCTTTGAAAACTCGAGCAACACGAACCGGACTCAAAATAGTGAAAATCCAACTTGAACCCAAAACAATTAACCCTTTGATAACGGGCCAGGATTGACTACTAATTTTACATTCAATCGTTCTACAATTTCCAAAAAAATTCCTTGTGACAGATTTCTCTTGAAAATATCCTAATATAAGTGTCTGACAGATTTTAAAAAGTCGTACTAATAGAATAAAAATAGTCCACTGGGACATACATGTCCCCAACCGTAGTCAAATTTTCCAAGTCAACCTGACCCGCAACGAAAATAAGCCGCGTGAACCCGGCACGATCCGTACTGCAGATTGGATCGTGTTGCTCCACCCAATGCAGGAGCAAGGGACCTAAGACCAAGGGTTTTGCAGATAGCAGATTTCTGAATTGTATGAAATTTAGATCATAGTCTGAAGAGGAAGGCAGAAAATGATTGCGGAAAATTTTTAGTGACAGAAAATCATTAATGAAAATTTTCTTATACCTATGGATTACAACATTTGCAAATTTCGTAACTTCTTGATGGTGTTCGTGTGCTGATTATCTCGTGACCGATTGAATTTCACGATTTTTTTTCGTGATTATTATTATTATTATTTTTTTAGGGGGGGGGGGTGATAATTTTCCAAAATCCGCTATTTTCTGTGAATCACTGACGGAATTGATTTTTTCGACCATTTGTCTAAATTCGCAACTTTTTTTCAACCGGTCGACGAAATTCACTATTTGTTTTCGCCATCTTTTGACGCAATTCGCGACTCTTTTCTACCATCGTTTGTTGAAATTCGGAAGTTATTTTCCGCAATCGACTGACAAAAGTAGATATTTTTTTGTGCGATCTTTGACGAATTTCCCCTTTTTTGCACGATTGTTTGACTAAATTCGTGATTTTTTTTTTGTTCAATCTTTAGACGAATTTCGCGATATTTTTCCACAATAGTTATACTAAATTCGCAATTGTTTTCCGCGACCGATTGACGAAAATCCCTATTTGCTTCAGCGATCTTTGGTGAAATTCGCAATATTCTTCCAGGGTCGTTTGAAAAAATTAACGATTTTTTCCTCGACCAATTTTGCCAAATTAACTTTTTTTTCAAATTCCAATTCGTAAAATTTGCGATATTTACCGCGATCGGTTGACGAATTGCTTTTGCGTAAAAAAAAAAAAAAAAAAAAAAAAAAAATTTGCGGACTACCACTAAAATCCTAATCCTAATAATATTATAAGTCTGATTGTGTGCAAATGTTAGGCTGAAGCCAGCGTCAAAATAAAGCATTTAATTATCCTGTATCTTTGCATATAAGTTGATTATAACCCTCAAATGAACATAGACTAGGTTTTATTTATTTTATTCAAATATTTTTCTTAATAATTCAAAATTTCATTATTTTCATAGAGAATAAATGGACATATTTTCGTATATTTTAAAATGGTTGGTTGGTTTGGTTGGTTTGGCCCAAAGGGCCCGGTTTTGCAGCTTTTTTTAAAATGGTAAAATTTATTTTACCGTTGCTAATACTTTATCGTTGCCAATATAAAATAAAACCCCTGAGTAATAATTTTTAATCAACAATTTATTTTCAAGTGAAAAATTTCCACGTGAAAAATGAAAAGGAAATGAATTATTTAAGAATTAAACATAATATGAAATGATGTCATATTAAAAATAAAACGTGCGTTTTCAAATCTTTGATAATATCACAAAGTGCATAAATACGAGTAAGTATGGAAAACAAGCGAATATGATGTCATATATAAAAAATAAAACAGATTTGTTTTGATGTTGAAATAAAATGATCTTCGGTTATCAAATTATTTGTGATTAATTTCTCTTTTTTTTTTCTTTTTGACATGAAAGGAATTATTTTAAATGTACGTAATATATGTATTTTAAATGTATGTGTTGTAAATTAAAGTTCTGTGTTTTAAATGAAATGAGTGAAAGATTTATATTTTTAATGAATTCAATACGAATGATGGGATAAGTTGGCGATTTATCATCTGCACACAGCTAACATAAAGATACCATATTTTTAATTTAAATTTTAAAAAGTTAAAATATATATATATATATATATTGGATGGCAAATGTCAATGATATGCATCGCAAAATTATCCGTATCGAAAATCAGAAAATCTTAATAAAAATAACTATAATTTTTAAAAGAAAGTTGCTTTTCTCATAAAAGCTAAAGAAGAAAAGTAATATGATTGTGTCGAAGTAACAGCATTTTTCCTCTATAATTTTCCCACAATCGAAACACATTTGTAAATCGTCGTTTCGAACCGGAATTTAATTTTACATTTCTTTTAGTTTTAAAATAGGAAAAACTTTGTTGTCCTTTTTAAATATAGCTTTTTTTAAAGTTGTTTCATAATAGATTTTTGTAAAGTCTTGTAGGATAAGAAAAATTATGCAATTTAAGTAAAATTACAATATTTTTTAAACTTAAAAAACAACAATGTTATCGAAAAGAAAATCGATTTTACCTACAAATTCGCGTAATGCAAAAGCAAAGAAGAAATAAAAAAGTAATGAATCTTTTCTTCCAGCCGAATTGTGTAAACTTGAACAAGCCGATCGTGCCAATTCATAACATTATAAACGTGAAAGCGCGTTCTATATAGTATAATTTTTTTTACATATAGGTAGAAAATTTTCGAGAATAACAAGGTTAGAGGTCTGTAATTAAATCCATAGTCAATTTGCGTTTTTTTTTTTTTTTTTTTTTTTTTTTTTTTAATCAAGTGAAATTTGGCGCAAAATTAAATACATTATTGTAACCAGATTTGTTTTTTGCGTGGTAAACACCTAATGGTATTTTAGATGATCTTTTCCCCGCTCACCTTTGATGCCAACTATGACTGTAAAACATATTAAAAACTATTAGCCGATAATTTTCTAATTTTCTTATTGCTTCATGATGGTTCATACTTTAAACCTGAATCGGTCATGCCATTGTCGTTCAATTTTTATTCCTAATCCTAACCCTAATCGTATCCTATCCTAATCCCGATAATAACTTTAAAGAATATTCTTTGACACGAATATATAAATTAAATCAATATCCATAAATGGAATGAATGGAAAATAGAATAAATTGAAATGTCAAAATAAAATAACAAGAAAGTACATTTATTCGACACCTAACCCTAGAGAAAGCGTAAAAAATTTCAAGCGCATGAAATAAATTAAAATAATCCTATATATACTAACAAAAATATGTAAATTTAGATAATCAGATTTGTGTCGTCGGTATTTATTTGCTAATAGTGTTCTTGACGCGATAGAGAAAATATCGAGGTTAAATTGGGCAGAATTTAAAGTACTTTCTAGAAACCTTTATTTACATTTTAGAATCGCATCAGATTGTTATATCTTTGTGAAATATCTATCAATGTATAAAATCCACAAGCAGTTTGTTCACTATTTACACCACTTAGCGTGAAACACTTAATTTAATATATACATAAACAAGATAATGTAGTAAGAAATATATAACATATGTCTATGCAAATATACAATATAATTATGCCCATTTAGCAATGCACACACATACAAATTGTACACCAAATACCACCTAAAATGCACTGTTGTATAGAAGAATTCTGCCAGTGTTGTTTTTCGTTTTACGAAAAGGAATTCCTCGATTTTCACGATTTTACTGGGTCCTCCTTTTTTCATTAGTTGCAGTTTCCATTTCGCGATTGTATATATTATTTGGCATGAAATTTAACTTTTTTAAGACTGGGTTATGTCAAGGCCCCTATAGCAAACAAATACCGTATGATCTCCTATAAAATGTGATAAAGCTTTGGTTAATTATATATGTTTTTAATTATCGAATGAAATGCTTTGCTAAATTAATGCATTTATTCTTTTTTAATGTTATGTGAACGAAGTCACGGGTAACAGCTAGTAATATTATAAATCCGATTGTGTGTAAATGTTAGGCTGAAGCCAGCGTCAAAATGGAGAATTTAATTATCCTGTATCTTTGCATATAGGTTGATTATAACACGGAAATGAACATAGGCTAGTTTTTGTTTATTTTATTCAAATATTTTTCTTAATAATTCAAATTTTCGTTATTTTCATATAGAATAAATGGAAATTTTTTTCCTTTAAAATTTAATTAATCATTTTACGTTGCTAAGCATTACCGTTGCCAATAAATACAAAACCTTGAATAATAATTTTTTCTTAACAATTATTTTTCAATTGAACGATTTCCACGTAAAAAAAATGAAAATTAAAAAGAATTCAAAAGATGATGAATTGCCATGATATTTGAAAGCAAATATGGAGTATTTGTTGTTATACATGAAGTATGAATATCAGTTACGTTGAGAAGACATTTTCTGTCAAAGACTGCGATATAATTAGAAAGAAAAATGAATAATAATTATATTTTTAAGAAAAGATTTCGCTTGGACCATGGAACTATGAAAAGGATCCTCTTTGGCTCGGACAAATGTGACGTCATAAATAAAACCATGTATTTTCAAATATTCCTAATAACACAAGGAGCATGAATATCAGTATATAGTAGTATGAAAGTAGATAGATAATGGACGTAATATTTAAGATGAAAAACTGAAATATTTTTTTATCGATATTGAGATCGATTGAGCTTGAATATCAGTTACATACAGACGTGAGTTTTCTGCTAAAATTTACGTCATGATTGCCCGGAATAGAAAATTAAAAAGAATTATATAAATACAAAGGATATTAATTATCATTTTACTACACAGCGTACAACCACGAATTTAAGAATTATATCATTAAAAAGATATTTCTCTGGGGAAAAAGTGGCGTCATCATATTGTAAATAAAACGTGAATTTTCAAATATGTTTTAAAAGGAACGTGAATCAATTCCATACATTAATAATACAAATATCAATAAGTATAAAAAGTAGATGAGTTTCACGCCATATTTAAAACGAAAAATAGAAATGTTTTTTTAGCTTATACTAATTATTAAGCATGATTATCAGTTATATACAGATGGAAATTTTCTGCTAAAATCACATCATAATTTTAAGCAAAGAAAAATGAACACGAATCTATTATATTAAAATCTGACCATCTGTTTGTATTTCGCAATTACTCCTCTTAGACTATCGGACGCAACACGATTTACTTAACATCGGTTATCATTGATCCGAGGATGTCACACAAACTCACAGAATTTAAAAAATTGAATTAGATTCCGATATATTATTATTATTATTATTATTATTGCTGTTGTTGTAAATTTTTAACATTCTCTAAACACGGCAAGTAAATTACTCCGTATTTGTGGATAGAAAAGAAGAAATAAAACGGATCAATATATTTTTTACGCCATTTTCTCATTAAAACTGAAAACAATTTATTTTCAATTTAAATAGATGGTGAAAACAAAATCTTGATTTCAGTAAATTATACGAAAAATAAAAACATATTTTCACATATTTAAATCTTCATGAATAAATTTTTTTCTGCAGAGCAAAAATCGTTTGTCAACATATTGTCTTTTAGAAAACAAGATTTGTTTCAGCTATATACATTAAATCAAGGAGGCAGAATTGAATTTAAAGAAAAAGCATATAATATTTCCAATTAATTATTTTTCAAGAACGGTTGTTAAAAGCACAAAAGCGTTAAAAAAATGGTTTATCAGGTAAAATTGACATTTGTTTTTACCCAATTCGTCGAATTCCACGATTTTATTTGGCCCTCCATTTTGAATTGGTTGCATTTCCATATTCGCGGTTATTTGGTACAAATTTTCACTTTGTTAAGACTGAGTTACGTCAAGGTCCCTATAACAAAGAAATATCGTATTGTTTCCTATGAAATGTGATAAAGAGTTAGTTAATTATTTACGTTTTTAATTATCGGCAGTGAAATATTTTGCTTAATTAATTCATTTATTCTTCTTTTAATATTGCGTGAACGAAGTCACGGGTAACAGCTAGTTAAAAATATATTAGATGAAGAATCACATGTTTGTAAAAGAAGTTATGATAAGAAGGCAAAATCTCACACTGCATTTTTTATTGTGGGGGGAGGGGGTATTTCTATTTTGTGCACGATTTGGGCAATTCTGCACGATATTTCAACACCTGTCTCTAAAAAAAATTTGCCCCCCTCCCCAAGAAAGTCATGAAATGGTGCCCTTGCAGTAAAACCTGCAAAGAAGGAGTTGAAAAGGACTGTAAAAAACCTCCATTTTAGACAGGTCTCCATCTTAGCAAGTATAATTGTATGGCGTTTTTTTGTCGAAACTTGATTTTTTTTGCCCGTTTGAGAAAGAATTATGTTATAGACAGGTTTCGCTTAGACACATTTCACTGTAATACACCTATGCTCTTCAGAAGTGCTTTATAGAAAGGAGGTTTTAACAGTCTTAAAGAATACCTGAAAAAAAAAAAAAACAGTACCCGTCTATAACTGAAAACTTTCATAACATTTTAAAATTCTACTTGCTAAGACGAAAACCAGTCTAAAACGGAATTTTTCAGTGGTCACTTGAGATTCCGTATTAGAAGTATTGCTGTCTATGTACATATGATTCAGTAAATGTTTCTCGTTCGGAGAGGTTGCGGGGGGGGGGGGGGGGGGTGCAGCCCCCCCCCCGAAAACCACCCTTGGCTATGCCACTACCTTAAAAAAAGGCTTTGCCCCCCCCCCCCCCCAAGAAAGTTCTGAAATGGCGCCCCTGGAACCAACCCATTTTATAACTTCATTTTTTTTTCTAATATTTTTAAATGAGATAGTTTATTTCAATATATCAATTGTGATATTTAAATTTCTATTGTGAATTCTCTAGACTTATTTTTTTTTAAAAATCAAATGAACACAAAATCATGACTATGACCTTAATTGCTCTCAGCACTCTGGAATGTGACTTGAATTTTTACCATTTTTAACTGTATGTGAAGAGCGTGGGGAGTTAACAAAATTAATCCCCCTTTCCCTTTAACGCCCTGCCCCAAAAGTAATGAGTGGCTGAGAGGTTCTGCTCTCGAAGCTGGTAGATGGGAGGTGCTGGGTTCGATCCCAATCGCGCCCGTCGGCCTAATCGTTCGGAGTTTTCGTGGTTTTCTTCGAGCCGTGGATTTATCCATGTGTAAATACGGGTTACGGCCCTTAGAAAGACCCCCACGAAGGGCACTCCTCCCGGGCCTATATCCCAAGTGTAGATAATTGGCTGTCAATAATCAACTCAACTCAACTCAACCCAAAAGCAATGAACAATGGTCATATTCCTTGTAATAAATACTACAAGTTTAGGGTAATTTTTTTTTTCATTTAGCTGAACTGAATTGCACTGAATGTTTTCGTGTGTATACACAAAACAATTTTTTAATTTTTGATTTTCTTGATATTCTTTTTGATATTTTCTTTTTGTTATTCTTTTTTTATATTCTTTTTGATATTCTTTTTGACTTGTATTGATATTCTTTTTGATATTCTTTCAACATATATATGTTATATAACATTATATATGTTATATAACATATATACTATATATATGTTCAGCAACTTTTGTTTATTTTTCACGTGAAAAGAACATTTAACAGATGTACTTGTACAAACAAACCAAAGAACTTTTTAAGAATTGCTGAACACAATTCTTTCTTTTTCATATAGCATGGCCACATTTTTGTACGTTCATCATCATTTCATTGCAATGTATGTATTTTTAGCAAGCTATATTTGATTATTTAATGGCAGTCATGAGAAATAGTTTGCATTTTTATTTGTTGAAAAAAATAAACTTTCTCCATTCAAAAGGCAACTCTTTTTTAAAGAAGAGGCAAATTTGATGAAGACGCAATATATTTTGGCTAGCTATGGATATATGTGTGTGCATACATATATTTACTTGCCTTATAGCATTTTCCTAATCATATAAAAATTATGTCATTTATATTGTAGTGTTAACTGCATCATATCTCTTTTCCATTTTATTGTATATGTGTATTGTATTTAAAATGCACAAGCTTTTGGTAAGACTAAAAAGAATTTTTTTTGCCAGCTTCGAGGTGATATATATATATGGTATAGATCCATATATATGCATTTTTAATAAAGAAATACCACATCTTTTAATTCATTTGTTAAAATTATCTCTTCTCATCTCCTTTTATTCCAAAATCATATCTCGTTTATTAATAGATTAAAGCTCTATCCTTTTTGCATGCAGATGCAATTTATTCTCGTATCTCTTCTCTTTTTATTTTAATGTTACATGTAGACTGCAGCCTATGAGAGTTAGAACAATTACCAATATGTTTCACAGTATGTGGATATGCAGACTTTGTTCAGAATCATTTCCTCTCTTTATTTAATTCTGAGCTTTGAGCATTCTCCAGTTATCAAAATACATTCACTTTTAACCCTGTATTTAATTCGCTTTAACACAAAATTATATGCATCTGCATTTTCTGTTTGTACAAAATGTTATTTCTGCCTCTATATTTCCGCTGATCGCAGATAGTTTCTCTGGATCTATAAAAACCACAGAATGGTTACGATGTACCAAGGGCTCCCAAATGATTAAATTTAAGGGGGGGGGCTGAGAAAAATCTCAACTTCCACCAAATCTATCATACATTTTAGTAAATATTTAAGGTACTTTGCGTTTTTTACTATCGTTTGACAAAAATTGAGATTTTTCCCGCGATCTTTTGACGAAATTTGCATTTTTTCGCGATCTTTTGGCGAAATTTGTGTTTTTTTCACAAATATTTGACTAAATTTATGTTTTTTCGGCGATTCTTTGAAGAAATTTGAGTTTTTCTCACGATTCTTTGACGAAATTTCTTTTTTTTTTTTCGCAATTCTTCGACGAAATTAGAGTTTTTCCCCCGCAATCTTTTGACGAAATTTGCAGTTTTTCGCGCTCCTTTGACGAAATTTGCGTTTTTCTCTACGAATCTTTAGCGAAATTTGCGTTTTTTCTGCGATTCTTTGAAGAAATTTGCGCTTTTCCTCTATTTGATGAAATTCCATTTTTCTCGTGATCTTTGAACGAAATTCTTTTCTGCTCTCGGCGTTTTTCTGCGATTCTTTTTACAAATTTTGTTTTTTTCCCAGGATTCTTTGACGAAATTTCGTTTTTTTTTCGCGATTCTTTGACGAAATTTGAGTTTTTCACCACGATCCTTTGACGAAATTGACGTTTTTTCCCGATCCTTTGGAGAAATTTGCGGTTTTTTCGCGATCCTTTGAGGAAATTTGTGTTTGTTCGCGATTCTTTTACGAAATTTTCATTTTTTTACGATTCTTAGGCGAAATTTGCGTTTTCTCCACGATTCCTTGACGAAATTTGCGTTTTTATTGCGATCTTTTGACGAAATTCGTCTTTTCCCCTTGATCCTTTGACGAAATTGGCGATTTTTTTCTGCGAACGATTGACGACATTGGTGTTTTCTGTGACCATTTGTCAAAATTTGTGATATCCTTCCTTGATATTTTTTATGTTTGAATTTTCGAAACCAAATGCCTTAAATTTTTAGACAATGCAAAACATAATCACTTCACCACTGGCCTGAGGGTACTGAATAAGGGGCTCACAACCATAGTAGACAAAGTCCATTTTGAAAAGAAATGACATAGTCCATTGAGAAGGTGCATAAAATCTGTTTTATCCACTCCCACAATAATCATAGTCTGTAAACAGATGAATATACTATTTTTCTTTTCTATTTACAAAAATATTTAAAAAAAAAACAGATTTTGTAGTATTTTTCTCTTGTATTCTCACCACAGTCTTTGCTTTTGCACAAATCAAACCATGTTCTTGCTTCCGACTCCAAATTCTCAATATTATAAAAATGAGATAGCTCCTTGATTTCTTTGACAAAAACATTTTTTTCCATATTTTTCATTATATTGGGATGAAGTAAAATTGCTTTGAATGACGTTTCATTTCGATTCAAAAACCTTGACTCAAGGAATATAATTAAAGAGTCTAAATATGGATTTAGAAATACTGCTCTATAATATTCAAGAGGAGTGGCCATAGGAAGGTTCGATGGGTAAGATTATCTAGTAGACGTTCTATACATTTTGATATCAATTTCTTACAATTACAATTCTCCATTATCTCCATGAAAATTTCTGAAAATTCTTCTTCTGATTCCATTCTGTGCATAAGAAAAATCTCAAGAAGTTCCATCTTTATGTTCTGATAAACCGAATGCAAATCGTAATCTACAGATTGTAATTTGTTTACAACTGGCTCCAGATAGAAAAAATGTCGAAAAATTATTTTGAGATATACAATAAACTTTATAGATGACATTGCAGCATCTAAATGAATGGTTTGTGTGCATGTTTCTTGGTTCGTACTATTGTCTAGAGAAAGAGTACAGAGATTTTCTTTAACAGTGGCAAAATGATTAGAAAAATACAGTGTGGACTTATACTTTTCTGACCACATTGTTTCACATAGACCAGGAAAGTGTGATTTACAAGAATTATAAGGTTTCAGGTCGACGAAAATTATTTTGTCTTGTTCTGTAGACTTAAGATAGAACTTTCGAGTTCAGGCTGCGTACAATCTGGCACATTCAGGATTCTAATATTTATTAGATTCGGGAAAAAGAATTTTTCAATTAAAAATTGCACTGTACCGTTCACATCTTATTATTAAATCTCTCTCTAATTTCTCAGCGTTTTGTTCATGCAAAATTAGTTTTACCTGTGAAAATGAATCCTGTCTATAACAAAATCTTTCCTTATGCAGAAAAAGTGTTATCGTCTTGTAGGAAAAAACCAGAGGCGGATTAACCACCTACCGGGCCCCTAGGCTTAACACATTGGAGGCCCCCCTCCTGCTCTATATGTATATACATTGATATATAACACATATATATATACAAACATACACACGCGCGCACACACACACACACACACATATACATATATATATATACATAGTACATATTTTTTAGGACAAAAATAAAGGTTACAAACCTAGCGCCGGGCCCTTAGTTTGTCGGGCCCCTAGGCTTCAGCCTACTCAGCCTATTTGGTAATCCACCTCTGGAAAAAACCACACAGTAACACCAGCTAAGGTAAAAATTGTCTAAAACGGAATTTGTTTCCTATCTTATGCTTTTCCTCTTTGTAAGAAGCAGACTATTTGAAAGGACTAATTAAAAACTTATAAAAACAGAACCTGTCTAAAGCAGAATCCAGCTTTAAAAGAAAAAAATTATGGTTATGACAAAATGAATTCCCAACAAGTATACCTGCTAAGACGGAAACCTGACTAAAACGGAAATTTCTTCCGGTGCCTTCTGATGTTGTCGAGGCAGATTTTATTATAATTTGTTTTTACAAGATAAAGTTAAAATTTTCATATCTTGCAACTGATTTATATTTAAAAAATGACAAAACCAAAATCTAGGGGGGGGCTCAAGCCCCACCTTGCCCCCCCATATGGGCGCCCTTGCGATGTACTTTGTGAAATTACAACCCCGCCTTTGATCGCCAAATTTAAATGTATCTATCTCTCATCATTAACGGATTTTTTTGTCTGGCGTTAATGAGTCTTACTAATTGTGATTTGGCGTAAAACTACTCACTGACCTGTGAACATTGTATCGATATCATATTCATTATTCTTTTCTTGAGATGTGGGTGTAACAACACTGTCTCTGCTCCTCTCTGCTATGGTTGAGACAGCCACCTATTAGATTGGATTATTAAGCATTAATTTTCTCTTAAAAATGAAGGATTAATTTTCGATAGAATGTGTTCTTAATGCATCTTCAAACTTTTGTTGTTTTTTCGCTCCAGGAAACGCATTTGAAGGTATTGCAAAACTTTCAAAGAATTTTGAGCTCTTATTTCGCAACTAGCCGCCACTGGCGACCAGTTTGGTCTCCCTTAAATGCATGTTAAGCAATGTAACACGTTACTTTTATTCATAATTTAATTTTTTTTAATCCTTCGCCAAACCGGAAGATTCTAATAGACAAATCAAGAACTTTTGCCATCATGGTAGCATTTCGCATATATTTTTGTAATTATGTATTTCATCTTTCTTGACAAAAACCGCTTAATCCATTTAAGCATTTATGCTTCATGACCGTTTGCTTATCAGTTGCAATATGTTCGCTAATGCGGAGATTCTTAAACATATTAAGTAATTTTCCGTAATTGGGTCCATTGCCAATTGGCAGATTTTAGTTAATACGATTTGATGCAATGAAGTCTATTTTGTGAAAGTTTTTTTTAAATGCTTCAGTTGCTAATATATCTACCCTATATATATAAAATCCTAATGAAACGAATTTGTGAAACGATTTTATGAAACGAATTTATGAAACGATTTTATGAAACGACTGATTAAACGACTGATTATGTTTCAGGGCTATTTTTAATAAATATTAAACGCTTGATGATGAAATTAATACCAATTGTCCATAAAAATTCGCGGATGTCAAAACTGGTAATAGAATTTTGAAATTGGAATTAGTTTTCGAGATATTAATTTTTTTCTAATTTTAATGACATTTCTGTAATGATGGCAACTAATTACTCAGTTTTTTTTGTGACAAAAAGGGGAAAAAATTGAAAAGGATCCCGATAGGGATTATTGATTTTTTTTTATTCGTCATTTTCAAATTGAAATTGAATTTATCTTTTATTTCAATCGATAATAAAGACAAGATTGTGATTAAATTATGTTTTTCAGGAAAACTTGAAAAAAAAAATCACATTTCTATCGTCAGGATTCAATCGTCAATCATCATTCCGCCAAGCTTTTTAAAAAAGCGTCAAGACCCTATAATAGAAAAGCACCAAAAGTTCATTGGGTTTGTTTTCATATCTTTTGGCAACAAATCTATGTATATTAGCGAATCTATCCCTTTTAGAAGCTCGAATTACGCCAAACCTAAAAGCAAAGGATCCTATACTGGAAAAGTACCCGATTTTGTTATGGGCAATATTCAAGTGGCATAACATGGTGTAAAATTATCTCGGATAGCAAATTTGGTTAAATATCTCATCAATTGATGCCGAATAAATGCAGGCATGCATGCACAAAATAGTTAATTAATTTTGTATGATAAATAATTATTAGAAAATTCGTATATACATATTAATTAAAATAAATAATTTACATATTTAAAATAACATGAAAATGTGCATGATCGTGCACTAAAATAAAGAGAAAATTAAAACCTGTTACTGAAAATGTCTATAACATAGTACTTTTCAATACCGTGGTTCTTAATGTTATTCACAAGCAGATGCAATTTTTCTCATCCTTAAATGCAAAGGAAGAATAGAATACAGATCATTGTTATAAAAGTCCGAGAGGTAGCCACAATTTAAACCTAACCATTTTATACAAGCTGGTTTTCAAGTTGTAATTGATTTTACTCATCAATCCCGAAAACAGTCGTCAGTTGTCGCAACAGCCGTGTGTGAGGCCATGATAATAAAAAAATGCACCATCAACACGTTAAAAGCATGGCAACCCGTTTACAGATTTACCAATATTTTTAAAATAAAGCACGCTGTCAGGTTTTTAGAGGCCTCGAAGTCGGAGCAGGGGTTGGCGAGCGTAGATCGCAGGGGGTAGGCCCCCTAGTATATATATATTTTTGTTTCTGGCTAACTTTGGCTGTAGACTCGATTTAGGAAGATTAGAAAATCTATCATTATTCTCATCTATATACTTCTTGAATAATTTGCCATAATCGGGCTGCATATTATTACACGTAATTTTGGGTTCAGCTGTCACAGACGCACCGGCGTATCATTTTGGCGCCAAAATGGCGGTTTTATGCGTGGGCAACCCGGCAGTTTCGGCTAGATTTTGCTTGGTATGGCAACCCGATAGAGCAGATTCCGTATGATTTATAATAAATTAAATATTGTGTGTTTAATAATAAATTGATCATTGTGTATGTTTTATAATAAAATTGTGTGTTTTTTAATATAAAATAAAATATTTCATAATAAAATAAAAGTAACATGCTGTTTTAGCAATCATTAACAGGTACCTGAAAATGGGGTTTTCTCGCCAAAATGGCGCAAAACAAAAATCGCGCCAACCCCGATGCGTATGCAAAAGCTGTTCCATTTTAAAAATGCTATTGGCGGGATTTGCGCTCAAATAACATAAAAGTACTTAATGATGTTATGTATTTTATAAATGTATGTATATTAAATTACTGTTTTGAACGCGATTGGTCATTAACAATGGTAAATATGATTGGTGACTAATAATCATTTTCGGTGATCTCTCTTCCTGGCTCTCGTCCCATAACACATAAATACCAAATTAACTGACAATTCGTTTCGAAATTTGATTCATTAAATATTATCACATAAGTTGTATTTGTTTACATTCAGCTTACGGCAAGAAAAGATCCGGAAGGAAATTGAGTTGTATAGCACATAATTATGGTAAACTTTGATTATTTCACTGGTGCGAATCCTTTTTTTTGACACCAGGTAGCGGTCCAAAAATTCATTCGTGGAGAACTTGGTTTTCGAACAATTACCTCCATGGTTTAATATTTGAAGCGTTCACGACGTATGAATGTTTTTCTTCTTTTGTTGTTGTTTATTTTCATGGATAGAGAATTTGAACTGCAAACACACAATTTTAACTGAAGTTATTGCAGAATATATACATAATTGAATGTAAGTCGTCTCTCAAATATTAATTTATTTTGAACGATATTTCCAAAAATGTAACTTTCGTGCAGTTTTATTTGAAAAAATAATTTTTAATAAAAATGGCCGCCTGGCATATGAAAAATGAAGCGGACATCCCGGAACTGTTGATGACAGTCACATGACTTACGGTTTTATTATATAGATGTACTTTTACGGTAAAATATCTGCTAAGACGTTTGCTACAACTCTTCATAATATAACAGCAAAGTAAAATACAACTACAGTACACTAAAACTATAGTGCAGATTGGAATGTCATTTCTTGGGGGAATGATTAATTTTAACGATTTTGTAGGTATTGGTGAAAATGTAATAACAGAAGAAAAGAGGGATATACACAAAATAGTCGCAGAAATAAAAGATTATGCTAATGAAAATGAATAAGATAACGAAGAAAACATAGAAACACCATCCACCGACTTTGCAAAGGCAATAGATGCTCTGCAAACCCTCCGTCACGACATCCAACAAACTAATACATGTGGTTCAACATTTTCATGTTTCAATGAACTCGAAACAGCTATTTTTAGGAACAGACATCAAGCTTATAAACAAATTTCAATTTTAGACAATTTAAAAAAATAGAATATGTAATTAAAATTTCGAGATGTATGTATTTTAGATTAGTAAATCTTTAACAATCTAAATAATTCGTATTTTTCATTATTATGCATGTTATTTAACCATTTAATGATGGATTTTGTCTTAACATTTATTTCAAATGTAATTTTTTACTCGGATTTCATTTATGCTTCTCTCTCGTTTATGCATCGTTTTTCGTTAGTCCCTTGCACCGACGTGTAAGTGAGAGATTATTGTATGTTTTCTTCTCGCTTTTCTTTTTGTTTGTTTGTTTGTTCTCGTGTCGGCTCCTTTAACATAATGATAAAAAACTAGTTTTCATCTTCTGATCTCTCTGAAAACTTAATAGGTTATAAATATAACTGTATCCAAGCTTTCTTATTTCGCGAAGAAATATGCATATATAGTAGTGAAAATATGAGGCAAAGCAGAGCGAAACTACGTAAAAACACACTGCTTTTTTCGTTTTTTTTTTTCGAAAATTTCTCAGATTTTTTAAAAATACTTCTGCATGTCCGAATCTTTCGAAAATTTTATAGATGATGTAAATCTGGTTTATCGAGATGCTCTAAAAATATTGCGTCGAAATACGGAGTTTTAGCTACTTTTAGCATAGAAAAAAGATCATCTCCGTGAGGCATGAATTGACTGGAGTTCGACGGTTTTCTGAAAGGGTTAAAATTCGTATTTTTTCAAACCAATTGTCCTGTCAATTAGAAGAAGGTTTCCGTTTTGACAGCATATTTTTGTTTTGTCGGTACCTCTAAAATTGCGCCCTGAAGAGGCGTTGCCATAAGAGAAAAATTTGTCCTTCGGGAAAACGACTCTGTTAATTTTTTTTTCAAAGGGTTAACAACGATATTTTTTAGAATTGACTGCGGCATTTGAGACATAAAAGTAAACTCTTTCTGAATATGTAATTCAATTTTAACTGTACCGAACGGTTTGGCCGATTCAAAATTACGAAATAACACAAAAAATCGCGTGTTCGTTCTTCATTTCCACCCAAGACGTAAATCAGATTCTGTGCAAGCGCAAGCACTTTTGCCAGCTCGCAAATAAATATATGAGTTTTTAATTAATATTTCGGCTAATTATCAAAAAATCAAAAATTTGAGCCCCTTGACCTGCCTTAGACTATCCTCATCCAAAATTTCAGACTTCTACTTGTGGTAGATTTCGTTAGGCATCGCAGACAGACACATACGGAGAGAAGTTTCTTTTTACTAGTATAGATTAGCCAAAGTACTCATTATTGATAAATGTGCTTCATTTTGAGAAAGTTGCCATAGCAAGGTTTTGGCAAACCTTATTGATATTTATTAATTTCTGTGCTTAAAGTGTATATTTAATACTACTGTTTTTGTTTAATCAAATATGAGAAACTATTTTAGTTTCTGTGCAATTGCAGATTGAAAAAAAAGAAATCTGATACACTTTAAAATATAAAATTCCTTGAGGGGGTATTTCTATTGATCCGATGAAAAAATTCTTAAAATTATGGTTGTACCAGCTATAAACGTTGAACCGTGCGGATTGATGTGAAGGCAAAACTTTAAACTCATTTAGCTCCAAACAGTGTTTTTCAGTCATTTTGTCACAATATCTTTTGAACAAGTTAACAGATTTACAAGTTTCTTTTTCTTTCTTTATTTTTAAATAAAGCAAATTAAATTCCCTAGAAATTCTATGTGATAAATAAAAAAAGTAATTTTTTTTTTCTCAAGTTAAACACTTTATCCTTTCTTTAATAAGTCCAAATAAATTTCAACTCTCAAAAAGTAATTTTTTTTATAAAGCAAAAATTTACCGGTCTATTTTTCTCGTTTTTTCGAAAATCTGAACCGACCCGATAGCGAATGAAGCCCGCTATTATACTCTGTCATAATAATATCTGTCATGTGGACTAAATGCGATATAAGAAAAAACCAATTTAAAAATTAAACATGTTGTATAGAGACCTTCAAAATGTTAAAATATGCCAATATTTCCATAATCGTGTTTTTACCATGATTCAATACGTTCCTCAAACTCGAGGCTAACGAAAAAGACAGGCTACCGCGGTACATTCCACTTATCTTTTTTTACAGACCGCTAGAGTGACGTGATGCTCTTTTCGTACACCTGCATTGGTGGATTTGAGCATCACGTGACTCCCGCGGTCTGTAAAAAAGGATACGCGTAAAGCACCGCGGTAGCCTTTCTTTTTCGTTAGCCTCGCTCAAACTCATATGACGTAATAATCACTTGCTGACGTCATATCTACTACTTGCTTTCTCTGGTACTCTCTTTGTATTATTCTCAAACATTTGAAAAAGTCCGTTAAATTTCCAATATGTCGTCAGATTAATTTTCTTTTTAATTCTCTAATGACATCATATTAATCTGCTTTATGCAATACACATGCTCATACTCCTTGTATTACTGAGAAATGTTTGAAAATTTCCGTTTTATTACCAATATGATGTCATATTAATCTTTTTCTAATTGGTGAAACTTTTTATTTCATTTTCATTTTTCACGTGGAAATCTTTCAATAGAAAATTAATTATTGTAGAAAGAATTTTATTGTGGATTTTTAATTTTTGGCAAATGCTATAACGAAAAATGTTAAAATTTAATAGAAAAAAGCTGTTATACATATATATATATATTTAATATCTCTATATTAAAATAATACGATTTTTTTTTATGATTTTCAGCTTCATAGTAGGTATTCAGCTATAAGTACACAAAATTTCAGGTCTGTAAGTTATATAGTTTCTGAGAACCGTTTCTGTGACGGACAGACAACGTAATGGGACGAATAGGGTTTCATGAGATGAACGAAACCCTAACAACGTAGTGGGACGAATAGGGTTTCGTGAGATGAACGAAACTCTAAAAATGACGACTTAAAACTATGCAATCTGGACTTAAAATCGTGTCAAAATTAGTTTCGTAAGATTAATTTGTCATACACTATTAAAACTTTTGTTATAGTTTTTTTTACAAATTAACATTTTTTTCCCTATTAAACACAAGTAAATGAATACAAAAATAAGTAATAATCTAAATTAATTACAGGGTTCCTAATCCACTATGAAACTTCAGTCAGTTTTCTTCATTTAAACTTTTCTGGTTCACTTTAAGTTACGTAAAGTGCTATTCTGCGATCACTGGAAGATTTATTACTTCAAACTGATTTAAGACTGTAATATTTATATGGGCTTTAAAACAATTTATGACTTAAAAGTAATAAATATTAAAAATATTCCTTTAAAAAGCGTCGTACAAGCGGGTCTAATAGTTTTAATTAACAATCTTTAACCATTCACTGATTTATGACATTTCAAAAGTATTTGACTCCTTAAATTCAAATATATCAGAAAATGTTATTTACTTGCAATAGCAATTTTTGTCGCTTTCTTTCTTATAGGCCCTTCAGTTAACTTATGTTAAAATTAAACAAAAAAGGACCATCTAATCACCGAGTCATTTGGATAATAAAAACTGTAGCAATAATGAAGAACTAAAAAACTTCATAGTAGAGGGATATTTATTAGAATACTAGCTACCCGCCCGGCGTTGACCGGGCCCAAGATAATAACAATCTCGGAGCAAGGCGTTAATCCCCTCCTTCCCCATAACCGCAAATATAACGAATAATTAGTTCAAGAAAAACCACCTTCATCTACATTAACGCGATCATTAAAAAAATAATTAATTTTTTCTGATAATTAGAACATAACGAAGACGCTACGTTAAAATAGCCGGCAGATGACAACACTTCCCATCCTCAATTTCAGATCTATATCTTAATTAGTTATCTAAATTTTTGTTCATTAGTAAAAATTGGCAATTATTTCCTTTCATTTTCGCAAACTAAATGGAGGGATCGGCCAGAGAAACAGATATCTTTGTAGTTCAGTTTTTAATGAAAGCAGATCCTTGTCTGAAACTTACTCGGATTTTTTTCACTGGCAGATTTTTGGCAGTTTTTTGCATAAATTAAGAAAAATTACCGGCCGAATTTTTCAAAAATCACATAGTCGGATGCAGAATTGTTTTTTACATATGCTCAGAAATTTTCAAATTGATACCTTAATTAGTTTTCTTAAAATTCGCTAATTAGTAAAATAATTTCGAATTCGTTCATTTCCGCTTGAAAATCCACAACAGCAGTTTTTTTCTTTAGCCATTTTGATTTAAAAGATGGTATTTTCGATGCAATGTTTAATGATATTCTAATTAATATCTTGAGTAATTATCAAAATATTAAACTTCTGAGACTCAGGTGCACATGGTCAGACGTCAGACCTTGGACTATCCACACCTAAATTTTCAGACTTCTAGGTCGGCTAGATTTTGCTAGCCATCGCCAACAGACACACAGACAGACAGACACACACACACACACACACACACACACACACATACACACATAGAGCGAAACTTTATTTTATTAGTATAGATATAGATGAGTTATACTTGAGAATTGGTTGTTTAAATTTCACAGGTTCCAATAGCCTGACGCCTGCGAATTTGCTGCTATTTAATAAAAGCTGGACTAATTTTCGAATGTAAAACGCCCAACTGTCAAGTATTTGATACATACTCCCCTCCACTCCCTGTCTAACCCGTAAGAATTTTCTAGAAAATTCGGACATTTGAATTTTAATATTTGTTAGTTATTTTTTATTAAAATTTTTACGTAAAAAAGTACAAGCCAAATTTTTCTGGTATTTTATTTAAAAAACAGGCTCTAATCCGGGCTCTCAAGGAGAGCAGGGTCCCACTTATTTGTACCGGCTCTATCCCCATCTGTACGGGTCTGCTGGAGAGGATATAAAACAGATGAACTGCGAGATGCTGGATATGATCATTTCACAGTAAATCACAAATATAATTTTGTTGACCCTAACACTAGATGTCATACCCAAAATGTTGAGAGATTATGGAGCATCGCAAAATGGCAAAAATACATCGGGGGATTGTTCGTCATCATTTAGAGTTGTATCTCACAGAGTTCATGTGGCGACGTCTTCATTCAAAAAATGAAATGTTTACTGCATTGCTAAGACATTTGTGATTTCATTCCGGTAGTCTAATACGAGTTTTATTTTATTAATTTGTTCGTGAATATTTGTTATCTTATTTTAAGTATTTCATGATTTAATAAAATGTGCATAAAAGTCTGTAATTTTCAAATGTTATATTTTTTAAATGCTCACTTTCGTATAATTGTTTTTCTTCTAATGTTTAAATTCACATGAATTTCATTTTGCGCCAACTATTACGCTTGGCGACAATGATGTCTGTATAACGGAAAAGTACCTAACATTTTGAAACAAGACAACAGGATTCCTCCATAAACGGGTTTAATTTATGAGTTTTAGTGAACATGGTTTCTTGCAAATTTTCTTAATGCTCTTACATGTTTAACACTATATATTCATATTCGCCAGTGTCAATTTCTCGCCAAGCTTGGCAACACTTGGTGAAATATCGTGAAATTTGGCGACAAATATAGGTTGCCATAAATGAAGCCAATTTGGCTATAGCCGAATAATTTGGCGAAATTATCATTCAAATTCAATATTGAAGAGAACTGGGAATGAATCTTCTGTGATCGGGTTCCATGTATTTTAGTTTCGTGTTTTCCTAGAAAATTAGCTAAAATCTTAAAACTAAGGAATAAGGAGGCTATCCTTACCTACCTGTACAGGGCAGAAGGGCTTTTCGTAGTTGTGTTGTACAGCGGCTGTTCGTGCAACGAAGGGGGCTTCGCATCCAGGTAACCCGACGATTCGCAAGAAGCTAGCGTACAACAAAATGGCGAAAAATATTGATTTTATTGTCGATGTGATAGCGAATTTTGAAGTATAAACATGTATGAGATTGAAGAAAGTTTTGGGATTGGCACATTCGAATAGTTTTATTTTATTTTTAACTTTCTTATTTAACCTATGCATGTTTTTTTATGGCTACTTTATCAACACTTAGCTGCCAACTTACGCAAAAGAAAATTCAGTAGATTTCTAAAAAAATCAGCTGATTAAGCTGCTTTAAAAAAAAGCTTTGATTCAAAGTAACACTTTTTTCACATTTTAGAAATGAAAAATAGCATTAATAGAGAAAAAATATATACTTTTATTCCTAAAGTTAACCATTTTTACAGAGTCTACTCTTTAAGCAAAAATTAGTGTTCAAATTACACTTAAAAACATAGGAAGTACCGCGTACTTCCTCTGGAGGTTGACTTTTGCAAACACAGTTTTGGTGTGATACTGATGACTTGCCACTATTGGAATGTTCGCGCATAAAACGCGATGACAGGAAGACAACATTACAGAAATCCCCATATTCGATCTCCAATTAAAACACAAACAATATTTCAAGGTGTATCATCTGTTTAAATGAAATAATATGCCAATAATCTGAATTAACGTTCTAAACTTAAAATAACACTTTTCCGTCATTTTTGACGGGTGCATATGCTAGTAATTGCCGAAACGTCAGTGAAGGTTCACAGTGTGGAGACACGCAGTTTTTGATTTTTGGTTTCCGTCTATCTGTCTGTCTGTTTGTTTGTCTGTCTGTCTGTTCCTCGATAACTGCGTACGTCCGATAAGGTTGATTTTTGGTGGGTATGATGGTGAGGTACCCAGAATTAGCTCCATAGTTTTTAGTTACATTTGGTTCATTCGTTCGAAAAATATAGAACAATTCTCTTTAGGTTACAATACTTTCCTATGGGAATGCAGACGATTTTCAAATTTCACTTTTAACTGAAATGAAAATCGCATATTTGAATAATGGATTTAAACGTAAAATTATGGATGTTAAATTTTCGATATGGAGGTTTTAAATATATCGAATAGCTTTGCAAATTTGCCGATACATTTATTAGAATTTAGAAATAAATTGTTTAAATTATTGGAATTTTTTTTGCATCTGTTCGGGAAATATAAAACATTTTATTTTCATACATTTAACAAATTTTAAAATGCATTTCTTTTTACTTTCCTCATTAACTTATTATTTGCTTAGCAGCCATATTTCAAAGAATATCAAATTAATAAAATTCAAGTAACTCGCACTATTTTACTGCAATATTTTATTAGTAAAATAAATTATTTTCGGTGATTTTAGTATTCTATTAACATAAATGAGAATTTATTTTGATACAAGTTTTACCGTTTAACTACGATAGAATGATTACCGAAATATTTTTTTCCAAACGAAAATTACAAAAACAGCGAACGTATACATTTGAACGAGTTTACATTTGTATATGTATATTTCTTACATGGTATATTATTCATTTTCTGGAACAAATGTGGATGTTTCGTCGTTGAAAAGTTAATATAATTTTAAAAATAGGATAAAATCATTTGTACAACGAGGTGGTTAATCTAAAGAAATTAGAGTAGTAAAACGATCCTGAAATATTACAAATACTGGAAATTGGGAACATAAAAATCTATCACAAAAAATACTTTTAGCGCCACACGTTTGATATTTAGTGAATAGGCAGTGGGCACGATTATGAATGGTTACCAAATAGGTTTAAAAGTTTCCAAATATGCCTGTTTTTGGAGTATTTTAGTATGCTATTGCCATCGAGTTAGATCAGTAGTATCTACTTAGATAAAATAAATATTATAGAATGACCATCAAAACTGTTTTTCCGCGACAAAAATTGTAATAACACTAGATTTCTAAAATAGATATAAGTGAAATACAGTAGATTTAGTTTACATTTCCATAAGTTATTTTTGTGCATGAGATATTATTCAACTTATCCATCAGATGCAGGTATTTCGTGGTTGGCAGGTAAGTAAATATTGCTATTTGGGTATTAGGAGAACATGAAATTATTTTCGAAATTGTTGCTTATCCTAATAAAATCACTGTGTAGAACGAAGTCTAAGATATAATAGAATCATTCACACAATCAATAGAAAATCACAAATATAAATTTAATAAGATTACGGGGTGTTGAGGGGGCCCCTGATGAAATGTATTTTCTGATCTAAAAAATTACAAGAATAAGAAGTTCATAAGAATTTCAGAATATCATTGCATAAACCGTGTATAATTTAACGCTTCTAATTTCTCAAAACTTCGAAGTATTTTATATGTCTATAAATATGTACGTATGTACTATAAAAAAATTAAATTGTGGTTTGTTGGGTGCTAAATAATATGAAAAGTGAGATTAAAAAGAATGACGTTCAAAGCTGACGTTGAGGCTGTTGATCTGCAGTTTTACTAGTATTATAAATGCGATTGTGAGTGTGAATGTTTGGCTGACGTAAATATGAAATCTGATGATTGAATTTTTAATGAAAAAACATGTTGAACAAACGAAATGTGAGTGTACAATGTCAGAAGTCGGTTCAATAACCTTTCGAATGATACATCATTCATTGTTGTGAGTTTTGTAAATGCGTATAAAATGGGATGTTAACAACAGAAATCCTAATCCTAATCCTAATCCTAATCCTAATAATATTATAAATCTGTTTGTGTGCAAATGTTAGGCTGAAGCCAGCGTCAAAATGGAGCATTTAATGATCCTGTTTCTTTGCATATATGTGGATTATAACCCTCAAATGAACATAGACTGGTTTTTGTTTATTTTATTCAAATATTTTCTTTAATAATTAAAAATTTCATTATTTTCATAGAGAATAAATGGACATTTTTCCATACAATTTAACCATTTAAATTTATCGTTGCTAGGGCTTTGATCGTTGCCAATAAATAAAAACACGGAAAAATACGTTTTCCTCAACAATTAATTTTCAATTGAACGATTTTCACGTGAAAACTGAAAATTAAAAATAATTCAAAAGAAGATGAATTTCCGTGATATTTGAAACAAAAATATGGAGTATTTGTTATTATACATGAAGTATGAATATCGGTTACATTAAAAAGATATTTTTCTGTCAAAAACTGCGTTATAATTAGAAGGAAAATTAACAATAGTTATATTATTAAAAATAGATTTCGCTTGAACCATGGAACTATGAAAAGGATCCTCCTCGGCTTGGACAAATATGACGTCATAAATAAAACATGTATTTTCAAATATTCGTAATAATACAAGGAGCATAAATATCAATGTATAATGAAAGTAGGTAGATAATGGACGTAATATTTCAGATGAAAAACTAAAATATTTTTTATCGATACTGATTAATAATTAGCTTGAATACCAGTTACATATAAATGTGAGTTTTCTACTAAAATTTACGTCCTGATTGCCAGAAAAAAAAATTAACAAGAATTATGCCATTAAAAAGAGATTTCTCTGAGGAAAAAGTGACGTCATATTTGAAATAAAACGGGAATTTTCAAATGTGTTTACAAGGAGCGGGAATCAATTCCTTACCTTAATAATACAAGGATCGGTAATTTTAGAAAGTAGATGAGTTTCACGCCATAATTAAAACGCAAATTTATTATATTTTTTTATCTATACCGATTATTAAGCATGAATATCAGTTACATACAGATGAGAGTTTTTTGCCAAAAACCATACCATGATTATTATAAAAATAAAAATAAATACGAATCTATTATATTAAAATCTGACCGCCTGTTTGTATTTCGCAACTACTCCTTTCAGATTGTCGAACGCAATGCAATTTATTTAACACCGGTTATAATTGATCCGAGGATCTCATAAACTCTCAGAATTAAAAAAAAAATGATTTAAATTCCGAGATATTATTATTATTATTATTTGTAAATTTTAACGGTTTCTCTAAAAATAGCAACTAAATTATTCCAATTTTGAGCGCGTTCAGAAACCGAAACGCGGGTTACTCGTATAGTTGGGGAATGACGTCATCTGATTTTCTCGAAAAGTCACGTGATATCGCTCTCTGAACGCTTCGGGTTACCCATGTGTTACCCTATGTAACTCGGGGTTCGGTCTGTGAACGCGCCCTTTGTGAATAAAAAAGAAGAAATAAAAGGGATTAATATATTTTTTCTCATTAAAACTGAAAAAAAGAATTTATTTTCAATTTGAATAGATGGTGAAAGAAAAAAAAAATCAGATTACAGTAAAATTTTTGAAAAATAAAAACGTATTTTCAAACATTCAAACTTCATGAATCAATTTATTCTAAAGAACAAAAATCGTCTGTCAACATATTTTCATTTAGAGCGCGTTCAGAGACCGAAACGCGGGTTACTCGTATAATTGGGGAATTACGTCATCTGATTTTCTCAGGGTAAAGTTGGGTTAAAACGGCTGTGAACGCATTGGGGTAAAGTTATGGGCATTTCACAATCAAACACTTCCATCAACCAATAAACCATTACATTTTGATTGTTCGAACATTGCAGGAACCATCCTAGCCGACGTTGGCCAATTATATCATAGTCCTGCTAAATGTAGACCAATCAAATGTTCAGGACTCGAGAGTACAGTGGGAGTCATAAAGAACAATATTTAACAGTTGCAGTTAGCTATAAAGCAAACAAACAAATCAGATTTCCCAACCACGTGATCACTTTACCCAACGAAATTTTCCAGGTAATGTGGGTTGCCCGAAGTCTGGGTAATTTCCGGCTCTGAACGCTACGGGAAACCCGCAAAAAGTCACATGATAAGCAAGAAACTGTTTGAAAAGACTTTGAAAGCTTCGGGTTACCCATGTGTTACCCTATGTAACTCGGGGTTCGGTCTGTGAACGCGCCCTTAGAAATAAAGATTTTTTCTCAGTTATAGATTAAATCAAGGAGGCAAATTTAAGCTTCTTGCATTTAGGTCTAGAATAATTGGTCCCTATTCACAAGAATTGAATTTAATGAAAAAGAATATACTATTTCCATTATCTTTGAAGGATGGCTATTAAAACGTTTCACAAGGCGTTAAAAGTAAAATGGTTTACCAGGTAAACTTGACATATGTTTTTACACAAGTCGCCGATTTCCACGATTTTATTTGGCCCGCCTTTTTTCATTGGTTGCAGTTTCCTTTTCGTGATTATTTGTCGCAAAATTTCACTTTTTTAAAACTTAGTTATGTGAAGGTCTCTATAACATAGAAATACTGTATTGTCTCCTATGGAATTTGATAAAGAGTTAGTTAATTATTTACGTTTCTAATTATCGGGAATGAAATACTTTGCTTAATTAATGCATTTATTCTTCTTTTAATGATACGTGAACGAAGTCACGGGTAACAGCTAGTAATATTATAAATCCGATTGTGTGCAAATGTTAGGCTGAAGCCAGCGTCAAAATGGAGCATTTAATGATCCTGTATTTTTGCATATAGGATGATTATAACCCTCATTTGAACATAGGCTGGTTTTTGTTTATTTTATTCAAATATTTTTTTTAATAATTCCAAATTTCGTTATTTTCATAGAGAATAAATGGACATTTTTCCATACAATTTAACCATTTTACTTTATCGTTGCTAGGGCTTTGATCGTTGCCAAAAAATAAAAACACGGAAAAATAATTTTTCCTCAACAATTACTTTTCAATTGAACGATTTTCACGTGAAAACTGAAAATTAAAAAGAATTCAAAAGAAGATGAATTTCCGTGATATTTGAAAAAAAAAAAGGAGTATTTGTTATTAAACATGAAGTATGAATATCGGTTACATTAAAAAGATCTTTTTCTGTCAAAAACTGCGTTATAATTAGAAGGAAAAATGAACAATAATTATATTATTAAAAATGGATTTCGCTTGGACCATGGAACTGTGAAAAGGATTCTCCTCGGCTTGGACAAATATGACGTCATAAACATGTATTTTCAAATATTCGTAATAATACAAGGAGTATGAATATCAATGTATAATGAAAATAGATAGATAATGGACGTAATATTTAAGATAAAAAATTGAAATATTTTTTATCGATACTGATTAATAATAATTAGCTTGAATACCAGTTACATACAAATGTGAGTTTTCCGCTAAAATTTACGTCCTGACTGCCAGAAAAAGAAAATTAACAAGAATTATGCCATTAAAAAGAGATTTCTCTGAGGAAAAAGTGACGTCATACTTGAAATAAAACGGTAATTTTCAAATGTGTTTTACAAGGAGCGTGAATCAATTCCTTAAATTAATAATACAAGGATCGGTAAGTTTAGAAAGTAGATGAGTTTCACGCCATATTTAAAACGAAAAATTTATTTATTTATTTATTTTTTGTCTACACCGATTATTAAGCATGAATATCAGTTATATACAGATGAGAGTTTTTTGACAAAACCACACCATGATTATTAGGAAAAGAAAAATAAATACGAATCTATTATATTAAAATCTGACCGCCTGTTTGTATTTCGCAATTACTTCTTTCAAATTATCGAACGCAAGGCGATTTATTTAACATTGATTACGCGATTTAATTATCATTGATCTGAGGATATCATAAACTCTCAGAATTAAAAAAAAAATAATTTAAATTGAGATTTTTTTTTTAATATAAATTTTAACGTAGTTTCTCTAAAAATGGCAACTAAATTATTCCAATTTTGTGGATAAAAAAGAAGAAATAAAACGGATTAGTATATTTTTCTCATTAAAACTGAAAAAAAAGAATTTATTTTCAATTTGAATAGATGGTGAAAGAAAAAAAAAATCTTGATCACAGTAAAATTTTTGAAAAATAAAAACGTATTTTCACATATTCAAACTTCATGAATCAATTTATTCTGGAGAACAAAAATCGTCTGTGAACATATTTTCATTTAGAAATAAAGATTTTTTTTTCAGTTATAGATTAAATCAAGGAGGCAAATGTAAGCTCCTTGCATTTAGGTCTACAATTATTGCTCCCTATTCACAAGAATTGAATTTAATGAAAAAGAATAAACTATTTCCATTATCTTTGAAGGATGGCTATTAAAACGTTTCACAAAGGCGTTAAAAGTAAAATGGTTTACCAGGTAAACTTGACATATGTTTTTACACAAGTCGCCGATTTCCACGATTTTATTTGGCCCGCCTTTTTTCATTGGTTGCAGTTTCCTTTTCGTGATTATTTGTCACAAAATTTCACTTTTTTAAAACTTAGTTACGTCAAGGCCTCTATAACATAGAAATACTGTATTGTCTCCTATGGAATGTGATAAAGAGTTAGTTAATTATTTACGTTTCTAATTATCGGGAATGAAATATTTTGCTTAATTAATGCATTTATTCTTCTTTTAATGATACGTGAACGAAGTCACGGGTAACAGCTAGTAATATTATAAATGCGATTGTGTGTGTAAATGTTTGGCTGAAGTAAAGTTCAAAGAGATGGATTTAATGGCCCTGTATCTTTGCATATAGATGGATTATAACCCTGCAATGAACATAGGGTAGTTGTTTTTTATTAGTTTCAAATATTTTTCTTAATAATTTAAAATTTCATTATTTTCATACAGAATCAATAAATATTTTCCTTGTTAAATTTAATTAACCATATTGCGTTGCTAAACATTATCGTTGCCAATAAATACAAAGCCTGGAATAATATTAATCCCAACAAGTAATTTTCAATTTAACGATTTCCACGTGCAAAATGAAAATTAAAAATAATTGAAAAGAAGATGAATTGCCGTAATATTTGACACAAAAATATGGCGTGTTTGTTACTATACGTGAAGTATGAATGTCGGTTAAGTTGAGAAGAGTTTTTCTAGCAAAAAATGTGTTATAATTAGAAGAAAAAAATGAACAATAATTATATTATTAAGAAAAGATTTCTGGACCATGGAACTATGAAAAGGATGGATCCTCCTTGGCTTGGACAAATATGACGTCACATTGATAATAAAACATACATTTTCAAACATTCGTAATAATACAAGGAGCAGGAAAATCAGTATTTAATGAAAGTAGATGGATAATGACGTCATATTTAAAATGAAAAACTACAATATTTTTTATCGCTACTAATTAATAAGCATGAATGTCAGTTAGACACAGATGTGAGTTTTCTCCCAAAATCCACGTTATGATTGCCAGGAAAAGTAAATTAAAAAGAATTATATCATTAAAAAGAGATTTCTCTGGGAACAAAGTGACGTCATATTTGAAATAAAACAGAAATTTTCAAATATGTTTTTAAAGGAACGTGGATCAATTTTATACATTAATAATACAAGGATCAGTAAGTATAGAAAGTAGATGAGTTTCACGCCATATTTAAAATGAAAAATTTAAATATTTGTTTAACTATACTGATTATTAAGCATGAAAATATTAGTTACATACAGATGAGTTTTCTGTCAAAATTCACATCATGATTATTAGGAAAAGAAAAATGAAAACGAATCTATTATATAAAATCTGATCGCCTGTTTGTATTTCGCAACTACTCCTCTTAAATTATCGAACGCAAGGCGATTTAGTTAATACCGGTTATCATTGATCCGAGGATGTCATATAAGCTCTCAGAATTTAAAATTTTAAATTAGATTCCGATATATTATTTTTTATTTATTTATTTATTTATTTGTAAATGTTAACGAAATTTCTCTTAAAACGGCAAAAAATTACTCCATTTTTGTGCATTAAAACAAGGAATAAAACGGATAAATATATTTTTCAAGCCATTTTCTTATTAAAACTGAAAAAATAATTTATTTTCAATTTGAACAGATGGTGAAAACAAAATCTTGATTACAATAAAATTTTAGAAAAATAAAAATATATTTCCACACATTCAAACTTTATGAATCAAGTTATTCTGCAGCACAAAAATCGTCTGTCAACATATTGTCTTTTAGAAATCAAGATTTGTTTCAGCTATCAATTAAACCAAGGAGACAAATTTAAGCTCCTTGCATTTAGGTGTACAAATTATTGCTCCCTATTTACAAGAATTAAATTTAAAGAAAAAGGATATACTATTTCCAATTAGTTATTTTTGAAGGATGGCTGTTAAAACGTTTACAAAGTCGTTAAAAGTAAAATGGTTTATCGGGTAAAATTTACATTTGATTTTAACCAATTCGTCGATACCGACGATTTTATTCGGCCCTCATTTTTCCATTGGCTGCAGTTTCATTTTCGAGATTATTTGGCACAAAATTTGCTTTTTTAAAACTGAGTTATGTCAAGGCCTCTATAACAAATAAATACCGTAATTGTCTCCTATGAAAGGTGAAAAAGAGTTAGTTAATTATTTACGTTTTTAATTCTCGGGAGTTAAATATTTTGCTTAATTAATGCATTTATTCTTCTTTCAATGTTACGTGAACGAAGTCACGGGTAACAGCTAGTCGCTGATAGTTTTCGAGATATGATCGATAACTTCCGAATTTCGTAACTGGGAACACTGCAGTCACTCTCATATCATAGCGCATAATCGTTTTGCTTATTCAGGTAGGCATTTGTTCCATAAACCTAGTTTTATATACGTTCAAAAGATATTTGAGTGTTTCGAGACTTTAATTTGCATACAGTATAGTCCTGCTGATTACGAATTCTGAGCAAAGTAAATAAAGAAAGAAACTTACAGTTCTGGCCTTGCCTTTTTATCTCCATTTGTTCTAAATTTCGATGATTTTCTTTTGCCCGTTTTTCCGGTAGACGTCGAAGGCTCCTGATAATCCATACCTTTTAAATTATTTTTCCTCTTCAGTTGCCTTCCGATAATCTAGATCTAGGGAAAAAGGGAATATAATTAACATTTGCGGATGGCATTATTCAGATTAGAAGATGGTTCTGAACACCAGCTGAAAGACATGAATGAACCGTTAAATTAAAAAAAAAAAAAAATACAACGTAGTCGAGAATCGACTTCTTGACGTCGTCACTTTATTTTTGTAAGCGTTTTTAACACAATTCTGTGACTTCAGATTTTTTTTTTTTTTTTTTAAGAGTTTTGAACGAAATTTTGTAATTTTAGAAGAATTTTTCTTTGAATAGGCAATACAAATGCATAAAATCGTTACAAAATTGTTAAAGTTACAAAAAGGATAGATGCAAACTATCAGATGTGAAGAAAAGTCGAATTCAAAAATTGACGTTGGATGAGAAATCGTCTTATAAAGCAAAAAAACGTGATCTTCAACTTTAATTTCCTCAAAATACCTTTAGCTCAGACATCAATCTAAACAAGAGTTAAAGTTATTGTAGGAAGGACCCGACAAAATATTAAGGTATACATTAAGTATAAGGTATAGTAATGGAAAATGTGTTTCAATAACTGCGGCGATGGTTCAAACGAATATTTTTGCGAGGACAGAGAATGCCAGGATCTCTTCAACTGTAGTAATGGAAAATGCGTTTATTTGTAGATGGTTCCGATGAATATTTTTGAATAATTAATAATTTAAATTAATTTGAATTTTTTTCTTAAAACTTTTGGAACATTTTCCCAATGGTTGTTGTAATTTGTAAATTTAATTTTTAATTAATTAATTAATTTATTTTTTTGACAATTTATTTATTTTCATTTTCGTAATGGTTGTTGTTATGTGTTAAATTACATTTTTTTTTAAACCAGAAAATTAAAAATTTTATAATTTTAAATTGTACGCCAAACGTGACAAAAGAGGTGCGTTCGTACTATAACTAGTTTTATAAATATTCAGATCTTGGTGCAATAGCTGTTGCACTCTTATGCAAAAATACAAGAATACAAAATTTATTTTATATGCAGATTTTCATATTATGGATATTAATTTTATTTTATGAAATTAAGTTTCAATACACTTTTACAAACAATTAATTACATTTCCGTTACATTAAAATTATACTATAAGCAAATATCCAATACAAGACAATGTAAAAAAAAAAAAAAAATCATCGTTATTATTTCACTGACAAAAAAGGAATTATATCGTCTGTTATTAAGATATGATTAATTTCCGTAATAAAATAAGTACATTTTAAGTTGGCAACATTTTATCTTTCGTTGACATTTACTGAAAATTCAAATGGGAAACTTAAGCCTAGCTTTGAAATTATCAGAATTTGAAATCCATATTTAGACACTTTTTCCATTTTATGTCAGTAGTAGAGGAATGTATGTTTCGCTCCAGCAGGCTAAATGCTAATGGAGCCAGAGTGGTGGAGGTGAGGCTCCTGGCAGTGGAAACGGAAGTGATCCCGCAAGTGGAAGCGGAAGTGCGAGCGGAAGTGTAAGAAGATAAGAGACAAGAAGTAAGACAGGAAGTGAATGCGATAAGGGAGAGAGGGGGAGGTTTATTTTTAGGGGGTCTTCTAGAAGAGGTGTACTGAAAGGATTTTTTTTCCGTGAATGTGAGGGAGATGAACAGGCTCTTTCTTGAAAGGGAATTTTTTTTGGGAGAGAGGGGGAGGGCTTATTTTTAGGGGGTCTTCTAGAAGAGGTGCACTGAAAGGGTAGGGGGGGCTTAATTTTTTGCTGGAAAATACAGAGAGATGAAAGGATTGGGCCGACCTGTAGGTGAACTGAGATTGAAGAAAATGCACGTCATTTTTTGTTTAATAACAGAATGCTAGTGGAGTTGAGGGGTAGGAACCCTGCTATAAAAATAATAATAATAACAGAATGCTAGTGGAGTTGAGGGGTAGAAAGCCTGCTTTAAAAATAATAATATTAACAGAATGCTAGTGGAGTTGAGGGGTAGAAAGCCTGCTTTAAAAAGAATAATATTAACAGAATGTAAATTTTTTTTTTTTTTTTTTTTTTTTTTTTTTTTTTTTTTTGTCCCTTTAAACATTAACTTAAATGTGAGGGCTAAATTTTTAGTAACAGAATGCTAACAGTGCTAGTGGAGTTGAGGGGTAGGAACCCTGCTATAATTCTTTAAAGTAGTTGAATGTACAATTTTTTTCCCCTTTAAACATTAACTTAAATGTGAATGAGATTAAAATAGATGTGAGGGCTAAATTTTTAAGGATTTAAAATGAAAATTCGTCGAAAATTGTGATAGCCATGTAAATGAAAGTAATGCGATTACTTTGCTTCATAAAAATCTAACACAAAAATAGCTGGTAGACATTTACCTTTCGCACTCGTCGACCTAACCGTTCAGAGTTTAACATGAAATTATAATTAACCTGTAAAAGAAAATAATACATGTAAAATATTCCCCCCCCCCTTTAAACATTAACTTAAATGTGAATGAGATTAAAATAGATGTGAAGGATAAATTTTTAGAGAGTTAAAATGGAAATACATTGAGAGTTGCTAAATAAAAGAAGGTGATCAACTTTGACAGCATTTTTCTAAAAGTTTCTTTATCGAAAAAGGAATCATACGTTTGATTATATTTGTTAACTATCATAGTTTAACATAAAAAAGCAGGTAGACATTCACATCTCTAGCGCTCGTCGACCTAACTGTTCGGAATTGTTTTCGAACCCATTATTTTTGACTTTTTAAAAGTTTAATGTAAAAAATTATTCTTTAAGTTTTAACTGAAATGAGATTAAAATAGATGTAATGGCTAAATTTTTAGGGATTAAAAATGAAAATTCGTCGAAAATTGTGATCGCCATGTAAAGGAAAGTAATGCAATTACTTTGCTTCATAAAAATCTAACACGAAAAAAGCTGGTAGACGTTTACCTTTCGCACTCGTCGACCTAACCGTTCGGAATTTTGTTTAAACTTCTCTCGAGTTCGTCGACCTAACCATTCAGAGTTTTCTTTGAAATCCGGTTATATATAAACTTACAATGTTAACTTTTTTAAGGGAAGTTTAGATAACATATTTCCCAAAGTGTCTTAGAAACATTTCAGAATTTATACACACATAAGAACCTCACCTATAGGTGCAAGATTCTGATTTTAAAGCTACTAGACGTTGAAATTTAAACTTCTTGCGCTCGGCGACCTAACCGTTCAGAGTTTTTTTCAAACCTTGTATCAATACCAGTTAGGATCCCTTAGAAAGACCTACATAGAGACACTTATCCCTAACGTAGATAATCAACCCTATATTTAACTAACCAGTTACAATACACAAGACATAATCATTACATTCAGTTAATAAGTGATTTGACATGCAAAATATTAGATATAAAAACATACAATATGATATATACAACACACAAAACAATTTTAAAGGTTTTTTCCCTTTTATATGAACAATTTTTAACAAGACTTCAGCAATAATTGAACTTGAGAGCAGGTATTTTGTTGAGAGTTATACGATTATAATAAATTTTAACCCTATTTTACTTGATACAACCAACATTTAAAAAAAAGAGAAAGACATCTAGTTTTTCTAACGTCACATATTTGAATTATTAACCTATTTTAGTTAAAAGTATGATACTTAAGTGATTTTATTTGAAAAATCAATTCAACATTTTAAAAGCAGTCGAAAGATTTTCACTTTAAAAAAATAACTAACAGAATTTTATTTTAATTTTTTAAAGCAGTGGTTAGATGACACTAACTTTAAATTAACTTTTAATAGGTCACTTTAAATAAAATACATATTTTTTATTATTATTAAAGAAATTTAAACTACTCACACATTATTATTTTGCTGCATTTTAACATAACAACATTTACAGTAATATATTTAAGACATGCGATTAAGACCATTGTAATTCACTTAAATACTACAACCTTCTGCTGACATGTGTTCACAGATAAAATCTTTTCATAGAAGACAAAATAAGATAATGAATTGATAAACATGATTCTTTATGCATATTTTGAAACAGGAAATTATTTAAGACGTGTGATTAGGACCATTTTACATGGTATTACAGAATAAATCTTTTCATAGGATGCAAGATAAGATAATATCACGTAATGAAATGATAAACACGATTCGTTATGCATATGTTTAAACAGGAAATTTGTTTGAGAGATAACATTATTTTACTTATATGAAGTGACCAAATAGACATTTTGCTGATTTAATTAATTTAATTTCGAATTTGAAAATAGTATTGACAGAACATTCAAATTTTACTTTTGCACAATATTTTTAAAAATTTAAATAACGGAAATTGTACACATTATTAAAAAAAATTAATTAGGGATGTTAGAAAAGGAGAGTGCTTTAAGGAAAATACGTTATTAAACTTTTATCATGTAAATTTCAAAAAAAAAATCGCGTGTGACTTTTTTAACCAATAAAATGCTAGTATTTTGAAACAAGCGCCCCCTACGTGAGAATGTTATTTTACGAACAAAGTGTTTAATGCTATACAATACTTTGTGATTGATGTAAAAGGTTGTGATTTTCGTCTAAGTATTAAAGTTGATATGGAACGAGTCATGCAGTCTTGTGAAGGTGATAAAACCATGTCACCTAAGCAATTAAAAAGGTACCCTATTTCTGCAAGTCGTGTAACAAAACATTTCCGCGAAAAGTTAACTTAGTGTTTTTTATGAAAAGTAATTTAAAGGAAAAGTGTTTTCGCTGTGAGGTGTGTGGTGAAGTTTTTTTGCGAAAGAGTGATTTACATATTCACGAACAGATTCACAAATCGCCCAAACAGTTCAAGTGTAGTGATTGCAACGAACTGTTTTCAAGAAAGACAGACTTATTGAAAGATAAGAAAACTCACAACTTAGGAAAACAACATTCATGTACAAAGTGTTGTGAAATATTTAATTGTGAATCGGATTTCTTACAACATTGTGTTACTTTTCATAAAGTTTTACCTAACACTGCGAAATCACCTTGTTTAAAAGATTTGTTATTTGAACTGATAGTGAAGCTTACACATTAGTTCGAACGTATAGTGAAGTAAAAGACAAAATGATATGCAAAATATGTAAAGTGGAATTAACAGATCAAAACGTGCATGTATATGTTGAGAATGCCTTTTTCAAGTTGTTTAACTTATTTTAAGATTTCACTGATCGAGTGTTTAATATGACAGACTTATTTGATATGTATTATTTTAAATGATGAATAAAATAGTTTGATTGCGAAAAAAGTGTTTTCTTTAACCTACACTGTTAAAACTGATGTTGTATATTTTGAATGACTTAGACAAAATGTTAATTTAAAAAAAGATTTTTACATAAGATAAGAGTTTTACAATAAAAATTGATTCACCTAAAATTTTTTCAAGATAGTCTCTCATCGATTCCTATCTAAACTTGTTATCAGCTTGCTACATGCATGTTTGAGTGACTCATTTTTACCTGTGTCGAACTGTCTGTTGGGAAAATGATTGCCATATTTAACACGTGTATACGATTTTTACCCGGAAGCTGTTTGAACTATCAAATTTCCGATATCACACAGGTAAAAATGAGTCACTCAAACATGCATGTAGCAAGCTGATAAAAAGTTTAGATAGGAATCGATGAGAGACTATCTTGAAAAAATTTTAGGTGAGTCAATTTTTATTGTAAAACTCTTATCTTATGTAAAAATCTTTTTTAAATTAACATTTTGTCTAAGTCGATCAAAATATACAACATCAGTTTTAACAGTGTAGGTTAAAGAAAACACTTTTTTCGCAATCAAACTATTTTATTCATCATTTAAAATAATACACATCAAATAAGTCTGTCATATTAAACACTCGTTCAGTGAAATCTTAAAATAAGTTAAACAACTTGAAAAAGGCATTCTCAACATATACATGCACGTTTTGATCTGTTAATTCCACTTTACATATTTTGCATATCATTTTGTCTTTTAATTCACTATAAGTTCGAACTAATCTATAAGCTTTACTATCAGTTCAAATAACAAATCTTTTAAACAAGGTGATTTCGCAGTGTTAGGTAAAACTTTATGAAAAGTAACACAATGTTGTAAAAAATCCGATTCACAATTAAATATTTCACAACACTTTGTACATGAATGTTGTTTTCCTAAGTTGTGAGTTTTCTTATCTTTCAATAAGTCTGTATTTCTTGAAAACAGTTCGTTGCAATCACTACACTTGAATTGTTTGGGCGATTTGTGAATGTGTTCGTGAATATGTAAATCCCTCTTTCGCGAAAAAACTTCACCACACACCTCACAGCGAAAACACTTTTCCTTTAAATTACTTTTCATAAAAAACACTAAGTTAACTTTTCGAGGAAATGTTTTGTTACACGACTTGCAGAAATAGGGTACTTTTTTAATTGCTTAGGTGACATGGTTTTATCACCTTCACAAGACTGCATGACTCGTTCCATATCAACTTTAATACTTAGACGAAAATCACAACCTTTTACATCAATCACAAAGTATTGTATAGCATTAAACACTTTGTTCGTGAAATAACATTCTCACGTAGGGGGCGCTTGTTTCAAAATACTAGCATTTTATTGGTTAAAAACGTCACACGCGAAATTTTTTTTTCTTTTTTTCGATAAAGTTTATAAAACTTTGAAATATACATGATAAAAGTTTAATAACGCATTTTCCTTAAAGCACTCTCCTTTTCTAACATCCCTAATTAAATTTTTTTAAATAATGTGTACAATTTCCGTTATTTAAATTTTTAAAAATATTGTGCAAAAGGAAAATTTGAATGTTCTGTCAATACTATTTTCAAATTCGAAATTAAATTAATTAAATCAGCAAAATGTCTATTTGGTCACTTCATATAAGTAAAGTAATGTTATCTCTCAAACAAATTTCCTGTTTAAACATATGCATAACGAATCGTGTTTATCATTTCATTACGTGATATTATCTTATCTTGCATCCTATGAAAAGATTTATTCTGTAATACCATGTAAAATGGTCCTAATCACACGTCTTAAATAATTTCCTGTTTCAAAGTATGCATAAAGAATCATGTTTATCAATTCATTATCTTATTTTGTCTTCTATGAAAAGATTTCTTCTGTGAACACATGTCAGCAGAAGGCTGTAGTATTTAAGTGAATTCCAATGGTCTTAATCGCATGTCTTAAATATATTACTGTAAATGTTGTTATGTTAAAATGCAGCAAAATAATAATGTGTGAGTAGTTTAAAGTTCTTTAATAATAATATAAAATATGTATTTTATTTAAAGTGACCTATTAAAAGTTAATTTAAAGTTAGTGTCATCTAACCACTGCTTTAAAAAATTAAAATAAAATTCTGTTAGTTATTTTTTTAAAGTGAAAATCTTTCGACTGCTTTTAAAATGTTGAATTGATTTTTCAAATAAAATCACTTAAGTATCATACTTTTAACTAAAATGGGTTAATAATACAAATATGTAACGTTAGAAAAACTAGATGTCTTTCTCTTTTTTTTAAATGTTTGTTGTATCAAGTAAAATAGGGTTAAAATTTATTATAATCGTATAACTCTAAACAAAATACCTGCTCTCAAGTTAAACTATTGCTAAATTCTTGTTAAAAATTGTTCATATGAAAGGGAAAAATTCTTTAAAATTGTTTTGTGTGTTGTATATATCATATTGTATGTTTTTATATCTAATATTTTACATGTCAAATCACTTATTAACTGAATGTAATGATTATGTCTTGTGTATATTGTAACTGGTTAGTTAAATATAGGGTTGATTATCTACGTTAGGGATAAGTGTCTCCATGTAGGTCTTTCTAAGGGATCCTAACTCGAATTGATACAAGGTTTGAAAAAAACTCTGAACGGTTAGGTCGCCGAGCGCAAGAAGTTTAAATTTCAACGTCTAGTAGCTTTAAAATCAGAATCTTGCACCTATAGGTGAGGTTCTTATGTGTGTATAAATTCTGAAATGTTTCTAAGACACTTTGGGAAATATGTTATTTAAACTTCCCTTAAAAAAGTTAACTATTGTAAGTTAATATATAACCGGATTTCAACGAAAACTCTGAATGGTTAGGTCGACGAACTCGAGAGAAGTTTAAACAAAATTCCGAACGGTTAGGTCGACGAGTGCGAAAGGTAAACGTCTACCAGCTTTTTTCGTGTTAGATTTTTATGAAGCAAAGTAATCGCATTACTTTCATTTACATGGCGATCACAATTTTCGACGAATTTTCATTTTTAATCCTTAAAAATTTAGCCATTACATCTATTTTAATCTCATTTCAGTTAAAACTTAAAGAATAATTTTTGACATTAAACTTTTAAAAAGTCAAAAATAATGGGTTCGAAGACAATTCCGAACAGTTAGGTCGACGAGCGCTAGAGATGTGAATGTCTACCTGCTTTTTGATGTTAAACTATGATAGTTAACATAAATAATCGAAACGTATGATTCCTTTTTCGATAAAGAAACTTTTAGAAAAATGCTGTCAAAGTTGATCACCTCCTTTTATTTAGCAACTCTCAATGTATTTTCATTTTTACTCTCTAAAAATTTATCCTTCACATCTATTTTAATCTCATTCACATTTAAGTTAATGTTTAAAGGGGGGGGGGGAAATATTTTACATGTACTATTTTCTTTTACAGGTTAATTATAATTTCATGTTAAACTCTGAACGGTTAGGTCGACGAGTGCGAAAGGTAAATGTCTACCAGCTATTTTTGTGTTAGATTTTTATGAAGCAAAGTAATCGCATTACTTTCATTTACATGGCTATCACAATTTTCGACGAATTTTCATTTTAAATCCTTAAAAATTTAGCCCTCACATCTATTTTAATCTCATTCACATTTAAGTTACTGTTTAAAGGGAAAAAAATGTACATTCAATTACTTTAAAGAATTATAGCAGGGTTCCTACCCCTCAACTCCACTAGCACTGTTAGCATTCTGTTACTAAAAATTTAGCCCTCACAATTAAGTTAATGTTTAAAGGGACAAAAAAAAAAAAAAAAAAAAAACTGTGCATTTTGTTAATATTATTATTTTTAAAGCAGGCTTTCAACCCCTCAACTCCACTAGCATTCTGTTAATATTATTTCTTTTAAAGCAGGCTTTCTACCTCTCAACTCCACTAGCATTCTGTTAATATTATTATTTTTTATAGCAGGGTTCCTACCCCTCAACTCCACTAGCATTCTGTTATTAAACAAAAAAGGACGTGCATTTTCTTCAATCTCAGTTCACCTACAGGTCGGCCCAATCCTTTCATCTCCCTTTATTTTCCAGCAAAAAATTAAGCCCCCCTACCCTTTCAGTGCACCTCTTCTAGAAGACCCCCTAAAAATAAGCCCTCCCCTCTCTCCCAAAAAAAATTCCCTTTCAAGAAAGAGCCTGTTCATCTCCCTCACATTCACGAAAAAAAAAACCCTTTCAGTACACCTCTTCTAGAAGACCCCCTAAAAATAAACCTCCCCCCCTCTCCCTTATCGCATTCACTTCCTGTCTCTTATCTTCTTACACTTCCGCTCGCACTTCCGCTTCCACTTGCAGGATCACTTCCGCTCCCACTGCCAGGAGCCTCACCTCCACCACTCTGGCTCCAATAGCATTTAGCCTGCTGGAGCGAAACATACATTCCTCTACTACTTATATCTATTCTTCGGAAACATCTATCCAAAAAACTGTCGGTAGATTATATGATTGTTATAATTAAACAATTTTAGTATAGAAATTCGATTTTTAAATTCTATAATACGGAAATTATATGACTCCATCCTAAATATGACGTAATCACCATATCAACGTAGAATCTTTACCTATCATGGGATATCATTGAATTAATTACGTATGATAGGATTTAATAGAATGAAGAAAACTTTTATTAATATCTTTTTAAGTTTTGATTCGATTTTCCTAAAAATTGAAATGACTCGACAAAATTCTGCAACGATTATATATATTAAATTTCAAACCATTCGGTTGGGTCGTTTTTGCGCTGTTACATGCGTATAGACTTACAGACCAGACGACGACTATAGGTGCTACGTATTTATATACGTACCTTTTACGTACCTTTTCGTATTTATATTACGAACGCACCTAATAATAATTCGTTCCACTTTTATATTATAATTATTTTTCAATTTTATTTAGTTCCATAAACTACATAAGAATATAAATTAAAAAAAAAATATTCGATAATAGCATGTTTTACAGGAAGGTTGGTATAATACTTTTATGTAAGGTGTAAAAAAAATCATGATATATTTTTTAAAAAATCGGATTATTTTTATTAAAATCAGATTTTTTATGATTTAAATCAGATTTTTACGATTTTTTCCTCTGCATTAAAATACAGAATAGCGGCAGAGAATTTCAGTTTTCCAAAACAATTAACCATCTTATTAGGAACTTTATCTATGTTTTTTATTCTGTAATTAATAAAATTATAATTATTAGTTAGCAACTATAGAAATTATAAAAATTCTGACAAAAGAGTAATGTATGATGTCAAAAGTTTTTTTTTTTTTTTTTTTTTTTTTTACAGCGATTCCTGATTTTAGTTCGAACTACCAGCAATAGATGGATCTGCGAGCAATAGGCATCTAATCGAGAGATCTGAAGGAAGGAGGTTCAATACATGGAGTGGGTCTCATTCACCAATAAAATCTTATTCAAAATCGGGCCCGAAGTACAGCGCCTAGAATACATAGTGTGGAAATCTGGTACAAAATAATACTAAAAAATTGAATCCAATAAATGTACAACGTTGCTGAAAAGATAACGATGGGATCGCAGCGCCATCTGCTAGCTTATATAATACAGAAAGCAGCTTAATACGATGTCATTAGAGCTTATTATCGTAGGAGCACCGTTGCACATTTATAGGCTACAACTTTTTAGCACTTTTTAAAGCATAACAAGTATAGCCGGTTTCCACACTATGTATTCTAGGCCCTAAGAACAAGATTGTATTAGCGAATGAGATTCACTCCATGTGTTGAATCCCCTTCCTTCACATCAAAGCTGGGTGATTTTAGTTTTGGACTGGATTGCATTCTTATAGCTCGCAGCTCCATCTATTGCTGGTAATTCGAACTAAAATCAGGAATCGCAATAAAAAAACTCCTGACATTTTATATTACTCTCCTGCAAGAATTTTTAAAATATTTGTCACCGATTCCAAGTTATTGAATTTTAAAATCAGTCAGTCCATTTTAGAACACCCGGTATATACATATGTATATACATATATAAATATATGTATATATATATGTGTGTATATATATGTATATATATCACTGGCGCCCGGATAATATAAAAGTACCCAATAATGTTATGTACTTTAATACTTTGTATTAAAAACTATTGATATTTATATTTATTAAAATGATTAATAACTGTTACAATATTAAATTGTTAACACTGCTTAAAATGAATAATTATTAAATAATTAACTTTCTTATTAGGAAAATAAAATACATTTTTATGTTTTAATTACTAAAATGATAGTTAATAATTTGGTATTCAGTCTACAAAGAAAAAGGGGCATGATGCTATTTCCCAAAAAGGGCACTAGTTCAGTCAAAAAAAGGCGTCAATGAGGGATTATTTCACGAGGAAATATATTAGTAATGATATAAGGATAAAAAGGTATATAAATTTTAATATGATAAATAAAGTGACATTAATCTTTCATGATTTTTATGAATTACAAATTAAAAAATTTAATTCAATTACAACATTATTTAATAGCTTCCTGTTTTCTGTAAATAAAGTTCAATATTTTTGCAAGGTCTTGGACACACAGATTTAGATATACTGTGGTGTGGAGAAGTTTTTTACAAGAAATCTTTGGGTATAACTAAAGATAAATTTCACTATTTTTTTTTTTTTAAAGCAGAATGCATTTTGCCAATTTAATAAAGGGTAAGGTGCTGTGCCCTTTAAAAAAATGGCTTACAGGGAACAGTAAGTAAATACAAAATTAATAAAAACTGGAATAAGTAATTTCATTAGTTGGTAGCACAAACAACAAAACAGACAAATATTATTTACAACTTGTTTTGCATTTGTACTGTTAATCGCCTAAATCTAAACTCGCACCACATGTATGCGCATGATGAAAAAAATAGGAAAATGAGTTACTCATTCATGCACACATACAGATATAGAGTAAATATAAGAATAGCCAGTTATATCCGAAATTTTCAAAATATTAAATAGCAGCATTGTTACTGCTCAATGGGGATTATTAGGATTCAGCATTTTAAATAATAATAATAAAAAAAAGGATTGCAATTGCATCCTTTTAAATCCCTAATTAATTTCTTTATTTGGTGTATATATGAGTTTAAAAATGAAAAAATAAAATAAGTAATTCAACCTCTACTAAAAAAAGCTGTTGCTGTGCTTAACATTTTTATACTAATTAGATCTTTTTCTCTTATACATTGCTTTACAATGGTCACTGAGCAGATGTCATTCTTTCATTCTTCTTTAGTTCTAAATTGCTATAAATTTATTATTGCAAAAATAAGGTACTGGCTATTTATTCTTTAATAGAGAAAAATTATTATACTTGATATACTTATTTTATGTGAAAGAAGGAATAATTTGATTATTTAAAAGAAATTATGATAGTGCAAATTATATTAGATTTAAATATCATTTTTAAATAAAATACTTTTAATGCCCAATAAAAACTTGCCTTTTAAAAACCTACTGTACTTAATTTTTTACAAGCCTAACTAATTAAGCTTAGAAACAATTATTCAAAGCTTTTTTTGTTTATTCATAAAGTAAAATATCTATAGAAACATTCCAAATTATGTTCATCTTAGATTTTATTATTTTTTTAATGTCATTTTAAACATTTAAAAAATTATGATTTAAAAAAGTCAATTGATTTAAATCAATGATTTTTAAAAAAATCAGTTGATTTAAATTATGATTTAATCACTGATTTAAATTATATGATTGAAATTGTTGACAATCTTAAGGAGTGCTTATTTATTTTTTAAATAATTTAAACTACAACTGCAGAATTCTGGCAAAACATGAGCTTCATTTTTACAGATTTTCCAGTTATAATAGCATTTTAGAATGATCACATAAATAAGTGTTTTTATGTCAAACCATTAATATGTAATAAAATGCTTCATTTTCAACTGATTATATCTGGTTTCTTTCTTTCTTTCTTTCTTTCTTTCTTTTTTTTTTTTTTTTTTTTTCAAATCTTCACTTATTGGCTGCCACTTTGTATAAAATGATAAAATGAAAAATGCTCAACATTAAAATCTTAGTCAGAACAAGCTGTAAAAAATTAGCCATGTTTAATTTTTTTTGCAATCTTTATTAGACTTTATATATAGAATATATATATATATATATATATTTATTTATTTATTTTAGAGGACAGCACAACACAATTCATTTTTTTGCAAGAAATAGGCAAAATATTTCACATGACAACAAATAACAAAGCCAGTTAAAATTAGGTTTGAGTCCAGGCAAATTACGATAAATACACCTTTAACCTCGACAAAATTGTAATAGAAGTTCTGCTAACTGATTTTTAATGAGGAACCATAATTGAGAAATATAACCAAAATCAGACAAAATCCGAACACGGGAACACACTTAAAACGGATTTCAAAACGGACTGGAACTTCTATCTTTAGAAGAAGAAAATATTGGATTCATGAAAATTTTCGACTTCCGGTTTTCGACGGATTTATATGTTTTAGAAGGTCCTGAACACGATTTGACTGTTTTTAGAAAATGTCTGTCTGTGAGTCTGTCTGCCTGTATGTCTGTCTGTCTGTATGAGACAAAAATTTTGTGGGCGCTCTATCTCAAGAACTAATGCGCGAAATTTAATAAAACTTATATTCAGTTAGTCCCTGATATAAATTGGTGCTGATTAGTTTTTGGTGAAAATCGCCCAATAGGTGGCGCTGCTATGCTGCATTTTTCGCGATTTCCGCAATAGCTCTGTCTCAAGTACTAATGCACTTATTTTCATCAAACTTCAGATTCTTTTAGACCTTGACATAAATAGACGTTGATTACGTGTAGATATCCCAACAGGTGGCATTGCTATACTACTTTTTTCATGATTTTTACGATAGCTATAATTCAAGAACTAATGCACGAAATTTCACCAAACTTCAGATTCTGTTAGACCTTGACATAAATAGATGTTGTGTGTACGTTTTGGTGTAAATAACCCAGCAGGTGGCGCTGCTATGCTACTTTTTTCATTATTATCACGATAACTATATCTCAAGAACTAATGCACGGATATTCATCAAACTTCAGATTCAGTTAGACGTTGACATACTTTGTTGTCGATTAGGTTTTGGTCTAAATCTCCCAACAGGTGGCGCAGCTATGCAACATTTTGCAGGATTTACACGATTTTAACAACAGTTATGTCTCAAGAACTAATGCACGGAATTAATAAAACTTTAGATTCAGTTAGACCTTGGTATAAATTGGTGCTGATTCTTTTTAGTGTATGCGAAACCTGTGTGAGATAGAAGAAAGTGTTGGGATTGGCATATCTTACTAGAACAAGTAAAATCTGGTTAGAATATCAGCGAATAATCAGTGTTGTAAGAAACTTAATAACAGCTTACAGGATTGGCTCTTGGGAATTGCACTTGCGTGCTATGCTAAACATTCTCCCCATAATAGCAGCAGCAGGAGATGTTAATTATCTCAAGTCACTACATCTGTACTTACAGAAAATGTTTAATCTGCCATCTGAAAACCCAAAGGTGCACAAATGTTTGTAGAAGGTAAATTTGTAATAAGAAGAAGTGACAGATTATGGGGTGGACTCGCATCAGATCTTGTAATACAACCTGTGGCCAGAAAGTTCGGTGAATGAATTTTTATTTCAAATACAGTATTGTACAGCATCAAATACAATTTACTGTCCTTCAAAATAATCTCCATGGATGGCAATGCACTGTTGGGAACGAGTATATAAGTCCTGGAAACTCCTGTAAAACAGTTCTTTCGAAATGGCTTTCAGCTCGGCCGTCACGTTGCGTTGAATGTCGTTGATGTCCGTAAATCTCTTTCCCTTCAGGGCTGACTTCAATCAGGGGAAGAGGAAGAAGTCTGCAGGTGCCAAATCAGGTTAATAAAGGGGTTGATCAAGTGTCACAACTCCATTCGCGGCCAGGAACTGCTATACAACCAAGGCGGTGTGGGCCGGGCATTATCTTCCAGGCTGGTCCGCCCTTCCCGAAAACGCTTAAACCATTCATAAACACTCTTTGATGTGACGGCTTCATCTTTATAAACTTCTTTGAGCATTTCGTGAGTTTCTTTTGCCGATTTTCCAAGTTTGAAACAAAACAACATGTTTATTCTCTGATCCATTTTGTTTACCGCGACAATCCACAATAAACCTTTCGCGCTCGGCGTTAAACGTAACAGAGAATAAACGCACTTGGAACCTTGCCAAACGTTCAAACAGATATTGACCTTCAACACGCGCGGCGCTTTTATATTCTACTAAAGCGACCTCTACAGGCTCCTTCACCGAACTTTCTGGCCACAGGTTGTAGAATAAGTGCTTATGCGTTCCCTGAAAAGCAGAGGAGGTCTGACGAGAGGAAGTGGACTTACGGAAAATAAAAGGGCTACATGGCTGTTTCCTATGCCTGTTTGTTCGATTTACAACTTAGCTATGCAGGAATATGCAGGGGTTTTTATGCGAAGTAGTGAGCAACATAAAGAAATCAGGGACAGCAGACAGAAGAGGGACAGCGATGACATTAAAAAAGCGACCAATGTAGTAGAACCCATATCGCTCTTTCATTCTGATTCTACTGTATGCAATATTGTTACAGGCGTAACAGCTGAAAAGGGAGTTAATGTTGATGAGTTGCACTTATTTGGTACGAACATCATCTCCAAAATGATACGGAAGGATATATTTAGATATTCGGCTAAGAGGTCAGATAAAGTGAAAACTCTAGGATCTGCTGTAATAAAGATGACTTATATATACAAATACAGTAGAACTCCAGTTATCCAAATCAATTGGGACCGGACCCTATTCGGATAATCAAAAATTCGGATAGTTGGATTTTTTCCAAATAGAAGGGGTATATTTTAATTAATTACTGTATGTATGTTGAAAATAGGAGAAAAAAATTATTTTTTAAGAAAAAGAGCTTTTAATTAATTAAATGAAAAGGCAACACTATTACATGTTAAGCGTACTTACAAGTGCTGTACATTAGTACAGTATGAACGTACCGTACAGTAAATGAAAGTCATTACTTGCTGAAAATCTCGGTCAAAGAAAGCTGTTTGACAGTCTTCATCCGTTTTCGGGGAGCCAAGTCGCGCATTCGCTTGACTCAGAAGTTGCATGTAGTCACACTCGGGCTGACGCTCCATCCACTTCAACGCAGTTTCAAGGCCGGCAAATGCTTCACTAGCTGATGATCCCGTGTATGATTCAACTTCGACATTAAGGTAATTTTCTTTCGCAACACTCTCTTCTCTCACACTTTAAATAAATTCATCCTCATTTAGAATTTGAAACCCAGGGTCTTCGCGGCGGGAAAGACAATAGGGCACGTAGAATCATTATTTTGGGAATCGCAGTACGTTTCCGTCTTCATTTGTTTTTTCTGAAATTCTGAAAGCGATTCGGATAATCAGCGATTCGGATAGTTGGAGTTCGGATAATTGGAGTTCTACTGTAGATACAGCGCTCCTCTTCCAAAGAATGATGACTGCTACCACTTGTGGTGAAATTAACCTCGGAGATGCCATGCGCTATGAACTGTGAGCGTACCCTGCAGCATTATTTGAATCACAAAATATGATGAGGAAATCAGTCAAATCTCAGTTAGCTCAAGCACTAGCCAAACACATAAAAATGTGCAAACTGACGACGTGGGAAGTACAGAAAGGAAAATTTTGGATGGAGGATCTCTCTTGCATCGCATTTTCTGGTGCAGCAATGAGACATATGAAAACATCGCTAAGTCTTACGCTGATTTTGTTCTTAAACAATATTGGAAACCTATCATTGTTTTTGATAGTTACATCGGGTCCCCAACGATTAAAGATGTGGCTCACAGACGACGCTACAAAAAAAATCAGTAGAGATATTAATTTCAGCCCAAGCATGAAGTTTATTGGCGAAAAGGAAGAGTTCCTGGCCAATGAGAAAAACAAGCAAGTAATGATTTCCCTCATAGTTAAATTGTTTAAGAAACAAGGCTGCACTATTCACAACGCAGGCGGGGATGCCGATGTAGATAGAGTTCGTGCTGCAGTCTCATATTCAGAAGATGCACATACCACTGTAATAGGTGAGGCTACCGACCTGCTGATCCTCCTCCTTCACCACGCAAAGGATAATGGTTTCAAACTATTTTATCGCAGTGACATAAGACGAGGGTCAGATTCCAAACCACTCTATGATATCCTCAACATGCAGTCTCTGTTAGGTCGTGAAAATTGCAACTTCCTTCTGTTTCTGCACGCTTTCACGGGCTTCGATACAACATCCAGAATTTTTTCGATTGGGAAATCCTCAGCATTTCTCAACCTGATGAAGGAGACAGAGCTCCGTTCTATTGCAAAAATGTTTTATTCAAATTCATGTCTACCTTCAAATATCGCTGAGGCTGGGAGAAAAGCAATGCTTCTCTATTATGACAGCAAGACACTGGAATCCATAGCAAACTGCGTCACCAAATGTTGGTAGAGAAGGTAACTGCAGCAAAATCATTTGTTACACTTGAACGTTTGCCTCCGACCGATTCTTCTACAAAATATCATAGCTATCACACTTACTTACAAATAAATATCTGGAAAGCTACTGAAGAAAGAATCAAGCCAGAAGAATGAGGTTGGTATGTAAAAAATAACTCATATTACTCAATACTCTGCGACTTACCACAAGCTGCAGATTATCTACTTAATATGATTCGATGTTCTTGCAAGACAAACTGTGCTACTTTACGATGCGGATGCAAGCGTAATGGATTATCCTGTTCTACAGCTTGTGGGATGTGCCAAGTCAATGGATGTAACAACAATTACCTAACTACTAACTATGAATATGATGAAAGTGATGAAAATATTTGATACAAGTTTTTTTTCACTGGAACATTTCTGTAAAAATGAACTTAAGCAGTAATTTGTAAGGAATAGTGGGCTTGTGTACTGTTTAATGTTTTTGACTATACTTCATAGTTTAGTTGTGAAAATAAAGCGATATCTTTCCATAAGCAAGCGATATATTCTTTGACTTAGTTACAGAAATCCCCTCCGCCATTTTGAAATCCGTATATAGGGGTGTTCCCGTGCTCAGATTTTGCCTGATTTTTAGTATGTTATTAAGCAGTAGTTCCTGATTGAAAAACTGTGTAAAAAGCTTCTATTACAATTTTGTCGATGTTCATTCATAAAATGCCTGGACTATTTAGCAGTTTGATTTTCTAAACAAATGACTCATTGTCATTGACAAAAGAGAAATAACTACTTTTTTGCTGCCACCTACCTTAGCATTTTATATAATATTTATAGATGAAATAAAAATGCAAATATAAAGCCATTTCATCTTTTAATGAATAAAAATAACGGTTCTTCTTTGTTATAAGGTCCTTAGTATAACTTTGTCTTAAGAAAGTGCGATTCCGTGCTAAATATTATAAACAATCGTGAAAATGAAACGGTGACCAATCAAAAAATTTCCTAATCTGTGTGACTAATTTATGTTTTATATTTTGTATTACATTTTTATATGGCTTATGTATGCATAGATTACACAAATTGTTTTTCAATGTATGCAACAAATAATGTAAATATAAAACAAGTAATATGAAATTTTTTTTTAAAGTCAATTCCTATTTTTTAATCATCTACTATATATATAATCTACTATATATATAAAACACAAACGGAAATTTCGTTCCGTTCCTTTATAACTCGAGTTCCACGGAATGGATTTTGACGTAACTTGCGTTGTTCGATAGATAATTTTTCAGGGAAGGTTTTAGTATATAATATATCATTGTACGTATTGTTCTACGTACATTATTTACAGAATTATGATAGAAAGTTCTGTTATTTTGGCCGAAAAGGTTACCATTGCTAATTTTTTGGCGACCATTATTGTTGCAGAAAGAAATGAAAAGGCTATACGTCTCAAAAAATAAAAGAAAAACTGTTGCTAATTTTATTTAAAAAAAAAAAAGAAAAAGAAAAAAGAAAGATAAAGAAAAGAAAAAAAAGAAAAAGAGTTTTGATGAAAGTTAATATTATAAAACGAAAATATTTAATTTAAACATGATTAGGAATGTTTCGTAATGCTTAAAAAATTATTCAAGAGGCAAGATTGCTATTGAAACAAAATTTGAGGATTTATCTTTTGTTTTTGGCGATTTTGATTTTACTTTTGACCCAAACAATTTGATTTTAAGCCAAAAGTGTTTTTTTTTTGTTGCAAAAAGAATTAAAATGGCTATACTTCTGGATAAATAAAAGAAAAAACTGTTACTAATTTTATTTAAAAAAAAAGAAAGAAAAGAAAAACAGTTTTGATGAGAGATTTTAAGCTAAAAGGTGTTTTTTCAAGTGTAAAACAGCATTTTTGCAGTATTTTTTTTTTTGGTACTCTTTGGTTAGCCGGGGGCCAGTGATAGATATATACATTTATATATACACACACATATATATATATACACATATATCTACACAAATACATGTATATACACACATATATATACGCTTATATGTATGAATATATACATATATATATATATATATATATATATGTATATACATATATATTTATATATGTACATGTATCACTGGCACCCGGCTAACCGAAAAGTACCTTTTTTTTATTCAAATGCAAACTATATTAATGGCAATATACTTCTATTTACTTCTACATATATGAAATTTCGTTCCGGCTGCTGATAACTTGAGATCTGCTGAATGGATTTTCGTAGAACTTAAACTGTAAGATAATTTTTCAGGGAATGTTTTATTGTATAACATATCGTTTTACGTAGCTTAGTTATACAGTTATTATGGGGTGTTCTACAATCAGATCAATCCGATTATGAAAGATTAGCCTTTTTAAAAGATTTTGTCGAATGGATTTCGATGGAACCTACACTGTTAGATAATTTTCTAGGGAAAGTTTTATTATGTAACATATCATTCTACGTTGCTTAGTTCTAGAATTATAGGGGGAAATTCGAAAATCGGGTGACCATTTTTTTAATCAAATATTAGCCTGTTCAATATTTGATTCCGATTATGAAAGATTAGCCTTCTGAAAAAGTTCTACTGGACGGATTTTGATGAGAATTATATAGTTAGTTTGTTAGATGGTATTTCAGGAATGGTTATAGTGTACTACATATTGTTCTACGTTGCTTAGTCAAACAGTTATGTGTGAAGGTTATATAGTTAGGTGAACCCGATTCCGAAAGATTAGCCTTTTTGAAAGTTTATAATGGGCGTATTTTTTGCGACTTGCATTGTTAAGTATAGATAATTTGTAAGGATGGTTTTAGTATATTTCATATTGCACATAGTTTTATCATTCTTTAGCAAACCCTAACTGTAAATGACCAAATAAAAGAGTTGGTCCTTAACAGCTAAAAATTTGACTGCACATTAGAAAACATAATAACGGAATGACGTCATTTTGCAGTAATGTGGAAGGATATTTCAGGTAAATATACAGATTGCTTTCAAATACAAGGTCAAATTAAACGATATATTTCGTTTGATTCAAGCTTCATTTGTGGAAACCGACCAGCGCAGCAGGGGTAGCTTGCTAGTAAATATATAAAATAAACCTGTACAGCATTAATGTCCCACGTTATCTTTATTGAACATCTACTATACATATAAAACACAAACGGAAATTTCGTTCCGTTCCTTTATAACTTGAGTTCCGCTGAAGGGATTTTGATGGAACTTATACAGTTAGATAAATAATTTTGCAGGGAAGGTTTTAGTATATAATATCTACAAAAACAACTTTTCAAAAGTAAAAAAAAAGCCAAGCGTAAAAAAAAAAGTTGTGGCTAAAAATGGTGTGATATCAAATTTCCAAGCTATTATATTATTTTTTAAACTTTTTTCCATTAAATAAGTTATCATATATATAAGTCGAGTGCCTACGTATATGTTAATAGAAATCGTTTTCTCCTGTACTAAATACATCCTAACGAGTTTCTGAAAATTCAATATTTTTCAAATTATGCATGATGGGCTTGGCGGCCATCTTTGCATATTATTCACAAAATTCTAAGCATCCAAATCCGTAGTTAAAATCCGAAGTTCAAAATTGTTATTTAAGCAAATATTTTAAGCGTTTCATTTATAGATTTGTATGATCTGAAAATTGTGTCTTAAGATAATGATGACTTATCTTAAAGATTCATCTTATGATTTTTTTTTTTTTACAGTAATTAATAATTTCAAACTAGTAAAAATCAATTTCTCAAAATATCAGTCTTATCTAATTTATCTGTCCGTAGTTAAAATCTGAAGTTCGAAATTGTTATAAACATATTACATTGCAAACATATTACGCTTTTACTTTAGAAATTTGGGTGCTTTGAAATATGAAAAGATGGCCGCCAAGCCCATCATGCATAATTTGAAAAAAATTGAATTTTCAGAAACTCGTTAGGATGTATTTAGTACAGGAGAAAACGATTTCTATTAACATATACGTAGGCACTCGACTTATATATATGATAACTTATTTAATGGAAAAAAGTTAAAAAAATAATATAATAGCTTGGAAATTTGATATCACACCATTTTTAGCCACAACTTTTTTTTTTACGCTTGGCTTTTTTTTTACTTTTGAAAAGTTGTTTTTGTAGATATCATTTCTTTTTTTTAAAAACAGAATAAACATAATTTAAATAATCTAAACATGAGAAATAATTTAAAATTACATTTTACTTTCAGTCATTGTTTAAAAGGTTAACTAGAAATACCAGTAGATTTTTCAATTAAACTAATAACAACATACTAAATGTGGCGTGTTATAATACTTGTTATCCCCCGTTAAAAAATATCACTGACTTATCGATGAAATGAATAAAAATACAATACGTACTTAGCGTGTCAGCGCTGCATTTGAAATCAAACGTGATATCACGCTCTTTTATTATTAGCACTAGCTGGCTTCGCCCGCTAGCGGACCCCTAATTTATATCGGGGCCTCGAATCTTGTAAAACCTCGAATAAGATAAACCTCGAACAAAACGAACCTCCGACCTGGTTCTCCGCTGCCTTCGGCACCGGATAATCCCTTAATTTGCACATCGAATAGTATAAACCTCTAACCAAACTAACTTCCGACACGGGTCCCCGCTGCCTTCGGCACAGTATAGCAGTCGTGCTGCGCACGCTCAAGTTCCATCTTCCACCACCAGGTAGCGCAATCTGTTCTGTATGAACCTCGGGCACTGAAATCGTTAAGGCTATAGATGTCGAGTCGAATGAGCTATACCCCGTCGTGATCTAGCCCATAGAACCAGAGATAGAAAAGTGCCCCCTGGTGGTGAAAAAACGAACTAAAATCGGAAAGCTCTATTGATGTTGAGTCGAATGAGCCATACCCCGTCGTGATCCGACTCGTAGGAACAGATATAGGAAAGCGTCCCCTGGTGGTGAAAGTTAATCGCGCTTTGGGGGCAAAAGGGGGGATGAACACCGGAGATGCATAATAGGATTAAGCGGTCACAGACCTTTCCAACGATGTATCACATGAGGGGTATGTGCAAAATTTAGAAAATACCCCCCCCCCCCCTGCATATTATGATTAAGCGTTCACAGACTTTTCCAACGATATATCACATGAGAGGTGTCGGCAAAATTTAGAAAAGTGCCCCCTTTGGGTGGGAGGGCTGAAAGTGGGATGATGGACCCCGAAGATACATAATATGAATAGCGGAACAATTTTTAGAATTTCTGAAAGCTGATTTTTATTTATTTATTTATTTATTTATCTATTTTTTATTTTTTGTTTATTATTATTATTTTTTTTTTTTTGCGTTGCCCTGTGCATGTTTGGAATTTCTTAGCAATTTCTTAGATTTACCTTATTTTATTCAATTAAACATTGTACTGTTACAATAAATTTAAATGGAAACTTCACTTCTAAAACAAAAATAATTTAACATCTGGATTTCATTAATTTATAGGAAAATGACGTGAAAGGTATTCTTGCGAACGAAATGCCTGTCCTTTACCGTGTTTTTTTATTTTTAGAAATAAATGTATCACATTTAATTCATTTCAAAATTTTTGTTTACGTTTGGAAAGAAATTTTAAATGGCGATAACTCTTAATGTATACATTTTAGAAGGTACATATTCCCTCAAAAACTAATTTATTTTTAAAGATCTTTCTAAAAACGTAAATTATATATTTAAAATATTTTTAAAGCATAAACACTGCGTCTGATTACTTTATTTTACAATATTTATAAGAACACGCATTTTATCAGACAATTAAATACACTAAACAAACATGAGTGAAATATAGACCTGGGCCTGGACTCGAACCTGGGACCTTATGCGTACCATGCCGACGCTCTGCGACTGAGCTACCCAGATCCACATCCATAACCGGCAATTTCTCATACTTATTCATGTTAGAAACAATCATCTGCCACAGTTTGCAGTCATATTTAATTATTTGATAAAATATGTGTTCTTATAATTGTGAAGTTTTATTTAAAAAAAAATATATCTTCAGAAGAAAATGGCTGACTTATATTATAACCTGTAACTGATTTGTGCTATTTTAATACAGATGGTACATGGTCGTTGGCGGGTTTTATCTCTGTGTTGGCATAATTTTTTAATCGCCAAGTTAATTAACAGTTTTTTGCTAATTAAGGATAGAAAATAATTTTTTTTTACACTGAATTTTATAAAAGCACATAGATTACGTAATTACTTGTCCAAAAATGCAATCCTTTTTTTATTCTGCCCAATATTAAGGCCTGTAGATTGTTTGAAAAAAAAAGTTTGACGAAGAAAATAGTGATCATTTTAAGTAACTCGACGTTTTTTAAAAAAAGCTATATCTCTGTTTATAAATCACTTATGAAGATGAGTTTGGTCTTAAATTGAAGAAATTCTTCCTTAGATTCTTCCAGTTTTCGTTTTTTTTTTCTACGACGCTTGGTTTGTTTGATATCTGATATTTTAATCTGGCATGTTTTGTCGATTTAACATTGCGAAGTTGCTTTCTGTATATAAGCATTAGCGATCTTTATTCCAGTTCTTGGCGTTGTTTGTGTGGCGTTTTTTTTTAAAGCTTGGCTTGGCAGAGCGACCGCCCTGCTTGATGTACGTAGATTGGTAGAATTGTGAAAGTAGGGGCCGTTGTGTACATTGTTATAGAATTATGATGGAAAGTTATGTTTTTGCGTAAGGTTACCATTTGTCATACTTTGGCGACCACTACGTGCTTAAACGATTGAAACAGCTATCATTTAGAAAATAATACAAAAACCTCAAAAATAAAAGAAAAAATTTACTAACTTTACTTAAAATTAAAAAAAAAACAATTTTGATGAAAAATAATGTTATGAAACGAAAATATTTAATTTATACATGAAAGAGAATGTTCGTAATGATCAAAAACTTATTCAATTTGAAATATTGCAATTGAAACCACATTTGGCGAATTATCGTTTGAGTCAGGTTAAAAAAAAATACATCTGAAAATTTTATTAGATAAATCTGAGTAACAATTTTATTTTTGAGCTGTTCTTTATTTTTTAATTTAATATTTATTTTTATCTAACTCCTGCATCATGGGACTTATAGAAGAAAATAGCAGATGTAATTACTAGGACTTCCCTCAAAGGGATTAGTCTGAGTGATATTGCTGAGAACATAGAGTTAACAATTACAATATAAAGAAAAAGAGCAAATTAAATGATAGAATTACAAAATATCATATATAAATTCATATACACTGTTAAAAAAATAAAAAAGAAGTACCGTTCATCAGATGTGTTGTCATATTTTTTTTTTAACATGTGGCAAAGAATCTCATTTTCTTAAGCGCGTATTGCGCAAAACTTGAAAAAGAAAAAAAAACCGCCGCATTTTTTAAAACGCCAAGCTTTTTTAAAGTTACGTAATTGGATTTGCAGCCAATAGATTATTCTATCAAGCGTGGCTTAACGCAAATTTAATTTCATTGTTGTACCTTTTTTTGGGTGTGAATTTAAAATTTTTCTTCCTTGATTATATATCTGTTATTTCTATAACTGTTTATAGAAATTCTTACACTTCAAACCACATTGATAGCATGCTTTGCTACAAACCAGACTGCAAAACTATAGTCTAAATTACTATTAAAGTATACAAAAAATCTTTCGATGACTTCTGTAAAATAACTTTTACATTAAATCTCCATATCGGCAAAATAGAAAAATTATTTATATTTCAAAGTTAAGCTTAACAGATACTTCTTGATTATTCTATAGGAGGCTCTGCCCCCTGCGCCTTTACTGCGCCAATCCGCAGACTTTTCTTTTGCCTGTCTGTCTATCTCTCCACAATCTGTCTGTTTCCCTATCCGTTCTTCTGCCCGTTTCTCTAACCGATTGTCTATCTCACTACCCGTCTCGCTACCTGTCTCTATATTTCTCTACCGGTCTCGCTACCCGCCAATCTATTTCTCTAACCGTCTGTCTGTCCGTCTAACTACTTGCATGTCTAGTCGTGTCTCTATCCACTTCTCTACCCATTTATCTATCTGTCTCACAACTTGTCTATCTGTCTCTCTACCCGTCTGGCTATACGCCTCGCTACCCATCTTCTTACCCATCTCCGTACCCATCTACTATTCCTCTACCCGTCTGTATACCCGTCTCACTATCCATCTGTTTTTGTACACGACTCTTTACCCGTCTCGCTACCAATCTCATTACCCGTCAGTCAACTCGTCTCTGTACTCATCTCGCTACTCGTCTCTTTATCTACCACGCTACGTGTCTCGCAACCTTTCTCTCTACATTCCTGTCTACCGTCTCGTGACCCATCTCGCTACTCTTCTGTCAACCCTCTTTTTACCTCTCTCTCTATCTGTCTATCTATACGTTTCGCTACCCGTCAGCCTACCTATGTGGCTACTCGTCTCTCTACCCATCTCACTACCCGTCTCTCTACCCGTTTGTTTACTAGTATTTCTACCTCTCGCCACCTCTTTCCAATATTTAAACAATTCATTTAATATACAGAAGCCGATTAAATGCAAACGGAAGTAATTTATCTAATAAGTGTAATCAGATGCAATTTTTTTAAATACATACATAAACCTGAATAATTCATCAGTTTTGTGTTCATGGTTTTTTATATCATTTGACAGTAAATCTCAACTTCTTAAACCTGAATTGTCTCAAGCTTTTTAAAAAAACCACAAGTTCTGTATAACTGCAAAGTACCCTGAGGGCTATATTAGCTATATGTTATTAAGTTAAGTGAAAGTTTCGTTATCGCGTTTGCAGCCAATTGCTTATGTCAGAAAGCGTGGCTTAACGCCATTTTAAATTCATTAGTGTAACTTTCTTTTCTTTTCTTTTTTTTTCGGGGGGGAGGGGGGACGGTTTCAAATATATACATATAAATTAAAACTTTTGCCTCCATGCCATTAGTTTTGTTTGTATTATTAACTAATACCTTGTAGACCGAGCTTCATTTGAAACAAACGTAAAAGACTTCTTCTACAGTTTTTTTAGAAGAAACTTTCGTAATTGGGCCCAAAGCCAATCGGAGCATTTAATATCAATATTGTAACTCTTATAGAGTTAAAACAATATTGTTGCTAGCTTTACTCTTGTTTGAGACCAGCCTTGCCTGTGTATCTGAATGGGGAAAAGTTTCGTATCCAATGTCGGTTGGCGAAAAAAATTTAAAATGGTGCCAAAAGGTAGTTTTAGCATCTGAGAAAATTTTTCAAGAGAGCGGTAAAACATGTTTTTCAAATATTTACAAACATACGTTTATTAGAGCATGTTTTTGCATCATCTTAAAAATTTAAGCACAATGCTAAAATAAAATTTTATCGCCATATTCGATATTTTAATAAGTAATGAAAATACATAAACAAACTTATTTAACAAACCTAAGAGGCATTTTTGTGATAAATAATTGTTATTGTCAGGGGAGTAAATTGTAAACAATTAATAAACGGCTAGTAAATAATAAATAGCATTTAAAATCTAAAAATGAAGAAGTGGTCCGTATAAAAAAGCAAAACATAACATTATACGCTTGATATATGTAAATCTTTTTTTTATTTTTTAATATTTCCGAAGGCACAGATAAAAAGGTAAAAATCTCTTTTCCAAATGCCATTACAATTTATTATATATATATATATATATACACAAAATAGAGAAATATATATTTCAAATATATATTGCAAAAAAATATATTTACATAATACTACATCTGCAAAAAAATAAGATTTAGAAAAAGTAAGCCAAATTCTGCAGATCCCAACAATCACATCGAAAAACTTATCACCAAAAAAGAACTCGCCAAATCTTACGGCACAGGAGATAGATTTTTCCCTCTGAATGCAGAATATTAGTTTTTTTTTTCTTGTACGATGGGTGATTATAATATAATTGTTTCATTTCACGTACTACATACCGTTTGATATATTGGTACTTTTATGTTATCCTGGCGCAGTTGATAATTCGCCAAATATTGTTCCTATAACATTTTCATATTGAATTCATTTCATTATATATAAACCTTTCACTCATTTAATTTAAAATACATGCCTTTCATTAATCTCATTTAAAATGCTAAAAAGAGAAAAAAAAAGAAATAATGCCATAATTCGAAACCTTTTATTTAAACACCAAAGAATTTTTTTTAATTTACACGCGCGAAATAAAACAAGTTGGAAATTGTACGTCAAACGTTACAAACGAGGTGCGTTCGTACGCACGTTTTAGAATTAAATTCATGATATCCCGTGCGTAGAACGGGTTAAACAGCTAGTTAAGTATATATTTTATGACACTGTTCATACAAATATCTTAACTAGTTATATAAATATTCAGATATATATGTATCAGCTAGTTATATAAATATTCAGATCTTGATGATTTTTAATTCTGTGAAATGAATTATATCGTCTGCAGATTAATTTCTGTCATAAAATAAGTATCTCGGTCGCTTGACGATTTAACATCCATCAGAAGCTCATATAACAAAAAAGCACCGATTTAAAAAAAAATCAAATTTCTTAATAAATATTTTTATTAATATCTCCTAAAGTTTTGATTCGATTTTGATAAAATTTGAAATGTCTCGACAAATTTATGCAAAGATAATATATTTCAAATTGCAAACCATTTGGTTGGGTAGTTTTTGCGTTGTTATATGCGGACGGACAGACAGACGGACGGACAGACAGACAGACGGACGGACAGACGGACGGACCAAACGACGACTATAGGTGCTACGTATTTATATAATTACGAACGCACCTAAAAAGCTGCTATTGCTGAAATTTGCGCCAAATCTCTAATACCAAGTCCACCAAGTTATTGCGGGGTTTTTCTTTCAGACAGAAAAAAATCCAGATTAATTTTCGATTTCTACTAAATTGAAATATATTTTATTGTGCTGAATATTAGTGCTTGCATATTTTTTTGCTCCATGTACTCCATGAACTTTTCAATTCCGATTGTCTACGAAAATCTCCCGCCGGTGAAAATGACGTACGCACAAAATTTAGTGACGTATGTACTTTAATTGTGCTTTTTTATCTATTTTTTTAATATAATTTCCAAACGGTTTGACATTTATTCTTGGTAATAAATAGACGTCGTTATCACCTTTATAGGTACCTGCTGTAAAAATTTGAACGAAATCCGTTAAATATTTTTTGAGTTATGCTTGACGAAAGGTTTTAATATCCATCGTAGCTATATATGGGGCAAAGTAATACTGCGCTGTGTATGAGTCTTCGTTGCACTCAGACAATAAAAATGACTGTAATCGTGAGTCACATGTTATTTGTTTATTTATGATTTGATTTTACTTTTGTCGCCAAGCAATTTGATTTTAAACCAAAAAAGGCATAAGGATGACATCGGTCATAATAATGGCACAAAAATGCATGTTCACAATAATGATGATTTTCAAGTGTACGACAACATTTTTGGAGTATTTTTTTTTTATTGAAATGTAAATTATATAAATAACAATTAATATTACAATAATGGAGTCAAATATTTAAATATTAGTCTTAATGCCTGTCAAACACTAATTATTAACACACATTTAAATCCATTTTTACTATTCATTCCTTTTTAGTTTTCTTTGCATGTCTTTCTTTCTTTTTGAAGGTTTTAAAAATATATTGGACTGATCTTCTGTAATAGGGTCACCCTCAAATTAGCGTACTTACTGTAGTTTTGGAAATTTCTTTTTTATTTGAAGAAAACTCTGGATGGTGAATCCGATTGCAGTGATTAGTAAATTTATGTTTTTCATTATGTAGCAAACGGACAAAAGAATATTTACTCTATTTGCATTTATTTTACTATCACTAAAAAAGCAATACATGCAATGTACGGAAAAGTACTTTTAAATACTAATGGTGGCCAAGAAACAATATTTGCTGATTTATCATTTTAGCCTAGATAAGATAAAAAGTACCTGGAATTCAGATTACATAACATTTTAATGATTATAAAGCAATTTCGGCTAACCTTACGGCCTTAGCCGCTAAGCTTAGTGACAAATTAACCAATTATAAACCTTATGGGGTTTATTTATACAACAAACTGAAGAATAGTGTAATCTTGAAAATAAAAGAAATTGCAAGCCTTATTATTTCTTCCCAGTTATTATGTTCATTAGAGAAAGGCCCAACAATCATAACTTCAAGTATTGACAAAGATTATTACTAAAAATTTTGCATAGCCAACTTTATCAATTTCAAGGAATTTTACTGGTGAAAGATCTATAATTCAGTCGACAGCAATTTGACATTATTTTATGAAACTTAGTTTGGCGCGTAATTAACTTCGTTTTGAAGCTAACTCTGGCACATTTGTAACTGTATCCTTGCAAAAACTTCTAATTTTTGACTTCAGACTTGGCTGTGGACTCCATTTCGGAAGATTAGGAATATTTTATTTGATGCAAATAAGAGGATTTTTTTTTTTACAAGAATCAGTTATCGAGGTTTTTTTCCAGGTTAACGGTTACATGATTGCGATTGATATATAAAATGAAAAGTCAGTGAAAATAACATTATTTTAATTTTATTCAAATAACTGAGCTTTAAAAAAACGCACATTTTATGATTCACATTTCTTCTAAATATGAAAGTTAAACACTGTTCTTTGTGTGCAAATAATTTATAACATTTTTCACTGTATTTACTCTGCTGGAATCCAAAGATAGAAAACTGTATTAGACTTGCTGGAAGATGACGTATATATTACGTTTTATAATGTAACATATAGTGATATTGCATTTAAGCTACCAGAACAACACATAGCACCAAGCTGAGATATCCGGAGTTCAAGCGAAAATGAATAATCAAACAAACGAAAATGAATAATTCAACCATTATTTAAGTTCAATGGACAATCTCTGCAATGATTTTAATACTCTCTTTTTTAGTAGTGTGGCGACTCAGAGAACATTTTGATTTCTGTTGGTCACAACAGCCACATTTCTCTATCAAACTCTACTATAAATGAGAGTTGCTTCTTTAATAGCCTAATTTTATCTAACGCATAAGAAAATATAATATCGCAATGGCGTTCGCATTGTATTGAGCAATGTGGAAAGACTTTTGACGTGAAGGTTCATATTACCTTAAAATAAGGTCGAATTTACTATTTCGTTTGATTACAGGTTCATTTGAGAAATGGCCCAGCGTAGCGGGCATAGCCTGCTAGTTATTTTATAATCATCGTTGCGGTATTTTATTTTTTGTTGGCATCCCTAATTTGAGATAAATCTTTCATTTCATTTATGAAAACAATGGGAGAAATTTTTTTCTCCCATATAAAAATTAAAATTAATTAATTAAATTTAATTAATGAATTAATATTTGAAAAAACTGTATTAACATCAATTGGCATTCAGTACAAGTTAAAAAAAATTTATTTGTACTTGAATGGATGAATAGAAAATATTTTATTAACGATTGAAAATTCCAACAAGATATATACTATATAGAGAGTGTGAGCTAATAGTAGGAATTTAATAAACTGTTTGTGCATTTGATACATTGATAGTTATTTGTAGGGTGTAAAAAAAAAAAAAAATCATGATTTAAAAATAAATAAATAAATAAATAGGATTTTTTTGATAAATCAGATTTTTTTTTTTATTTAAATCGGATTTTTATGATTTTTCCCCTGCTTTGAAATACAGAACAGCTACCAAGAATTTCAGCCTTCCAAAACAATTAACCATCTAATTAGTAACATTATCTATATTTTCATACTTTAATTAATAAATCATAATTATTATTCGTGAAATTCAGGATAACAAATCTACTAAAAAAATAAGTAAAGACATATTTCAGCGATTTTAGAAATTCATCCAAAAATGGGGTTAAATGGGGGGGGGGGGGGTCGAAAGTTTTAGGTCATTTTGCCTGTTCGTCATATCTCAGCAGCATTTTTAGTTAAGAGCTCGGAATTCGGGATAACAAATCTACAAAAAATATAGAAAAACATCCATTTCAACAATTTTAGAAATTCAGCAACTAAGGAGGGTTAAATAGGAGGTCAAATATTTTAGGTCATTTGGCCATAACTCAGTAGAAATTATAGGTAGAATCATGAAACTCAGGATAACAAATCTAGTAAAAAAATAGTTAAACACGTATTTCAGCTATTTTAGAAATTCAGACACTTTGGGGGGTTAAATGGGGTCGAATGTTTTACGCTATTTTGCCATACCTCAGTAGAAATTATAGTTAGGAGCGTGAAATTCCGGATAACAAATCTACTAAAGAATAGTTAAACATGCATTTTAGGCGATTTTAGAAATTCACCTACAAAGAGGGTTAAATGAAGGGTCGAAAATTATCGGTGATTTCACGTTTTCACCATATTTCATCAGCAGTTTTAGAAAAAAGCGTGAAATTCAGGATAGCAAATCTCCTTAAAAAAAAAGTTAAACATGTATTTCAACGTTTTTAGAAATTCAGCCACTAAGGGGGCTAAATGGGGGTCGAATTTTTTATGTCATTTTGCCATCGCTCAGTAATAGGTAGGAGCGTGAAATTTAGGATAACAAATGTACTAAAAATAGTTAAATATGTATTTCAGAAATTTTAGATAATAATCCATCAAGGGGGTTACACTGTGTGTCGAAGGGTTTAGTTAATTGTGCCATATCTCAGCAGCAGTTTTAAGTAAGAATGTGAAACTCCGCTTTACAAATCTACAAAAAAATGTAGTTAATCATGTATTTCAGAGATTTTAGAGCTAGCGAATTTGTGGTTAACATCGGCTCTGAACCCGATAGCGGAAGATTAGACAAAAAGAGAACTATTGCTGATTTTTTATTACATATTTTGTGTGACATTTTTTCCAAGGAATATATTTTTTAATTTCCCATTTTATAATTTTTTTTTTTTAGATTTTCGTCTTTTAGGGATCGGATTTAAAATTTTAAACAAAATATTACACTTCCACTTTTTTTCAAAATATATTTTTTTGAAAGTAAAAAATTACGATTTAAATACTGATTGCCATATTTATGGGCTAGGGTATGCACAAGGATGCCTTAAGGTGATTACTGTATAGTCAGATTACAAGCGTGCAACCGAATGGGTCTTGTTAAAATTATTTCATTTTAATGATTTATGCATGCAAAATAACTGAACCACGTAATAGTGATCGCTGCATTAACGATGTATGGCTGAGAAATACACGGGGTCCCGCTATTTTGATCACCTCATTAATAATTTATGGCGTGACAGTACCCATTTACAGTGATCACCATTTATCTTAGGCAATCTCATTTTTATTTATTTCATCTGAAAGCTCTCCGCTCATCTTAGATAAATAGGCACTGGGCCAGTAGTATTTTGTCAGAGGGATTATGGAAAAAAATATTATTAATGTCATGAAATATTTATTTACCTGCTTTTATATATACATATATATATATTATTTAGTTATTTTTGTATAGTTTAAAATAAAGTATTTTATTTAAATTTCTTTGTTTGCATCTAAAATGTAATTTCTGGACCCCAAGGAAGTCAAAACAGTACGCTGCAGAATGTATTTGGGTCCCACTCAGTAGCAAATAGACGGGCGAAGACTGGCTAGTTTTGTATAAAGTGATAAAATGAAAAATGCTCAATATTAAAATCTTAGTCAGAACAAGTTGTAAAAAATCAGCCATGTTTGATTTTTTTGCAATCTTTATTAGACTTTATATAGAGAAAATTTCAAAAAAGGTTTCTTTTTTTTTAGAGGGCAGCGTAATACAATTCATTTTTTGCAAAAAATAGGCAAAATATTTCACATCACAGCAAATAACAAAGCCAGTTAAAATTAGGTTTAGCAGTTTGATTTTCTAAACAAACCACTCATTGCCGTTGACAAAAGAGAAATAGGTACTTTTTTGCTGCCACCAACCTTAGAATTTTATATAATAGATAAAGATGTTTTATAAAAATGCAAATATAAAGCCATTTCATCTTTTAATGAATAAAATTAAGGGTTCTTTGTTATAAGGTCCTTGGCATAACTTTATCTTAAGAAAGTGTGATTCCGTGCTAAATATTATAAACAGTCGTGAAAATGAAACGGTGACCAATCAAAAAATTTCCTTATCTGTGTGACTAATTTATGTTTTATAGTTTGTATTACATTTTTATATGGCTTATGTATGCATAGATTACACAAATTGTTTTTCAATGTATGCAACATATAACGTAAAAATAAAATAAAGTGTTTGTGCATTTGATACATTGATAGTTATTTGTAGGGTGTACAAAAATCATAATTTTTTTTTTTAAAAAGGGGAGAGGGATTTTTTTTTATTATTAAAATCAGATTTTTTTTTAATTTAAATCAGATTTTTATGATTTTTTCCCTGCTTTAAGAAACAGAACAGCTACCAAGAATTTCAGCCTTCCAAAACAATTAAGAACTTAATTAGTAACATTATCTATATTTTCATACTTTAATTAATAAATTATAATTATTAGTTAGTAATTAGAGAAATTATAAAAACTGCAAATTAGTAATTTCATTTGTTAGTAGCATACAATAATGTTATGTATACTTTGTAATAATTATGTAAAACTATATTAAATAATAGTTATATTTATTCAAATTATTAATAACTGCTTTAATATTAAATTGTTAATACTGCTTAAAATTAATAATTATTAAAACATTAACTCTCTAATTAGGAAATAATATACATTTTTATGCTTTAACTACTAAAATGATATTTAATAATGTAGTATTCATTCTAGAAAAAAAAAATGGTAGGATGCTAGTTTCCAAAAAGGGCACTAGTTCAGTAGAAAAGGGCGTTATTTCATAAGGAAATACATTAGTAATGTGTTTAGTAACAATATAAGGGGGGGAAAAGTATATGATTTTATAATATAATAAACAAAATGACATTAATTTTTAATGATTTTATGAATTACGAATTGAAAAATATAATTAAATTACAAGATGATTTAATAAACTCCTGTTTTTTCTAAATAAAGTTGATTTTTTTTCTTTTGCAAGGTCAGAGGCACACGGATTTAGAAATACAGAGGTACAGGGAAGTTTTTTACAAGAACTCTCTGGGTACAACTAAAGGTGAATTTCACTATTAAAAAAAAAAAAGAAAGAAAGAAAAGAAAAACAGATTGTATTTTGCCAATTTAAAAAAGGGCAAGGTGCTGCACCTTTTAAAAGATGGCTTAGGGGGTAACAGTAATTGCAGAATTAATAAAAACTGCAAATAAGAAATAATTGATTTCATTAGTAATGTTCACAAATAACAAAACAAACGAATATTATTTGCAGCTTATTTTGCGTTTCTACTTTGAGAAATTACTGTTAATCACTTAAATCTAACAAATGTATGTGGGGAAAAAAATATATGAAAAGGAGTTAACCCATTCATACACACATACAAAATATATAAGAATACCCAGTTATATATATGAAATTATCAAAATATTAAATATTAGAATATACATTATTACCATTCACTGTTTCAAAAAAAAGTTTTTATTTAATCTTTTTAAATTTGTAACTAATTTTTTTATCTGGTGTATATGAGTTAAAAAGTTAAAAAAAAAAAAATCTTTATTGAAGACACTCTCTTGGTGTGCTTAATATTTTTGTACAAATTAATTATTTTTCTCTTATATACTACATTCTTTTACAATTAGCTGTTGAGCAGATGTCATTCTTTCCTTCTTCTTTAGTTCCAATTTGCTACAAATTTATTATTGCGAAAATCAGGTACTGGCTATTTATTCTTTTACTAGCAGAAATTTGTTATACTTGATATTCTTCTTTTATATAAAAGAATAAATAATTTGATTACTTAAAGGATATTATTACATTGCAAATTATATTAGATTTATCATTTTTAAATGAAATGCTTTTCATACCCGATAAAAACTTGCTTACTGTACTTAATTTACTACACGCCTAAGGAGTTAAGCATACATACAATTATTTAAAGCTTTTTAGGTAGATTTCGTAAGAAATACTACCTATTACATTCTCCCCTAAGTTGGAATTTTTGAAAAAATTATTGCAGATCTACGCCGATCATGACTACCAGAACCCAAAACCACCCCCGGTTCAAAACTTTACCTATCTATCTATCTATCTATCTATGTCACTTTTTTATGGACACGATAACTGCAACAATTCTGCACAAATCTCTTCCAAACTGATACATAAAATCAAGGGGCATAAAATCTCGGTCTCGGTTCGTTAATGGGCAAAATCGAACCAAAGGGGGGGGGGGGGGGGAGAGGCTTTTTGTGAAAACAGTAAAAAACCATAACTTCTTAATTATGATACGTATCGAATCCGTTTAAAGTTATTATTACTTCTAGGAAAAGGGCCGAAAATTTATGTATCACAGATTTTTGATATCATTAAAAATGGCCCCAGGTGGGGAGGGGGTGGGAGAGGGGTTTTAAAAGAAAAAAATTCCTAACTTCGTCCATTTACAAGATATCAAATCCGCTTAAATGTATTATAAAACCTCTTGATATTATCTAAAACTTTTATATTGACAAGTTTTTTATAGGACCAACCCTTACAGCAAAAAAAAAAAAAAAAAAATTAAAAAAAATAATAATAATAAAAAATCCTTGCCAGCTCCACCTGCAAATATGTTAGGTTTCGAAGTGGACGGTTCCAACTACCGCATCATGCAAAAAAGGTAATTTCTTCCGCAATTCCCAACAAACAGGCGCCCCAGGGTCTGCGTCTTCGAAATCTACCTGTGCCTGTAGTCCGAGCCGTCAGGGAATTTTTTTTATTATTATTCTTAAAACAAAATACCCAGAGAAACTTTCCAAATTATGTTCATCTTAGATTTTATTACTTTTTGTCATTTTAAACATTAAAAAAATTTATGATTTTAATCAATGATTTTCTTAAAAAATCATTTGATTTAAATTTTTATTCAATCGTTGATTTAAATCATCTGATTAAAATCGTTGACACCCTACTTTTATGTGAACAAAAAAGGGGAAAAAAATGTTTTCTAAAAGAAGCTAAACATACCGGAAGTTTTCCTTTTATAAAAAAAATAGTGCATCTATACAGAAAATATTTCTACAATTTAATATCTTCGAGTATTCGTAGTAAACTATGAACACTTGATAGTCTGAAAGTCCCCCCCCCCCCTTCCTAAAAACTTAAATATTGGTCGAAATTTAAACAGACATTTTCTACGTAACTTTTACAAAAAATATATATGAAAAATAATTACCTCATTCGAATAAAATGATACCAGAATAAGTAACACCACTTTTATTTAAAGTATGTTCTAAAATTTTTAGGTTTCATCAACAAATACAAAATTTAGAGCTAGTCACAGATATACATTATAATACTTTTGGCTAATTATTAAGATTATCGTGTTAATTTATCTGGTTATAATTTGAAAATAAAAATTATGGTACAAATGTTCTTTTGGCGTATTCTACATAGAACAGTTATGGACTGTGCCGAAAATATTTTATGAAAATATAATGAAATATTTTGAGTTATTTATTCCCTTTTATACCATTTTGCGATAAATTTAAAAGTGGTGGAGATTATACAACTGAATATTATGACTACATATTTCCGTATTACCTATTTTTAATTAATGTTGAGCCACAAATAATTAAAAAAACAAAACAAATTATCACTTTTTTTTCCAAAATTGATGTTTCTAAAGTGTTTGGATATCTTGAAAAATATGGAATAATACAGTTTTATTCTCAAATGCTCTAACGTGCATTTTTAAATTACTTAATATCAAGGATTTTTAGCACCTTTTAACATAAATGAAAAGTGTAAAAAACAGTAGGATATCTAGCCATCTATTGTCGGTAATTGTTTGAAGTACAATTGAATGGTGTTCCATTTTCAAATACAACAAAATGTAAATAGGATGAACCCCGCTATCGCTGACCAATGGCTAATTTCTAAGCAGGGCTCGGAAGTAGCGCGCTACAAGTAGCGAAACTACAGTAGCCTAGCCGCTACTTTCTTTAGTAGTTTGTAGTGTAGCGCACTACATTAAAAAAAGTGTAGTGTAGCGAGTAGCACGATACAAAATATCAGTAGTTTGTAGCGAACATAGACGTTACTTTTGACGCTACTTCAGGAAGGAGGAAGAAAGTGCCAATCTTCAAATCACGTGATCACAACTAGTTTCTTTTGTGCGAAATATATTCTCTGCAACAATTTGCGAATGTCAGCGACAAATCTTAGTTGCAGTGTCATATATTTTTCCATAGACGACGGGCGCGGTCACAAATTATCTGTCATTTTCACAGTTTGGGTTTCAGAAACTTCGTGTATTGTCATTTAAATCCACAAGTCATCCCATAATTTACTCTTCTCCCCCACCCCCAACATACAAATAAATCTAAAATCTTTAAGTTATTTTTATTTTTATAAAAAATCTTCTGCCCTAAATAGTGTTCTGTAGTGACGATAAATAATCAGTAATATAAATTATTCCCATTCCTCTAAAATCTCCCTCACCTCTCCATATACAAAATTTAAAACTCATTTTTTTTTTTTATTTTTTTTTTTTAAGTTCCGTATTCTTTGCTGTCTAGTAACATTAAATAAATAATCAGTCATTTAAATTATTCCCCTTCGAACAAAATTTCTGCTCGCTTCCTGCCAGATTAAAATCGTTAGAACTCTAATTAACAATCTATACTATTATATAAAGAGGAAACGGTGACTGACTGACTGACTAACTGGGTGACTCATCAACGCCCAGCCGAAACTACTAAAGTCAGGGTCATGCAATTTGGACTGTAGATCGCTGTTATGGCCTAGGCAAGCAATAAGAAGGGATTTTTGAAAATTCCCCCCCGAAGGGGGTTAAAGGGGATTCGAATGTTTTAGGTCATTTTGCCATATCTCAGCAGCAGTTATAGGTAGGAGCTTGAAATTCCAGAAAACAAATCTACTAAAAAAATTATTAAACACCTCTTTCTGCGATTTTAGAAATTCCCCACAGAAGGGGGTTAAATGGGGGTGGTCGAATGTTTTAGGTCATTTCGCCATATCTCAGCAGCAGTTATAGGTAGGAGCTTGAAATTCCAGAAAACAAATCTACTAAAAAAATGATTAAACACCTATTTCAGCGATATTAGAAATTCCACCCAGAAGGGGGTTAAAAGGGGGTGGTCGAATGTTTTAGATCATTTCGCCATATCTTAGCAGCAGTTATAGGTAGGAACGCAAAAATCAGGAAAAAAAATCTACTAAAAAAATGATTAAACACCTATTTCAGCGATTTTATAAATTCCACCCAGAAGGGGGTTAAAAGGGGGTGGTCGAATGTTTTAGATCATTTCGCCATATCTCAGCAGCAGTTATAGGTAGGAACGCAAAAATCAGGAAAACAAATCTACTAAAAAAATGATTAAACACCTATTTCAGCGATTTTAGAAATTCCATCCAGAAGGGGGTTAAAGGGGGGTGGTCGAATGTTTTAGGTCATTTCGCTATATCTCAGCAGCAGTTATAGGTAGGAGCTTGAAATTCCAGAAAACAAATCTACTAAAAAAATGATTAAACACCTATTTCAGCGATTTTAGAAGTTCCACCCAGAAGGGGGTTAAAGTGGGGTGGTCGAATGTTTTAGGTCATTTCGCCATATCTCAGCAGCACTTAGGTAGGAGCTTGAAATTCCAGAAAACAAATCTACTAAAAAAATGATTAAACACCTACTTCAGCGATTTTAGAAATTCCACCCAGAAGGGGGTTAAAGGGGGGTGGTCGAATGATTTAGGTCATTTTGCCATATCGCAGCAGCAGTTATAGGTAGGAGCTTGAAATTCCAGAAAACAAATCTACTAAAAAAATGATTAAACACCTATTTCAGCGATTTTAGAAATTCCACCCAGAAGGGGGTTAAAGGGGGATGGTCGAATGTTTTAGGTCATTTCGCCATATCTCAGCAGCAGTTATAGGTAGAAGCGCGAAAATCAGGAAAACAAATCTACTAAAAAAATGATTAAACATGTATTTCAGCGATTTTAGAAATTCCCCCCCCCCCGAAGGGGTTAAAGGGGGGTGGTCGAATGTTTTAGGTCATTTCGTCATATCTCAGCAGCAGTTATAAGTAGGAGCGCGAAAATCGGGAAAACAGATCTACTAAAAAATGATTAAACATGTATTTCAGCAATTATAGAAATCCCCCTCCCGGAGGGTGTTAAGGGGGGGGGGTCGAATGTTTTAGGTCATTTTGCCGTATCTCAGCAGCAATTTTAGTTAAGAGCACAAAAATCAGGATAACAAATCTACTATAAACATGACTAAACATGTATTTCGGGGATTTTAGAATTTCCCCTCCCGAAGGGGGTCAAAGGGTGGTGGTCGAATGTTTTAGATCATTTCGTTATATCTAAGCAGCAGTTTTAGATAGGAGTGCGAAAATCAGGAAAACAAATCTACTAAAAAATGAATAAAACACATATTTCAGCAATTTTGGAAATTCCCCTCCAGAAGGTGGTTAAATGGGGGGGGGGGGGGGGGTCGAATTTTTTAGGTTATTTCGTCATATCTCAGCTTTTATGTAGGAGGGCGAAATTAATTAAAACAAATCTACTAAAAAATTGGTTAAACACGTATTTCGGCGATTTTGGAAACTCCGCCCAGAAGGTGGCTAAAGGGGTATTCAAAAGTTTCGGGTCATTTCGCCATATCTCAGTAGCGGATTTAGGTAGGAGCGGGAAATTCAGGAAAACACATCTACTAAAAAATGGATAAACACGCATTTCAGTGAGTTTAGAAATCCCCCCCCCCCCCCCGAAGGGTTTTAAAGGGGGTGGTTTCGAAAATTTTAGGACATTTCGCCATATCTCAGCAGCTGTATTATGTAGGTGCGCGAAATTCAGGAAAACAAATCTACTAAACAAATGATTAAACACGTATTTCAGTGAATTTAGAAATCCCCCCCCCCCCCCTAGAAGGTGGTTAAAGGGGGATTTGAAAGTTTTAGGTCATTTCGCCATATCTGAGCAACAGTTTTACGTTGGAGCGCGAAATTCAGGAAAACGAATGTAATAAAAAAATTACATTGTCTACCCGTGCAAAGCCGGGACGGGCCGCTAGTATATTATAAATTCGAAAAATCCCTGACCTCGGCCTACAGGCACAGGTAGATTTTGAAGACGCAGACTGTGGGGCGCCTGTTTGTTGGGAAATGTGAAAGAAATGACTTTTTTGCCATGATCCCTCAGTTGGGACTGCCCACTTCAAAATCTAACTTGTTTGCAGGGATTTTTTTGTTTTTATTTTTGTTATTCTTTGCTATAACGGTTGGTCTGGTCCTATAAAAAACTTGTCAATGTAAAAGTTTTAGATAATATTAAGAAGATTTATAAAAAAATTAAGCGGATTTGATATCTTGTGAATTGACGAAGTTATGAATTCTTTTCTTCCAACCTCCCCCCCACCCCCCCCCACACACACTTGGGGCCAATTTTAATGATATCAAAAACTGTCATACATAAATTTTTGGCCCTTTTCCTAGAAGTAATAATAACTTTAAACGGATTCGATACGTATCAGAATTAAGAAGTTATGGTTTTTTTCTGTTTCACAAAAAGCCCCCCATTCCCCCCCTCCCCCCCTCTTGGTTCGATTTTCCCATTAACGAACTTGACCGAGATTTTATGTATCAGTTTGGAAGATATATGTGCAGAATTATTGAAGTTATCGTGTCCATAAAAAAGTGACATAGATAGATAGATAGATATGTATAAAGTTTTGAACAGTTTTTGAATTGGGGGGGGGGGGGGGGGGACATGATCGGCGTAGATCTGCAAAAAAATTTCAAAAATTCCAGCTTAGGGGAGAATGTAATAGGTAGTATTTCTTACGAAATCTACCTAAAAAGCACAGAAAAATAACAAGTGCACCATTGTATTATTAGAGAAAAGTGCACTAGGAAGGAATGATTTCTGCCTTCAAATAAACTAGCAGCTGAAACGTAAAGCGTCAGCATGTCCGTGATCTATTGTTTGGTGGATTTGCTGATAAAACCACAAAGTACTCACTCATCAAAAAAGTTAATTTTCTTCCTGACAACCCTTTGTCTTCTTACTCATTATTAGATCTTGTGTTTTATTGTGGTAATTCTTGTTTTGAAATAGATGTAATAGAATGACAGCCAAAAATAGTATAGAACTGTTCTGGTCGGCATATAATGAATATTTTGAAGTTATAGACCAACAAGAAAGTGGTAATTATTCTGTAACATGTAAACTTTGTCCAATTAATAAGAAGTTATCAGTATCAAAATCATCTGCTTACAACCTGAAGTTGCACATGGAGGTGAGTTAGCATTTTCTTTATTAAAAATAATTACTGGATCGCATCTCGCATCTCGCACCGAATATCTAAATCCTTATTCATTAAAATTCATAAATCATTAAAAAGAGTATTTTCGAATTAAGATCCCTCGTTCAGAAAATATTCTTATCGAACTGTTTATTATCGCAAAAAATTATTTTATTAATACGTCTTTTGGTAGTTGTGAAATATTTATCCAATGTATGCATACAAATTTACTGCATATTTCCTTTTGAAGATTCCAATAGATAAAACAACGGTGGTTAGAAACAAAAATATATTATTTTTAAAAATGCCTAAGAATGCTTAATTTTACTTTTATAGCTATTTATTTTTACTTTAGCTGCACAGGTTTTTTATCGCTAAAATAATTGATTTGTAATGTTTTATATTTGATTTGATATTGGTTAGCTTGGTGTTTTAATGAAATATCTTTATGTTTGTCTCCAGAATGAATCTAAAGCCCAGTATGTTGAAATTCGGGTTTTCAAAGGGAAACAAACAAAAAGAGATAGAAAGGAAAAGAAAAGCTAGGATTTAACTTATACAAATCTATATGATCTTGTTCAATTTTTAAAGTGCTTTCAGGAACTATATCTAAATTGGAAAGAAATAGGACTATTTAGCTCTATTTTTAAAAAATAATGTATATTCAAATTTACCAAGGGCTATCCGCTCTTAAGGTTGTTCTCAAATCCAAACGGGCTACTTTATAACATATTCTTTAATTCATTTTTTTTAGGAAAAGCATGAAAATGCAGGTGTTTTAATTCAGAAACTTTGTAACGGACAGATGTTTTCCATTATTCTTTATTTTATTTTACTTTATTTTTTGGTAAAGACAGAAAAAATTTCAGAAAACACTGTCAATGTCGGCGTTTTCAACCGAATTTCCGACGCCGCAGCAGGGGATAGGGAAAAAACGTGACACGAATTTCTTATAACCCGATAAGTAATTTATTTATGAAAAGATGGAAAACTCATTTCGATTCCAAATCGCTTCCATAGTCAGGCCTGCCAATTTTATGCCTTTCTGTTTAAAAATGAGTCAGATAATGTGTCAGAAAGTTTCGCGTTGTTGGGCAAGGAATTTGAGAACCACCTTAAGCGCTACTGTGCTATATCACTCTCATAAATTTGTAAGATAATTACAATTTTTGTTTTCAAATTTTCTCTTTTTAACACTTTCCAACATAATTAAAAAGTTTCTATGAATTCGCTATGTCTGACTGTCCGTGCTCTAACTCTCGTAAATATACTCGGATTGCCATGAAAGTTTTATATGTTATTGAAGCTTACCATAGAATGTTCAGTATTGAAAATGAAGTGTGTAGCATTTATATCTCGCTTATAGGAACATTCAAAAGAATTCTGTTACATTACGGTCTATGGGAAAAATCGTGTGCGGTGCATTTAATTAGCGATGATAGCTAAAGTAGCGAAAAGTAGCGAAGTAGCGACTACTTTTGAAAAGTAGTTTGTAGTCGCTACTTTTTATAACAAGTAGTTGTAGTTGTAGTTAACTACATTTTTCATAAAGTAGTTGCAGTTGTAGTTCGCCACAAACAAAAAGTAGTTTTTCCGACCCCTGTTTCTAAGATATACAAATTGAAAAAACATTCGAAATATGATTTTTCAACATATTAAAAGCACTACTGCGCAAAATAGGTAATTTTGCAAAAGTAACGAAATTTAATTTTTTGTACGTCCCCTGGTCTTAAAATGCTGCATTTAGGAAAATATTCTCCGTGATCTAACAAGAAAGAAACACACACACTCTTGTGCGAGAAAAAAGTATGGAGTTATGGTACTCTAAATTTTCGGGACCCAGATTGACTTAGACCCCAAACTAGAAGAATCTGAGTTCTTATTTTTTAAAATTTAATTTTAAACTAAAAGAAAAATATTTAATTCCGGCTATTTATAATGAACAGTATTAACTGAAATTAATTTTATTATTACCGTTATTGTTAATATTAATAACTGTAGAACATTATTAGCAGAATGTTAAATATCCCGTTTTTATATTATTGCGTATTAATTAAAATTGATTTATTTAGCGATAGTTTTTTTTTTCATATCAATAGATTCCATTTTATAACTACAAAATAATTCATTTTTTATACAGAATAATTTTATTACAATTACAAATAATAGTTTTAATTTTACACTGAATGAGGTTAATGTGTAACACGCACACTAAAAAAAAAAATAAAAAGAAAAAAAGAAAAGAAAAGAAAGAAAGGGGGAAAAAAAGAAAGAAAAGAAAAAGAAGCTTAGGTTCTCCGAATGCAAACCTTTTGAGAGGGGCTGTTATAAAAACTTAAATTGAAGTGTCACAGTCCAATTAGAGGGCCTTGGAATTTCCATCTTCTATGCTAAAGAAAAAAAAATATTTCGTGTTGTATCGAATTTTAATTTTCTAGAAATATTAACTAATGCAGAAAATTCTTTTGTCATTGTCTCCAATTAAATAACGACGAAATTTCAGATTGACTTAGACACGGGACCCAAACTAGAAGAATCTGAGTTCTCATTATTATTTTTTTAAATTTAATTTTAAATATATATATATATATATATATATATATATATAATATATATAATAATTCCGGTTATTTATAATGAACAGTATTAACTGAAATTAATTTTATTATTACCGTTATAGTTAATATTAATAACTGTGCAACATTATTACCAGAATGTTAAATATTCCGTTTTTCTATTGCATATTAATTAAAATTGATTTATTTAGCGATAGTTTTCTTTCATATCAATAGATTCCAATTTATAACCCCAAAATAATTCGTTTTTTATACAGAATAGTTTTATTACAATTACAAATAATAGTTTTAATTTTACACTGAATAAGGTTAATGTGTAACACGCACACTCAAAAAGAAAAAAGAAAAATAGAAAATAAAAAGAAACTTGGGTTTTCCGAATGCAAACCTTTTGAGAGGGGCTGTTATAAAAACTTAAATTGAAGTGTCACAGTCCAATTAGATGGCCTTGGAATTTCCATCGTCTATGCTAAAAAAAGAAAGAAAAAAAAACTATTTCGTGTTGTATCGAATTTTAATTTTCTAGAAATATTAACTAATGCAGAAATTTATTTTGTCATTGTCTCCAATTAAATGACGAAATTTGTGTTACGTCATTAACAGAAGTGGAAAACGTCTTTCTGAAACTTTTGTTAATAAAGGCACACAATGAAAAAAAAGACACCAATTTCTAAAAACTATCTATAAAACCCAGTTGCTAATCCGCAAAATTAAGAAATTGTTTTAAGAATTGTCAGAATCCCACCGTAATGACAGTGATAAAAAAATAAAAACCACTGAGATATTTCCGGTTAAAGTTCCTTCATGATAATTCAGGAAGTTTAGCAAATGTTGTTGCTTGTGGAATTGTTAAACGAAACAAATATGTATCCCTATTTATTCTGGCTTTGAATTACATTTCAGGTTATATACAACTAGGTTTTTTTACATTTACGACTTCTTTTTAAAAAAATATTATTAAGGTTCTTCTATTTTTTTGTGAGTGTATTGAGAAAGAAGTATTTAAACTTAAACAAATATTAACATATGGCCGTGACTATCTCTCCTGGCAAAAGATCTTACAGTGCATTATGGAATATTGGTAAAATTAAACCGTCTACCAGCGACGTTTTCTACTTGGAAAATTCAAAATGGTGCTTTGTGTTAAAGATTGATTTAAGCCCGCATCAAAACGAAGAAGATTGGAGGATGTACTTAAAGAAAATTCATCCCAATGACGGTAATCATACGTTTTTGATTTCTGTTTACGCCGAGGACAGGTTCAAACAACTGGAGTGCTTGGGTTTCACGAGACTAAATGTTCAAAAATCCGGAACTCAACAAATCATGTGGCGGAGGAAATCGAATCTCTTGCTGATGAATCCATATCTTAAGCTAGATGGCGATGTCAGCTTCGTAATGACGATACTTTCCGATCATCAGTATATTACAGATATCAAAAGCTGCACAGGTAAATTCACATAATTCATTTATTTAATTAGAATCAAAAATAATATTCGCCCTAATTAGTAATATGAAATTAAAATCTATAATGATAATTGATATAGAAGTTTGTGTGTGTGTGTGTATGTATCTTTGTGTGTCTACGTGCACAAGTGTGTGCTACGTTCTGAGGATATTGCTGCGCGCAGAGCTACAAGATTTGACAGTTATTATTAGACAGACCCGTATGTCTGAAATTATGCATCTCGAAACCAGTTTTTCAATTTTTTATAATTAGCCAAGATATTAATTAAAAACCATAATAATCATTGCAAATTGGCAAGCGTCCTCCGCCGCGATTGTACCTTTGTCTTTCCGGACTTTTCTAGGATTTCCCACTTTGCAGCCAAAGTACTCAGCGCAGACCACTGGTGTTTGTGTGTGGTAGTAGCCTCGAGCCTCCCATCGTGCACTACGGTGGTTGCATGTCAGTAGCTCTGGGGAGATAGGATGGTTGAAAGCGGTTGAGCTAGGGCATTTTCATATTTCGACCAAAGTGTTCTTAAAAATGTTTGAATCAACGGGTTCTTCAACGGGAATTGGTTCATTCAACTTAACATGAACTAATTAAGATATAGATAACTAAGTAAGATGACTTCGCGCCCCATTAATGGAAATTGAAACTAAATGCTGTAGGCAGCGGGGACGAGTGTCGGAGTTTCATTCGGAAAGAGGTTTGTTTAAAACAGAATGCGCGCCGAAAATGACAATTTTTATCGAAACCGCAAAAGAAAGTTACTGATTTCCATGCAACGCCGGACGAGTCAGCTAGTTATTTTATAAAATCGTAGCAATGTTAGATTTACAATAGTGACTAGCAAAATCACTAGCATAACCCGCGGTTTTCCTCCCGTAATTGTTGAAATATGCCAAGTGGTATTTGTGTTCCCATTTGCATTAGAGGAAATTTTACTGAAACTAGTCGTTGGGGGCCACCGTAATACTTACCAATCATGGATATGCATAATATAAAATATGAAACTAAAACATGTGTAAACTACTTACAAAATGCATTGCAATCGAATAAAATCAGGCTTGATGACGTCATAAACTTTAAATGTTCTATTACTGAATTGCGTAAAAGAAACAACCTTATAACTCTAAAAATAATAATCCTACTAACTAACGGTTTATTGCGCCGGATTAAGCGTCTCATTTCGATTTAAAATACTATATCTTTGAATTGAAATTTGGAGGAAATACAGGTCATGAAAAATCGAAGAGTGTGGTAAATAGGATTACAAATATCTCGGCAACTCATTATTTGACCGACTTCATTCTTTATACAAAATTTATGTTTTTTTATTGTATTTTATATTCACTCCTTAAAATAAACAATTTCAAAATTTTTTATATACCTTTTATCAGAACGAATATTTTGAGAGTCCGAAAAAAATAGTTCCGGATAATCGAGGTTACTGAAATTCAATAAGCTTCTTCCCATTATTACCTACTAAGTACATACCAAATTTCAAGTCTCTATCTCAATTTATTCGGGAGATAGAGCGTTTACAGACACACAGACGAACGGCAATTTTTTAGCACTTTCCAACCTAGTTGAAAAGTGCTTATGACTTCGGTTTGTCTGGCCGGATGGCCGTCTGGCCGTCTGTCCGTGCTCTAACTCCCGTAAATATGCTCGGATTGCTCTGCAATTTTTATATGTTATTGTCGTTATCTATGGCACGTTCCCTATTTCAACTGAAGTGTGTAGCACTTATAGTTTTCTTACAGGGACACTCAAAAGAATTCCGTTACATTGCGGTCTATGGGGAAAAATCATTTGCGGTTTATTTTTAAAATGTTTCACTATTGTAAACGCATTGAAATTTATATAGATCACTAAGATGCATTAGAAGAAGCTTAATATGGAATAGTAGGTGTATAGCACTTAGAGTTACTTTACAGGGACAGTCAAAATAATTCCGTTACATTACGTCTATGGAGAAAAATCGTCTGCGGCTTATTTAAATAATGTTCCACTATTTTAAACGCATTGAAGTTTATATATATTACTAAGGTGCATTACAAGAGGCTTACTACAGAATAGTGTGTGTATAGCAGTCATCGTTACTTTACAGGGACACACAAAAGAATTCTCTACTGTCTGTTAACAATAATTCCTGGAAGTGCGTTTTAAGTTACTGAACGCGATTTTAATCTTAACTAGCTTTTTGTCTATTACGTGGTGTGTATAAATTCTGTAGATCCTATACAGGGCAGCACAAAAGTTCGCGAACACATTTCCGTTTATTGACAGAAACTCCAGAAGGAGAATTTAAACTGTGCTACGCGTTTCCTAACTAAACTAAAATTTAGCATCCTATGTATATATACAAATCTATAGATCATATACAGTGCTACATAAAAGTATTCGGATATTTTTCCGAATATTGTATATATTGAAAATTCCTGAAATTACGTTTTTAAATATGTTATGCGTTTTCCAAATTGTTTACTTAGATGTCAACTTTCAGCTTAATAAACGGTATTGATTTGTAAAATTATTTTAGAAGCGTTGGAAAGTGCTACATAATCTATGCTTGACGCATGATTTTTCGTTCTTGTTTTTTCTAAAAATATGTTTTCGGAATCTCCAGTGTCTGAAACGTGTAAATCCGCCAATTTTTTTTTTCGATTTTTAAAACGATTACAAGACTTACCCTATACTACGTATGATGGGTAAGTAACAAATAATTAAAAAATTACTAATTAAGGCACATTCTGAGTAAACTTCATTCTTATACTGCATTAGGCGAAAATGAGACTTAAATGAATGAGAATAACTAAAATTAATTTTAAATAAATGGTAATTTAGTTTCAAATTTTTTAGAAACCGTTCTTAGCGAGCAATTGCATCTTAAAAGTAACCAAAATGACAAATTCCAAGCTTCTATAACAACAATATCACAGAAATTGTTTTTAGAACGATTTTTTTCCTTGCACACTTTAAAATCTTTAAATGAAATAGATGTATTGTATTGAAAATGTTAATAAGTAAGTAGTATAATAAATAATTGGTTATTTAATAATAATAATAGTAATAACAATAGTAAATAAAAAATATTTCATTAAAATTGGTTATTTAATAAAAAAGAAAAAATAATAATATTAGTAAATAAGAATTATTAATTTAAGTGTTTTTTATGAATAATTCGTAGTATCAGTACGTATACAAAATAACTTATATTAACCACTAATGTTTTTTAGAATGAAATTAAAATATTTTCATCTGATTGCCGTTAACTTTTTATTAAATACTCGCACAATGCTGTGACGTTGCTGCCATGTCATTCTGACGTCACACTGGATCTTTGTGATTTACGTATCCTTTATTAGGATAACCTCAAATGGCAGTGACGGTCGCCTGACGTGGTAGCTAAGTTGGAACAACGTGCCTATGACGTCAGTTCATCCGTTTTTAATATGATTTGTAACATCAGGCCTCATTTTTGTTCCCAACTTTAACAATAATGAAGATATTGTAATATTTTTTTCAAAAAACTTACTTTTCTTTCTGCGAAATTTAAGGATATTAAGAGAAGTAGTAGAAGTAGACACGATCCATATCCAAATAGCACTGAACTAGAGGATTCATATTTACGATTGTAATTAATATTACATATGGTTTCACTGACCAAAATGCTGTTCATGTCCAGCAATTTTCGTCATGTTATTCCACTATACTTACAGCAAGGTAAGTTTGTTGAAATATTGGTTACATTGTCTTCATTAGCGAATATGATATTCATTATTAAATATGATTTGTTCATTATATTAACAAAAATCCAGCTTCGAAGTCTGGAGAGCCACTGGGAATTTTTTACTAAGATAATGAATTACAACCGCTTCCGATACGAAAATTATTTGATGTTGTGTGCTCTGCTATACTAAGCTCTACTCTATTCTACTAACAAGGCACCCTACCCAAAAGGTACATCCCGATTTCGATGAAACGTTTATCTTACAGAGTACTCATGATATTATGAAGAATGATACCAATTTTATTGGCCATCGTCAAGGTTTAGTATTTCAGAACCGGTCTTGAAAATGAAAGTACCTTTATTAAAAAAATCTGCAACTGAAATCGAAAAAGTAAAAAATAGCCATATTAGGAATCGACCTCAGCTATCTTAAGCAAAAAAATCGTTTAAAAATATTCAAATTTAAACGAGAAATTCGAAACAACCTGGCCATAGGTTTAACATTAGCGATCGGATGTTTTCAAGTGAGTCAAGACTCCCCTTAAGCCCTTTAAATAAAAAGCCAATTTAAGTGTATGAATGTCACACCCGCAACAATGGATTTAGCGATTAACGAAATTTAAGATAATTAAATAATATATTTTCCCACTGTCACAAAGCTATAATGATCTTGAAGCCGCAGCGGTCGACCAAAATATTAAACGCCCCGACCCACTGGTCGATGCATTAAACTTATCGAATTTAGCTTTAAAATTTTTCCGGTGGCATCTTCCGTGTTCCAGTCTGCCTGTACCGTTCCGGTCGAGGCTAACGAAAAAAAAAGGCTACCGCGGAAGGCTACCGCGGTGCTTTAAGCGTATCTTTTTTTACAGACCGCCGAAGTCACGTGATGCTCGAATGCACCAATGCAGGTGTACGAAAAGAGCATCACGTCACTCTAGCGGTCTGTAAAAAAAGATAAGTGGAATGCACCGCGGTAGCCTGTCTTTTTCGTTAGCCTCGGTTCCGGTCAAGTGTCTGAAAGGGTGTTGGGACGTCTGACGGGCGCGCAGCAGCTTGCTCTGTGGCTCCTGAATTCGTAACGGTCTGAATGGACAGGAGAACACATAAAAACGGGTCAGCGGCTTCTAAATCGGGACATAAAAATACAGTAAATCGTATGAAAATGAAACCTATTTATAACGGAATACCGTCTTAAACGTAAAAAATTCATGGTCTTTATTGATTGAATACAATGCAATTACGCCTGTTAAGACTGAAACGTGTCTAAAATGGAATTGTGCTCTGAACACTTGATATTACGTCTTAGTAGGTTTTACCAGGGCTAGAGAATATATCAATTCTCTAGCCCTGGGTTTTACTGTACTAAATAAACACAATAATCTTATACAGTAAAATCTGTGAAAGAAGAATTGCTAGGGATTTTAAAAAAAAAAATCCGCTTTGGAGAGGTTTTCGATTGAGCAGTTAGAATTACATGGTATTCTTTTCGTAGTGACCATGAAATTTTTACGTTTAAGACAGGATTTTATTTTCACAAGTTTCGCTAAACAAAGTACAGTGAAAGCAGAATAGCTAGTAAGGGGCTGTCCATAAATTATGTCACACTTTTTTTCAATATTTTTGATCCCCCTCCCCCCCTTAGTCACAAAGTGTCACACTTCACCATACCCCCTCCCCCCCCCCCCTTGTCACATGTCACGCTATATTACATAGACATATACTTGGAGTTCAGAAACGAAGCACTACGTTATAGATCATGTTTCAAATTTTATTTTTCAACTTTAACTATAAGTTTTAATGACATTTGTGAGCATAACAATAAAAATGATACGTGTATTTATTTTGTATAAAATAAGATTAATGTTTACGACAAAAACATAATTAATATGCAATAAAGTAATACAATTAGTAATAAGATATTTATATTTTTATTGAAAACAAAGGAATATATAATTAAAAACAAATCACGTGAAAAGTGTTTTAGTCCGATTAAAAAATACACTCAAATTCTGGTAATTTCAAAATAACTTCAAAATTTAATCTGCTGATTTTAATGATTTTATTTTAACCAAAATGTGTGACGTCACACTTCTTCTTAGCCCCTCCAACCCCCTTGTCACAAACTGTCACAATTTCATGAACCCCCTCCGCCCCCCCCTCCAAGCGTGACATCATTTATGGACGGCCCCTAACCGGAAAGATCTTTAACTTTACGTACGAGATGTCCGTATTAGACAGATTCCCATTTTTTTAAGACGATTTGTACGGCGGATTCCTATTGACAGATTTTCCGTAAAAAACAAGTTCTGTTTTCACAGGCTGTAATGCATTAAGTTTCACTCGATGAAGACTAACGAATAGCATGCTACTAAAAGATATTTAAAAGAGTTTGTGCATGCGCGATAGCGTATTACTGCTTATTTTACTGTTTATTACTGTTAATTTTACGGTATAATACTGGCAGCTGGGGTGCTAGTATTATACTGTAAAATCAACACTTTTTTTTTTTTTTTTTTTTTTTTTTTTGCAGTGTGGCAATATTATACTTATGACTGCCAGTGCATTCACCCCCAGTAATACTTTCCACGACACTTGCTGTACGAGATGTCACTGGGTCCAGTTCAATATTGTATCTGCTTCTTTTGATTCATTGTCGATATTTTATTGTTATCTAGACACACGGCAGTGTGTCAGCGAAGTTCCCAAAGCAAAAAAGTCGATACACCGGCCGTGGGTGTAAACAGCACGAACTATTTCGAGCTGTTTTCGCCAAATTTCGACACTCTAATACTGAAAATCTATTTGACCTACGTACTTGTAATTTTAAATGTGTAGTAAAGCTCCCTTAATTATCCAGATTCCAAAATTTTATAAATAACGCATAATTAGTTTCCGAGATAATGATATTTGAAAATGTCTGATAATCGATAATTTTACCACTGACTCACTCACTCATCAAAAAGATTTCATATATCTACTGCACCTATAGATTTCAAATTTGATAAGAAGTTCGTTTACACTATAAGAAATCGAAAAAAAAAATCAAAAAATTCTGAAAATCGATTAATTACCCACTTGGGGGTGTCCATTTTTACTTTAACGTTACGTCTATATTAGGCGAAATTTTAAGTTGCCGAAAAAAGCACCAAATGTTGAATCCGGGCTGACCTTGCAGCAAAATATTTGATTATCAGCCATTTTGGGCTAATTTCAGAGAATTGATTTTTTGAGTAATGGTGCATAAAATTTACATTTTTAGACACATTGTGAAAAAACGAAAACATCTTGAGAGAATACATATATCGAAATAAGCATATATTTTGAGACATCCGCAGTCGGAATTCGTCTAATCCCAGAATTAAAAATGTAAACAAAAGAGAGTCATTCCTATGATTCAAATAAATATTGATCGTGGATGTATAGCTACCATGGGTCTAGGCAGTGTAGCTGTACCAAAATATCAGTTCATTTATTCCATCAAACTTACAAAAAGGCACGCGCGAGAAAAAAAAAATAGCAATCGTATTTTATTGCATCGAAAAAAACATGGGACAATCCATGGGGATCTTTCTCTCCTAAACATTGCAATTTCAATTTTGCTTTTTAATCATAAAATATAAAATAAACACGTGCGGAGATGTCACACTTTATCTCTTTTGTGCTATTTATTTTTTTATAATCATTGTTGATCATGATATTCTCCAGAATTTTATATTTGTGGCAACACTACTTTGAGGAAAATTTATTTCATTTATGAAAACAACGCCAATTTAATTTTCAATTACCTGTAAATTTTATACTATTTGTTTGATATTATTTGGATAGCTTCGTCATTTTATTTATAAATATGAATAGGACTGTTGATTTATATGTTAATGAGTCTTTAATGGTAAAACATAAAATTATGTCAATATGATTATTATTATTTCAGAAATAATAAAAATTTCGAATCAATACACTTCGTTTCAAAACAAATATTAAATTCAGCAGTATTAAAATACAGATTTCTGCCGCAAATTGACAGCCAAATATTTTGTTGTGGGAAATTTAAATTAAATTGAATGTTGCCTGGTGAATAAAATAGTCACTTGTAAACACATTAAAAACCATTAAGCATAGTGTTTAAGTATATTGTAACTGTACAAAAAGTAATGAAATCCCATCAAAAATATACATGTGAAAGAATGCCAAGTTCGTTAACGGTTTCGCTAATAAAAGAAGTGATATCTAACTGGAAACCAAGTTCTTTCGAAGCTCCTTAAATCATAGCTCCTGTCATGCATAACGTTCTTCGATTGCTTAAAATGATTTGTTATGTTATTTGCTACTCAATAGAGCGACTTGGCAAGTTTACTCTTATTCAAATGTCTCTATTTGATTGATCTGAACTTAAAGTTAATCACTTCTTTAACTTATCAATACCTTAACTTCGACATACTTATTCGAATACTTGATTGACTAGATCTTTGCCAATGGCATACTAGACTAAATTGTACTTAAGACTCAAATATTAAAGTTGGTGGGTGTAAACTTGCCAAGTCGCTCTATTGAGTAGCAAATAACATAACAAATCATTTTAAGCAATCGAAGAACGTTATGCATGACAGGAGCTATGATTTAAGGAGCTTCGAAAGAACTTGGTTTCCAGTTAGATCTCACTTCTTTTATTAGCGAAACCGTTAACGAACCTGGCATTCTTTCACATGTATGTTTTTGATGGGATATTTTATTATAAGTATATATTTTTTAAATTATCGTTATTTTTAACTCAATCATACTCATTGGTAAAGATATCATACGTACTGAAGTTCGTATGATATCTTTACCAATGAGTATGATTGAGTTAAAAAAATATAATAAAATGTATCTACATATCCATCGTTTAATGGAGTTCCATTACCTGCAGTATATTCTGTTGAGCTGTCTACATGGCAGACCAGTGTGTCTGTAAACGCTCTATCTCCCGAACAAATTGAGATAGAGACTTGAAATTTGGTATGTACTTACACTGTAAAAGAAAATTCCTGAAAAAACGGAAATTGTACTGGCAATCGAGACGCCAGTACTATTTCCGTATTTTAACGGGAAAAAATTCCGTAGATTCCAGGAAATTTTCCGTGAATTCTGAAATATCCGTTTTTAAACTTCCGTTTTATAACAGATATTTTCCGTATTTTTTAGAAATTTTTATGTCGTTAAAATAAAATTTATAGGACCAAAAAAGAAAAACTTACTTCGCCAGGACAACATTATAAGGGACAGATAAATTTCTGCTTCTTTTTTTCATTCCTAAGTGAGTTTATAGAACTTAACCGACCCTTGCCACGAGCAGAATCGAACCCGCAATCTGCCGTGTACTAAACTGAAGACTTAGACACTGCACTATGACCAGTTGAGGCTTTTTCTCAAATGCTGTTACTTATTTTAACCGCTTTTTATGACGTAAAAACTAGAGGTGTTATCTGTAGATGGATTGTTCCAATGTTTTTAATATTTTCTTTTCATAATTTTGAAAAATTTGCTGTATTATTTGGTGCCTTATAACATATAAATTTTAATTTATTATGTATTATATGCATAAAACATTGTATTAAGAGTAATAATTGCTTCTTTTTGCAACAGTACCAACTAGTGTTGAATTCAGACATTTTTCTCTGGGAGGGATTTTTGTGGCTGCGGGGGGGGGGGGGGGCATTATAGAGTTCCGGGGGAAATTGCACTTTTTGACCATTAAAAGTATAAAATCTGAAATCTTCCGGGGGGGGAAATCAATGTTCCGGGTGATAATGTCCCCTCCGGGCCACTCCATGAATTCAACACTGGTACCATCATTTTCTTTTTTCGAAGGAATACTTTTTTAAATTATGTGCCTGATTATCTATTTATCAATTCCAATAAAAACAACAATTATCTTAATCAGACTTGTTTAGTACATGCTATTAAAATAATTTTTTTCATCTCTTATTTAAAAAAACTTATGTAAATAAACAATTTTATAATAAATTAAATTATTATATTTCAGCTATGCTGAGAGATTTTGCGTACGGTTCTGTTAAATTGAGTAATTTTAAAAATATTTTTTTTTAAAAAGGAGAAAAATTTGAAAGTAATGACCTTAGAATAGTTAAGTTATGGACTAACTGATTTAATTTAAATTAAATTAGTTTAATTTATAAAAATATGAACTATGTTTTTCGGACTCTCGAAATATTCGTTCTGATAAAAGGTATATAAAAATTTTCGAAATTATTTATTTTAAGGAGTGAATATAAAAGACAATAAAAAACATAAATTTTGCATAAAGAATGAAGTCAATCGGATAATTAGTTGCCGAGATACTTGTAATCATATTTTCCACAATCTTCGATTTTTCATGACCCTGTACTTCAATAAAATTTCAATTCAAAGATATATTTTAATTGGAGATAAGACGCTTAATTCGACGCAGTAAACCGTTAGTTAATATGATTATCAATTTGCAGTTATAAGGATGTTTCTTTTACGCAATTCAGTAATAGAGCATTTAAAGTTTATGACGTCATCAAGCCACGATTTTGTCCGAATTGCAATGCATCTCTATAATAAAACCGTAAGTCATGTGACTGTCATCAACAGTTCCGGAATGCCCGCTTCACTTTTTCATATGCCAGGCTGCCATTTTTATTCAAAATTATTTTTTCGAATAAAACTTCATAAATGTGACATTTTTAGAAAGATCGTTCAAAATAAATTAATATTTGAGAGATGACTTACGTTCAATTATGTATATATTCTCCAATAACTTCAGTTGAAATTAGCTTCGCAGTTCAAATTCTCTATCCATGAAAGTAAACAAAAAAAAAAAAAAAAAAGATTCATTCGTCGTGAAAGTTTAAAATATTAACCCATTAAACCATGGAGATAATCGTTCGTAAAGTTAGTTTTCCGTGAAAGATTTTTTGGAACGCTGCCTGGTGTCAAAAAAATAATTCGTACCAGTGACACAATCAAAGTTTACCATAATTAAGTGCTATACAACTCAACTTCATTCTTTATCTTTTCTTGATGTAAGCTGAATGTAAACAAATACAACTCATGTAATGATATTTAATGAATCAAATTTCGAAACAAATTGTCAGTTAATTTGGTATTTATGTATCATACGTGAAAGGAAGAGAGACCACTGAAAATGATTGTTAATCACCAATCATATTTACCATTATTAATGACCAATCGCTTTCAAAACAGTAATTTAATATACATTTACAAAATACATAACATCATTAAGTACTTTTGTGTTATTTGGGCGCAAATCTCGCCAATAGAATTTTTAAAATCGCCAATACTACTAGCTTTTATTTTTCGCGTGTGCAAATTAGAAACGATACTTTTATTTTGAAATCAAATGTTCTGATGGAACAGCTGTCATAGACGCACCGGGGCACTATATTAACTATAGAGTTGCAATATAGAGAGAAAAAACGGGTTGCTGTAATTAGAATTATAGGCGGTAATGTTGGCGTGGCGTATTTACAAGTTACGGATCTTAATAGTCAGTAGACATTAAGCAGAAATGCCAAAGAAAGGGAATTATGCAGTTATGAAAACTCCTGAACTATATCAAAATAGGAGAGCAGAGAAAAACAGAGTCGAACAGAGATCGGCATCTAGAAGGAAGTTCGTGAATTTTAATTAGATTCTACGCCACTGGTCAAAAGTGCTGACAGCAAATATGGTTTAAAAGGAATGAGATTATCAAAACTGGCTTCCAAAGTTCAATGTTTCACCAAACCATACTCGAAAATTACGTGTTATAATATGCACTCCGATTATGTCACATTATTCAAGACGTTTTAAATGAGAATAACGATAGATTTTCTAATCTCCCGTAATCAAGTCTACAGCCAAAGTTAGCGAGAAACAAACAAACAAACAAAAAAATATTGGCAACAATATGGTTCAGTGTAAATGTGGATATCATTAAAGACTTTCACAAAATAGACTTCATTGCACCAAATCGTATTAACTAAAATACGCCATTTGGCAATGGATCCAATTACGGAAAACTACTTAATATGTTTAAGAATCTCCTCATTAGCAAACATATTGCAACTGATAAGCAAACGGATATGAAGCATAAATGCTTAAGTTGGTTAAGCGGTTTTTGTCAAGAAAGATGAAATACATAACAACAAAAAATATGCGAAATGCTACCATGATCGTAAAAGTTTTTGATTTGTCTATTAGAATCTTCCGGTTTGGCGAAGGATAAAGGAAAAAAAAATTATGAATAAAAGTAAAGTGTTACAGTGTTTAACATACAATTAAGGGAGACCAAACTGGTCGCCAGTGGCGGCTAGTTTTATAAATAGTTTACACATGTTTTATTTTCATATTTTATATTATGCATATCCATGATGGGTAAGTATTGACCCCAATGACTAGTTTTCATAGCTTTTGTTTTTAGCCTTGTATGTATATGTGTATATTTACGGGACTTTTTAAAACTTATAAGTTAAATAATCTTTTTATTTACCTATTTCCAGACAGAAAACTCGCCCAGACGCCATTCTACATGGAAATCCAGCCATGTCTAGAAAGTCTATCCAACGATTTTAGAAAATTGATGGAAAACGGTTCAGAAACAGACCTTGAAATACGCTGTGGAGAGAATACTTCGCACGTTCATAAGGCTGTCTTGATAGCAAGGTCTGAAGTATTTGCGGCTATGTTACAAAGCGACATGCTGGAGAAAGGCAGCAGTTACGTTAAAATTGTTGATATGGAATATTCAATTTTAGACATTTTCTTAAGATATCTGTACACGGGGAAACTTCCTGATATCGACGTTAATATGTGTAGAGAACTTTATGAAGCAGCTGACAAATATGGTGTGGACGCTCTTAAGACGCGCTGTGCTTTGATTTTAAAGAAAAATCTGACAGTTGAAAATGCATGTTATATGCTTGTACTGGCTGACACTCATTGTGATAACGACTTAAAACAATATGTGACGTCTTACATGATTCAGAAAGATATTCTAATGTATAAGGAAGAAGGGCAGACATTTTGTTCTCTATATCCAAAGCTGGCTGCTGATGTGTTATACAAAGCATATAAAGTTATGAAATTGACTTTAACAAATGTAAAATAAATGAAAAACTAATAAAATTTGAATTAGCTATCATGAGTAGTAGCAGTTATGATTACAAGATAAATATTACCAATAACATTTAACTAATCTAGGTAAAGGCATACGTAGTTTTGCTCAACTTTACTGTTGCTGACAATACAAAGATTTATATCTCAAACAAATAATTTTTGCTATGGAAATCAAAAACTGAAGCAATAAGATATTCTGTAACCTTTAACTCCCCGAATACCGTAAAAAAAGGACTATACAAGAATTACCATTACGATACATTGAACCCATACTTAAGAATAAAGGATTACCAAACTACAAAACACTACTGACTTATAATTTTTATAGCAATAAATGAAAAATTATGCAAAATAGAAAAAAAATATGTATATATTGTAATTATAAGAAACTTATTTTGTTCTATTACTTCGTTCGTAACAAACAACTGAATAAATATTGTTTTCGAGAAAAATAAACCCGTCTAAGCAATCTAAAAGTTAAAACATACTTTTTATTAAAAAAAAAAAAAAAAAAAAAAATCGGGATTTTATTTTTGGTTTTCTGTTACCGATTTTCTTAGCTTTCTAGACCAGTTTGAACTTTGTTATCTTTTTTATAACTTGAATTGCGGATATTTTTTAATATTAGTAATTTAATAAAAATAACATCTAGTAAAATATTTTTTTATTTTTTTATTTTTTTTTTCAAAATCACATTTTAAACAATTTGTTTTAAAGCAACACATCAAAACGCAAAAACTTATGCATGTAAAATGCTATGAAGTTTTTGTTAAAATACTTTCATTTAGGGAATGAATCTTTACTATAATTATAGATGTATTATTTTAATTTTTTAATTGATGCAAGTCATGAATTCTCAATATTTTTGAAGATTTTTTTTTTAACTGTTAAAACGTTAAGTAGTATAAATTATTAGATAAAACAGTTATAATTACTAGAGTGGTTCATTCCCTAAAGGTAATTTTATTCTTCATTATAAAATTTACTTACGACATGAAAATATGATGAAAATGACATATAAAATAGCCGAAGAAATCGTTAAAAATTTCGTTATCTATAGCAACTTTTTTTATTCTGATAATTTCAGCGGTTTTAAGCGTCATTTCAATTACATGTCTGTTAAATTTGTGTTTTATTTGTACTATTTTATTTACTGCTTAATGAAGTTTTAATTTCGTTATTGAATATTAGCTGGAAACAAATGCTGAACTTTTGATATCGTTTAAAGTGCAAACGGATTAATATTTTGTAATCGTCTGAAAGCGATAGATTAAAAAAACAAAACAAAACAAAAAAAAAAACATGCTTGAAATTTAATTTAAATGCTATAATAAATCAGTCAATTAAAATACAGTTTTATAAGAAATTGCATTTGAAAGTAGATGTTTAGAAATTAAAAAATTGCAAAACCGAAGTTTTATCGTCCAGTGTTTTGCAAGATGACGTCAGCGTTACGCCCAGACACGTCCTTTATATAATATAGATAGATAGATTAATTAAAAAAAAAAAAAAAAAAAAACGCTGTTACATACCAATAATTACCACGTATATAGTACATTTCTTTGAAATTAACTGGGAGTTACAGTGATAGTGAATAAAAAAAAAAAGTGTGCCCCCTGTTGAGTATTGAAATAAAAAATTGAACCAGCATATATACTTTTAATTAATAACTTCAAATATAAAGATTCGGTGAATTTATCCTTTAGTAGAAACTGAGATAGAGCTATAAAAAAGTTCATAGCAAAAATAGTATAGCAGCGCCTCCTGTTGATTGAACAAAGCAAAAATTGAATCAACACAGTTTTTAATAAACATCATACATATTAAATTTGGTGAAATTCCATCATGCTGAGATGTAGCTATGACGGGAATCAAGAAAAACACAGCAGAGTAGCGCCACTGTTGAGCGATGTACACCCAAAGCAATACTCAGCAGCAATTTGCGTTAATATTTGAATGATAATAATTGAATAATAATTGAATATGAAATTTGATGAAAGTACATATCATTGCTGCTGAGAGATGAGTGCTGAGATTAGAGAACAGTTTGGGCACTTTTTTTTGGAGCCCAATCCTTCCCCCCCCCCCCCCCACCCCCTTTCCCAGAGTCCAAAAAAGTTTGTGTCATCAGAGCCCAAGGTCGATACAGAAAGTACGCAGTAGAAAATCGTTAATAACATTTTAAAATTGTTTCAGGATGAATTTTCTAATTTAAAATTTTTCTTACATAACTATTAATGCTAAACACGCTTATGACAACGGTTCGTGATTTTCATGTCCCTAAAATTTGTTTAAAAGGACAAATTTATTATTTATACCCAAACACTGACAGGAATCTAATAAAATCACAATTCTTTTAAAACATCATTGCATAACTATGACAGAAAGACATGATTTCTGTTTTTCCGTATAATGCTAAAAAAGGCCTACAAACAGAAAGAGAGGATAGACAAGGGATATCCCAAGGCTGCTTTATGTTACTAACACTGACCATGCCAAGAATAAGATAGAATTTTTCTCTTCATATCCTATTAATAACAATTCAATTCTGTTTCAAACTGATATTTATAGGATTGTAAAACTCAAGAAGATTAGATTACTTTCTTGTTTCTGAAATAGCATCTAGCAAGTTCTCTTTTCATTTTTTAATTTGCTAATAAATATAATTTTCACACTGAGTCCTAATGTGAAGGAATGCAGTTATTAGCAATAGTTACGTTCATTTTAGCACGTTTAAACACGTTGCTGCATCCTAAAGTCTCTTACTAACGTGAGGGAATGCAGTTACATACTTAACTCTCTATTTTTAATATTTTACTATGAGCGCAGCTTTGCAACACTTTTATTTTTACATATATTGTACATTTTGATGTATTTTATAATATATGTAAAGGAGAAAGCGTTGCACGATTGCGCTCATATAAATAATTGAGGTAAAATTGGGAGAAATTGCGTATTTTCATCAAAAACTACGAATAATACGAACTTTGAGCTTGTGTAAGTTATATCCGAACAAAATGCAAAAAATATTGTTGAAATCATACAGGATAAACCTTCTAATATTAAAAAGTTAAATTATTAAGTCAGTTTAGCAAAATCGAATTTTAGTCTTTTTTCATGGGCCAAAAACACGGCTTATGGACCCTGATCCTTTAAACTTTAAACGTTCAAAGAAAGCTTTGGTGCTTGTTCGTTTAATAGGAATACTACTAGCACATATGAAATATTTATTTTCTTTATTAGAATATGTTTGCTTTTATTTAGTAAACATCTTGTATGCTGTTTTGTATAAATAAACAAAAATTTAACAACTCTAATGCTTCGACATTATTTTGAAAATCAAATAACATAATGCTGACTGTAAAATTAAAATCTGTGCTAATTCACATATTTTTTAAAAACTCGAGGAAAAAATTTCGTTACATTTAAAATTAGATACCACTTTTTGAAATTTAAAAATATCGAATTAAAAGTAAATTTAAAATTAAGAATATTTTCCCCAGTGAAATATACCACACAGATATTTTTTTTCTGTAATTACTTTAAAATAAATATACTCATATAACTTCCTTAAAAATAAATAATTAACAACCGAGTATTCATCATATAAACATTTTTTATTTGAAGTATACTTAGATCTGTTAAGTATACAGTATTTCAGAATCTGGAAGTATACTGATGAGTTATCTGTTTTTTTTTTTTTTTTAATATGATCTTTTACTGATTTCAGTTATTCTATTGCTACAACGTATTAACAGTATTTTACTTATGATTCAATTAGATTAACACACGCATACGCGCATACGTGTGAACACACACGTAAACATATAATATAACAAATAATTATTTTAAAATAATCAGATTATTTATCGTTATAAATTAAAGGTACGTTTTTTATCAAAGGAAAAAATATACACAACATAATATAAAATCAAATACGTTAGAATTTTGAACTTTTATTGGAGTACTAATGCAATTAACGCAAATCGCGCTTAAATATTTGGATTTTAATGAATTACAATTTTATTTTTGCTAATTCCATTGAATTCTTTTTTCCTATTATCGTATCAATGAAAAAGCTTAAAAATAAAAAGTCCTTCCGGCCTGTACCGGGAGGAAAAGGTAGCTTTCCTATATCTTCGTTTTAAAATTTTAGCTAATGTTACACGAAAACAGCAAGTTAAAATGCAAAGAAACGTTTACAAAAGATTCGTTAATACTGATTTTGAATAAGAAATTCGCCAAATTATTGAGCAATAGCCAAATTGGCTTCATTTATGAAGACTTATTTTGGTCGCCAAATTTGGCGATATTTCGCCAAATGTCGCCAATTTTGTCAATTTTGTCGCCAATTTTGTCGCCAATGCCGCCAATTTTGGCACTAACGGATATGAATATATAGTTTTATGCGTATGATTGGGAAAATTATTACAACAATGAAAGAAAATAATTTGCTGTTTTGTTTCAAAATGTCAGCCACCCTAGAATTTCAAACTGCTCTATCTCAGCCATTTTTTAAGATAGAGGTAAACCAAAAAATGCTCTGGAATCCTTGTATCAAGGCCTAACACGTAATTAAAAAATAAATTTTAATTTTTAATTTTTTTGTATATTTATTTTAGTTTTAAATTTTTAAATGGCTGCCATCTTGAAACAAAATGGCGGACCAAGCTGGCCAACGAACTCGGTCGAGATATTGGTGAGCTTAATACACACAATTAGTTTCATCAAAGTCGATTTATAAATACGAGCGTTATCGTATGACATAGGTCATATATATATATATTATATATATATATATATATATATATATATATATATATATATATATATATAATTATAATATCTATGAATTTCAAAAAACATATCAAGTTCTATTATCATTCTACTTAAATCTCCAAAGAGATAGTTAATGATATTGTGTATACAGAATACCACATAGCTAATAATTAACATGTGCAAACATAATATTACCATAGCTTGTGCTTCAATGGTAATTGGCCAAATTTTACTCATACCTAAAGAATATTGAAAAAAGAAATAGAGAGAAAGGAAAAAAAAAATTATAAATTGGAGTTGCAATTAAGTAAATACAAATGGATTAATAAATTAAATATGAACCATATACAATGGAAAATTGGACCACATGAGAATTAAATATGAATTGGATATGAAAAAACACATGCACATGTACTCATCAGCCTGGATGCACCCACATGTGTTTTAAATAATAATTCAGTGTTTCATAATTCTACTGGCATAATGCTAAGATCAGTAGAATCATCCAGGTACACTGAATTATTACCAGACAACAATTGGAAATATTAAAATTTGGAAATATTTAAATAGGAAATAAAAAACCATTAAGAATATACAATATATTTCACTCACATCGATTATCCCAAAAACTGTATTTAACAACTCACGAAATTACCACGAGATAACAGTTTTGAAATAATAAAATTGGAAATATGAACGCGTAAAGTGTAGATAAAATATTTTACTCACAATAATTATACAGAATCCTTAATATGTCACAACTTCTGCATAATATTCACATCCACATGGCAATGCATCATACATGTTGACTAAGTCAAGTTGAGAGAAATGATTTGAAAGACAAGTTGAGAGCACACTTTTTTTAAAACACAACCCCATCGATGACACCCAAACACAAAATGATTCAAAAACACACAAAATAATTCTGGTTTTAATACACTTATAACAAAATTATATCCGTGAATATATATTACTCCCTCCAATTTTAATTCCTTAAAGTAAAATTAATATACAATCAATAGCTCCCTCTATAGTTAAATTAAATATAATATTATCAATATTATCAACAACTACCTGAAAGGTAAAGTGTCGCCATCTATTGGTATTATAATAATTCCTAATTAATATTTAGTTAGATATCCACTTTATTAGTTACATACTCGCTTCATTAGATTTAATTATATAAATAAACTTTAAAAAACAATACTAACTTGTAGTTTTACTTTAAATTCAAATAAAATATAATACTACAATATGAATAAATCTACACAGAATTAATTCAACTTGCACAGCATTTCAGATATTCTTAACAAGAATATATTATGTAAAAGAGATATTATTTTAATTCAAATTGTTTTTGCTGCCAGCTGTGTTAATCCACTGATATTATAGACATATTATTAAATAATTAATGTTTTATTTTTACTACTACTTAAATATATATTAGACTTGTTATTAAATAATTAATGTTTAATTTATACTACATTGTAAATATATTTTATATTTCATAGATTAATTTAAATATCTAATTAAATAATTCATAAACAATTCAAAATATCTCAAAATTTATAAAATTGATAATTTATAGTATTACTACTGTTTTTCAATCAAATTAATGCAATGCAGTAATTAAAATACTTGTTAAATTTAATTATTCATAGACAAAAATAAAAACTATATATATTTATATTTATATATATTGCAAATAGATATGTTTATGAGTTATAATCACCAATGTTATCCATGTATAATTTAATTTGTTATTGTATAAGTTAATTTATAAATGTATGAAAACTGCACATCAATAACACCTTAAACAGAGGTGATCGGCAACGCACAATCACAACTATACAAAGTGTATATAATGTTCAATCAAATATTAAATTTCCTAATATGTTATAATTGTAATTATGTATGTTATAATTGTAATTTTCTATATAAAGTGTATATAATGTTCAAAAAAATATTAAATATTAAATTTCCTAATATGTTATAATTGTAATAATGTATGTTATAATAATTATTTTCTATATCTTTTGTTATATGTTATCGCACACTAAAACAATAATTTATTACATACCATGTTTATATTTAAATTATATAATAAATGTTATTTAAAAGATTTGATGATTGAATTTATCATAAAAATTGGATAACCATATATTTTTGCTTGATCTCGAATATATCTAATATTTTTGTTTTTATTTATATCTGAGCATAAGTATTTTATACGATGTAGATAATTGATAATTATATTTTTATAAACAGATTTATGTAAACATGAAGCAAAATTGGTAAAAATATTTACTTTAAATGGGAAATAAAATCTCTTATCATAAATATCAAAAATTAATTTATAATTATTAGTAATATTAATTTTTAAGTCAAGAAAGTTTATATTATTATTAATTAAATCATTTTCGCTTAATTTAAGCTGAGTAGGATAAAAATTGAGTGGTGATGTGCAATTTTTACTTACCCATCATACGTAGTATAGGGTAAGTCTTGTAATCGTTTTGAAAATCGAAAAATTTTTTTTTGACGGATTTACGCGTTTCAGACACTGGAGATTCCGAAAAACATATTTTTAGAAAAAAAAATTTTGCCGTCCGTCTGTGTGTCTGTCTGTGTGTGTGTCTGTAAACGCTCTATCTCCCGAAAAAATTGAGATAGAGACTTGCAATTTGGTATGTACTTAGTATGTAATAATGGGAAGAAGCCTATTTCATTTCAATAACCTCGATTAACCGGAACAATTTTTTTCGGACTCTCGAAATATTCGTTCTGATGAAAGGTATATAAAAATTTTCGAAATTGTTTATTTTAAGAAATGAATATAAAAGACAATAAAAAAACATAAATTTTGAATAAAGCATGAAGTCGATCGGATAATTAGTTGCCGAGATATTTGGAATCCTATTTTCCACACTCTTCGATTTTTCATGACCCTGTATTTCATCCAAATTTCACTTCAAAGATATATTTTAATTGGAAATTTGACGCTTAATCAGATGCAATAAACCGCTAGTTAATAGGATTATTATTTTTGGAGTTATAAGGAAAAACCTCTTTCAAGCAATTCAGTAATCGAGCCTTTAAAGTTTGTGACGTCATCAAGCCACGATTTTATTTGAATTGCAATGCATTTTATAAGTAGTTTACACATTTTTATTTTAATATTTTACATTATGCATATTCATGATGGGTAAGTATTACGGTGGCCCCCAACGACTAGTTTTCATTGAAATAAAATATGATAATGTCATCAATATAGCGATAAATTACATAATCATTGTTCGGACTGATATTTCTTTCATAATAATATAAGTAAAGGTCAGAGAGAATACTAGATGCGGTTCCGCCCTGCGGAATTCCCTGGCATTGTTTATAGATAATATTGTCATATATAATGTAATTATTATTAATGTAAAATTTAGTAAAGTTTTAAAAAAATTTACTGAAATATGTCCTTTTAATTTTAATTGAGATTTAAATTCTTTAAATAATATACACATTGTTTTATGTAAGTCTTTTATATCAATGTTATTAAATAAATCATTAAATCCAATGTTTTTATGAATTTTACCGGATTGATATTATGTATTTTATTAATGAGTTGAAAACTATTTTTTAGGCAATGTTGGTTATTATGTTTTAACGTTATATCATATATCTGCTTTAAAATATTAAGTAGTAAATTGCTTGCATTTTTATTATATGTGTTACAACCGATGGTAACAGTGCGAAATTTAATAGGATTTTTATGAAATTTTGGAATTATAACAAGATAAGGATAATTAAAATTATTACATTTGATTTTTAGTAATTTGTGATAATTTAATAATTTTCTGTTATTTATTTCAATATTTAATTTAGTTTTATTAAAAATATTACTTGTGTTGATTGCATTGTGAATTAACACTTTATAGTATTCTTTACAAATGATAGCATAATTATTTGGAGATTTATCTACATAAGTAATTATAAATTTGTTTTGTAATTCTGATATATGTTTATTTATGTTTTTAAAAGCTGCATGTGTAATATGATGATAATTTTTTATAATTGCATTTTTTAATTTATCAATTACAGAAAATCTCCATTCACTGAAATATTCGATTGGTTTATAGTAATCAACAGCAATTTTATATATAAACAAATCAATATCTTGAATAAACTGCAATATTATGGATTTGATATTACACTTATATGGAAGATGAAATTTTGTGCCATTATGCATTAAGTTTTGTAAAATATGTTGTTCTACAATATTAAGATCACCAGTAATGATATGACCATGTGTTGTATTTATATACTTTTGATATTTTGGGTCATTACAATAACATGGTTAATTCTTTGAAGAGACCAAATTTTTTGCAAAAGAATTGTAATTAAAAATTTTACGTCCAAGTGTGCGATTATATTTATATGTCTTGTGAATGGTAAAATTTTTTATTGGAAAATTATTATTAATGTTGTTTATTATATTGTGTAAATTTATATTATTAAATACATGATTGGAAAAATTTATAATTAATTGTGCATTATTAGTTTTATATTTAGGTTTATTAGAAAGACTTGTATTTAATAGGTTTGCTCTATAATGTAGAATATCATAAAATATATCACAAAAATGTGGAGAATATTGATTCTTTTTAAATACCTTGAAATATTGGTTTATATATTTCTTTTTTATACTAAAAACATGTTTTCTTATAGCAAGCCAACAATAATCATTACAAAATTGTGCCTCAAGATTATCAAGCTCCTGTTGAATCACAATATCATCAGTGTATTTTTTGTTATTATGTTTACCTCTACCAGATCTTGAAGTTTTTTTTAAGTTTGAAAAACTTAATCCGGAATAAAGATTTTTATAATTTTCATATTTAGTTAAATCTGAAAATACAGGATGTGATTTTTTGTATACTAATTGATTTAATCCATAAGGATATGTAGTATTAAAATGTCTTATATATTTAGATTCTAGAAAAAGTCGTTCAGTAAAATTTTTTTGTATTTTAAGTATTTTAATAGTAATATTTTTAAAATCATGATATTTGAAATGAGTATATTCAATATTATGAGTTGTTTGAAATTTAGAATTTTTATATTTATCAATATGAGAACGATGTAAATTTAGCCGCTTATATATATATATATATATATATATATATATATATATATATACAGTAAATTCTGTCTAAGGCGGACTCTGTGTAAGCCGGAATTTTGTCTAACGCGGAAAAATTTTCAAGTCCCGGCAAACACATAGGAAATAACATTAATTCATACTCCATAAGCCGGAATTTGCCTGACGCGGAAACGGAAAGGTTTTTAAAGTCCCATCGAAATCAAAATTTTGCATAAGACGGAAAAAAAAAAATCAAAAATGAAAGGCATTTGGTTTATGAAACTTTCAAACTGATATACATACATCAAATGCTCAACATTTTAATTAAATTTAATAGATTAATAAAGTTGTTTCATCAGAACGGAAAATACTTAAATATTTAAGGAATATTTTTTTATTCCATTATTTCTCATATATAAGCGAAATGTTTTCCCTCTTAAAAAAAAAGAAAGAAAAAACATCATACCAAATACATTTTTTACATTTATCTCAATTAATTATTCAAAAAAGAAATTGATAAAAAAAAAATCCCTATACATTAATATTTCTCTCTTTTTCATTGTATTAGCCAAAGAATATCACTTTTTTTGCTTGCTTCGGATTTTGAGTTCTGATCATTGTTTATTGCAATCAGTCATTTGGTCGCCATAACTCTTTGTCTAATGTGAGAGGGAGAGGGGGGGAAGCTACAATCATTTACATTCTGTATGAGGCGCTGGTTGTGGTTTCAGAGGGGGAATTGGATGGAAGATGAATTCGAAGTGACGTATGTTTTATTTCAATAAATCACATGGTCAGAAAACGAGGTCGTTGCACGTGTTATTTGTTCTTCCTCATTTTATATTGTCTACTCTTATTACTAAGTGATAGTAAAAAAAATGCTTAAAAATCTAAGCCCAATACGCTATCTCTGCGGGATAAAATAGAAGTTAGTAAATTAAAGGGAAAAAAATATTCTGTAAAAGATCTTTTGTATTAAATTTAAAAGCGGTAAAACACAAATTTATGATGCTATAAAAAGAAGAACAGAGTTGGAAAAGGAATTGGAAAGCAAATCATCCAACAGAAAGCGGAAAGGTGCTATAAAAAATGAAGACATTGATGCATTAACACTTGAATGGTTTTCTAACGCTAGAGATAAAAATTTGCCCATACCTGGAACATTGTTGCATGAAAAGGCGAAAGAGATAGCCGAAAAATTAGGTAAAACGGATTTCAAGGCTTCTACTGGATGGTTAATGAGTTTCCTTTATCGACACAATATTGCCATGAAGCAAGTTTGCGGAGAGTCGAAAGACGTCCCAGACCAAGAAATTCAAGAATGGAAAATAAATTTTCCCCTTCTGATTGAAGGATATTAAGCTAAGGACATATACAATTGCGCCGAAACGGGATTATTTTATCGTGTGTTGCCTACTAAGTCCCTTGCAAAAAGAGGAAGTGAATGCCACGGAGGTAAAAACTCTAAAGACCGTGTCACTGTTTTGCTTTGCGTGAATATGGAGGGAAGTTTAGAAAAGCACTTTAGTGATAGGAAAATCGCAAAAGCCGCGATGTTTTAAGAATGTGAACATTGATAAACTGCCTGTGATTTGGAGATCTAAAAAAATCGTGGATGTTGACTGCCATAATGGAGGGATGACTGACTGAATTCAATAACCGTATGATCAAAGAAAATCGAAAAATTTTGTTATTTCTCGACAATGCACCTTGTCACGCCAATTTCGAACAATCGAATATAAAATTACAATTTCTTCCAGCAAATACTACTGCAGTAACACAACCTATGGATCAAGGAGTTATAAAAATGATGAAAACCCATTACAAAAAATATCTTTTGCTGTCCATTATTGCGTCTTTAGATAAATGCTCTTCTGCCACCGAAATGCCAGAAAATATAAGTGTTTTAGATGCTGTCAAATGGATTGACAAATCCTGCTCAGAAATGTCGCCTGAAAAAATTGTTCATTGTTTTAGAAAAGCTGGTTTTGTTTCAGAAAATGGCCATGGATCAGTTGACCAGTTGGAGGAAAATGAGTTATAAAATCTAATAGATGACTTAAAATGTGTTCACAGAAATGAAAAAAATAATGAAGAAGACTACTTATCAGCTGACAATATAGTGTGTACTACTGAAGCTAACACTTCTGTGGACATTTTGATTCAGCGATATCAAGATTTGGAAAGTGCTAGTGAAAATGAAGATGAGCACGATTATGAAAACCATGAAGACAATGGAATAATTCAAACGTATCAAGACGCCTTGAGAAGCATTAGGTATCTCGAAAAAATATTTTTTGCTCAAAAAAATGAAGAATTGTTACCCATAATAACGGACTTGCAATGTGCTACTGAAAAATGCTTGGTAAAAAGAAAAACAAAACAAGCATCGATAAAAGATTATTTTTCGACTGTTTAAGAACTACTATGCCACTATGTGAAATATGGAGTAGTTAAGGTGATTGGTTTTCATTAACTTTTAAAATGGAAGAAATTTATCATTGGTACTACTATTTATTTTATTATTCATATAATGTTTTTGAGATTAATAATAATAATAAATTTAATAAGACATATAATTTCATTTTAAAAACTATACTAAAGATTACGAACGTAAAAATATGACTTGCGAATATGTATTTTATTTATTTATTTTGGCTGTTTTGCATAACGCGGAATATTGTCTACGGCGGAAAATTTTCTCAGTCCCAATTGATTCCGCCTTAGACAGAGTTTACTGTATATATATGGATATATCTATATATATAAATCAACATTTGAGCGGAGGGTGGTTTTGGGGTCTGGGGGTCATGATCGGTGAAAATATACCGAAATTTTCCGGAACTGCTTTCCTCCGAACGGCTGCAATAGGTAGCTTTATACTTTTTAGTATTGAAAGCTACCTAAAACCATGTTTGTCACAATCGAACTGTATTTGCCTACCATAATTTAGTTAGCATTTTAAATGGTGCGTTTGTCTGCCTTAACATTAATAATTTTGTGTGTATTTAGAGAGCTAGTTATATTGTTTTCATATTTATTATAGACATTTATATTAGTTCAGTTTTGAAATTAGCAGGCATTATATCTTTCATATAACAGAAATATTGGAATATCGTTTTAAATTCTTTCATTGTTTTTTATTTAAAAAAAAATATTATAGTGCAATCTATCCATTAAATAAATGTCAGTGACACCTTTGCAAATTTACTATTTATATTTGCGATTTATAATCATATTAACAACCTGTAACTAAACTAATAATAATGACAGCAAGCAATTCACTTTGAAGATAACTATTTTCTGTCAAAATTTTAATTATAAGCAAAATGAATTGAGTGTAGCTAAATAAGTAGAGAAAACAATACTTTAATGCTCGTTTTAAGCCTTTAAAAAAAACATTTTGACATATAAAATAGAGACTAGAGGAAAATTAAACGATATCGTGAATTAAAAAAAAAATATGAATTATTGAAATCATCAAGAAAATACACTCAGACTTTTAATCTATATCTATTAAAATCATTTTCGGTTTGTATGTTCCTTATACAAATCTTTAAGTTTTGACCGATTTGCTCGAAACTTGATTACATAAGTTTTAGAATATGAGAAAAATTACTGTCAACTTTTAATAAAAAAAATTTCCAGACCACTCTTTACCCCTTTTTTCAACCACCTGTCATAAATTATTATTATAGAAATCTATTTTTTTTTTCTAATGCAATTGTTTCATTCCCGCTGCCACAAAAATAAACTGTCTATTGGACAATATTTTCAAAAGCCAATAAAAAAAATTAAGATTCTTTCACTGTAATTTCAAATCCGAAATTGACGTCTCTCTGAGAAGATAATTCGAATTTTTCGTATATATAATTAAAACGTGTACTTGAAGTGAGTTAAAAGGACGTAGTATAGTATCTTCATTTAAATGCATTTTGAGTTAAAGCACATATTGTAATACAGACATTTCAATTCCAAGAAAAATATTCAGAGAAAAAGTAAAATAATAATTTCCTGAATGTGACGTCACTTTTTATGAAATGCTTTCAGTATGAGGTCAAACTGACCAAATAAAAGCGTCTAGAAAATGACATCATTTTCATGCAATCATTGTAGATTTAATTTTAATGGAAGAAAATGTAAGTTATACCATTTAAAAAAAAAAGTCTGAAGTGACCCTACTCGACTTACCGAATACTTTACAGAACAAATAAATAAATAAATAAATAAATAAATAAATAAATAAATAATAATAAAAATAAAACTTAGATCCTAATTTTACAAAGGTAAATTGTTTCCACTGGTTGAAATGACTTCATGTTCTAATGAAAACGTGCACTTTTATTCATAAAGCTGAAATTATGACGTAATTTCGAATGAATTTTAATTCCAACAATGCTGAAATTAAGGGCAATGAATTAAAATAAATACTGAATTTGGGTTAAGTTTTAAGTTGTTTTAAATGTCGCTATTTCGCAATTTTCCTCTAAAATATGCATTACATAAATTTCCACACTCTTTCATAAGATAAATAAAACTCATTTTTTTCTTTTTTCTTTCTTTCATTTTTCTTCTCTTTTCCTTCCTTTTTTAGGAAAAAAGCTTTTACTAAATTAGGTCATGTTCAAAGACATAAGATAAACGCGAACAATAAAAAATTTAATTGAATGATATAAGAGAAAATGTTTATGAGTCATTGTCACATAATGGTTGAAATATGGTTTACATACCAAACCCGCAGGCCAATTTCTTTGAAAATGCGTTTGCGACAGTGACCTATAAGATATTCATTAAGTGAGAGCTTTATCGAAACTATAGTTTGGGCAATATCGTGTTAACTCACATTACATACAAACCAACATAATCGTAAAAACAGATACTGGGGATCTTAAAATATAAACTTACACACATACAGACATTTATATGGAATAATTTCAAAAATAACAAAAAATTGGTTCAAGAGAACCTCAAAATGTATAAAAATATCGGGTTTAAAACCCTACCGGGTTTTTATTATGAGTATAATACTTTCCTTGTACTACATGTGTCCGGAACGTAATAATGTTTTATCATCAGTGGAGGCCACTTATTCTTTTTAACTGAACGTTCATTGTCTATAAAATAAAAGCTCTACTGTCAAGCCATACGAAATATAATTTCAGTAAATGCTAGGCCGTTTGGCTGTATTTTTTACATTTTTTTCCCGTTTTGTCAGGAAAATCGTATAGTTTTCTGTTACACGTACCAAAGATTTAGTATGATTTCGTCAAAATAACGTCATTTTCTTCTAATTCTTCGTCTTCCTCTTTTTCTTTTCTTTTCTTTTTTTTATGCCCTTATCTGCCCGGCATTAGTGCCTAGCTTGACGAGTTAGTACCTGGCGCAAATCGCCTGATCACAGCATGGCTGTGATCCACTGACTATAGTTTTGTTGGCATCGCTCAAGAGCTTGCTCACTAGTGTTTTGCAACATATCTCTTTGTTTATCGGTTCAAGGTTTCTATTTATCTTTGTTGAATTGGCAGATTTAAAAAAGCAAAAATTAAGGAAGTGATAGTAATTGGTCTCGTAATTTAGAACCTTGATCAGGTGACGAGACCTTCACATGACTAGGCACCCCCAGAGGTCTAATTCACAGCTGATTATTCTTAATGATTTATGGGCGCGAATGCTTAGAGTTCCGTTATTGTGATCGCTTTATTTTTAAGATGTTACATTTTTATTATTTTACCCCACCCCAAGATTAACTCGGGCGAAGCCGGATGGTTCTGCTAGTATAACATAAAAAATATTTATTGGAATAAAAGAAACATAAATAAATGACAGCATAGAATACTATGTTTATCATATCTAATTAACGAGTTTTGAATAGTAAAATTGAATTTCAAAAATATACTAAAGAACAAAATAGTGATTTCTGTTACTTTTTTCACAGCAGTCTTTTATATTATTAATGATTTCGTACGTAAATCTTAAAAAAGAAAAAAAAACTTACCTTTTGAAAGGTTTATCCAAATAATGAAAACTGTTCACAAATGACTGCCAATATAAAATAATATTGGCTTTCAATGCACGTATTTGTCTGTATCACAATAGATTCTGATCATAAAAGAGATTTTTACGATTGATGGTGTACATTTAAAATAATTTGAAAAATTATCCGACTACCGTAAATCCAGATACCAAAAATGGTTATCGAACTATACAGTTATTTTCCTGTTATATAAAAACACATCCGGAAGCAGCAAAGATTCCAACACAAAACGTTGTGTCATGAATCTACAAATGTCAGAAGCAGCTGAAATTAATGACAGGTGAAAGGTACATAATGTAAAATCAGAAAAAAATAGACTCGTTAAAAATAATATACCAAAACGTATTTTGACAAAAGAACTTGCCTTGTAAGTATTTTTAGTTTTGCTTCGCCACTGAGCGCTGTTTTTATGACAGATTTATTTTCCATCAAATTTTAAGTTATTTTTATATATACAGTTTTTTCACATACAGAAAACAGTTTTAAAGCTAAAAAAAATCACCACATACAGAAAATGCCAAATTCACATTGAAGTTTCTAAGTTTATTTGACAAATGAACTTTCTTTTGTAAGAATTTCAAGCGTCGTACAGTGGGAGATTTTACGAATCTGGGACTTAACAAAATTATTTTTTTGTGTTAAGCTAATTTAATTGATTTATTTAATCAATAAATACCCTTTTTAGAAAAAAAAAATTTTTTTTTTATTAGAGTGATTCATGCTTTACAGCCTTATGCTTTATATGTTAAATGAAAATAAATAACAATATAAAAATAGAGGTAATGCTTGTTGGAATTTATTAAACACCCATTTACATCTAAGAATTAAAGGACTTTTTACTTTTTAACTTAAATTTTATAAAAATTCATGTAAATAAACTAACCCTTTGCACTCCTGTTTTTCCACTTGAGAAACATCTGACAGATGACTTTTAAAATGCCAGTATTACGAAGAAGTAATAACCGTCTTAGTTTAAGGTCCGTGAAGTTAGCCCCTTGACTTTACAGAATTTAACAAGTCGGAAATTGTACGTCAAACATGACAAATAAGGTGCGTTTGTACTGTAGCTAGTTATATAAATATTCAGATCTTGATGATTTCTAATTCTGTGAAATGAATTATATCGTCTGCAGATTAATTTCTGTAATAAAATAAGTATCTCGGTCGCTTTTCGATTCAACCTCGGAAGCTCCTATAACAAAAGAGCACAGATTAAAAAAAAAAAAAAATCAAATTTCTTAATAAATGTTTTTATTAATATTTTCTAAAGTTTTGATTCGATTTTCATAAAATTTGAAATGTCACGACAAAATTCTGCAAAGATAATATATCTTAAATTTCAAACCATTCGGTTGGGTAGTTTTTGCGTTGTTATATACGGATGGACGGACAGACAGACGGACGGACCAGACGACGACAATAGGCGCTACGTATTTATATAATTCCGAACGCACCTAAAAACTGAAAACAGCATAGGTTTGAGTGTCGTTTGAGCGACAAAAATTTTTGTTTAAGCGGCAATCTCAAAAAGTTTAGAAACAAAATAAAACGTTTAGGAGTCGTTTGAGCCACAAAAATTTTCATTTCAGCGAAAAACAGAAAAAGGTTATAAGCCAAAATCAACTCGGGGAAAAATTTAACGTGAAGTTGCCCCCCCCCCCGACTTTATGGAAGTTAACAATTAAAAACAGCATAGGTTTGAGCGTCGTTTGAGCGCATTTCAGCGACTTCGTTTGAGCGACATTATTTTCACAGTTATAAAAGTATTCTTTTTTCCAGACAGCAAAAATCACAGTTTCTATACAGCCCTTTAATTAAAGTATTTTGAAATTATTAATATACCATACGATAGAGATAGAGAGTCAAAAGTAATCGTTTGAGCGTTAAAAAGTTTTGTTTCAGCATTAATAAAATAAAACACTTATAGAACATTCATTTCTTCATTGAACTAAAATCACAGTTTGTATTCAGCACCCTACATAAAATATTTTAACATTCTGAATATACCATACGTTTGAGCGTCCAGTTTAATCGTTTCAGCATTAAAAAGTTTTGTTTCAACAGTAATATTTTCACAGCTATTATTAAACATTCATTTTTCCAAAGGTCTAAAATCACAGATTAACTTAAGTATTTTGAAATTCTGAATATACCATGCTTTAGAATAGAAGCTTGTATAACTAGAAGCTTGGAATTTGGCATGCTGGTTACTTTTAAAATGTAAATGATCGCTAAAAACAATTTCTGAAAAAAAAAAAAAAAACATAGAAATTTCAAATGAAAAATTAAACGAACGAAAAACTTTCATAATACATTCTCAGTTACCATTTATTTGAAACTAGCTGTTACCCATGACATCGTTCACGTAACATTAAAAGAAGAATAAATGCATTAATCAAGCAAAATATTTCACCCCCCCCCCGATAATTAAAAACGTAAATAATTAACTAACTGTTTATCATATTTCATAGGAGAAAATACGGCATTTCTTTGTTATAGGGGCCTTGACATATAGCTCAGTTTAAAAAAAGTACAATTTGTCAAAAAACAAATATCAGTTTTACCTGATAAACCATTTTACTTTTAACGACTTTGAAATACGTTTTAACAGCCATCATTTAAAAATAATTCATTAAAAATAGTACATGCTTTTTCTTTAAATTCAATTCTTGTGAATATGGAGGAATAATTCTACACCTAAATGCAAGGACCTTCAATTGCAAAGCTTTTTGCAACCCAAAATTACATGCAAACGTAACATTTACACGTGTTACGTTTGCATGTAACAGTAACAGTTACATGCAAACGTAACACTTGCAATTGCAAAGCTTTTTGCAACCCAAAATTATATGTAAACATTACTTTTGCATGTAATTTTCAGTGCAAATTAACATTTATAAGGGTTCAAATTAAAATTTATTTGGGTGCAAATTACATGTAAATGTTACGTTTGCATGTAATTTGGGGTTGCGAAAAGCTTCGCAATTGCAAGTGTTACGTTTGCATGTAACAGCAAATTTGCCTCCTTGGTTTAATCTATAGCTGAAACAACTCTTGATTTCTTGACAATATGCTGACAGACGATTTTTGTTCTGCAGAATAAATTAATTCAAAAAGTTTGAATATGTGGAAATATGTTTTTAATTTTCGGAAATTCTACTGTAATCAAGATTTTTTTTTTCACCAACTATTCAAATTGAAAATAAATTCTTTTTTCAGTTTTAATGAGAAAATGGCATAAAAATGTATTAATCCGTTTTATTTCTTCTTTTTTTTTATCCACAAAAATGGAGTAATTTAATAACCGTTTTTAGAGAAATTTCGTTAAAATTTACAAAATAATAATAATAATAATAATAATAATAATAATAATAATAATAATAATATCTTGTAATCTAATTCAAAGTTTTAAATTCTGAGAGTTTATATGACATCCTTAGATCAATGATGGTGTGAAGTAAATCGCATTGCATTAAGTGTAGTAGTTGCGAAATACAAACAGACAGTCAGATTTTAAAATAATAGACTTGTGTTCAATTTTCTTTTCCTAATAATCTTACTGATGCTTGTATTATTAATCACAGAGTTCAGAGAATGAATAGATATGAAATGTTTATGTTTGGCGTGATGCTCAAAATGCAACCCTATAGTTGGCCTAAACAACTGGCGGCTTGCTTTGAAAACCTCTCCCCGTCCAATGAAGTCAGACCTTGGACCTAATGATTTGAGCGATAACCGGCTTCATATAGCAAGCCAATTTGTCGGTTCACTGCCTCTCTATTCTTTCACTGTACTCTACAATTATTAATGTATGAAATTGATTCACGCACCATTTGAAGCATATTTGAAAAATCCCGTTTTATTTGAAATATGACGTCACTTTGATTCCAGAGATATCTCTTTTCAATGATATAATTCTTGTTAATTTTCTTTTCCTCGCAATCATGACGGGAATTTTATCAGAAAACTCACATCTGTATGTAACTGATTTTCAAGCTTATTATTAATCAGTATAAAAAAAAATATTTCAGTTATTCATCTTAAATCTGACGTCCATTATGTATATATACTTTTATTATACACTGATATTCATGCTCCTTGTACTCCTACGAATATTTGAAAATACATGTTTTATTTATGACGTCATATTAGTTCAAGCCAAGGAGGATCCTTTCCATAGTTCCATGGTCCAAGCGAAATCTTTTCTTAATAATATGATTATTGTTCATTTTTCCTTCTAATTATAGCGCAGTTTTTGTCAGAAAATATCTTCTCAACGTAAACAATATTCATACTTCATGTATAATAACAAATACTCCATATTTTTGTTTCAAATATCACGGAAATTCCTCTTCTTTTGAATTCTTTTGAATTTTCATTTTTCGTGAAAATCTTTCAACTGAAAGTTAATTGTTGAGTAAAAATTATTATTCCGGGCTTTGATTTAGTTTTGGCAACGATAAAGTATTAGCAACGGTAAAGTAAATTTAACCATTTTAAAATATTATACGAAAAAATGTCCATTTATTCTCTATGAAAATAACGAAATTTTGAATTATTAAGAAAAATATTTGAATAAAATAAACAAAAACCAGCCTATGTTCATTTGAGGGTTATAATCAACCTGTATGCAAAGGTACAGGATCATTAAATGCTCCATTTTGACGCTGGCTTCAGCCTAACATTTGCACACAATCGGATTTATAATATTATTAGGAAGGATTAGGATAGTAGGATTAATTTTAGTTCTTCTCCTTCATTTAACTCCCATGTTCGCCTAATGCAGTATAAGAATGAAGTTTACTCAAAATGTGGTTTAGTTATAGTAATTTTTTTAGTTATCCGTAGTAGTATAATTTCCTCGAATAAAAATAGGCAGACAAATACCGCTTTGCATATTTCAACAATTACGTAAGCAAATCTGGGGGTTTTGTTAGTAATACATAAATATAGATATATTTTCGTCAATTGATGGTAATTGCTAGAAAAGTGTTTTAAGTATAGTGTTATGTGTTTTTCAGCTGAAAAAAAAATTTTAAGGTACTTCGTGTTACTCGTGTTTGTTATGTGATCAAGTGATTTTTAAATCGACGTTTATATATGTATTTTTAATTATGTTTGTTGATAATTAATTATTTCGTTAATTAAAATAACAATTACGTCATTAAACGGCGACGTCATAATATTAAAAGAGAAAAAGCATTAAAAAAGTATTGCAATACATAATTACATTCAATAGATCAGTTTTAAAGGACGTCACAAACATTTATCCATCAGCCGAGAGTGATAATTAAGACAAATAATGTAAATAAATAAATATCCAAGATAATTTGTTTTCTGTTTGCATTCATGTATTGTAAATTGTATTGCTTAAAGTTACTGACAGTTGACACTTTAGTAAATGAGACTTTTCCGAAAGTCTTTTTTTTTTAGGTAGATTTCGTAAGAAATACCACCTATTACATTCTAGCCTTTGTTGGAATTTCTGGAAAATTTTTGCAGATCTACGCCGATCAAGACTCCCAGAACACCCCCTCAGTTCAGAACTTTATCTATCTATATCACTTTTTTATGGACACGATAACTTTAATATTTCTGCACAAATCTCTTCCAAATGGATACATAAAATCAAGGAGCATAAAATCTCGGTCAGGTTCGTTAATGGTCAAAATCGAACCAAGGGGGAGGAAATGAGGGGTGGGGCTTTTTGTAAAAACAGAAAAAACCCCATAACTTCTTAAATATGATACATATCGAATCCGTTTAAAGTTATTATTACTTCTATGAAAAGGGCCGAATTTATGTAAGACAAGATTTTTGATATCATTAAAAATGGTCTCAAGGGGGGGGGGGGGATAGGGGTTTAACAAGAAAAAAAATCATAACTTTGTCAATTCACAAGATATCAAATCCGTTTAAATTTATTATAAATCCTCTTAATACTATCCACAACTTTTACACTGAGAAGGTTTTTTATAGGACCAACCATTATTGAAAAAAAAAAAAATCTTACCGGCTCTCTGCCTACAGACACAGGTAGATTTCGAAGTGGGCTGTTTTAACTGCCGCATCATGGCAAAAAGATCATTTCTACTGCAATTCCCAATAAACAGGCGCCCCATGGTCTGCGTCTTCGAAATCTACCTGTGCCTGTAGGCCAAGCCGTTAGGGATTTTTAAGATTACAATGGAAACAATCTTTCAATTGTTTCTTGGCGTTACAGTTTCTAGATATTTTTTTTTATGTAAAGTGGTCGACGGGATAGTGGGAGAAGTACCAATTTTAGTATATATGGTGTGTATATACATTCTATAGGTTATCTAAAGGGCTGCTCAAAATAATTAAACACAATATCATCTATGGGAGGTTCTTTATCTTTCGTAAATATACTTGCATTGCCACGAAATTGATTAAAAGTTTCTATAGTACATTCTCCATTGAAAACATAGCATATATAGTTCGTTTACAGAGTTTTCAGAAGAATTCTTATACGTTTTGTCTGTGAGCTACATTTGTTTCGAAGCGCATTTTAATAATGTTACACTACCTCAAACATTATGGAATTAATATGCATTATTGATCTGCAGTACAACATGGTTTCAATACAAAAAAGGTGGGGGTGGGATTTATTGTTCATTTACAGAAACAACAAAAGAATTAGATTGCACTACAGGATGTATTCAGTAAATTGTTTGGAGTGCGCTTTATGAAACTGCATTCGTTATTGAGAATGCGAGATAACATATTCCGTAAAGAAAATAGGGCATGTAATATTTAATGTACTTTTACAGGTCTGCACAAAATAATTAAGATGCATTGGTATAATTGCAGGGAGTGGGTTTTCAGTTGAGTCATGCATGTTGTTTTCAATCGTGTTATGCATTTTCAAGTTAACTAAAGCCAGGGGTGGAGAATTTTCGGAAAATCTTAGCAGCCATAAGATTTATTTTACCAGCCAGCAAGATGCAGCATAACAGTTAAAAATCGTTAGGACAAAATGTATACAATTATTAATTACTATTACTACAATGCATGTTCATATTTTTTTTTTTTTAAATTAAAAAAATTATATACAACAGAGGAAAGCTTACTATAGCATAGAACTTGGTACAATGTTTACATCGCAGTAATTTGGAAAGTTACAACATACAGATAATTAGTTAAAAAAATACAATTTTTAGCATATCTTCTATAGCCTACAGTTTTTTTAATTCACTTGCCCCATCATAAAATCCACTCTCCAGTGGCAAGAAAAATAATGTATTTCTCCACCCCTGACTAAAGCAATATATTAATGAACCCCTACCTCCCACCCCTCAAACACACACATACACACACACACACACACACACACACTTGAGCCACTGTTTGATTTATTACTTCACTTCATTTATTTATTTATTTTTATTTATTTATTTATTTATTCGAGAGATGGAGAGTGGGAAGAGTTAAATTTGAGATTACTTCAAAATTGTGAGAATACAACTCAACCGAGTTATAGATTTGACGGCTTGATGGAAATAATTGGATTGAAAAATATAAATATTCCCCCCAGAACCCAACATTTTGTTAAATTTGAGAGCCCCAAATTTAAAAGTAATTTCAAAATTGCGGGACAAACTACTGAATGAATACAGTTGTTTGATGGCTTTATAGAAAGCATTGCAATCTATTGGGTCATAAAAATTATAAAGTAATTTTTGTGATACCCAAATTTGCTTTTCTTTTTCTTTTTTTTCTTTTGGAGTGGAGGAGGACGAAGGGAAGGTTCAAATTTAAAATTTATTTCAAGATTTTATTAAAATTGCTGAATAATTTGGACGCTTGATTGTTTGATGGAAAGTACTTCAACGTTGGTGTCGGAAAAATATAAATCAATAATAATACAAAAAAAAAAGAAAAGAATAAAGAATAAAATAAAAATAAGTTATTTGAAAATAAATCCCTTACTTTTGAACTCTTAATCTGTATCTGTTAATTTTTATTTACGATTTTATGTTACCACTAAAATTTAACACTAGAACCGCGGGAAATTTTAGTCAAGTTTCATAAAAATATTTCACACCAAAATTTTTATTTAAAACTTTCAACTTTTTTTATTTAACTAATTTTTGTGCGGTATACATTTAACTTATTTTATGAAGAAATTTCTGGTTCGAATCAACATTTTTTCATTTGGTACGGGTCAAAATGACCCATCTTCGCGGTTCTAGTGTTAATAATAAATTTTGCCTTATTCAATCGCCAAAATCTGCGATTAAATAAGGCGAAAAATTCTATTAAATATTAGTGATGACAAAAAAGCACAAAAGTTGATAGCTATGCTGCTTAATAGGAGGATAAAATTTAAAAGTTATTTCGAAATTTAAGAAATCATCTGAACAAATATGGTCTTTCGATGACTTTCGGTCTCAGTAAAAATATAAATTGTATTTCAAAATTGTGGTAAAACTACTGAACTAATAGAGTAGTTTGATGTCTTGAAGAAAAGTGCTAGAAACTTTGGTGTTGGTAAACATTTAAATTTTCTACCTTCACAGCCTTATCAATTATATTCCTTACTGAAACTTTTGTGCATGACATTTATGATTCGTTACAGATGCATACAAAATGATTTGAATGCATTATCGTCGCAAAACCAAAAAAAAAAAAAAAATTGAATTATAAATTGCTAAAAATTCAAAAATTGCGAAAGACAAATTTACTTTATTAGGCTAAAAGTTGGAAGCCAAATTCGTGTCAAAAAATCAAAGCGAAACGTGAAAAAACTCTAAAAATCGCATTAAAAAATTCGCGAAAAAAGAAAAAAAAATCGCTGCACGAATTCCGAATGCACTTTGTAAAAAAGAGGACAAAATTTATTAAACTAAACAAGAAGAAAAAAACAGAAAAAGAAAACAAAAGAAAAAAAATCGGAATCCATTTACGAATGTCAAAAATTCGCCGCAAAACACGAAAAACTGTAAAAAAAAAAAAAAAAAAAAAATTAGCGAAAAATTCAAAAGTTGAAAATTTTAAGAATGAACGGATTAGTTTTTCTTGGCAGACTCGAACCGGACAAGGTGAGTCTAGTAATAATTCATAAATAATCAGCTGTATTTTCCTACGTAACATTAGTAACATACTTTGCCTAGTATACACGTTGCTTAAATAAAATGCCAAGTTCAAAAATACCTTTTCTATTAAAGAGAAAATTACATAAATGCGAAAATCTATCTGGATTTCCACAAAAGATTGGAATTTCATTTCTCCCTAGTAACGCCCCCCCCCCCCCCCTTAATAAACCAGACAGAAATATCTCTTTTGGAAAATCCCCAAGTTGTCAACACTGTATTACACCACTGCCTACTCTTCCGACCACACCACACACACGCACACGCGCATGCAATAAAATATAGTCGTTACACACTGAAAAAAAACAAAAAAGTGTTGATTTTACAGTATAATACTGGTATCCCAGCTACCAGTATTATACCGTAAAATTAACAGTAATTAACAGTAAAATAAGCAGTAATACGCTACCGCGCATCAGTATTATACCGGAAAATTAGCAGTAACAAACAGTAAAATAAACAGTAATACGCTGCCGTGCATGCGCGGTAGTGTATTACTGCTTATTTTACTGTTTATTACTGTTAATTTTACGATATAATACTAGCAGCTGGGGTGCCAGTATTATACTGTAAAATCAACACTTTTTTTTTTTTTTTTTTTTTTGCAGTGCAGCCGCTATTGCAGATGCACAGTTCATAACGAAAACAACTAACCTTAAAGTCATCCAGCTTACAGTAACCTTGAACAGCTCTTTGACATACGAGACTACATAACCATCTGCAACTCTTAAAAAATCTTAAACAAGATTTACCCAGAATGCAATGTCCTGGATATGTTTTTTTTAAATTCAATATTCGGTCATGCTCCCTTTTTTAAAAAAAATATTTTAATACCCATTTCAACATCTCGAAAACATATCATTAAGGAAAAAGAAAAGTTCTCTCAAGCTAGTTGTTTATTTTTTTAAGACGTTCGCATTTTTCATTAAAAAATTTCTAGAACAGGATGTAATTTATTTGATGAATGCTGCTATACAGATACTCAAATTTGGCAGTTGGAATTACTTTTGAAGGTCATCACTGGAAGAATATGATGTATATTTATTATTATTATTAAATATTAGGTGCAGTCGTCGAAATTCGACGGGGAGGATATTTCAGAAAAAAAAAATGTTACAGTTAAAGTTTACGAAGAAAATACGAAGTATAGTTAGAAATCAAAAATATTATTTTAATTAATTTTTATGTATTAAGTATGAAATCAAGTTTATCATGAAAATTATACGTTAGCGTTTTTTCGGCACTTTTATGTTATCCGGATAGAAATTTCGCCAATAGCATTTTATTTCTGGACAATATCAGCTTTTATTTTATGTGCGTGTAAATTAGAGGCAATGCTTTGATACTGAAATAAAATGTTTTGGCTTATAGTATTATTTCTTCTTCTTCTTCATCTTCTTATTTTTAAATTTCTTTATTTATTTTGCATTTTAAAATAAAATGTATGAAAGGCATGTATTTTATGTGTGTGTAATATATGTATTTTAAATGAAAGTTATTCATTTTAAATGATATGAGTGAAAGGTTTATATATTTTAAATGAAGTGAATGCAATACGAATGATGGCAATAGGAGCAATATTTGGCGATTTATCACCTGCGCCCTTTGAACATAAAAGTACTTTTTTTTCATACAAATCTTTCTCTCCATACCCCATTATTTGAAGAGCCTTTTTTGACACTATTTGTATACTCAAATTTTTACAGGAACGTACTCGAGACATCGCAACATATAATTATCCATGCACTGCAAAAAATAATTGTTGATTTTACAGTATAAAACTGGCATCCCAGCTGCCAGTATTATACCGTAAAATTAACAGTATTAAACAGTAAAAAAAGCAGTAATACGCTGCCGCGCAAGCAGTAATACGCTACCGCGCTTCAACAATTATTTTTTGCAGTGTTGCTAAATACTGGTTGAGAATAATAAATAATAAATAACAACACGACGCAATGTTCCTACTTGTGGTTTAATTATACTAAACAGAATACAAGAGGAATAAGAAATTGACACATTTTAAATGAAAAAAAAGAGGGTCGTTCCGGCGGCATTAATAGGCCAACAACAGTTGCAAAATCCTATGAAAAGCAGTGACATTGACGTACACTGAAAAAAAAATGAAGTACTCAAAAATGAGTAAATCCATGTACTCATTTCGAAATGAGTATTTTTGGATAAAAATGAACATGTGCTTTCTCAAAAATGAGTAAGTCCATGTACTCATCGAAATGAGTATTTTTGGATAAAAAATGAACATGTGCATTCTCAAAAATGAGTAAGTTTATGTACTCATATCGAAATGAGTATTTTTGGATAAAAAATGAACATATGTATTCTCAAAAATGAGTAAGTTCATGTACTCATTTCGAAATGAGTATTTTTGGATCAAAAATGAACATATGATCAAACCCAACATACTTGCATATTTCAGAATGTGTAATGACGAAATTTCGGAACCTAAAAAGCTATTATTTGAAGAAAAAACGAAGAATAAGATAAATGAAAAGTGGATCTGATTGTTCAGGATTTTCATCAAAGTGGATCCACTACAACACATTTACTCTTTTTTTTTTTTCCCTCACATTTTACACATCTACTTTTTTTTCCCTTGATAGTACTTATAAATTATGACTTTTTCCCCCACTAATTTTTTAAAAATTTATTTTAACTTTTTTTTCGTGAGGCAATATTGTGTTATTTAAAAGTTTCATAACATAATATCTTTGCAAATTATAGCTATGCAAATTGGTATTAAACTAAGCTGATTTGGCTTACAAATTTATGAATTACGCTAAAATTTATTATTTTATAAATTATAATATTACAAAGTTTATAATTTTTTCCTTAAATTTATAAAATTAGTTAATATTTTTTCTTTACTTTTATAAAAATAAAGTTTTTAACTTTATAACGTTTTTAATTTATTTCTTTAGCTTATATTTTTATAAATTAAACTAATTTAATTTAAATAAAATCAATAAGTCCAGATTTAAACCTACCTATCCCAAGGTCATTAATTTCAAATTTGTCTCTAAAAATCATTTTTTAAAAAAACTATTTAGTTTAACCGAACCGTACGCAAAAGCTCTCAGCATAGCTGAAATATAATAATTTAATTTATTATAAAAAAATTTATTTACATAATTTTTTAAAATAAGACATTAAAAAAAAAATTTTAATAGCATGTAATAAACACGTCTGATTAAGATAATCGTTGTTTTTAGAATTGATAAATAGATAATCAGGCAAATAATTTTTAAAAAAGTATATGTTCGAATAAAGAAATTGTTGGTACTGTTACAAAAAGAAGCAATAAGTATTCTTAATGCAATATTTTACGCATATAATACATAATAAATTGAAATTTATCTGTTATAAGGCACCAAATAATACAGCAAAATATTGAAAATTATGAAAAGAAAATATTAAAAACATTGGAACTGAAAAAATCCATCTACAGATGAAACCTCAAGTTTTTGCAAATTTTGCAAAATAACTAACAACATTTGAGAAGGAGCCGTGACCACTTATGGCGCGTTGATTTGAGTCGTCAGGTTAGTACACAGGACATCACGAGTTCGATTCCTCTCATGGGCAAAGGTTGGTTCATTACTGTAAACTCACGCATGAATGAAAAAAATGAGCAGAAATGTATGTATCCCTTATAAGGTTGTCCTCGCGAAGTAACATTTTTTTTTTAAATCCTATAAATTTTATTTTAACGACATAATTTCTTTTTAATTTGAATACATCCATGGGATCAAAAATGAGTACACGTGTTTCTCAATTTTGAATACATTTGGATCGGAGCTATTTTGAGTATGTGACGTATTCAAAATTGAGTATTTTTTACTCAATTTTGAGTACTCATTTTTTTTTCAGTGTACCTTTACCCCAGGAACTACTGAAGCGATTTCTATATATATATATATATATATATATATATATTATTTATTATTATTGTTATTATTATTATTATTATTATTATTATTATTATTTTGCATTATAATTAACTGTATTTCGATGATTTTGGTTTTTTACTCGAAAATCAATTCCTTTTTAGTAACGTTAATTAAAAAATATATCCTACAATTTTTGTTTGCGTTACCGCGTAACTATTTCATTTTTTATTTTATTTCTAGCCGAACAATCGTTTTGTAGTTAACTGTACCAAAACTATGAAAACATTGTTGAAATCGCTTCAGCAGTTTCCGAGAAACAGGTATTTTAATATCATCTGCTTTCTATGGGATTTCAGAAGTGTTATTGCCTTTTTAAATTGATTTTAGGTATCAACATTCTTTGATCACTCTATCGCCAGTACAGATTTCCAAGTCTGTACATTCCAAGTCTGTCATTTTACATCTTTCGTACAGTCAATCGAGTTTATTAAGATTTCTTATGAAGCTTTTAATCTCTTAACAAAATTATAAGAGCTTCAATATTTAAAATGAAAATATGTGGAGACAAACCATTCAGTTCTAAACTATTTAAAAATTCATTTTGAAATTAAAAGATTTCGTTTTTATTATTATTATTATTATAATTACTAAATTATTTACATTCATAATGTTCCTGACATGCGGAATATAACATAAAAATTTATATACCTGCCTGGCAGGTATATAAATTTTTCGCAAGTTAAAAGTTTCTTTGCATTTTTTTTTAAGCATTGGACGAATTGAGTTCGGGCTTCACGGAATTGGAACACAATTTTTCTCTTGCCCGAACTGAGATCGGGCATTCCAAAATTGGTGCATTTGCTTCGCCCGAACTGAATTCGGTGTAAAATATATTCCACAGGCAAGGGGTTAAAAGCAATTTAAAAGAATTTGTACATCATGAAAAATTGGGACTTTTGGGGGTCACGCGCATTGATTCCGCGGGACGGGTACGGGGTACGAGGGACACCTGGCAACACTACTGGGAGCGCTGGTAGATGTTTGTTCCACAAATCTAACTTTATGCGTGGAAAAGATATTTGAATGCATCGATCAGGGCTGCGGAGTCGGTGGGAAAAATGACAGACTCCGACTCTGACTCCTGAAATTTTAAAGGAACCGACTCCGACTCCGGAATGTCTAAAGTACTAGTATTGCCTGTCGATTCCTATTATTCAGATTGCTTCATTTCTGTCATTTGTTTTGAAATAGTAATAGTCGCTTTATTAAATTTGTCATTAAATAAAGGAAATATTATTATTTTTTAAAAAAAGTGGCAGCAATCAAGCAATCAGTATAAAAAAAAACTCAACTGGCAACACTGGAACCTGCTGTTACATTCCTGTTTGATCTTGAAGTATATGATGTGCATATCAACCCATTGGTCGATGCAGGTTTTTTTTTTTCTTAGGGCGCATTTTGTGAAAAGTAAAAGTAATTTTTGTGAAATTTATTATATTTTTGTGAAAAATAACGTCTTGTAACGAACTATATACTAAATGTAAAATATAAACTAGAGATTTCAATTAAAAACAGTTTACATATATGCTGTACACTGGACAGTATATTGGGACTGTTTAACCTGGGTTTCCTTGTATATATAGTCCAAATATAAAAATAATAATTCAGTTTATAAATTTAAAAATACATAGAATTGGTTTAATTTCACTTCAAACTGTCTAAAAAACAAACTGGAGTCGGAGTCGGAGTCGGTCTGTTTTTTAGTGACTCCGACTCCGACTCTTTTGCCCAAAAATAGGCCTGACTCCGACTCCACAGCTCTGGTATTGATACTTTAATTTGCATACTGCAAAGTCCCGCTGATTACGAATTGTATATAACGATTATTATCGTGCAAAATATAATAAATAAAGAAACTTACAGTTATGGCTTTGTCTCTTTATCATCACTTTTTCTAAAATATGTTTTCCTTTCGCCCAGTTTTCCGGTAAACGTTGAAAGCCTCCTGATAATCCATTATTTTTTAAAATATTTTTCTTGTTCAATTTCCTTCCGTTAAGCTATTGAAAAAAAAAAAAAACGAACAGAATTAACATTTGCGGACGATAAGAAGAGTATCATATATTGACATTGATACTACGTCATTAATCTGATTAGAAGATGGGTTTGAACAGCAGCTGAAAAACATGAATGAACCGTTAATTTCAAATGAACTAACGTATATTCGTGGGAACTGAAAATCTGATTTAGATTCATTCGGTAAGAGTTCATATCTGTATTGGCAGCATAAAATTGGAGAATTTTCAAAACATCGACTAGAGAATACGAGAAAAATAAAATAAAATGCTAAATAAATTATGAAATTAAAAAATAATTATTTCAACTTTAATTTAATAATCATTTTTCAATTTTGTTTAGTTCTATAAACTATATAAGAATATATATTTAGAATATTTATTCGATAATAGCACGTTTTAGAGAAAGGTAATTATCTGGGAGCACGGCAGTGTGTCCGCCAAGTTCGCACAGGCAGTAGCTACCTTTTCCCTGACCATTTCGGCCTACTTTTCACCCCCTCATAACTGCGTTTTAGTGAGAGCTAGAGAGTTTTCCTTTTTAACACACATTAATATAATGAAACTGAACTAGGTTCCAAGATTTCTTATTTCTGTATTTAATATTTTTCGAAATATGAGATTCCGAAAAAGGGCTTTTTTGTAACTGACTCACAGGGGATCATCAAATAACTGAAGTTGGTGATCATCAAATAACTAAGGTACTTCTAACAGTCGTAGAATCATAAAATTTGACAAATAAGTAGGTTTTGTCATACAATTAACCAGTAAAGTCTGAAAACATAGAATTTCTGCCTTTAAACCCTTCAAATAGGAGGTGCTGATTTGGCTATATACAGTTCGTAACACATTCAATTGGCAAATTAAATTAATTACATTGTTGCAACCATTGTGTTTTTGTTGTACGATAAACATTTAAGTAATAATAGTTGCATAGAAAATCATTTCCTCGCTCATATTTGACGCCAGAGTTGGTCGCCAAAGCCTGATTACAGAAAATTAGCCTGAGTTTGAAGGTGTTACATGGTTTCAAGCAGAATGAATTTTTTATATTCTTTTCCGAAAATGTTGGGAAGGCAAATCTTTTAGTTTATCTGTCCGTTTTTCTATTTTTTACTTCCTTAAAATAAATTTTATTATAAATATCGGTATTCTAATCGCAATAGCACTCAGTCAATCTGGCAAAATTCCAGTGGGTTGTTAGTTCTCTAAGTGCATCTTAATGATGTTAATAAACTTTATATATATATATACACTGGATTTTATTTGAAATACATATATATATATATGTATATATATATGTGCATATGCATCACATATATAATACATATGCATCATTATGACGTCCACATAAACAGGGTATTTTTGTCGCCAAATTTGGCGATATTTCGTTAAGTGTCGCAAAGCTTGGAGAGAATGTGACTCAGAGGCTATTTTTCATTGCGAATTTTTAGGGCGAGTAATCGTCTATTAATATTATGCGGTTAATTAAATGGCATAACGCACGAATGTTAATAAAGTTTCAATCTTTCGTCACTACACAATACCTCTGCTCTTGCTATTATATTGTACTGTTATTATACTTACTCTTACTATATTGTTAGCCTTTACTCTCTTAAAAGTTTATTATAGAAAGAGAATTTTCAGAATTAAAGCATCGAAACTGCCAGTTCTAGATTATTATAATTTTATAACATATATCCAGTTTATCAATATGTACGTTAGAATGAATCTTCTATAATGGGGTTCCTCGCATTTTAGCTTCAGGTTTTCGAGTAAATTTAGCTAAAATCTTAAAACCAAGACATATTGACATATTATCTAAGACGATTAGATGAGAATAATGGTAGATTTTCTAATGGAAAGAACGGCAGTGCGTCCGTAGATTTTCGAATCTTCCTTAATCTTTCCAATGTTAGAATGAAAGGGAAAAAAATAGCATCAATATGGTTTACTGTAAATATGGATAGCTTAACAGGCGTTTAACAAGAAGCACTTCGCTTCAGTGTAAATTACAGAAGATTACTTAACAGGATTAAAAATCTCCGTATTAGAGAGTGTAACGATGCAAACGGACATGAAACGTAAATGCCTAAGTAAATTAAGCGGCAATTGTCAATAAAGATGAAATGGATAACAGCACAAAATATAAGATATGCTGCCAATGATCGCAAAGAGAATTTCTCGAACAGAAACTTCCGACTTGGCGAAGGATTGAGCAAATAAAGCTAATATATGAAAATGAAAATCTGTTTGTCTGTATGCACTTCTATACAAATCAACAATTTGAAAGCCAGAAGTGTGAAATGCTACGTGTAGGTGTATTAAAACACGACCGAAGCAACTAAAGTAATCCGGAATCGAAATAATGTAGAGTTAATTTTTAAATAATAAAAAACCAAAAATCTAACAGCTTTTCCGGGAAGAGTTCCATATCCTGTACTAGTTGGCGCGATTAGCAAAATAATCCAAACTGCTGCCAAAAGGGGTGTGATGTCACGTAGATAAGGTCAATTCCAGTTGTTAAGTTAAAACTCCAAAGACTGAATATCGCAACAACCACATCAAACATTTATCGCCAAAAACAACTCGCCAAACCTACCAGCACAGGATATTGAACTCTTCCCGCCTTTTCCTATTAAATTTGAACATTTTTCGTTATAGCAGTTGCCAACAATTAAAAATCCACAACGAAATTATTTCTACAATAATTAATTTTCTATTGAAAGATTTCCACGTGCAAAATGAAAATAAATAAAACGTTTCAGCAATTGAAAAAAAGATTAATAGGACGTCATATTGGTAATATAACGGAAATTTTCAAACATTTCTCAATAATACAAGGAGTATGAGTATGTGTAAATACAGAAAGCAGGTTAATATGACGTCATTCGATAATTAAAAATGAAAATTAATATAACGTCATATTGGAAGTTTAACGGATTTTTTCAAATGTTTGGGAATCATACAAAGAGAGTATCAATATGAGTAATAGTGAAAGCAAGTAGGTAAGATGTCAGCAGGTGAGTACAACGTCATACGAGTTTGAGGAACGTATTAAATCATGATAAAAACACGATTATAGAAATATTGGCATATTTTAACATTTTGAAGTTATCTATACAACATGTTTAATTTTAAAATTGATTTTTCTACACAAACATTCTTAAAATCTCGAACAACGCCAAGTACTTCAACTAGTTATTAATAAAAGTAATATGATGAAGTACTTAGCATACATATAAGAAAGAATATATTGTTTGCATGAGACGGCTAGTATTTTGATGTAAACTACAAATAAAAATATAGATTTGTAAATCATAATAAAATAATTTTAAATTTCTTTAACATTTGAACATTTATTATATTTATATCCTTTATACATTTGATAAAACCTACAAAAAGCAGTGATATCCCATCAAAAAACTTTCTGTAAAAAAAAAAAGCGCCAAGTTCTCCTTAATGTTTCGGCCGTAAAAAGTACTGATATCTGATGTTCGCCCAAGTTAAAAATCAAACATCCGAAATCTTTCATTCAAAATGGCTTCCTGCAACTTGGCCGTTAATGCATTTTAGAAGTATTTTCAAATTTTAAAGAATGTATAATGATCTACATGTCTACTACATTTTTTTGAACATTTTTACTCATTTTGTTGTACAAAGTACTAAAATATAATACACATTTTTAAAAACATAATTTCGAAATCACAGCTGTCGAGAATGGTCCACTCTGGTTCTCAACGTCTCATATAATGTAACAAAATGTGAAATTTGATGAAAAAAATATTCATTGGAATTCGTGTTAATGACAATAGACCGTACAAAACGGTCATTAAACCATGGTAAAACTAAATGATGGTTAATCAAAACTAATGTTTCTGGAAACTCAATGGTATGTATCACAAAGCTTTCAGTTACAATGTCATCATACGAATTTGCCTATTTGCATTCTGATATTACTTTTAAATGCATAATTTCCAATCATTAATTTTGAAATGATTTATCGACGTAATTATTTATTTCAAATGAAAGATATAGCATGTTTAACATCAGTAGTAGAGAAAGGGGGGTTCACCGGCAGAAGGCGCAGCCCGCAGCTGAGCAACCGAGCAACCGATAGTGCATTGTTCAGAATCAACCCTCTTTTTCTCACAGTAATCTTTTCATCTCATTTTTTTGGTACATCTGATATTTTGTAGAAAGTTTTGTGTGTGTAAGAGTATGTTTTAAAAAGCATATATGTCTTATAGTTATTATAAATAGTTCTATGTGTGTATGTATGTGTGTGTGTGCGACAAATAGTTCTCTTTATGTGTGTATATATGTGTGTATGTATGTGTCTGTGTGTGACAAATACTTCTCTTTATATGTGTGTGTGTATGTGTGCGTGACAAATAGCTCTCTTTGTGTGTGTGTGTGACTATCTGCTTGTTTATCAAAGTTTTAGAAATATTTTTCATGTTTTTATAACGAAAAAAAAATATGCGTTAGTCAGTTAAGAAGTTTCACAAATTAAAAAAAAATTCTTTTAGAAAAAGTTTCACATTATTTAAAAAAATTAAAAAAGTACTCAATAATAAAAGCAACAATTTTTATTATAACAAAATAATTTACATAAAGATATTTACAGATCAAAATATACATCACGATTTTGCGTTAGCAATACAAATCAACATTTTCTTCTTTATTACAAACGGTATTAATGTCATAATGGCCATATGCTAAGCTGCTTATTCCATCATCCAATAAGTAACGCTTGTCATCAAAGGGACTTAAGCTAATTTTATTTTGAGTTAATGTATATAGACGATGATCATCTTGGGCAATCCTGATCTGTTTCTCCATACTTGTTTTTTGTTGTTGGAGGCACTCCAAGTAGTCTTCATGTTTAATTTTCTGCCGAACAATCTGCGTAGACACGCCTTTTGTACGCTTCTTTTCGTCTTTAACAGATTTTAGAGAGTACATTTTTGATTTCAACCCGACAAACTCCAGGGCTAATTCGCCATTAAGTTCATCCTTAAACTTTCCGAGCGTCTTCTTATTATCTTCAGAGTATAGACGATGAGATTTCGGGTATTCAGAAAAGTCAAAAAAGTCACGATGCTGCTCCAGATCCGTATAAATATTATTGGTTTGAATATGATACGTTAGGGAATCTGTATCCGTAAAGAGTAAAACTGCACTATCTTTGTATGTTTTCTTTATAAAATTGTAATGGAAATCATACATACAAAGGTTAGATAGTTCGAGTATAGAAAATCCAACATAGATAGGTCGGTTCATATGTATGCTAGTTTTTAATCTCTCCACAGCAGTCAAGTCTTCATCATAAGTTTTAAACGATTTAAAGGTAGGCGATGCTACTAATTTTTTGGCTCTTTTTTCACCATTACAAAGCACAATATTTCTTCTTTTTCGGAGATTTTCCATGGTTTTACCAAAAACAGAATTGTTCATTAACTTAAAAAAGTCTTTCTCAAAAGAAGATTTTGCTTCTTTCCTTTTCTCGGTATTGAAATTAATATATTTCTGTAACCATGGACCCTGTTTAAATTTTAAGGCTTTATGCACAGCTGTAATTTTTAAACCAAGTTCTAAATAAAATTTGAGATTACGATAATGGGTTATATAATTTCGTTTATTATTTAAATTTGGTATAAGTTTAGGAGTTCCCACGAATTTTCTATTGTTAACTAAGCTTCTTGCATGAGAAGACAGCATCTGATCCTCTACAGTTACTCTCTCAGGGGCGACAGGGTATTCATTATTGATAAAGATTGAGCAGAGTTGTAAAGCACAGTGGTTAAGGTCTGTGGTGTGACTAAGTATATAGCACATTGAAGAAACAGTTTATGTAGAAATCAGAATTATATTTATTCATTCAACTTGAATGTTAAACTTAAATAAAGATATATACATAGACCTCCAGCCATTGCTGGGAACTTTGGTATCACATTATAGCAAATAAACATTCAGAAAGGGGGTTAACTGTCCTTCCATCACATCACCACACCTTCCATGGAGTTGTTTCACCCTAGATATATACTTACTCCGTACCTCAAACTAGAATAAAATATGCATACAGTTACAGTTAAAAGAGAGTGCCTTTACGACCGAAATGCAAAAAGAAAAACCGGTTCGGAACGATTCTACTCCCGAACAAACTACTTGACAGAGAAAGGGGGACAAGATTTTGTCCAGATTTCCAACATGCGGCCCCATCGGTCGTAAAAACTTCCTCTTTCTTTTCATAGTCAAAATCAAAAATGTTACAAATAGCTCTCTGAAATTTTATATACAGTAGAGGTTTTGTTAGAAAATCAGCCTTATTAACTTTAGAACTTACATGTTTTAACTCAAAAACATTTTCATTTATTAATTGACGAATAAATTGACACTTTATGTCAATATGCTTAGTTTTAAAGTTTTCTTGACTATTTTTAGAAAAATAAATAGCAGATTCATTATCACAGTACTGAACTGGTTTTATTTTATCACATATATTAAGTTCATTTAAGACATTTGCATACCACGTTAGTTCTTTTACACTTTCAGTTAATGAGATAAACTCTGACTCCATAGAACTAAGTGCAATGCATTTCTGTTTTGATGATTTCCAAGCAAACGGAACGTTACTAAAGTAAATTATATAACCACTACTTGAATGTCTTTTAGTAAGGTTACATCCCCAGTTAGCATCAGAATATGCATATAAACTTGAGGATTTTACATTAGACAGGTTTATTTTATAACTTTTTGTAGCAAAAACGTAATTCATTATATCTGCCAATATCAACCATAATGTTTATATGTATAACCATTACAAAATTGTGACATTATATTTACAGAAAAACTAATATCAGGTCTCGATCTATTTGATAAAAATGACAAACAACCGATTAATGATCGGTATGGATATTTTTTCATCAATTCATTTTCCACAATTTCATTTTCGTTAACCTTATCTGGTAAGATACAGCCAATTTTAAAGGGTAATTTAACATAACTTTTAGGTAAACCTTTATATTTTAATTCTAATCTTTCAATGTAAGTTTTTTGATGAATAAATAATGAATCAGCAATAAGTTCAAAGTTAACACCTAACAAATATTTCGTTAAACCTATTTCAGTAATTTCTAAGCTATTTTTTAACATATTAGTTACAGATTGCAGTATATTTTCATTTTCAGCAAACAAAACTAAATCATCTACATAGACAACTAAAATTGCATTACTTTTTAGTTTATATACACAGTTACACCATTTTAACTTACAAAATCCTAAATTATGTAGTATATTGTCCAATTCAAAATTCCATTCTCGGCCACTTTGCCGTAAACCATAAATAGATTTATTTAACAAACAAACTTTATTTTCGGCACCTTTCATGACAAATCCTGGTGGTTGTTTCATAAATACAGTTTCTTTTAAAGACCCATATAAGTAAGCTGATTTTACATCTAATTGAATATGATACCAATTTAACATAGAAACTAATAAAATAAACATTAGTTTTATAATTGAAAAATTTACAACTGGTGAAAATATATCATTAAAATCGATACCTTGTTTCTGTTTAAAACCTTGAGCTACGAGACGTGCTTTGTACTTTTTCCCATTTTTTTCTGTGTTTTTAATATTATAAACCCATCTGCTTCCTACTATTGTGGCGTTTTTGGGTGGATCAACCAACCGCCAGACCTTTCTTTTACTCATGATTTCAAGTTCTTCCCTCATCGCGGCGTTCCATTTCCCTCTTTCTGGGTTAACTTGTGCATCCTCAAACGATTTAGGGATTTCAGTATTGTAAGTTTCATGTTGGAATATCTCACTTAAATATGAATCATCCGAATCGCTAGTTGAAGGTTCATTTAAAGTTTCTAGATTGGGATGAGTAGTTTTAGGTTTAAAGTCAAATTTATCCGGTTCATAAGCGATTTTATTTTCTTGACAATATTTTTTAACATCATTTAATGATCTCAGTCTCTTATTTGTTATCGGGGTATAATAATACACGTCAATCCTGTTACTTTTAGTTCTAGGTTTTTCGATTCTTTTCCATTCTGAAATATTTATAGAAGTTAAAGTTATTTTACTCCCCCTTTTCTCTTCGTCTTCATTTAAACTTACTCCTGGTAGTTTATGATTAAGATCTAGAGTTGCGTTACTTAAGCCGTTTGATTCAACTTGAGATTCATTAAAATTCAATACAATATCCTTATACTTATTTACTCCAAATAATGTTTCTACCCCCTTTTTGGATTCATCTATACGCACATGAATAGTTTCTACAATTCGCCTTTCTTTTGGCATATACATCCTATATCCTTTTGTTTTCATGGCATAACCAACTAAAATACCGGGTAAAGCTTTAGGTTGTAGTTTATTTCGTTTAACTTTAGGAACATTAACAAATGCTAAAGAACCAAAAATTCTTAAATGTTTTACCGAAGGTTTGAATCCTGTCCATAATTCTTGGGGTGTAAGACCTTGGGTTAAACTGTGTTCGGTTCTATTTTTTGTATGAACAAACGCTAAAAGAGCTTCCCCCCAGAATGATGGTTTTAATCCGCTATCATGTAACATTGCTCGAACTGCATTCATTGCTACTTTATTGAAATTTTCAGCAACACCCACCTGTTCTGGCGTATAAATGGAGGATCTTTCTATTTGTATACCCAAATCAGTTAACAATTTCTCAAATAATTTATGAATAAATTCTAACCCATTATCAGTTCGTACACTCTTTAATTTTTTACCAGTTTGTCTCTCAGCTTTCGCTAAAAACCTTTTAAAGTATTCAAAAACTTCCGTTTTATCCTTAAGTATATACACTTCAGTCCTTCTAGAATAATCGTCAATTATTGACAAAAAGTATTTCCCCCCTCCTAACGAGTTAACTGGGCTAGGACCCCACAAATCCATATACACTCTATCAAGAATTTGACTAGAAATGCGTTTATACTGATAATTCCTTTTAAACGAATGTCTATTAGATTTTGCAATTACACAAGATTCACACATCTTATTTTTGTTTTTACAGTTAATATTTTCAATACCTTTAACACAATTATTTTTACTCATTTTTTCAAGTAAAGGCAAATTTGTATGACAAAATCTACGATGTATAATTTCTGCATTTAAACTAGTCGAAAAGGCAAAATTTTCACATTTTGAAGCATAACCTTTAACAATATACAATTTATCTACTCTGGGTACAGTAAAACAATATCGATTAAATTTATCATACACAATCATTTTATTATTTCCCCATTGAATGTGGTTTCCTGCAATATCGATGTTGGACCCACCAATTAAATTTCTTCTCATATTTGGAGCATATAAAACATTTTTTAAAGTTATTTCTACATTACCTTTTACATCTTGTATGGTGAAGTCAATATCACCTATACCAAATACTTCCGACGAACAGTCCTTGTCTCCAATCAGCACTTGTTGGGGGGGGGGATGTCCTTGTAGGTTACAAATAAACTCCTGTCATTCGTAAAGTGAGAAGTAGCTGCTGAGTCCAGAAGAAATTCAACAATTTTCTCATTTGAAGACATTAGGGCGGATTCCGATTGCCTTGTAGTTTCACTGTAGAAAACTTGCTTCTTCCCTCTATAGTTTCTCTTTTTGAAACACCTTGTATCTGTGTGACCAGGTCGTTTGCAGTAACTGCATATTAAACTCGGCCCCATACGAGTAGCTGGTGAAGTACTAGAGCATCGAGAGGGTTCCAGGTCGCTTCCACTACTTGAAAACCATGGCTTTTTACTGGTTACGAAATTCTTCTTTGGAATGGTTGGTCTATCGGTAGGATTCTTAAACTTGGTTGTATAAGCATCACCTACACTGATAACCTCTTTACTTTCGTCCTTACGCTTTAAACAAATTCTTCCATATTCACTAATTAACTGTTTAGAAACATTTTCCAATTTAAATTCTGTATCATCTAACCTGTATAACATTTGAACGAGATTATCATATTCTTCGGGTAAACGACGGATTAACTGGAAGCATACTAACAATTCTGGCATATCAAAACCTGCATCTTTGATTTGAAACCTTTTTTCTTCAATTCTCTTGCAAAATAAACCGATGGTTTCCTCTTGCGAGTTTAACTTCATTTCAAAGAATTCATCCACTAATCCAGCTAAACGTGCCCGTGACGTTGGTTCGAAGTTTAACTTTAGGATATCCCAGGCAACTTTTCCGCTTTCGGTCTGAGCGATTAATATCTGGAATTTCCTTTCGATGGATTGATAAATCGTGGTATAAGCTCTGCGTTTACGCCATCCAAAATCACTTTTCTCTCTATCAGATGCATCCTCTTGTAAAAAACTAATCCATTCATTTCAATCACTTAATATTTTCCACTCAAAGTAAAATAAATAAATAAAGAAAATGATGAAGCACGCAGATAAAAACCCAACGATAATTTTTCTCTCATCTCTTAAAACAAGTGACCTAATTTATGACTCTTAAGTTTCAAGTTTATCATGCAATAGAGATTTATTACCTCGTTATAGTCGTTCTCTTCTAATAATGTGAAATATGTTTATAATTTGTTATTTGTGATTATGCCATTATAAACTTATTACAGAACTAAAACATTTAAAAGGACAATTATTCAACGTCAATTTGTTTCAAAGAAATGATGCAACTTTACTCATAACTTTCCAAACTTTGTGAAAATGAGTCAGTGTATTACTATCCTTCATTCTGTAAAGTCACAGGAAAAAATGTTTCCTGATGTTAAAATTAATCTAAATGTAAACCTTTTAAAATTTTAAGTAATGTAAAATATAATTTTTAAAATCAATCCAAACGTGAACTTATTTATTCAATGTGAATTGTGCATTAATATAATTTTTTTACAAGTCTTATTTCAGCAGTGGTACATCTACACGATTATTCAAGAAGTGTTTATAATAAATTCTCAAATAGTTGAAATATATAAACCAGTGGATATTTCATAAATTGGATAGACCTTAGAAAAGGTAAGCAATTCCTTTTCTTTCTGCATGCTGAAGACCAGAGTTAATTTTAATTTGAAGAATTTAATATTCTGATGTTACGCGCTTACCTCGTTGGCCTCACCCCTTCAACAGTGATCATGAGCCTGATGAATATATGAACTCAGAATTTATTCTTAAGGATTAATAATTGACTCTAATTAATAAAAATAATACTCAGCTCTTATGCTAGATTAAAAATTCAAGAAAACATAATTGAATTTAATAAACTATTTAAACTAATAAAACTTTAAAAACTGTATAAACAAGTTCTCCGAGATGGCGACAATAAAGGAAATGCAAATAGTAGATAAATTAAACAATAATAATTATTCTATATGGAAGTTTAAAATTAATATGTTGTTAATTAAGGAAGATTTGTACGAACTCGTAACTCAGGAACCCCCTACACCAATTAACGAAGATTGGAGAAAAAAGGATGCAAAAGCTCGCGCTTTAATAAACCTGAGTATAGACGATACGCAAATAGTTCATGTAAAACATTTAGAAACAGCAAAACAGACATGGGATAGTTTAAAAAATATTCACGAGAGAGCCAATTTGTCCAGTAAATTGTATTTGTTACGAAAATTGTATAGTGCAAAACTTCCCGAAAATGGGAACATGCACAAACACATTACTAATATACTGGAAATAAAAGATAAGCTCTCCGCAATAGGAGAGAACATAACCGACTCGCATTTATCCGCACTTCTATTGTGCTCGTTACCTGCGAGTTATAATACTCTAATAACAGCTCTCGAAGCCCGAAATGAAATTGAATTAACTCCCGAATTCATCAAGAGCAAACTTACTGATGAATTTAATAAACGGGTAGAAAATAGTGAGCAAGTTGAAAACTCACAAAAGGTGTTTAAAACACAAAAGAAATACACTCAAGATTATAAAGGGCAAAACAAATATTGTACCTACTGTAAACAATCAAATCACACTTACAAACAATGCTGGCATCTCAAAAACAGAAACACACAGACCACTACACCTAAAACACAATACAAATACAAAAAGTACACATCGTTGTGTTTTGAAAATACAAAAGGTGATAGTAAAAATAAAATGAATGAATCAAAAACAGATGAACAGGTACAAATAAATAAAAGTGAACATAAAGATGCAGCATTCATAATTGTCAATCCCGCTAATAAAACCTGGTTAATTGACTCAGGAGCGTCTTCGCATATAGCGAACGATAGGAATATATTTACAAAATTCAACGATACTGAAAAAACTACAGTAACAATTGCTAATGGGAATACATTAAATTCTTACGGAACCGGCGAAACACAAATAATGACAAAGACATCTGATGGATGTATAAATAGAATTACACTTAAAAATGTGTTATTTGTTCCACAATTGGAATCAAATTTAATTTCCGTAAGTAAAGCCACAGAACATGGCTACAAAGTATTTTTCGAAAATGAAAAATGCATACTATCGTGCAATGGAAAAATATACTTAGAAGCATTTAAGAAACATAACTTATATCAAGTTGAAACACTAGAAGAAAGTTCTCAAAATAAAATAAACATTGCACATGATTGCAGAAATAAAGATTGCCTCGAAATTTGGCATAAACGCCTTGGCCACAGAAATAATGAAAGTATAAAAGAATTAGTCAAAAATGACTTGGCCAGTGGGATAAAAATAAATAACTGTAATCATAAAACAAACTGTGAAACCTGTATAAAAACAAAGTCAACAAATGCACCGTACTCTAAATCTATCGAAAATAAAACAACAAAAGTATTAGATTTAGTACATACTGATTTATGTGGGCCTTTTAAAACACCCACAATAGGAGGAAAAAATTACTTCCTTACATTCATAGATGACAATTCTAGATTCACAGTTATTTACTTATTAAAAAGTAAAGATGAAGTTTATGAAAAAATAAAAGACTATGTACAAATGGTCAAAACCAGACAAGGAAAATATCCGACGGCGATTAGATCGGATAACGGTGGGGAATATATAGGAAATAATACAGAAGCCTTTCTAAGGGAACATGGTATAAAACATGAATACACAGTTCCATTTTGTCCCAGCCAGAATGGCATTGCTGAGAGAAAAAACAGAAGCTTAATTGAAATGACACGAAGCCTATTATCCGAAGCAAATTTACCTCATAGGTTCTGGGGTGAAGCGATAAATACTGCTAATCACCTCCAAAATAGGCTCCCCACTAAATTGACAAATAAAACGCCATATGAAATTTGGTTCAAAAGAAAACCAAATCTCTATTATTTACGTGTATTTGGCTGTAAAGTATACACTTACATAAACAAACACAAAAGATCTAAACTAGATGACACAGCAGAAGAGGGTATCTTCATGGGCTATGATAATAGTACAAAGGGATACCGCGTTTTCACTAAAAATGGTGAAATAATAATTTCCAGATCTGTAAAATTTCTGGAAGAAAAACTGAACAATTTAAACGAGAAAATTAATGATCACGAACAATTAATTGAAGATAAAAAATACATTGAAATAGAAATAGGTGACACACCCTGTACACCTGACGCGCCCAAACAATCAGAAACACATCAACCTCGTAGATCTGAAAGACAAAACAGAGGAGTACCACCTCAAAGATATACTTCCGACAATTTTATTGCTTTAGCAAATGATTGCGATACAACAGAACCTGAAAACTGGAAACAGCTTATCAAAATAAACAATCCACTAGAAAAGAAAAACTGGCTTAAAGCCACTGAAAACGAAATACAATCGTTAATGAAAAATAATACATGGGATCTAGTCGATCCTCCTCTTAATAAAAGAATCATAGGAAGTAGATGGATTTTCAAACGAAAAATTGATAGTTCAGGAAATACACAAAAATATAAAGCACGTTTTGTTGCCAAAGGTTTCAGTCAAAATTATGGGGAAGATTATCAAGAAACATTTTCACCAGTAGCACAACATTGTACCATCAAAACACTTCTTTTAGCAGCAGCTTATAATAATTTGAATGTGCGACATGTAGATATTGACACCGCCTTTCTTCATGGGAACTTAAATGAAGAAATATATATAAATCAACCTGAAGGCTATGTAAACGAACAATTTCCTGAAAAAGTTTGCAAGCTCAAAAAGGCAATCTATGGCCTCAAACAGGCCGCCAGAGCTTGGCATATTAAAATCGCTGAAACACTAGACAACTTGAACTTTATCCAAAGTACAGCAGACACATGTCTTTTCACTAGAAAAGAAAAAGATCATACATCGTACATAATAATATATGTTGATGATATACTCATCGCCAGCAAAGATGAAATAATAGAAGAAATTGTAAATTCTCTAAAACAAGAATACGAATTAAAGGATCTAGGCAATATTAGTAACTATTTAGGTACTCAAATTCAGAAATTACCTAACGGTTATTCTCTTGATCAAAAAATTAAGATTGAAAATTTAGCGAAAAAGTTCAATCTTGAAAACTCCAAACCGTGCAAAACTCCAATGGAACCAGGATATAACAAATTAAATGATGATGATAATTTAATGCCAAATAATATTAAATATCGCCAGGCACTTGGTTCATTGCTTTATATAACAACCATAACGAGACCTGACATTTCAGCAGCAGTAAACATTTTAAGCAGAAGAAATGAGAATCCTCGCGAAAAAGACTGGCAAGCCGTAAAAAGAATAATAAGATATCTATATCATACTAAAGAACTAAAATTAATAATTAACACTAATGAAGAACCAATATTAAAGGTATTCGCTGATGCCGATTGGGCAGGTGATACCAAAACCCGTAGATCAACATCGGGAATATTATATATGTTGGGCAACAACCCAATTCAGTGGACGACGAAAAGGCAAAGTTGCATTGCCTTATCTTCAGCAGAGGCTGAATATGTGTCCGCAGCACATGCTAGCCAAGAAATAATTTGGTTATTGAAGTTACTTGACGATCTAGGCTTTCCACAGCAAAAACCAATCACTTTATATGAAGACAATCAAAGTACCATAAAAATGGTTGAATCAGAAAAATTCACGAAAAGATCAAAGCACATCGACGTCAAATTTAATGCCATTAAACAATATAGCGAAGAAGGCATTACTGAATTGAAGTATCTTCCAACAGAAAAAATGATAGCTGATGCACTTACCAAACCTTTACCCAAGCCTCGATTCATCGAACACAGAAATTCAATGAAAATATTAGTTAATCCCCATGAACGGATTAAGGGGGAAATTGTAAAAAACTAATCCATTCATTTCAATCACTTAATATTTTCCACTCAAAGTAAAATAAATAAATAAAGAAAATGATGAAGCACGCAGATAAAAACCCAACGATAATTTTTCTCTCATCTCTTAAAACAAGTGACCTAATTTATGACTCTTAAGTTTCAAGTTTATCATGCAATAGAGATTTATTACCTCGTTATAGTCGTTCTCTTCTAATAATGTGAAATATGTTTATAATTTGTTATTTGTGATTATGCCATTATAAACTTATTACAGAACTAAAACATTTAAAAGGACAATTATTCAACGTCAATTTGTTTCAAAGAAATGATGCAACTTTACTCATAACTTTCCAAACTTTGTGAAAATGAGTCAGTGTATTACTATCCTTCATTCTGTAAAGTCACAGGAAAAAATGTTTCCTGATGTTAAAATTAATCTAAATGTAAACCTTTTAAAATTTTAAGTAATGTAAAATATAATTTTTAAAATCAATCCAAACGTGAACTTATTTATTCAATGTGAATTGTGCATTAATATAATTTTTTTACAAGTCTTATTTCAGCAGTGGTACATCTACACGATTATTCAAGAAGTGTTTATAATAAATTCTCAAATAGTTGAAATATATAAACCAGTGGATATTTCATAAATTGGATAGACCTTAGAAAAGGTAAGCAATTCCTTTTCTTTCTGCATGCTGAAGACCAGAGTTAATTTTAATTTGAAGAATTTAATATTCTGATGTTACGCGCTTACCTCGTTGGCCTCACCCCTTCAACAGTGATCATGAGCCTGATGAATATATGAACTCAGAATTTATTCTTAAGGATTAATAATTGACTCTAATTAATAAAAATAATACTCAGCTCTTATGCTAGATTAAAAATTCAAGAAAACATAATTGAATTTAATAAACTATTTAAACTAATAAAACTTTAAAAACTGTATAAACAAGTTCTCCGAGATGGCGACAATAAAGGAAATGCAAATAGTAGATAAATTAAACAATAATAATTATTCTATATGGAAGTTTAAAATTAATATGTTGTTAATTAAGGAAGATTTGTACGAACTCGTAACTCAGGAACCCCCTACACCAATTAACGAAGATTGGAGAAAAAAGGATGCAAAAGCTCGCGCTTTAATAAACCTGAGTATAGACGATACGCAAATAGTTCATGTAAAACATTTAGAAACAGCAAAACAGACATGGGATAGTTTAAAAAATATTCACGAGAGAGCCAATTTGTCCAGTAAATTGTATTTGTTACGAAAATTGTATAGTGCAAAACTTCCCGAAAATGGGAACATGCACAAACACATTACTAATATACTGGAAATAAAAGATAAGCTCTCCGCAATAGGAGAGAACATAACCGACTCGCATTTATCCGCACTTCTATTGTGCTCGTTACCTGCGAGTTATAATACTCTAATAACAGCTCTCGAAGCCCGAAATGAAATTGAATTAACTCCCGAATTCATCAAGAGCAAACTTACTGATGAATTTAATAAACGGGTAGAAAATAGTGAGCAAGTTGAAAACTCACAAAAGGTGTTTAAAACACAAAAGAAATACACTCAAGATTATAAAGGGCAAAACAAATATTGTACCTACTGTAAACAATCAAATCACACTTACAAACAATGCTGGCATCTCAAAAACAGAAACACACAGACCACTACACCTAAAACACAATACAAATACAAAAAGTACACATCGTTGTGTTTTGAAAATACAAAAGGTGATAGTAAAAATAAAATGAATGAATCAAAAACAGATGAACAGGTACAAATAAATAAAAGTGAACATAAAGATGCAGCATTCATAATTGTCAATCCCGCTAATAAAACCTGGTTAATTGACTCAGGAGCGTCTTCGCATATAGCGAACGATAGGGATATATTTACAAAATTCAACGATACTGAAAAAACTACAGTAACAATTGCTAATGGGAATACATTAAATTCTTACGGAACCGGCGAAACACAAATAATGACAAAGACATCTGATGGATGTATAAATAGAATTACACTTAAAAATGTGTTATTTGTTCCACAATTGGAATCAAATTTAATTTCCGTAAGTAAAGCCACAGAACATGGCTACAAAGTATTTTTCGAAAATGAAAAATGCATACTATCGTGCAATGGAAAAATATACTTAGAAGCATTTAAGAAACATAACTTATATCAAGTTGAAACACTAGAAGAAAGTTCTCAAAATAAAATAAACATTGCACATGATTGCAGAAATAAAGATTGCCTCGAAATTTGGCATAAACGCCTTGGCCACAGAAATAATGAAAGTATAAAAGAATTAGTCAAAAATGACTTGGCCAGTGGGATAAAAATAAATAACTGTAATCATAAAACAAACTGTGAAACCTGTATAAAAACAAAGTCAACAAATGCACCGTACTCTAAATCTATCGAAAATAAAACAACAAAAGTATTAGATTTAGTACATACTGATTTATGTGGGCCTTTTAAAACACCCACAATAGGAGGAAAAAATTACTTCCTTACATTCATAGATGACAATTCTAGATTCACAGTTATTTACTTATTAAAAAGTAAAGATGAAGTTTATGAAAAAATAAAAGACTATGTACAAATGGTCAAAACCAGACAAGGAAAATATCCGACGGCGATTATTTCGGATAACGGTGGGGAATATATAGGAAATAATACAGAAGCCTTTCTAAGGGAACATGGTATAAAACATGAATACACAGTTCCATTTTGTCCCAGCCAGAATGGCATTGCTGAGAGAAAAAACAGAAGCTTAATTGAAATGACACGAAGCCTATTATCCGAAGCAAATTTACCTCATAGGTTCTGGGGTGAAGCGATAAATACTGCTAATCACCTCCAAAATAGGCTCCCCACTAAATTGACAAATAAAACGCCATATGAAATTTGGTTCAAAAGAAAACCAAATCTCTATTATTTACGTGTATTTGGCTGTAAAGTATACACTTACATAAACAAACACAAAAGATCTAAACTAGATGACACAGCAGAAGAGGGTATCTTCATGGGCTATGATAATAGTACAAAGGGATACCGCGTTTTCACTAAAAATGGTGAAATAATAATTTCCAGATCTGTAAAATTTCTGGAAGAAAAACTGAACAATTTAAACGAGAAAATTAATGATCACGAACAATTAATTGAAGATAAAAAATACATTGAAATAGAAATAGGTGACACACCCTGTACACCTGACGCGCCCAAACAATCAGAAACACATCAACCTCGTAGATCTGAAAGACAAAACAGAGAAGTACCACCTCAAAGATATACTTCCGACAATTTTATTGCTTTAGCAAATGATTGCGATACAACAGAACCTGAAAACTGGAAACAGCTTATCAAAATAAACAATCCACTAGAAAAGAAAAACTGGCTTAAAGCCACTGAAAACGAAATACAATCGTTAATGAAAAATAATACATGGGATCTAGTCGATCCTCCTCTTAATAAAAGAATCATAGGAAGTAGATGGATTTTCAAACGAAAAATTGATAGTTCAGGAAATACACAAAAATATAAAGCACGTTTTGTTGCCAAAGGTTTCAGTCAAAATTATGGGGAAGATTATCAAGAAACATTTTCACCAGTAGCACAACATTGTACCATCAAAACACTTCTTTTAGCAGCAGCTTATAATAATTTGAATGTGCGACATGTAGATATTGACACCGCCTTTCTTCATGGGAACTTAAATGAAGAAATATATATAAATTAACCTGAAGGCTATGTAAACGAACAATTTCCTGAAAAAGTTTGCAAGCTCAAAAAGGCAATCTATGGCCTCAAACAGGCCGCCAGAGCTTGGCATATTAAAATCGCTGAAACACTAGACAACTTGAACTTTATCCAAAGTACAGCAGACACATGTCTTTTCACTAGAAAAGAAAAAGATCATACATCGTACATAATAATATATGTTGATGATATACTCATCGCCAGCAAAGATGAAATAATAGAAGAAATTGTAAATTCTCTAAAACAAGAATACGAATTAAAGGATCTAGGCAATATTAGTAACTATTTAGGTACTCAAATTCAGAAATTACCTAACGGTTATTCTCTTGATCAAAAAATTAAGATTGAAAATTTAGCGAAAAAGTTCAATCTTGAAAACTCCAAACCGTGCAAAACTCCAATGGAACCAGGATATAACAAATTAAATGATGATGATAATTTAATGCCAAATAATATTAAATATCGCCAGGCACTTGGTTCATTGCTTTATATAACAACCATAACGAGACCTGACATTTCAGCAGCAGTAAACATTTTAAGCAGAAGAAATGAGAATCCTCGCGAAAAAGACTGGCAAGCCGTAAAAAGAATAATAAGATATCTATATCATACTAAAGAACTAAAATTAATAATTAACACTAAAGGAAGAACCAATATTAAAGGTATTCGCTGATGCCGATTGGGCAGGTGATACCAAAACCCGTAGATCAACATCGGGAATATTATATATGTTGGGCAACAACCCAATTCAGTGGACGACGAAAAGGCAAAGTTGCATTGCCTTATCTTCAGCAGAGGCTGAATATGTGTCCGCAGCACATGCTAGCCAAGAAATAATTTGGTTATTGAAGTTACTTGACGATCTAGGCTTTCCACAGCAAAAACCAATCACTTTATATGAAGACAATCAAAGTACCATAAAAATGGTTGAATCAGAAAAATTCACGAAAAGATCAAAGCACATCGACGTCAAATTTAATGCCATTAAACAATATAGCGAAGAAGGCATTATTGAATTGAAGTATCTTCCAACAGAAAAAATGATAGCTGATGCACTTACCAAACCTTTACCCAAGCCTCGATTCATCGAACACAGAAATTCAATGAAAATATTAGTTAATCCCCATGAACGGATTAAGGGGGAAATTGTAAAAAACTAATCCATTCATTTCAATCACTTAATATTTTCCACTCAAAGTAAAATAAATAAATAAAGAAAATGATGAAGCACGCAGATAAAAACCCAACGATAATTTTTCTCTCATCTCTTAAAACAAGTGACCTAATTTATGACTCTTAAGTTTCAAGTTTATCATGCAATAGAGATTTATTACCTCGTTATAGTCGTTCTCTTCTAATAATGTGAAATATGTTTATAATTTGTTATTTGTGATTATGCCATTATAAACTTATTACAGAACTAAAACATTTAAAAGGACAATTATTCAACGTCAATTTGTTTCAAAGAAATGATGCAACTTTACTCATAACTTTCCAAACTTTGTGAAAATGAGTCAGTGTATTACTATCCTTCATTCTGTAAAGTCACAGGAAAAAATGTTTCCTGATGTTAAAATTAATCTAAATGTAAACCTTTTAAAATTTTAAGTAATGTAAAATATAATTTTTAAAATCAATCCAAACGTGAACTTATTTATTCAATGTGAATTGTGCATTAATATAATTTTTTTACAAGTCTTATTTCAGCAGTGGTACATCTACACGATTATTCAAGAAGTGTTTATAATAAATTCTCAAATAGTTGAAATATATAAACCAGTGGATATTTCATAAATTGGATAGACCTTAGAAAAGGTAAGCAATTCCTTTTCTTTCTGCATGCTGAAGACCAGAGTTAATTTTAATTTGAAGAATTTAATATTCTGATGTTACGCGCTTACCTCGTTGGCCTCGCCCCTTCAACACTCTTTACATGCAATATCGGGATTCGTAATAAACTCCCAGCAATTCCGATCTATCAATACACATTTGACGTCGAGCTTCCAAGAAGAGTAGTTATAATCCGACAATTTCGGGAAAGAATAAGTTAACTCTGGAACTTGTGCCATTATACTTTTTAAGCTATATATATTTCATCTAAAACACACCACACTGCATCTATTTGACCTTTAGCATAACATGGCCCATAACCATGATAAAGATTGAGCAGAGTTGTAAAGCACAGTGGTTAAGGTCTGTGGTGTGACTAAGTATATAGCACATTGAAGAAACAGTTTATGTAGAAATCAGAATTATATTTATTCATTCAACTTGAATGTTAAACTTAAATAAAGATATATACATAGACCTTCAGCCATTGCTGGGAACTTTGGTATCACATTATAGCAAATAAACATTCAGAAAGGGGGTTAACTGTCCTTCCATCACATCACCACACCTTCCATGGAGTTGTTTCACCCTAGATATATACTTACTCCGTACCTCAAACTAGAATAAAATATGCATACAGTTACAGTTAAAAGAGAGTGCCTTTACGACCGAAATGCAAAAAGAAAAACCGGTTCGGAACGATTCTACTCCCGAACAAACTACTTGACAGAGAAAGGGGGACAAGATTTTGTCCAGATTTCCAACAATTATGCAAATGATGTAAATGTTTCGGGTATTCTAAATCTACCTCAAAAAGATACCCAATTTCGGAGCTATCAGATAAAGATAGAACCCACTCTTCTGTGATATGACTTGTTTCACACCATTCAAAACCGCCGTAGGGTAAAAATTGGCTCATAGCCCTCCCGTATAAGTTATTGGCATCCCAATACATGATGTAGCTGGGTGCCTCAGCTTTCTTATAATCGGGCGTACCAGGGATGTTTGCTCGGGCATATCTTTTACTTATCATGCTAATGCCACCTCTTATTCCATTTTCAACCATAAGCAACATATCTATATCACTGAGTAACTCTAAAGGTGTATCAGACATCTTCAAACAAGCCTGCCATGCGAGAGAAGGTGCTGTAAACAGATGAGCAGGGTCAATTTCATAATACTGCTGACATAATTTCCTAAAGTTTTGAAACACGTTAGCAAGTAGTAGAACACCTGTCTTCACATAAAGGTTGTGATAATCACCAAGAGTCTTGATATCAAATGTTTTCCATACATTCTGGGCGTGTTGGTACTCCTTTTCATCTATAGGCTCATTGGTTAAACTATTAAAAAAGGCAGAAGGCGGGGGAAGCTGCTTCTCAGTAAATTTTTCAAAACAAGTAAAATAATCATAGGGGTAAACCCCTTTCCGTATAAGTAAAGATAAATTATTATTTTGTGGGAAATTTTCTGCAAGTATAGAGAATTGATCAGGTTGAAGGTTTTTAATAAGTTTTTCCAATGACGTAGGCAAAAATTGGAAAGAATCTATAAACACCATCTGAATAGGAGATGTAGGCTTTCTGATTTTAAAGGTGATATAGTTTTCCATAGAAGTAGCAATAACATCGATTTCATGATCTTTGAATTTTCCAAGCTTTGTCATAATATGATGCCCATCGTAGTTTTTCAAGTTATGGAATATAACAGGAATTGTTTTACACTGCTTATAATTCAAGTTGCACTCCACATGTGCAGCTCCTCTGTACGCACCTGACAGGTGATCATGGTCACGTGTACGTTTCTCATCTAAAGTTTTCTTACAAATATGACAAAACTCTGCTTCTCGAAATGCCTTTTCTTCCTTGGGAGAAAGCTTCATAGGTTTAATATTTTGTAACTTTTCTCCTAAAATTTCCTTCTCTTGCATCATTCGGTTTAAAAAATGCTCAACACAGTTTCTACCCCGATATACCTGTGCTTTTTTCACACACGTTCCATCGGGCCCAATAACCACATAGGCATAACCACATGGCAAGTGATAGGTTGTTTTCTCGGTATAAGATGCTTTAGAAGAGGGTGGAGCTGATGAAATAGGTATAAGGAGACTCTCAAAATCCGCATAAATCGTATAGGCAACAGGATGTTGTAAACGAATACCTGTAAACTTTAATATATTATCATTTTCATTAGGCATCTTTATAGCTTGCGCAACATGTTGAGAACAATATTCATTATGCTTATCCAAAAGATCTTGTCTTGAAAATCGATGTAAACATCGATAACAATAATAGCCAGCGGCTCTATGCTTGGTAAGATCACCTAAAAGTCTTGAAAAACTTCTTATCAAACAATAGTGTTGCTTTTCACCATCACCAACCAATAACAAATTAATCACATCTTGATCATTCTTTTCAGATATATACAGGGGGCAAACTTCATTCTCTTCATAACCAAACACATTAACCCGTAAATTGTTGAGTTGTTCAATAACAGGTATCTTCTGAAGGGGTACAGGGCATTCTACACTACCTAATTTAATATCATGTTCATAAGGTCGATAATGTGAAACTCGTTCAGGTTTTTTTGTATAATCTAAGTTCAGTTTAAAAGCCAAAAGACACCATACTAAACATTTGTTATCTTCGTTTTTTTATATTCAGCACTGCTTTTTTATCATCGAGTTTTTTAGACAGAGGAATATAGGAACTCGCAGCGAGGGGATGATATTTAGCAATCTTGAGTTCTAAATGAAGAATTTTTCTAAGTTTCCAGCCAGAACCTCTTTGTACAAATTCTTCAAAGGATTTAATAATCTTCGAAAATCCTTCCTCAATATGTTGTGAGATAGTATCTTCTATAAGTTCGGTCATACACGAACATTGAAAATAACATTGAATTTCTTCAAACTCCTCATTATCAGTTAGACGTTCAAGTGATATTTTTTCTACCATATACCATTTAATTGCACCTTTTTCATGAATTTCAGTTATTAAACGTTCTTGTATTTCAGTTTGTACATGGCTATGAAATACCTCTAAATCATTTTCCTCACGTTCATCAGGAGGCAAAATCACTGTTTTAAACACATTAAGCGCATCAGAATACTTTGTGTTTTTCGACTTTGCATTAGATAAGCTCATTTTGCGTTTTACACTCACAAGAGGTGTGTGGGGGTGTTGAGTGCGTACATGTTGTCTCAGATCAAATTTTCTTCTAAACACTTTATCGCAATCACAGCAAGTAAATGTTGAATCCCGATGCGACTGTAAATGCTGCTTCAAATTATCCTTCCGGGTGAAAACTTGATCACATTCATCACACTTAAATGTAGACTGTCCATAGGCATTATGGATTTTCAGGTGTCTAATCAAGTCTTATTTCCTTCTAAAACACTTTCCGCAAGTTTCACAGATAAACGACTTTTCATTAAGATGAATCTTAGCATGTTGATGCAAATTAAAATATGTTGAAAAAACTTTGTCACAAGTGAGACAAACATGCTTTTTTTCCACATTCGTAGGAGTCACAGTCTTTAAATAAACATCCTCTTCAACTTGCTGATTAATATTGGAAGAACTTTGAGATATAGTATCTTTTTCTGTAAGAACTTCAGAGAATCCATCATGCTGTAACAATCCAACACTATCATGTGTTTTTAAATGTCTTCGTTTAAAATATGTTAAAGTATACTTGTTTAAAATATATTAAAAAAGAAATCTAACTTTAAACTATCATCAAACTCCAGAAAAATTACTTTCAATTAGAAATATTTTAAAATAATTGAAACTTATAAAACCGTTCATAGGGGGCGCTGCTGTGAAAAAATCATTTCGAAACTTGTAAAAAATTAATCCAAAACTTATTTAAAACACTTTTACAAAAAATTTGGCCAAAATACCGATAAACATCAAGTAGATATAAAAGGGGCGTTCTGCATCAGAGGCGTACGAGGCGTAGGCTCAAGGTCGAAGGAAGGTCACTGGAAGTGCCAGGTGTGGACACCGGAAGTGGCAGGTGTTGATAACAGACATGTTGAGACAGGAAATGGGGCATGTTTAGACAGGAAGTGATTCCGGAAGTAAGATCGGAAACGCGATGGAAGTTTAAGCCGGAAGTTCCAGCTTCGACTTCCTGTCGTATTTCCGGTCTTACTTCCAGGATCACTCCTGTCTAAACATGCCCCACTTCCTGTTCCAGCATGTCTGTTATCAGCACCTGCTACATCCGATGTCCACACCTGCCACTTCCGATAACCTTCATTCCACTTGCGACGCACCTTATTTATTATCTACTTGTTGTTTATTGGTATTTTGGCCAAATTTTTTGTAAAAGTGTTTTAAATAAGTTTTGGATTAATTTTTTACAAGTTTCGAAAAGATTTTTTCACAGCAGCGCCCCCTATGAACGGTTTTAGAAGTTTCAATTATTTTAAAATATTTCTAATTGAAAGTAATTTTTCTGGAGTTTGATGATAGTTTAAAGTTAGATTTCTTTTTTAATATATTTTAAACAAGTTTGAGTTTATTTTTTTCAGCAACGCCCTCTGTGAGCGGTTTTAGAATTAACAATTATTTTTTAAATATTTCTACCTGAAAGTGATTGTTCTACTGGTTTTTGTTAGTTTAAAGTTAGATTTAATTTTTTTAAGTCTTTTAAACAAGTTTTGAATAAATTTTTTTCAACAGCGCCATCTACGAGATGTTTTAGAAGTAATTTTTTTAAAAAAATTATCAGTTTTATCACTTTATGATTAAAGATTGTTATTAAGTTCATAGATAAAGTTTTTAACTTGGGTCTTGTTGATATGAAAATTTTAGATTTTGTTACAGGAAATACTTCAAGATAAGGATTGTTTTTTAGTATTAAGATGTGAATATTGTCAATTTTTGAATGTTGAAGTATAAAATTTTTGTAAGAGTTTTATTGTTTTGCAATGTTTAGTGGGATAATATGAATTAGCTACATATATTTTTATCTGATTATCGCGTTCGTTTAAAAATATTAACATTAAAATGGTTTGATAAAGTTGATCGATCACTTTTTTCTTCAATGAAATCGAAAGACACGTATAGTAAAAGTTTATACATTTCAAAAGAAGAGAAAAATTAAACATAGACATGTTATAAGAAAAATTTAAACACAGACATGTTAGCAGAAAAATTCAAGCACAGACATGTTATCAGAAAAATTCAAACACAGACAAGTTGTCAGAAAAATTCAGGCATTGGCATGTTATCAGAAAAATTCAAACATAGACATGTTATCACAGTTTCCTATCAGGCAAACATTTTAAAAAGTAGTCAAAGTTGTAGTTTATAATTCTTAAACTATCAAAAATACATTTTAATTTAAGTATTTTACTATAGATCATCTCAAAGTTGGAATTAACCTTTTACAATATGATTGAAACTGAACTTGGAAAATTAAAAATCATAAGATTCCTTTTTACAAATATCTTACATGTTGACTTATAGTTAAACTTATAACAAATAGGCTAGTCGAATTAGACTTTTGCCTATGATAAGGTTTGTAAACGCGCTTAACACATGTGTAAATTTATAAACTTTGTACATTTCCTTTTATAATTAGCTTCTTTTTGTTGAGATTTGTTATGCATTTTCGCTAATTTATTTTAGATTATAATTTTAATATTATTTCTTTCGAATTAAAATTTGTGGATTTAGTATGATGAACAACATATAATCACATCGTTTAGCATGAAAATTTTTAAATATCAAATTGTAACATCTGCTAAATTAATTTAAAATCCTATTATAATATATAAATTACTCCTATCTTATATACAGCTGTTGGAGCTCAACCGTCTCATGCAATGACTTGAAGGGAAATAGATGATTAGTACAAATTCTTATCAGCTAATCGTACCGTTATCAGCTATGTCATATGACTTGGGACGTCACTGAAGCGCAGCTTTTTACCTGTTGATAAGGGGATAATCTTGTTCTTATCGCAAACACGTAATGATGTCACCCAACACGTCTAAACAAGAAACTGACAACTACTAGCGAGTAAGACCGAGGGAAGAATGACTAAGCGTTCGTATTTAAGGTTTATTCTTATCTCAAACCGGAAACTACGTCACAAACCGGAAGACGGGCAGTGCCTCTCGCGGCGATGGCAGCGCCCCCTACTAAAGATAAGGAAGAAAGATTAGTTAAGTGAAGACTGACACCCAAAGTGGACGTGTTTTTGGGGTAAGTGCTAAATTCTATTTTTATTCTGTAGGATTTTTTATATTTTGTGATATATTATAATTAGCGAATTTAAATTTGTATACATTCGGGTTTATCTGTTTAATTATGCTATATTTATAAAGAGGGGAAAGAAAGTTGCAGACTATTAAATCGTATGACACGTTTTAATAACAAACATATCAAGCAATACTACAACTCAACTTTGCCCTCGGATCGGTATAAATAGATGGGGGAAAATTATGATTTTCATCATTTGATGATTCCTGTCGCTAGTGGTTAAACGTGTTTTAAATTGCTCTCGCTTTTTATCCGTGCGAATCGTTTCAGAAGATTGTTGTTTGCTTTTAACAGTTAAAGTTTTTTTTTATTGATTTTATATTATGGATGTTGATATGCCTATTGATGAAGTCATGTCTTTGGGAGATTCTGTATCTGCTAAGAAGATGTTTAGCTGTTTTACCTGCAGTAAAGATTTTTCGAACACTTCTAATCTGAACCAACATATGAAAATTCATTCTGGGGAGAAATTATATACATGCAATATTTGTCAGAAACCTTTTGGACGAAGATCAAACTTACGAAGACATTTAAAAACACATGATAGTGTTGGATTGTTACAGCATGATGGATTCTCTGAAGTTCTTACAGAAAAAGATACTATATCTCAAAGTTCTTCCAATTTTAATCAGCAAGTTGAAGAGGATGTTTCTTTAAAGACTATATGACTCCTACGAATGTGGAAAAAAAGCATGTTTGTCTCACTTGTGACAAAGTTTTTTCAACATATTTTAATTTGCATCAACATGCTAAGATTCATCTTAATGAAAAGTCGTTTATCTGTGAAACTTGCGGAAAGTGTTTTAGAAGGAAATCAGACTTGATTAGACACCTGAAAATCCATAATGCCTATGGACAGTCTACATTTAAGTGTGATGAATGTGATCAAGTTTTCACCCGGAAGGATAATTTGAAGCAGCATTTACAGTCGCATCGGAATTCAACATTTACTTGCTGTGATTGCGATAAAGTGTTTAGAAGAAAATTTGATCTGAGACAACATGTACGCACTCAACACCCTCCGCACACCTCTTGTGAGTGTAAAACGCAAAATGAGCTTATCTAATGCAAAGTCGAAAAACACAAAGTATTCTGATGCGCTTAATGTGTTTAAAACAGTGATTTTGTATCCTGATGAACGTGAGGAAAATGATTTAGAGGTATTTCATAGCCATGTACAAACTGAAATACAAGAAAGTTTAATAAGTGAAATTCATGAAAAAGGTGCAATTAAATGGTATATGGTAGAAAAAATATCACTTGAACGTCTAACTGATAATGAGGAGTTTGAAGAAATTCAATGTTATTTTCAATGTTCGTGTATGACCGAACTTATAGAAGATACTATCTCACAACATATTGAGGAAGGATTTTCGAAGATTATTAAATCCTTTGAAGAATTTGTAGAAAGAGGTTCTGGCTGGAAACTTAGAAAATTTCTTCATTTAGAACTCAAGATTGCTAAATATCATCCCCTCGCTGCGAGCTCCTATATTCCTCTGTCTAAAAAACTCGATGATAAAAAAGCAGTGCTGAATATAAAAAACGAAGATAACAAATGTTTAGTATGGTGTCTTTTAGCTTTTAAACTGAACTTAGATTATACAAAAAAACCTGAACGTGTTTCACATTATCGACCTTATGAACATGATATTAAATTAGGTAGTGTAGAATGCCCTGTACCCCTTCAGAAGATACCTGTTATTGAACAACTCAACAATTTACGGGTTAATGTGTTTGGTTATGAAGAGGATGAAGTTTGCCCCCTGTATATATCTGAAAAGAATGATCAAGATGTGATTAATTTGTTATTGGTTGGTGATGGTGAAAAGCAACACTATTGTTTGATAAGAAGTTTTTCAAGACTTTTAGGTGATCTTACCAAGCATAGAGCCGCTGGCTATTATTGTTATCGATGTTTACATCGATTTTCAAGACAAGATCTTTTGGATAAGCATAATGAATATTGTTCTCAACATGTTGCGCAAGCTATAAAGATGCCTAATGAAAATGATAATATATTAAAGTTTACAGGTATTCGTTTACAACATCCTGTTGCCTATACGATTTATGCGGATTTTGAGAGTCTCCTTATACCTATTTCATCAGCTCCCCCCTCTTCTAAAGCATCTTACACCGAGAAAACAACCTATCACTTGCCATGTGGTTATGCCTATGTGGTTATTGGGCCCGATGGAACGTGTGTGAAAAAAGCAGAGATATATCGGGGTAGAAACTGTGTCTAGCATTTTTTAAACCGAATGATGCAAGAGAAGGAAATTTTAGGAGAAAAGTTACAAAATATTAAACCTATGAAACTTTCTCCCAAGGAAGAAAAGGCATTTCGAGAAGCAGAGTTTTGTCATATTTGTAAGAAAACTTTAGATGAGAAACCTACACGTGACCATGATCACCTGTCAGGTGCGTACAGAGGAGCTGCACATGTGGAATGCAACTTGAATTATAAGCAGTGTAAAACAATTCCTGTTATATTCCATAACTTGAAAAACTACGATGGGCATCATATTATGACAAAGCTTGGAAAATTCAAAGATCATGAAATCGATGTTATTGCTACTTCTATGGAAAACTATATCACCTTTAAAATCAGAAAGCCTACATCTCCTATTCAGATGGTGTTTATAGATTCTTTCCAATTTTTGCCTACGTCATTGGAAAAACTTGCTAAAAACTTTCAACCTGATCAATTCTCTATACTTCCAGAAAATTTCCCACAAAATAATAATTTATCTTTACTTATACGGAAAGGGGTTTACCCCTATGATTATTTTACTTGTTTTGAAAAATTTACTGAGAAGCAGCTTCCCCCGCCTTATGCCTTTTTTAATAGTTTAACCAATGAGCCTATAGATGAAAAGGAGTACCAACACTCCCAGAATGTATGGAAAACATTTGATATCAAGACTCTTGGTGATTATCACAACCTTTATGTGAAGACAGGTGTTCTACTACTTGCTGACGTGTTTCAAAACTTTAGGAAATTATGTATGCAGTATTATGAAATTGACCCTGCTCATCTGTTTACAGCAGCTTCTCTTGCATGGCAGGCTTGTTTGAAGATGTCTGATACACCTTTAGAGTTACTCAGTGATATAGATATGTTGCTTATGGTTGAAAATGGAATAAGAGGTGGCATTAACATGATAAGTAAAAGATATGCCCGAGCAAACATCCCTGGTACGCCCGATTATAAGAAAGATGAGGCACCCAGCTACATCATGTATTGGGATGCCAATAACTTATACGGGTGGGCTATGAGCCAATTTTTACCCTACGGCGGTTTTGAATGGTGTGAAACAAGTCATATCACAGAAGAGTGGGTTCTATCTTTATCTGATAGCTCCGAAATAGGGTATCCTTTCGAGGTAGATTTGGAATACCCGAAACATTTACATCATTTGCATAATGAATACCCTGTCGCCCCTGAGAGAGTAACTGTAGAGGATCAGATGCTGTCTTCTCATGCAAGAAGCTTACTTAACAATAGAAAATTCGTGGGAACTCCTAAACTTATACCAAATTTAAATAATAAACGAAATTATATAACTCATTATCGTAATCTCAAATTTTATTTAGAACTTGGTTTAAAAATTACAGCTGTGCATAAAGCTTTAAAATTTAAACAGGGTCCATGGTTACAGAAATATATTAATTTCAATACCGAAAAAAGGAAAGAAGCAAAATCTTCTTTTGAGAAAGACTTTTTTAAGTTAATGAACAATTCTGTTTTTGGTAAAACCATGGAAAATCTCCGAAAAAGAAGAAATATTGTGCTTTGTAATGGTGAAAAAAGAGCCAAAAAATTAGTAGCATCGCCTACCTTTAAATCGTTTAAAACTTATGATGAAGACTTGACTGCTGTGGAGAGATTAAAAACTAGCATACATATGAACCGACCTATCTATGTTGGATTTTCTATACTCGAACTATCTAAACTTTGTATGTATGATTTCCATTACAATTTTATAAAGAAAACATACAAAGATCGTGCAGTTTTACTCTTTACGGATACAGATTCCCTAACGTATCATATTCAAACCAATAATATTTATAAGGATCTGGAGCAGCATCGTGACTTTTTTGACTTTTCTGAATACCCGAAATCTCATCGTCTATACTCTGAAGATAATAAGAAGACGCTCGGAAAGTTTAAGGATGAACTTAATGGCGAATTAGCCCTTGAGTTTGTCGGGCTGAAATAAAAAATGTACTCTCTAAAATCTGTTAAAGACGAAAAGAAGTGTGCAAAAGGCGTGTCTACGCAGATTGTTCGGCAGAAAATTAAACATGAAGACTACTTGGAGTGCCTCCAACAACAAAAAACAAGTATGGAGAAACAGATCAGGATTGCCCAAGATGATCATCGTCTATATACATTAACTCAAAATAAAATTAGCTTAAGTCCCTTTGATGACAAGCGTTACTTATTGGATGATGGAATTAGCAGCTTAGCATATGGCCATTATGACATTAATACCGTTTGTAATAAAGAAGAAAATGTTGATTTGTATTGCTAACGCAAAATCGTGATGTATATTTTGATCTGTAAATATCTTTATGTAAATTATTTTGTTATAATAAAAATTGTTGATTTTATTATTGAGTACTTTTTTAAATTTTTTAAATAATGTGAAACTTTTTCTAAAAGAATTTTTTTTTTTAATTTGTGAAACTTTTTAACTGACTAACGCATATTTTTTTTTTCGTTATAAAAACATGAAAAATATTTCTAAAACTTTGATAAACAAGCAGATAGTCACACACACACACAAAGAGAGCTATTTGTCACGCACACATACACACACACACACATAAAGAGAAGTATTTGTCACACACAGACACATACATACACACATATATACACACATAAAGAGAACTATTTGTCGCACACACACACATACATACACACATAGAACTATTTATAATAACTATAAGACATATATGCTTTTTAAAACTTACTCTTACACACACAAAACTTTCTACAAAATATCAGATGTACCAAAAAAATGAGATGAAAAGATTACTGTGAGAAAAAGAGGGTTGATTCTAAACAATGCACTATCGGTTGCTCGGATGCTCAGCTGCGGGCTGCGCCTTCTGCCGGTGAACCCCCCTTTCTCTACTACTAACATCAATCAGGGTGTATTATGTATTCTAATTTATTTTTCTCAGTATTACATTCTTCTAATGTTTTTAACCTAGAATGCATTAACGGCCAAGTCGCAGGAAGCCATTTTGAATGAAAGATTTCGGATGTTTGACTTTTAACTTGGGCGAACATCAGATATCAGTACTTTTTACGGCCGAAACATTAAGGAGAACTTGGCGCTTTTTTTTTTTACAGAAAGTTTTTTGATGGGATACTATTTTTATGTACAAAAAGGAAAAGAAAAAAAATGCTTTCTAAAAGTAGCTAAAAATACTTGAAGTTTTCGTTTTTTTTAAGAATATGGTATAGTTATACTGCAAATATTTCTATAATATTCTACACCTTTCTAATACCTTAGCATAATTATAGTAAACTATATGAATGCTTGGTAATCTGCCCGTTTACACCCCCCTCCCCCCCACACACATACTCCCTAAAAATTTGAATATATATAGAATTTGAAGCAGACGTTTGATTTTTTACGTAACTTTTTCCAAAAACATTACATGGAAAATAAATAACTCATTCGTATGAAATAATACGGCAATAAGTTACACCATTTTTATTTAAGGCAAGTTCTAAAATTTTCAGATTTCAATTGTAAATACAAGTTTTAGAGCTAGATCAAAGATACATTATAGTATTTTCGGCTAATTACTAAGATTATCATTAAATTAACAAGGTACAATTTGAAGAAAAATATTGTTAGGGCAATTGTTCCTTTAGCGTATTCTATAGAGAACATTTATGGACTGAGCCGACAACATATGAAAATATAATGAAAATATTTTGAGTTAATCCCTTTTATCCCACTTTGCAAAAACTTAAAATAAAATGGAGTTTAATTAACAGGAATAATATGACTTACACAATTCCGTATATTTATTTTTAATGAATTTTGAGCCACAAATAAATTTATTCAATAAAGGTAAATAAATAATAAGCAAAATATCATTATTTTTTTTCAAAATTGGTGTTTCCAAAGCGTTTGGATATCTTTAAAAATATTAAATAACGCAGTTTTATTTCCAAATGCTGGAACGTGTACTTTAAATTACTTAATACCAAGGATTTCCCCCCCCTTTTAACATAATTGAAAAGCGTAAAAAAGCATTCGGAAACATTGCCTAACAGGTGGCACTGCTATGTTACTTTTTTCATGGGGTAGAACTAATGCATAGAATTTCATAAACATTTAGATTCGGTTAGACGTTGACATAAGTTGTTGTTGATTAGGTTTCGGTGTAAATCTCTCAACAGGTGGCGCTACCATGCTACATTTTTCTGAATTTACATGATTTTAGCGATAGTCATATCTCAAGAACTAATGCACGGAATTCAATAAAACTTCAAAGATTCAGTTAGACCTTGATATAAATTGGTGCTGATTCGTTTGTAGTGTATGCGAAACCTGTGTGAGATAGAAGAAAGTTTTGGGATTGACACATCTGAACAGTTTAAGTTGTGTCACTTTCAGAAGATGGATGCAATATATTTACAGATTTTCTATTTCAAGATTTACCATACGGGTGAGCCAAAGGGACCCAGGGAAACTTAGACACAGGCCCCGAACTAGAACAATTCCAGTTCTCATCATTATTATTTTTAAATATAATTTTAATATAAAAGACGTATAAAAGAAAAAAATTGTTTTAATAGTTTTTTTTATGACACTCTTATAAACATTCAATGTTTATCATAAAAATTACGTCTAAATTCAGCAATGCAAATCATGATTTTTCCAAAAAAATTCCACTACAATACATTAGTCTGGCGTGGCTGGGCAACGACCTGATTATGGAAAAGTCACAGCTTTTTTTAGCTTGGTAGAAAGCTCAAGCTAGTGAAGTTATTAAAAATATACATAAATTTTGTTCTTTTTTAATTAATTTAAATTAACTATTCGTGATTCGTAAATTGTTTCCTCAGCGTATAAGTATAATTTAATTAATATTAAACTGTTAATTGATAAAAGTGTGTTTATTTTAATTATTACTTTCTTCATTTGTTACTTTTATTTAATTTTCTACTTTTTAGTGTTTAAAATACAGTAAAATCTCGTTATAACGAATTTCTGGAGACCACCGATTAAATTCGTTATACTGAAAAATTCGTTAATGTGAAATTCCAATATGGCGTTTTTTGAAAAAGGAAATTTGAATGAACATTGAATAACAATATATATTATTACTACACTTATATTGAATTTCGGTTAATATGCAAATATGTCAATAAATAATAAATATACAGTACATTAGTGTTATGAACTTACTAAGAAAGAAGATAATTATTAAGTTTCTTTAGTTTCAATGTTTTAATCGTAGATGTTATAAAGCAATTATAATTTATCTTACATATCTGGCAGATTAAAAAAAACTTACTGACATCTGCCGTTAATGTGACTTTATTCCTTTGCAACAAAAATTTTTTCTCCACTAAACTTGACAATGTATTTTCAAAAAAAAAAAATATATATATATATAGAAAATATTTTTGGAACATTATTTTGTTGGGATAATTACTTTTTAATAGTTTCAATGTTCTATAGTCCCCCTTTTGATCGTACCACACAATCTTTGGTACTATAAGATGGACAGTCAGGACTTATGGATGGACTTATAAGATGGACAGTCATCATCAGTTTCATTTTCATTGTCGTCTGCCTCACTTTGACTTTCCGACAAAGTTTTCTTCCAAATTCTAGTTGTTCAATAGATTCTATTTCTTGCCAATTCAACATTCGTAAAACTAAAATGACTATTCTTTTTTAGGCTTTAAAAAATTCGTTAATTTGAAAAAATCGTTAATATGAAATTCGTTAAAGTGAATATTTTTATAATTTAAAAGTATAGAACGTTTTTTAACAATCCAAAAAATAGTCGGTTAAACTGAAAAATTCGTTAAAGTAACTTTCGTTGTAACGAGATTCTACTGTATTGCATTGTTGTAGTTTTACAGCCAGTGGGTCTTTTTTTTTTTTTTTGGTGAGAGTGGTTTGGCACATAATTAAATCCATTGTTGTTGTAACTCGTATACAATTATAACCATAAAGAATATTTGGCAATTTATCACCTGTGGCGGGCTAACAGAAAAATACATTAAAATTAAGTTATTAATTGATAATTAAGTTCTAAAAATATTAAAATGTTGTATTGTAATCGGAAACACGCCTTTATATATATATATATATATATATATATATATATATATATATATATATATAATTCCATAGTCTATAAGAAAGTGAGTTAAAATCGATTACAAAATTCCATCTGTACATAGAAAAACCAAGTTGAGTTAAATAAAAAAGTGTAAACAATACCTTTTTGATTTCAAGAGATTCTCCCCATAATGAACAATAATAACTGATTTAAAAAAAAAAATTATTACCGTTATTGTCAATACACAAAAACTGAAATACAATATTACCCGATATCGCATATTAATTGCATAGTAATTAAAATTCATAAATTGCATATTAATTAAAATTTCTGTATTTCTGTATTCTCTTGTATATCAACAAATTCCATTTTATAACCACAAAATAGTTTAATTTTTACACGGAATAAATAGTTTTATTACAATTACAAATAATAGTTTAATTTTTACAATAAAACTTCTTTTGCTTTCTTCTACAATTTAATAACGACGAAATTCGTGCTACGTCAGAATTAGAAGTGGAAAAAAAAATTCTGAAACTTTTGTCAATAAAGGCACACAAGGGAAAAAACAACGCCAATATTAAGAAATTCATTTAACAATTATCAGAATCCCTACGCAATGAATGAGGAACAAAAAAAATTCCGCTGATATATTTCCTGTTAAATTTCCGTCATGATAATTCAGGATGTTATGTAAATGTGGTTCCTTGTAGAGTAGTTAAAAGGAGAAAATATGCATCTTTATTTATTCAGTCTTTGAATTACGTTTCAGATTATATACGCCTAGGTTTATTTACACTTACGACTTTTGTATTCAAATTATTATTAAGGTTCTTCTATTTTTTGTGAGTGTATTGAGAAAGAAGTATTTAAACTTAAACAAATACTAACATATGGCCGTGACTATCTCTCCTGGCAAAAGATCGTACAGTGTAATATGGAATATTGGTAAAATTAAACAGTCTGCAAGCGATGTTTTCTACCTGGAAAATTCAAAATGGTGCTTTGTGTTAGAGATTGATTTAAGCCCGTATCAAAATGAAGAAGACTGGAAGATGTACTTAAGGAAAATTCATCCAAGTGACGGCAATCACGTGTTTTCCATTTCTGTGTATGCTGAGGACAGATTCAAACAACTCGAGTGCTTGAGTTTCACGAGACTAAATGTCAAAAAATCCGGAATTCAACAAATCATGTGGCGGAGGAAATCGAATATCTTGCAGAAGCATCCACATCTTAAGCTGCACGACGATGTCAGCTTCGTAATGACGATACTTTCTGATCATCAGTATATTACAGATATCAAAAGCTGCACAGGTAAATTCACGTTATTCATTTATTTAATTATATTTAAATATAGCCTCGCCGTAAGCAATAATATGAAGCTAAAATAAATTATAAAGCTCTTAAGCATCGGCTACATTTGGTCATACTGTCCTTAGAGGAATTGTCAGTATTCTTATAAAGTGTAAAAGACTCAGCATAAAGTTTGTGCTAGATTAATTTTAACACAATTATTCAAATTGGTATAGAAATTATAAGAGTTGTAATTTTCTAACTGGACGAAAAATATCCGGGCCAGGATTCGAAACTGGGATCTCTTGGCTGAAGCTGCCATGCTCTACCAACTGAGCTATCCCGGTCGAATCTGGAGGGCATAATTCATCCAATTAACCTGTAAAGTGTTTAAAAAGTTCAACAGTTATTTTCCAAATGATTTTACAGTTATTAATTAATTTTGAAATAATAATCATCAGATGAAAATGGGAATTATAATTAATTTTAGAATTTATTGAGAAAGATATATATATATATATATATATATATATATATATATATATATATATATATATATAGTATGACAATACTTTCTCCTAAATTTTGTAAGAGAAGAAAGCAGTTATACATACTATTTCCTTTATATTTCTTTAAAACGAATTCTTAATATGAAAATCATTCTTTTAAAATAAAAAATGGATCGCTCAAAAATAATAATAACGAATAAATATTAAACGAGATGAAATATTTTTAACGTTTCTTTAATTTCTAATTTCTATCAGTATTAGTTATGTTATTTTTCACGTTAAATTCTTTTTATAATATATCAATATTTAATAATTGTCACAGAAAATAAATATAAAACTAACAAAAAATCAGTGTGAACGGGTTACAAAACTATATTTCTTAAGGGATTATAAATATTTTATAAAGGATTATAAAGGTATATAAAATCACTTGAGTTATTATTTATTTTTTTCGATTTTAAATTTTTGATCGTTTTCTATTACAGTTATTAAAACTTTATAAATTATAGAAAAAGGACTTAGCACATACGAATAATACACTAATACCGATAGAAATAATAATAAACAAATAAATAAATATATATATATATATTTATTGATGGAAACGTTAAATATGACTTCCATCTCTTTCAATTATTAATATTTTCACTAATAATTTTTATTATATTTATAAAATTGATTTTCATATCATTAAGAACTGTGGGTTTGAAAAAAAAAAACAGTTTTGAAGGGGAAAATATATGCTTTATTTTGTTACACAACTCAGAAAAAAAACGTATTGTAGTAAAAAATACCTTTTTAGTATATTCCAAAATGAACTCTAATTTCATTGGCGATTTGATTAGAATTATTTAAAAAAAATTATTTATTTATTTATAAAATAATTAAGCCATTCGGAAAATACACATTGATGTTCTTAAAGATTTTTAAAAAATCCAAAAACATACATACATACACAAACACAAAAAGAAAAACAATTTTGTATAAAATAAGCACTTTTTTTTTCCCTTGATGAACTAAAAATTTTGTATAATTCTGTCAGTTAAACCATACTGAGTACGCCTGCCACAAAGAAAAATTTTAAAGCAGTAACTTTATTTTATTATATTTTGTATTACTTTTATAATCAGTAAAATTTACATGCACACGGTCTTCAACTTGAAAAATTGTCGGTGTCATAAAAAAGGGTAAATGCATTGTTGTTGTAGGCAACAATGAAACTCCTGAGCAATATATTGGCAGAATTAAGACCTTGAAAAACTTTAACACCTATACCTACTTTTTCAAATTAATGGCCACTTAAAACTGACATAAAAAAAAAATTAAAGCCATAAAACTCTTTCACATGTATTAGGGGTTATTTGAATTGTGACAACTAATTAAGAAAAGCTACAGTATAATAACTGTTGGTAACGAAATACTATTCTAAAAAAAGTTTAAAGATATAAATAGTCAATGTTAACAACAACTTAAAAATAAATAAATAAATAAATAAATAAATAAATAAATAAAATAAAATAAAAAGGAAAAAGTTATCAGTTGATAGAAAGGTCTTTTTTTTTTAAATTGTATTTCAGTAATACTTATATATGTTTATTTTATTTTCATATTTATAAACATAAACTATGATAGTATGAATAATAATTTTTAAAAAATCATTAAAATAAAGACACAATCTCAACACTTTTACGTAAATGTATTCTATACAGCATAATACTAAAATAAAGTATGTCAAATGTTTTTTTACGGTGAAACAATCCAGTTATTTATAATATAGGTTAAAAGAATAAATATACTCAAATCTCTCTAGCTTTCATATTAAAAATCTCCGGTTAATGTAATACATATTTGAAATTAAGCTCAGTTTCAATTGTTTTTTTTTATGACAATTGATTTCTGGCATTCATTTTTCGGAATTTTCTGAACGAGTACACTCAAAGCCATTCACTAATTATTTTAGAAAAACTTTTCAATGTTAGAATTACGATTGTGTTTCATAAATGATAAAATAGACGATAAAATTGACTCATAAATAATAAAATTGAAAATATTAATAAATTATTTGAATGAGAAGTAATTTTTTAGTTATTAATAGTATTAATATTAATAAATAAGCCAGATTTCAATAGTTTAAGTGCTTTTTGATCGCTAATTCGTAGAATCAACAACATATACAGAATAAATTGTTAGGCCCATTAGTGTTTTGGGGAAAGAAATTGAAATATTTTCAGTAATTGCCGTTAACTATTTATTAAAATCACGCACAATATTGTGACGTTGCTGTCACATGATCACGACGTCCCACTTGTTCTTTGTGAATGGCAAGTGACGTCGCATGACGTGTGGTAGCTCAGTTGAAATGATCTGCTTATGAAGTCGATTTATCCGTTTTTAATCTGATTTATAACATCCGGCAAAAACACACACTGCTTACATGTAAACATCTCACATTGCTTGAGCGAAAAATTATGGAAGGAAATGCTAATTTTCGTGAGCCGTACATCTGATGTTAACTAATTCTCTTGTTCATGAATTTTGTAGAATATGAAAGGAAAAATCATTCTTTGAATTGGCATAATTACAAAGTTATCATATAGGCTGATTCAAAACTCATGCTGCAAACTTTAAGAAGTGGTAAAGCATACTACGACAAACAACTTCCGTACAGGAAACCAGGGTCGTAGTCCATTTTTTCAGGCAAGACTACAGGGTGTCTCACTACAATTCGAACCCGGATTTTTGTTGATAATATTCACAATAATGAAGCTATTTTAACAAAAAAAAAGTACCTTTATTTTCTGTAAAATTTAACGATATCGCGAGAAGTCACAAGAGTGACCACCATTAATATCCAAATAGCACTAAACTAGATCCTTCATATTTAGGAGTGTAATCAATATTACATTACGGTCTCACTGTACAAAATTACGTTATTTTTTATTTCTAGTAAATTTCGTGTTGTCATTACATTACACTTAAAGAAAGGCAAGTTTGTTGAAAATTTCGCTACAATATCTTCATTATTCTAAAATCCTGAACAAAAACCCGAGTTTGAATTGCAGTGATACATACAGAATTTTTTGTTTCAAAAAAATAAATTAAATTAAAAAAAAAAGGATTACGACCATTTTCTATATACAGTGGACTCTCTCTATTCTGAACACTCATGGGACCGATCAAAAATGTTCAGATTAGGGGGGTGTTCATTATAGAGGGAGATTGAGAAATGCATTACTACTACTACTATGTATCGAATTTATAGACTGTATAGAATACTTAGCCTGGTTAACCATGCAAGTTACCGAGATGAGGGTGCTGAATTTAGAAACTATTAAAAAAGTTATATTAAAAATTTTTTACAAAACATACAATTACATACATACATTACATTACTCTAAAACATAATCGGTACATTACTTAAAAAAGTGAGTAATTTTAGTCTGTTTTAGCATTGTGTATACTCGTGTAGTGTACATGTTATCTAGTTGTTTAAGAAGTGGAAAGTCTTCCGTGTGATATCCAGCCGCATAGCTCAACAGGTCTTAAATCCCTTGGCCATATTGCTCGAAGGTAATCGTACTTCTTGTTTCATCGGTCTCGTCTGGTACTGCTTCGTCTTCTCAACCCTCTTCCTCTTCAACGATGTTGTCGCAAACAGGAAGGCTTCCGTCGGCTTCGAGATAAGCTCCAGGTTCAATTTCAGTATGAAGCCCCGGATGAATTGAATTCAAGTCACTCACAGGTGTTGCTTCTTGGTCCGCTGTCCTTGATTGCTCATTCTCACACAGGAATCTAGCTTTGTAGAAGCATTTTCTGATGGTGTAGGGAGTTACTTCATTCCAAGCCATTGATATCCAATGACATTGACCATCCATGACATTGACCTTCTTCATTAGTTCAGTTGCCGAATTTTCTTCCTCCATCACCACAGACATTTTCTTCAAAAAAATGAATTCGGAAGTGAGCTTTAAAGGTCTTGATTATCCCTTGATCTAGTGGTTGGATTATAGAAGTACAGTTAGGTGGCTGGTACTTCAGGCTCACATTGCTCAGCTGCACATTTGTATGTGATCTGGCATTATCCACAAAAAGAAGAATTTTTCTTCCTTATCTTCATCATCTCGTTAATTCCCTCCAACCATTGTGAGAAAATTGTGAATGTCATTCAGACTTTTCAGTTTGATTTATAGTGTGCAGGCAATGATGCTATCTTCACATTTTTGAACCATCGTGGTTTTAACTTTTCCGATCACAGGTGGTTTGAGCTTCTCACCCGTAAAACTGGCACAGAGCATGACGGTAAGTCTTTCTTTTGACATTTTTCCACCCAAACATTTCTCGCTTCTTTCTGTTAGGGTTTTATTTGGAAGAGCTCTGAAAAACAGGCCGGTTTCGTCGGCATTGAAAATATCAGCAGCATCGAAATCCTTCATTATATCCGAAGCGTACTTTTCCATTACTCCACAGTGTCGATATTTACGTCTGCAGCTTCACCATTGATTAATTTTGTATTCGATGTTATGTTAACTTTTGAAGCGAGTCAGCTATCCTTCTGGTGCCTTGAATTCCGTGATTTTCTCCTTTTCTGCAAAATCCAGAGCAATCTGCTTGAGCAGGGGTCCAGTGACAGGAAGTTTCTTCGTTCTCATTAAGCAAAAAAACTTTGAGACGTGATTGTTTATGTTCACGTTTTCTTTCCGAAAATTGTACACTTTGAGAAAGGTTTATTTGCTTCAAAAGCGGCTATAATTTCTTTCCCTTTCTTGCTAATGGCGTTGACTTGACCTGCTGAAATTCCAAATTCAGATGCAATTTTCTTTTGACTTACTTTTGATTTTAATTTTTGAACAACTTCGTATTTTTCCTGAAGCTTCACTTCTTTCTGTTTTTTCGTTTTCCTACTTATTTCTGACATAACTGCATAAGTGTTGTGCTTCTTTCCCTGCAACGGTGTGAAATGGGGAACAAGATTGAAATGACGGAAAAATTTTTACTTTACCGAACAAAAAGGATGAAAGAAACAGAAGCAATAATGCTGCCAACCAGGTGTTCAGAAAAGAAACCATAATCCTTTTTTGACCACTCCCTCTAACACCTGTTGTCTCTTATCTGTGATTGGGGGGGGGGGGGGGGGGCATTTCTGTTGCGCAATCTTTCTATTTTTATCTCAGGTCGGGAGAGGGGGAATCACATAACATGTTTTTTACATTAATTTTTCTTGTATCTCTTTGCATAGAAATTGATTGTTTTGATCATTTCATTTAATTTGATTATCATGATTTACTTTTTATGAAACAGCAACAATTTCCTATCTGCACTTTTTTGTTTATTAAAAATATAAGAATGTTCTAGTTAGTTGATAACACATACGGTAAAGACAAAAATATTCTTTTTTTTTTTTTTTTTTTTTTTTTTTTTATAATAAATGTTTTTTTTTTTTGTTTTGTTAACTGAAGATTTTATCTGAATTATTCAAATTTCAGTATCGGGTAGATCTTAAAATCTAGAAATGGTTTTGTGTGTTTATTTTTAATTAGAGTTCATTGAACCTTTTTATTCTTCTGCAACAATTTTCCCAAATTTCCATGATGCAGGAATTCCCCGCATTCTGACTGCAAACAATCGTTCAGTTTACAGAGAGGCGGGTTAGAATGGGGATCAAAAGTAGCGTTCATAATAGTGGGGTGTTCAGATTAGAGAGTGTTCAGAATACAGAGAGTTCATCTTTCGTTAAGTCTATGGAGTTTCGCCGGGACCGTCAGAAAGTGTTCATAATACCGGGGTGTTCACATTAGAGAGTGTTCAGATAGAGAGAGTCCACTGTATAAATGGTTTGTGGTGATGTGGTAGAGTTGGTACTCCTTAAAGTTTGTAATATGAGTTCTGAATCATCCTGAAAATTGTGTAGAAGAGAGAAAAAATTAAAAGAAAAAAAAGGAAATTATGCCATGCATGAGACTAGTATTTTTAAGAGATGTCTCTAAAATAAAATATAGTCGAAAATCGATTTTTTACCGATTTCCACGAAAGATGATTTTTTTTACATTGTGCAACTAGTTATAAAACGAACGCCCCTCATATGTCACGTTTAACGTACAGTTTCCAAATAGTTTTAATTTATTTTTTGGTTGGAAAGATCGCATTCTGGTGGTAATCCTGTTTCAAAACTTCATTAGGCTATAAAAATTATATATTTGCCTGTTTTCTTATCATTCGTCACGAATTTCGAATATGGTGTAAAGGTACACAGTACCTATTAAAAAAGTCGTCACCTCGTGCTTACCTTTTTTTATAGAGACGCGCCAAAATATTGTATTTATTATCGTCTACGTCGCGTCAAAAGGATTGATATAGGCAACAATGGAATTTCAAATTAATGAGTCCTGCATCGGGTAAGATAACCTGATTTTATTAAACCCCAACAACATCCTCAGTTTGGTTCGGATCGTGATGGTGTTAATTTTTTAGTTGAGGGACAGATTTGGGTCGAGTTAACTCTTAATTGTTTCGGCTCGGGTCGGTTTCATTTTGTGTTTTAACTCTTGCGTCTCAAGTTTGGTAATCAGTTTATGCAAACGATAGTCCAGAATAATTTTTAAGGTGAGGAAATTATATATTTATAACTATACAGAGAGTGATCGGTTAACGAACTTAATCCGTTCCAAAACAATGTTCGCTAACCGAATTGTTCGTTAACCGATCATAGATTTAGTATAGATTTGTATGGGAATTCAATTAATTCGTTCTTAATAGCTAAATAGTATATAAAAAATTAATATAAATTATCGCTAAATTTATTTAAATGTAATAATAATGAAACATACATTACATATATGCAGTCCTGTCTTTCCTGCAGTCATGCTTTTTTTAGTTTGTGGGGCATTAAATATTGGATAAAAGCTTATTTTTTCTTTCTGAACTTTTCAATTTTCCCATTTTAATAAGGTTAATATGCGTCCGTATTTAATATGGACAGATCGCAGTTTCATGGCTTGGTCCGTATCGTACAAGACTTAAAAAATAAATGACATATTCTTTGTAAAAACGTTTAGGATTACATTCATTGACTACAGTATTAAATCATATAAGTTATCAAAAACTCCATTAGTTCTCTAAAAGTTCGTATTTACTGCAGAGTCCGATAAAGCTCAAGTGGAGCATAGAGCCTGTAAACAATTTAGGAACTAAATTTCAGTTAAAATAATTAACTTCCAATTAAACATGTTTATTTAAAAAGGGACACAACACACAAAATATAAAAATTAATGTTTTTGTTCATTCTAATTTGAGGGCCCTAAAATATAGGGTCCAAACCCCTGGTAGTCCTTGAATTAATTAAGCCATAAGTATACAACTGTTAAAATGTTCTCTAAGTCGGTAATAGTAGATTAAATTAAATACAGCTCTGCAAATCTGAAACACACGATTGCTTCTTCTTGGCTTTGTTTTATCAGGTGTTCGTTAACCGAACATGTGTTCGTTATCTGAACATAAAAATATCTCCCAAAAGTGTTCGTTAACCGATCTGTTCGTAAACCGAACAGTTCGTTAACCGATCACCTACTGTATAACCAATGCACGACTCTAATAGGGGTAACAATAAAGGGTTTTCACAAAAACACGAAAGTAAGGGACAATACCTTGAAGTCAGTTTTATTTTTTTGTTAAAAACTACTTATTATAAAAAACTAAAAATGATATACATGATGCTAGTTCATGTTTCTATAACAGTTTTTAACACTTTCCAACCTAGTTGAAAAGTGTTTATGACTTCGGTTTGTCTGGCCGTCTGCCATCTGCCGTATGGCCGTCTGTCCGTGCTCTAACTCCCGTAAATAAGCTCGAATTGCTCTGCAATTTTTATATGTTATTGTCGTTATCTATAGCATGTTCCCTATTTCAACGGAAGTGTGTAGAACTTATAGTTTTTTTACAGGGACACTCAAAAGAATTCCGTTACATTGCGGTCTATGGGGAAAAATCATTTGACGTTTATTTAAATAATGTTTCACTATTTTAAACGCATTGTAATTTATATATATCACTAAGGGGAATTAGAAGAAGCTTAATCTGGAATAGGGTGTGCATAGCACTTATAGTTACTTTACAGGGACTGTCAAAAGAATTCCGTTACATTACGTCTGTGGAGAAAAATCGTCTGCGGTTTACTTAAATAATGTTTCACCATTTTAAACGCATTGAAATTTATATATATCACTAAGGTGCATGACAAGAGGCTTACTACAGAATAGTGTGTGTATAGCAGTCATCGTTCATTTACAGGGACACACAAAAGAATTCTCTACTGTCTGATAACAATAATTCCTGGAAGTGCGTTTTAAGTTACTGAACGCGATTTTAATTTTAACTCGCTTTTTGTCTATTACGTGGTGTGTATAAATTCTGTAGATCCTATACAGGGAAGCACAAAAGTTCGCGAACACATTTCCGTTTATTGACAGAAACTCCAGACGGAGAATTTTAAACTGTGCTACGCGTTTCCTAACTGAACTAAAATTTAGCATCCTATGTAGTATATATACAAATCTATAGATCCTATACAGGACTGAATAAAAGTATTCGGATATTTTTCCGAATATTGTATATGTTGGAAATTCTTAAAATTATGTTTTTAAATATGTTATGCGTTTTCCAAATTGTTTACTTAGATGTTATCTTTTAGCTTATTAAACGGTATGATTTGTAAAATTATTTTGGAAGCGTTGGAAAATGTTACATAATCTATGCTTGACGCACGATTTTTCGTTCTTGTTTTTAATTGATCTAATTATTATTGTAAATATTTTACAAAAAGAGCTACAACTACTGATATATTAAATCAATTTTAATAAAAAAACTTATTTAAATTTTATATAACTATTATATGAATTTTTTAATATCTTTTCAGACATTAAGGAAGCTAATTATCAAAGTGGAGCAATTTTTGGGTTCATAATTTTGGGCATACATGTTTAAAACCTTTAAATACAAAGTAAATTTAAATGTATCAGTGTCACATCCGCAACATGAATTTGGCAGTTAATAAAATTTCAGATAATTAAATTATATATATATTGGGTTGTCTGAAAAGTTCGTGCCGGTTGGGAAAATCAGTTCGTACCTGAAAATTCTGTCCATTTATTAATTATTAGACATCAGATGTCGGAATCAATGTCTAATAATTAAATGATAGACTTTTCCGGTACAAATTGATTTTCCCAACCGGCATGAACTTTCCGGACAACCCAATATTTTAATCTTTCACATACATATTACAAATCACTCACATTGTACTGTTACATTTGTCATATATTTCACATTCGAGACGTTCTGTGATATAATACCATAACCGCATGAAAACTATCACTATGATACTCATGCCTTACAGTGTATTCACAGTAATGTCTTTCACTGCACTTGATGTACAAAATGTAACTGGATCCAGTTCCATATTAAATGCAATTTATGTGACCCTTAGTCAATATCTTATTTTTAAGTAATGGTCAGGCAAGCGTCTGTAATGCGAATTATTGCTATTATTTGCACTTTTGTATTTATCGCATATATATTTAGGAAATATGAAAAAGTTGTTACCTCTAACAATAAACTGTTATTTTCGTAGCCTTTGTTTTTAGCTTTCTATGTATATGTGTATATTTATGGAACTTTTTAAAACTTATAATTTAAATGATCTTTTTATTTATCTATTTCCAGACAGCAAACTCACCCAGACGCCATCCTACATGGAAATCCAGTCATGCCTAGAAAGTCTATCCAACGATTTTAGAAAATTGATGGACAACGGTTCAGAAACAGACCTGGAAATACGCTGTGGAGACAATACTTCGCACGTTCATAAGGCTGTCTTGATAGCAAGGTCTGAAGTCTTTGCGGCTATGCTACAAAGCGACATGCTGGAGAAAGGCAGCAGTTTTGTTAAAATTGTTGATATGGAATATTCAATTTTAGACATTTTCTTAAGATATCTGTACACGGGGATACTTCCTGATATCGACGTCGATATGTGTAGAGAACTTTATGAAGCAGCTGACAAATACGGTGTGGACGCTCTTAAAACGCGCTGTGCTTTGATCTTAAAGGATAATCTGACAGTTGAAAATGCATGCAATATGCTTGTACTGGCTGACATCCATTGTGATGACGACTTAAAACAATATGTGACATCTTACATGATTCAAAAAGATATCCTAATGTATATGGAAGAAGGGCAGCCATTTTGTTCTCTGTATCCAAAGCTAGCTGTCGATGTGTTATACCAAGCATACAAAATTATGAAATTGACTTTAACAAATGTAAAATAAATTAAAAAAATAATAAAATTTGAATTAGCTCCCATGATTTGTAGCAGTTATGTTATAAGTGAAATATTACCTATAACGTTTAACTATTCTATCTAAAGACATACGTACAGTTTTCATCAACTTTACTGACAATACAAAGATTTATATGTCAAACAAGCAATTTTTGCTATGGAAATCAGCGTCTAAATGGAAGTGTCAAGGTATTCCGCAACCTTTAACCCTCCCACTAAAGGAAAAATAAAATAACTATACAAGAATTACCAACCGAGTACATTGGACACTTACTAAAGAATATTGGATCACCAAAATTAAAAAAATGATGATTTATAATATGTATTCCAATAAATGATACAACTTAATCTATACAAATATATATATATATATATATATATATTGTAATTATAAGACGGTTATTTTAATTATATTCAGTTCGTATGTGACAAACAATTGAATAAATATCGTTTTCGAGTGGAATGGATCCGTCTAGATATATGGAAATAAAAAAAAATAATAATTAAAAAAAATCGGTTTAATATTTTTGATTTTATATTATCGGCTCTATATCTTAGTTTTCTTGATCATTTTTAATTTTGCGTCTATCTTGTTTAGAACTTGAATTACATGTATTTTAATATCATTAACTTAATAGGTTGATTATCGGGTGGAAATAGATTTTTAGCTATTTCTCAAAATCACATTTTTGTTTTAAAGCAACACATCAAAACGCAAAAACTTATGCATGCAAAATACCATGAAGTTTTGTTAAAGTACTCTATGATTCAGAGAATGGACCTTAACTATGTTTACAGTTACATTATTTTGATTTTTTAGTTGATGCTAGTCATGATTTGTCGTAAATTTTGAAGGGTTTTCTTTTTCTATTAAAACGTTAAGTAGCATAAATTTTCAAATAATACTGTTATAATTATGAAAATGGTTCATTCCCTGAAAAAATTTTCAAACTTCATTTTAAAATTTAACTACTGTCCATATTTGTACTCTTATTTACCAGTATAACTCTTTTTAAAGTATAACACTTTTTAAAGTATAACAGTATAACCTCCCACTGATGCTTCCAATAATTACTTATGGATACACAAAAATAGGATTTATTAATTAATACATTATATGGTGTGATTAAATTCTGTAGACAGAAAGCTACCCAAAAGGGTTCGTACTTACTTCTAAGGACTGCATTTCTTGAAATTGCATTTTCGAATATGATACGTATCAGCTCAACCAAATCTTACTATATTACTTGGTGTTAATATAGTATAATATAAACTCCTCTAGATATCGCTGTATACAATGATGTGGTTACATTGTCATCCACGGATGGTAATTTCAATAAAGCGTTTTTTAGCTGAATTATATTTGATTTTACTATGACGTATCATATGTATAAAAATCTATGCATCATATACAAGACTGCACTTGAGAATTCGCATGCATTATCGTCTGTTGACTAATTGTTGAAAATGGATTTTTAACTGTGTCATGTGTTTTCTAAATTGTTTGTTTAGATATCATGTTTCGTTTTATGGAAAAAATGGCTAACGTGACAATATTCTGATAGTATTGTAAAGTGTTTAATTATGCATGTCTAATGCATGATTTTTTATTCTTGTTTATTATGTGTAGTATTTGTTTTTCACTAAGAAATAAAATTTTCTCAGGTATATATTTAGGAAATAAATAGATATAGCAATAGTGAAGATTTAAAAAAAAAGTGAAAAGTAGATAGAAAGACATAACAGAATAAAGTCAAATTTCCCTATATATAAATATTCAAAATAATATAGCAGTATATATATTATTTAGTTTAATATTATTATTATTAGCAGTATATTAATCTAATTCCACCCGACATTCAACCTATTAAGTTACTGATATTAAAATAAATGTATTTCAAGTTCTAAACATTATTAGCAGTATTACTGTTATTAGTAGTATATATATAACTAGCCTTGTTTAACAGTTCGAAATTAAGAGTTAAAACTGTATGATGGAAAGCCGCCAAATATCTGTATAAGAAGGTAAACATACCTCTTTATCTTAACTACCCATATTCCAAGATAGTTTCTAGATTGCCTATAACTAAGCATATGCGTAGGAATATAATATAAATTTATAAGCGCTATAGTGCAGAATCTGTATGACACATTCGAGGTTTTGTGTCAAACACAAAAGTGATAATTTGTGTCACTTTCAAAGCAACTCATTTAAAGCTATTTAATTTCGTATTTTCATTTTTTTTATTTTAAACTAGCAAGCTACGGCCGCTGCGCTGATCGGTTTCTACAAATGAATCTCTAATCAAACGAAATATATCGTTTAATTTGACCTTGTATTTGAAAGCAATTTGTATATTTACCTGGAATATACTTCTACATTACTGAAAAATGATGTCATTCCGCTATTATATTTTCTATTGTGCAGTCAAAATTTTAGCTGTTAAGGACCAACTCTTTTATTTAGTCATTTACAGTTAGGATTTGCTAAAGAATGATAAAACTATATGCAATATACTAAAACCATCACTAAAAATTACCGAAACAATGAAAACAAATTAACTAACAAAATCCATTCAGTAGAAGTTTTTATAAACCTTGATAATCGGGTTCATCCGATTATAGAACTTTTCCACATGATTCTAAAACTAACAGAACGATATGAAATAAACTAAAACCACCATTGCAAATTATCTACTTAACAATGCAAGTCGCAAAAAATATGCAAAAAAAGGCTAATCTTTCGGAATCGGCTTCACCTGACTATATAACCTTCACACATAACTGTTTGACTAAGCAACGTAGAACAATATGTAGTACACTATAACCATTCCTGAAATAGCATCTAACTAACTAACAATATAAATCTCATCAAAATCCGTCCAGTAGAACTTTTTCAGAAGGCTAATCTTTCATAATCGGAATCAAATATTGAAAAGGCTAATATTTGATAAAAAAAATGGTCACCCGATTTTCGAATTTCCTCCTATAATTCTAGAACTAAGCAACGTAGAATGATATGTTATATAATAAAACTTTCCCTAGAAAATTATCTAACAGTGTAGGTTCCTTCGAAATCCATTCGGCAAAATCTTTTAAAAAGGCTAATCTTTCATAATCGGATTGATCTGATTGTAGAACTTCCCATAATAATTCTATAACTAAGCTACGTAAAACGATATGTTATACAATAAAATATTCCCTGAAAAATTATCTTACAGTTTAAATCTATTCAGCAGAACTCGAGTTATTAGCAGCCGGAACGAAATTTCATATATGTAGAAGTAAATAGAAGTATATATTGCCATTAATATAGTTTGCATTTGAATAAAAAAAGGTACTTTTCGGTTAGCCGGGTGCCAGTGATATATGTACATATATAAATATATATGTATATATTCATACATATAAGTGTATATATATGTATGTATATATATATGTATTTGTGTAGATATATATGTATATATATATGTGTGTCACTGGCGAAAAGTACCCAAAAAAAAAATACTGCAAAACTGCTGTCGTACACTTGAAAAAACACCTTTTGGCTTAAAATCTCTCATCAAAACTGTTTTTCTTTTTTTTTCTTTTTTTTCTTTTCTTTCTTTTTTAATATAAAATTAGTAACAGTTTTTTCTTTTATTTTTTCAGATGTATAGCCATTTCAATTCTTTCTGCAAAAAAAAAAAAAAAAAAAAAAAACACCTTTTGGCTTAAAATCAAATTGTTTGGGGTCAAAAGTAAAATCAAAATCGCCAAAAACAAAAGATAAATCGCCAAATTTTGTTTCAATAACAATCTTGCCCCTTGAATAATTTTTTAAGCATTACGAACATTCCCAATCATGTTTAAATTAAATATTTTCGTTTTATAATATTATCTCTCATCAGAACTCTTTTCTTTTTTTTTCTTTTCTTTCTCTTTCTTTTTTCTTTTCATAAAATTAGCAACAATTTTTCTTTTATTTTTCGAGATGTATAGCCTGCCTTTTCATTTCTTTCTGCAGCAATAATGGTCGCCAAAAAATTAGCAATGGTAACCTTTTCGGTGAAAATAACAGAACTTTCTATCATAATTCTGTAACTAATGTAAGTAGAACAATATGTTATATACTAAAACCTTCCCTGAAAAATTATCAATCGAACAACGCAAGTTTCATCAAAATCCATTCAGCAGAACTCGAGTTATAAAGGAACGGAACGAAATTTCCGTTTGTGTTTTATATATATATAGTAGATTATATATTTAGCCAATAGCACTAATAGATAGATATCGATAAGTTAAAGTAAAAAGTCGGTAGAAAGACATAACAGAATAAAATCAAATTTCCCTATACATAAATGTTCAAAAATAATATAGCAATATATAGCCATTTTTCAGAATTATAAACAAAAATAGCACATGACATTTTCTTCGCAATTTTAACTTAGTTCTAAACTTCATTTATCGACATAAAACAATTAACATCTGACTCAACAACTAGTGCAAACACATTATAATCTATCATAATTACCAATTAAAATTTCATGAAATAAAGACCATTTTAAGAAATTAAAATTGTGTATGATTCGAGAGACCGGCAAACAGATTAATTGCACATAAATTGCATTTGTCTGTTTTATGTAACAATTTAGGTGAAAGTTTAGTATAATTAATGAATATCTGATTTGCATTTATTTCCATATTCATAATTTAAAATTTTATTTGCATTATGAAATGAGTTTAAATTCAAAGCAAATGTCTTCAGTAAAACATAAAAAAATTAATTCATTTAAATGTTGATAGCCTATTTCCCGCCAGTGATCCTACAAATATATTTATGAAGTTACCAATAACACAATTTTAAAGTAATATTATATTTGACGAAAATCTGGGGTGATTGCTCTCAGAATAAAGTATCAGAAAATTATATGTTTTATAATTTTTATAAAAATATCATCATTATTTGATAGTCTTTAGTAGTTCTACAATATATTTTAATTTAATGAAATTTGATGCAGCGTTCTTGAGAAAAAGTTTTTTTTTGTTTAATTATTATTCCATAACTCGATTTCCCGCGCGATGTTTTTTTTTCCATAAAATGTCTTTTCTTAAGTAATATTAATATTTATAAGTTAATATTTACGGAAAATTCTCTTTAGCTAAACTATATCATCTGAGAGAAAATGAAACATTAGATTAAAGACATAGTTATGCTTTTAAAATTATTTTCATTAATAAGACATGAAAATTTAAAAAGTGGAATAAAAATTATCTTTTACTTAAGATTTTGGGAAAATACCCCCACTCCTCTAAAAATCCCGTAGATATGAGAAAGTCTTCTTTAAATCTCTTAAAAATCTTTTCATCGGGTAACGATGAAGAATCAGGGGACTGATGATTTTTTGTAAAGAACAGAGATTGCAATGCTCACCCGGTGCACCTTATCCCGGCATATTGTTGAATTTCACGGTATAGCGTCCGCAGAGCAGTGTAGATGTCCTTGTCAGGGCTTTATCACGAACTGCCTGTGGCATTATTTATGAAGTGACTATGGCTTTTCAATTTGCCAGATTTAGTGCTAACTACGAGTACTATAGGACAGAGGTGACTGGGTTTAATCCTCCTGAGTTAAACCAACTGAAGTACCTATTTTTGCAGTACCTTGATCATGTTCCAGGCGACACTGGAAATGACCATCATTCTATATTTATTACGGCCTATACCGTAAAATAATTTGGAAATAAAGACAGTAGACTTTAAACTTAAATAAGGAGAACTTTGGGTTCATTTTCTTAGCACCATACATTTTTTAGCTTAGATATTAAGTTTTAATTAAGAAATTAGGTAGTTATAATGTAGAAATAATTACAGAGTAAAAAATAAGAGAGAGAGAAATTAACAGTTATGGTGAGCACTAATTCTCACAGTCCATAATGCTGGAATATCACCTAAAAAAAAAACTTACTATTATCGCCCCGAGTCAACCAATGTAAAGCAAATGACAATAAGTCATATTAAACTTTCAATTCTGACTGACCAATACATCTCGCAAAAATCTAAAAAAAAAAAAAAACCACCACCCTTATTTTTCATATCCTGATTTCAATCCTCAGAACACTCAAATAATTGCATGCTGGGGAAAATGTCTTTTCTCCCTAGAAAGACCAGTTTTACGAAATTGCGAAGTGAGCTACAGAAAGAAATTTCTTTGGAAGGGTTAATTTTGATACGCTTTTTTTTTTTCATCTCTATTCCTACTCTCAATGTTTTTTTATATCTAAACTCCACCCACCGCTATAGTTCTTCTTTTTTCTATATAGGCCAGGGTCTGCGAACCTATGGCACGCGTGCCGTAGCTGGCATGTGAGAGGATATTTTTGGCACGCCGTTGATTAAATCAAAATTCAGTCAAACTCTCCAAATTCTGCACCTCATTATTTTTCACCCATTAATACACGAGCTTGACTGGAAATAGCTTTTGTTTGGTATAATAAGTACTTTTGTATACTTCTCATATCAAAGAATTGCCCATTTCGGAATCATTTAACCTTTAAATATCTAGTGATGCAAATTTGCATCACTTTTTATTTAACTTTTAATAAATAAATCAAGTTCTTCGCCACCACTATATTTAAATAAAAATATTACTTCTGTAAAAATCACATAAAATATGCTGCTAAACAAACTTAAAAATCTATCTTAAAATTTCTGGTGTCTAATTCTTAATATAAGTATAAAAAATTCAATTCTAAAAGAAAAAATCATGCATTTATGGTTAAATTTATTATCTACCCAGATGTGATTCCAATTGATAAACTGATCTTGATTGTGTTCGATTGGTTGGAAATTTCAGAAATTTAAATATAGCTTATTGACTTCCAATCCAGCTTAATATGGACTCAGCAATTTGTCAAATTGAGAAAGGATTTGGAGATGATCAAAAAAGAAAGACTATCAGGCATCACAAACAAAAATGTTGATAGTAAAATTATGTACACTTTGAATTCAATTCCAGAAGAAATTGGTATTTGCCCATATTGACAATCTCTCCCTCTACTTATGCTTGTGAATCACTTTTATATATATATAATCGAATCAACTTGTCAGATGACTCCAGTTCATCATGTATTATATTAAAAATAACCAATAATGAGCCCATCATATGGCATCCAAGACGCAACATCAGAAATCACATAAATTTGTTCAATTGCTTTACTTTCTTCTCTTTTTAATTGCTTTAAAAATGTAACTACAGTTAGACATTATTAAACCATCACTCTGCATATTACGCCAGTTTATTAAGGTCCCAACCATAGAAAGAAATAGCGGTAAAAAAATCTTAATAAATTATGACTCGAAAATATGAGACCTGTTAAACCTTCGCTTACTTTATCTTCGACTTACGATTTATCTTTTTTGTACAAACGATAAAATTGATAGAAGAAACAAACGTTTATGACAATGATTTAAATGAGAGTAACTACGAACTCGGTGAAGAGAAACTAACACAGAAATTCCAAGATGCTGTTGCATTACGTACTTTACAAAATTTTTAATTTTCTTCTGAAAAAAAGAAGATTTTGCAATGCTTATGAAATTAGAAAATAAAATTGAATCAACAAAAACCAGCGATAAAACAAATTTCTTTGGCAGACTTTTTACGTATAGTTTTTTATATTTGCTAATTTCTTTTTATGCATTGCAATATATTTTAAAAATAATAATTTTCCATTTAATATCAGGTGTAAAACAAATATTTTGCAGATACGATTCATACACGTGGTTAAAATGTCAATATCAACAGATCCCAAGGGGCAACACCATGTATTACTATAATTATTACAGTCATTTATCAAGTTGTTTAGACTTGAGTTTTTAATATTTTTTACGACTGCTATAATTATTTCTTATACTTATCTTCTTTCTATAATTATTACTATAATTAATTAATCTTTTCATGTAATTAATTATTTTGGTTTGAGTTTTCAATATTATACATCATTTAATTTAATATGCTTGTTAATATTAATATTATGTAATATTATTACCTGCAGGTATATTATCTTAATCTAATAATAATAAAAGTAATTTTATTCATTATTTTTATAATTTGTTTTGGCGCGGATGGGTGGGGTTTGGGGGTTGGCACACCATGGTCGCTTGAAAATTTTTTGGAAGAAAATTGGCACGCGGATGTGAAAAGGTTCGCCGACCCTGATATAGGCGGTTAGTTGAAGGACACAGCTACACAGCTTAAAAGATGTTTCTATGGTGATGCATCCCCAATTGAATACTGAAGTTTACTTTTCTGATAATTTATTGTCACTCACTATAGCTACTACATGAAAACTAAATTTTATTTTACTAAGATTAATAGGAAATTTTAATTAAATCAGTAATTCTATAGCTATAATTTAATATACAGGGTGATTACAAATGAATATCCCAACTTTGAAGGGCTTTATTAATAAAAGTATAGAAGATACACACATTTGTTAAAAAGACACAAAAAAGAAGATTGTGAAATTACTAATAGCAAAAATTTATAAATGTTCAATTTGACCACCAGCAGAAACACCAACGACATCCATTCTATAGGAGAATTCGTCCTACACGGTTTTCAGCATGTCGGGTGTTACAGTTGCAATAGCTGCAGTTATCCTAGTTTTCAGTTCAGCAGTGTCAGCTGGTAGAGGCGAAAAAAAAAAACGCTTTATTTTTTATGTATCCCCAAAGGAAAAAAATCGCACGTCCTGTTAGAAGATGAAGTCTCCCATTTCTTCTTCGAGTATAGGAAACAACTCTCTCCAACTCTCGCCAAAAAAAACGAACCTTTACATTTATGAAACTTTATAACTTCTCACTCACTTCGATGTGTGAAATGGAACACTACCTCTTACTGTTCAGAGATATAGGTGTCAGGGTGTCGCGTCAATTCATCTCGCACAATTCATCGCGGAACAATTCGTCGCGCACAATTCGTCGCAGCGTCAATTCATTGCGGCGTCAATTCGTCGCGGCTCAATTCGTCGCGACGTCAATTCGTCGCAGCGAAAACGCACAATTCGTCGCAGCGTCAATTCGTCGCAGCGTCAATTCATCGCGGCGTCAATTCGTCGCGGCGTCAATTCATCGCGGCGACAATTCGTCGCGGGCTCAATTCGTCGTGGGCTCAATTCGTCGCGACGTCAATTCGTCGCAGCGAAAATATCTTTGAAGGCTATTATGATAAAAATAAGGATAATTTAGTAAAATTATTTAATGATAATTTGTTTTTTAGATATACAGAATTATAACTAACATTTTAAAGGCGATTTCGGAGGAATTTTTTGTATAAGTGATTTTTTGGGGAATTTCCTTATTGTGAACATGACAGTTTAATGAATAAGAGCAAGTCATTTCTTATTTAAATTAGAGATATAATAAATATTGCTTTTGATAACCGAAAAGATGGCTGAGGATTTAGGATAAAATCACCCAGATCATGAAAAAATGACGAATACAAATGCTAGAATTTTTTTTTAAATTATTAGTTGGCATATGTGTACACAGGGTACAACCCCCCCCCCCCCTCCCTTATATTTGAAAGAATTAGGAAGTAAAAAAAGTATTGAGAGATGTAAACGTAAAATACTTTTTGTGATTGCGATTGAACTGATTGCTGCATGAATGCAATTTCATTAAGTCGTATTTTGGTTTTATAAGTTTTTTCATTTATTTCATCTATACTAATAAAAGGAAAGTGTTTGTCTGTCTGAGTTCTGTGTACGTGTGCGCGGTGACAAGCGAAATCTACCGCACGTAGAAGTCTGAAAATTTGGGTGTGGATAGTCCAAGGCAGGTCCTACAGACCTGACGCTCAGATTTTTAATATTTTAAGAACCGGGGCCCCTAGGGCTCTTTTAAGGTTTTTGCACCTAAATTGTTAATAACTTGCCCCATTTTCATCTGATCTCCCTTCTTTCTGTTGGCCTTTCTTCGATAAATTGCCCGCCCATTTCTACATTTCAGTTAGGACCCTGGCCCCCTGGGGCCCGATGCGGTGTTGACTTGAACCTTTTCTGAGCCATGCATTTTTCATCCTCTCAATGCGTAACTTTTAAGTTGAGTCTTCGACTCCTTTCCCCGGGCCAACACCTTCATATTTTTACTGTGGCACTAGGGCTCTTTTTTAGCATTTCTTTCAAATTTTATTCTAAAGATTAATTTATACCCTATGCTTAATTTCGACTAATTGAAGATCTAAAGCGCAACGTACTAGGATCTTTTAAGAAGTTTTCCTCATAAGGCCTTACTCAAAACTATCATTTGGCCATTTTTGGGACCTCTATAATAGCTCCCTTAAAAATCGATCGATCCACTAGTTTTTTTTTTTTTTTTTATGATAACATTTTTGGACTTCCAGCTACTATATGAACGACAAAACAATTTCTCGGACAAGTCCTGGGCCCCCTGGGCACCTTAAAATGTTTGTGCCCTAAGTTATTAATAATTTGCTCCATTTTTCTCAGATCTTCTTCGTGTTTGGTGCCTTCTCTCCATTAGGCTTTTCTCCCATTTCTATGTTCCAGTTAAGACCCGGGCCCCCGTGGGACTCGGTATAGGGGCACCGTTGAAGTTTTTGTTCCCTAAATTTTTAATAACTTGCTCCTTTAAATCCGATTTTATTTCGTTTTTTGTGCCTTTTCTCCATTTAGTTATTCCTACATTTCTACATTCCAGTTAGGACCCTGGGGCCCGACTCGAGGCCCCTTGAACTTTTTGTGTGCTATGCATTTTTCACCCCCATAATTCTGTCACCCTCTTACTAAGTGACTTTAAAGTTTAGCCTTGGATTACTCTCACCGGGTCACCACGCTTATATTTTTATTGGGCCTTTAGAGCCCTTTTTTAAGCATTTCTTTAAATTTTGTTCTAATGATTAATTTATACCCTATGTTTAATTCCGACTAATTGAAGTTCTAAAGCGCTAAGTACCAGGATCTTTTAAGATGTTTTCCGCTTAGGGCCCTGCTCAAGACTATCAGTTAGCCCCCTTTGTTAGCTTCCCTTAAAAATCGGCCGATTCACTAGCTTTTTTTTTGTCTGACAACTACTTAGGACTTCCAACTACTACTTGAATGACAAAAAAATATCTCTGACCTCAGCTACCACCAATTTTGAATATTAATCCTCTTCTTGGGCCCCGCTATGCAGCTTCTTTTAAAAAGAGTCATAGAAGCTTGAGTTCTGTTTATGGTTATTATCAAGGGCACGGAAAACACCGGGTGGGTCACCTAGTTAGAAAGTAAACCATAATTTTATTATATTTTAATTATTTTCATCCACTAATGCTGCTTGTTGTATTCAGTAAATGTTTCCAATTTATGATTTTTTACTTTCTTCTATAGAAGAAAGTATTGTAATCGAACTTTTTTTCGACTTCCGGTTTTCGACAGATTTACACGTTTTAGGGGTCAGAGATTCCGAAAAAAAGTTTTTACAAATTGTCTGTCTGTCCGTCCATCCGTCCGTCTGTCTGTCCTCATTGTATAGCCATTTAAAGATTACAATTTCAAAAAGTTGTAAAAATAAAATTAGAAATCCTAAAAACTTTTTCCGTTAAATGTTACGTCTTGATCCAAGGATTCTAGAGCATTTTTTAATTTGCCTCTATCTTTTTTTTTTTTTTTTTTTTTGAGACCGGCGACCAGGCCCCTACCTGCCAGGTTTCCCTAGCTTAAACGGGTTTAGTGCCTGGTACCGGGGGTACCTGGTACCTCTATCTTAAAAAATGGCTGAGGTATAGCGGTTTGAAATTTTAGGGTGCCCGACATTTTCAAACAAGACAGCAGAATTCATCCATCAACGGGTTTAATTTATGAGTTTTAGTTAACATGATTTCGGCAAATTTTCTTTCATCCCCCCCTCTTTTTCTCCCCTATACTGAGTCCCAGGGGGGCAGGGTCTTAACTGGAACGTAGAAATGGTGAAAAGCTTAATGGAGATAAAGCCCCAAAAACGAAGGATATCGGGTAAAAATGGGGCTAATTATTAACAATTTAGGGCACAAAAATTTTAAAGTGCCCAGGAGGGTCGGGACTTGACCGAGAAAATTTTTTCGTTCTTTTGTAGCTGGAAGTCCTAAAAAGTTATCAGTAAACAAAAGCTTAGTGGATCGGTCGATTTTTAAGGGAGACGTCCCAAAAGGGGCCAACTGATAGTTTTGAGTAAGACCTTAAGAGGAAAACATCTTAAAAGATCCTAGTACGTAGCGTTTTACATCTTCAATTAGACGAAATTAAGCATAGGTTATAAATTAATCGTTAGAATAAAATTTGAAAGAAATGCTAAAAAAGGGCCCTATGGCTTCAATAGAAATATGAGGATGGTGGGCCGTTGAGAGGAGTCCAAGACTCAACTTAAAAGTCACGCATTAGAGAGGGTGAAAAATGCATGGCACACAAAAGGTTCAAGTGAACAACGCATCGGGCCACAGGGGGCCAGGGCCCTAACTGCAATGTGGAAATGAGGGGAAAAGCTTAATGGAGAAATGGCCACGAAAACAAGGGAGATTGGATAAAACCGGGGCAAATTCTTAACAATTTAGATGCAAAAACCTTAAAAGGGGCCCAGGGTCCCCGGGCCTTAAAATATGAAAAATCTGAGCTTCAGGTCTTCAGGGACTGCCTTGGACTATCCGCACCCAAATTTTCGGACTTCGATTCTGCCCGGATTGAGCTAAAATCTCCCGTGGTTTAAATCTCTCCATCATTATCAATCAAATACTTAATCTATCCCTAAGGAAGTATTTTCCTTCGATGTATTTTAGTATTAAAAATACCAAACCGCCATTTTGATGCTTAGAAGCTTACGTATTTGTAACCGGTGATCAGGGAAATTGACCCCCCATAAACATAATCCATTAGCAAAAGCAAACAGGAAATGAACAGCCATTAAATAGGTGAACGTTTCAAATCAACAATCAATCTTTTCTCCTTTTTTTTTTTTTTTTTTTTCTTCTTGTAAAAAGGATTTCGCATTTCTCTAACTATTTATATAAAGAATTATAAAAAAAAAAAAAAAAAAAAAAAAAGCTGAAACTGGTTTGCTTTCTTTTTGAAGTAAAATACGGTTAAGATTTTTTAACATAAAAATAGTCAATTAGATAAAATAAAATAACGTTTTATTTATTACAAATATTTTTCCGTCTCAACAATGCTAAACTGAAGAAAAACTCGTGCATGGGTTATAGATTATGAAACATTTTCCAACATTATTTGAATGCTGTTAAGAAATTTCCTTCTTTCATATAATGTAATGAGACATCCAAAATAAACAATTTAAAAACACAGAACTCAGTTAAAAATCCATTTTCAAGAATTGCTGTCCATAGCAGTTAATGTATGAGAATCCTTTCGTATAAACCTGTATATGATCTAACAGAATTTTAAACATACTACATAATGAAACTAAAATTTCAATGAGCTGGAAAACGTATAGAGCAACTAAAAAAGTTTTTTTTTTTAAAGAGAAATGCTACTTATACTAGATGATTATGTATCAGTATTCTTTAGAGCAGCCATGTGTATGAATGATACAGCAAAATTTGGTTGAGCTAAAAAACATGTAAACTGGTTAAAAGTGCATTTTCAGAAAACCCTTCAATATATTTTTTTTTTTTTTTTGGGTGGGGGGGTAACCTGTATCTTATACGTTTTATACACATCACGTAATATACTAATATTTAATTCTTGAAAACTAAAAATGCACTTACAGCAATTACAATCCATAAATGGAAATATATCTAAATTATTTTACGCAGCCATATGAATTTATTTCTATTCTACAAGAACCTTTTAGCATAATAAAATATAGTTCAGCTGGAAATGCTTAACACAGTTAAAAACACACTTGAGGAATTCACTCCCATAAACTGAAATGCTTATGATTTCTTTCGTGCAGCTCTGCATATGATCTATAAAATTCATACTCACCACGTAATGCACTAAAATTTTGTTACATTTAAAAATGCATACAAGAGCTGAAAACGCACATCCAACAATTATGCTTCATAGTTCTATAAACGAATTACATGTATGCTACTTACTTCATACTCTATAATAGAAAGCATACTGTTGCCCACGTCTGGGACACATACCAATTCCATCATATTTGATGTTTCATAACATCACTAAAATGTACTGCAAATGATTTTTTTTCCACAGACCATAATGTAACCGAAAACTTTTGTCTATCCCTGTAAACGAGCTATAACAGCTACCTACCTCATTTTGAATATCAATAGGGAATATGTAGCGTCGAAAACGTATATTTAAATCGTGGAAATTCAAGTCTATTTACGAGAGTCAGAGTGCGGACAAACCGCCAAAAAGATGGAGGGACAAAGATAAGTCAAAAATACTTTTAAATTATGTTGAAAAGTGTTAAAAACTATATTGATTATATTTCTTTTTTAAACTTTATATTATCAAACATTACCTAATGTTTCTTGAAACACAATATTGTGAGTTTTATTAACAAGATAAGTTAATTTTTTCATAAAACAGCTTAATTTGGTTTCCAAAAACAGTTACCGTATATACTCGTGTATAAGTCGACCCCCCCCCCCCCCCAATCTTACGCAAAATTTTGGAAAAAAAATTGAATTTTCGTGTATAAGTCGAACCACATTTTTGGTAGTATGTTGAAAAATAATTTGTAATCGAGGATGAAAAAAAAATAATAATAAATCTTCATTAAATTAGTAAACTTTTTACGTTTCTAATCAGACTTCATCTTTTTTTAAATTCAACATTTTAAAATTGTATAATTATGTAAAACTGAAGAAGCTTAAACTATTTTGAAAGCTATTTACATCAATTTAATGATTACTTGCTTTTTTTTTTTTTTTTTTTTGAAAAATCTATTCAAGCCTTATTTACAAAGGTAAACAACTTCTTAAACTGCTACAATAGAGTACTTCTTTGTATTGTAGTACTCTTAGGAGAGAAATCTAGAAGCAATCTCAAGTTAAACTCTTTTTAAAAAAGGGATTAAAATGTTGAAAGGGATGCCCCTGTATGGAAGGGAATTCTATCCCAAGAGAAAATGAGTGCAGAACAATTACAGAAACATTATTGTTGAGATTTTTTTTATCAATCACCATTGTCCGCTTTTATCTGTCTCTCCAACCTAGACCCACATGTGATTAATTAAAAGACTTGCACATTCACCAATTATCTGTGAAAAAAATATGACTCCGGTATTTCACTCCGGTATTTTTTTTTTCTTTTTACTTACTCGTGTATAAGTCGACCCCCCATTTTCAGCTTCCAAATTTTGTCTAAAATTCTTCGACTTATATACGAGTATATACTTACTTCATAAGCTTTAAATCTAAACAGTTTCAAATATTATTTGGTTTAGTAAGCAACATAAAAAAATACATACTATACCAAGACTTTCATGCTTTAACAAATTAAATTACATTTAAATAATTGTAATAAAAAAATAATAAGAAATTATTTTTTTACAAATTTTTCATGAAATTTCTAAATAATTTAAAAATAACTAGATGGAACCCGTCAAAACTTGGCGCAAAAACAAATACTATAACAGTATCAGTAAAATAAGCTTCTTTATTATTTATGAAGGGTTGCGTATAAAACAGTCTTTCAAATATTTTTTTTCCCAGTCAAATACAGTACTATTTCCGATGCAAACTCCAAACAAAAAATCCGTAAATAACTGTGTAATGCAAATCAGTTTCACATTACCACCATATTCCCCACGGCAAGAAAAAAAATTCATGGACCTATGAAGTATATACAAATAGTATATTCCTACATTCATATCATATTCAGTAAATAACAGAACATAGTAAATAAAGCACACATCTCCCCCCCCCCCTGTGATAATGCAACCGAATGAGCTCCTATGCGCATGTGCATTGCATCTGCCCAAAAGCTCCGTCAAAATTCGACGTTAAAAAAGTTTTAAAATGATTAAATTAAAAGTTTTAAAATGTCCTCTTTAATCATTGTTCGTTTCAAATCCATATCTTCTAAAACGCATCCATTGTTTTAAGCTAATCAATTTTTATGCAAAGATTAAGAAGTTTTTTACAGTAATAAATCTATCTGCAGATGGAGATTTTTAATGTTTTCAAGTGTAATTTATTTGTATGGTTTCTTCGGTTCCTTGACATAATCAGGATGATTATCCCTTTTCCATCACAGTCGGGGATATTTTTCCTCTTATACAGTTGGCAAATGTAAAAAAATAAAAAAAAATATAATTCCTAGCATATCCTGATATCTGATGGAACATATTCATCAACGAATTCAACATATCAATTTTATGTTCAACATAAACTAAAAATAGTCTTTTTTTCTTTTTCTTTTTTCTGACAGATTTTTGTTTAGCGCAAAAATGTTCTATCTTATGGATAATCTGATATTATGTGATTTATCACTTTAAAAAAAAATTATTATTCCCTTTTTATGATGGTTAAGGAAATCTATTTTGAATTGCGGCAACTTTCCCAGGGGCTATTTTACATTATTGAAGTAAACTGGTGGTCATTGATAAGATAGAATGGAAAAAATTTTCATGCTTGAAAAATATTTAAAAAGTCGTTAAATTAAGCGGCAGTTTTCAAATAAATTTCAATCGAAAGCTAATTTTTTTTTCTAATTGATGATGTAAGAATTCTAGGATTATTCTAGGCGCTGTAGTTTTATCAATGTTAAAATGCACTTCAAGCTAAACATAACGTCATTTTCACCGGCGCAAACTTTTCACACGTACTTCATATACCTTACATTAATGCTTAAAAACACCATGCACACAAATAAATATATTTTGTATTTAATTTTAATGAAAATATGGCATCAACAAAGTTATAATGCATAATGATAAAATAAACCCAATGGACAATATTCCCGTGACGTCACAATAAATATGAATTTTTATTCGCTTATAAAACACGCGGATAAGTATTTTTACCGAAATTTAACTTGCAAATTAACAAATTCAGCTTTAAAACCGCGTGCTTTTAATATTTATTATTTCTCTTTTATTCAACCACAGAGTTTAGAGAATAAACTCTGTGCTTCGCAACAGTAGGCGTTATCCGATTATGACGTCATTAACAGAAGTAAAAGTTTAATTGAAAATTACGGTTAATTAATTAAATTCTCGAGCAAACGAATGCATGATAACAAATATGTGTCCAAATATCTTTCATTTAAAAAAAGAATGATGTAATTTGATGCAGTAGTTTGTTCTCACGGATTGTCGAAAGAAATCGCTTAGCGTTTTAAATATATAGATTTTTCTCTTTCGTTTTATCAATGTTAAAATACACTTCAAGCTAAGCATAACATCATTTTCACCGGCGCAAACTTTTCACACGTACTTCATATACCTTACATTAATGCTTAAACACCATGCACACAAATATAAATATATTTTGTATTTAATTGTAATGAAAAAATGGCATCAACAAAGTTATAATGCATAATGATAAAATAAACCCAATGGACAATATTCCCTTGACGTCACAATAAATATGAATTTTTATTCGCTTATAAAACACGCGGATAAGTATTTTTACCGAAATTTAACTTGCAAATTAACAAATTCGTCCTTAAAACCGCGTGCTTTTAATATTCATTATTTCTCTTTTATTCAACCACAGAGTTTAGAAAATAAACTCTGTGCTTCAGAACAGTAGGCGTTATCCGATTATGACGTCATTAGCAGACGTAAAAATTCAATTGCAAATTACGGTTAATTAATTAAATTTTCGAACAAACGAATGCACGATAACAAATCTGTGTCCAAATATCTTTCATTTAAAAAAAGAATGATGTAATTTGATGCAGTAGTTTGTTCTCACGGATTGTCGAAAGAAATAGCTTAGCGTTTTAAATATATAGATGATTATCATAAGGCAGTTCTCAAAAAAATATTTTTCCCGCTCAACAACGCAAAACTTGTGACACACCTACCGACTTATTTTACATACTTGCATAATGATATTTGCAAGTATGTTTATTAAAATGGTTTGTAATCAAACAGTTTTTACAATTTTCCGATAAGTGAATTACATCTTTGAGCTATTATTGTCTCAGGACAGGCAGTTTGTTTTCGTTCCTGCGCTGTCGCGTCCCAAAATTCAGTTAAAAATACCCACTTTGGCAGCATTTTCTGAAAAATCTTTTGCCTTTATCGAAATGAAAAACAAGTTCGATTAGATAGTTACTTAATAAGAGCACTTGCCAGTTTGATATTGCGAACAAAAATAAATTAAAAAAATGCTTCCGAAAGAATCCAGTTTGGATTTGAGAACAGTCTTAATAAAAATCATGCTCCTAAAAGTACACATATATATGTATTCGTTTTGATGTAGTTCAATTATTATTTAGAATTATAAGATACGTTTTCCGTAAATTGGGCGACCTTTCTTGATATTTTCCGTTAATATTGCATTTGATAAGTATAACTTTGATATCTATTCCTTGTGTTTCATATGGATATCTATTTATTTTTAGACAATGAAGAAGTTAATATACTTGAGAAATATGGAAGGAGTTGAAAGTAGAAATTATTTGTATCCTATAATTTAAAGCACTTAAAATACAAAAAAAAAAAAAAAAAAAAAAAAAAAAAAAAGTGTGTGTGTGGGGGGGATACTGTAATCAGTTGTTCTAAAAAATTGGTTTTATTTAAAAAAAAAAAAAAAAAAAAAAAAAAAAAAAAAAAAAAAAAACGGGGAGGGGGATACTGTAATTAGAGTTGTTCTAAAAAATTAGTTTTATTAAGAAGAAAAAAAAAAGAAGAAGAAAAGTTGATTTAAGTTATATCGAGCATAAAGTATGAGGTACTTTCTAATAAAAAGCAGTATATGAATTACAACTCTTAGACCGGATTCTGTTACTATTAAAATATTACACTCTTCTTAATACCATTATTATGCGCGAAACAATTCTGATAATAGCTATTTGTACACTGATATAAGGTGAAGCCAGGAGAGATGGCGCGGTCGGAGAGATTGTGCACATAGAGGTTTGCGGGGAAGGAGTAGAGTGAGAGTGCAGCGACTCCAGGTAGTTGTGCAACAACAGTAGTGGAGTGTCTATACTTGAAAGTACACGTTGATTGCTTTGAGCGTCTAAGATAAAGTATTGCTATTTTGTTTTGTTTTCCCAAAGTAAATGCTTGAATTTTCATAGCTATTCATCAGAATTTCTGTACAATATCAATAGTACAAAATATTTTAAACTTAAACGATTTCTCATAAGCTACTAATCTATAGAAACAATGTGAACATCAACGGTTCATTTTAGTAGCGGCCATGTTTAAATAAAAGGCCACGCAATCTCTCCTACCAAAATTGGAGAGTTTGCGCATCTGCTACTTAGGAGAGATGGTGCATTGTTCCCATTAGTTTCCATTCTAGGAGAGATTACGCAGCTTATTGGTAAATTTGCATAAAAAATGAAAAATGAAAATGGACTAATTTTACGTTAAACGTGTTATTAAGTTGCATAATTTTATTTTGTAATCTTATCTGGACTTGCTTTTTCAAATTCTTTAATTTTCCCCCCTTTAATTAAAATTTTTTAATCGTTTTTAAATTATTTCCTTTTTCTGATTCTTTAAGCATTAGGTTGAAATATTCACTCCCAATACAATAAAATTTGTGCACAAAAACCTTACAGCAATGTCATTTAAGTTTAATTATTATTGTTAACAATTTAATTGTAGTTATTATTAGTAACAATCTCTCCTACCCATGTGCGCAATCACACCAACCCTGTAAGGAGAGATTGCGCAAAATAACTTTCTTGGTTTTATTACAACTGTTCTATTAAATTGCAACATAACAACAAAATAGCAATGGAAATGCATAAAAAACAAATGAAGTCAAAATTATTCATGGACAGTTTTGCAAAAAATTAATATTTAAATTTTTTATTGCTATTCTTTTGAATTGTGCGCAGACTATCCTAGCTTTACCTTATCAGTAATATATTAGTATATGCTACTTTTTTATTTATTTTATTTTTTTTTTCAAATGCTTTGCACTAGAATTTGAAAGTCTATACAATACCATAACACTTAAGGCGTTTACAAAAATATTTCCCCCAACTCAGCAAATCAAGACAAATATTCACGGACTCCTTTTTTTAAAAATAAATGTTAAATAAAATGTTTAATAATTTGCAGTCACGACTGTTAAAGTAATTTGAAATCGAATAGCATTTCGCGTTTTCGATTACTGTATATCATATTGAATTAGAATTTAATGTTGTCTCAAGACAACCTTTCCTGGGCTATAAAATCCCGAAAATTGACTTAAAGCGCCAACTTGGACAGAATTTTCTGAACGATTTTTTGTCATAGTCAAAATATGGAAAATGCTATTCGATTCCTTAGTTTATGAATAAGGAAGTTACATATTTTGGGCATTTAAAAATAATAATAACTTCGTGAATATGCCAGAAAGCACCCAATCTGGATTTCACTGTTTCAGTAATTTTTCATTTTTTAAAATAATGTTTCATTTCCCCAAAAATATATTCTCTGTATCACCTCGCTTTTAATAACCTTAGAAAAATGAAATTAATTGCAATGAAAATTTGATGAGAACGAGACTTAATTTGCTTTGTGCGAAATTCGATAACATAGGCAAGTGCTAGAAATTTTCACTTTCCGTGTACAAACAGCAGGAACGGACAGTCCAAACTGAACATTGTTGCTATTTTATGTTGCATCACTGATTAAATTATTGTGCTTTTCCAGCATTTTTCGTGATTTAGATTTCAAACAAAGTAACAGTTGTTTCATATTTTCAGCATAATATATTTACTATTATTAACTATTTAATAAAAATTTCTTCAGTTTTTTTTCTAATAAAATTATTTAGACCTTTTTCTATAAATTTCCTTAAATACCAATAAATGCATGAAGATTAACAATTTGGAAACTTTTTTTTTTTTTTTTTTTTTTTTTTTTTTTTTTTTTACACTATTTATATTTACAGTAATTGTTGCAAAATGAGATTTCAACAATAACAGATAATTTATTTTCCATTATGGAATTTAAAATATGAAAAATCAAAATGGTTGTTTAATATATATATGACAGCTACTTATTCGAAGTTTGTATATGAAAACATTTATAATTGTTCCAAGTTAAGATCCACCCATACCTTTATTTGAAAGAGTGCATTTGTTTGGATTCAGATATATTTTCCACAAACAACAAAAAAAAATAAATACACACCAATCCTTGTTTTCTGTTTCACTACTCAATTATTGGCCTCTACTCAATCACAGCCGAGTCACCTTATATTTAAATATAGATAACATTTAGCTAGAACGCCCGGCTTTAGATAGAATTTATGTTGTTTTAAATTATTTTATGACGTGTTTTATTATTATTATTAATGCCATTTTATTATTATTATTATTATGTGACGTTATAAAAACGATAAATTCTGTTAAAATGTTTACTTGATAATAAGCACTAATTTAAACTTCTCTAAAGTAGGCATACATAAAAACTGCTATTTAAAAAATAATTTCATCGTTAAGTATTTATTAGATATGTATAAAATGTTCAGTAAGCTTAAAAATACACATTTCTTATTGTAAATATGAAACACACATCTGACAGTAAGACCGATTTTTTGCATTCTTTGTTTTTTCTAGAAACGTGTCATTAATTGGATTTTTTTTTCAGCATTTATTTAATCTGAAGAAAATAATATGAATAATAATAATTATAAATAATAATAATTATAATGCTAAAATTCATTTCAGCTTAAAAGACTCATAGCATATAGCTAAAAACGCACTTCCGACAATCACCATCCATAGAGGGTAATATGTCCAATTTATTCAGAGCAAGCATATATACATATATATGAGTTTATTTAGATTTTACAAACATTTCTTAGAATAATCTAATATAGTTTAGCTGAAAAGTAAATAGCACAGTTCCAAACACCATTTAAGCAACGCACGTCCATAAACGACAGTATCTATAATTTTTTTTGGACAGCCTATATAAGCTGCAGATTTTTTTTCTTTCTTTTATCTTTTTTTCCCAACTACGTAATATATACTATAATTTAGTTAAACTTAAAATGCATACCATGTTCTTCAGAAAGCATGTTGTAGTACGCAAATCAAATTTATTATGTTTGAAGTAGAGTAATATCATTAAGGTATACTGCAAACATTCCATAATGTAACGGAATTTGTTTGCGTGTCCCTGTTTACGAACTGTACAAACTGCTACAAACTGCATTTTCAATTAAGAATGTCCAAAATTAGACCCCAATATCATGTACCAACTACACGAAAATACAAATAAAGTATATTTACGAATATTAGAGAACGGACAGATAATAGACAGAAATTAACTGAAATGACTGTAAAAAATGCCCCTTGCAGTCGTTTCTTTTCCCTTAAAAATTATTTGTTTAGAACAATGTCCAGATTCAGTTTTCAGTTTATCTTTCTTTCTTTTTCTTTCTCTCTTTTTTTTGTACTAGCTTGAACTTGAAGGTAGTTTAAATAACATTTTTTTTCTTTTTCCTGCTGCTCTATCTTAAAAAAGAAACAGAGCAAAAATTATATATTTTTTAAATAAATTCACTAGCTTGCGCTTTCTACCATGCTTTTAAAAGCTGCGAGTTTTCCATAATCGGGTTCGGTGCTCACGGCGAAGTAACGTATTGTATAGGATTTCTTTTGCAAAAATCATGAATTGCAGTCATGAAAACTTCTTTATAGAAAATGTAGCTAACTGCAACTACTTTATTTAAAAAGTAGCGCCTACAAACTACTTTTCAAAAGTAGTCACTACTTCGTTACTTTCGGATTTTGCCAAAAGATTCTATTTATACGCGAAATTAAAGGCACGGATTAAATAATACAGTGACCTTTTGTTATATCGCGTCTGCCCGGTACAATTAAATAAGTGCGATATAATTTGGTCAATTAAAATTTTAAGAAAGATAACATGCAAAAAAAGTTTTGTGTTTGCCTCCAAAATGTTAGTTTATACACACACCTATTATAAAATTCTAAGCGAAATTTTGAGAGATTCATAATACAATTAATACTTAAATATAGTTACTTAAAAAAAAAAGAATCCGGAGTGGCTCCACTCGACTTTTTGAATATTTTACAGAATACTGTGAGTTCAAATAAATAGTAATATAACAATAAATTTTTTTAAAAATGTTCCTAATTTTACAAAGGTAAGAGCTCCGGGGACCTGAAAACGCGAGAAAAATTTAACATACACGCAATCATCCACACATACATATGAAATTTTGTGGGAAAACTTCACTTATGTTTTAGTAAAGTATCTTATTTTTTAAAAGGAGCTTGTAACACTTGATTTGCTAAAAAAAGTACAATTTCCGGGAAAGTTAATAGTTTGGGAGCCATAATTAACTGATAAGAAACAGTTTCTCTTTGATCACTTAATGGTTTTAGAAATGTCAACCGGACATCGTTAAATGTAATTACCAGTCACATCGTTTTTCAGAGGAGAATCTTTTTTTTTTTTTTTTTTTTCTTTTTTTTTTTTTTTTTAAACAGCTCAAAAATGGCGTATTTTTGGAGATCAGCTTTTGGGATCAATGTTTAACTTTCACCCTACTTGTCAACCTTGTCACATTGATTATCTACCGTTGGTTAGTAGGGGTCACCGCAGGAGATTTTAGCTGAATCAGGATTACCCCCTTTTTTTACTTCTTAATTCTTTCAAATATAAGGAGGAGGGGGGGGGGTCCTCTTTTGTACCCTGTGTACGCATATGTAATTTTTTTCTAGTATTTGTATTCGTCTTTTTTTCATGCTCTGGGTGATTTTATCCTAAATCTTCCGCCATATTTTCGGTAAGCTAAAGCAATATTTATTCGATCTCTAATTTAAATAAGAAATGAGTTGTTCTAATTCATTAAACCTTCATGTTCTTATCAGGGAAATTCACAAAAATCACATATAAAAAAAGATTTCTCCAAAATTGCCTGTAAAATGTTAGTTACAATTCTCTAAATCTAAAAAACAAATTATCATTAAGTAATTTTACTGAATTATCTTTATTTTTATCATAATAGCGTTCTAAGACGTTTTCGCTGCGACGAATTGACGTCGCGACGAATTGAGCCTGCGACGAATTGACGCCGCGATGAATTGAGCCCGCGACGAATTGACTCCGCGATGAATTGATGCTGCGACGAATTGTTGCCGCGATGAATTGACGCTGCGACGAATTGACGCTGCGACGAATTGTGCTCGATTAATTGTTCCGCAATGAATTGTGCGTTTTCGCTGCGACGAATTGAGCCGCGACGAATTGAGCTCGCGACGAATTGACGCTGCGATGATTTGTCGCCGCGATGAATTGACGCTGCGACGAACTGTCGCCGCGATGAATTGACGCTGCGACGAAGTGACGCTGCGACGAATTGTGCGCGATGAATTGTTCCGCGATGAATTGTGCGCGACGAATTGACGCAGAACCAGGTGTCAGATGTGTGAAATGGAACAAAACCTTTTATTGTTCAGAAGATATAGCCCTTCAAAGTGGGGACATTCATTTATAATCATTCTCAAAGAAATGGAAGCATCTATTCTGCTTTCTTTGTCATTATGTATATCAGAAAAGTAAAATCTGGATAGCAAGAGGGTGGGAATAACAGTGACGGATCTAAGGGGGGGTTAGCCGGGGCAGCTGCCCCGGGTGCAAGACTTGGAAGGGCGCAAAAATGAGGAATCATAAAGGATTAAGAATGAAGGAAAATTAAAAATTCACATGAAAAGATATTCAATTTTATTTTGTTCAACGGCGGTTTACTTTCGTTGCATAAGGATCAGGAAAAAAAAAATTATTACATTATACAAAACATCACATTGCCACCAGTATTTTTAAATTTTTTTTATTTATTTAAAATTCAAAGATTTTGCGTCATCTCTTTTCTGACACAGTTTTATGTTGTTTTACAACGCAGCGTGTGTGTACAGTATTTTATTTCGGTTGTGTCTAAAAGACATTCGGGTGTTTATTACAGAAAGAAGGCTAAAAAAAGATAAGAGTAGGCTTCACAGCTTGTTGTTATCTTGGCTGTTATACAGAACCAGTAAAAAAAAAACATTGTACTGTATTCCATGTAAATTATTTCCAAGAGTGTTTCCTGATCATAAATTGTCATTTTTAGCAAAAGAAGAAGGGTTTACTAAGTGGAAAAAACTTAGTGGAGAATTCCCGAGCACGAAAATTCTTTGTTTCATAAAATAAACTTTTGTTCGTGAAAAACGCTCGAAAATTCACTTTCTAAAGTTGGTGGTATTGATAAAGATTTTCAAAATAAAATTTTGGAAGAGGAGACTCATTGGAAATCCGTTCTGTATGTAGTAGTCGATGTAATAAAGTATTTGCCAAAGACAGGTTGCTCTCTAAAAGTGGATCACATGAAAATCTTGATTTCTCTAATCCTAAATGCGGGAATATCTTAAATATAATTGAGCTAGTATCACATTATCATGCAGATCTTCGCGATCATACGAGGTAGAGTCAATAAATTCCCGGAATGGTCACCTAGATTCACGCAGGTGTTCGTTGGAGGGGTAATATCTTTTTTGGAGGTTGACAGCACTGATAAGGAAAACATACAGGCATCTGGAATTCATTTCCGGTACTCTCGCGTTAGCTGCGAATCATTTCTGACAAAGCGAATTTTTCATTCGTCGGATTTTGAAATATCGACTTTAGAGCAACGTGCAAACATCAAATTCTGCGGTTTGCTCGAGAAATCTCCTTTTAGGATGCTCGAGGTGCTGAAGAAAGCATACGGAAACCATGCCATGAAAAAAACGAATGTGTACGGAAAACCATTGATGCCATTGCCTCTAAACTTGGAATTTCACATGGGGGAGTTCACAGCATTCTTCATGATGATTTGAACATGCATCGTGTTTGTTTGCACATGGTTCCAAAAATGTTATCACCTGAAGAAGAACATGTGCAGGGATTTGATTGACATGGCTAATGAAGATGACAGCTTCTTGAGAAGAAAATCGTGACAGGTGATGAGACATGGTGCTTTTTTTACGACCCTCGGACTAAACGTCAGTCAAGTGAATGGAAAGCAAAAACATTACCAAGGAAGGAAAAAATTTCACTTGGACAAAAGCCTAGGGAAAGTGATGTTGGAGGTGTTTTTCGATTACGAAGGTGTCATTCACTCCGAATTTATTCCTGAAGGCCAAACTGTCAATAAAGAACTTTACCCGGAGATCCTTAAACGACTATGAGATGCAATCAGACGAAAATGACCTGAAAAATGATCAACAAACGAATTGTTTTACACGACAATGCTCCACCACATCGCGCTCTGATTGTGGAAAAGTACCTTGCCAGACACAGTGTTACCCCTCTGGAACACCCTCCTGATTCTCCCAGTGGGTTTTTACCTGTTTCCACGGCTGAAAATGAAATTGAAGGGACACCGTTTTATGGATTCAGATGAGGTGGTCGTAAATGCGACGAAGTTACTGAAGGATGTCTCTAAAATGTATTCAAGAAGTGTTTTGAACAGTTATACAAACGCTGGAAGAAGTGTGTGGTTGCAGGAGGAAAGTACTTTTAAGGCCAATAAGGTAAAATTATTGTTCTATTTTTTAATAATTTGTAATTGACCTATTCCGGGAACTTTTTGACCCTACCTCGTATTAACCGTCATAACAGAGGTCAAGTTAGTTGCTTTTCACATGGCATTCAAATGAATTTCTACAGATTATTGCTGCGAAAATAAGACAACATATTTTTAGTGATATCAAAGAAGCAAAATACTTCGCCATCATGTTCTATTCTACTCCTGATGTAAGCTATTTAGATGAAACGTCACATGTTATTAGATATGTAAAGATGAGTGAAATGGTCCTGAAATAATCGAAAGTTTTATTGATTTCTTCAATGTCAGCCAGAAAACTGGAGAAGCCCTTACTGAACTCATTTTACAGAAATTAGAAAATGATGGTCTAGATATAAATAGCTGTAAGGGCCAATCCTACGACAATGGTTCCAATATGTCCGGAAAATATAAAGGAATCCAAACCCGAACATTGCAAGCAAATGATTTAGCATTTTTTGTTCCTTGTTCTGCTCATAACCCCAATCTTGTTGGTGTAAATGCTGCCAAAATTTTATCAGAAGCTGAGACTTTTTTTTATATCTTAAATTGCCTTTACAAATATTTTAGTGTCTCAACTAGTAGATGGAACATTCTAAGAAAACATGTTCCTCTTTCACTAAAATTACAAAGTACTACTCGGTGGTCATCAAAACATGAAGCTGTAACAGCCATTTATAAACATATTGGAAAGATCATAAATGTTCTAAAGGAATTGCAAACTGACTCATTAGCAACTCCTGAAACAAAAACAGAAGCTTCTTCACTACTTTTTAATATTACCAAATTTGAATTCATAGTGATGACATGCTTCTGGCATAAAGTGCTGACTCAACTCGATATAGTGAATAAACTTTTTCAAAGGGAAGACATGACGATTGACAGGTCTGTAAAACACTTAAATGGTCTCATTAAAATGTTAGATTCAGAAAGGGCAAGTATTGCAACTAATGCAATACAGGATGCAAATGGCATTGCGACTGATATTGGTATTGAGGCAAAATTTAGGGAAACGAGGAAGACAAAAAATAAGAGTTTTTTTTTTATGAGTTTTGTGAAGATGAAAGTAGTGTCATTTCTGATGAGGAGAAATTCAAACTAAAGATCGTTGAAGTGGTGGACAGAATTCTAACTGAATTAAGAAACAGTTTTGAAGCTATTCAAATTCTCAATGGCATGTTTAGTTTTCTTCATGGAAGGCATTTCCTAAAAATGTCAAAAGAAGAATTACAAGTGGAAACTGAGCAGTTGGCAAATATGTATAAAAACGATATAGATAAAGAGGAACTTCTTCTGGAAGTCGAAAGCTTCAAATATCATGCACTGGAGTTAAACCAAAAGATGAAGTCAAGTTCGGCTATTGAACTGCTAAGAATGATAAATTTATATGGACTTCATTCAAGATGCTTATCTAAATCTAACTACTTGTCTAAAAATATTCATAAAACAACCTGTATCCGTCGCTTCTAATGAAGGAAGTTTCAGTAAATTAAAATTGATTAAAAGGAATTTAACAAAAGAACAACGATTATCCAATTTATGTACAATAAATTTATAAAATGAGATAGCTTGCAAATTACCTTATGACGACATAATAAAAACTTTTACATCAAAGAAAGCTCCCAAAGTAAATCTTTAATAGGTATTGTAGATGTTAAAACCGGTATATTTTCTGTAACTTTCGTATTGTGTAATATTGTGCTTTTTATATAGAAAAAATGCATAGTAAAAATACAGATTTTGAGTACTGAGTATTAATATTACTTCCTTAAGCAAATGTTTACGAAGATTTTATTCTGATATTCTTGGGAGCAGGGGGGGGGGGGGGGGGCGCAAATCTACACAAGCTTGTCCCGGCTAAAATTTAGTCTAGATCCGTCTCTGGGAATAACACGCCCCTTTTCCATGCTCTGCCCGAACACGCAGCAGTCGAAATATGCAGACTTGACACTCAGAGCAACATCGAAGTCGATCACGGGAAGGTGTTTCACCTCAACGAATTAAACTAGGTGTAATATTGTATAAAAGATTTCCAGTGCAATATTTACGATGTCAGTTAATAATTTTTCTAACTGTTTTGTAATTTATTTCTAGCAAGGTTTTGTCTTTAGTTTTTCGCTTGCTGACCTATCCCGCGTTTACCTGGCCCAGTAATATTTTTTAGAATTCTGCCATTTTTCTTGAAGAGGGATTTAGCGTTGTGAGTCCCACTGTCCCACCTCTTTCGTGCTTGCTTTTCGCAAACAACCCTCGAATTTGTATGATTTTATATTTTTAAGCGAAAATCTTTCCAAAGAAACCTCATATTTAGGGTCCAACTGCTGTCGGAAGCGTACACCCTCGTATTAGTATGACTTTATATTTTTAAACAAAAGTCTATCCAAGTGAATCTACAGTTGCAGCCCCATTACCTTCGTAACCGGTCTTACGCTCCGATCTGTTTTAACAACAAACGAACCACGAATTTATATTTTATATTTATTAAACAAAAACCTTTCTAAACGAACTAAGGGGCTCCATAATAGTGATAATTTACTATATTGTTCTAAAAGATTGTAATAGATTTCCTTTAACTGTAGAAAAATTGCAGCAAAACGCAAAAAATACTAAACTAGTCGTTGGGGGCCACCGTAATACTTACCCATCATGGATATGCATAATGTAAAATATTAAAATAAAACAAGTGTAAACTACTTATAAAGTGCATTGCAATTCAAATAAAATCGTGGCTTGATGACGTCACAAACTTTAAAGGCTCGATTACTGAATTGCTTGAATAAAACATCCTTATAACTCAAAAAATAATAATCCTATTAACTAGCGGTTTATTGCATCTGATTAAGCGTCAAATTTCCAATTAGAATGTATCTTTGAAGTGAAATTTGGATGAAATACAGGGTCATGAAAAATCGAAGAGTGTGGGAAATAGGATTCCAAATATCTCGGCAACTCATTATCCGATCGACTTCATGCTTTATGCAAAATTTATGTTTTTTTATTGTCTTTTATATTTATTTCTTAAAATAAACAATTTCGAAAATTTTTATATACCTTTCATCAGAACGAATATTTCGAGAGTCCGAAAAAAATTGTTCCGGTTAATTGAGGTTTTTGAAATAAAATAGGCTTCTTCCCATTATTACTTACTAAGTACATACCAAATTGCAAGTCTCTATCTCAATTTCTTCGGGAGATAGAGCGTTTACAGACACACACACAGACACACAGACACACAGACGGACGGCAAATTTTTTTTTCTAAAAATATGTTTTTCGTAATCTCCAGTGTCTGAAACGTGTAAATCCGTCAAAAATTTTTTTTGATTTTCAAAACGATTACAAGACTTACCCTATACTACGTATGATGGGTAAGTAAAATCGCAATTTCAAAAATCGCAGAAGACAAAATTTACTATATTGAGCTAAAAGAGTAATAACAGAAAGTAAATCGAGTGTATCAGATTTATGCATTAAAAATTTTACGAATTTCTAATTTAGCTTTACGTATCAAAATCTGATAACATATTTAAAACAGAAAGTTTTTTTTTAAGTTTTCGAATACAGCATACGCAAAAGTAAACATCGAGCAGATTTTATAATTTTAAAAGTACTTAAAATTGTTCAAATATTTCAAGGTTTTTATACTTTGCATAAAATACGTATCCGATGACAACGTAAAAAATTCGTGTTAAAAATTTGATATTTAGTGGTAAAAAAGCCAGCCGAAATGTAAAGAACACATCGACACGACTGTTTTAATGTTAATCCTATGGACATTATTTACTCTCTAAATCTCCAATCTCTTTATTACAAAACCAAAATTTCACTCAAACAACAGCTTAAAGATTAGTTTAATATATTAAAATTTTAGAGCATTGGCGCAAAAATAAGTTAACATTTTCAATGAAAAAAGTGAGCAATGTTAACCATTTGGATTTTTTTTTTCTATTCAAACTGATTATTTTCCCCCTAAATCTCATACTTTCTAAACCAAATTTATTTTCAATTAAGGATAGTAAAAGTTAAGTTGCTTAGTATATTGTATTAAAATTTCAGAGCTTTGTATAAAATTAGGTTTAAGTTTTTTATCAAAATGTGACGTTTTAAAAATAATTCTGCAATGTGTCAAAGCTAAAGCTATAGAATTACAGCTTTAATTAGAATTGCATATTAATCTTAGTAAAATAAAATTTAGTTTTCCTGCAGCAGCTGTAGAGAGAGAGACAATAAATTGGCAGAAAAGTAAACTTCAATATTTAACAAGAACGAAAAATCATGCGTCAAGCATAGATTATGTAACACTTTCCAACGCTTCCAAAATAATTTTACAAATCAATACCGTTTAATAAGCTGAAAGATAACATCTAAGTAAACAATTTGGAAAACGCATAACATATTTAAAAACGTAATTTCAGGAATTTCCAACATATACAATATTTGGAAAAATATCCGAATACTCTTATTCAGCCCTGTATATGATCTATAGATTTGTATATATATACTACATAGGATGCTAAATTTTAGTTTAGTTAGGAAACGCGTAGCACAGTTTAAAATTCTCCTTCTGGAGTTTCTGTCAATAAACGGAAATGTGTTCACGAAATTTTGTGCTGCACTGTATATGATCTACAGAATTTATACACACCAAGTAATAGACAAAAAGGGAGTTAATTTTAAAATCGTGTTCAGCAACTTAAAACGCACTTCCATGAATTATTGTTAACAGACAGTAGAGAATTTTTTTGTGTGTCCCTGTAAATGAACAATGACTGCTATACACATAATATTCTGTAGTAAGCCTCTTGTAATGCACCTTAGTGATATATATAAATTTCAATGCGTTTAAAATAGTGAAACATTATTTAATGAAACCGCAAACGATTTTTCTTCATAGACGTAATGTAACGGAATTCTTTTGACTGTCCCTGTAAAGTAACTATGAGTGATATGCACACCCTATTCTATATTAAGCTTCTTGTAATGTACCTTAGTTATATATATCAATTACAATGTGTTTGAAATTGTGTAACATCATTAAAATAAACCGCAAATGATTTTTCCCCATAGACCGTAATGCAACGAAATTCTTTTCAGTGTCCCTGTAAAAAAACTATACGTGCTACACACTTCAGTTGAAATAGGAAACATGCTATAGATAACGACAATAACATATAAAAATTGCAGGGCAATCTGAGCATATTTACGGGAGTTAGAGCACGGCCATACGGCCAGACGGCAGACAAACCGAAGTCATAAACACTTTTCAACTAGGTTGGAAAGTGTTAAAAATGGTTTTGAAGCAACCTCATAAAAGTTAGCCCCCCCCATGACGTAAAATGAGAAAGTGACAGATGCATTTCGTTTGATCATCGTTTGATCAGATTTGATCAACAATTTTTGTCGTTTGATCAACTTTATTTAATGAGTTATAATTAAAAATGCACACGGGTGGCTAACTTTTAGGAAAATTAAAAATGCACAAAATTAAAAAAAAAATTAGTGATTCTTATCAGAAATCGTTAGATCAGATTTGATCAACCATTTTTAGCGTTTGATCAAACCCGGAAGTGCCCGAAAAATCGATATTTATATAAGCTGTCCCCTACAAGTTAGCCCCTCCCTTGACGGAATTTCGGAAATAAAACGGTGTCATCCGACGTAGAGTCGATTGATAAGACTTGATCAACCATTTTTAGCGTTTGATCAAACCCGGAAATCTCCTAAAAATCGATATTTCTAATTAAAAATGCGCAGGGGGGGGGGGGGTAACTTTTAGGAAAATTAAAAATGCGCAAAAAAAAAAAATTAGTGATTCTTATCAGAAATCGTTAGATCAAATTTTATCAATCATTTTTAGCGTTTGATCAAACCCGGAAATGCCAGAAAAATCGATATTTCTAAGTGCAGAAACCGTAAAAGTTAGCCCCCCCTTATTGAAACTGGCGGAAATTCGGAACAAATTTGATGTCAACGGACGTAGGATCGTTTGATCAGATTTGATCAACCATTTTTAACGTTTGATCAAACCCGGAAGTGCCCGAAAAATCGACATTTCTAAGTGCAGACACCCTAAAAGTTAGCCCCCCCCCCCCTCCTTATTGAAATTCACAGAAATTCGGAACTAAAACGGTGTCATCCGACGTAGAATCGTTTGATAAGACTTGATCAACCATTTTTAACGTTTGATCAAACCCGGAAGTGTCCTAAAAATCGATATTTCTAATTAAAAATGCGCAGGGGAGACTAACTTTTAGGAAAATTAAAAATACAGAAAAGAAAATAGTGATTCTTATCAGAAATCGTTAGATCAGATTTGATCAACTATTCTTAGCGTACGATCAAATCCGGAAATGCCCGAAAAATCTATATTTCTAAGTGCAGAAACCCCTAAAAGTTAGCCCCCCCTTATTGAAACTGGCGGAAATTCGGAACAAATTTGATGTCAACGGACGTAGAATCGTTTGATCAGATTTGATAATCATTTTTAGCGTTTGATCAAACCGGAAGTGCCCGAAAAACTGATATTTCTAAGTGTAGAAACCCTAAAACTTAGCCCCCCCCCCCCCACCTCGAAAGAATTTTGGAGCAAAAATGGTGTAAGGTAATGTTCGCTCAGATATATTCACATTCAGATATTATTTACAAAATTTTTACATTGTATATTGATATTTGATAATGCACTGTAAATACGCATAATAATACTGATAATATACGTAAGTAAATATATACATTGCATACGTATTTATAATTTTTATTATTGGTACAATCAGAGAAAAAAATATTTGTTCCTTATTTTCCGCAAATTTGGAACCGTGAAAATTTACTTAAATGAAAAATAAACAAAAATATATCGACACTATGTCTGTAATGCTTAAATTACATTCATTAGTTATTGTAAAATTAAAAAAACACATGCATATAAAATTATATTTTTAATATGGGTATAAATGAAATGAAATAGCTAAAAATAATTACCTGTAATTAAACATTACTGTATGTAATCTCAGAAAAGAATTTGCTCATTAAATAACAACAAACTGCTGCATTGTATAAAATTGGCCACCGATTGTTAATTTGACGTGAAATATTATTATATTAACTTATTGATGTTTTTGCATATATAATAATTTGAATTTTTCCCACTACTCTGATAGGATTAACAGAAATTACACGTGATTTCAAATCATCATAAAGCTCCCAAGTGTTATTCTTCCTTCTGCAATACGAAATAAAATGGAAAGGATAATTACGGCCCCTAGCATGTACTTTTCTTTTCCTAGAGTAATGGAAATGGGCAAGTCCTTAAGATTGCAGTTTGGTGGGTGAACTTTAAATGTAGTCTCAATATTAAATGTTCTTTTGAAAATAGTTCTACAGTTCTCCTCAGTCCACATGGTGGCAGAGCCGTCCTTAGGGGTGTGCGACAGGTGCGGCCGCACAGGGCCTCGCGCTTAGGAAGGCCTCGCGCCCGGAAAAAAATAATACAAAATAGCTAAATATTTATTATTAATTTTGTTATGAGTTATTTCATAATCAAATTCATATGTGTAAACATGCTTATTTATAAAATGTAAAATGTTTTATCAATAAAATATTCCATGTAAGCTTAAGCTGGGACGCTCTAGAAAAGAATAGATATATACTTATATTCATTTTATGGGAATTGTTATACTCTAGCCGAGGCAGCACCAGGCGCATAGCAAATCTGGACAGTCTCATGAATTGAATATTAATTGTTAAGAGGTCGTTTATATCTCCGCAAGTCATGGTACATGGAATTGTAATAATAATGATCACATAAGACAGTTATATTCAAATGTAGATTCATTAAAATTCAATAGTTTAGAAGAAAATAAAAGGATGATTAAAAAAATAATAATTTTGAAGCTCTACAAGGGAATAAAAAGTATTTATTTATTTATTTATTTATATTTCTCTTTTATTTATTAAGTCATAATAAATTTCTAAAGATTTCGTTAACAAATGTACAGTTATCAAAAAAGTAAAAAAAGAAGACAAAGATAGAGAGAGAACACCCCATACTTTTTAATGGCCAAATTGTCATGGAGAGATGCGAGAAGTATCTTCGACTCTTAATTTTGTCTACTTTCCCAATATAAATATAAATTTTGAAATAAATAAAATATTTTGCCAAATTTAAATTTCTAAATGGTAACATTCACTTTTGGTATCATGATTGAGAATTTTTCAATCAAGGCAACCCGGAAAAAAAGTACTGTTTATACACTTTTTCTTAAATCTTCATAGCGTTATAAAGGAAAATGTGTTAGTAGTTTATCCATAAATATAGAAAATTAAAACATCTTACAAGCAGATATATCGGGAACATTCAACTACTTACCAGAAAAAAACATACAGAAATTTCTAGTGTAAAACAAACACTTTACATAAATGAAATATCATAGTTTTTTTTTCTTTTTCGGTTAATTATTAACATTTTATTGTCTGTAGATGTTTGGAAAACATTAGACGGTCCCTTTACGCCATCACAAATTAAAATTTATCAATATGTCTCGAAAACTAATAATTGGACTGAGCTGTACACTTGCATATCCATGTTTTTTACAATTGTGGTTCGTTTTCTGTGAAAATTAATGCCGATCATAATTCATAATTTTTAAATATGAATTTATTAATAAATTTCATAACTATTTTTTTTATTGAAAAAAAAATGTCTGAATTATCTTTGCATTCATGCATTGTATTGCATTAAAAAAAGTCAATCGGATGATTTTTGGGACGACAAAAAGTTTGCCACGTGAATTAACATTAACATCCACAAAATTTTAACTCATCTAACTGTACAAAGATTTGAGAAAAAGTACAAAATCGGAGGTTTTTTACTGTCTACCTTGATCAAAGGAATTAAAAAAAATATGTCAAAAGTGGGTGTTACCATTGGAAAATTCAAAATCGATACAATTTTTAATATGTAGATGACCCCCTATTTCAAAATTTGTATTCAAACTTGAAATGTAGACACAATCCCCAGTTGAACAGTACTTTTCGTATCTCTCTGTGGCAATTTGACGATTAAAAAAAAATCGCTCTGTATGATATTGCCAGAATGAATTTCCGGCCCAGCCCAACACTAAAGAAAAAAGAAAGGCCGAGCTCAGTCCGAGTATTATGAAAGGGAGTTAGACCCGAATCTGTGTGTAAATCTCTGCTAAAACATACCCCCCCCCCACACACACACACTCCCAGAAAAAAAAAAGCGTAATTGTTTGTGTGTCATGCGAGCTGTTTTCAAAGGGCGATTGCGTTGTGGGAAGTAGCGTTGTCAATTTAGTGGAATTTTATTCAAAATATTTAGCAGAATTTCCGAACAGTTATCTTCATTTTATTTAATCACGAAATGTCTGTCATTTAATAAATCAAAAATTACTATTCAGTATTTTTGGTAGATGAATAAATGACTCACGGAATGTCTGTCATTACATAAAGTAAAAATTACTATTCAGTATTTTTGATTGATGAATAAATGACTTCGCTGTATTTAATCACGGGATATCTGTCGTTAAATAAAGTTATTCGAAATTTCAGGTAGACGAATGAAAACACACAGCTAAACTGGCAACATTGATATTAACTATATTGAAAGTGAAGGGCCTCGCAAAAGTTCTTGCACCCGGCCTCGCTTTCGCCAAGGACGGCTCTGCATGGTGGTAAGCAGTGTTTATTAACAATGCGTTTTGAAAGTGTTATGGCACTATAAAGTTCTTTTATATCTATACTAGCTAACCCGCCCGGCGTTGCCCGGGCCCGAGATAATTACAATCTCAGAGAAAGGCGGTAACCCCCTCTCTCCCCATACCTGCAAATATAATGAATAATTTGTTCAAGACCTACATCAACGCGATCATTAAAAAATAATTACATTTTTCTGATAATTAGAACATAACGAAGACGCTACGCTAAAATAGCCGGCAGATGTCACCCCTTCCCGACCGCAATTTCAAATCTATATCTTAATTAGTTACCTAAAGTCTTTATGTTCATTAGTAAAAATTGGCAATTACATTTCCTTTCATTTTCGCAAACTAAATGGAGAAATTTTCCCGAGAAACAGATCTCTTTGTAGTTCAGTTTTTAATGAAAGCCGATCCCTGTCTGAAACTTTCTGGGATCGTTTTCACTGGCGCCTGCAGATTTTTGGCAATTTTTTGCGTAAATTAAAAAAAATTACCAACCGAATTTTTCAAAAATCACATAGTCAGATACAGAATATTTTTTTACATATGCTCAGAAATTTTCAAATTGATATCTCAATTAGTTTTCTTAAAATTCGCTAATTAGTTAAAAAAATTCGAATTCGTTCATTTCCGGTCGCAAATCCAATGCGCCAGTCCGTTTCTTTCGCCATTTTGATTTAAAAGTTGGCATTTTATAAGCGATGGTTAATGATAATCTAATTAATATCTAGGCTAATTATCAAAATATTAAAATTCTGAGGCTCAGATGCACATGGCCAGACCTTGGACTATCTACACCTAAATTTCCAGCCTTCTAGGTGGGCTAGATTTTCCTAGCCATCGCCATCGCCAACAGACACACAGACACACAGAGCAAACTTTCTTTTATTAGTATAGATTAAACTTGATGGGCCAAAACACAAGATTTTGCTCTTTATTGTTAGTACAACTTGGATTTTGGCAGACAGAAACTTCAAGTGCACTTGGAACATCTTTAAACAATTTGTTTATAACATTCCCCATCAGGCTCGGACTGGCCCGCCGGCCCATCGGCCCGACGGCCGGTGCGCCCTCAGACAGGGAAAATTTTGCGCCCCTAAGCCACTGCAATGTTTTCCCCTGGCTATAAGCATACATTCTGATTATTGTACTAAATTTGGATAATTTTCTTACGAATAATCATCAATTAAGACAAATGTCAAAAGAGAGAGATTTTTATTATCATGAAGAAATTGAAGATACATCGAAGGAATTTCCTGAATAGGAAACCAAAGCAGACGTGTTTGCATACTATTGAGGAATCTTCTTGCGTACTATTTAAGATCTTGTTCATAGGGAAAGTTTTAAAAGCCCTGGCGCGCTGTGGATACTACGCCCAGGTATTACTCCCGCGCCCTGCGCGAAATTTTTTCATTGGTTCTTAAAATAATATGTTTTAGGTCTTACATTTAGGCTAAATATTTTGGAAATTTTCCGTCCCTTAGCTATTAGGCTGTCAACCCAGGGCGGTCACCCACAGTGTTGAATTCAGACACTTTTGTCCGGGAGGGATTTCTGTAGCTCCAGGGGGGGGGATTCCACTTTTTGCCCATTGAAAGCATAAAATCTCAAATCTTCCGGGGGGGGGACATTTCCAGGCTCAGAGGGATGATGTCCCCCCCGGGCCACCGCCTGAATTCAACATTGGTCACCGAACTTGCGCCCCTTTAAAGCCGGCCCTGAATGTCCCTATAATCGAAAGTATGCTTTTCGAAAAACAGTTTGATAAAAGAAAGAGATAAATATTAGAAAACCAAAACGTTTTGTGTGGATTTTGTTGTTGACTGGAAAACATACTCTTTCTTTTCGAGGAATACAACCTCGATCACATTTCTGGATTGCAATTCTACAAGCTGCAGATTCCCGCGGCCAGCGTTTTTTTTTTTTTTTTTTTTTTTTAAATTAAAAAAACCTATTATATTTTTCGGATAGTAATCTTAGATATATTTAATAACAGCATTTCTGTAATTAAATAACTAATAGAAAATTCTGGTATGTATTTTCAATAAAAAATAACTTTATTTCATCACAGAAAAATCGATCATTTAATAAAGCGATGATTACTATTCAGAAACTATTGTAGGTTAAAAAAAAAAAAAAAACGCTGACTGCAAAATCCTGTAGCTTACAGGATTGCAATCCCCGGGGGATTTATTTCAATTATGGAAACTTAAATATTTCCCTTGATCTCTAATTGTGATAAAAAGTTTGCAAATCATGGTAAGAGTGTTCTGAAAAAAGTAAATTTACTCAATTATTTCAGTGATTTAAGACTACTAATAGCTATTTCCGATCTATCTTTTCAGTAGAAACTTTTTTATAGTGCGATATCAATTCAGTATTTAACAGATGCATAAAGTAATTTTTAAAGCAGATAAAATACCTCTTCCCCCTCCTGTCTCTCCTTAGGTCAAATGCTTCAAGTTTAATATTATTTTCACAAGTGTTCTTTCCGCATTTACATACAAACAGTAATACATCATACATTCATCATATAGTTCAACATTCAAATACTGCTATAATGTGTGGTACTTTTTCCAAAAATATATAAATAAATAAATAAATAAATGAAATAAAATAAAAATCAAGCATGAGTTTTAATTTCAGAATTTCTATTTCCATTTCCATACGGAAAGTACATTTTTGTTTTAGATATAAATATTTTTTGAACGAAGTTTGCATATTAAATCTTTTTCTGTGTGTGTGTGATGAGGTAGACACCTGCAGAGATCCCATTTAAATATACTACTTTGCTAAAGAAAAAACAAATATTTAGCAATTTTAATCAGTAATTCTAGAAGCATAATTAATTTTTGCCTAAAAAAATCGACAAATTAGTTGAAGTTTCTAATTAAAATAAGGTCAATTATTATCATATTTTATTGTTATTATTAGCGCAGTTTTTTCCAGTAAACATGACTGTTGGTCAAATGGCAACTCATATCTTTAGACCAAAGATCAGCCAAACGTTGACTCAGACGCAGTGTTAGCTGTTGGTCTAACTAATAGAAAAATCTTTGGCCAATGTCAATCGCCAAACTGCCAATCGCAAGACTGCCAAACTCAATCGTTGGCTAACGAAGCTAGAAAACAATGAACTAATGATATCCCAATAATTCTGTCTTGCTTGAGTAAAAAAAATATATATATATATATAAAAGGGAAGAGTCGTAACTCACAGAAAGATGACGGTAATATACATATATATATATATCGTTAAGCTTGTAATAAAATCTGAAATTGCTAAAAAAGTAAAGCAATGTTATTTTTGTTGTTGTTAATGGACACGACTATGGATATACCAAGTTGGACTAATGTGTTAATTTACACTCCTGGACAAAAAAAAATCAAGCTAGACTAAAGTGTTAATTTAAAGTCCTGGACAAAAAAAAAAGCGATCCCCTCCTACTAATTCCTGTAAAAATATTTGTAAAAAAAATTATAGGTATCAATCGATTGGAAATAATGTCTACTAATTAATGCTATGCATAAATAATGTTTCAGGAGTCGTCTACATATTAAATATTATACCAACTTTGAATTTAAAACCATAACACGCATTTTTTAACCCCATTTGAGTTCCTTGGATCGAGACAGCTGGCGGAAAGGTATAGTTTATAGTATTTATCTTAAATATTCATAGAATTAGAAGAGTTTAAAGTTTGAGGATGCTAATGTTAAATACATTTGACAAACTTATAAAAATCATCCGATTGAATTTTTATTAATTTTTTAATGAAATACACTTAATTGACCTAAACATATTCCAGGCTTTTATTGTATTCAAAGACATTTTTTTAAGTTATTAATAAATTTACATTAAAAAATTATAAATCATTAATTGCATTAATTTTTGTATAAAAAATCACTAGTGTGTAAGTTTACATCTCATTTGAATAATTAGTTTTCGAGATATAGAAAACCTTCTTCTGTTTTCAAAAGATCCACAAAAAATAAATCGTAATATATTACCTGAAACATTTTGCTGTATTTACTTTTATAGAAAGAAAGTTAATTATAAATTTAAAATTCCTGTATAATTTACTGGTGTCTAAATGAATGTTTTCATTACTTTTTCTTGTAGGATTTTAATTTTATTTTTCGAAATTTTTAGACAAACCCCTAACACATTTTCTTTTATAAGGCTATGGAGATTTAAGAGAAGTATATTCCCAAGTTACCTTGATCCAGGGAACTCAAAGAGAGTGTCAAAAGTAGGTTTTACCATTTGAAAAATCATGGTTCGTGCATTTTTTTTAATATGTAGACAATCCCCGAAACAAAATTTATGAATAGAATTTAATAGTAGATATTATTCCCAATAAATTGGTACCTATGTTTTTTTATATCTTATTTGCAGGATAATTAGTAAGGGTGATCACTTTTTTCCCATGACTTTGTAAGGCATCTTCTACTGACAAAAAAGCTAAAGTAGGAAAGCCGTAACCTATAGTCAATCTACTACAATGTGTTCAACTACTATTTTCAACTTTCTAGCGTTTTTGAACATTACATAACATGTTTTGGAAAATTGTGTAGCATTGTAAAGATTTGATGGAACATCAAACATACACGAGGAATATAGCGAAGTCGTCTTTCTAGACTCAATAACATTATTGGGTTGTCCGGAAAGTTCGGGCCGGTTGGGAAAATCAAATAGTACCGGAAAATTCTACCATTTAAGTATTAGACATTAAATTCGATTCAAATGTATAATAATTAACGGGTTGAATTTTCCGGTACGAATTGATTTTCCCAACCGGCACGAACTTTCCGGACAACCCAATTATATTAAACAATTTTCTTACTTAGTGCTATGCGAATGTGTTATCTCTTGTCAAGTAAAACACAGAAAAAATAAGTAAGATTGACATGAGTTATTTAACATTTTCGCGCCCTCTGAAAATCCAAGGTCTGCGCCCTTTCCCCTGGCCCAGTCCGACCCTGTTCCCCATCGTATCTTCAGCATTAATATAAAATAAGTTTTTTACATGGGATTCTTTTACAGAATAATTTTTGGCTAATATTTCTTTTCTCATTTGATAAAACCTCTTATTAACTCCATTTTCAACGTAGAATTTTAGGCATTGAAAAAAATCGTTGTTTTAAGATCCATAGTTTTTGTAATTTTCATTATCTATGCAAATAACACTTAGACTATGCATTAATGCATCAAATGGGCACGTATTGGAAATTTCGTATGAACATTTATCAAGTTTAAGTGACTCCAAAAGATTTCCATTTACGATAATGGGCAGGTTTTCGCTTTGTTTTGACGGTGAATTTAAGGTGTACTTTATGTTGGGACAAGGCGATAAGTAAGTGTTTTTCCTCTGCTTAATTTTTGGTGTTTCATTTTTCATATTTTCTGATTCTTGTTTATAATTGCTTTCAGAATTATTTTCTTCGGTATATTTCCCATCATAAAACTTCCTGTGGTCATACGATAATTTTTTTCTGAGACATTTACATCTTGTTTATGCACGCTTTCCTTTTTCACATTTCTGCTTTTCCATGACTCCTCTTCCTCTAGTTCTCTAGGAATATTTTTGTCTTCGTTATTTGATGGTGTTGCTCTTTCTTTTATGGAAGCCGCTATTATATTAACATTTCCAGTAATAGCTCTTAGATGACAAGCAATAAATTTATCGACTCTTAGAGGTCTTTTGTTATGCTCCATAATTATCTGTTTTAGAATACCGAAATAGCATTCTATAATTGCTGACGAAGCCCTTTCGTATGGTGATTGGAATGTATTCTTCATTACAGAGGTCCATAAAGAAGTATATTGCAAAATGTTCATTAATTTTTTTTCAAATTCTGGACAAAAATAAGGATTTGGTTCGGCTCCCAGATTTTTTGCCGCTACATCCGATTGTTCAATAATATTTTTTATCCATTTAGCTATATTTGGAATTTCCAAACTATCATCTATATTTGTGTTATCCGTTTCAGTTTCTGAAAGAGTTTCGGGAATTAAAGAATTTGGTTCCCCGACCTCAATGCAGCGACCAAGGAAAAGTTTTGCTTTCTCAGAACTAGTAAGTTCTCCAGATTCTGCGTATTTTCGCATGTGTCACTTTTACAAAGAATCAGGGTGTTTACAATAATTTCCTCGAGTTCCTTATTTGACGTACACTTGATCATTAATGCAATGCACCTTATGTAAAACTTTCTAACTAAACGAGCTGTATTGTCAAAACATTTCCATCTGCTGACAAATTTGATTAAATGGGCGACGTCAATTCTTAAATAACAACGAGGTTTTTCTCTCAGTTTTCCTTGCAAAATAGAAAAGGCTGTACTTAAATAACTTTTAATGCTACATTCATTAAAAGCTCTGCATGAAGCCCCTATTAAAGCTAAAGAAAAATCTGTTATTGATTCTTGCGGAATTTTTTTTACGTCTTTTATCCATTTATTTATCCAATATTCAATTGTTGCGGTATCGTGTGCTTCGCTTAGCATCTGGCACACACTTACCGGTTTATTGTCAAGATGAATGACAATCCCATACAAAAAAATATGATTAGAAATCCGTTGGTCATCTTTAATTCTTTTTACTAAACTCCCAGTTGCATCTATGTGCACTTTGCAATACTTTCCAGTATTTGCGTAATTTTTATAAATATGGCTTTGGGATTTTGTCCAATAATTGATGAAAAAACTATCATAAGACAGGTTGTGGAGCGAGCCTGCATAATTCTGGGAATATTTCATTTCTTGAAGTGCACATAAAACACTTTTGTTTTCTGGGAGCCCGTACTCTTTTTTCTTCGCTTCCTGGCGTATGGTTCGGCACACCGATATCGACGGTAATACTGGCTTCAGATTGTCCAAATTGCATTCGTTTTCTAGCCTCTTCTCTTCTCCAATTTGAAGGAGCTGTATATAATAATGTTTGGGAAATTTTCGATCTTCGAGAACCCGTTACTGAACGTTTCAGATGATGAGTAATGTTTCGGGTATCAACTGCTTTTATAGTTAAATTAAGACATTCAGGATAATTTGGTTCGTTTTCAGCAGTTATCAAGATTGGAGCTTTGCATTCTTTGCATTTACCTTCTGCATGCAGAAAATTTGAGCTTGAATTTTCATTTACGCGAACTTTATTTCTTTTAAATGAATAGGCTTTTGGCACATGGGCACATGGAAGCTGGTATTCATCAAAGAAGTGTTCAGAAATGATATTTGTCCATTCTCTCTTTTTTAGAACTTTACTCTTTTTCATACGTTCACCTTCTTTGTAAAACATCACAGATGGCTCCATTTTTGAATATTCATGAAAAGGTATAGATAGTTTAAAGGTGCTTTGTTCACTTAAATGCACAACTTCCGCATTACATGGAATTTAAATGTCTGAGGATGAACTGGAATTTGTTTCAGAGGAATATGAATTTTGCTTTTCTGGAGGAAATCCAAATTCTACAAGCAGCTTTTTTAACAAATTATATCTGTTTTGATACACGTAGTCATGAATTTGCTTTGCTTTGAAAATCGGTTTTCCCGAAATTTCGCAACCTTCAATTTTTTCTATTAACAATGGATGTACAATAATTTCTTTCCACACAGGATGAGTACTTGTCGTTAATTTACCATCTGCAGTAAATATGTCTTTGAAAGACTTTAACGCCTCAAAGAAATTCGATTTGTCTAAAGATGATGTTCTTGGCATTTTAAATTCGATTAGAAAAATATCTTCTCAATTCTATTAGATTATGAGTTAATTTTTTAGGGAGATGTAACTTTTTCAAAGTCATTAGAAAATTTCACTCTTAATTCAAGTAAATTCACTGGGCACCTACTAAATTGATCGAAATATTTTAACATTTTACTATAATAAGGTCTCACCCACATTATCCCAGCGTGCTGAGTCGGATATCCAAAACCGAAATGAGGATGACCATAAAAATTGCCTCTTTTTTGGATATAAGAGTTGGAAAATAAAACATAATAATAAATAAAATAATCCAGGAGAATATCCGAATAGTAAAAATCAAAACTGACACGTGCATACCAAGCTGAAACAAAATTTAAGAGTAAATACATAGGCCATATACTAGGTCGTTAATTACCGGCCGAAGTCAAGTGCCTCACTCACGTCTATAATATTTTTTTTGAAAATTCGCTGACATCCACAAAACACAGAGTTACCAGATTCTGAACAGAAAAGCGGTTTTTCTAACGAATCTGATCAACATGTGAGTGCAGGGATTTTATTTTTGTATTTCAAATTCTTTCAGATTTGATAATGGCAATTATAGATTTGAAGTTACTGATAGTTATTTTTAATACTGCTTTAATTGGAAAAATTTCAATAGAATAACTTAAACAGATCAATTTTTTTTATTTGTTAAGAATAAAAAATCAATGATCTAGCATATTTTGTTCTTTGTTTACATTATCAAAGGAGGAAAATATTCCAACTTTTTTTGCGCAATTTTAATATCTTGAAGAATTTGGTTACTAATTCATATTAAATCGCGAAACTTTTATTAAGAAAGTCATTTTTTAAGAATATAGCAATTATACTACTTAGGTTGTATACAGCCAAGCCTAATTGTGTACATTTTTAATGTTCTATAACTGAAGTAATAATGATGCTGCAAAGCAAATTATCTATTAAATTAATTAATTTATATATTATTTAAAACAAGCTGAATAATTTTTATTTAAACATAAATAGTTAAGTTAAATCTCGTTAAATATAGCTATGCATATAATGACATTGTGCACAAAAAATATTTAAAATATTTTTTGGTATATGAAGTCAAATCATTGCGTTCAGTACTTTTTAATATATGGGAAAAAAAAGTACACTCGGCATAAAGAAAAACAAGAAGGAAAATCATACATTAAGCATAGGTAATAAAACACTTTCCAACACTTCCAGATTTCTTTAACAAACCTTCGCTGTTTAATAAGGTAAAAAGATACTTAAGTAAACATTTTAGAAAACGCAAAACACATCTGGAAACCAGATTTCAGTAATTACAAGCTATAGCCAGAAAAGTACTCCATTTTTTTTCTGCAGCCTTGTATATAATCAATAGATTTGTATGTACTCTTTATAATATGCTACAATTTAGTTTAGTAAAAAACACATACCATAGTTGAAAATTCACCTTCAGTAGTTTCTACCAGTAGACGGAAACATATTTGATTTTTTCTGTACAGCCCTGTATATTACCTAAAGATTTTTATACACGACACATGTTAATCTAAAGATTAATTTAGGCAAAAACATGCAGTGTAAACTACTGAAATCACACTTCCAGAAATTATCATACATAAGCGGTCATTTATCCAGTATTTTGCGGGGCCCTGTATATGATTTTATTTATATTCAACAAACAACTCTTAGTATACTAAACATATTTTACATTCAAAAGTCATAACTAGGTTAGAAACCCCTACGCAATTTACGCCGATACAGAGTAGAATTCCTTTGCGCGGTTCTGTATATGATCTACAACATTTATGCATACCACATAGTATGGAAAAATTTAGTTAAACGCATACCGAACTGAAAGCGCACTTCCAGAATTATCACTTATAGAAAATACTTCGGATATAGCCCTGTATCCGAAATCTTTTATGTGTCTCTGTAAATGAACAATAAACGCTATGCACATCATTTTATACAAAAGGAATCTTGTAGTAAACCACATTAATGTATATCAATTTCATTACATTTGAAACAGTGTAACGTAATTAAAATACGCTTCAAACATTTGTCCCCTGTAGACCACGTAACCGAATACTTTTGTGTGACCCTGTAAATTAATGATAAATGCTTTACACTCCATGTTTTACAGAAATCATGTTTTAGTGCATCTCAGAAATTCATATAAATTTCATTATGTCTGTAATAGTGTAACATGATTAAAATGCACCGCAAACGACTTTTCCCCATAGACCATAGTATACCAGAATTATTTTGAGTTTCCCTGTAAACTAATTATAAGTGCTACACGTATAATATTCGATAGTACGCATCGTGTAGTGAACTTCAGTGATGTATATCAATTTCAATATATTTGAAATAGTGTAAAGACATTAAAATACACTGCAAAGGATTTTTCCGCACAGACCATAATGAAACGACATTCTTTTGAGTGCCCCTGTAAGCGAAGTATAAGTGTTGCATACTTCATTGTCAAAAATGAACATGTCATTACATATAACAATATCATATATACATTTCATGGCAATCCGAGGATATTTACGAGAGTTAGAACACGGAGAGACAGACAGAAGGCAGACAGAAATTGAATTTATTTAAACTTATCAAACATTTTAGTAGGTGGTAAAAATGTAACAACTAATATATATGGTTAAAATTAAAACATTAATTACAGCAAAAATTACGTACAATGATACAAAAATGAATATAAAACAAAACTTTTTTTTCTAAACACCATCAAAAAGCAGAACACGTATGGAAAGAAGTTAGTCATTCTTCATCAGGCGTAAAAAGATATGCTACGACTTTGAGAGCAGGAAAAAGACTCATGTGTTTATTGTTAATATGTTACTGTTTCTGATATGTATTTTAGTATAAATTTGCCTTTTTTAATGCAGGTTTATTCATAAATTTAACTTAAATTTATTTTTGCCTTCCGTTGCATAAAATAATGCTATCGAAAACAAATGGCTTTAATAATGTCTAAAAATGTGAATGCTATAATTAAGCATAACTATGTATAATAAATAAATTTTTTCATGCATTTTGATTAAAAAACAAAAAAAAACACTAACAATCAAACCCTAAAAATGGTTGATAAAATCTGATCACACGATTCCACGTCCGATGACCTCAAATTTGTTCCGAATTTCCGTCAGTTTCAATAAGAGGGGGCTAACTTTTAGGGGTATCCGCCCTTAGAAAAATCGATTATTCGGGCACATCCGGGTTTGATCAAACGCTAAAAATGGTTGATCAAATCTGATCAAATGATTCTACGTCCGATGACACCAAATTTGTCCCGAATTTCCGTCAGTTTCAATAAGGAAAGGGGGGGGGGACGTAACTTTTAGGGTTTCTGCACTTAGAAATATCGATTTTTCGGGCACTTCCAGGTTTGATCCAACGCTAAAAATGGTTGATCAAATGATTCTACGTCCGATGACACTAAATTTGTTCCGCATTTTCGTTAGTTTCCATAAATGGGGGGCTAACTTTTAGGGCGTCTGCACTTAGAAATATCGATTTTTCGGGCACTTCCGGGTTTGATCAAACGCTAAAAATGGTTGATCAAATTTGATCAAATGATTCTACGTCCGATGACACCAAATTTGTTCCGCATTTTCGTCAGTTTCCATAAAGGGGGGCTAACTTTTAGGGCGTCTGCACTTAGAAATATCGATTTTTCGGGCACTTCCGGGTTTGATCAAACGCTAAAAATGGTTGATCAAATTTGATCAAATGATTCTACGTCCGATGACACCAAATTTGTTTCGAATTTCTGTCAGTTTCAATAAGGGGGGGGGGGCTAACTTTTACGGTTTTTGCACTTAGAAATATCGATTTTTCTAGCATTTCCGGGTTTGATCAAATGCTAAAAATGGTTGATCAAATCTGATCAAACGATTCTACGTCCGTTGACATCAAATTTGTTCCGAATTTCCGCCAGTTTCAATAAGGGGGGGGGGCTAACTTTTAGGGGTTTCTGCACTTAGAAATATCGATTTTTCGGGCTTTTCCGGATTTGATCATACACTAAGAATGGTTGATCAAATTTGATCTAACGATTTCTGATAAGATTCACTAATTTTTTTTTTTGTGTATTTTTAATTTTCCTAAAAGTTAGTCGCCCCTGCGCATTTTTAATTAGAAATATCGAATTTTAGGGCACTTCCGGGTTTGATCAAACACTAAAAATGGTTGATCAAGTCTTATCAAACGATTCTACGTCGGATGACACCGTTTTAGTTCCGAATTTCTGTGAATTTCAATAAGGGGGGTGGGCTAACTTTTAGGGTGTCTGCACATAGAAATGTCGATTTTTCGGGCACTTCCGGGTTTGATCAAACGTTAAAAATGGTTGATCAAATCTGATCAAACGATTCTACGTCCGTTGGCATCAAATTTGTTTCGAATTTCCGTCAGTTTCAATAAGGGGGGGGCTAACTTTTACGATTTCTGCACTTAGAAATATCGATTTTTCGGGCACTTCCAGGTTTGATCCAACGCTAAAAATGGTTGATCAAATGATTCTACGTCCGATGACACTAAATTTGTTCCGCATTTTCGTTAGTTTCCATAAATGGGGGGCTAACTTTTAGGGCGTCTGCACTTAGAAATATCGATTTTTCGGGCACTTCCGGGTTTGATCAAACGCTAAAAATGGTTGATCAAATTTGATCAAATGATTCTACGTCCGATGACACCAAATTTGTTCCGCATTTTCGTTAGTTTCCATAAAGGGGGGCTAACTTTTAGGGCGTCTGCACTTAGAAATATCGATTTTTCGGGCACTTCCGGGTTTGATCAAACGCTAAAAATGGTTGATCAAATTTGATCAAATGATTCTACGTCCGATGACACCAAATTTGTTTCGAATTTCTGTCAGTTTCAATAAGGGGGGGGGGGGATAACTTTTACGGTTTTTGCACTTAGAAATATCGATTTTTCTAGCATTTCCGGGTTTGATCAAATGCTAAAAATGGTTGATCAAATCTGATCAAACGATTCTACGTCCGTTGACATCAAATTTGTTCCGAATTTCCGCCAGTTTCAATAAGGGGGGGGGGCTAACTTTTAGAGGTTTCTGCACTTAGAAATATCGATTTTTCGGGCTTTTCCGGATTTGATCATACGCTAAGAATGGTTGATCAAATTTGATCTAACGATTTCTGATAAGATTCACTAATTTTTTTTTTGTGTATTTTTAATTTTCCTAAAAGTTAGTCGCCCCTGCGCATTTTTAATTAGAAATATCGAATTTTAGGGCACTTCCGGGTTTGATCAAACACTAAAAATGGTTGATCAAGTCTTATCAAACGATTCTACGTCGGATGACACCGTTTTAGTTCCGAATTTCTGTGAATTTCAATAAGGGGGGTGGGCTAACTTTTAGGGTGTCTGCACATAGAAATGTCGATTTTTCGGGCACTTCCGGGTTTGATCAAACGTTAAAAATGGTTGATCAAATCTGATCAAACGATTCTACGTCCGTTGACATCAAATTTGTTTCGAATTTCCGTCAGTTTCAATAAGGGGGGGGCTAACTTTTACGATTTCTGCACTTAGAAATATCGATTTTTCTGGCATTTCCGGGTTTGATGAAACGCTAAAAATGGTTGATCAAACCTGATCTAACAATTTCTGATAAGAATAACTAATCTTTTTTTTTTTTTTTTTTTTTTTTTTGCATTCTTAATTTTCCTAAAAGTTAGCCCCCCCCCCCCCCCCCTGCGGATTTTTAATTAGAAATATCGATTTTTAGGAGATTTCCGGGTTTGATCAAACGCTAAAAATGGTTGATCAAGTCTTATCAATCGACTCTACGTCGGATGACACCGTTTTAGTTCCGAATTTCTGTGAATTTCAATAAGGAGGGGGGACTAACTTTTAGGGTGTCTGCACTTAGAAATCTCGATTTTTCGAGCACTTCCGGGTTTGATCAAACGTTAAAAATGGTTGATCAAATCTGATCAAACGATTCTACGTCCGTTGACATCAAATTTGTTCCGACGGCGATACTTTAAGAATCACTAATTTTTTTTTTTTTTTTTTTTTTTTTTTTTTTTTTTTGCGCATTTTTAATTTTCCTAAAAGTTAGCCCCTCCTGCGGATTTTTAATTAGAAATGTCGATTTTTAGGAGATTTTTGGGTTTGATCAAACGCTAAAAATGGTTGATCAAGTCTTATCAATCGACTCTACGTCGGATGACACTATTTTATTTCCGAAATTCTGTCAAGGGAGGCGCTAACTTGTAGGGGACAGCTTATATAAATATCGATTTTTCGGGCATTTCCGGGTTTGATCAAACGCTAAAAATGGTTGATGAAATCTGATCTAACGATTTCTGATAAGAATCACTAATTTTTTTTTTTTTTTTTTTTTTTGCGCATCTTTAATTTTCCTAAAAGTTAGCCCCCCCCCCCCCCTGCGCATTTTTAATTAGAAATATCGATTTTTAGGAGATTTCCGGGTTTGATCAAACGCTAAAAATGGTTGATCAAGTCTTATCAATCGACTCTATGTCGGATGACACCGTTTTATTTCCGAAATTCCGTCAAGGGAGGGGCTAACTTGTAGGGGACAGCTTATATAAATATCGATTTTTCGGGCATTTCCGGGTTTGATCAAACGCTAAAAATGGTTGATCAAATCTGATCTAACGATTTCTGATAAGAATCACTAATTTTTTTTTTAATTTTGCGCATTTTTAATTTTCCTAAAAGTTAGCCCCCCCCCCCCCCCCCCACTGTGCATTTTTAATTGTAACTCATTAAATAAAGTTGATCAAACGACAAAAATTGTTGATCAAATCTGATCAAACGATGATCAAACGAAATGCATCTGTTACTTTCTCATTTTCCGTCATTGGGGGGGGGGGGGCTAACTTTTATGAGGTTTTGAAGCACCCATTTGGAAAAGGTAAGCCACTTTTTTATATAATTGATTCGTTAAAATCGCTTTGGAACTGGGTTTAAAATAATAATGGTATCAATTTATGCACCAGAATTGTGTCAAAATATGTTATTATAATTTGGACTGAAAATTAGCTTTGATATATACTGTTTTTGTAATCATATTTTTGCAATGTTTTTGTTGATCATAATATTTGTTACTCGATAATAAAACTAAATTTTGTTCTACTTTCTTGTTCCTATTCCTCAAGAATATTGTTTGTCTGGAAATACATGATTTTTTCTTCTTTTTTTAAATAATTTCTTAAAAATATTTTCATTTATTGAATTATTTTAACACATTGGAGTTAGCGAGGAAAGTTTGTGTAATTATAATGGAACTAACATTATTTACAATAGTTAGAAACTCAATACATTTCATAAGCATTTGAATAGACATAATTATGTATAGTATCTTAACAATCAAAATACGAATGAAAACAGAGATGACAAAGGCATCAGTGCTATTATACAAAATATTACTTTAGGTTTTCCATTCTTTCTTCATAAAAGATGTGAAAAATTATTAAAGCAACGATTGTTAAAATTTGTCTAAAAATTAAATTGAAAAATTATAATGACTTGACATATTTTGTTTTGAAAACATAGATTTGCTTTTTATTATAGTGTTTGTCAAAATAGTGTAAACTCCATAATTTCTTCCTTAACTGGTTTAAATGTAAATTATTGTTATTATTTAAAATAAGTAATTTAATTAAGAGATTTACATGATAAGGTTTGTTTAATAATATTGTGTGTTATTAAAATAATTTAATAAATCACAAATATTCTCCTTTTAAATAGTTTAGAAGTAAATTAAAAGTGTATAAATTAGAAGTGTTTTAAAATATATAATTTAAACTGTGAAATCTACAAGACAAATATTTTAAATGATACTATGGAAGAAAGTTTTAAATTCTCAAACATTGGATATTCAGTAATTGCATACTTGTAATGAATATTTTATATACAGACATATCTTAATATACGGAATTTAATTTATTGTATACTATTTTTAATCCGATCCACACAGTTGTGGTGAAAAGTATATATAGTTAAAACCTGCTAAAATAGAATTGCAAGAAATTGGAGAAGAATGGTCGGGAATTTTTAGTCCGGAACTTTTTTTTTCCATGGCAACACCCAGTTTTGACACAATATTTTTAATCCTCGGTTCAAACTATGCCTAAATACCAAATTTCAAGTAATTTGGATGATAAGTTTTTGAATTATAAACAATTAAAGTTTAGAGCTTCTAATGTTTAATTACATTTTCATATTTTTATTAATATCTCCTGAAATTATAATCCTAATGTGCTAAATTTTTATTTGGTTATAATACTAAAAACCCAAATATAAATACGTTGAATTTGTTATTTTTATAATTTATAATATGAATTATGAAATTAATATTCGAAAAAATTATGAATTTCAAACTACAGTTTTTTTTTATGGATTTATATTTATTATGTCTTGCTTTATGCGAATTTAAAATTTAAAATTTTTCTTCGGAAAAGTTTTCAAATTTATGATTAAAAAATGGCAAGATGCTGATTTAATCTATGATGTGCAAAAAAGCATAATTTGAAAAAATATTTTACTTATTTTATTGTTTATTAGAATAAGATTTTTTTTGTGTCTGCTTTACAATTTTTTTTATTAAAATTACTTAAATTGTATTTGCATGAGATATAATTTTACGTCAGTTATGTAAATTATTTTAACTTTAACTTTTAAATTAACAAAGCTCATTTTTAAAAAAATGAACAGTCCTATCTTAGAAAAAAAAAATCTTACTCATTATTTTTGCTACCTTTACTTGAATTTATAGATTCTTCTCCATTCTAATAAACCTATTTTATTTTTTTCTGCCTTATATATGTTTGAGGTAAAGTTTCTTATAAATGAATATGTGTTGTGTATTTGTAGAAAAGGTTTTTAAAATATTCCATTAGCAATCGAGTTAAGATGACAATTCAGACTGTAAAGCAATTTGTCTGTTTTTTTTCTACACCGTTTCGTTTTACTGCTTCATACTATTTTTTATTCTAAATTTTGTATTTGCCGATATCCTTCACATATAATTTTAAAAAAAGCGAGTAAAATAAATTAAAAATATCTGAGAAAAGCATTATAAAAACTCCTATAAAATTCTAATAACATTCATATATTCGAAAACTGTTTTAATAACAGATAACTTTATATACTTTTTAATCGGATAATTCAGATCTTGTAAATATTACAAATGAATATTGAAAAGGATTTTACCGTATATATAACAATAGCCGAAACACATTAAGTGAGTAAAATGGTCATATTGGCGAGAAATACTACATTAGAAGTGACATAGTCATTCTGCAGCATTTCAACATTCGAATACCGAACTTCAATTTGGATACAGCCCCTAAAATATGCTCATTTTAAAATAATTAATTTATCTGAAACTAATCGATGGAATTTCATGACATTTAGTATCTAGGCATAGTTTGAACTGAAGCTTTAAAATATCTTGTCAAAATTGGGTGTTGCCATTGAAAAAAGGGGATTGTTTTAATATGTAGATGCTCCCCTAAGAAAATTTTATATACATCATTTAAAAGTAGACTTTATTTCCAATCGTTTGGTACCAGTAACTTTCTTTTACGATAATTTGTTGCAGAATGAGTAGGGGGTGTTCAGTTTTTCTTTTTCCACGACTGCACTTTTTTTTAACTCTTCAAAATTAAGAAAACCTATTTCAAAATGTTGTGAGCGTAATTAAATAGTATAATTAAATATTTCTTTCATTTAAAAATGTATATCAAGTACGCACTCATCTCTAATCGTCTGAAAATATGATACAACACAAAACTGACATTATAACAGATGATAAATTTTCACAGAATTCTATTTGATAACTTTTTTTATTATAGAATCTTATTGATATACTATAATTTAGTACTATGTACTTTTAATGTATAAACAATATATATAATATATACAAAATTAAAATATTTAAAATAAATAAATAAATACTTTTGTTTTTTAATAAATATGTATATATTTTTTTCGGGGGGGGGGGGGTGATGGTATTAAAAAATCCATCTTTCAGCAATTTAATAGTGCAATATATAAAATTAAAGATAAATAAAAACTGAATAAAAGGACAAACTGCAGCTTTCTAAATTAAAACGTTTTTGAGATACATGCATTTGAAGATTTTTAAGCGTAATAGATTTTGTATAATTTTCAGATTTTTAAAGTTTAACATCTCAAAAAGTTTGTTAAAAATATAAAATTTGGTATTTTTTCTATCAGCTACTTAAATTACTGAAAATATGAGTTTAAGAATTATTTTTACTCAAGGGTGTCATTTAATTTTTTTTTTTTTTTTTTTGAGTCGGAGAGCAAGTATTTGTTCTTCTTTTCTTCAGAAGAGGCGGGGAGGGACTAGAACGCACCCGTGATTTTACTAAAAAACAATGTTGTAGATAATTTCTATCATAATTAAATATATAAAATAAATGTATAAAAAATATTGACATAGGGCATTTTTAAACATGATTTAAATACTACTAAAAACAACCAAAATTTCACTATTTTTATTTCAGATCCAACTAGATTAGGTGCAATTAAAAAATAATGACAAATTCAAAGCACACCCCCCTGCCTTGGATTGATAATGCATTTTTATTTAATTCATTATTCTTCACGCATTCTTGATTTTAAAGATTAATTTTTTTCAGGCATTCAAAATGTTTTAAATAGAAATATATCTACACTAAAAGAAAAGAAAAGAAAAAAAAATTCATTTTTTATTTTTTATTTTACAGTATAATACTAGCAGCTGGTGTGCCGCAGCTGCTAGTATTATACCGTAAAATCAACATTTTTTTTTCAGTGTAACTATGTATTAAATAGAACTCTTATAATCTACATACTTCGTTAATCATGCAAAAATTATTTGAACATGATTTGTTGATTAGATATTGAAATTTGTCTTTATTTATGACTTTAGAAATCAAACATTCAAGAATGCCAACTCTTGGCAATTTTCCAAAACTTCTCAAAAACTACTTAATCTAGGAGTAAAAAACAAAAACAAACAGAAAGAAATTAGCGGTGATTATGTCCTACTAGAGAGAACAAACTCATCCAATTTCATTTAAATCTGTAATGGTGGGTTAGAAATTGAATTTTTGCTGGCTGACTTGATATGATCCCTATATTTAAAGATACTGAGAGTTAAAAAAAATCTCTCGGGAATCCATAAAACGATTTAAAGATTAAAAAAAAAATAATAATAAATATTAATATTTTTTTAAACCAAAGCTATCGGCAAAACCGGAAAAATACCGGGAATAATATATATATATATATATATATATATATATATATATATATATATATATATATATATACAACGGAAAGTCATTAAGTAAGTCACAAAAGACTATAAGTAACACGTGAGACCATAAGTAACACCTTTTTGCCTAGCTTACACGTTGCTTATATAAAATGTCAAATATAAAAATAAGATTTCTTTTCCCTTAAAGAAAAAAATAAAAATAAAAGCCATATAACTGGATTTCTACGAAAGACTAGAATTTCATTTCTCCTATTAAAACCTCCTGAAAAAAGTTAGACCCTAAAATATCCCAGTCACAAATTTTTCCCTAAATGTAAGGAGTAAAACAACCAAGTTGTTAACACAGTCCTTACGCCCCTGCCGACTCCCGTTTAACCAACCACGCACGCATTAATGATGGGCATAACGATTATTTTGATTATTCGAATGAATCATTCGGGCATGTGTAGAAGCATATCTGTCAAACTTTAATTTTTTTTTTATTCAATTACTACCAGAAATTAAAAAAAAAAAAAAAGTTTCTGCAGAAACTTTTTTTTCCCCAAAATTTCTGGTAGTAATTGAATTTAAAAAAAATTGAAGTTTGACAGATATGCTTCTGCACATGCCGGAATGATTCATTCGAATAATCAAAATAATCATTATGCCCATCACTAGCGCGCATGCACTCAATAAAATACAATCCATTTATGCAGTATATAAAGACAACAACTCACCTCAACAGCCTACTAAGTCATTCAGCCACGGCATTCAGCGCATAGCAACACATTCACATAACCAAAGGTTTGAGTCTTGAAGTCCAAATGTCCAAATAACCATCTGCAAATTTTAACAAACATCAGAAAGAAGTTTTTACCCAGAATGCAATGCCATGAATATGTTTTTTTTAATTCAATACTACGTCATTCTATTTTTTAATATTTTTATTTTTATTTCTCAACATTCTCAAAAATATATCATGAAAAAATAAGTGTTCTCTATGATTCCACGGTAGATTGTATATTTGTTTAGCCGCTCGCATTTCAGGCTAAACAACTTATACGAAAAGGATGTGGTTTATTTGATGAATAATATACAGATACTCAAATTTGACTTTTCCAATTATTTTTGAAGGTCATTACCCAAAGAATATGATGTATATTTATTATTATTATTAAACATCATGAAGCGAGATAAGTGTTTTGAAAGTGGTGCAATTTCTTTGTTATATTATTTTTTAATATAAATAATACCGATATATAACATACGCACTTGAGATAGAAGAAAATATTCTAAATGCTTTTTTCAATAAATTATTCGTCTTTTTCTTTCTGCCCTTCTTTTGTCGGTGAATTCGAGATCAGTGATTTAAAAAAAATTCATTTATGTGGAACATTTATAATGGAAAACCATCTGTTGGAAATTTAATGGAAAATCACCAACACATAATTTAGTACACTCAGGTTTTCCTATAGAATTTTAAAAAATGCAGAGTATTGTGAATCTCGATCCAGGGAAAAGCAAGACGTTCTTTAATACCCGTGACAAATTTATCGACCTGCAAGGTTCGTAATATCATAATATTTTTGAAGATATCAAAAATATGCCATGTTTTCATTTTGATATATATGTGATATTTTTATATGTATCCTATATATTTTATATTTTTGATAGAAAAGTTAGCATATTATTAAAATTAAATATTTTCGGACTTGATATAAATTTAATTACGAACATTTTATTAAATATAAAGCTATTTAGTAAACATGCAAGCTATTTATTTATAAGTAAACTATTTTTTAATCGCAAATAAAAAATTACTTTATGCAGATTTTGACTGAAAATATTGAAAATAGTAACACAGTATTTTGAAAATTAATATCGCATAATGTAATGATCACCTGGGTACACATCATAAATATGAAGGACGTTCGTTTAATAAGTATGATTGTAACTAAGATTAACTTCTTACTTTATTTATTTATTTTTTTGGGAAAGGGGGGGGGGGCAAAGGAAAAATATTTTGCTACATGGTTTCTTACCTATATTTATCTTTCTTTTCCTAAATTTTAATACGACATTATTTAAGAGTTTTGTTTATTCTAATTAAGTTTTAAGTTATGTATGTCAACAAAGTAAATAATAAGTGATAGTATTCTTACAAATTAATTATTAACCAAGGCGATATAACACATATCGGCGTGAAAAAAAGAAAACAAAAGAAATATATATAGGAAAATAAACAAATACGTATTTAAGCATGGACCTATGCTTTATTCTTAGAAACTTTATTCGTGGCATCATTTATTTAAGAATGAACAAAATTTTAAAAAGAAATGTGACACAATTTAGATTTTATATAAACTGTATGCCAGAAAAATCTGTAAATTCGCTTTAACATAGTTTCTTAAATTTATTACAATTTATTACAATTTAAATTTAAGTTCGTTCCCATAGAATTAATGAACACATTTCTAAAATAACAAAAATTTCCCCTCAAAAAAAGAAAAAAAAAAGCTTACTCTAAATATCATAGCAAGAAATATTCACAGCAGTTTCGTGGTCAGTCTTTCTGGTTACTTCTTAAGAACTTCTAAAAATTGCGTGCTCAGTTTAGCACCTTTCGAACCTTAGTAGAGGAAAAGTGGGCGTCCGACTGCGGGTGGCGGAGCTGTGGAGCTGGTGCAAGGTGCAGACTCCACAGCTCCACCACTCGAAGTGCAGCTCAGCTCCACCACTCGAAGTGCAGCTCAGCTCCACCACTTGAAGTGCAGCACCTGCCCACATGCCCACCGCTCGAAGTGCAGCACATGCCCTCCTCCTCTCGAAGTGCCCTTCACCACCTAAAATAAGATAAGGGGAGTATTTTAATGAATTTTAATTGGGGAACTTAGAAATTTTTCGAAGAAATTTTTTTTCTAAACGAGAGTACGCAGTTTGAATATGAGTGTATGCAGTAGAAGTGAATGAATAATTAAAAATAATAATTAAAAATACTCATTAATTAATTTTAATTGTAGAACTTAGACCTTTTTTTTAACCAAAAGTAGAATTTTTAGAGTTAAAAATAGAATTTTTAGTATTAAAAGTCGCCAAAAGTAGGATTTTCAGCTGAGAGTAATCTAAGATGTAAACTCTCAACTGAAATGAATTTTGCATTAAGGTGTGAGCTTTTAGCTAGAAGTGACCTAGAGTCAAAACTTCCTGGTCCCAGGAATCACCACGGGGGGTTACAGTAAAAAATACAGGGCCCCGTATGAATTATACAGCACTAAATTTAACAGCTCGCCCCCTCCCCCCCCCTCCCTTTTTTTACCCAGAGAGGCCCTTCGATAGCCTAACAATACGCACTTCAAAAAATACAGAGTGCTACAAAAAGAAGAATTTTAACGTATATATAAAATAAATAAGAATGAAAAATCATGCGTAGCGCAATAATTCATGAATCACTTTCCAACATTAACGAAATGTTATGTGAACAAAATATAATTTTACCAGCTAGTACATAGTTAATTAAAATAGTGAACAGATCCCCTTTAGAATAAAAAAGCATCCTTCACAAAAAATCCACTTATGCATAAGATCCCTTCCTAAAATCAGATAATTTACACTTTAGCCTTTTTTTTTTCAATTCAAGTTAGGCTAAAAGTACAGCTTGCGCATCGATATGTTCAAAATACATATTTATAGATATTAAGCTACCTTCACAAAATAATGGGACTATTTATATCCCAGGGCCCTTCACAAATAATGTAACCCTATTCGAATCCCAGCGGCCTTCACAAAATAAATTCAATAGATTCATGTTATATTATGGCACAGAAATACGAGGGATACTGACCTTTCATAAAAATCTAAGATCACTGTTTGAATGAAAAGGCCCCTTCATAATATACCCTGTAAAATATTATGATTCCACAGATATTTTAAGAAATAGACTGCTATTTTCAAATGAGTACGTATTCATGCGATGTGAAAATAGGTTTTACACGAATGCCTTTTTAGTTTAACGTTTAAAATATATATTTTTTAGAATTGAAACTAAGAAAAAAAGACGGCTATCCCCTCAACAGACGGGTTGCTGAATCACAATGAGTCATATTAGCAGATAAGCGAAGATCTTGCTTTGACTTGACATGGTGAATCACTCACGATAAGAAATACGACTGTTGGGCTTTTTCTCAAATTTAATCAGTTTCTGACACATTTTAGGTAGGTAAATGTATGAAATGAGCTATTTAAAACTGTAAATGTATGCGAATTATTTCATATATAGTTATTAATCTGTTAAGTATTAAAAGGCTTCATTGTGTATTCATTGAAAAATAAGAACTAAGAAATGCAGGAATGGAACCCTTAAGAATTTTGAGGCAAACAGACGGGTTTTTAATGAATTTGATACATGTTATGGTAGAAAAATACAGGGTCCCCTATAAGATATAGGAATTAAATTTTAACTAATATAAAATTACATTCGTTTATGCTTTTTGTATTGCAAAGCATAGAAAATTCTACTAAATTGGGTTTTTAGTATTTTAACTTAAAAATTTCTTATGAGGAATGTATAGGATAACTAACCTTTTGACTTTGTTATTATAAAATATATATATTGTACTATTAGTTAGGGCATTATTTAAAAAAATGTTTGTTTTTAATATTGAAAAAAAATATATAAAAATGTATCTTACCTATAAAGTTTAACCATAATGTACTGGACTTCATCCAAACTCGAATGTATGCTTGTCTTACAACAACTGAACGGTAACGTATTCGCTTATCTCTTAAAACCACGGGATATTGTGACGTCATTGATAAGACCATATGGTAGAATACAGAATGAATAGGTATTATAAGACAGAAAAATAAAATAATCATAAATCATAAATTTTGCATACTTCATACAAACACTTACAGTATGAGAAATGATTGCTACTATTAACCATATGAGAAAATATCATTAGCTAATCTTATTAGTGTATGTCATATTTAACTAACAGGCTCGAACATGCGTGAATTTTGACTCGAATTATTCACTGAGTGTAAAAAAAAAGATTTATATTTATATTTAATATTTATATCATTTAACCTTTTAAAATTCTATTAAAAGTATATACATTAGTATACTTGTGAAAGGTCTATTTTTAAGACGAAACATTGTGTGAAGTGTCCTGTTTTAGGGTTAAAAGTTTCGTGAAGGGGTCTGTTTGAAGAACCCTGTTTCGAAATGACTTAAGAACGCACAATTTATTCCTAACCATATCCAAACTACAAATAGTATAGTTTGTATGCATCATGAAAATACATGAATATATTTATATATTATACTATAGTTTTCGAAATATTTTTTCAAAGTTAGATTCATATAATAATGCGATATTGATACCGTTAATGTATATGAATTCCTTCCTGTTACCCTTTATAGCTTCAACTCGATTCGCTATATATGCTTCAGTGTGTGTTCAATGAAAAATAATAACTAAGAAATAAAATTAAAAATAGTAATTAAGAGGTAGTCTTAAGAATTTTTGGGATAAGAGATTGGTTTTAATTAAATAGGTTAATGAATCTAATTTGATACAAGTCATACTAAAATAGAAATTACACTAAAAATACAGAGTCCCCCACAATATATATGAATTATACTCCCCTAAATTTAATAGAACCCTCCCCTATTTTCATAGAAATGGCTTCAATATAATTTAGGCTAACAATATACAATTCAAACAATACATAGTGACCACAAGAAGAATAGGAATTCGATATATACTACTACTTAAGTAAAATATAATTTCTCTTATCGCATAAAATATATTAACAAGTCCTGTAAAAATATATTAACAAGACATGAACTATTAATACATGAGTTAAAACATATTGGTTATACAAAACATATATATAGAAATATATATATATATATATATATATATATATATATTTATCATTACCTAAAAATGTCAAGCACGATTTACTGGACTTCACCTAAATTCAACTAGATTCTTCACCACGTGGTTTGATGACATCACTGATCGCGATAAGATTCACTGATAAGAACACATTTCAATTCATTTCTTCTAAAGAAAGTATACGAGTTGATTCTAAGGTCTAGGTATGTAGATATATAGTAGGTTAGTAGTAATATATTTTTAAAGTACTTTTTATTTTGTTTTAAAAGAAATGGTTATTTTTCTCTTTACGTAGGGTAGTCAAAATTAAAACATAAAATATTAAATTTAATCTTTAGTAATACAAAGACTTACACATACAGAAACGCATGTGGTGAAAAGTTATAGATATTAAACCCTGCTCATAAAATAATGCGACTATTTACATATATATATATATTTTTTCATTCATGTGCATCACATATAATTATAAAATTCAATTTTTTTGTTGTTGTTGTTAAGGATAATCCAATAACTCATGCAGTAAAACGCTTGTGAAACCGAAAATTGGATATAATCTGTGTTCTAATTGTGAAAAAGTATTACGTTGGAAACGCATACATGATTACAATCATCTATCAGAGATGTATACAGGGGATCTGTACATATGGAATGTAACTTGAACTATAAGCAGTGTAAAACAATTCCTGTTATATTCCATAACTCGAAAAACTATGATGATCATCATATTATGACAAAGCTAGGAAAGTTCAAAGATCATGAAATCGACGTGATTGTCTCTTCTTCTATGAAGAATTATATAACCTTTAAAATCAGAAAGCCAACATGTCCTATTTATAGGGCCTTCATATATTATTTTCGTTTGTCTGGTTTTGAACCCATCCAACTTCAGCTTGGACTTATTATTGATACGCTAACCATTGGGCTGTCCGTGCCCTGATGCTTTCTCACTTTCTTATAAATAATACTATCTATTACAATCACACTTTTTTCGACTTGTGATATATCATTTGAATCGACCTATATATATATGTTGGGTTTGCTATACTAGAGGTCTCTAAACTTTGCATATATGACTTTCATTATAACTTGATATAGAATACTTAACTTACCATATTCAAACACACAATATTTATAAGGATATAGAACAATGTCGTGATTTCTTTAACTTCTCTAAGTATTCAAATCCACATCGTCTAAACCGCACAAGTTTCGAACCTACAAACATATAATCAGACTTGTCATTTTATAGTCAACATGCTAACTATTGGGCTTAGTGAGCCCTAGGCTAACTTATACCTACCACGCTAACTATTGGGCTTAGTGAGCCCCAGACTAACTTATACCTACCACGCTAACTATTGGGCTTAGTGAACCCCCGCTTATTTTATAGCCACCATGCTAACCACAGGGATAAGTGAGCCCCCGCTTATTTTATAGTCACCACGCTAACTATTAGACTGAGTGAGCCCCAGGGTATTTTATACCCACCACGCTTACTGGGCTTAGTGAGCCCCCGTTTCATTTTATAGCCACCACGCTAACCACACGGCTAAGTGAGCCCCCGTTTGTTTTATAGCCACCACGCTAACCACAGGGCTAAGTGAGCCCCCGCTTATTATATAGTCAACACGCTAACTACTGGGCTGATTAAGCCCCAGGTATTTTATAGCCATCACGCAAACTACTTGGCTGAGTGAGCCCCAGGATATTTAGTCATATGAATATGATTGCCAAGATATATGTCCTTACTTGATTTAGACCATTGCCTATGGTAAGATAAAGCTTGGAAGTAAATTGATAAACCACATACATTTCCCTCGAAAACTCACTTGTATTTTATTAAATATCTGTAGAATTCAGCATAGTTTATTAAAATTATATACATTCTCATTAGTTTATGAATCTACTAACTTATAATATCTGTATGGTAACTTGGATTATTAGTATTCCCACTTAAAAATTTCTTTTGTAGATTTAATATAATAAACACTAACATGAGTCTGACTAAACTTTTACCATTTTCATTTCAACTTAGTTTTAGGAAATTTATCTATATAGCTTTAAATTTTATTGTTTAGTTAGTCTATTATTCCAAAGTATTATTTTTTTAGTTCTAATATTTAAAGCATATACATATCGTTTTACATAGCAGGTATCAAATTAATTTAAAGTCATATTAAAAAAATATATATATATATATACAGATACTATTCCTACCTAATACGCCAGCTAGCTAAACACCCAACCGTCTCACACCAAGACTCTGAGAAAAGTGAATGCTTGTTCAGGGCCTTATCAGCTAATATAATCACTGATAAAATTTGATCATGTGATATGTGACGTCACTGATTAAGTGATATCACGTGACCATGTGGTATCATTCAATACGTCACCAGTGACGTCAGAGATCACGTGACTAGATCATAAATCAGCCAATTACTAATTTCAATTAACAATTTAAATTTAATTGATTTGTATAATATATATATATATAGATCTATTATTTCGTAATATATAGCACATGTACTATGTTTTACGAAATAATAGATAAATCATGTATTAATTTATCTATATATATATATATTATAGAAATCAAGAATACAATTCTACTTTTGGTTAAAAAAAAGTCTAAGTTCTACAATTAAAATTAATTAATGAGTATTTTTAATTATTATTTTTAATTATTCATTCACTTCTACTGCATACACTCATATTCAAACTGCGTACTCCCGTTTAGAAAAAAAAATGCTTCGAAAAATTTCTAAGTTCCCCAATTAAAATTCATTAAAATAATCCCCTTATCTTATTTTAGGTGGTGAAGGGCATTTCGAGAGGAGGAGGGCATGTGGGCAGGTGCTGCACTTCGAGCGGTGGATATGTGGGCAGGTGCTGCACTTCGAGCGGTGGGCATGTGGGCAGGTGCTGCACTTCGAGCGGTGGGCATGTGGTCAGGTGCTGCATTTCAAGTGGTGGAGCTGAGCTGCACTTCGAGTGGTGGAGCTGTGGAGCCGGTGCTGCACCTTGCACCAGCTCCACAGCTCCGCCACCCGCAGTCGGACGCCCACTTTTCCTCTACTAACCTTATGTTTTTCTCTTAGCATAATTTAGAATCATATACGGTTCGAGTGATGCCCGATTGAACCCCAAAATTCTATTTCATGTCAAACCCGAAAATTAACAAGAAACCGACACTCTTGAAGACGTTTACGACCTAAACGCAAGGTGAACGAAAATTAATCCGATTATGTTATTGCAATTATTTAAAAGTAGTGTACAATTATATCTCTAGTATCAATTTTATCTTTTATGTAGAAAAATGAACGCATCATTAATATTCAAATATATAGTTTTCTCATCTCAAAAAAATATTTTGTGCTTTCTTTCGAAAAAACAGGTCAACTCAAACCCATCCCGCAACGAAAAATATTAGTGCAAACTCAACTCGATGCAGGACTCTATCATAAACCTACAGATACTATAAAACTAATATATATAAATAATATATATATATATATCTTGAGTTTACCTTAAATTAAAATTCATAACAATACAAATTACATTACTTAAAGGCGTTTAATTTTTATGTAAAATTTATTTATTCAAAACCAAGTACTTTCAAATGTTGTGCAGCATAAACCCTGATACGAAAAACGTTCCTACTTTTATCAGATGAAAACTTTTGACTTTTCTTTACCGACATTCTCGAATGGTTTTGCTGCATAAGTGATTCTCTCACTTGTCTGCGGCTTTTAATGTATATGTACTCCTTTTACTCATTCCATCTGTTGCTCTTCTGACATGTAGTTGTATCTGTAAATGCGGGCCGTTCTGTCCCCCCCACTCACTATTTTTCTGTATCTATATAACACATATAACCAAGAAAAATTAAAACTCCATTCCAAGTTTCATAACTGGAATCCTTCTCAAAATGAAATACAGCCAATATATCTCTCAGTTCATAACTAATAATTAATAATTTTCTTCATTCTATTAACTAGTGTCGCCCAGTGGATTCATATGAATATGCCCTAGGTCAGTGGTTCCCAACCTTTTTTTAACCGCGCCCCACCAAAACATCTCTAAAATGATGATGTCCCCCCTACCCCTATAACATATAATTCTCATAAAATTTTAAAAGAATTTACTCCTGACAGTGTAAAAAGCATTTAACATTGATCCTGAAAAGTTCCGAAGGTAATGGATGAATCAAATATTTTTTATACTCATCTGATACTCCTCGTAGTTTACTGGCACACGGTCGCCACGTATGCGTGATGTATAGGTGCTCAGAATCCTTGATTAGGAAAATCAATAATTTTAAATAAAACATTTTTGTCTTATTTAATCACAGAATTTCTGCGATTAAATTACTAATCAATTTCTAATCAGAATGAAACATGATAAAAGATTCGGTAAAGGAAGGTCGTCAAGTAATTGTTAAATATACACTTGAATAGTTTCATGTGTAAAATTGATTTTCATGTGACATATTGCAGTGCGACTCATTCAATAAATAATCGAAAAAGTTGTTTAAAATTCTAAAATACTTATAAATCAGAAAAATTATAAAGAATTTTTAAATATATAAAAGTATCCAAATATGTTAAAATATTTTTTTCTATAATTATTCTGGTGAATTGTATTTAAAATTTTTGAATGGATACTTTTTAAAAATTGAATAAAAAACTATTTTTTTTAATTTTGTTTTTGAAATTTGAATGTATAACTTTTATTTTCAGTCTACAACATTACTATTAGAAAAACAATTCAGAAGGTATGGGTTCACAGAAATTCTGAATTGTCCCCTTGAAAAGTTAAATTGCCCCCCTGAAAAGTCAAATTGCCCCCCTGTGGGGCGTACGCCCTCCGTTGGGAAACACTGCCCTAGGTGGATCCGACGATGAAAACAGCTAAGCGGATCTTTCTTATCTTTATTTATATTGAGTGAAATTTAAATAATATATAGAAGGCCTTCCTAAACTACTGCGCATATCCGTAAAAGTCATCAGGGTTAGAACAAGAAAACACACAATCAGAAAAAACCGTTACATTACAACATGAAAATTCGTTGGTCGGTGGGTGAAAAATTACATGACTATTGGAGTAAGTGGATCCATATCTTTGGAATATCGTAGGACAAGGTATCGTTACAAACACCATCACTCCTGGACAAAATTTCTAAAGACTCTATAATAAAGAGATTGTGAAATACAAACATTTTCTTAATACAATAAAAAGTTAAAATTTCAGTACAAATTCACCTTGTTTAACAACTAAGTTTCATTAAGATACAACTAAATGTAAATATATTGCTTGAAGGTGCGTAAAAACATACATAAAACATTTAAAAGCACATTAAAGTCCTTTTAAAAATTCAAAACGTTTTCAACCGAACTACCCGGTCATCATCAGTGAAAAAATAATTGTTGAGTTGAGTTGTTTGTTGTCTCTTTGCGTTTTCTTGCTTGCCCGGAATAAACTATTTTACTTCAAGGGTTCGGAATGTTTTTAAAAGGACTTTAATGGGCTTTTAAATGTTTTATGTATGTTTTTACGCACCTTCAAGCAATATATTTACATTTAGTTGTATCTTAATGAATTTTAGTTATTTTCTTAATAATTCTGGCTTTCTCAAAATATATATTAAAGTCACTTCTTTGGGTTAATCTTGAAACAGCGGTGCGAGAACGGTCCAACTTAATATCCGAAATATGTTCTTTAAGACGCGTTTTAAATTTTCTTGAGGTCAGAACAATATAATCCAATTTTATAGCTTTGTCATATTTTGTAGTCACCGGGATAATATAAACTCCTGCATTTTCGTTCATGGAGATGGGGTCGATACTGCTATGAAGTTTAACCTTCAGTTTTAGAGGTGGGTTAGCAATTAACTTTACTTTAAATTTTTGTAGACAATATTCCAATCTTTCACATAAAGCCGGGATGTATTGGAATTTATGGAGTCTAAACTCCTACCGATTAAACTTACTGCTATCATTATTGCTGTTATGTTTGATTTGATATATAAGATTATTAATAAATTTTCTAGAAAAACCATTATTTATCTGCAATATCCCTAATAATGTCTAATTCATATTCTAAATGCTTTTCCGTGCATAGTATATATTCTAATATATGTTAATAAAAAAAAAGAAAAAGAAAAAAAAAAGAAATAATAATAATAATAATAATAATAATAATAAAAAGTAGCAATGGAACCTCTTTGCTATGCCAAAAAAAATGGTATTTTTTCAGCACTAGTGAGAAGTGGAAGTCATCTGTGACGGACTGAATTTCACCAACTAATGAAGGCAAATAGCCAACAAAAAGTGAACAAAACACAACAAAATAATTAATTGGTATGCACAAGGCACACCTGCCAAAGAAAGTGAATAGGGAAAAAAACAGTGTCTCATCAAGTGAATACAGCCTCATAGATATATGACGGACTAACGGCCACGGAACAAGCCCCACTCTATTAGTGCGACAAGTTCCTCAAACAACAAATCAACAAGTTGCACAAAATTCAAAAGCAGTGATAACAGCCATTAGGATTCAATGGCCTGATCGCAATAAGCGTATTCACGAAGAAAAAAAAAATCAAAACTCCCAATGCTTGGGTGAGATAAAGTGGCAAAGACAACAAAAATGAGTGTGCAACATCCAGAAATGTGACAACCACCAGTAACGAAAGTTACAATGTGACAACCACCAGTAACAAAAGTTACAATGTGACAACCACCAGTAACAAAAGTTATAATGTGACAACCAGCAGTAACAAAAGTTACAACGTGACAAAACCCACGATAGTGACATAATAACCAGTGAAACTCTCGAAAGAAGACCAAGTTTCAAAATGTGACAACCAGCTCTAGCTCAAGCTAGAGGTAACAATATATCAAGAAAGAGACAAAATCCAACGGATGATAACAGGCAGAAACAACCCACAACAGCCCACAACAATTCAATTTTCAACAGGGGTGAGTCCATAAAAACGGCAAAAAACCCTGTCAGAGACAAATAAAAACGAAAAGTGAAATCAGCCCCGTAAAAAAGGCAATAAACACTACAGCGACAATCCACCATGAGCGTGACAAGTCCACAGAGACGACAAATATGAAAATCTATGTACGCTAATGGCGCCTGGTGCATGTAAAATCCGTCGTGGGTGCAAAGTCCTCCAAGTTACCTGTGAATTATACCTCTGGGGGTGCCTAATCAGGTGAGGGTCTCGTCACCTGATCAAGGTTCTAAATTACAAGAACTATTAAATCTGTCAATTCAACAAAGTTAAACAGAAACCTTGAACCGACAAACAAAGATAACTGTAGCAAACCTCAAGAGAGCAAGCACAGCAGCGATGTCAACAAATCTATAGTCAGGTGGATCACAGCCATGCTGTGATCGAGCGATTTCCGCCCCGCACCCATGTACTAATCCATCAAGCTAGGCATTCATGCCGGGCAGGTAGGGGCCTGGTTAGCAGTATATAAAAAAAACCTATACGCTGCAGCCTTAAAATTTGAGGAGGATGAATTATCAAATGAAATTGTGTTGTTAGACTGCATCTCATTCTATAAACGGCTCTATCAATTGTCAACTCTTCCAAATTCTTAAGTTACTTCATATCCAAAAATGGTAATCTATTATCCTGCTCTATTTCCAAAGTAAATTGTATATTAATGTCGATTGCGTTAATCTCATCCAAAAATTCTCTCAACAATTGCGATTGCATTTGAAAGTACTTGGTTTTAAATAAATAAATTTTACAAATTTCCAATTAAATTTTCAGCAGACCTGAAACTGCGCGAAAATTTAATAACATTTAAAAAATTTAATTGAAAATTTAGATATTATCCGATGCGGGATTTATTCGTCTCATGTACGCCACTGGGTAGTGTGCTCATGTATGACATTCCATCTTGAACTGCGAAGTTGCAGCCTTGCCAACGTATAAGTGAAAAAAAAAAACAGACTGGATGTCGTCCAGATGACTTAAATGGTAAAAGCACTTGGTGCGCTATACCAGGATATCTGGGTTCGATCCCCGGTCTGGTTACATTTTTCACTCTGTTGGATATGCGTTGTTTAGCAAAGTGAAAATTAATTCACATCCTTTGTCAGTGTTAATAAATTTGACATCAAAATTAATGTATTTTGTATTTTTACAAATTATATACATATTTTTAAAATATATCTTCTTATCTAATAATCAGTTACAGTTTACCCATATCTTTGAAGTGCCTAAGTACTTTTTCGGAATAAATGTATTTAATGTTGAATTCAGGTCAATGTTGAATTTCAGAAGTCAAGGATGGAAAAATCGGAACACCTCATAATAGTGTTTGAGGGCATCTGGGCTATTGAAAAACCACACCTGTTATCACAGAAAAATTCTTCTCTACTTGGGAAACTCCAAGTTACCCACGATTCCGAAAATCGTTCGTTATCTTGAGAAACTTAAAGAACTAATACATCTTAGAGATTTAAAGAAGCATTTCTAAAAACAAAGTTTCCTTTACTGCGACTGATTTTCGAAACCTTTCCGAGTAGTTTTTACAGTGTATTCATTAGTTTTCTCAACCTGGAATATACATATTCCGGATGCTATTAATTCTCAAGTAAATATTTTCATGTTCAACAAACATGTTTTAGATACAAACACAATAAATTAACAGCATTAATATTAATATTAAAAATAATATTATTTTGTTACTCTTGTATATATAAAATCAGTTACGCAGTTGGAAATGTTTAATTTAGATTTAATAGCATCCTAAAACTAGTCGTTGGGGGCCACCGTAATACTTACCCATCATGGATATGCATAATATAAAATATGAAAATAAAACATGCGTAAACTATTTATAAAATGCATTGCATTACTTTTAAATGCTAAAGGTGTAAAATTAACAACATAATATAAATTTAAATAACTTTTATTAGTTGTTTTACATGTTTCGACTCTTTCCGAGTCATTTTCAAAAACAAAATGAGAATATTCTAAAGCTGCACTGGCTTTGAAGTTATTATTTTCATGTACTTTTAAAAAATTATGCACATTATCTATTATTTTTTACTTGATTGTTTATTTTCATATCTTTGACCATGAAGTAACTCTAGCCACAGTTTCGGTAAATTAAAAGATGCCGCATCGTTACATATTGTATTTTTGCGCGTGAGTGTCTCTATGGTTTCTCTTATTATGGATGGATAGTATAGACTGGAGGGAAATATTTTTTACTTTCATTGAAATTTATTTGGATGGTTTCTTCTTGATATAATCTTGCCAGGGCTGTAGTTTTTCTATTGTATTTAATATCAGCTATATGCTCTTTTTTTCTGTAATTAAATTTCCTGCTGGTCATGCCTATGTAGTAATTCTTGGATCCGTCTTCTTTAATAAAAGGTATTTCATATACTCCTGAATAATTCTCAAAATTAATTGGGTAAATTTTACTGCAAATGATATTCTTTAATTTCTTAGGTGGTTTGGCTGTTAAGCACCGAATTTAATTTACGAAACTGTGGCTAGAGTTACTCCATGGTCAAAGATATGAAAATAAACAATCAAGTAAAAAATAATAGATAACGTGCATAATTTAAAAAAAAGTACATGAAAATAATAACTTCAAAGTCCTTGCAGCTTTAGAATATTCTCATTTTGTTTTTGAAAATGACTCGGAAAGAGTCGAAACATGTAAAACAACTAATGAAAGTTATTTAAATTTATATTATGTTGTTAATTTTACACCTTTAGCATTTAAAAGTAATGTATTATTACAAGGTGTTATAATTTATTATAAGTACATTGCAATTCGAATAATTGAATGAAATACAGAGTCATGAAAAATCGAAGAGTGTGGAAAATATAATTACAAATATCTCGGCAACTATTTATCCGATCAACTTCATTCTTTATGCAAAATTTATGTTTTTTCATTTTCTTTTATATTCACACCTTAAAATAAACAATTTCGAAAAATTTTATGTACCTTTTATCAGAAAGAATATTTCGAGAGTCCGAAAAAAATAGTTCCGGATAATCGAGTTTACTGAAATTCGATAAACTTCTTCCAATTATTACATACTAATAAAATACCAAATTTTAAGTCTCTATCTCAATTTGTTCGGGAGATAGAGCGTTTACAGACACACTCACAGACAGACGGACGGTAAATTTTTTTTTTCTAAAAATATATTTTTCGGAATCTCCATTGTCTGAAACGTATAAATCCGTCAAAACAAATTTTTCTATTTAAAAAACAATTACAAGACTTACCCTATACTACGTATGATGGGTAAGTAAAACGAAAATCCGGTTTGAGAAAATGATTAATACACTATAAAATCTACTCGGAAAGGTTTCGAAAAAACAGTGGCTGCAAAAGAAACTTTGTTTTTATAAATACGTCTTTAACTCTCGAAAATACATTAGTTTCTGAGGTTTCTAAATAAGAAGAACGCTTTTCGGAATTGTGGCTAACTCAAAAGAGGTTATTGTATATTTTCGTGCGTGGTTATATGATATTTTAGTAGAATAAGAAACGTTTGTCTTTTTAGGGTTTCGTTCATCTCACAACCTTATTACTCCCGCTTTGTTGTTTGTCCGTCACAGAGCCCGTTCTCAGAAACTATATAACTTACAAGCATGAAATGTTGTGTACTTATAGCTGAATATCTACTATGAAGCTCAAAATCATAAAATTTGAAAAAATCGTATTATTTTAATACATCGAGATAAAAAACCAAAAATATCTAACAGCCTTTTTCTATTAAATTAAAAAATTTTTCGTTATAGCAGTTGCCAACAATTAAAAATCCACAATAAAATTCTTTCTACAGTGATTAATTTTCTATTGAAGGATTTCCACGTGAAAGATGAAAATGAAATAAAAATTTTCACCAATTGAAAAAAAAGATTAATATGACATCATATTGGTAATAAAACGGAAATTTTCAAACATTTCTCAATAATACAAGGAGTATGAGTATGTGTAAATACAGAAAGCAGCTTAATATGACGTCATTAGAGAAATAAAAATAAAATTATCCTGACGTCATATTTGAAGTTTAACGGATTTTTCAAACGTTTAAGAATAATACAAATAGAGTATCAATATGAGTAATAGAGAATAGTAAATATATGAGTTTGAGGAACGTATTGAATTATGATAAAAACCCGATTATGGAAATATTGGCATATTTTAACATTTTGAAGGTCTGTATACAACATGTTTAGTTATGAAATTGATTTTTTTTTTATATCGCATTTAGTCTACATGACAGATATTATTATGACAGAGTATAAAAGCGGGCTTAGCCCGTTATCCGGCCGGTTCAGATATTCGAAAAAACGAGAAAAATAGACCGGTAAATTTTTACTTTATAAAAAAACATGACTTTTTTTTTTTTGGAAAATGAAATTTATTTGGATTTATTAAAGAAAGGATAAAGTGTTTTGAAAGGAATATTAAACGAAACCCTTTGTGCGATCTTTGATCACACTTACCCACTTGTTTTACAGTGTTACGTGGGTAATGTAAATTGCAAAAGTGTTCAAAATATGGGACTTAAGATTATGTGGATGAAATAGTCCTGACATTAACTTTCAAAAACTTATACTTTTAAAATTTTTATACGGCTCTTGCGTCCTAAAAATTATAATTAGGAGAAAAAAAAATTCTCCATGTTCTTACAAGTACACAAGCACAAATTTCATTCCTTTACGATCAAAACTCACCGAGTTCTGATACTTTGAATTTTATGAAATTTCGAAGTTTTTGGGTCCATAAAATCCTTTGTCCTTTTTAAGTACCGGAATGCTTCAAAATTTCATAAAATGCAACGTATCATAACTGGGTGAGTTTTGTTCGTAAAGGAATGAAATTTTTACTTTTTTTACTTGACAAGGCGCGGAGAAAAGTTTTCTAAAAGAACTCATAGGACCGTATAAAAATTTAAAACTGTAACTTTTTGAAAATTAAAGGCAAGACTACTTCAACACCGTAATCTAAGTTTTTGCAATTTACATTGCCTACATATCTGTAATAGGTAGAATGTTAAATGATTATGTGAAATTTACGGCTTTGTAGAAAGCCCGAACTAGTGAATTTATTAAAATATATGTAATTTTATCTCTGTTTCTTTTATTTTAGATATGAGAACAGTAAAGGAGAAAAAAACACTATTTAAACTATCTATTCAGAATTACTGAATTGCTTACTCAACATATAATCGTAATATAATTAATATTGAAATATTAAAGGATAGAAGCGTATTTTTTTAATATATTAATTTCTTTGTTTTTTAATTTTATTTTATTTTCTGCTTTGTAGTGTTTAAAATAGTTTATTGCTGCAGTTTCACAGCCAGTTGCAAATATTTTGGCGAGTGTTTATTAAATTTATAATGTGCATAATTAAATTTATTTGTTGTTTCAATTCGTGTACAATTGTTCGCGTTGTATAGAACATTTGGCGATTTATCACGTTTGGCGGGCTAACGGTAAAATGCCTTAAAATTAATTTATTAAAAACATGAAACATTTAAAATGAATCACAAACTAAAATAGGTGTAAAATGAAATAAAGGTTCTAAAACATTAAAACCATTCTACGATGATAAAACTTTCGTCGGAGTCCCGAGCGCTTTCGACCAGAACCTGGCCATTCTCAAAGGGCAAAAATGAAAATAAATAAATAAATAAAAATAAATAAAATAAAATAAAAACTTTTTTTTTTCTCTTTTTTTCTTTTTTCATTTTCGCACTTTGATGATGGCCAGGTTCTGGTCTAAAACGCTCGGGATTCTGACGAAAGTTTTAACATCGTAGAATGGTTTTAATGTTTTAGAACCTTTATTTCATTTTACACCTATTTTAGTTTGTGATTCATTTTAAATGTTTCATGTTTTTAATTGGTATACTAAGGTGAATTTATGTTCCAATATTAAAATTTTTCTATATATTTAATTAATTTATTAATTTCTAATTAAGTTCTAAAAACAATAAAATGTTGTATTGACATCGGGAACACACATGCGTACGTATTTTTTTACAATTTTATCCTATCAGGAAGTGAGTGAAAAATCGATTACAAAATTCTATTCCACGAACCAAGTAAAGTTAAATATGAGCTTGTAAAAAGGAAGCAAACGCGTTAGTGGATTGAAGTTTTTCAGCAATATTTCCTTTCCTCCTTCTTTTGCTTTCGTTTTAAATTGTGTTTTCCCATTTCGTACTCACTTTTTAACCCGTGATGCTTTCGGTAAGAGAAAACGAAACAATATTAATGCCCTTGAACGAAACCTGGCTTCGGAGAAAATTAAAGGAACCAGTTCTTTCATTTTTAGGTGCGTTCGTAATTATATAAATACGTAGCACCTATAGTCGTCGTTTGGTCCGTCCGTCTGTCCGTCCGTCTGTCTGTCTGTCCGTCCGTCTGTCTGTCTGTCCGCATATAACAACGCAAAAACTACCCAACCAAATGGTTTGCAATTTAAAATATATTATCTTTGCAGAATTTTGTCGAGACATTTCAAATTTTATTAAAATCGAATCAAAACTTTAGGAGATATTAATAAAAATATTTATTAAGAAATTTGATTTTTTTTTTAAATCGGTGCTTTTTTGTTAGAGGAGCTTCCGATGGATGTTAAATCGTCAAGCGACCGAGATACTTATTTTATTACAGAAATTAATCTGCAGACGATATAATTCATTTCACAGAATTAAAAATCATCAAGATCTGAATATTTATATAACTAGCTGATACATATATATCTGAATATTTATATAACTAGTTAAGATATTTGTATGAACAGTGTCATAAAATATATACTTAACTAGCTGTTTAGCCCGTTCTACGCACGGGATATCATGAATTTAATTCTAAAACGTGCGTACGAACGCACCTCGTTTGTAACGTTTGACGTACAATTTCCAACTTGTTGTTTTTCGGAACGCCATTTCCGCTATTGAGTTTAGCACATTCCGAGAAATTTCATTCCCGCAACGAATAAATAAATAAAGTAACTTTTAGGTAGATTTCATAAGAAATACTACCTATTACATTCTCCCCTAAGTCGGAATTTTTTTAACATTTTTGCAGATCTACGCCGCTCATGACTCCCAGAACCCAAAAACACCTCCAGTTCAAAACTTTATCTATCTATCTATCTATTTCACTTTTTTATGAACACGATAGCGTCAATAATTCTGCACAAATCTCTTCCAAACTCATACATAAAATCAAGGAGCATAAAATCTCGGTCCAGTTCGTTAATGGGCAAAATCGAACAAAGGGGAGGGGGATGGAGAGATTTTTGTGAAAACAGAAAAAAACCCATACTTTCTATGATACGTATCGAATCCGTTTAAAGTTATTATTACTTCTAGGAAAAGGGCCTAAAATTTATGTATGACAGATTTTTGATATCATTAAAAATGGCCCCAAGGGGGGGTTAGAAGAAAAATTCATAAATTTCGTCAATTCACAAGATATCAAATCCGCTTAAATTTATTATAAATCCTCTTAATATTCTATAAACTTTTATATTGACAAGTTTTTTATAGGACCAACCCTTATAGCAAAAAGAAAAAAAAAATCCCTGCCCGCTCCGCCTGCAAACAAGTTAGGTTTCGAAGTGGGCGGTTCCAACTGCCGCATCATGGCAAAAAGGTCATTTCTTCCGACGCCCCACGGTCTGCGTCTTCGAAATCTACTTCTGCCTATAGGCCGAGCCGTCAGGGATTTCTTTAAACGAAATGGAAGATATTTTTCGCATGAAATTCAAATTTCCCTGTAACATCCTTTAATTTCTTTTTAAGGCTTAAGATTCTTTGAGACACATAAACCTTGAAAAAGAACTTTTTAAAATTTTTCAGCTTAAAAAATATACTAAAACAGCAGTTTCCAAACAATTGGATCGCGGGCGGGCTGTATTTTGTTGAGGACGCGAAATAAAAATCTTCAAAAAATCTATATTATAAAGCAAAAACTCCATACGAAACGCTGACGTCATATTGACAGTGGCAACACCTGATCAATAAATTTCTCTCCTACTGCTAGTTTTTTTTAAATTCTAAATATCGAACAATTTCAATTTTTATCCCGCCGAATGGGGAAAAAGTTGTTTTTTCAAAATGTAATTTGTCTGAAAACAGTATCTCAATTTATAGATTTTTTACGGTTTTAAAAATAATTTTCAAGCCATAGTTTTTTTAACTCTTTCTCGATAGCGTGTAGCCTGATTACGAAATATTAACCCGTTTGCACTTAAAACAATAGAAATAGTTCAGAAATTATTTTCGGTTACGATTCTATAACAAAATTGAAACTTCATCGATAAATAAAGAAAGTAATATAAATAAATCACCAGTTTAACAGACATATAATTGAACTATCGAACTATGCGCTTAATCCACTGAAATTATCAGAATTAAAAAAGCTGCTGTAAGTAGCTAAGTCTTTGGCGATTTCTTTGTCCATTAACTCCTGGCATGCGGTTAATACAAAAGTATTGCTTTTAAAATTTTTCAAAGCTTTTTTTGAATACATTATTGATATTTTTCATATAAAAATGCTTTTTGAAGTTGTTAGTGGGCAATTTATCTATCTCTCTCTCTCTATATATATATATATATATATATATATGTGTGTGTGTGTGTGTAATAATAATAATGGTTAGGCTGGTGAGATTACTGTGTGTGAGTCTTTTGTAAAAAACTATACTATTTTAATCTCTGGAGTAAAACACAGTTATATATAGACTAAATAAAGGTTATATACAGGGTTAAGGGGTATAGGGGATGATTCTGCCGCAGTTACCGGCATTTAACGCGTCCTTCCGATATCAGACCGGAGCTATAGGCCGTCTGCCTAAAGCCAACCGGACAAGTCAATCTCCAAAGTAAATCTGACGATAATCTTAATATTCCGTTCCCAGGCCAGAGAGGCGAAACCCTTAGTCATCATCTTTATTGTGTATTGTTATTGCTGACCTAATGAGTTTCCGTGAGAACTCAGGCCGCACCTCTACTCGCTGCGGTCGGCATGTTATGGGAACTGCAAAACCACATCCATCCCATTCACATATATATATATATAAACTTATTGCAAAAATTAACCATTGAAACAGAAGCAACTGACCATATACAATGAAATTACTATATCATATAGCACTGTCAAATTACAAATTATAAAACATAGTCCTAATATATGAAGTATTATTTATTCAAAAAGGGAAACAAAAGTATAAACACAAATGGATGCTTATAATGTAATTCACTTTTTCAAGGCCATGCCACATTATAAGCAAAGAATGATTGTTTTCTGTAACTGACAGCAGCTTAATGCCAATAATTGTGTCAAATCCTTTCCCGAACAATCATTGTAAAAAGATTGAAAAACAAGGATACCATTGAAAATGGAACACTACAAATCCAACCAACAATTTGAAAAAGAGGGGAGAAAATAAATAAATGTATAAACAAATAAATAAAAAGGAAGATAAAGAAAATCCATACATTACTACATCAATTATTTATCCATATTCCGAAGCAAAATTTGAAAAGCACATGGTTGTAAAATTGAATCCAACAGAACAGGTGAAATTTACAGTTAAGTAACATCCACCATATTTTCAACTGTTAGTAACAGTTGCAGTTATTATTTTAACCACAGAGATTACAACATTTTTTAAGTTAAAAATTTTAAAAATACAAATAAATAATATAAAATCTATTAATTTACTATAATTTTAACTTAAATAAATTTAATATATATATTGTATTACTGGAAAATTAAAAAATTTCACCTGTATTCCAAGTTTCATTTAGTAATATATTTTAGATCATTTAGATAATTTATTTGGTGCTGCCATCTAGTTTAAAAATATTAAACTATATTTAATATAAATATAGTAATATATTTTAGATCTATATATATATATTAAATGCAAAAAAAATCTATTGGAGTTTCACGTATGTTCTGTATCCTGGGAAGCCCTGGATGGATCCCCTAGTTTTATTAAAATTATATGCTTTAAAAGTATAACGAACATAAAATGTTAGAAATGTAAATGAAATAATATAAATAATTAATTTTCTGAAAAGCTTTGTGCTTTAAGCTTTGCGTAGGCTAGGTCAGCAGTTTGGGGCTAAATTCAACAATTTTCAATCCTGATATTATTCTGTAAGAGTGCAAAATAATGTTATAAGTCCCACCAGCTTTTAAACTGCATTTTTAAAATGATACATTCATTAATAAATATGTTATTTCTTACATAGTAAAAGGTTTAGTTTACTATTGTTTCAATTTCACAGTAGAATTGTCTATAGCTGTTGGCGCGTGTATAATTTATACAAAAGTTAGAATAGATTATAGGCCACAGATTACAGTTGATCTCAAAAGTTTAGGCACACATTAAATAAAATATGATAATAAAATTGAAGGAGAAATATATCGAATAACTAGCTGTTACCCGTGACTTCGTTCACGTAACATTAAAAGGATAATAAATGCATTAATTAAGCAAAATATTTCACTCCTGATAGTTAAATATATATATAATTAACCAACCCTTTATCACTTCTTATAGGAGACAATACGAGCCTTTCTTTGTTATAAGGGAATTAATATAACTCCATCTTAAAAAAGTGAAATTTTGCGCAGAATAATATACACAATCGCAAAAACGAAACTGCAACCAATTAAAAAATCCAAGGTGAGAGAAGAAATGATCATCTAGAATACCATTAAGTGTTTTATCACAAAAAAAAAAAAAAAAAAAAAAAAAAAAAATACTGGTTACAAAAATGTATTTACTTTTGCGACGAATTTCTCATGCTAAAGAAGGCAAATTGGCTACGTAACTTATTACAGAGCCTAACCATCCTATTCTTGGCTATTTTTTTACATATATACAAAAAAAAAAAATCCTACTATATACAACGCACTTTCAAGATTATAATATTAAGAATTTGTTTATTTTTAGGGGTTGGCGCGATCGGCTCGTTCAAATCTACGCAATTCGGATTGAGGAAATTTTTTATTATTTTTTTATTTCTTCTTTGCTCTTGCATTAAACGAATTTTTCGATAAATTTTATTTTCATTTCGATAACATCGTTATTTATAAAAAAAATTTTAAAACATTGCAAATACATTTAAACATTGTAATGGGATCTATGCCATTTTTCTAATCCTATAACACTTTACAAAAATCTATTACCGAAGAAAAAAAAAGGGTCAACCCAAAGCTGACCCACAAGAGTCAAATGCCAATCCGAAACCGATCCGAACTGGAAACAATTAAAGTCAACCCAAACCGAACCCGACCCGCAACAGAAGAAAATTGTGGCAACCCGGAGTTCACGTTTTATCGCACCGTTTTTTCACTGGGTTCACAAATTGGGTTACCCGACCTGATGCAGGACTATAGTACCGAATTCTCGTAATGGAATAAAGACGTGTGTGATTTTTTAATTACTTTTTTCTCTTTCTGAACTGCAGTTCTTAACATTTTTCAATTTTGTCGCAAATTATTAAAAAGGTAATGAAATCATACTACAATTAAAAGGAAAAGTGCTCAAGACTGCTAATCCATTGTCACGTTTAAGCTGAAAACAATGTAACGATTTCATGATATTTATGAATCATTTTTAACATCAGACATAATAAAATCAACTTCAGTTTCTCATTAAACTTTTATTCTTATTTGATAACTTCTTATACAAATTTGAACATTCTGTAATTTGCTGCATTTTAAAGTGCAAACAGGGAAATTGCTAGAAAAAGCAACAAGCGGAAGGCTCTAGCATTTTCAACATTGTTGAAAAACTAAATAAATCAATCTAGTAAATAATAAATTTCTTTACTCGCTTTCGTATTAATTATTTATTATCATGTTGATTTCACTAATATATGCAGAATTTGTCACATACTATGTAGCGCTGACTTAAAATGAAATTATACTGTATTCATTTTCATATATTATTCAATCATTGCGAGTTCAAATTCTATAAATGTAATCGACAATAAATATAAAGTTACCAATCCCCTAACTTAATTCTTATGCAAATTGGTTAAAACATGACAAGGCTAAAAGTCAGTTACGAATGATAAAATATTAATACACTATTTACAAAACGGTTTCAGACACTTCAGTGATTCAATACAATCAACGTTGTTTTCACCGCTGAAAGCGCTTTAATTTATTTATGATTTCGTATATTGTTTTGTTAAAAGAAATGATGTCCAAAGATACGTGGCCTGGGCGTTTCTATAATTTTCCCGAATTTGCATCTGAGATTAAAAAATATATGTAAAGAAAAATATTGCAAAGCTTTTATTATTATTATTATTGTAGAAAGGCATACAGTGGTTACAGAGTAAACAGTAGTCGCTCCTGAGATTGAAGAGTAAGTTTTTATATGTTAATTTTGAATTTGTTTAAAGGGGCGTTAGACTTTCAATAATAATTTACTAAAAAAAAAAATTAAGAAAAAGTCAAGTTTTAAATTTAAAAGAGAGCCTCTAAATGTTTCAACTCTTTAACAAACTATTCGAATTAGAGATGAGAATGCTTGGAAAAAACCCGGAAATTTTCATTAAAAAAAAATCAGATTTTTTTTCCGGATAAGTTATTTCCGTTAGAAAAAATCGAAATTTTTTTAAATATTACATTCAGAATTTCATAATAAGCTATAATCTGATGATTTCTTCTTCTTCTTCTTCTTTTTATCTTTTGTTCAATGTTCTTAAGCAACATATCTAAATCAAATTGTATATTTTTTAATATGAAAAATCTTCGTTTTTTTAAAATATATAATTTGTTAAAGAATTAAATACTACTTATGTCTCTAAAAACGAAAATTCATATCCAATACTATACTACTTTGTGTAAATGGTACATTAAGAGCTTAATGTAATAAAGTATTATTTTAAAATTGTATTTATTTCATTTATACTCTGTAATGTGCAACTTTTTAATATAATAATCAGATATCAATCACTATAGGTATTTAAATATCAATAGATAAAATTAAATATTAATATTTCTAATAGCATGTTGTACTTACTTTGATCAGGCAGGAGTAACTTTGCGCCAATCTTGAAAAAACATTTAACGCTTGCTAGCAGCTATCCATAGCTGACAACTTTTACGCTTTTCTCTTACCACTAAAATTTAATAGTAAATTTTCCTTTATTTAATGACCGAAATCTGCGATTAAATAAGCCAAAGATTTGTATTAAATTTTAATGGTAACAAAAAAGCGTAACATTTGGCAGCTATGGCTATTCTAATAAATATTTTCAAACACTTTTGATTAGTGTCGATAAGTACTGGTCGATCTACCTGTAACTTTTAGAGATGAGTTCTGGCTCTTTTTTCGGAGCCCGAGCCCGATACCGAAAATACGCAGTAAAAAATTGTTAATATCATTTAAAAATTGTTTTACTAAAATAGAATAATTTTATCATTTAAAGTTCACTTCTTACATAGACAAATATATTAATCCTAAATACCCCCTATGACAACGTTTCGTGATTTCCAAGTTCCAGAAAATCTGTTTACAATAGAAAATTTGTTTATTTATATCGAACCACTGGCAGAAATCTGCAAAAGTTAATAATTCTTATTCTTTTAAAATATCATTGCACAACTATGGCAGCAAGGCATGAGTTCTGTTTTCCAGTAACTCTAAAAAAAAAGACTTCAGAAAAAAAGAGAGGAGTGACAATGGATATAACACGGCTTCTTTATGTTAGTGACACTGACCGTGAAAAGGCTTCAGATTCAGAATATTTTTCCCTTATAAGTTGTAATTTCTTATATTCCGTATTAATTACTGCTAATTGGAACATTATAAGATATGTGTAATGGCTCCTAAATATCCCTCTCCTACGAATTAATAAGAGTGTAATTTTCCAAATGGAGAACATAAAACTTCTAAGAGAGATCATCAATTTTCAGCTAATAACTTCTTCTGACACTATAAGAACGATATTTACCTTTAAAAAAAAATCTCTAACGTGACGTTATAAAGACATTAATGTGATAGTAACTTTAAGGCACTTGAGGCTATTCCCAGGCCACAATTCCACTTAATTTCTGCAGTGCATATATACGAAGCGTCCAGGGGCCCAAATAGCTAACGCCTCTGATCTGTTTGATAGAGAGTTAGAAACTCTCCCTCTCTCTCTCGAGACTTCTTACGACAAAGATTATGCCAGGAAAGGAAATTGACTTTACAAGGAGCGAACTCCTGGCCTTCTTGATATGAATATTACAAAAAAAAAATCTTAAGAATTACTTGCATGTATTGTGATATATGTTTACCGTGTGTAAAGTCGTAACCGTCAATAAATTAATGTTTGTTTGTTAACAAAGTCTTTTTAATTTAAATAGCGGTACAATACTTTCAATAACAATTCAATTCTCTTTCAAATTTATTTTTAAGAAATATAAAACACTTTAAGAAACTTAGACTGCATTCTTGTTTCTCAAATAGCAAGTTTTCCCCTTTCTCTAATATGTGAATAAATAAAATTTTCTCTTTGAGCCCGAGACTGTCCGAGCACGAAGACTGATATAAAGATCGAACACTTTTCGGGCCCGGGCTCGGGTTCCGGCTGAGACCGTCTCATCTCTAAAGCTTATATATATGCGAATCATTGATGCAATAATCATTTTTGATGCTGTTTTAAACGTGTATATGATGCAAGATTTTTTTTAATCAAATGGTTCTTAGGGGAAAGCTGTATTTTGCTGTTAAAAAGCGATTTAATTACAAGGTAAGTGCTGTTTATTTAGGCATTGAAACCATTTATTACTTAAATTATACTTATAAAATATTAATTAACTGGATATTTAACATTTTAGGATTAATAGTTAGGTTTTAAGCAAATCTGATGTAACTTTTCTGCACCTAAAAAATGCTGCAAAGTCAGATGTGAAAAAAAGTCATCAACCAATAGCTTGGTTTTTATAGATGCCCTGGAGTCAAGAAATCCAAAAGTAAAGCCAAAGATGATGAAAATCTTTGCCAAATTTTTCGTCAATTGCTCATCCGAATTTCTGTTATGTTAGCTGCTGTGTTTACATGTTAAATGGCAATGAATTGCAAACTTTGATTATTTCCTCTTTTCTGAAAACTGGACACTAGTTGTGCGACGATATTCGCAAGCTAATGTTAAACCTGAGGAAGTGTTATTTTCATATTTCTCCTTTGTATTTCATTATATTTAAATATGGGTTAAGTTCCGTTAGAAAGACCCTCAAGGAGGGCACCCCTTTCCCTCGGCTATATATTTCGCGTAGATAATCGGCGTAATAAACAACAATAACACACGCCATTTCAATTTATTTATTTATTTATTTATTTATTTATTGCACACGATAACTGAGATCGATCTCTAGACCGGGACCCTTTTTACTTTTTCGATTTTTGTTGCAGATTTTTCTTTTCTGGTGTTAATTTCCGTTTTGGAATCTGTTTCGAAAGTGGTTCGATTCAGTTAGAGATAGACCTCAGCTATCCTGCGCAAAAGAAAAATCATTTAAAAGTATTGAAATGCAAACGAGATATTTAAAAAGAACGCCCCCATAGATTTAACATTAGCTTGCGATTGTTATCGCGAGGCTAGCGTAGGCTCGTAAGGGGAGATTTCACTTTGCAAGGCGAAAAAGTGTGCGTTAAAGAAGAAGAAGGAGAAAAAAAAACTCAATGAAGGACCAATAAAGCGAAATCTGGTTTTTCCCTACTAAACAAGTACATTTTGGTCTATTTGGACAAGTTTGTGTAAAAAATATAAAAACTTATCCTCATTCTTAAACAGGTGTGCATGGCTTTGTGCGATGCTGGATTGTGACGTGTACGCTATGCAGTCATCTGAAACACGGTTTTAAAAAGCCAATTTAAATTTGCGGTGCCATGAACCAATTTTCATTGAAATTGGTGAACAAAATGGCCTTTTTTTTCTTTCTTTCTTTACGGGGAAAAAATGTAACAGTTAATTTTTTTTTTTTTTTTTTAATTAAAAAGATTCACGGCCCATCGAAAAACGTTTATCTGTTAAACCACATTAAGGTAATTCTAGTGTTCAAGTCTGCATTTACGTTAAACAAAAATCTTATATTTGTGTACTTTAATAAATTTTTTTATATATATAAATGCGTATAAATAATCTTTTCAAGGAAAATGTACGTGCTTTTCTTTTCAAAATAGAATATAAATAATTCTATAAGTAAATGTGCAAAAATCTAGCTTTTCCTAAACTTAAAAATTTCAATTAACAAACAATTTTTAATTATACAGGCATCCCCCGACTTACGTAAGTAATACGTTCCGTAGACTTTTACGTAACTTGAATTTTACGTAAGTTGAATTTGTAAATTGCTAAAGTATAATTTCATAAGAAACTGCAATATTTATTATTCTTACACACACACACATATATAATTTACATATATATAATATTTTATATATATCTTTATAATTTAATATTATTTTATAAATAAAGCAACATGCAGCAGTATTTACTCGGATATAAAGTATAAAAGTATGAAAAAATATAAAAAGAAACCAAGAGAACTTTTCAAATCAAAAATATCTTGGGGATTACGGGATTTATAAATTTAACGTTGGTGAATTGATTTATACCTAACGAATTTTGAATCTACATCAAATGACTATAAAAATAACAAATAATTTAAAAAGACTGACTTACCTCTTCTCCACAAATTCCCGACGGCAAGGCAAATAAGTAGCATTCAGCAAACATAATTATAACGATTGAACCAATTTTTTTTTTGTCTGTTTTTAATTAGTTTTGTGTTTGTTTGTATATCATCAATAAAAATATAACTCTCTCTATACATAAAACTATATTATGTATATGTAATATGTAAATTACACATTTTATTTTAAACTAATTTTCAAAAGTATGCAAACGCGTATCAAACGCTCTAGTATGTTCATTAATGAAATTTTCAAGATTTGTTACGTAACTGCGAATTTACGAAGTCGCGTAATACGGAAGTCGAGGGATGCCTGTACTTATATTATAAATAATTACAGAAAACAATATTAAAAATAGTTTCCACGTTTTCACACTCAAAATAGAAGCATCTTAAATTCAGACGCATATTTGTCTGAAAAAGGAATTCAGACACTTAAGTGTCTTTTTGTGAAATTTCAGACATCATAACAGTGACATAAAAGTGATATAAAATTTTAACGATTAAGAAATATTAAATATTCAAAAATAGGTTTTTAACAACATATAAATGAAGAATTGAAAATGAAAAATGAAACTTTTTTTTTTTTCGTTTCAGGAGCCTCTGTCCTTCGAAATCCCCGTTTAAGCTAAAATAAAAACACATAGCATTAAACAATATAAATTAAAATTATATTTTAAGAGAGGTTCAGGGATGTACCACTGACAAAAAATGCGCAGTCACTTCTTTTGTTACAGTGTAATCATTCTGCAGTCACTTGGAAGATTAAATTTTATCTTTTTAATAATCACATTTAAATTTCAAAACCGGGTTGGGCTGAGGGAGGGGGATGTCTCCACCACCGCCTGAATTCAAAACTGCTTAGAACGACCCGTTTGTGATAAATGTTTAACGCATAAATGTTTTAAAAAATCCATGGTGGATTTTTGGATCAAAGCTTCCCGGAGCGCATTTTCATTTAAGAAATGTATTGATAACAATCTAAATGAAAATATGTATAATTCATATCTCCTCCCCCCACATAAATAATAAAGTTTTACAGTCTTAACCACCATCTCAAACTGAACAAATTTCTCCAAAATACTCTTCAAAATTTCTAATTTTCTCAGCAACAAATGAATAAAACCATGCTCTAACCATTTGTTAAGCAAAGAAAATTTCTCGAATAAATTATATTAAGCAAATTACATTCTAAATATCCATTAACCATAGAAAAACTCTAGTAATAAATCAAACTCATTAATTAAAAGTAGTAAATATTATGACAACGCAGATAAATTACAATATTTCCTATAAGAATATCAATACGCAGCTCAATCATTAAATTACTTGCATTTAAAATAGAAATTTCGCGTGATACCGTTGGCGCAACAGATAAAGGCTTTAGTTTTCTAATCCTAAGGTCTCGGGTTCAATACCGCCTTGGCACGAAACGTAATTATCCCGTATCATAAAATCAAAATGCTTCCATAGATGACAGCAATGACGCTCATTAACTTTCTTTGCAAATTTTTTCCAGTTGTTTGCCCGGGTAAAAAAAAAAAAGGCGATATTTCAGACATTTCAAGTGTCTTAAAAATTAAGATACTTTCAAGTGTCTTAAAAATTAAGACTCTTTAAAGTGTCTCTTTTTTAAACCATCCGTTTTCAGACACTTATATGTCTGAATTTCAGACATGTTTGCAGTGGCAAGCTCTACAAAAACTTTTTTTACTTTAGTTTTCAAATGAGAATTTAAAATGGAAAATGCTAATGAAGCGAGTATTTTAACAGAGCAATGATATGTTACAAGCCATAATGGAAAATTAGCCTGGGAAAACGAATGTAAAAATTATGAGTCTGAAAGACTAAATTTTAAATAGCAAAAGTAATTAATTTTTTGAAATAATATCTAAAGTAAAAAGAAAAAAAAACTAGTGTGTATAAATTTAAAATAACTTCGTTAGTTTATAATTTCTAAAGAAATGGAACTCATTATAAGAAACCATATAGTAAAAAATAAAATTTTCCAGGAAAAAATGGTAGAATTTTTTTTTTTTTTTTTTTTGCGTACCACTTTAAAAATTACTGAAATATTACATATCTAATCTGAATATAAATTAAATCCATTTAAGGTATCCCACTTCGTTTAAATAGAAAATTTTGAACAAATATAAAATATTTTCTTTATAGTTTTACTAGCAAAACCCGCGGCTTTGCTCGCATAATTCTTGAAAAATGCCAAGTGATAATCGTTGGTCTAACCGAAATTATTATTCACTTTCTTGGCTACATATATACATTTATATCGCGTTTGGAGTCTGCTTATAAATGCTCCAATTTTACATTAAATTTAAGATATATACATCGTATTTACACGGACGTCTTTACGGTACGGTTACATTTTGCATACTGAGAAAGTTTTATACTGAGTTCACACGCGCGATATCAGTTGAAGGTTGAAGAGGCAATCTAGAGTATTTCTGGGTTGATTAGTTTCGACATAAGGTCCAGCTGGTTATATTCAGTTTGGTTCGCAGCTGCGGTCATCACCTGAGGTACTAGAGTTAATTGGGAATTGGGGTTTGGTTTTTAACATTTAGTGTTTTTCACTGCGATGTTTACAAGTATGCACTGAGTAATGTTCGATGCGTTCTTTCCATCGTTCACAACACGTGGAGATTATTAACGGGTAAAAAGGTTTCTCCGTCAAAAAGGCTGTCAGATTTCTGGTTTTTTATTAATTAAAAATTAACTATACATTAATTTGATTCCGGATTACTTTAGTTGCCTCGGCCGTGGTTCAAAGTTCTGGCTTCCAAACTGTTGATTTGTATAGAAGTGCAGACAGACAGATAGACAAATTTTTATTTTTATATATTAGATTAAGATCCTAGCACATTCTCTTTTATAACAATGTGAAGATTTAAGAATAAGTTGATCCAAGGAATTCATATAAAGTGTCAAAAATGGGTGTTACCATTTGAAAAATGAAAGTTGGTGCAATTCTTAATATGTAGACAATCCCTATTTCAAAAATTGCATTCATATTCGAAAAATATACGTAGTTCCCAGACAATCTGGTGATAAAATAAGATGGGGTGGTGCTTTTTTCCCCCAGGACTGTGCGTATTCATTTTATTGATTGTTGTTCTTTTGTTTTAGTGCTGACGTTCTTTTAGATTCAAACGGTGCAAGAAGCATTTTATGTAAAAGTATGTGGACAAATGAGAGAGACCGGCCTAACGCAATGTTTTATCAGAATGATAGAAAACGTAAATCGGTAAGTGTTTTTGTATTTATGAGTTTGATATATCTAATTAGGGAAGAAAATGAAAGAAAATTTAAAAAGTTTTAGCAGTTGTTAAATGTTTAAATTACTTTCAGTGCATTTCATTATTAATTCTTAGCGATTCTTATATGTATAAAAAAATCTTTACTTATCATTATGTAGCGTTCTTTAAAATTTTTAGTATAACTATTTAGGTGTAATAAATACATGTCCAGACACACTATTTTTGCTTGAACGACTGAAACCAGTATCGTTTATTGAGCCAAAAATTACATGGTATCTACTTTACTTTCTATGAAACGTGATGACATCCAGAGAAATGCTATAAATGACCACACTTCACGTCCGAGAACACTAAACTAGATACTATAGAATTTAGAATGCAGTTGATAGTACATACGGCTTCATTGACAGAATTACACTGTCATTCATGCTAGATATTTATATTATCTAATTTACACAGTGGCTAAAGAAATCACAAATTATCGTGTTTGGAATAAACCAGAAATATTCAAAGATTAAAAAATTTATGCTACAAAAAACTGTTTGTTAAATTGTTGCCACAATGTATGTTAAAATTAGCTTGTTGCAAGATCGTCTGCGTTTTCCTATTTACTTCGTATCTTTCCATATGTTTCAATTCGTTCACGTAACATTTAAAGATAATCAATGCATTAATTGAGCAATATATACAATTAACAAACACTTTATCGCATTTTATAGCAAAAAGTTCATTTCTTTCACGAGCTTGAAATTTCATACTCTTTCACTAAGATTAAACGTGGAATACATTTATTTCTTTGTTATTCTATTTTAGCATTTCTATTCATTCTATTTTATATATATTTCGCTCATGGAAATTCATTTAATTTATGTTTTCGTGAAGAATTTTGTTTAAAGTGATTGTATTAGTAATTATTTTTGAGGAAATTTATTAATTAACATGTCACTTTAGATATGAGTTTGATTAGATTGGAATAATCTAAAAATCAACATATTTCTGTTCCAAGACACTTCACATCTTGAAAATTTTTTTAAGTTATATGATATTGAAAAGAGAATTTAAAACGTGGTGGAGCATAAAAATTTAAAATAACTAAAATAAGTAGAAAAAATACCTTTAACTCTCATATATTTATTGTATTTTTATTTCACAGTGCCACATTTTAAAAGCTGTAGATCTACCAACAATATCAAAATGTTTATCACACTCCAAACACTTTCAAAGCCTAAATGCTTATTTGTTAAGCAACAGAGTTGCTTATTTATTTCAAGGGCGAAAAAAGCACCTCAATTATGGATAAAAATTGTCATATTAATTGTCGTTTAGGATTATAGGAGTTTCAAAATCTGACAGGAATATATTCCAATAAGGGACAAAGGATACCTTGCAGAGATATTTTAAACTATAGATTTAGATATTTTAAAGTTAAAAGATATTATATAAGTATCAGAGAAGGATAACTGATAATACCTGGATTTTTAATTAGATTCTCTCTTGCGCTTTTCCATAATCAAGGTGCCTTTAAAAATAGAGATGAGATTTTCTTGTTAAATTAGTGGCATCGGCTCTTCTGTGAATTTCACATGGAAGATGTCAAAGGCAAATCCTATTCCCCAATGAAAATTGAAAATACTAACAACTTTTGCATCAACTATATTTATTAAATTTTATCGAAATTTAATATTCTGGAAGATTACATGGTAAAAGAATGTTAAACTTACGGTTTGGCGACCAATGAATTATGTGGAAAGTTCGCCACTTTGTGTAATTACTATAAAATACTAATATTTTCTGAATGAAAACCGGCACACGATTTAAAATATGACGACGCTTTCATCGGGGATAATACTTGTCTAGATAAGGAAAAACTCTTTCACTTCATGAATCATGTACAAATATGCATTTCTATTTATAGAAAATGTTTGTCAAAAAACTGGTTTGTTGCGTGTCTACACTGCAAATAAAGGAGTCTTAAAGTAAGACACAAAAACGATTGAAAAAGCATTTAAGACACGTAAATGTCTTAATATAGAGCTTAGACATAATAGATACCTTAATTTAAGACACTTGTGTGTCTTAATGGACTGGTGGTAAGAAATGAACTAATATAAAGTATCTTAATATGGTAAAATGTCTTAAATTAAGATATTGCCTTTGTTGATCACATCTCAAATGAGAAGGAAGGGAGGGAAGGGCAGGCAGGTGCAGTGATGACGATTAGAGATAGGGACGCAGCCATTACATGACTGCGTAATGCATTCCCAAATGTAATAAATAAAAGGGGTTCCTTGGATTATAAAAGAAAATATTTTAAAGAATAAAAATAAGTTTTATCTTTATGTTTTCTTATATATTTGTTTTAATAACGTCACATAATTTATATTATATATTTGTAAGATATGAATTTAGTTTTTAAGCCACGTATACATTTAGATAATAGCTTTCAAGTCACTTGCCTAGAATAAGTATTTTATCTTAAATCATAAAAAAATAGATGATTTTGGTTGGGCTATGTGGTTGTATTGTAGTTTACTTTAACTATTACGTGTATTTTATCAGAGGACTTTTTTATTATTTACGTATGATATGTGTCTAAGTATAGAAGGTTGATGCAATTTTTTTCCCGCTATTATTATATATTTTTTAAAAGCCCATTTTATGCGTTGGTATTCAAATATATTTTCTAAATCATATAAATTTTGTGCTCACTAACAGTTTTCGGTTGACTTTCGGCGTAAATTTAAATATTTATTTATTTAATATACTATTATAATTCATTAAATTTTCAAGTCTTATTGCCATTAAGTTGAGTTTCGGACAGTGATTTATTTTCGATTTTCTTATTGTAACTTACAAATAATTTATTATGATTAATGCGATTGCATCATTTTATCAATTCCTAACATATTCAAATAGCTTGTTTACTAATATCGCAGTATCAATTAGCAGCAACTCGTACGTATTGCTTTTGTTCGTGATATTTATCTCTCCTTCTTTAAGGTTTTTATGAGGACAGATTTCTTTTAATATTATTATTTATTCTCCTTAATCATAATTAAGAGATTTGTAACAGTTTCTTAACCTCGTATTTTTTTTTCTCTCTTAAGTTCATTTCTTAATAGAATCTGACGATAAAATTCCAATATAAAATTCCAATATGAGACCATACAGATCCCACCGTTTACTTAACAGGTGATAAGACAATTTAAAAGACACAAATATGTTAAAATGTTTACAAAAAGATGTTAAAAAGTTGTTTAACTGTCCTAGTACTTTCGGCCGGCTATCGCCGCCATCATCAGGGAGCGAAAATTCTTTCTGACTGCCGTCTTGCGCATCTGAACTCCAGCTTCACCTTGAGGTGAAAAAGTCCATTGTTTCTTGGGTGTTATTTGAGTTGGTTTCCATGGATACGCTGAATGATAATGTAAGCAACTGTGTGAACTATGCGAAACAAAAGGAGGGGGGAGGGGGGTTCATATACTTTATCTTCTAATATTTAGGACATTAAAACATATATTGGGTATATTGTATGATACTGTATCGTTACAAACTTGATCTCCTTTACATAAAATATCTATAGATTCTCTGAGAACGGATGTATAATAATTAGATGATGGATAAATGATTTTCGCTTGATTGAAATCTGTTACAATATTTTGTTTACAATTTAAACGGGATAAAGCAGTAGACGGGCGGCCAAATTTAATATCTGCCTTATGTTCTTTTACTCTTTCACTAAATTTCCTGTTTGTCATGCCTATGTATTCCATTGTATTATTGTCGTTGGTTGTAAAAAAGGATAGTGTATACACCTGCTATTTCATTCATCGGTATTGGATCTATTTTAGTGCAAATTAACTCTTTCAATTTTCGTAGGAGACAGGCTATCAAATTTATGTCATGTTTTAATAAGGCATATCTTAATTTATCAAACAAATTAGGAATATAGCTAAATTTTTTTTTATCTCATTTCTTTACGATCTGCTCTAATAAAACCCTCCCAATGACCAAATTCATATATTAGTTTGTTAATGATGGATAATGAAAAACCGTTTTCTACTGCAATGTTTCTTATACTGTTTATTTCCTTCTCTAAATATTTTCTCGTACAAACTTTAAATGCTCGTCTGATGTAAAATTTCTAGGCTGCCGTTTTACACAAGAATGGTGAGTAGCAATTATATGGAATAGTGTTGTTTGATCTCATTGGTTTCCTGTAAACTGTCCTATCTAAAGTGAGGTTCTCTACGTTTCTGATCAAATTGACATCCAGAAAAGGTAAACTACCATTTTTTTCTACTTCAAATGTAAATTTTATATTTTCATCAAAGCTATTTATTTTATCCAGAAAAAGGTGTAACTCCGCTAAACCGTGTTCCCAAACTATAAAAATGTCATCCACAAATCTGTACCAAATTGTAGGTTTTAAATTCGATTCAGCTAAAATTCTGGTTTCCAAAGCTCTTAATTTTATTTCAGCGAACAGTCCCGACACTGGAGAACCCATTGGCGCTCCCTCCAACTGCTTATAATATTTTCCATTAAACATTAACACATTATTATTCGTAATAAGGTTTAAACTTGATTTTAATGTGGTTTTCATTTGTATATCTGACATCGGTTCTGAATCTATTGAGTTCATAATAAAAGTTTTAACTTCTTGCAAATTAATTGAGGCGTATAAAGACACTATATCTAGACTTGCAAGTATACTTTTTTTTTGTTAAGTGTTAGATCCTTTATTTTATCGATAAAGTTATTAGTAGAGGTTAAGACACAATCTGAATACGGTAAAATAGTCTTCAAAAAACTTACAAAGGCTTTTTCAATATGGTATGTAGGGCTACAGCATTTGGTAACAATAGGTCGCAGGGGGGGGGGGGGGGGGAGTTATCTTTGTGATCTTTTACTCTTCCTACCAATTTCGGCGTTACTGCTGTACTATTAATTTAAATTTCATGCTGATTGCACTATTTGGAATCGTTATTGAGCTCCTTACACTTCAATACATTCCTCTTTCGATTTATCCGTTTGTGTAATATATTAGGATCTGTTTTCAACTTTTTAATTATTGCATACTCTGCTTTCTGCTGCTTATTAGGTTTATTTATGTATGTTTTAACATTATTAATTAGGATACCTCTAACTTCACCTTTCTTTTCTAACTTTACTGATCGTGCAATGTCCTCGCAGTTTGTGACAAGTTATTCAATATTCACTGCATTGTTGAACATATATTTAGGGCCCAGGGCCAAAACTTTATCTTCCCTTTGACTTATAACTCTACTGAAGAAATTCACATACGGCACTGGTTTCACCCCCCCCCCCTGCTTTTCCTGTGCTATGTTTAACTTAATGAATTTCTGATGAATGATGACCGCCGCTGAATGTCTCTGATTTTTGGATAATCCGCATGTATTCATCGAATTCCGAAAAAACTTTGTCAAAACATTATATAAATGTAAAACTTCTTTAGACATGTAATCTATTGATCTAAACTTCATTCTGATATATTCAGCTAAGCATTTCCTTTCGAACTTCTTTTTAATAGAGATTAAACTAGAATTTGCTTCCACAAAACTGCTTTTACAATGAATGAAATTTGGAATTATGTTATATTTGTTACATGATTGAAGAAAGGTCAAATTCATTAGCTCTCGGTCCAGACGCAGACGTTTACATTTGAATTATCTCTTGACTTCGTTGTATTCCATTATAACTTTATCCAGTATCGACTACTTTAAATCAAAACACATAGGGCGAAATGCAATTTTCACCTTTCTTTATTTATAAAATTCCAATATGAGACCATACAGATCCCACCGTTTACTTAACCGGTGATAAGACAATTCAAAAGACACAAAGATGTTAAAATGTTTACAAAGAGATGTTAAAAAGTTGTTTAACTATCCTAGTACTTTCGGCCGGCTACCGCCGCCATCATCAGGGAACGAAAATTCTTTCTGACTGCCGTTTAGAACGGCAAGGTGAAAATTGCATTTCGCCCTATGTGTTTTGAATCTGACGATATTTGTAGATTAAGTGTAGATTTATAAAATTTTCTTAGCATAAAAAAAAGTTTCTGTGCCAGAAAGTTGCGTACAATAAGGTATTGTTATTAATTATTTATGTTTGATAGTTTAAATACCAGAAAGTTTTTTAGATCTGTAGGATGGGTGTGGTGGGGGGGGTGCATAATGATTACATTCAATAAACAAAAATCTTTAAATAGATGCAGAAAATATAACTAAAATTGTTGGGGAAAATATATACAGTGTCTCACAAAAGTGATGGGACACTTGTGCTTTATAAAAAGAAACTGCAATAAAATAAATAAACAAACATGTGCAAAAATTTTTTGGGTGTGTTTCATATTTAAAGTTAGTAACAATTATTACATAACATACATTTTGTCAAAATATTAAAATATTAATTTAGTAAAAATACAATTGTTCAGAACGGAGCAAAAAATGGCTCACATAAGTGATGGGACACTTACTTTTCCATCAAATATTTATCCACAAATTTTACTTTTTAAAAGGTTTTAATATTTTGTTGGATTTCCTTTTACTTTTAAAACATGATTTAATCTTTTTGGGATGGATTCGACTATTTTTTTTGTGATTTCTGGAGTGATTTTACCCCATTCTTCTTGAAGCACCGATTTTAGTTGTTGTTTTGAAGAAATGGTGTGTTTGCGAATTCTTGATTCCAAATCTTGCCAAATATTCTCTATGGGATTTAAGTCTGGAGATTGTGGTGGTGTTTTTATTATTTCAGGACAGTTATATAGCAGCCAGAGTCTAACGTTCAGAGCAGTGTGCTTGGGGTCATTGTCCTGGTAGAATTTAAAATCGTTATGAAGGTTCAATTTTCGTGCTGAAGATTTCAAATTTTGCTTTAAAATATCAATATACTTGTACTGATCCATTATACTGTCAATAAAAACAAAATTACCAACTCCAGCGGACGACATACACCCCCATACCATAACTCCTCCTCCACCATGTTTTACTGTTGGTACCAAGTTCTGTTTGCGAAGTTCTTCCCTGGGTTTTCTCCACACCAAGATTCTACCGTCAGAACCAAATATATTAAATTTACTCTCATCAGCAAATATAACTTTATTCCAGTAATCAGAATTCTTATTTATGTTGGATTTTGCGAAAGCTAGTCTGAGTTTTCTATTCTTTTCACTTACGAAGATTTTTTTCCTGGCTACTCTACCGTGATATCCAGCAGATCGAATTACCCTTCTAATAGTTTCAGGATTAACAATTATTCCATATAATGCTTGTAAATCAGCAGCAACTTTTGAAGCACTAATTCTTGGATTTTTTTTAATATTTCGAACGATAATTCGCTTTATTCCATTGGATAGCTTTGATGGTCAGCCAGGTCTTCTTTTATCCTGAATCATATGATTCTTTTTATATCGTTTAATGATATTGAAAACTGTTGAACGACTCAAGTTAACTGTTTCAGCAGTTTTTCTAATAGATTTTCCACGTTCAATATGCAAATTAATAACTAATTTTCGAATTTCAGGCGAAGTTTCTTTTCGTTTAGCATTCATGACTACACAGAGCTAAAAAACACAAAAATTCCAAAACAAACTGGAGAGAAATACTGCAGACGATTTTATAAATTATTGCCAATTGCTTTTAAGTAAAAATAAAACCCCAAAAAATATTTTTATTGCTTATTTCAGGCGATTTTTGTTGCATATATAATGGTGTCCCATCACTTATGTGAGCTATTTTTTGCTCCGTTCTAAACATTTGTATTTTTATTAAATTAATATTTTAATATTTTGACAAAATGTATGTTATGTAATAATCTTTACTAAATTTAAGTATGAAACACACCCACAAAAAAAATGTTTACATGTTTTTTTAATTTATTTGATTAGTTTCCTTTTGTAAAGCACAAGTGTCCCATCACTTATGTGAGACACTGTATATATATTCTTGATTTAAATTAGTTGGCATTTTCAAATAAAGATAAAAGTCATGTAAGGAAATACTGAATAATAAATTAAATTGATTAAAGGGTAGATAAACAAATAAAATCTACTTTTGTTATAATTTTTTGAAAACTATTTTTTTCTCTAGGCAAATGACTAAAATTTTTGTTCGGTTTTACAATATGACCAAAAAACGAAATTTGTACCTTACATATGTATGACAGAATTGATTGTATAATACTGATATTAAAACAGTGATATAAGTCAACAAAAAGATAATACTTAGTGCCCAAAGTCTTTAAAATATGTCCCAGGTTAAAAAAAAAATAATAATAATGAGATAAACAATACATGGAGAAGAGGGGAGAGGGGGGGGGGGGCGTAGGAAAAAATATATACCAACAGCAAATTTGAAAAGTTTTATGAGTTTTTACAGGATATGAATATCCTGGCAGATTGGGTCCTTTCAAAAGAATAATGTGCTGCTACATATACAGTGAGCAAAAAAAGTATTTGCACGCAGACGATTTTTTGCATAAGTAACCATAGAAAGCAAATTTGATACTATTCTCTTAATTATTCATTTATTTAAATAAGAAGAAAATAAAAATAACTACCCATTTTCCTTAAACAGTAATGTTACACATTTAAAAAAATAAATTAATATTTTGTCATACCAAAAAAGTATTTGCACAAGAAGCATTGACTGTTAAAAAAGGCATTAAATGTGAACATTATGCAAATGTTTAGCATATCAGTCCCGCAGTACATTAGCCCCGCACTTTAAAGTCACGTAATATATTAACTGGAGCAGGGATTCTGGGGAGTTTTTGTTCTAATGGCGCCGAAAACGTGTGAACTGTCTGCTGCTACCCGTGAGATGATTATATTTCTTAACAATTCTGGATTAAGTTACCGAGGAATAGGTAAAAAATGAAATCTAAACTTTTCTAGTGTTCGTTATGTAATTAAGAAGATAAAAGAAACTGGTTCGACAATAAATAAGCCGCGAACTTGGCGTCCAAGAAAGCTAAATACCAGGCAAAGGAGAGCCATCATAAAAGAATCTTCAAAAAATCCTTTTCTAAGTGCTCGAGAATTGGCTGTTGATGTCGCTTCAACGTCGGGAACAATAGTTACATCACAATCAATTAGAAATATTCTTCATGATGCAAATATTCGAGGAAGAGCCCCTCTAAAAAAAACCATTTATTAGTGAAACAAATAGGGTGAAAAGACTTGAATTTGCAAAAGCTTATGTCAGCAAACCACTAGAGTTTTGGAAAACTGTTATTTTTTCCGATGAAAGCAAGTTCAATATTTTTGGCTCAGATGGTAAGAAAACTGTATGGCGAAAGCCAAATACTTCTCTTCCAATTAAAAACTTGAAACCAACTGTAAAACATGGCGGTGGTCATGTAATGATTTGGGGATGCATGTCTTTTAACGGAGTTGGCGAAATGACCTTTATTGATGGCAATATGAATGCTAAACAATATATTAATATATTGCGAGATCATTTATCTAATCGTGCTCTGAAATTAGGAATTCCTAATTCATATTATTTCCAACAGGATAATGATCCGAAACACACTGCATATAATACGAGGTTATGGTTGCTTTATAATGTAAAAAAGTCAATTGAAAACGCCACCGCAATCACCAGACCTCAATCCGATTGAAAATTTATGGCATATTTTGGATGCGAAAATAAGGAAAAAGAAAATTTCTAACAAATCAGAACTTAAGCAAGCTCTTAGGGAAGAATGGCTACAAATCAGCAGTGAAACATGTCACAAATTAATAGAATCAATGCCCAGACGATATCAAGCTGTAATTGAAGCAAAGGGCATGCATACTAAATATTAGCACTGTTTTTAACTTATAAATAATTCCTCTAGTTCTATTTTTATTGCTAGTGTGCAAATATTTTTTTGGCAGTACAAATGCTACTTTTTTATGTTTTCATATTTTAAATATAATTATTAAGTCAGATATTAAATATGTTTATTTGTTTTGTAAAAGTGTAGGTATTTTTAATTCTTAGTTGCTTTTTATTTATTTATACATATGCTACAACAAATTTACCTGGTGTGCAAATACTTTTTTTGCTCACTGTATGTAAGAATCAAAATAAATTCATTTAAAATTGTAATTTTGAAAAATTTCTATGCTTAACGTTCTCATCATTAAAAATTAATATAAAAGGTTAACAGTATTTTAAAAATATACCTGGAAACATTGCACATGACTTGCTGCAATACAAAATAAATTATGACAGTATAATGCAGACTGTTGTAGTAGTCTTCCATAATTGGCAACCGTTTATTTTGCTTTGTAGCTTGACTGTAAGTCTAAGTTTTAGCCTGCTGTCAATCGGCCAGTGTAATTAAGAGAAAAAAATCATATGAGGCGTTTCGAGTGTCTTAAAAATGGCAGCATTTTAGATATTTTAAATGTCTAAAAAATGGCGGCTTTTTAAGACGTTTCAAGTGTTTTAAAAATGGCAGCATTTTAGATGTTTTGAATTAAAAAAAAATGGCGGCGTTGTAAGACGTTTCCAATGTCTTAACTTCAGATGCAAAAAGGCGTCTTAAAAAGTAAAACACTTTTTTTTCACTTAAAATGTGGCCATCCATTTAAGACACTTTTTAAACTGAATTTCAGACGTTTGTGTTTACAGTGTACTCAATTTGACGTATGCAAAACATTGAGCTAAATTGCTTGAAGGCTCGCTAAATGATCGTAATTTTCAAGCAATTAGAACACATTATATTATGTGTATGAAATAACACATTATGAATGAGTAACTCTGCAAGAATTGTTACTTTTTGCCAGCAATTGGTTGAGAAATACACATTTACTTGAATGCGTGAGGCCATATGCATATTATCCGAGGCTAACGAAAAAGAAAGGCTACCGTGGTGCTTTACGCGTATCTTTTTTAACAGATCGTGGGAGTCACGTGATACTCGAATCCACCAATGCAGGTGTACGAAAAGAGCATCACGTCACACTAGTGGTCTGTAAAAAAAGATAAGTGGAATGCACCGCGGTAGCCTGTCTTTTTCTTTAGCCTCGCATATGATCTAATTAAAACATGAAAGCGCTATTATTGTACACATAGAAAACATTTAAACATTAATATTATTAAATACTAAATTTCACTAAGAAATTATATCTACAATGTAATTTATACAAAATTTGCTGAAATTGAGTTTTGAAATTATATGATTTTTGATGCAAAACATTATTTCACAAAAATATATATTCCTTTTAACAATGGGATTATAATGTCGAGGCTGGTGAAATAAAAATTACGCCATTTTGTCGAACTTATAAAAAATATAATAAACATTTTTTTAATTAAAATAAATGTTTTACATGAAAAAAATTACGTCAATTTTTTTTCGACAAACCATTTTCCTTTTAATACTTTTTGTTTTAACAGTCATATTTAGAGAATAACTAATGGAAAATTAGATATTTTTCTTAAATCCAATTTTTATGTGAGCAATTATTGCCCACCTAAATGCAAGGAGCTTAAATATTTTCCTTTGTTAAAGCTAAAACTGAAAAACATTACGATGTAACACTGAGCTCTCAATGCGATATAATGATTTCTAAATGTCTATAGTTTACAGACGATTTTTGGTTATATAGAATAAATTGAATCATGAAGTTTGAATACGCAAAAATATGTTTTTAGGTAGATTTTGTAAGAAATATACTACCAATTACATTCTCCCCTATGTTGGAATTTTTGGAAAATTTTTGCAGATCTATATGGATCATGACTCCCAGAACCCAAAACCACCCCAAGATCAAAACTTTATCTATCTATGTCACTTTTTTATGGACACGAAAACTTCCATAATTCTGCAAAAATCTCTCTTCCAAACTGATACATAAAATCTCGGCAAGTTCGTTAATGGGCAAAATCGAACAAAGGGGGAGGGGTGAAGCGCATTTTATGGAAACAGAAAAAAAACATACTTTCTATGATACGTATCGAATGAATCCGTTTAAAGTTATTACTTCTAGGAAAAGGGCCGAAAATTTATGTATGATAGATTTTTGATATAATTAAAAATGCCCTCATGGGGAAGGGGGAAAATATGCGTTTCAGAAGAAAAAAATTCATAACCTTGCTAATTCACAAAATATCCAACCCGCTTAAATTTATTATAAATCCTCTTAATATTATCTACATCTTTTATATGACAAGTTTTTTATAGGACCAACCCGTACCGCAAAAAAAATATAAATAAATAAAAAACAAATTCTGCCGGTTTCGCCTACTTGACACAGGTAGATTTCGAAGTGGGCGGTTCCAACTGCCGTATCTTGGCAAAAAGATCATTTCTTCAGCAATTCCCCAATAAACAGGTGCCCCACGGTCAGCGTCTTCGAAATCTACCTGTGCCTGTAGGCCGAGCCTTCAGGGATTTTTTTCCATTGCACACGCTTCTTCACAAACTGGTGAGCTCACTATTCCGTCCAGCCCTTTAATATCATTCACACTTTATCATGTATCATTTACTTGACTGAAAGTAAAGCGGTTCTCATAAGGTTTTGGTTCATCAGTGAATATATCTAAACCAATATTTAAGGAAATGAAAGTAATTTGTAAAATTGTAAATATGTTTATATAGAAAATGCACAACAGCTGAAAACAGTGATAAATGCACATTAAATTTAACTTTTTTTGCGATATTCACCTTTGATGAATACCAAATTAAAGTCATTAAAATAAAATAGATCATTTAAATTTATTATGCAGCATAGTGTGTTGAAACTACGTTTCGGTTTTACGTTTTTAAAAGACTTAGAAGTTGCATAGAAAAAGAAAATAATATTGCAAGATGCGAGAATAGCACAAAAAGAGTTTTAAAAAAAGCGTAGAAATTAAAAATTTAAAAAGAGTAAGAGTTACAAAAAAAAAAAAAAAAAAAAAAAAAAAAAACAGATTATTTCCGAAGATTTTTATATACGGTATGCCCACTAAAGTCCCTTGCCACCCTCTTAACTTCGGAACGGCTGCTGCTATTCATAAAAGTGGTGTCTCGTAAATCGTAATTTTAGACAATTTCTAAGCTTCTGAATCCCTTTGAGGCAGTTGCTTAGAGGTAAAAAGTAGGCAAGTTTTAAACAGAGTCTGTGACCATTATTACCCTAGAAGAATGTTTGAAATCTTTTCAGTGATTCCAAAGTAATCGTGATTTCAGAACATTTTCAGCTCACTTTTCTCTTTTAAATTTCGATTTTGTATTAACTAATCCATGCGATCATTTATGTTTTAAAAGTAGGAACCATGTGAAATTTCAAATTTATGAATTCCAATTAGAACGTTTTCCGCTCTTTTCACCCTTTTTAAATTTCGAATTTTTTGGCAACCGTTGTTAGCAAGCATTTATATCTTAAAAGTATAGCAACCATGCCAAATTTCAAGTTTCTAGACTTAACAGAATCACAGAAATCGCAATTTTAGAACGTTTTATGTTCCCGTATCCTTTTAAATTTCGAATTTTTTAGAAACTATTCTATGCTAGCATTTGCGTCTAAAAAATAACAGCCATGACAATTTTGGAGTTTATAGCTCTAACTATTACCTATAAATCGTAATTTAAAACATTTTAAGAACGTTTTCCGCACTTTTCATCCTTTTAAATTTCGATTGTTTTAGAAACCGTTCATATGGGCCATTTTGATCCTAAAAGTCATATTTCATCCACCATATCAAATTTCAAGTTGCTAGTCCCAGCAGTATCAGAAAAAAGTGCTATTTTAGAATGTTTTTTTCATTTATACATACATTACAGCTTATGTTAGAGCAGCGACTGTTACTATCATTTTGCCATCGTTGTTTTTTAAATTGGTTCGGCAATTTAAGAGATTACAAATAAACAAAGGAACAAACGTTTCTTCTTGATACTATTAGTATATATATAGATTAAACGCTCTCGCTTCATGAACGTTATAATTTTTTCTCCTAAATGTCGGACAATATTTTTGTAAATGTAAGTTATAGGAAAAGGGGGACCATACAAAACAAGAAATCCTGCATCAGGCACAGATTATGAAACTCTTTCCAAAAGTAACAGAATATTGTTAAGAAATTTAAGAATACAGAAATAATCCATTTTCAACAATTGCTGCCCATAGCCCAGGAATGCATGCGAATTCTTTCGTGCAGTCCTGTATATGATCTATTACAGTTGTTCTTAAACTCTCAGATAACATGGATACTTTTCTGTATTTCCCTTACCTTCGCAAACCTATAGCATTTAAGACAGAAATTACTGATGTTTTTTTAGAATATTAAATAAATTATATATAAACTGATAGTGATACAGTAAAACCTGCTAAGACGCAATTACTTAGGTTCTGGAAAATAGAAACATTTCTCTCAGGTTCTACATAAAAAAAAAATAAATTACACTGAATGCGAGACCCTCTGAAGATGCATTGCGGCCCCCTTTGGGTTCCGCGGGCATAGTTTAAGAACAGCTGATGTTTAGAATTTATATATACTAGGTAATATACAAAAATAAGTTAAATTTTAAAATGCATACCATAGCTGAAAAAGCAGTTCCAGCAGTTATCGATCATTGTCAATCCTGTAATCGATTTTTTTGTGTGTGCCTCCGTAAATAAATGATAAATGCACTCCATAATCTATAGATTATATTGTAGCATAATAAATCAAAAGAACTGCTGATTCGATATTGAATTTAATTAGCTACGTCTCAGTACACATAAAAATTTACAAATACAAGAAGCGGCACACATATAGCTTTTAGTTTGTGAGTTCTAAAGTTCTTAGAGTTGTCAGGATGCCCATTTGCCTTCCCGGCAAAATTTGGATTTGCACGGCGCAAGGGCCGAAGACCTTTTGCTCTCAAGAGAGAGCTGCGAGCTTCTTCGCTCGGCTAGGAACAGAGTACAGAATACCTTCCTTGGCCCCTCAAGGTTTGAGTATATCTCGTTGAAGAATTTCAAGTAGTTTCGAGGGCTTAACAGCCCATGTTGAGCAGATGGTAGGCTTTTGATTTAGCTGATAGATATTGAACTTATGGACTTAAGTACCATGAATTTATCGTATAATAACCGTCTGTATAACGTCAGGTCAAAGAAGCGAGCTAAAATTTGTATCTACTTGGCAAGTCTATTAACTCTGGAATCGATTTGCGGCATCAATTGAAAGAAGTAATTCTTAACATCTGGTACACAATTACACGTCTTCCAATTAGAAGTTCCAATTAGTCAGTCAGATTAGTTTTAATTAGACTTTGTCACAATATGTTGCAGTGCATTTCAGTGTTCCATATCGATTTCATTATTTTTGTAGTATCGTAACATTATTAAAATTTACCTCAAACAATTTTTCTCCATAAGGGTTCTCTTTAGAGAGTGAGATTGTGAGAATCTCACAGTTAAAAAAAAAAAATCTCGCATGAAATTTTTTTTATCGTCAAATATACTCACGTTTCATAAGCATTTTAACAAAGTGCAAGATTTTTTTATTTTCCCTAAGGAGACGCATTTTCATCACTCATATTCAAACAAATCTCTGTGGAATTTCAACCACTTCATAATATATTTTCACTGCTGAATCTACTGTCATATTTTATTCTAGTGACCTAGCCACAGTAAGAAAGTCAATCCCTATTAGTCTTCTTGAAGGTGACTTTAGGGGATAGCCGAGGTTGAGCGATTTCCAAAGACAGCAAATACATACACACACATAGAAAAAAAAAGCCTAATCGAAAGTATTTTCAGACATAATCTTTAGCAGAATGTTTTATGAAAAAACAGTTACAAAAGTCTAAATCTTGCAGAAGTGCCAGAAGTTCTTAAAAAAATATATTGAGATTTAAACAAACATTGCATGTGTTGAAAGATTTTTAGCACTCAAACGGGAAAAAATATATATATTGTAAAATATTCACAGGGAAAATTCTCAACAATTTAATGTTCAAAGCTGATGCTGAGGTAGACGTAGAAAACCCTCCATATGATATTTAATTGCAGGGAATATATTTAATCATTGAAAAAGCCGTGAAGTGGCAGTAATTTGCATATGTGTATAAAAAGACGTATCTCTCGCTACTATGTTATAAACTTAAAATTTTGAACTAAAAGTCTTTTTTTCACTCACTTTGATCGGAAGGTGAGATTTTCTCACGCATTTCCCTCTCCTAATGGGAACCATAATAATGTAATGTAATTATTTTGTGCGTCCTACTTATTTTATACTCCTTAGAGAAAGCATGATGTAATGAATATATGAACTTCTTTTAATTACTAAAAGGTGTAAAATAAAAAGATTATAAACAGTAAAATTAGTTTTATTAGACTGTTGGCATATGTTTCAGATCAGTCTCAGTCATTATCAATACGAACAAAAATATTCTATAAATTCACGTTCTATGAAGTTATTTGAAACGCAATTATTTAATTTTTCACGTACTTTTTAAAAAATTACGCACTTCATTTTTATTTTTTACTTCAATGTTTATTTCTATATTTATAACCGTGGCCATATCTGTAACTCGAGCCACAATTTTGGTAAATTAAATGATTTCATCGTTATATATTGTATTTCTACGGGTTACAATCTCTATGGTTTCTCTTATAATGGATTGATAGTATAGATTACAGGGGAAAATTATTTTACTTTCATTAAAATTTATTTAGATGGTTTTTTCTTGATATAATCTTGACAAGGCTGTGGTTTTTCTATTATACTTAATATCAGCTATATGCTCCTTTTTTCTTTAGCTCAATTTCCTGCTTGTCATACCAATTTAGTAATGATCTGTCTTCTTTAATAAATGTTATTTCATATACTCCTGAATAATTCTCAAAATTAATTGGATCAATTTTACTGCAAATGATATTCTTAAATTTCTGAGGGGTTTTTTGCTATCAATCCTTCATAAGAGAAACCATAGAGATTGAAACACGTACAAATACAATATGTAACGATGCAGCATCATTTAATTTACCAAAATTGTGGCTCGAGTTACTACATGATTACAAATATGGAACTAAACATCCAAGTAAAAAATAAAAATAACGTGTGTAATTTTTTAAAAAGTACGGGGAAAAATTTAATGATTGCGTTTGAAATAACTTCATAGACCGCGCATTTATAGAATATTTTGATTTGTTTTGATAATGACTCAGATTGAGCTGAAACATATGTAAACAGTCTAATAAAACCTATTTTACTGTTTATAATATTTTTATTTTACACATTTCAGCAATTAAAAAGTAGTATACAATAACAAGGTGTTGTTTTTGGTTATATTTAAATATATAAATTTCATTATATCTGAAGTATTGTAATATCATTAAAATGCACCTCAAACGATTTTCTCACCAAAAGACCATAGAGTAACGGAATTATTTTGCATGTCCCTGTAAAGAACTACAAAGGATTCATTTTCAATAGCGAACATTCTATAATAAACCCCAATAACATATACAAATAACCGCAATCCGAGTATATTTACAAAAGGTAGAGCACCTGTAGGCAACCAGGCAGACGACAGACGACCAGACAGACAGACCGGAGTCATAAATACTTTTCAACTATGTTGGAATGTGTTAAAAATAAAGCTTCGTAATTTTCATATTTATAAAACCACTTGCAAAGAAAACAACATAACAATTATACTTGATTTGAACACATTTTGTAATTGGATATGTATTTATATGATCCGCAGTTTAAGAGATAATCGCTATAACCTCTACTTTGAATCACCCAGTATAGCAAGACATAATCTATGTTAAATTAAATATATAGGAAAACCTGAGAAAACGGAACTTATCTATAATGAAATCCTGTCTTAAACGGTATAATTTCATCGTCCAGATCCGACGAAGGAATACAATGAATTATACCTTCTAAGACGAAAACCTATTTAAAACGGAATTTTTCTGCAGTCCCAGAGATTCCGTTTTCACAGGTTTTACTGTATAAATGAGACAGATTAAGTAATTTAGATTTTGCAGGTTACAGAAGCATGGGGCAAAGGTAAAATCAGAGACGAGAAAAAGAAGAGGCTGTTGTCCAGCGTGAGTGACATTAAATACACATCTTTGAAGGTGTATATGCGGGAGATCTTGAAGTCTTCTCTTATCACGAGTATACCCGAGATCACGAAAAGTAAAAGCTGGACCAAGAAGATTATCAAGATTGCAGTCTTTATCATGTGCCTCATCGGATTCGTCTATCAAACTCTAGATTTTCTTTGGCTGTATCTTTCATACCCGACTGCCGTCAATGTCCTCATCAGCAATCCCTTTGAAATTCCTATGCCAGCTGTTACGGTTTGTAATAGAAACAGGTAATATTAATTTTTATATATTACTAGCGGCCCTCCCTCGCTTTGCTTCGGGTTAACCTTGAAAACCTTCATCTCTTTGTGTTTTCTGTAGACCTTTTTAATGTGTACAATAATTAGTGCATTATTTTGATAAATCTTGTAGGGTTCAGCCTGCGTTTGCAATGTATAAGCGGAAAAAATGAAATTATTTACGACATCACATTAAAAACCTCAAAAATAACAGTATTTCTCCACTATTTAATGGATGTTATTATACATATAAACCTTCTCTTGAATCACTCTATCTATTAAAAAAAACCGCATCAAAATCCGTTGCGTAGTTTTAAAGATTTAAGCGTACATAGGGATATAGGGACATAAAAAGCGACTTAAACCTCAAAAATAACAGTATTTCTCCACTATTTAATGGATGTTATTATACATATAAACCTTACTTTTGAATCACTCTATCTATTAAAAAAAACCGCATCAAAATCCGTTGCGAGTTTTAAAGATTTAAGCGTACATAGGGATATAGGGACAGAAAAAGCGACTTTGTTTTATACTATGTTAAGATATGATATATTGCAGATAAAGTTAGAGCCTTTGGGTATCGAAAATTAATCTGAGATTTGATTCACTCAAGAATGTAGGCTTATATGCTGGGTGGCCATGCATAAAATAACTTGGAGGAGTCAGTAGCTAAAACTTGTAAGGAGCAAGTATCCAGGGACTAAGACTCCTATAATAGGAGCTGACGCATATCCATTTTGTTTCGGATTATTGGTGCTCAGTTCAGCATCAATCTACCACAGCCGGAGTTAGGGTTGCCTAAGACTTGGTTCTGATTGGCTTAACCGGTTCTGATTAGCTTGTTTTTTCGACTGAACTTCAATTTGAGCACCAAATCTGCGAGGATGCGTCATTATCCAATAGGCATGTGAAGCACGTGATTCCTCTCTTAATTTTAAGAGGGGCATCAAAATGACTGTGAGATGGGTTCTTTAATTTCCATTTTCATTTTTTTCCATTGCATTTTTTATTTTTATTTTTTGGAAGAAAAGATTTGTTTAATGCAAGAGAAAATTTACACACTACTTCAGGAAACTTATTTAACCGGGAAATATGTATGTGATCAATATAATATTAATTAATTATATAGCATTCTGATGTGCTTGTTAGAAACCACCCGAATAATTAGCATACAACTATACGTACTAAATGATATCTGAAATAAACAGGGAACATAAAAAGTCTGTTTAATGAAATATATGTGAATAAGCCACTCCCGGGAATAATATTAGTAAACATTGATGAGTTTTGATGTATAAAGAATTTAGCAAACTTTTGCCAAATGAAAGGGGGGCCCAAAATGATACTGTGCTGTTTCAGACGTTAACCAGGCCCTGCCGGAATCCATCTCCCCAGGATGGAGAAGGTAAAAGAAGAGACTGAAGTTTGAAAGTACTTGTTTTGTTTATAGCACACTGGTTTGCAAATCAGAAAGCAGGGGTTCGAATCCAGGCTGCAGCGGGCTTCAGAATTAACTCCCGAATAATAATAATATAATTATCGGTGGATGACTGAAAAATGCCAAAATAAATAAATGGAGGTTGAATGGGGATAAGAAAAATCAAGGAGGGGAATAGAAAATTTAAAAGGAGACATGGAAGAAATGTCGCAATGGTATAGTTAGGTTTTCAAATCGGAAAACCGTGGTTCGAATTCCGGCTGCGGCAGGTAATCACAAACTAATGAGTGGAATGAGACCGCATTTTATATTGAGACTTTAGAAGACATAGGAAGACGATGTCCGTGAATAAAATAATACCAGAAATAAAATATTAAAGTTTTTCTGTCTACAGCAAGATTATGCGCATACTGAGCACAATTCGTCAGTCATTCAAATGAATTACTCGCCTGAATGTTCTCAGTGTTTTTTTCAAGGCAAATTAGTAGCTCCGCTTTTCACGTTCACACAAAACAATTTGCATGATCCATTTTATAAGTAATTAATGCAAATACCTGAGTTTTTCGACTACAACACTACCAAAATTTTACCCATAGGCAACTTTCGTACTAAATGGCACTATTTGTTATTTTTATTTATTTATTTACTAGCTGTTACCCGTGACTTCATTCACATAACACTTAAAGAAAATTAATGCATTAATTAAGCAACATATACAATTAACAAACTCTTTATCATATTTTACAGTAGATAACACTTCTGATAATCACAATTTTTGCGTATTTTTATTTTTATATATATGATTATTTACATTTCTTTCATGAACTTGAAATTTCATACTCTTTCACTAAGATTAAGTATGGAACACATTTTTTCCTTAGTTATTCTATTTTAGCATTTCTATTTATTCTATTTTACATTTATTCCGTTCATAGAAATTGATTTAATTTAAGTTTTCGTGTCAAAGAATATTTTTCAAAGTGATTATATTAGTATATACTTTTGACGAAATTTGTTAATTAACATGTCACTTTAGATATGATTTTTATTTGGTCAGAATAATCTAAAAATCAATATAAATTATGTTGCTTTTTCAAAATACTTTATGATATAATGTTATTATATGATATTTAAAGTTATATGATATTTAAAAAAGAAATTAAAACGTGGTGGAGCATAAAAGTTAATAAAAAAATGAAATAAGCAATAAATACATTTAAAATTCATATATTTGTGATATTTTTTATTTCACAGTGCCACACTTTTAACAGCTGTTGATCTAAAAATAAAATCAAAATGTATATCACGCTACAAAAACTTTTAAAGCCTAAATGCTTATTTGTTATGCAATAGAGTTGCTTATTTATTTGAATGGTGAAAACAATCTGAAAAAAAAAGCACCCGAATTATGGAGAATTGTCATATTGATTGTTGTATTGTAGTTTAGGACTATGGGAATTTTGAAATTTGACAGAAATATATTCCAATGATAGGCAAAAATTGCACTGCAGAAATATTTTCAACTATATATTTAGATAATTTAAAATTATAAAAGATTGTATAAGTATCAGAGAAAGATAACTAATAATACCTGGATTTTTAATTGGCTGTTCTCTTGCTGTTTTCCATAATCATGGTGCCTTTAAAAAATAGGAAGGGCATTTTCTTGTTTAATTCGTGGTGTCGACTCTTCTTTAAATTTCACGTGAACGATGTCAAATGCAAATTCCATTCTCCAATGAAAATTGCATATGAAAACAACTTTTACATCAACTTTAATATATTTATTAAATTTTATCGAAATTTAATATTCTGGAAAATTGTTCGTTAAAAGGATGTTAAACTTATGCTTTGGAGACTAATACATTCTGTAGCAATTACGCTACTTTATGTAATTGTTATAAAATACTAATATTGTGTGAATGAAAACCGGCACAGGATTTAAAATATGACGACACTTTCACCGGAGTAGATTTTCCTCTGAACCGATACGTGTCTAGTTAAATCAAATTCTTTCACTTCATGAATCATGTACAAATATGCATTTATATTTATAGATAATGTGCATGTTTTTCATCTTAACGTAGGAGAAACGTTGAGCTAAATCGGTTGAAGTTTCGTAAGTTTCTCGTAATTTTCAAATAGTTAGAATACGTTGTATTATGTTTAAGGAATAATACATTATGAATCACTAACTCCACAAAAATTGTTACTTTTCGCCTACAGTTAATTCAGAAAAACGGCTTTACTTGAGTGCGTGACATCACATGCACATTATCTATTTAAAACCTGAAAGCGTTTAAAGAAATCCAATACTACTGTACTCATTGAACAATTTTAAACAATATTATTAAATACTAAATTTAACTCGGAAATTATATTTACAATGTAATTTAAAGAGAATTTTCTAAAATTGCATTTTGGAATTGTGTGATTTTTGATGCAAAACATTATTTCTCAAAAATATAGTGTTCTTTTAAGAATTGAAATAATAATTTCGAAGCTGGTGAAATGAAAATGTCGCCACGTTATCGAAAAATATATTAGTTTTTAAAATTAAAATAAATCTTTTACATTAAAAAAATACGAAATTTTTTTTTCCGATAAACCATTTTGCTTTTAATCCCGTTTGTTTTAACACCCATTTTTTAAGAAAAATTAATGGAAAATACTGTATTGTTTTCTTTACATTGATTTTTTATTAATAGTGGGCATCTATTGTCCATCTGCATCCAAAGAACTTAAATATCCCTCCTTGGTTGAAGCTCAAGGACGCTGAAAAACAGCTACGATGTAATGATTGCTAAACCTCAATATTTGACAGACGATTTTTGATTATGTAGAATAAATTGAATCATGAAGTTTGAATGCGCAAAAATATGTTTTTATTTCTTGGAAAATTTTCTTTAATATTAACAAACCAGTGGAAACAATTTGCCTTTGTAAAATTAGGAGCTAAGTTATTTATTTTTATCTCCAAACACATTTAAATAAATGTACTATATTGTTTAAACGCACTTATAGTAATCTATCTAATATGCGAAAACAATCACATTAACTGCCCAAAATGACGCTAGTTTATTATTTCAAATTATAGTGAGAGAATCTGAATTTTTATTGGTTTATAAAAATATTGTCCATACGCAATTTATTTTATGGCAACGGGAAGTACATTGCATTAGAAAAAAAAAATAGATTTCTGTAACGATAAACTATAGGAGATGTTTGAAAAAAACTATAAAGAATGGTCTGAGAAATTTTTAAAGTTCACAGTGATTTTACTCGTGTTCTAAAACGTATGTACATCAAGTTTCGTTCAAATCGGACAAAGCTGTAGATTTGTATAAGGAACAAACATACCAAGAACGGCTTTTATATATAGAGATATTCTGGCAGACACACAAAACGTTGCCCGGTCCGAGTCTGCTGAGAAAAACTAAGTCTGGCCACAGGCCCAGCCTCAACTTTAATGAGAGAAAACTGCCTCAAAACAGGCCCGAGGGCCGCTCCAAGTTGGAATTCGAGTCAGGCAGGGCCCATGCAGACAATTTATCAAACGCATAAGAAAAAAAAAAAAAAAAAAAACTAATTTGAAAATTTATATCGTGCTCGATATCTATTAAAACTACAATCAAAAAATAAATTATTTGAATAAAAGCACAAATTTCAATAAAATGCGCAATCCAACAAGAAATAAAAGCATCGTTTGAAGATAACAGTCCAGCTGAAGGAGATATATGAACCTCATTTTTCCTTTTGCGTTCTCCCTTATCACGAAGGTTTCCCGCCATTGGCAACAGGATTTAGCGATAAAAGAGCTATTCCAGTACACACAACGCAGGGAAATTTCTCTTCGTTGGAGACAAAAAAAATTTCATGTTCTATTAACCACCTAAAAAAATTGTATAAATTTAAGATGTTAATATTTCTTACATTTTTTAAAACGATTGCCGAGATTTTCTCCATACGGGGATAAAATATAACATTGAATAGCTAAGATATCAAATGGATTTCAGCTGATAAAAACCAAGGTCATTGTTTTCTGCTAAATGGAAATCTAAAAAAATCGTGAAAAATTCAATCATTGCTGTACGAATTACGAATAAACTGTATTGAAAATAAGATAAAATTTACTATATTGGGCTAAAACATTAAATTTGGGATTGTTAGTGTCTCAAAATCGTCGGCGAACTTTAAAAATCGGGAAAATAAGCGAATTTTTCCGTCAATAATAATAAAAAATATCTAATGAAATAATCAAAAATATGTAGCTCCAAATGCACTTTGACTTGTTTACGCCTATCCGGAACCAAATTTGTATACCTCCACGTGCGACAGATTTCTATAGCCATAGCGCGCAAACACAAAGACACACAAACATCTTTCTTTTATTTGTATAAATCAGTGTTTCTCAACCTTTTTTTTACCTCACGGCACACTTAAACCCATGGTTAAACTCTCGCGGCACACCAACATTATGATGATTAACTTTTAAAGGAATATAATGTCATTTTAAATTTATTTACTAATACAAGCAAAATCCTGCATAAGACACTAAAAAAGCAAAACAGTTTATTATAATTTGTAATAAAAATATCATTAAAATTTTTGAAAATTCCTTTTTTTATTCGGAACCAAATTTACAGACCTGTACATGCGATAGATTTCCTTAGTCATCGCTCACAAACAGACATGCAACCACATCTTCCTTTTATTAGTATAGATTAAATTATTTTTTACGGAATTCAACTACCCATGTTTTGAAAAATCTACAGTATGAAAAACTTCCAACATTGAACCATTAGATGGTTCAAAAAAGGCAGAAGCACTAAAACATGGTTCACTTCATTTTTTAAAACTTCTGATTTATAAGAAAACTTCAACAACGGTTCGACTATTCAACATGATAAGCAATATCTAATATCCAATCAAAATAAATAGTCTATGTACCCACAGTACATTGCTTTAGAAAAAGACCGTATCCGCCAGCTTGTCTGGTGGTTAGAACGCTAGCTACAAGTCAAAAAGTGTGAAATTTGAATCTCGGTCCCGGTCAAGACTCGTATATCTACACTGTAACGCCACGCCGAGTGTATAGAACTCCATTTTAAACAAATGATTCGGTCTGATAAGCCCTTGTTTGCAAAAGATAACTATAGTCACATTATGGTCCAACATTTTACCAGTTTATTGATAAAAATGCAGCCAATTATTGGTTCAACTTACCAAAGTTTATGGTTCAAACGGAGCACCAAATGTTGGAACAATGTTTCATCATCTTATGGAAAAAAAACTTTTAGCACCATTTTTTGATGAATTTTTGAATCAAATTTTTTAATGGTATAAGTGTAGAAAGAAAAAAATATTCCTTCATTAGTTTCAGCCACAGATGCCTCTAAAAAGTAACGTTATTTTATGACTAGCGTGTAGATTTATCGGGAATTACATTTTCATAAACTAAAAAAAAAATATTAATATATTTTTCTTTCTTATAGACAGAGGCGTTCTGTTATATGTTCTGACGAAGACAACCAGTGTTCTTTCATGGACGAAGAAAGTTATTGCAAAACATACCCTAGAAGTTGTCCCACTTTCGGTAAAAAATTTACGGGTGTAAGTATTTTATAATATTTTTTGTATCTAAAATTTATTAACCACTTCGCAACTAGCATTCCTTACAGAATTTTTAATTTTTTATCGCCAGTTTTTCAAAACAGGAATTTTTGCCGAATTTATTTGCAAAACTGCAAAAATCAATGTAGTTAATAATCTAATATTGTATAATTATAACTTTTAGTTAAGCGACATCTGATGCTGCTTCCTCGATATATTTTATGTACGCAGTTGCTACGTTATTTCTTGGAGGAACACAGAATTAACAGCTATTCGATTTCTCAGTTTGGATTTTATTACTGACTTGGTTGGAAAATGTATTTTCGCAAAATAATCTAAAAAAGTACATAAAAATGAAAAACAAATAGAGGAGTCCCTTTAAAATTACAGTTTTTCAAGGAAAAAACAATTAGCGGAAGTTCAATTTTGGTATATAATACAGAAAATGTAAGAGGGAACCACATTACTGCGGTAGCGATTTTAAAAGAAAAATGTAGAAACCTTCTAAAGGAAAATTTAACAACAATTTTTAGAAGCAACGTTTTTCATCGTGACTTGCATATAGAGATCTGCACGAGTCGAAACTTTCAGGGCCGGGCGTGGCCCACATTTTTTTTCACAGTTCACGACCTGGTCTGACTCAACTGCTACATAAAAAATATATATATATATATTTCTTAACCAAAATTTTTAGCAGAGATATTAAAATTTATAAGAGATTCACCATAAAGCAAAATTTCCTTTGCTTTGCCCTGATATGTCATGAAATATACCCCCATCCCTGCGCTTCGGGGGGGAGGTGGGGGGCAGGATGTTATATGAAAAAAAAATCCTTACACTATCCTAAATTTTGAGAGTCGACATCCTTGAAAATTTCTTCTTGTAAGGCCATGATAGACGAGCCCTGAGTTATGGTTATTCTCGTATTCCCATGGTGGAGGGAAGGGGGGTGTAGAGGGTATTTGGACTGAACTTTAATGAAAAATCCTTCATATCGCGCGCTTATATTCTGAGATTGAACGATTGCAAAATTTCGTTTGTAAGGCCTAGATTAGAGTTCTGATATGGTAGGGATTGTACCCGAGAATCCGAAAATCACATTTGAAGTCAAATCGTAACCTGGTCCGAACCCAACAAAACAAAATTTCATCGACTCGCAACCCGACCAGAACCCAACTAAGAAATTTTCGTCAGCCCACAACCCGACCTGGATCCGAAATACTTCAACCCAAACGCGAAATGAAAAAAACATGAATCTAAATTTTAATGCAATTATAAGAAGTGGCCTACAATTATATCAATGATACCAATTTTATGTTTTATATAGAAAATTGAACATATGAAGTAAAAACTTTAATGACTTTTGATGAAACTAATCCTAAACCTCTGGATCGCGAGTAGAATTGAAAAGTGTTCTCTAAATACAGGTGTTTGTTATTCGGGATTGTCTGTTATGGATATTTTACTGTATATACTCTTTAATATTCAAAAATAACAAGACGTCTAGTATCCGTAGTATCCATAATTCAGCTGAATTACGGACACCTCGAGACCGTCAAATTTTCCGCTATTCAGAGGTAAAAACATACAAATATATAAATGCTAGGGATTGAAAAAGTGTCCGCTAAATAAAGGTGTCTGCAATTCGGGAGTGTCTTTATGGATGTTTTACTGTACATAATTTTTTCATTTAAAAATATTTTGGGCTTTTAAAAATTCGGGTCAACTCGGACAAAAGTCAAAATCCAACACGAAATGGACTCGCAGAAAAAATGTTGCAGTGAACTTGACTCAGAACGAAAAAATTCAACTATAACCGAACTGCGGGTCGGGTTGACTTCGGAAAAAATGGGTTACCCGACCCGATGCAGGATTCTAGATCATCATATATGATTTTGTCCCTCGTTTGGCTGGTGATTGAACTGAAAAAAATCCTCCTTATTCGGGAGCTAGCTAATTCAGCTACAAAATATCCCACAAGTCCAGTCCCATACAAAAGAACTAACGAACAGGATAATATAATTCATTCGAACTAGTTTTGGTACAATATTTCATGTATTCGGCTCGATACGAAGGAACTAACAAAATATGTGATGCGAGCTATTCCGCATAATCAAGACGAGGATAACCTAAACCGAACAAGATAGTTCATTCGAATTAGTTCTGGTACAATATCCCGTGTGTCCGGTTTTATCCCATGAAATAAGGATGATCCTTCGTGATTAATCGCTCTACGTTCATAGCAATGCCCATGAAATAAGTCACGTGATCTACGCCATAGACATAGAGGATCTATATCTACACTCTTAAGAGATTTCATTAGATTCCACACGTCTGAGCAACAAGTATTGGTAGAAAAGCTATTTGACATGGTTAGCAATGGTTCCGGTGTCGACGAAGTTTTTAACCACGTAAAGTATGTATAGTAAAATATACTTACAGATTATACAATAATCCAGAATTTTAATGCAACAAGCAAAACCAGAAAATAAAACATGTAGCAGATTTGTGTTAGCTTTCTAAAATATAAGTCAAAACGTGTTCATTTATAGTCTAGTCGTAAGAAGGAAAAATAGCTGAAAAATTAGAACAAAGCTGGATTTTTGCACTTGCGCTAATCAGGGTATGTAGTTTAACATACTAAAAGTCCCTATCTATCCGATATAAGCTTTCGACGCCATAGGGCGCGAATGATCTTGAAAAGCGGTTTTTTTGCGAATATCTTGTGAACAATGGTAGCGAAAATAATTAATTAAAAATATGTACAAAATCGGCTCATGATCGGTGAAAATACATCGAAATTTTCTGGAACTGCTTTCCTCCGAACGGCTGCAATAGGTAGCTTTATACTTTTAGGTAGCTTTCAATACAAAAAAGTATAAAGCTACCTATTGCGGCCGTTCGGATGAGGAAAGCAGTTCCGGAAAATTTCGATATATTTTCACTGATCATGACCCCCAGACCCCAAAACCACCCTCCGTTCAAATGTTGATATATATATATATAGATATATCCATATATATATATATATATATATATATATATATATCTGACCTATGTCATACGATAATGCTTATTTATCAATCAATTTTGATGAAACTAATTGTGTGTATTAAGCTCACCAATGTCTCGACCGAGTTCGTTGGCCAGCTTGGTCCGCCATTTTGTTTCCAGATGGTGGCCACTTAAAAATTTAAAACTAAAATAAATATACACAAATTTAAAAAATCAAATTTATTTTTAATTAAGTGTTAGGCCTTGATGCGAGGATTCCAGAGCATTTTTTGGTTTACCGCTATCTTAAAAAATGGCGGAGATAGAGCAGTTTGAAATTCTAGGGTGGCTGACATTTTGAAACAAGACAGCACATTACAAAAATTTTCATTGTTGTAATAATTTCCCCAATCATACGCATAAAACTATATATTCATATCCGTTAGCGCCAAATTCTCGCCAAACTTGGCGACATTTGGCGAAATATCGCCAAATTTGGAGACCAAAATAAGTCTTCATAAATGAAGCCAATTTGGCTTTTGCTCAATAATTTAGCGAATTTCTTATTCAAATTCAGTATTAACGAATCTTTTGTAAACGTTTTCTTTGCATTTTAACTTGCTGTTTTCGTATAACATTAGCTAAAATTTTAAAAAGAAGATATATGAAAGCTACCTTTTCCTCCCGGTACAGGCCGGAAGGACTTTATTGTATTGAAAGCTACCTAAAAGTATAAAGCTACTTATTGCAGCCGTTCGGAGGAAAGCAATTCCGGAAAATTTCGATATATTTTCACCGATCACGACTCCCAGACCTCAAAACCACCCTCCGTTCAAATGTTGATATATATATATGTGGCATTTTGACGAAGAGGAGACATTACGAGAAATATTATTCCATGAGAAAAGGGTAGTCTATTAAAGAACTAACATATTGCAGTTGGTATTCACGATCATGGCGAAGTAGTGAGGTAATGAAATGAGTCCACAAGAGCTTCTCCAGTAAATGCTCGCCAAATTTCAGACAAATAGTTTATCTAGAATACGAGCGATGCAACGATAATTCCCACAGGTTAAAACATATAGCCCTCGGGCTTCACGTTGGTACTCCATTGATTTAAAGGTGTTTAATGGCCGAAATGAATATTCTACGATAATAAAACACCAGATACATATTTGTTTACACTTTCAGATACGTCGAAAATCTCCTTCCCCGACCGATGCGGGCGAGTTTTGTTCTCTCCGCGGAGACATACAGAAATTTACGTCACGAGCGCACAACCCAACGAGTGAGAGGCGACCTACGGACCAGCGAATGAGGCTAGAGGGAGGAGCTAAGACAGTAAAGAATTCCTTACTTGGGCGCGGATCAATTTTGAAGTTAAAATCCCAAGCGCGCGAAAAAATCAGAGCAATAATAATAATAATAATAATAATAAAATGGCTTTTAAAAAACATTCGAAATGAGAACGCGTCTCGGAATTTTATAGATTGGAAATTGATAAAAGCTACGAATGTACTTAAAATTTTAGATTAAGATTTAGAATAAGATAATTATTAATATACGGATATTTACTTTTAAAAGGACTTTAAATAGGAATAAATATTATTAAAAATTAAGGAAATACTATGTCAGAAGTTAGATTAATTTAAAAGATTAATGCGAATAAAATGGAAGGATACGAAATAAATAATTTTTTTATATAACACACACATATATATATATATATATATATAACCATACATATGTATATACATCTGATCTATGTCATACGATAACGCTCGTATTTATAAATTAATTTTGATGAAACTAATTGTGTGTATTAAGCTCACCAATGCCTCGACCGAGTTCGTTGACCAGCTTCATCCGCCATCTTGTTTCAAGATGGCGGCTACTCAAATTTTTAAAACTAAAATGAATATACAAAAAAGTAAAAAATTCCAATTTACTTTTTAATTAAGTGATAGGCCTTGATACAAGGATTCCAGAGCATTTTTTGTTTTAACTCTATCTTAAAAAATGGCTGAGATAGAGCAGTTTGAAATTCTAGGGTGTCTGACATTTTGAAACAAGACAGCACATTACAAAAAAGTCCTTCCGGCCTGTACCGGGAGGAAAAGGTAGCTTTCCTATATCTTCGTTTTAAAATTTTAGCTAATGTTACTCGAAAACAGCAAGCTAAATTACAAAGAAACCGTTTACAAAAGATTCGTTAATACTGAATTTGAATAAGAAATTCGCTAAATTATTGAGCTATAGCCAAGTTTGCTTCATTTATGAAAACTTAGTTTTGTCGCCAAATTTGGCGATATTTCGCCAAACATCGCCAAGTTTGGCGAGAATTTGGCGCTAACGGATATGAATATATAGTTTTATGCGTATGATTGGGAAAATTATTACAACAATGAAAATTTTTGTAATGTGCTGTCTTGTTTCAAAATGTCAGTGACGCCTAGAATTTCAAACTGCTCTATCTAAGCCATTTTTTATGATAGAAGTAAACCAAAAAATGCTCTGGAATCCTTGTATCAAAGGCTAACACGTAATTAAAAAATAAATTTGAATTTTTTAATTTGTGTATATTTATTTTAGTTTTAAATTTTTAAGTGGCCGCCATCTGGAAACAAAATGGCGGACCAAGCTGGCCTACGAACTCGGTCGAGACATTGGTGAGCTTAATACAAACAATTAGTTTCATAAAAATTGATTTATAAATACGAGCGTTATCGTATGACATAGGTCAGATAAAATTTTAAAACTAAGATATAGGAAAACTACCTTTTCCTCCCGGTACAGGCCGGAAGGACTTTTTTGTAATGTGCTGTCTTGTTTCAAAATGTCAGCCACCCTAGAATTTCAAACTGCTCTATCTCAGCCATTTTTTAAGATAGAGGTAAAACAAAAAATGCTCTGGAATCCTTGTATCAAGGCCTAACACTTAATTAAAAAATAAATTTGAATTATTTTTTTTTTTGTATATTTATTTTAGTTTTAAAATTTTCTGTGGCCGCCATCTTGTTTCAAGATGGCGGACAAAACTGGCCAACGAACTCGGCCGAGGTATTGGTGAGCTTAATACACACAATTAGTTTCATCGAAATTAATTTATATATACGAGCGTTATCGTATGACATAGATCATATATATATATATACAGGGTGTGTGATAAAGATATATCACAGTTTTATCTTTTTTAATTATTTTTATTTCAGCTCAACGTATTTCTATTTTTATAGCCTTTCCAGTTTAATTTGCCATTCCTTAAAAGCTATTTATCGGCAGTCGCGCACTTGTACATTGCTTTTTTGGCAAGGCCGTCTCCCCCCTCATTGTGCTTCGCGTTCGTTGAATCGACGATGTTGTTTTCTCTGCGAGGCATCTTCGCGCTTTCAATCGGCGCTGAGCTGTGACGTCATCGTCATTCAGCGGCTCTTCCCCGCTCGTGTGTTGTGCGCATGCGTCACCGCCGCTCTGGTTCGGTGTGTTTTCGGGCGTTTTTGTCTTGGCGCTGCAATCGAAAGGGGCGTGTCTTTCAAATACAAATTAGAATCGTTCTTTCAATTATTAAATGTTAATTAGTTTCTGATTTGTTTTTTTAATTTTCACGTAATTCCTAATCATCAAATTAGTTTAAATTAATCTTGCAGTCACATTTGTGCACCCCTTTTCTGGGTATTTATACTAATGTTGCGCATTTTTCCAACAGAATTTTAATAAAAATGATGTTGTAAATTTATGATAAACGTCGTCTGATCTGGAGGCCTGCTGGCCTGTGCCAGCGCTCGTATCCTAGAATCGCCATGCGCTGATTCTTTGGAGATCAATTTCGCGTCTTCAGTTTTTAATTATTCTATAAAAATGCTGTTGTAAATTTTAAGTTTAGTATTTTAAAAGTTTTAAATCAACTGGTAATTTAATTGACTTCTGAATTAATTCTATAATTCTTCATGGACGCGGCCAGAAGGAATATTTTAAAGATTCTTCGAATTTTACGAAATTTGAGCCAGTATTTTTAAAGACTTGATGTGCAGCTTTCATCTCATCCTTCCTCCTTCAAGAAAATGTAATAAACATTATTGGATCCTAACCAAAACGAGTTCTTATTTCAAGTAGTATGAGTCTCTTATTTTTCAACAAAGAACAAGTAAGACTGTTTAATTCATTTTATTATTATGATTGTTTCTCTTCTTAAGAAATATCGACCTAAAGAACGTCATGCAATTTTTTGCATTGGGTTATTGCTCACACATTAATATTCCCATCAATAGCTTAATGTTTTTTTACGTCACATTTGGCGCCGTGTTTATTCTTTTATGAAGAGAAAAGTTGAAAATTTTATTTTGTTCTTAAAAAATATTCTCAAATTTTGAAACTTATAAAATAGAATACTATTTGAAGATTTGATGCTCTATTAATTAATTCATATTAAAAATGGAATATTATTTGAAGAATTGCTGATTTTTATTAAATTTTTAGAAGTTTAAAAAATATTCTTGTGCTGCTGAAATTAAAGAAATTTTCCACAGAAGATCGATGTTTGCAATACATCGTTAATTTCGGAACTTTTGTTCTTAACTGGCTTGCATATATTTAATAAATTATTTTTAATTGAAAAATGATATTCTAACAGAAATTAATTTTTATTCTGGTATTTTTCCATGAGATTTATTGAATATTTTATGCAAATTTTCATGAAGAATGAAATTTAAAAGAAAAAAAAATGAATTTATTCTTTTTAACAAATAAAAATATGGTGCTTTTTATATAATATAAAGTAAAAAAAATATATAATTCATGATGAATTCAAATATTTTTTTGAAAAATGTGAAAATTGTTCTTGTTCTAAGTTTTTGAGAACAAAATTTAAAGAGGCTATGGTAGTTCTTATTCTTGTTTTGGGTTAATTTTTGGTAATTTATTGGCACTTTTAAATAAAATTGATATATTTTATGAATATTAAAAAAAAAAAAAAAATATTGAAGCATAATTTTATTGGAATTAAATTATTGAAGTTTATGTTCTCATCATATTACTAATTTTGCTGCACTTATTCTGAGTATGAAATGCCTTCATAGAAGCTCTTTTTTTTTCATGTGATTTTTAGTTGTTTTATCATACATAAATTTTTTGAGTTCTTGGTCGCTTCTACTAAAGTTAAATTACTTATTGCAATAACACTACAAGTTCATTGACTCTCGCCATTTTCCTACAAATGTTTGTAATGATTATAGTGTGCAAGCAGTCTGTGTTCTTTCTAGAAATTAAAATTCAAGAACTTTATTTATATTTTGAAAATATTACACAATATTTTGCATTTTCTGTTCTACATTTTGAGAACTCTTTTTTTTTTTAATTTCAAGGAATTGTTGCTTCATCCTAATATAAATTTTATATTACACAGCATCTGCATCTTTTTATTGAAATTCTCATACCATAATCACAAAAAGGAGACTGGTATTATTTTTTTCTTTTTTTGAGAAGTTATAGCCATTACTTAACTGCTCCTTATTCTTGTTCCTGAAATAGTTACTGTGTACTTTGTTTTAACATTCTACAATCTGAATATTATACTAACAACTTCAATAAACTGGTTATTATTATCATCTGACTTTGCTTACCTGGTGGAAAAATCTTCAGAATGTGTTATATCAATTGTTGGCTGATTTTCTCTGCTGTTTGCAAATATGATGGTTCCTGATAGTACAAAAATTACTTACCTGCACTCTTTTGCGAGTTGAAGTGACTGTTGATGGTCGCCATTCATATAAGGCAAATATATCCGTATGATTGCTCCTCGTCAGTCCTCTTCATCTTGTGGAACTTGTTTCTCCCTCATCAATATTGCTCATTTTTATGGATCTAAAGTATTACAAGTTTATAGCTGTGCCTATTTGCAATAGTTTTCTATCTTTTTCTACCCTCTGTTGCAAAACCCGATTATGGAAGTGTACCGTCATTTATTTTAAAGTTCAGTTTCACAGCATTTAAGAAATTGCTGCTTCCTCAAATGGAACTTCTCAAATTTGGAAAAATTATTATTATTATTTGAAAATTTTTATTATGCTTAAATTATAGTGCCTTGTTATTCTAGTATTATTTCATAACCCAAATGTTTTCTAAATCATTTTTACCATATGCCTCACTTAAAGAAAATTATTTTATAAATGAAGAAAATTTATAAATGAAGAAATTTTTTTTTGTTGCATTAAAATATATTGTAAAGTTACATGCAAAGCAACACATATTCTTAGAACTTTCCAGCGCATTATAAAGAAATATTCTTCCATGTGAAATCATTTTGGTGAATATTTTGTTTTTTTAAGAATCTAAAGTGTTTTTATAGTCTTAGTGACTTTCTCAAATGTCACCAATCCCAATTTTGTCTTTAAAGTGTGCAAGTAGTGTTGTATTGCCTCAAATCTGCAATTTCTGCCTGCTTGAATACACCTTTGCAAAAAATGTATATAGGCAACTTAGACTTTCCAGCGCCTCTCAACAAGAGTCTTGTGCTCTTTGTATTATTTTATTCTAAGTGCCACTTCGTCATATTATTCCTCAACATCATGGAACCACAGTTCATGATTTATGTCTGCTAATTACCTGATGTGTCTTCAAATGCTCTTACGTGATGTGTCTTCAAATGCTCATCATTGTTTAGTGCTAAAATCTCCTGATAAAGTCTTCAATTTTATTTTAGTGGTGTGTGTTTCAGGCAAAAAGGCCAATTTGCTGCTATACTGCCATTGTGTCAATCAACCAACCAGTGTGCCACTTAACTTGCAAACTTTTCAGCAAGTAGTTACTTTTTTTCTCAGTGTAATCATCTTTTTAAAAATCAGACTGATTTTAGAACTTTTAAAGGTATTACATCTGATTATTTGTTATGTAAAAGCAGAACGTTTATATTCTTCATCTGTAAACAAACAATTTTTTTTTTCCTTCAAGCATTTTATTAGCAATATTCATCTGTTTATTTACAATAGTTTTAGCAAGAATGTTGTATGTTTTTGTCTGGTTTACATACTTGCTAATGGTTTAACGGATCGCTATTAGCATTTTTGTAAGTTTTGATGAATTTATATTATGTTTTATGCTTATTTGATTTACAGATTCGTCATCGGTTCTGGAGATCGCCTTTGACAGTCTTGTAAGTTTTTGTGTTTGTTCGGTTTACAGATCTACTAATCGTTTATAAGGGAGCTATTAGTGTTTTGTGAATTGTAATGAATACATATTAATAGTTTATATTTATTTGATTTACTGATTTGATAATGGTCTCATGACCGAAGGGAGGCCATTAACACTTTTGGTAAGTTTTGTAAATACCACCCAAATAATTCATATATTGTCAATAGCTGATTTTTCTATAGGATATATTTATCCTTTTCATTAATGTTATATAAATTTATGATTATAACATGCTTTACATAACGGTGCACTGTGTTGTTTTTATACTCTCATAAAATGTGTCATTTGATTTTAACTTGTCTTTCTTTATGAAAGTTAATGGTTAAATTTTTTTTTTTTGAGGATCCTCATCGTCTTCTCTCACCTTTTCTCGCTTTTTTTCTCATTTTTGCAAAAAAAAACCATGGTATATTAAGAAAACATTTATTGAGTATTAAAAGAAAAATGAATTGAGTATAATTGAAAGAATTTTGTTGAATATTTCAGAAAGAGTTTTATTGAGTATTTCATGAAAAATTATTTTTGACTGAATATTTACAAAAAAAATTTTATTGAGTACATTAAGTATGAAGTATTACTGAAGAAATGTGTCATTTATTGTTGGTTAAAACTTATTAATTATTTGTTATATATTGAAAAGTTTTTACTAAATCCAACTATTTTGATGAATTTATTATTAGTTATGAAAAAATGAATTTAAATTTTGTTGCAACATAATTTTATGCAATTTTCATATAAATTTTGGGTAATAATTCTTATGCACTATTATATACTTGGTTAGAATTGATATCAGTATTATGTGCATTATGTTAAATACTTAATTTTATATGATTTGAATTATTACTAATGCAAGGCCTTTTTGAATGAATTTAAAATCCTTCAATGGATTGTTTTTGTGCACATTTATGCTATTCAGAGTTAATTTTATATGCTCTATATTTTTAAAAGTCCTAGGCATCAGTCAGAATTTAAGGTATTCTTGACTTTTTGTTGCTTTAAAATTGCAACTTATTATTATTTTAAATATTTATGTCTAGACAAGTCGGATAAGAAAGACATTACCGACTCTTTTTATGTTGCTTTACTGTTGCAACTATTTTGATATGATCTCATTGCTAATTTAAATTGAATATTAGCCTTTTTTTATATACATGATGGTATTTGTTTAGAGATCAAGATTAATGGAAGGTATGCCTTTCTTTGCTAAAAAATGCAATGGGGCTTTTGTATACTATGTTATATTGTATACATTTTGTATAATTTGTGATGAGATTTTTGAATGTACTACAATGATGTATGTTCTTTCTCTTTTCCTTTTTGGTCGCTGCACATCACATCAAATTTCATTAATTAATATTTAATTTACTTTTCATGGCTCTAAATTTATGTAATTTTGTCATTTTTACTTTGGCATTTAAAAATTTTGTCTTCCCTTTGTCGAAAAAGGCTTTTACTGTTTTTAACCCTTTTTCTCCTTCTGGTCAGTCAAAATTTTTGTCGGTGAATGGGGGTATTGTGATAAAGATGTATCACAGTTTTATCTTTTTTAATTATTTTTATTTCAGCTCAACGTATTTCTATTTTTATAGCCTTTCCAGTTTAATTTGCCATTCCTTAAAAGCTATTTATCGGCAGTCGCGCACTTGTACATTGCTTTTTTGGCAAGGCCGTCTCCCCCCTCATTGTGCTTCGCGTTCGTTGAATCGACGATGTTGTTTTCTCTGCGAGGCATCTTCGCGCTTTCAATCGGCGCTGAGCTGTGACGTCATCGTCATTCAGCGGCTCTTCCCCGCTCGTGTGTTGTGCGCATGCGTCACCGCCGCTCTGGTTCGGTGTGTTTTCGGGCGTTTTTGTCTTGGCGCTGCAATCGAAAGGGGTAAGACAGTTTCTCATTTGCGGGGGTGATTTCAACGCTAACTCCACGTTGTGGGGATATCCCAATGAAAATCGCCGCGGGGAAACACTTACCGAATTTTTAATCACCAACAATCTGACAATAGCAAACATTGAAAACACAGAACCAACTTATAAAAAATATAATTCAAAAGGGGAATTACTGGCTCAAGGCTGGCCTGACCTAACACTAGTCAACACACAAACACTACACAAACTTAAAAATTGGCAAGTCTCCAACCTGTACAATGCATCAGACCACAAGTATATTCACTTCTCCTTCGAGATCTCGCCACTCTACACAATCCGAAGAAGGTTCAACACAACCAGGGGAAACATCCGAAAATTCACACAACATATTAAAAACAACAAACAGCTCCTCGGAGAACAGTTAAACAGCATAACAGAAGCCAACCAAATCAACACATTTACAGCCACCTTGATAGAAATAATACAGCAAGCAGCGAAGACAGCCTATAGATATAAAACGGTTAGGAGAACACCCACATTCTCATATTGGAACACAGAACTAAAAACAAAACGAAACCACTTAACAGCATTGAGAAAAAAACTCAAGAGACTCAGAGACAATGAACACGAGTCTGAAACATACAAATCCCTCAGTGCAAAATACTCAAAGCTCTCCGCACTATACAAGCGCTCCGTATTAAATGCTAAAACTAAAGCATGGAGACAGTTCTGTAACAACACCACAAACCCGTTTGGGACCGCACAGAAGATATACACGGGAAAACTCTTCACTCCGGATGAAATCTTGATCGAGCAGCCCCCAAGTGTCGCATCAAGACAACACAACCTACAACATTTAACATCTCAAATATTTAGACCCACAGCATACCCTGATAACAACAATGAGGACATAACATTTGACTCACCACCTGACAAGCTTTTCACCAAAGCAGAATTAAGAACAGCCTTGCATACATTTAATGACAAGAAGGCTCCAGGTCCAGATTCAATAGATTTTAGATTACTCAAGGCCACATTCCACATAATTCCAAATATTCTTACACGCTGGGCGAACCTCTGTCTCCAGCATAATATTTTTCCAGAGGTTTTGAGACAAGGGGAAGTGGTGTACTTCCTGAAGCAAGGGAAATCCCCCTCTGAACCCAAGTCATACCGACCGATCTGCCTTCTTCCTACCCTCGGCAAACTATTAGAAAAACTTATAGTCTTTCGGCTGACTCACTTTCTAGAAACAAAAGGTTTACTCCATCCTAAACAGTTCGGGTTCAGAGCGGGCAGATCATGTGAAAAAGCATTGCTAGATATCTTGACTTCCTGCACCGACAGCATAGCTAATGGTGACTACACTTCCCTGGTCTCGCTGGACATACAGGGAGCCTTCGACAACATAGAATGGAGGGACATACTTATACAATTACGGGCGCTGGGCTGCCCAAGGAACCTGGCTGGGGTCGTCAAGTCTCATCTATCTGAAAGAAGTGTCCTCATTAATTGGGGTGCAGGCTACATTCCGCATAAGCTGGAGAAGGGATGTCCCCAAGGCTCTTGTCTTGGACCTCTACTCTGGCTACTAATCGCAAACGTTTTTCTTTTAGAGCTGGAACGTCAGGGCATAATCGCATTTGCTTTTGCTGATGACTTCAGCCTGGTTCTCTCGGGTCGCACGCGTCTGGACCTGGAAACTACGGCGGCTCGAGCACTCGCAGCATTCTACCAACTACTAAATACACACCACTTACACCTATCACCTGGAAAATCAGAGGTCCTTACATTCGCCAAGCCACGCAAGCTGGAGCGTGAACCAACAATGCGGATTAACGGAACTAGCTTGCACCACGTAGCACATATGAAAATCTTAGGCGTCACTATAGATAAATATCAATCCTGGACAGCACACCTCAACCAACTTAAACTCAAATTAGTCAAACACCACCACAATGCATCAAGACTTAGGGGGAAATCTTGGGGGATCAATAATAACATGCTAAAAATATGGTACAATACAATTATAGAAAAGATTATTCTGTATGGGGCTGGAATTTGGGGAGGCAAACTAACAAAAACAAATAAACAAAAATTAACATCAATTCAAAGACCATTCCTACTACAACTGTCGTGTGGTTATAAAACCATCTCAACCGATGCACTAAATGTAATTACAGATATACCACCCATCACCTTAACATTAGAATATGAATACAAAAAGAGCAGAATCCTACACCTTTCACACAGTCAAACAGTAGAACAGCATTTTCCATCCAAAAGCATCGAACGAATAGTCCATGGTTGGCAATTACATCCAGCAGAAGAAACATCACACCTCCAAGTAAATACAGATCGTAACACGTACACACCATCCACATTGCCAACAATTTTTACTGATGGATCTCGAACAGCAACCGGCGTGGCATCATCTTACTGTGTCATGGAAGGTGCGTTGATCATCCACCAGTGGGCCTGCAGATTGGACGACAACAACACGGTATATCAAGCCGAACTATATGCCATCCTCCAAACACTCGAATGGATCCACCCACAAACAGACACAACTCTGTACTGGATATATAGCGACAGTCTGTCTAGTCTGCAAGCAGTTAATTCCCACAGGACCAAACACCCACTAGTTCTTGATATAAAGAAAAGGCTATTAACTATCGTAAGCCGCGCACGAATTGGTCATGTGTCCGCACACAAGGGCATATTTGGCAACGAGTTGGCTGACACTTTAGCAAAAGAAGCCACAAAAAAACCCAACATTGATCACCACCTTCCACTCCCACATAGCTACATCAAACGTACATTAAAAAAAATATTTCAAAAGACTGGCAAGTACATTGGACCACCTCAACCAAAGGCCTACATACTCATACGCTAATCCCCAAAGTCTCCTACACACTATATTACCTCACCCCTCACACTACAGCTTTTCTTACTGGTCATGGACCCTTCCGTCAGTACCTACACAGATTCAAATGTGCATCTTCAGACCAATGCGAGTGCGGTGAACAGGGTACAGCGTCACACCCATATTTTCACTGCACACTGACAAGCCAATGGCATCTCAGGTGCACTCAAAACCCTCCAAAAAATTGGCTCGCTAATATCCTAACTCGCCCACTTCTAAAGAGGAAACTAAAAAGCATTTTTGACCACTTAACTTACCTCTCAAATTTAACTTAGGGAGCCCGTCTGTTGGATCTCAATTCATCAATTCTTCGCCCCCTTCTGGGGGCGAAGAATTGATCCACCTACTGATGCCCCTACCACCTACTCCCCTACCTTTACCACCTGCCCCTACCTTTCCACCACCTACTGATGCCCCTCACTGCCCAGTGTCGCGTGGGAAAATCTGTTTTTCGGCAGTGATGGATCACTCCTGTAAAAGCCTTATTCAGTCCCTGTCACTTGCTCGTATTGGAGCACTCCTGGCAGGGTCGCCTGTATTATATTTCTTTCTTATATTTATGTTTTGCCGCTCATTGTCGCGTTTTCCGGCGGCATCAGCTGGGGCTGAACACTGTAACCTTTTTTTTTTTTTTTTTTTTTTTTTAAGACCTTAATAAAGGGACCGGGAGGGATACTATGCTCTACAGACTTGGTTTCCTTGTCTGAGCAGTCCCTCTTAGGCAAGCAAATCAAATCAAATCAATCGAAAGGGGCGTGTCTTTCAAATACAAATTAGAATAGTTCTTTCAATTATTAAATGTTAATTAGTTTCTGATTTGTTATTTTAATTTTCACGTAATTCCTAATCATCAAATTAGTTTAAATTAATCTTGCTGTCACATTTGTGCACCCCTTTTCTGGGTATTTATACTAATGTTGCGCATTTTTCCAACAGAATTTTAATAAAAATGATGCAGTAAATTTATGATAAACATCGTCTGATCTGGAGGCCTGCTGGCCTGTGCCAGCGCTCGTATCCTAGAATCGCCATGCGCTGATTCTTTGGAGATCAATTTCGCGTCTTCAGTTTTTAATTATTCTATAAAAATGCTGTTGTAAATTTTAAGTTTAGTATTTTAAAAGTTTTAAATCAACTGGTAATTTAATTGACTTCTGAATTAATTCTATAATTCTTCATGGACGCGGCCAGAAGGAATATTTTAAAGATTCTTCGAATTTTACGAAATTTGAGCCAGTATTTTTAAAGACTTGATGTGCAGCTTTCATCTCATCCTTCCTCCTTCAAGAAAATGTAATAAACATTATTGGATCCTAACCAAAACGAGTTCTTATTTCAAGTAGTATGAGTCTCTTATTTTTCAATAAAGAACAAGTAAGACTGTTTAATTCATTTTATTATTATGATTGTTTCTCTTCTTAAGAAATATCGACCTAAAGAACGTCATGCAATTTTTTGCATTGGGTTATTGCTCACACATTAATATTCCCATCAATAGCTTAATTTTTTTTTACGTCACAGGGTGGTCCTAAAATATGTGGCAAAAATGTAAAGGTAGGCAGAGGGGACCTAAATAAGCATATTTCGTATAGGAATGTGGGTTCGGAAATGCCGCATTAAGGCAGTAGAGGGCGCTGTTTTTCGGCGAATGAAAACGTTTCGCTGTGTTTAATCGTCTTTTCCCGTACAGTTTTCGAGCAACAGGCATCGTTAAGCCAATGCGGAACTTGCCCACATGCATTTCATGCATGGGGCTGCGCAAGAAGATGCTCAAAGGATGTACATGGAACGATTCCCGGGTAGGAATCTGCCGGATTGCCGAACGATTGAGCGTCTTCATCGGAATTTGTGAGCGAGTGGATCGTTTTATGCTTCCAGGCGTGATACGGGCACTGGAAGATATCGCAGAATTCCAGCAGTAAAAGAAGAAGTATTATGCACAGTAGAGTATAGTCCTTAGACAAGCTCGAAAGCCATTGAACGTGCGCATCCTTTGAGCAGCCGCTCCATTTCCTTGCGCAGCCCAACATTTGAAATGCATGTCGACAACCCCGCGTTGGTGTAACGATGCATGTTGCTTGAATCGTGCGGGGAATGACGATTCAAGCCAGCGAAACGCTTTCATCCGCCGATATCAACAGCGCCCTCTACTGCCTGAACGCAGGATTTCCGCACCCACATTCCTATCTGAAATATGCTTATTTAGGTCCCCTCTACCTACCTTTACATTTTTGACATATATTTTAGGACTACCCTGTATATATATATATATATATATATATATATATATAAATCAACATTTGAACGGAGGGTTGGTTTTGGGGTCTGGGAGTCATGATCGGTGAAAATATTTGGAAATTTTCCGGAATTGCTCTCCTCCGAACGGCTGCAATATGTAGCTTTATACTTTTTTGTATTGAAAGCTACCTAATATCCACTAATTTACCTTTCTGTCTAATACTTTGATCATATATATCTGTGTTTGTGCGTGCATGTGTCAGAGAGAGAGAAATAGTATGAGCACCCCCCCCTACATTTTTTTGAGCACTCCCTATTGTTTACTACTATCTAGAGCCCTGCTATCTGTAGAGGTGAGCGTGGTATAGTTTCTGCCATAATTGCATGGGAAATAGCATCCAATTCTCCTTTCTTATTTTTCATAAATACGCCCTTCACAAGAGTTATTAAAGTGAAGAGTACAACGCTATCTATTTCCTTAAAGAAATTGTTCATATGTTCGTAGAGCGAAAAATTAAAGCATCAGGAACATCTATCATTCTCGATCAAGATAAAGTCATTTTACAGTCTCAAAACTATTTAAAACTTTCCACAACACGTGTGGAAAATAAATGTATTCACTTTCTAAAATCTCACAAAGAATACTTCTTTCAGTAAGTTAGGTTGATTTAATACCAGTGTCAACTGAAACTAAAACACGGCAAAGATGTCATCAAATGGCATATTTCGAGATGGCATGCGGTGACATGACACTGGACAATGACTATTACCAAAGACCTTTTAATAGATACGCTAGAGTTCTTTGCTATTACACCAGCGTGCGAAATTGGTCTACAGCTAATCTTTGCAAGCCCAGACAAAGGAACAGTCCAGTCAGGAGGGAGGGGGGGGATTCGAAGGAATATAGATATTTGTTCTGTTTCTTGAGCGCGTTCAATATGATCGTGTTTCTCTATTTTTACTTTCTCCTATCTTTACAAGAAGAAAAGTATTGGATTCATAAAAATTTTCGACTTCCGGTTGTCGACAGCTTTATACGTTTTAGAAGGTCCTGAGCACGATTTGACTGTTTTTAGAAAATGTCTGTCTGCGAGTTTATGACTGTCTGTCTGTCTGTGTGTAAGTATGCGACAAAAATTTTGTGGGCGCTCTATCTCAAGAACTAATGCACGGAATTTAATAAAACTTTATATTCAATTACTGCTGATATAAATTGGTGCTGATTACTTTTTGGTATCTATCGCCCAACAGGTGGCGCTGCTGTGCTGCATTTTTTGCGATTTCCTCAATAGCTCTATCTTAAGAACTAATGCATTGATTTTCACCAAACTTCAGATTTAGTTAGACCTTTACATAAATAGAAACTGATTACGTTTTGGTGTAGATATTCTAACAGGTGGCGCTGCTGTGCTATGTTTTTCCTGATTTTTACGATAACTATATCTCAAGAACTAAAGCACGGATTTTCATCAAACTTCAAATTCAGTTAGACGTTGACATAAGTTGTTGATTAGGTTTTGGCGTAATCCCAACAGGTGGCACTGCTATGCTGCATTTTTTAGGATTTACACGATTTTTGCGATAGTCATATCTCAAGAACTAATGCACGGAATTTAATAAAACTTTAGATTCAGTTAGACTTTGATATAAATTGGTGCTCATTCATTTTTAGTGTATGCGAAACTTGTGTGAGAAAGAAGAAAGTTTTGTGATTGGCACATCCGACTAGTTTTGAGTAATGTTTGCTGGTTTTGATTTTTGACAATGGAGGATTGTTGTGACAAAAAAAAAATGTTATAGACACTTTTTGTAGAAAATTAAATTGTCTACAGTTTTTTAATTAAACTTTTGTTTAGATGCCACGGTTCAGAAGATATTTGCAAAAACTGATGTACAAGATCATTCGCGTCCTCTGGCGGCGAAAGCTCACTTCGGATCGATGGGCACTTTTAGTGTTCTAAAGTACATATACGAATGAACATCTGTGCAAAAATCCACCAATAGACCAATGAAGTAATATAAGTTAATGTTAGGTTTATACAAAATGTTTAAAAAAAGATGAGACAGATTTTCATTAAAATACCGCGTGTCAAAAAAGGGACTGACTAATCTTAAAATTCAATAACTTCCAAACGGTGACAGATATTCTTGCAGGAGAGTAGTGTAAGATGTCAGGAGTTTTTTCTACTGTGATTCCTGATTTTAGTTCCAATTACCAGCAATAGATGGCGCTGCAAGCAATAGGCGTGCAATCGAGGCCAAAACTAAAATTTCCCAGCATTGATGCGAAAGAAGGCGGTTAAATACATGAAGTGGGTCTCACTTGCTAATACAATCTTGTTCTTAGTTCCAGATTCTGAATAAGGTTTTATTGGTGAATGAGACCCACTCCATGTCCTCCTTCCTTCGCATTAATGCTGGCTGATTGCTGTTTCTGCCTCGATTGGAAGTATGGTATTCGCAGCGCTATCTATTGCTGGCAATTTGAACTAAAATCAGGAATCGCATTAAAAAAACTCCTGACATCATACGTTACTCTCCCGCAAGAATATTTTTAATATCTGTCACCGTTTGGAAGTTATAGAAGTTTAAAATCAGTCAATCTATTTTAGGACACCCGGTATCTTCATTATTGTTAAAATTCCGAATAAATACCGGATTAAATAAATATCCTACTTAAAGTATATACCTTATATTTTTGACTGAATAAATTAATTTCGACCTTGGTTTCCTATACAAATATTGATAGAAAACTTCTCTGCTGAATTTCAAATTAATTTATCCACGTTTAACATACCTCTTTAATGTTATTATTTATATATGTTTCTTTAAATCAAAAGAAGATAACTGTTTTTCATCCGATATCAATAATTAAATGTCAAGAAGTAATAATTTTTGTTCCTAAAATTTTCTAAGATTCTTGTTTTGATAAATTATTAAGAGTTGCTAATGGTTTTACAAAGTTGAAAAAAAAATTAAATATAAAAAAAAGTAGAAAAGGACAAATTTTCTAAATATGAACTAAATTGAGGTTACATGCGTTTACCTCACCGAATATTATTAGTCGAAATTTGCTCTAAATAGGTGATTTTGATAAACACTCAACACATTCGTAAAGATTTCTGTATTGTTATTTTCAATCTGCCTCTTTTTTTTTCTGTCTGTAAAAAAATGTATCAATGAACCCCCACTCACCTTATATGCATTTCAGAAACAATGGTGCATTTTCAATCCAAAAATTAAAAAATTAAAAATAAATAAAATAACTAATATTTTGACAAGTATTAATATTTGTATCATTCCGTTATTATTTATAATATAAATTTTGTCAAAAAGATGAGTATAGGGTATTAAAAAACCCTTTTTGGATGGCATAAATGAATGTTACACTACTGTCTCCACACCACGCACATTAAAAGTATTCAGTTTATCTTCTCAGATCATTAAGTGCAATATAAATTTTATAAATTTAATCCATCGAGACATAAAATGGAATTGAAGGTTTTGATGATGGCAAATTTAAACTTCGGCGGGGGTGTCAATGACGGAGTGCAATGGAGAAAAGGTTTCAGGATCAACGAAAACTTGATGCATGATTTCAGCTTATAGAAGGAGGAGTGCGTTTATATAAGGAGAAAAACGTCCACAATTGTTAAGCACACAAATATGTGGATTTGCTACAAATTATATAACATGAGTAATTTGTCTTATGAAGAAAATGTTCATATTCCAAATTGAATTTTAAACATACACGTTATAATTTAAATTTTATTTAGTTAGTCCAGTAAATTTTGGGGTTGGAAGCTTCCAACTGGAGAACCGGGCGTTTGTGCCGTTTACCCTGGGGAAATAAGTCCTTGTCGGTATCAATCTTGTCGATGGCTTTCGCAAAAATTTTCTCGTAATGTTGTAAGTGTTCATAATCTATGAGTGGTGCAAGATGCATGATGTCTCTTGCTTGTTAATCTAATGAGCAGTTCTTTTTTAGGTACCATTCATCAGTTCTATGATCCACAATTCATGGTATTGGGAGGAAGAGATAGGAGACGCCCATACTGAAAAAATGATCCAAAAATGTTCGAAATTTATTGAAGGGCAAGAACACCGTTGCACGTAATTATAATTTATGTTTATCATACAATGTTTTTCCTTCTAATTCCCCCAAAAGCAATTAAAATTCTTATTTTATTTTCTAGAATCTAAAAGGAGCTTAAAAGAACTAGTTTTCAGTTATAAATGATAAAATTTTCAAACTAACGAGGAGCATAATCGGATTGAAATTATCCCTTCAATGTTTCATCAGATTATTTCGAGATTTCTGATTGTATATACCCTGTGTCATCTATCCAACGTTACAATGTTATTATTCTAGAAATTCGAAAATTTTAAAATGTGAAATACAACAAATAATTATTTTTAAAATATGCAACTTGTTTCCATTACATTATGTATATATCTACCCTATATAAAATCCTAATGAAACGAATTTGTGTAACGATTTTATGAAACGACTCATTTTATGAAATGATTTATATGAATTCGGATATATGTATCGAATTTATGAAACACTCAAATTCATGATTTGTAGTAAATTTTGATAGATTGTGAGACAAACAGATATATATATATATATATACAGGGTGGTTATAATTAAAGTTCCACTTTGAAATGGTCATAGAAGGAAAACTACTGTACCAAACGTTATCAAACTGGGTAATACTTTAAAGGAGGTCATGGGAACTATTCCCCGCTAAAAAAAAAGTTCAAATATTTACCACCGGAGGGAGAGAAATGGCAGTGTATTCAATATTGTTAAATGAAATCAGGGTCGGAATCTAACTAACTTAACTTTTTGTTACATAGATTTAACATTTTTTGTACCCTTAAGAAATATTGACCTAAACCAAATTACCGTTTAAAGGCGTTAAGGCGACAAGAGTCGAGGGCTTCATCCGTGTAATAAAATCCGTTCGTGTTCTTAAAAGTTCAAACCACAAATTAGCGATCACAAAATTTAAGATCGCAAATCACTCGCAAATATGTGCGCATCAGCATCACGGAAATTGTTTTCTTATAGATCGCTAATTTGTGATTTTTAAAGCCTGAATACGGCCTTAAGACACGAAGATACAGGTTTAAAATGTTTTAATCATTTTTTAAACGAAACTGTTAGTGGGGTTATGCAAAACCGCAATGGCTTGTAATTGGCTTACGGCAGTAAGAAGAAAATTAGATTTATGCAAATGCGCTTTACACGTCATTTGATTTGTCAGATAAAAGTGAGCCTTTTTATCAGAGTTCTCATTATTACTAATCGACAATGTCTCTAACCATCAAGACCGTGCTTTTCTCGTTAAATGCTATTATGAATGCGCTGGCAATGAACGCCGTGATTTGCCAAGGTATCGTTCAGTAAGAGGAATACGCTGAGGGCCAATGACACCGCAGGGTTTGAGGAAAATGATGGCAAAGTTTGAAGTCACGGGTTTGTTATCTGTTGCACCTGCGAGGGGAAAGAAACCTGCTTCTGTGGAAACAGAGGAGGTTGTTGCATTAGAAATGGAAGAAGCAACAATGGAAAGCACACATATTACATGGTAAGTACGTGCTGTCACACGTCGAATGGACGTACCATGGAGTGCGGTGTGCAAAATTGTCTATAAAATTCTGCAGTTCTACACATACAAAATCAAACATGTTCAAGAACTTCAACGTAACAATCCTGCTGCAAGAGAATCTTTCGCTTTGAAATTCCTTGCACGGATGGAAGTGGACGAACATTACCCATGGAACAATTTGTGGACAGATGAGGCCCATTTTTACCTAAACGGCGATGTCAACACCCATAACTGCAGGATTTTGACCAAACATATCTCTCATGCTGTGTATCCAGTTCCATTGCATTCTCCTAAAGTCACCGTTTGGTGTGGTATGACAGCAGGTTTCATAATTGGACCATTTTTCTTTGAAGAGCAGTCGACAGCTGGACCTGTTACATGCACTGTGACGGCAGCTCACTTAGCGTCAATGTTAAAACGTTTCGTCATACCTGAACTCCAGCAACGTGGCATTTTAGGCTCCACGATTTTTATGCAGGACGGGGCCCCACTACACATTGGTACATGTGTCACACAGTTACTTAAGCAACATTTCACGAATGAACGGATTATAGGCTGAAACTTCACCACTTCTTGGCCACCCCGGTCACCAGACCTCAACCCCTATGACTTTTGGCTATGGGGTTATCTCAAAAGTACTATTTATGGTGAAAATCTAAACAATTTCGCGAAATTGAAAGATGCGATACACCGACATGTCCATAACATACCTCCTGATATGCTAATAGCTACTGTTGAGAATGCAGTAATACGATTTCACTTGCTTTCGGAAAATGGTGGTCGCCACATTGAGCCTGCTTTGTAACACGTTTCAGAAACGATTAAACACATTTTAAACCGATGTCTTCGTGTCTTATTTCGTTTAAAAATATTGCATGCAGTGCCATTCTTCCCCCCTGCTGGTGAGTATTTGAATTTTTTTTGGCGGGAAATAAATTCCCATGGCCTACTTTAAACTATTACCAAGTTTGGTAATATTTGGTCTAGTAGTTTTCTTATGTTACTGTAACTTGTTACAGTAACTTGAAGTTACTGTAATGTTTCAAAGTGGAACTTTAATTATAACCCCCTGTATATATAAACATATATATATATATATAGAGAGAGAGAGAGAGATAGGGAGAAGAGATGCAGACACAGATAAAGAAACAGAGATAAAGAGATAAAGAGACAGACACGATAAAGAAACACGTATAAGGAAACACAGAGAAAGAGAGATACAGAGATAAAGGGACACAGATAAAGATACAGACAAAGATGCAAAGACACAGATAAAGAGACAACGTTAAAGATATAAAGAGACAAAGATAATGAGAAACATATAAAGATATGAACATAAAGAGACACAGATAATGAGAAACATATAAAGTTATGAACATAAAGAGACACAGATACAGAGATAACGATAACGAGACGTAAATAAAAAGACGGGGAGAAAGGAACACAGATAAAGAGACAGACAGAGATAAAGAGATGGACATAAGGGACACACATAAAGAGACACAGGTAAAGAGATTGCGATAAAGAGACGCGGATAAAAAGACAGGGAGAAGGGACACAGATCAAGCAGAGATAAAGAGACAGAGATAAAGAAACAGATAAAGAGACACAGAAAGAGAAAGGGAAAGACGCGATAAAGAGATACAAAAATTAAGCGAAAGGAGAAATACCCGAACGAATGAAAATGAATGAATGAAAATGGATAAATAAAAATAAATAAGTAAATGAATGAAAGAAAATGAATGAATGATGAATAAAAATTAATGAATCAATGACATAATGAATGAATGTGAATGTCTTCTGAAAAAAATAAGGCGGGGGTCAGGTACGATATACACTATATTGCCAAAGGTGATTGGTCACTTGCGATTTTAGACGTTTTGTTAACTATCTAGAAAAATACATGAGGAATTAACCTGAAACTGCAGGTGTGTAAACAGTATAGTATAGCTTATATATTTCCGTGAATATCTTTTCCCGAAACCCCATAGGGGACTGTCAACAAATTGAAAAAGAACGAATATCTTTTGGATTACCCTGTAAAAACTAATGTAGCAAAATTGTTCAAACTCGAGATTATTAATAAGTGGTTTATTATAATATATTGTGTTAATTTTTATGAGGATAGCGTGAATATTCAAAGAGAAATTAAGGTTTTTATAAAAACAGACTCAAATTTCGCAAAGTTTTTGCTTATAATTTGCAGAGTTCTTAATATAAAGAAAAGTTATTTTGAGAAAATATGTCAAACAACATTGTACATAATACTCTGCAATCGGAATTAAAAAATAATAAAAACTAGATGGGACCCGTCAAAACTTGACTCAAAAAGAAAATTATAACAGTATCAGTAAAATAAGCTTCTTTATTATTTATGAAGGGTTGCGTATAAAACAGTCTTTCAAATATATTTTTTCCTCAGTCAAATACAGTACTATTTCCGATGCAAACTCTAAACAAAAAATCCGTAAATAACTGTGTAATGCAAATCAGTTTGACATTACCACCATATTCCCCACGGCAAGAAAAAAAAATCATGGACCTATGAAGTATATACAAATAGTATATTCCTACGTTCATATCAAATTCAGTAAGTAACAGAACATAGTAAATAAAGCACACATCTCCCCCCCCCCCTCCATGTGATAATGCAACCGAATGAGCTCCTATGCGCATGTGCATTGCATCTGCCCAAAAGCACCATCGAAATTCTACGTTAAAAAAGTTTTAAAATGATTAAATTAAAAGTTTGAAAATGTCCTCTTTAATCATTGTTCGTTTCAAATCCATATCTTCTAAAACGCATCCATTATTTTAAGCTAATCAATTTTTATGCAAAGATTAAGAAGTTTTTACAGTAATAAATCTATCTGCAGATGGAGATTTTTAATGTTTTCAAGTGTAATTTATTTGTATGGTTTCTTCGGTTCCTTGACATAATCAGGATGATTATCCCTTTTCCATCACAGTCGGGGATATTTTTCCTCTTATACAGTTGGCAAATGTAAAAAAATAAAAAAATACAATTCCTAGCATATCCTGATATCTGATGGAACATATTCATCAACGAATTCAACATATCAATTTTATGTTCAACATAAACTAAAAATAGTCTTTTTTTTTCTGACAGATTTTTGTTTAGCGCCAAAACGTTCTATCTTATGGTTAATCTGATCTTATGATTTATCACATTTTTTTAAAAAATTATTATTCACTTTTTATGATGGTTAGGGAAATCTATTTTCAATTGTGGCAACTTTCCCAGGGGCTATTTTACATTATTGAAGTAAACTGGTGGTCATTGATAAGATAGAATTGAAAAAATTTTCATGCTTGAAAAATATTTAAAAAGTCGTTAAATTAAGCGGCAGTTTTCAAATAAATTTCAATCGAAAGCTAATTTTTTTTCTAATTGATGATGTAAGAATTAAAATTGTAAAATGTAGTAAAAAATAGAAATTTGTAGTATTTTGAATTGATGTAAGCGCCATGAAAACTAAAGCAATAGCGCCTTTGTTGTCACAACTGTTGTACATTTCTAAAAAGTGCCACTGTATTTTGGCTGGCGTCCAAAAGTAGAAAAACATTTTTTGACATCGAAAGAGAAATTCACAGTGAAAGAAATAGGACTTTGCGCTAATAAGGAACTGTTAAATGAACTTATAACAAACCTACCAAAATAATCATATGTATATATAGATATTATTTCTCCTGTCAACATCCCTTTTTCGCAGAAAATACGAAAGGCAGAACGACGAATGAGATAGCATATGAAAGGATTTTGAACAGGCTTCTGACATAGCACACTTAACGTTTCGTTAAAACATGTTTTTGATTAAAATTTGCTGAAAATTAAAAATTAAATCGGCATTGTTTTCTTAAAAGAAATGAAAGGTTTACCTCAAATTATTGTTGCCAAAAAAATAAAATACCACATTATAGGATGCTCAGCAATTATTATAAAAAACACCGCACGGGTTTATTTTATATTTATGATTAAAAAGCGACATTGAAATTGAAATGTATAGATTTATATTTCTATGTCCCATGTTTTTCCCGAAGCGGATGACGTCATCCTCTAATGCAGTCAAAATATGATTGTTATTATTTTTTCTTTCTCTAGCGTGCCTTTTGCAATCTTGGATTAGTTTTTACTCTAACTTTGATGGAATAAATTAGATAATATTTTGGATTGACTAAAAACTAAATATTGTTTGCAGATATTTTTATCCTTACTTTTTCTTTAGAAGTTTAAACCTGCATCAAATAAATATTACATATTGATAAAAAGTGGTACTTCTCTATTATCCCGTCGACCACTTTTCATAACAAAAAACTATCGCCAAATAAACGGGAGAACGTTGACATTGGAATATCAAAATAAATAAATAAATAAAATATAAGAATTTAAGGACAATTCTTATTTTAATTAATAAAGTAACTAATAAATCAGTAAAACATAATGAAAAATACACGCAAATGTCGAATTAAAAACCACTTGAAGTAACAAACACGTATAATGCTTCTGACATCAAGTAAATGGGACTGCATTTTTGGCGTTTAATCTTACAGTTTGACGATAGTTTTTTGTTATGAAAAGTGGTCGACGGGATAATAGAGAAGTACCTAAAAAATATTAGATTTCAGTGCGAAATCCTCGCACGGGTCCTCTGGTTCCTATGAAATATTAGTCTTACATTGTTTATTCTAGCTAAAAATACAATCATTATTTCAAGATTTTTTTCTACCATAACACTATTTTTAATAACTTTAAATTTCCTGAAATCCTTCACTTTTGTGATTTTTTTTATTAAAAAAGAAAATCTTCTATCCTATAATTAAAAAAAAAAGCAATTGGTAACATGTAATGAAGGTAGAATCAAGAAATCAATGACAGCTCCAATTCTAATCTTTATAATTATGAATGCAAAAATCAGTAAAATTATGTCATGTTAACACAATCATATATCATATACATTTTTCTCTTTAGTTTTATCAATGTTAAAATGCACATCAAGCTAAGCATAATGTCATTTACTCCGGCGCAAACTTTTCACACGTACTTCATATATCTTACATTAATGCTTAAACACCATGCACACAAATAAATATATTTTGTATTTAATTTTAATGAAAAAATGGCATCAACAAAATTATAATTCATAATGATAAAATAAACCCAATGGACAATATTCCCGTGACGTCACAATAAATATGAATTTTTATTCGCTTATAAAACACGCGGATAAGTATTTTTACCGAAATTTAACTTGCAAATTAATAAATTCGGCTTTAAAACCGCGTGCTTTTAATATTTATTATTTCTCTTTTATTTAACCACAGAGTTTAGAAAATAAACTCTGTGCTTCGGAACAGTAGGCGTTATCCGATTATGATCTCATTAGCAGACGTAAAAGTTTAATTGAAAATTACGGTTAATTAATTAAATTTTCGAACAAACGAATGCACGATAACAAATCTGTGTCCAAATATCTTTCATTTAAAAAAAGAATGATGTAATTTGATGCAGTAGTTTGTTCTCACGGATTGTCGAAAGAAATCGCTTAGCGTTTTAAATATATAGATTGGATGAAAAATGAGCAGGTTTACTAAAAAATATTTTACTGCGCATGCGCGAATGCAATCAAAATATAATATGCATAATGTATTAGCTAAGTATATAGAGCAACTTTTGTGAAAGTCTCAAAATCATAGCTTAAAAATTCTGAAAATTATCGTCGATAGAAGAAGCTCGAAATCCGTTGTTCCCAAAAGGAAGCAAAAAGATGAGGGGTTGTATCCAGATATAGTAGTACGTGCAATGTTGTGTACGCTATCTTGGCACTAATCAACAGATATTTGATACAACCCCTCATATTTTTGCTTCTTTTTGGGAACAACGGATGTCGAGCTTATTCTATCGACGATAATTTTCAGAATTTTCAAGCTATGATTTTGAGACTTTCACAAAAGTTTCTCTACATACTTAGCTAATACATTATGCATATTATATTTTGATTGCATTCGCGCATGCGCAGTGAAACATTTTTTAGTAAACCTGCTTGTTTTTCATCCAATTTTTATTTTTTTTTAATTCCGATTGCAGAGTATTATGTACAATGTTGTTTGACATATTTTCTCAAAATAACTTTTTTTTATATTAAGAACTCTGCAAATTATAAGCAAAAAACTTGGTGAAATTTCGGTCGGTTTTTATAAAAACCTTAATTTCTCTTCGAGTATACATGCTATCTGCATAAAAATTAACACAGTATATTACAATAAACCTTTTATTAATCATCTCGAGTTTGAACACTTTTGCTACATTAGGTTTTACAGGGTAATCCAAAAGATATTCGTTCTTTTTCAATTTGTTGACAGTCCCCTATGAGGTTTCGGAAAAAAATATTCATGGAAATATATAACATATACTATACTGTTTACACACCTGTAGTTTCAGGTTAATTCCTCATGTATTTTCCTAGATAGTTAACAAAACGTCTAAAATCGCAAGTTACCAATCACCTTTGGCAATATAGTGTAACTGTCCGATGCCGATCTCAATGCTACATATGTTATATTTCTGTATTAATGTTGTCAAGCTAGCATAGGCTCGTGCAGCACATTTATATTAATTTTCGTATCAGTTTGAAAGTTTTTCATGTTTTATCAGCTGAGTTTGATCCTCTTAAATTTGTTACATCGGGCAGGTTGACCAGTTTATTTTTTTTCACCGGGCCGGACTGCTTAAAAAATTGTCTTTATTCTGCCGGCCCTGCCTGTTTGAAAATTTACCTTCATTTGGCGGATTCGGGCCCGTGTAGATGCCGACCTCTATGCCAAATACAACATGGGTGTTATTCTTGATAAAAGAATTATCTTCAGAAAATATACTCTTGGTACAAGAGGTAAAGTCACCGAATCTTCCAAATATTTTAACTCACTACTTAAACACCCTGCTCTCTCTCTTCGCAATAAAACACTAATACATAAAAGTTGCATCCTCTCTATCATGTCTTTTCGATCTGTGGTTTTATATGCAAAACAAGCCTAGAAAACCTGTTTTAAAATTCACAATAGAAATTTAAAAACATTAAGAACTAAAGGAAGATATACCTCCGTACTACCACAATTAAACATAATTTAAATCTTTGTTCATTTATTAAACAGGTCAAAGAACATTCTAATATTTCTTACAAAGATGTCTATAATATCACCGATGAGATTATTGCTGAACTGAGGGACTATAACGATGTCTCCGACCACAGCAAAACAAAAATACCGCGTTATTCAACATTGACTGAAAATATGCCAGATTTTTTTTTTGTTTCATATTTAACTTATATTTAAATTAAACTTCTTATTAATTATTACTATTAATTTATTAATTCTTATTAGCTTCTTATTAATTCATCTTTTATACAAAAAAGGTTAAACAAAATTATATTTTATTTTTTTACTTTAATATCCATAGTGTTAGTACTTGTAATAAAAAGCGTCCCAAAAGTTTATAGACCACTTCTTTGGATTTAAGAGCTAACTAAACGAGTAACAAAGATGAAATAAATTCTGCAATATATAATGATGAAATAAAAATAATAAAATACTCAAACAACTTTTAACAGTTATGGATTTAGTATACAAAATAAAAACAAAAAAATGCTGTTCCAAAAATATACAGACAAATTGTTTTAAAAGCTAATTTAAGTACTGATATGAAAAATTTGCATAGTCCAATGTCATGTACCTGTGACGCAATAGTTTCCTGGGATAAAAGCGAATCTGTCTTTCGGTTTTCAACTGATTGCAAAGATGCCTCGCAATGTCCAGTTTTCCAAAAAGGAAATTTTGCAAATCTATCGTTTATAAGCTCGTGGATGGAAAGTTGTGAAGATTGCAAGAAACATTTGACGCAACAGAGTTGGTATTTACCAAATTTTGTCAAAAAAAAGACAATTTTGAAACAAAATCCCGTTCTGGACGACCAAAGAAAACACCTGAACGGTAAGACAGGGTGATTTTGTGATTAGTTTCAACCCAGAACTTGTCTGTACAGTCAGTTTCAAAAGAAGTAACCGTTTCAGTATCAAAATCCACGGTCCATAGACGGCTGCAGGCAAGTACATTTCTTGATAATCGTAAAATACGTCATTCGTGAGAGTTTCCAAAACGGCATAAAGACACTCATGTTCAGTGGGCCCGAAATCACATGAATTGGACAAATGAATGATTGAGTGTTCTTTTCAGTGATGAAAAAAAATTAATTTCGGTGGTTGGGCATATTACTGGCACGATATTCGCACAGGAACTACGAACTTTTTTTCAGCAGACAAAAAAGAGGGGTGGAAAGCATTTTCTTACAATGGAACAAATCGTTATTGCTTTTTTGAAAGGCCGCCAATGTTCCTTAGATTACCGGAAAACGTTTGTACAGTTACTTCCATTTGGAAAGTTCCTAGGAGAGGACAAATAGATATACCAACAATACAATTGCTCCATTCATGTGTCCAACTCTACAATGCAGTAGTTTAGACGAAACCAAATATTTGTTATGGACTCTGACCAGCATATTGACCAGAACCCAATAAAGAACCTCTGGGGAATATTAGCTATATAGACGAATATGTTAATGAGCGTCAATTTGCAACGGCTCAAGATCTAATGCTGCAAATTGAACGAAGTTAGTTTTCTTTAAAGCCAGAATTTTTTTCAAACTATTGTTTTGAGTATGCCTGATCGAGTTTTTGAAGTAATTAGAAAAAATGGCTTAAAAATTTGAACGTTAAGGAAAAAAATGAGTTGTCTAGAAACTTTTGGGACAGTAAAATTTATGTTTTAATTTTCCTCACAAAGTATGTGATTGTGTAATATTATTTTTGTATAGTATTATTATTGTCTTGATATTATTTATAATTATAAATTGTTTTGAAATTGTTACTCTTCTTTTCCAGTTGTGAAAAAAGGAAACCCCATCGTCTATAAACTTTTGGGACGCATTGTAGTATAGATATTCAGTGTTGATTGAAAATAATTCCTGAATTTTTGTGTTTTGTTTTTGCTTAATGATTAACTTACATTTAATTTTTATTTTTATTAATTTTTATTTTGTAAAGACTAAAGATTTTTTTTTTTTAAATATTCATACTGTTACTAGTAACAAAAAAAAAAAAAAAAAAAAAAAAAAGTTTAATGTCACTATCACTGAAAAGTGCCTTGTAGTCTTGGGCTTTTACGACTTTTTCTCGACTGTTTTGAACAATTGAACCTTTTAACATTTTAACTGTATTATCATTTTTATGTAAATATTATATTTGTTTTTAAATTTAATTATATTTCTTATTTCTATTCCTATCCTGAATGCTTTTATATCTTTATTTATATCTCAAATTATATCAACTTTTAAGTTGTTTAGACTATTGCTAGACTTTTTCTTTCTTATAGCTCCCTAAGTTTTAGAAATAGCTACTTCTAGACAGGATGTAAATTTGGCGTCAAGTAGCAAGCCCATGAAATGCCAAATATATGAAATAAGTTCTACAATTTTAAATTTATTTTATTAAACAAATTTTTTCAATTAAAACATTATTATTTGACTTAGCTACCTGGTAAAAGTTACTATCCCTCAACATGCTAATGGTCTCTCATTTAAACGTTTAGAAATTAAAAAAGATTTTCATAACCTGTGAAGCTACTTAATTTGAACCGCTACTGCATTCAGTTTTAATCTAAATATTGTAGTTTATATTTAAAGAATCCTAATATAAATTACGCTATTAGTTATTGAATTAAGTTAATTATTTTTTATATAAATTTGAAACCAATTATGGAAATTTCAGAATGAGACCAATTCAATTATACTAAATAAAAAAAAATAGAAAGTTTGTTCCTGGTCAAATTACCTACAACTGCAATGGATCAAACATCCAATTTTGAAAAAAAAAAAAAAAAAAAAACAGATGAAAATACCTATATCAAATTCTAATTAACTATCTTATCTTTCAAATAATTAATCAAAATACAGTTTAAAGGAAAGAAAAAATATCTTCATTAATACATTCGCTTTTAACCACGAGTATACTCGTGGTTATAACCACGTTTATACCGTGGTTTAACCACGAGTATACTCGTGGTTTTTCAATCTAATAATTACGAATCCGTACCGGAAATTTCGAAAGAAAAGTTTTTAGTCTATGTAATCACGAAATGTCTGTAATTAAATAAAGTAAATATTGCTATTTACTGATATGACTGGTAGTCTTTTCTGGTATGAATTCGATCTTTCTAAATAAGATAAAATTCCGGTAATTTTAACCCGTCAGTGAACGTGTTAACTTTGTTTAAAACTAGCATAGGGAGTTTCAGTTGGAGAATGGAAAACCATACTCAGGGAGGAATACATTGCAAAATGCCATGTTTCTTTTTTTAACACTGTATATTGCTGAAAACAACATTAATTAGTAAAAGAAAGCTATACTATGACCTCATCTTGTGCTTATCAATAAAAATTATTTTTAAATAAAATCAAGGAAAGTGGATCAAACATCCCGTTTCCCCTATCGAATTTTCCACTACTATAAATGAATGTTGTATTTTTATATTACATAATTTTATTTATACATTTACTTTTGCAGGAAGCCATACCGGAAAATTCCGGTCGTGACAGCAACTGGCGAACCGAATATGTGTTATACCATCGAATCCTTGTGGGAAAAACCAGACGCAGAACCTGCTATATATCCTAATACTTTCAGTAAGATCTTTTGTTTACCTCTGATATTATATATACACTAATAGCACATCTAATCAATGTGATGTCCCAATTGTCACAAATGGTTACAATTACAACCATGGTCAAAAGTTTGTCAATTCATTTCGTCTTATTATAACTCTCAAGTGACCGTGCGTCCGTGATAAAACTGTGAAGTCACCATGACCGATTTTTGAGTCATTTATACCTCGTCACAAAATGGAACATAATGTTACGTAATTCGGGTTCGTGAAGAAAAATAGCCAAAGGAAAATAGTCTTTTAGACATAACACTATATTTATTTTACGAATATTCCAGAAGAATCAGGAATACAAAAGCCTAATCAATAAAAATCACTGGAATAAAGTACTCCTCAACATCTGAATTCAATGCAGACCCACTCACGTAAATACAGCTGAGCTGCTAGTACCACACTCGCCTTTCGAAAACTCTATTCATATATTCTCCATCAATAAATGCACTGCATCTGGAAGCTTCCAGAATGGAGGAACTTCTGTAAGCACGCTCTGCTAATCAGGCACCGATTAAGATGTTGAAGATCAAATATTTGGAACTATCAACAGTGAGAGAAGCACAGCGTCGGGTACCTAATTCTCCTCCCATACGTGCGAAAAAAGAATATAATTCCGAAATATCTGTAACAATATCAATCTGAAAGCGACGTGGATACGACTCTCATCTTTCACGACACAATGCTATTATAAACCGGGCGGCGACTACAAAAATCATCACCTGATCGAGAAATAAGTTTTTAATTGTATAATAATAGTTGACGACGATATATGGAAAAACGTCGGTCTGCTAATACCTATCTTGGTGCACCTAGTTCAGAGAATAGATAGAGATACCCTATACCGTCAAAACGGCTTGTAATATGTAGCCAGTTATCGCTGAAATCACTCAACCCAAACAAGCTAAGCACGTGGAACAAGTGATGAATTCGTTGGTCGGGGAGAGGTTGCACGTGGAACAAGGGCTGAATTCATTGGACGAAGAGAAGTTTTCAAAGCAAGCCGCGGCCGCCAGTTGTTTGAGCAGACTTTAGGGTTACATTTTTAGCTTCTCGCCAAACCAATACATTTAATCTCTATTTATTCTCTGAACTCTGTGATCTTGGTGCGTTTTACATGTAACTGGCCTGCCCGCCATGTCACATAATAACATCGACATGACACAGATTTTAGGTATAAATGAACGAGTTTATTAAAACCAGAAGTAGGTTGGGTTGGCAGTGGAGCGATAAAATTTTAATATGCGGGTGGAATTGAGATTCTATTTAAATGCACGACTATTAATGAAAACTTATCGGAATTAGTGGAAAATAGCTTCTCAAGATCATATCCAAGAGCCATCGCCGCCGAAGAAGCTATGTCTCTGAAAATACTTTACTAGAACACAATTCAACTATCTTAAATGTAACTACAGACTAGAAACCCGTGGTTTCCGCCAGGTACTTTATTAAGAAACGATGAGAAAACTTCTTACCAAATGGTGAAATCTTTTGCTAATACAAGATCACAACTCCGGTCATGTGGTTGCAAATTGAGCTTTAAATCCAAAGCTAATTCTCAGGTTCCTCTACAAGGCAGGACTCGCTCAAGTCCGCTCATACAAGCGTACTCTCCTATATTTATAGTACTGATTACCGCGACCTAATTAATACAAAACTGCATAAAATAACAGCGAAACTCAGATACAGGGAGACATAATCGCACTAGTAAAAAATAAAGAAAAGTGAAGGATAGAGGTCTCTTTCAAGAACATATGTTAGGCATCGGACAAAACGCTCGCACTCAAAGACTACACTCCCTCCCTTTATAGGTGAGTAGCTAGCTCCTGCCATATACGTAAGGGGGGGGGGGGATACTTCAGGTTAGAGTTGCAAAGACTAGACAAAACCCGGTTTAAACCTGGGAATAAACCGGGTGTTTTGGGAATAAACTTGGTTTTTTGGGAATAAACCAGGTCTTTTAGGAATAAACCTGGGAATAAACCGGGTCTATTGGAAATAACTCTAATTCGGGTGCACTTTCAAGCTCAACTATAAACTCATTAGTTAAAGGATAAAATTCATTGCATTTAACAGAACTCGATTAGCATATTCAAATGCAAATGATCTGCCACGTGATATCTTGGTCCGTTCTGAGGACTGACCAAATTTAGTGGTACATTTTAAAAGGTTTTTTCTTCCATAGAGTTAAAGGAAATTGTCTTGGTGTCAAATTAAAGCTAAAACCTTGGACCTTTCGAATTTGTTGGTCTGCCAGTTCACAATGTGGCAGTTTTTTTAGGCAGACCGAATTTTATCTTCGAATGTCGAATCTCATGATGACTGCTAATAGATTATATCAAACATGTAGCTTGTTTTTAACACTTTTCAACATACGTACGTAGTTAATGAAACTTTCCAACACAGTTGAAAGTGTTAATCAAGCGTGATAATATTAGACCGGGAGGCGGCAGCACAGATAATCACTTCATCGAGTTCATGGCTGGAATTCCAGAATTAGTTAAAACTCGATTCGCATATTAAAACGCAATCGGTCTGCCAAGTCATATCTTGGTGGAAAACACCTTAAAACCCGATTTTAGCAGTTGACTCGTAGGTTTACCGTTGTGTTTTCCTGCACTCAAAAGTATGAAAACATGGAGGACTGGGAGCAGGAACACACAACGGTAAACCTACGAGTCAACTGCTAAAATCGGGTTTTAAGGTGTTTTCCATCAAGATATAACTTGGCAGACCAATTGCGTTTTAATATGCGAATCGAGTTTTAACTAATTCTGGAATTTCAGCCGTGAACTCGATGAGGTGGTTGTCTGTGCTGTCGCCTCCCGGTCTATATCATTCAATCGTACGTAATCGGGTAATATTTCTTAAAACAGAGAAAATTAGTATGTTTTTAGAACCTGCGGGTGTGTGCGTGAGTTGGCGAGCGTAGCTCGTAGGGAGAAGAGCTGCCTAGTTAAAAATATATATATTCTTCTTACGTTTCATATAAGAAAATATAATTTGTCCAAAATCAATATTTCTTACAAAAGGCTAGTTTGTAAATATAATTTTTTCTATTATTAATCTGAGGTGAGGCGAGAGGTTTTATCTGGACGGATCTCGAAACAATAATTTTAAATGTTAGAGAAACATGCCACTCCCTGGATTTTCAAATTTTATTAATTTGTTTTCACTTGTGATTTGGAAAATATGTATTCTTCTCAAAAGATTTAAGATAAAAGGAGCAGGAATTATGAATTTTCGTTACAAAGCCAGAGCTCCTCTGACCCCTCCAATCAATACATACAGAATGAAAAATCAAATCAAATAACGCCATTTTAACGCATTTTTTTTCAATTTTGAGTATTGAAGATTGAAGTGCTCATTTTCTGTTAAAGACAACGTCATTTTAACTAGATGACGCTTTTCGTATACTCTCCCATTATATGCTCCTTGATTTTTTCATTTGATATTATTATATTTATATTTATTTTGATCTCGTTCTTTTTTTAAATTTTAGCACAGTTTTTGTAACTTTAAGATTACGTATTTTCTTCAAAATTTGATTTAAATAACGTTCATTTATAAGTATTTTTTTATATAACATCCAGCTGATAATAAGATCCGATAATGACAGATCAGACCGATGGTAATGAACAAGATACAAAAAGACTGGTTGTATCTATAACAGATTTTTTGCGAGATCAGCTTATAATACGAACTGATTTGGTACCAGAAGACAGAGACAGTCTCCAAATCGCTATTGAATGTTTAGAAATGGCTTATGATCTAGAAGGAAATGGATATATTCAGCACAGAAGTTCCAGGCCGCTAATGGACATTTTCTGTCAGGTGACAAATCCAGTAAGTGTCAAGGATAAAATTCAAGCAGATGCTCACAAAGAGGAAGGCAATAATTATATGAGAAGACGTATGTTTGAAAATGCTGAATCCGAATATACTAATGCAATTGATTTAGACAAATGGAACGCAATATATCACTGTAATCGTGCTGGTGCAAGGATTGAACTGGGAAATTTTTTTTGTGCGATTGCTGATTGTAGATATGCACTGATGTTAAATCCTGATTACGCAAAAGCGCACGCAAGAATGGGCCAAGCATATGCTTTACTACATCGACCTAGAGAAGCAGCACGATGTTTTCGCCAAGCTTTAGAATTGGAGCCAGAAAATGAGAGATACAGGAATAATCTTAGAGTTGCTGAAAATGAAATTGAAAGACCTGATATAACCCAATTCATTACAAGTTTATTAGGGTCTCTATTTGAAGCCGGGTCTCAGAATGCTGTAGCTGGAAGTTCAAGAATGATGCCGCCTTCTTTTATGATTATTACTGAAAGCCATCCTGCTATTCCAGATACATCGTCTCAAACTAATGAAAGTGCTCGAAACAGTGAAAGATCCCAACTTCCTCAAAGGGCTTCCCGAAATCGAACAGGTACACAAGAGCATGAATCTTCGATGACTACTTCTAATGGCATAAATAATATTACTTTTCCACGCCCCTTTGGAGTTATTGATGAAGGTTCTGAAGAACAACCTCTTCTTCAGTTTGATCAACCCACAGAAAACGACGAGAATGACGGATTTGAGGAATTTACGATAGAGATCCCCTTATTTGAGCTTGGTATTATTAGAGAAACACCATCTTCAGAAGCTGAAAGTAGTTTACAAGACAAAGAAGAAGTAGATGAAAAGACTGCTGAAGTATTACAAAATAATGTTTCAGATAAAGAAACTCTGCCTTCTCATGAAACTGAAGCGAAACCAAATGGTCTAGAAAATGCAGACATAACACAGAATAACTTTCAAGATAAAAAAGATCAGGCATCTACAGATGAAGTGAAGGACACTGATGACAATAAAGATGAAAAGCTCCAAAATTCTTTTACATCTGAAAAGGATAAAAAACAGGATAACGTTCCGGATAATGAAACTCTACCTCCACATAAAACTGAAGAGAAACCAGATGGTCAACAAAATGCAGATGTAACACAGAATATCTTTCAAGATAAAATAACGTCGGACACGACGACTCAGCAAGGCACGATGATTTATGATAATACTCAGTTGTCCGAAAAACAGGATAATAATCAGTCAGAAGAAAACCCTGCACAGGCATCTACAAATGAGGCCAAATATACTGATAACAATAAAGATGAAAAGCATCAAAATGCTTCTACTTATGAAAAGGATAAGAAACAGAATAACGAAACTACACACAATAGTGAATCAAACAAAGGTGAACCAAGTGAAAAAATGTCACTTGAAGAAGATTTTGATTAAGCATTAAATAGAAAAGTATCAGATATCAATATTAAGGTTTTTTTTAATAATCATTTTACCAATTTAAAATTTTATCAATGTAATTATTTTAATATATAAACCTGATAAATTTCTCAGTAGCTTTTATTAGAGCTTTTATTTCGCACAATTAATCGGAGTGAAATTTTATTAAGAAAGACAATTCATTTTTAACACTTTTCAACGTGGTTTAAAAGTGTGTATGACTTCGATTCGCCTGTCTTCCCTTCTATACGCGCTCTAACTCACGTAAATATACTCTTGCATGCAATTGATATATGTTAATAAAATTTACTATAGTGTGTTTAGTATTGAAAATGAAGTGAATAGCATTTATAGTTCGTTTTGAGCTACACTCAATTCCGTTATATTATGGTATATGGGGAAAACTTACAGTGAATCAATTGCAATGTATTTCAGTGATATTCTACTCCAAGCATTATGAAATTGATAGGTTCCCAGACCAGTGGCGCCTCCGGACTCACTCCTTTTAGAGCACTAAATGCATGGCTGGAAATTTTATTCTTTTCTTACCATTATTTTTTAAAGAAAACTTTTCTTTGTTTTAATGGTAGAATTTTCTACCAACAAACAATGCAAATATTTCTTTTACAAAATAGTGGTAAGACAATAATAAATTTTGCTACCATGCATTTTGTGCCCCAAATAAAGGAAGTCACGATCCGCCACTGGTACTAACGTATTATCCCGGCCAGGAGATAAATCGCCAAAAATGGTTGACAATTGCTTATCTTGTTTATCGTAGCCACTCACGCTCAAAACAGTAATTTGACATACATTTATTATATATCAACAGTTATTTTATATGTATATATATATATATATATATATATATATATATAATACATATTACATATAATATCTAACTTATTATATTAATATATGGCACAGATGTCATATACGCACCTATTTGACGCGATTTTTTTCCCCGCCAATTGGGCGAAAACTTTGTTTTCTAATATTAGTTACAAATAGCATTCGAATAATAGCACGCGATATTTTATTTCAATATAAAAATAAAAAACGTAATAAATGAAATAGCTTCTACTTTTTTAAAAAAGGAAATAAAAATAAATAAATGATAGTTTGATATAACTAAAATTCAAATTAAAAATAAAAGTAAATAAACAAGAATAAACATATGTAATGTAAAAACAAAGTTTTCGCCAAATTGGCGGGGGGAAGGGGGAATATCGCGCCAACGTGGTGCGTATATGACATCTGTGCCTTATATCAACAGTTATGTATATATTATCAACAGTTATAATTGATAGTTATATGCAGTTACTAGCCGCCACTGGCGACCAGTTTGGTCTCCCTTAAATGTATGTTAAACATTGCAACATGTTACATTTATTCATAATTTAATTTTCCCTTAATCCTTCGCCAAATCGGAAGATTCTAATAGACAAATCATGAACTTTTGCGATCATGGTAGCATTTCGCATATTTTTTGGGCACAAATGTCACATACGCACGTTGGCGCGATTCCCCCCCCCTCCCCCGCCAATTTGGCGAAAACTTTGTTATGGAAATTGTTGTTTATTTACTTTTATTTTTTATTTTAATTCTATAAATTATTTTTGATATGTATATCAATATTTATTTACAACAAACTATCATTTATTTATTTTTATTCTTTTTTTTAATTATGAGTATTTTTGTTAGCCGGGAGCAGATGATAATTCGCCAAATATCGTTCCCATCACCGTCATTCATACTACAATTAATTTAATTTTAAATTATAAACCTGTCACTCATTTCATTTAAAATACTTAACTTTAATCTAAAATGCTTATATTACATAAATTTAAAATACTTCACACTTTTTATTTAAAAGAGAAAATAAATAAATAAATAAGAAATAATATCATAAATTAAAACATTTGATTTCAAAATCAAAGTATCATTTCTAATTTGTACACGCGATAAATAAAAGCTGTATTAGCGATTTTAAAAATGCTAAAAATCTGATTCATTAAATATTATTACATGAGTTCAATTTACGTCAAGAAAAGGTCCGAAAGTTGAGTTGTATAGCACATAATTATGGTAAACTTTGATTGTCTCACTGGTGCGAATTATTTTTTTGACGCGAGGCAGCGGTCCAAAAATTCATTCGCGGAGAACTTGCTTTGCGAATGATTACCTCCATGATTTAATATTTTAAATGTTCACGACGAATCAATCTTTTTTTTGTTTACTTTTATGAATAGAGAATTTGAACTGCGAATCTTTCGACTGAAGTTATTGCAGAATATATACATAATTGAACGCAAGTCATCTCTCAAATATTAATTTATTTTGAACGATCTTTCTTAAAATGTAACTTTTATGCAGTTTATTCGAAAAAATAATTTTGAATAAAAATGGCCGCTTGGCATATGAAAAAGCGATGCGGCATCCCGGAACTGTTGAGGACAGTCACATAACTTACAGTTTTATTATAGAGATGATGATATAGGAAGAAAAAAATAAGAGTTACTGTAAATTAGTATTATTAGTGCCATATTTGGCGCAGTTGTATCTGACCTGGCCCGGATAATACGTAAGTATCAATTGATATACGTGACTGAGGAACACGACAAGATGCTTACTATAAAATGTGGGTGCAAATCTCGTCAATAGCAGTTTTTATTCAGCAGCAGGACAAGTCTTGCTGAAAATTTAATTGGAAATTTAGGTATCATCCTATGCTGGGAATTTATTCGTCTCATGTACGTCACTGGGTAGTGTGCTCATGTATGGCTTTCCATCTTGCGCTGCGAGGTTGCAGCCTTGCCAATGTATAAGTGAAAAATGCCAGACTGGATGTCGTCCAGATGGCTTAAATGGTAAAGCACTTGGTGCGCTATACCAGGATATCTGGGTTCGATACCCGGTCTGGACACATTTTTCACTCTGTTGGTTATGGGTTGTTTAGAAAAGTGAAAATTACTTCATATCTTTTGTCAGTGTTATTAAATTTACGCACAGTTTCAGTTCTGCTGAAAAATTAATTAGAAATTTTGATTTTAAATAGTTATAAAGTGGTATTACAACTTACTTCTGAAACTGTAATAACGAATAATGATGAAGTTTTGATAAAAATTTCATAAAAAACTCGAAATAACTATTTTATTTGTGTATTTAATGCCTATCAATTAGTTGTAATTGTTAACTTGATTACTTTAAGTTTTAACCATGATTTTTTTTGGGGGGGAGGGGGGCTAATAATTATTTATTTTCGTAAAATAGCCAAATAAGCGAAAAAGTGCAAAACTGAAACTCCATGGCGTAAACTGGCAACCCTTATGTTTATTTAAATTCTCTTTTAATTATGAATGAACTATAGAGAACAAAAGCTCCTCTATCCACAAATTGACATCTAAAATCACATTGTAGCTTTTTAGGGTTTCGTTCATCTCACGAAACTTTATTAGTCCCGCTCCATTGCCTGTCCGTCACAGAGCCATTCTCAGAAAGTACGTAACTTACAGAGTTGAAACTTTGCGTATATATAGCTGAATACCAGCTATGAAGCTCAAAATATTAAAATTTGAAAAAATCGTATTATTTTAATAAATAGAGATAAAAAACCAAAATTCTAACAGTCTTTTCTTATTAAATTTAAACATTTTTCGTTATAGCAGTTGCCAAAAATTAAAAATCCACAATGAAATTCTTTCTACAATAATTAATTTTCTATTGAACGATTTCCACGTGGAAAATGAAATTAAAAGTTTCACCAATTGAAAAAAAGATTAATATGAAATAAAATTGATTGACGTCATAATGGTAATAAAACGGAAATTTTCAAAGATTTCTCAATAATATAAGGAGTATGAGTATGTGTATGTACACAAAGCAGATTAATATCACGTCATTAGAGAATTAAAAAGAAAAAATGACGTCATATTGGAAGTTTAACGAATTTTTCAAATCTCTATAATAAAATTGTAAGTCATGTGACTGTCATCAACAATTCCGGTATGCTCGCTTCACTTTTTCATATGCCAGGCGGCCATTTTTATTCAAAATTATTTTTTCGAATAAAACTTAATAAATGTTACATTTTTAGAAAGATCGTTCAAAATAAATTAATATTTGAGAGATGACTTACGTTCAATTATGCATATATTCTTCAATAACTTCAGTTGAAATTAGCCTCGCAGTTCAAATTCTCTATCCATGAAAGTAAACAAAAAAAAAAAAACAAAAAAAAAAAAAAAAAAGATTCATTCGTCGTGAAGGTTTAAAATATTAAACCATGGAGATAATCGTTCGTAAAGTAAGTTTTCCGTGAATGATTTTTTGGAGCGCTGCCTGGTGTCAAAAAAAATAATTCGTACCAGTGACACAATCAAAGTTTACCATAATTATGTGCTATACAACTCAACTTCATTCTTTACCTTTTCTTGATGTAAGCTGAATGTAAACAAATACAACTCCTGTAATGATATTTAATGAATCAAATTTCGAAACAAATTGTCAGTTAATTTGGTATTTATGTATTATACGTGCAAGGAAGAGAGACTACTGAAAATGATTGTTAATCACCAATCATATTTACCATTTTTAATGACCAATCGCTTTCAAAACAGTAATTTAATATACATTTACAAAATACATAACATCATTAAGTACTTTTGTGTTATTTGGGCGCAAATCTCGCCAATAGCATATTTAAAATCGCCAATACCAGCTTTTATTTTTCGCGTGTGCAAATTAGAAACGATACTTTGATTTTGAAATCAAATGTTCTGATGGAACAGCTGTCGTAGACGCACCGGGGCACTATATTAACTATAGAGTTGCAATATAGAGAGAAAAAACGGGTTGCTGTAATTAGAATTATAGGCGGTAATGTTGGCGGGGCGTATTTACAAGTTACTGATCTTAATAGTCAGTAGACATTAAGCAGAAATGCCAAAGTAAGGGAATTATGCAGTTATGAAAACTCCTGAACTATATCCAAATAGGAGAGCAGAGAAAAACAGAGTCGAACAGAGACCGGCATCTAGAAGGAAGTTCGTGAATTTTAATCAGATTCTACGCCACGGGTCAAAAGTGCTGACAGCAAATATGGTTTAAAAGGAATGTGATTATCAAAACTGGCTTCCAAAAGTTCAATGTTTCACTAAACCATACTCGAAAATTACGTGTTATAATATGCACCCCGATTATGTCACATTATTCAAGACATTTTAAATGAGAATAATGATAGATTTTCTAATCTCCCGTAATCAAGTCTACAGCTGAAGTTAGCGAGAAACAAACAAACAAACAAAAGAATATTGGCAACAATATGGTTCAGTGTAAGTGTGGATATCATTAAAGACTTTCACAAAATATACTTCAATGCACCAAATCGTATTAATTAAAATACGCCATTTGGCAATGGATCCAATTACGGAAAACTACTTAATATGTTTAAGAATCTCCTCATTAGCAAACATATTGCGACTGATAAGCAAACGGATATGAAGCATAAACGCTTAAGTTGGTTAAGCGGTTTTTGTCAAGAAAGATGAAATACATAACAACAAAAAATATGCGAAATGCTACCATGATCGCAAAAGTTTTTGATTTGTCTATTAGAATCTTCCGGTTTGGCGAAGGATTACGGAAAAAAATAAATTATGAATAAAAGTAACGTGTTACAGTGCTTAACATACATTTAAGGTAGACCAAACTGGTCGCCAGTGGCGGCTAGTGTTTGAGAATAAAACCGTAAGTCATGTGACTGTCATCAACAGTTCCGGGATGCCCGTATCGCTTTTTCATATGCCAGGCGGCCATTTTTATTCAAAATTATTTTTCGAATAAAACTGCATAAAAGTTACATTTTTAGAAAGATCGTTCAAAATAAATTAATATTTGAGAGATGACTTACATTCAATTAGGTATATATTCTGCAATAACTTTAGTTGAAATTAGCTTCGCAGTTCAAATTCTCTATCCATGAAAGTAAACAAAAAAAAATAAAAAGATTCATTCGTCGTGAAGTTTTAAAATATTAAACCGTTAAACCATGGAGATAATCGTTCGTAAAATAAGTTTTCCATGAATGATTTTTTGGAGCGCTGCCTGGTGTCAAAAAAGTAATTTGCACCAGGACCTGTAAGACCATCAAAGTTTACCATAATTCTGCTTGATGAAGTGCTTTACAACTCAACTTCCTTCGGAATCTTTTCTTGACAAAGTTGAATGTAAACAAATACAAGTCATGTAATAATATTTAATGAATCAAATTTCGAAACGAATTGTCAGTTAATTTGATATTTATGTATTATACGTGGCAGGAAGAGAGATCACCTAAAATGATTGTTAATTGCCAATCATATTTACCATTGTTAATGACCAATCGTGTTCCAAATAGTAATTTAATATACATTTATAAAATACATAACATCATTAAGTACTTTTATGTTATTTGGGTGAAAATCTCGCCAATACCAGCTTTTATTCTTCACGTGTTCAAATTAGAAACGATACTTTGATTCTGAAATAAGATGTTTTGATTTATGATATTATTTTTTGGTACTTTTCCGTTATACGGACACCATTGTCGCCAAGCATACATTTACATATATTTAATACATACATTTACATACATTTACATACATTAGGCATTAGCATACATTTTGGCATGGTGTCCGTATAACGGAAAAGTACCTATTTTTTATTTATCTATTTTCTATTTTAAATGAAAAATGTGAACGGATGCATTTTAAATTGGAAAAGCTGTCGCAGACGCTCCGGGGTTGGCGCAATTTTTGTTTTGCGCCATCTTGGCGAGAAAATCCCATTTTCAGACACCTGTTAGAGATTGCTAAAACAGCATGTTACTTTTATTTTATTATGAAATAAGTCATTTTATATTTTAAATAAAAAGAAAACTGCCCAGTTAAACTGAGGGCATTGAGCTCACAGGCTATTCACACTAATTGCATATTATACTCGTATTTCAAAGAATTTGAAATAAGCCCCTAGAAAAATAAAGAAATCGACAATATATTAAGGGGGGTCATCCCCCCGTTACCCCCTCATAGTTAACTAATGAACCCCTTAAACTAATCAGGGAAGTCTCTAATTACAATGAATATATATACAAAATTTGAAGAAAATCGGATAATGCTGCAATTTATCTAAATTAAGGGGGGATTAGCCCAAACCCCTTCCCCCTTTATACTTAACCAATGAACCCCTAAAACTATTCAGAGAAGCGCATTATCACAATGAACCTATATACAAATTTTGAAGCAAATGGGATAATTCTGCTTGAAAAACCCATTTATATAAATTAAGGGGGATTAGCCCCCCCGTTCCACCCCCCACCCCCTTATACTTAACCAATCAATCCCAAAAACTAATCAGGGAAGCTTTTTAACCCAATGAACCTATAAACAAATTTTGAAGCAAATGGGATAATTCTGCATGAAAAACACATTTATATAAATTAAGGGGGGGGGGGGGGGTTAGCCCCCCCGTTCCCCCCGCCTTTACACTTAACCAATCAATCCCGAAAACTAATCAGGGAAGCGTCTTAACACAGTGAACCTATAAACAAAATTTGAAGGAAAACGGAATACTTCTGCATGAAAAACCCATTTATATAAATTAGGGGGGGGATTAGCCCCCCGTTCCCCCCTTTATACTTAACCAATCAATCCCAAAAACTAATCAGGGAAGCGCCTTAACACAGTGAACCTATAAACAAAATTTGAAGGAAAACTGAATAATTCTGCATGAAAAACCCATTTATATAAATTAGGGGGGATTAGCCCCCCCGTTCCCCCCTTTATACTTAACCAATCAATCCCAAAAACTAATCAGGGAAGCGCCTTAACACAGTGAACCTATAAATAAAATTTGAAGGTAAACGGATATTTCTATGAAGAGTTATCGCGTTACGTACATACGTACATACATACAGAACCGGCGGGCACATAAGCTCTCAGGCTTTGATAGCCTGTGAGCTAAAAAAACACACAATTTTATTTAAAAACACACACAATCATTAATTTTTTTTAAACACACAATATTTAATTTATTATAAAGCATGCGGAATCTGCTCTACCAGGTTTCCATACGAAGCAAATTCTAGCCGAAAACGCCAGGTTGGCCAGGCATAAAATCGCCATTTTGGCGCCAAAATGATACCCCGGTGCGTCTGCGACAACTGTACCCAAAAGGACCCATCATTAAAAATGTTTAATAATATAGAATTAAAGTAAAATAATACAGAAAATTCTTTTTGTATACACTTACTAAACACATAAAATCATATTGATGGTTTTTAGATTAGACATTTATGATGGAAGTTTTATTTGGGGTATGTTATATCCACCGGAATGAATATGAGATATATATATATTCTAATCACATATTATATACCCATGAATATACTATACATATCTATATCTACTATATCAATAGAACCGTCTTCAATAGTCTTTTATATTTCTACTACGTAATATTAACTATAGAGTTACAATATAGAGAGAAAAAACGGGTTGCTGTAATTAGAATTATAGGTGCCAATGTTGGCGCGGCGTATTTTACCTGTTACGAATCTTAATAGTCAGTAGACATTAAGCAGACATGCCGAAATAAGAGAATTACGCTATTATAAAAACTCCTGAACTATATCAAGAAAGGGGAGCAGAGAAAAACAAAGTCGTACAAGGCATCTAAAAGGAAGTTCGTGAATTTTAATCAGATTGTACGTCATGGGTCAAAAGTCCTGACAGAAAATATGGTTTAAAGGGAATGCCATTATCAAAACTGGCCTTCAAAAGTTCAATTTTCCACCAAACTATACTCGAAAATTACGTGTAATAATATGTAGCCCGATTATGGCACATTACTCAAGACGTTTTAGATGAGAATAATGATAGATTTTATAATCTTTCGCAATCGAGTCTACAGCCAAAGTTAACGAAAAACAAAAACAGATATTAGCAACAATATGGTTCAGTGTAAATGTGGATATCATTAAAGACGTTCACAAAATAGACTTCATTTCATCAAATCGTATTAACTAAAATACGCCAATTGGCAATGGACCCAATTACGAAAAATTACTTAATATGTTTAAGAATCTCCGCCTTAGCGAACATATTGCAACTGATAAGCAAACGGACATGAAGGACAAATGCTTAAGTGGGTTAAGCGGTTTTTATCATGGAAGATGAAATACATAACAACAAAAAATATGCAAAATGCTACCATGATCGCAAAAGTTCTTGATTTGTCTATTAGAATCTTTCGGTTTGGCGAAGGATTAAGGAAAAAAATTAAATTATGAATAAAAGTAACGTGTTACAATGCTTAACATACATTTAAGGGAGACCAAACTGGTCGCCAGTGGCGGCTAGTGTTTGAGAATAATACAAAGCTAGTATCAATATGAGTAATAGAGAATAGTAAATATATGAGTTTGAGAAACATATTGAATCAGGATAAAAATCAGATTATGGAAATATTCACATATTTTAACATTTTGAAGGTGTACAACATGTTTAATTTCGTAATTGTTTTTTTTAATATCGCATTTAGTCCGCATGACAGATATTACTAGTAAATCTGCAGATCAGGAGCCTCACCGTCAGCTCTGAAAGTCAATGTTTTTTAATCTCACTTTTCATAATATTTAACATCTTACAATCCGCAAATTAATTTTTTTAAATTACTACATATATATTTATATGCATATAAATTATAATGCATATAAATTAATATTATAATATTATAATACATATGAATTAATATGCATATATTAATTCAAAGGTTTCAGAAATTAGAAACGTTAAATTAAACACGGTTTATGAAATAATATTCTGACATTCTCATGAACTTCTTATTCTATTTTTTAGATTAAAAAAATACATTTTTTCAGGGCATCAGTTCTTCTCTGCCCCCCTGAACCCCGTAATCTTATTACATTTATATTCCTGATTTCCTATTGTTTGTGTGAATGATTCTAGTATATCTTGGATTTCGTTCTACACAGTGGTTTTATTATAATAAGCAAAAATTTCGAAAATAATTTCATGTTATCCTAATACCTAAATAGCAATATTTTCTTACCTGCCAACCACGAAACACTCGCATCTGATAGATAAGTTGAATAATATATCGTGTGCAAAAGCAACTTATGGAAATGTAAACTGCATCGACTATATTTCACTTATATCTATTGCAGAAATCTAGTGTTATTACAATTTTTGTTTCGGAAAAACAGTTTTGATGGTCATTCTATAATATTTATTTTACCTAAGTACATCCTGATCTAACTCGATGGCAATAGCATACTAAAATCCCCCCAAAATAAGCTTATTTGGAAACTTTTAAACATATTGGGCAACCATTCATAACGTTCTGCCAATTCACTAAATCGCAACCGTGATTTGGCGCTACAAAGTTTTTTTTTTCTTCAATTCCTACTATTTAGCTCACATACTCTATATATTTATATATCTTGTTCAAATTTTCAATCGTTAATAAAATATTTTCTATTCATCCTATCAAGTTCAAATAAAATTTTTTAAACTTGTACTGGATGACAATTGATGTTAATACAGTTTTTTCAAATATTAATTCATTAATTAAATTAAATTAATTAATTTTAATTTTATGTTTCATTTCTGATCAAAAGTATAGACTCACTCCATATTTATAGTCTCACCTTCACACGTAAAAAGATAATGGGGCTGTTCACGGACGAAGATCAGGCGGCTCGCGGCGAAGGAGACTATAAATGTGGAGTGAGTCTATACTTTTGAACAGAAATGAAGTATAAAACTAAAATTAAATAATAAAATTAATTAATTAATTAATATTTGGAAAAAAAACTGTATTATCGTTAACTGTAACATCTCTATGGCACTTTATTGTGAAGTTTGGTAATTTTTGTAATTCAATATTTAAAAAACGGCATAATCATTAGATTTTAAATTTATATCAAGAAAAATACAATTTTTTTAACTTTCTAACGCAGTTTGTCTAACAATTTTGTGAGAAATACTTTTCGAGCTATTAATTTTTGGTATTTTAGCTATTTATTTTTTATTTAATTTTTAATACATTTCAAAAATTTCTCTTATGTAAGATATTTAGCAGGATATAAATTTAGGAATAAATACCGTCAGTGGCGAAGCGTGTAGATCGCTGGAAAAAAATTTCTATTTGAACTAAGTAGGAATTGACTTTAAAAAAAAGTTTTTATATTATTATTTTTTTTTTACAACTTTTTATGATCTCAGTTTCCTGTAATTGTGCTATTTCAGGTTGTATGGATGCATATTACTATGCTAATTTCTTTAGATTAACCATCTTGTAGGAGATATTATATTCTATTTTAAAAGTAATACTAATTTTCAACCACGAAAAATCCCCATCTCTTCCAGAAAATGAATAATATCTCATGTAAAAATGTTTTGGTTATCAGTCTATAATAGTTAAAAGGTAAATTGTATCAAAATAAATTCTCATGTATTTCAATAAAATATTAAAATCACCCAAAAATATTTTATTTTGCGAATAAAATACTGTAGCAAAATAGTCTGAGTTACTTGAATTTTATTATTTTGATATTCTTTGACATATAGTTGCTAGGTTACGGTTAAATTAAAGAGGAAAATAAAAATAAATGCATTTTTAAATTTGCAAAAAATGATAAAATAAAATGTATTATATTATTAGAACGGATGTATAAAATTGCACCAAAAATTATACACCTAATTTAAAAAATATGACGAATGTATTATCAAAATTTCAAATTAATTTGAATAATTTAAGACCTGACTTGATAAATTTTAGCATTCATAACTTACTGTTTAAATAGATTAATCAAATGTGCCATTTTATTTTCAACGAATGAAAAATTTCAAAATCGTCTGAATTCCCATAAAAAAGCATTATGACCTAAAAAGAAATGTTCTATATTTTCCGAACGAATTAACCAAATGGAACTAAAAACTGTACAGCTAATTCCGGGTACCTCACCAACATACCTACCAAAAATCAAACTAATCGGATCATTTTTGCGGCAGTTATCGCGGAACAGACAGACAGACAGACAGAAACCAAAAACTTTTCGGGTCTCCACAGTGAGCCTCAACTGACGTTTCGGCAATTATGACAGAATATAATAGCGGGCTTCGCTATTGAGCTGGTTTAGATATTCGAAAAAACGAAAAAATAGACCGGTAAATTTTTACTTTATAAAAAACATGACTTTTTTTTTTGTTGTTGCTAAATGAAATTTATTTGGATTTATTAAAGAAAGGATAAAGTGTTTTGAAAGGAATATTAAACGAAACCCTTTGAGCGATCTTCGATCACATTTACCCACTTGTTTGAGTTGAGTTTTACACTGAACCAAAGAGGTCAAAAATAAGTTTAAGCTCCTTGATTTCAACTGGATAATTAATACCTCCTACTCATAAGAACTTAAGGAATAAACATAAATTTTCAACAAGTTATTTCTGAAAGATGGCGGTTTAAACTTTTCGCATGGACGCCAAAAGTAGAATGATTTAGCCAGAAAAAAAAATTACATTTTATTAAGTATTCATAAAACTGTAATAGTTCTGTATAAATTCGTCAAAATGACGTAATTTTAGCTCCAAAATTAAAATCCAAATTTTGAAAGAATAAAGTGATTTTGTTGACGTTATTGAAAACATATGTTTTTATTGAGAAAACTTTAAATCTGCATTGTAAATATAACTTTTTCATTGAAATTTAGCATTTATTAAAATTTGAATTATAAATCTTTTCTAAATGTACTACTATAAGATTAGATTTCTTTTTTCCCCCATACAGTTGAATAATCTTATGCAATTTAAATGCAACGCATTGGGCTGCCACGCAACTAATTTACATTAAAAAAAGTGACTCTCCTTAAAAGTGAGTCAGCTCCCCTCAGTTTGAAATAAGGGTACTTCCCCATTATCCCGTCGACCACTTTTCATAAAAAACTATCGCCAAACTATAGGATTTAACGCCAGAAATGCAGTCCCATTCACTTGATGTCAAAAGCATTAAACGTGTTTGTTATGTCATGAAGCGGTTTTTAACTCGACATTTATCTGTATTTTTCAATATGTTTTACCGAATTATTATTTATTTCGTTAATTAAAATAACAATTGCGTCCTTAAACGGCTGTGTCATGATATTAAAAGAGAAAATGCATTGAAAAATGTTGAGTTGCATAGTTAAGTTCAATAGACAAATTTCAACTGACGTCACAAACATTTATTCAATCAGCCGATAAGGATAATTAAGAAAAATAATCTATATATATATTTGTCTTACGTGGCGCGGAAATAGGGCTGAATTTCTACCTTATCGTTGGCAACAACCATAGTTTCCAGAGTTCAGACCAATGAACAGACAAGATTGTGTTAGCTCCGCCTCCAATATGGCGGTCAGTGTCAAAGCATTGAAACTAGCTAGCAATTATTAAAAAAAATATATGAACGTAATCCAAAGTGTCTGAAATGATTCCTCATTTTAATTATGAGTAATATTGTCGTTTAATTATGAGTAATATTGAATTATCAACTCTTATTTAGAATTTATCTACGAATTTCATTCACACAAAAAATCGGAGATAATAAAATATAAACTTTGTAGAATGCCCCTGCTGCCATCTGTTGATGTTTTATTGAAGTAAAAATGATTTTTCTTCAATTTCAATGAGGTAAAAATTTATTTTGTAGAAATCTATAATCAATTAGAATAGTAAAATGTCGAACGAAATTTAAACAATCATTGATGATAAACTGTACCTCTACCACGTAACCCTACCACATAAACCCTACCACGTAGTGTTTTTTTTAATGAATTTAAGCCGTGCTGTACAATATTATAGATGCAATAAGTTTTAAACTAATTATCTTTCCAAGATCCCTTTTTCATAGTATTTAAATGATCTATATGCACATTAGTAGCATCAACTAAATGCATTTTTAGTTGTGTTTTCAACGAGGTTTTCAATTACTTTTTTGCATTAAAAAAATTGTTAATTTCATATGTTCAAATGATTTATTGTAGTATTTATTCCGGCTAGAATTACTAGAAAAATAAAAAGGCGCGAGCGAGCGAAGCGATCTGCGACCGCATAGCGGTCTCAGCGGTCTCATGTGAATTGCCTTGCAATTCTTGGGGGGTTGGCGAGCGTTAGCGAGTAGGGGGCTGAGCCCCCTAGTTTAAAAAAATCGTCTAACTTCCCATTGAAAAGCATTATGACCTAAAAATATATGCTCCATATTCTTCGAACGAATGAACCAAATGTAACTAAAAACTATACAGCTAATTCCGGGTACCTCGCCAACATACTCACCAAAAATCAACCTAATTGAACGTTTTTTACGGCAGTTATCGCGGAACAGACAGACAGAATCCAAAAACTTTTCTCGTCTGCACAGTGAGTCTTCACTGACGTTTCTGCAATAACTGAACAAAATGTTTCTAAAACAGAAATTGTGGTAGGCATAAACTCACAGAAATATCAAATGGAGTTTACATGCATATCGGCTAATGACGAGGAAATTCACAAAAATAACCTTAAACAAATCATAATTTTAACAATCTCCTTTTATTTGTCAAGGAACAAAAATCACTTCAGAAAACCATTTTTGTAATATTCTGGCAACCATCAGTTATGAGTACATCACTGCTTCAATGATCAGTAACTTCAACTTCCATTCGGATGAATTCCGCATTTTAAGAAACTAATCCTCTAAGTTTAAAGTAGCCTTAAATTGGCTAATTATTATTACACCATTCCTGTTACACATCAAAATCATCAAAGGGGGCGATCTGTGCATTTAACCAAAATGGTGCCGGATTAGGCCATATACTACAATCATCAGATGCTACCTGTTCAATTATTTGTCCATCTCGAGAAAAACTGTCCCGACAACAGAGTTTGTGAACCTACGGTCTTGAACATATTCCAGAAGCCTGGCTTCAGCGTTCTTCAGTGCATAAACTGTCATTCAACTAACAGTAATCATAACACTTCAATCATAACACTATCAATACCAGTAATAAAAATGCTATCATAATATTTCCCGCAAATCTTCAGACACAAACTGATCTACTTATAAAATTCTATATCTTGAAAAGAGCACAAGACTTGTATAAATAAATAAATATCAAGATTTTTTTTTTCATTAATATATTGTAATTTTTTTTCTGTTAAACTTACTGATAGTTGACACTTTGGTGAGTGGGGCTTTTCCGAATTTATTTTATTTTATTTATTTATTTATTTATTTTGATATTCCAATGGCAACATTCTTCCATTTGTTTATTTGGCGTTACTGTTTGGCGATAATTTTTTTTATGAAAAGTGGTCGACGGGATAATGGAGAAGTACAGAAATAAGTAATCATAATTTAAGTTCAGTAAATCAACTTTAAAATATTGATATTACACAACTAAACAACGTTTTTTTTTTTTTTTGTTTTTTTTTTTTTACATTTAGCTATTGAACTGCTCCTTATTACTGAACCAGAAGAATACATAGTTTCTACGGAGCCAGTTCTGATGCAAATAGCTATCCATGACGCAAGAAAATTGGTAAATCCATTCACAGACGGATATTCGCTTAAAGGGGGTGTGCAATATGATGCTACAGTTACCATGGTAATTAATTTTTTGATTGCATTATTGGATTTAACTCTGTGCTTTATTAGTATTTTGAAAATTAATAATTTTCATTGTTCAGAACAATACACTGAAAACTAATGTAATCTGGGAACAGTTTTAGGTATTTCATAATGGACTGTTTTGAGCACAATTTGTTAAAATATTGACCAAAACCCAAAAACAAAAGTTAGTCTTTCTACGCATAACTATAGCATATCAATGTCCCTAAAATATATTTTGCTCCCCTTCGTTGTGTAGAGTAGAGTAAAGGCATTACATTTACTTTAGCTCACATCAGCGTGGTATACTTTGAAAATTAATTATTTTCCTTGTCCAAAACGACATGATGAAAACTAATCTAATCTGGGAATAGTTTAAGGTGTTTTATAATAGATGATTGTAAGATGTATCAGTAAATTTTGATCGTGAGCAGTTACGAATTTTCGAAAACACCACTACAGTTTCATATTACTTTACGTATTTTTAGGAAAAAAGTTCGAAATTCAATTGAATGCAGTCTAATTAATAAATGACAGAAATAGATTGTAATCTTATCTTTACAACATAATTTCAGCTGTTATTTTTCGCCATTTTGATTTCTTAAAATGTTGTTTTATTATTTAATTATCTAAATTTTTGATGAATTATTTATTTAACTATTTATATTTTTTAAATGCTGTTTTATTATTTTATTTTATTTACTCAATAAATGCGTTTTGCACCGGGAATCATAAAATTACACCATGTGGTACTCGTGAACTCTGCGTTTCACAAAATACAGACCCTACCTAGTTAGTTAATAACGCAATTTTCCATTCCGACTAAGCTTATTTCAGAAAAGCTGAAAAAGATTCGAGTTGTTGCCGAGATATCAGGAAAATTCGCCATGTGTGTGTGGCGGGAGAGTCTATGAGCCAGTCTCTCTTGTTAATTTGAAAGTATGTATGCAGTACCACTTCGGTGTAGGTCTACTGCAATACCGCGTAATATTTTGAACTACATTACAAATAACAAACGATATTCTTTAAATTTATGTATCGTTCCCATAACTTTGAAAATGTCCTCTTCCACTTCATCCTAGGAGCAAATGGTTTTAAAAAAGATAAAAAAAACACTGATTGTGAGATTGTTGAATTGAAAATCCCAAGACAATTAAATGGGTTTCACGTACGCACTAGCAACAATGAAACATATCTTTTTGCACGACTGCGGTGTACAAAAAAGTGTTGTGAGTGTCATCAGTGTCCCCTTTTTTTTGCTTGAAAATATGCATGTTGAAAAATTACGACCCCCAACCTCAGTTGATATACTGATTTGGACAATTGAGTTATTGTAAATTTCATATGAGCTCTCATACTTAATATTATAGAATCATTGCATGAATCAGTGGCGTATCTAGGGGGTGGGCTGATGGGGCTCCAGCCCCCTTCGAAGTTTGTAGAAAATATCAAGTTTAATTACGAAAGTTTAGCAAAATGTAATGAAACTTGCTAAGATAAAATTCAAAATGAACCAGAAAAAAATATTCCGTTTTAGACAGGTTTTCTTTTTAGAAAGTGTGCTATTTCACAAATGCCGGGCGTATATGTGCTCCAAAATGAGTCCGAGAATGTGTTGAAGGAGGTGGGGTAGATTGAGAATGCTCTTATATAATTTTAAATTTTCTGTTTATTTCAGTTTTATTTACTATTTATTAAATACCTTTTAGTAGATAATTTTCAGTATTCCATTTTAAAAAAATGCTGTATAACGATGTAATTATACTTGTGAAGAAAAAAACCTGCTTAAAACAACATTTTCCCCCTGTCCCATGCGATTTTCTCTTAGCAGATTTGATTGTATAATAGTTGCGTTACCTGCTAATAAGATAAATTGCGATTCCTTCTTAGAAACTCCTATAAAATTACAAGTCTTGATAAGCCACTGCATTAATTTTACAAAACCTCCATAATGGCAGACAACAAATATTAAAATATTAGACAAAATTGTCCATTCAATTTTTATCAGTCATTCAGTTTTTTATTTTTATGTGTATTATTGTTTTCATTGATGTATATTATTGATATTATTATTTTTATGTATATTATATGTATATTATGTATATTTTTATGTACCTTTGAAAGACATATATTAGTGCACAATCTTGCATAGTATAACATGTTTTATATTTTTATATTTCAGACAGAGAAGAAATTATTACCGCCGCCATATGACACAAACTGCACAGATTACTTAAAACTATGGAAAGAAAACAACGGAACAGGTCCCCTCAATGATTTAGTAAGATCATTTTATTTTCTGGCTATTTTAATGTATTACAAAATCCATTGCACTGATACAGAAGTGTACCGTGCATGTTTGCTTATTGGTATTTTAGACATTTCTCCAGTGGCTTAACGTGTTTCTTTAAATATGCAAACATGCCATATTCAGGCCTTGTGACAAAGGATCCAGTCTTATCAATGATGTTCACATAGTCTGCAACTCTCATGGTGTATTCTACAAGATCTACTAGTACTGCGGGTTCTTATAGGAACGTCCCTAAAAAAATAATAGCTTCTCCCTGGTCTGTGTACAACGTAGGGTACATGAGTGAAGTAACTGTTAGCTTAGCGCACTCTGGCACGGCCATCGACATGATCCAAAAGAAATTGTGATTCAACCATAGACATCTTCAATGGTCCAAGCAATTTTTTTAACACTTTCCAACATAGTTGAAAAGTGTTTATGAATTTGGTTTGCCGTGCTCTAACTCACGTAAATACACTCGGATTGCCATGCAATTTATGCATGTTATTGAGATTTACCATGGCATGTTCTGTGTAGCACTTATAGTGTTTACCGGGACACTCAAAAAAATTATCTTACATTACTGTCTATGGGGGGAAATCGTTTGTGGTGTATTTTAATGACGTTACACTATTTCAAGCATATTGAAATTGATATATATCACTGAGGTACACTATAAGATGTTTGCAATTGAATAGTATGTGCATAGCATTCATCGTTCATTTACAGGGACACTTACATGAATTAGGTTGCAGTACTCTCTATGAACAATAAATGCTGAAAGTGCTTGACGCATGATTTTTCGTTCTTGCTCATTGTTGCATTATTCAATTCCGATGTCCACGGAGCACTTGCATGCTTAACATCGATGATATGGATTTCATAGAATTTTTTTTTTTATGTGCTGCTCCATATTTAATGGAGCCGGATGAAGTTTTCGCTATATACATTTGTGTTTAGACCTAAACTGTCTTCAACTGTGCGTTGAGCTACCGACATGCATCTATTTGCTTTCAGCAAGAACGACACTATCCGATGTTCACAATTGTTCATTAGGTGTGGACGTCCAATTTTTTACCGTTTGCTATACGGGTTTGACCATCAGCCTTAAACTTTTCTAACGTGCTAACAACGGCGGCTGGACGAAACGTGCCGTTTCAGAGATATTCTTTCCCAACTTCGGGTCATCACAACCTCATATAGTTGTCAACCTTACAGTTTTTTTCTCCAGCCAAATAAACATATTTTGAACCAAATTTATTTAATAAAGTGTTTCTTGGTTCTTTGACGAGTTTATTTGATTTCATTTATTAAATAAAATTTCCGGCACACGTTTATTCCAAAATATGTTTATTTGACTAATGATTAGGAATAAACTGGAAGGTAGGCAGCTGTGCAATCTATCCTTTACCGAAGTCATTTATAATTCAGCGTTTAGGTAGATTTCGTAAGAAATACTACCTATTACATTCTCACCTAAGTTGGAATTTTTGAAAAATTTTTGCAGATCTACGAAGATTATGACTCCCAAAATCTAAAACCACCCCCAGTTCAAAACTTTATCTATCTATCTATCTGTCTATCTATCTATGTCATTTTTTATGGACATGATAACTGCAATAATTCTGCACAAATCCCTTCCAAACTCATACATAAAATCTCGGTCAAGTTCGTTAATGGGCAAAATCGAACCAAGGGAGGGAAATGTGGGGGGGGGGGGGGCTTTTTGTGAAAACAGAAAATTTTCTTAATAATTATTCTTTGAATAATTTCTTAATTATGATACGTATCGAATCCGTTTAAAGTTATTATTACTTCTAGGAAAAGGGCCGAATTTATTTATGTATGACAGATTTTTGATATCATTAAAAATGGCCCCAAGGGGGGGGGGGGGGAAATGGGGGGTTTAGAAGAAAAAATGCATAGTTTCGTCATTTCACAAGATATCAAATCCGCTTAAATTTATTATAAATCCTCTTAATAACAGAAAAATTTGAAATAAACGAACTTGAAGTGGAATGAAATATTCACCTTGTATTTAAAATCAATAAAATATACATTAAAACATGTTTAAAAGGTGACAAAAAGATGTTAAAAGATATTAAAATATAATCATTTACACCCCAAGACCTTTCGATCGCTAACGCGATCATCCTCAATGTGGAACTTTTGACTGAACTGAGTATACGAATGTCGCTTTCACTGTGCAAATATGTAACGGAGCTTTAACGAAGGCCTGTAGGGATGTATGAGGAAAAATCCTTGAGTTCCGGCGCTGGGGTTCTAAATAATTTCAAAATATTAAACCAGATTTTAGGTACATTATAAGATTATTTGAGAATAACGAGTTTACAGCTAAAATCAGAGAGTGATTGGAAATTTTATGTAAAGGAAATAGAGTGTGTAATGATTGCTTATCTTATAATGTACCTAAAATTTGGTTTAATATTTTGAAATTATCTAGAACCCCAGCACCGTTACTCACGGATTTTTCCTCATACACCCGTACAGAATTTTAGACCGGCCTTCGTTAAACCTCCGTTACATATTGGCACAGTGAAAGCGACATTTGTATACTCAGTTCAGTCAAAAGTTCCCCATTGAGGATGATCGCGTTAGCGATCGAAAGGTCTCGGGGTGTAAATGATTATATTTTAACATCTTTTAACATCTTTCTTTTTGTTACCTTTTAAGCATGTTTTAATGCATATTTTATTAATCCTCTTAATATAATTTAAAATTTTTATAATGACAAGTTTTTTATAGGACCAACCCTTATAGCAAAAAAAAAAAAAAAATTAAATTTAAAAAAAAAATTAAATTTAAAAAAAAAAAAAAACAGAAATCCCTGCCAGTTCCGCCTGCAAACTATTTAGGTTTTGAAGTGGGCGGTTCCAACTACCGTATCATGGCAAAAAGGTAATTTCTTACGCAATCCCCAACAAATTGGCGCCCCGCGGTCAGCGTCTTCGAAATCTACCTGTGCCTGTAGGCCGAGCCGTCAGGGATTTTTTTCCATTGCACACGCTTCTTCACAAACTGGTGGGCTCATTATTCCGTCCAGCCCTTTAATATCATTCACACTTTATCATGTATCATTTACTTGACTGAAAGTAAAACGGTTTTCATAAGGTTTTGGTTCATCAGTGAATATATTTAAACCAATATTTAAGGAAATGGAAGTAATTTGTAAAATTGTAAATATGTTTAGATAGAAAATGTACAATAGCTGAAAACAGTGCACATTAAATTTAACTTTTTTGCGATAAACACCTTTGATGAATACCAAATTAAAATCATTAAAATAAAATAGATTATTTAAATTTATTATGCAGCATAGTGTGTTGAAATTACGTTTCGATTTTACATTTTTAAAAGACTTAGAAGTTGCATAGAAAAAGAAAATAATATTGCAAAAATGCGAGAATAGCACAAAAAGAGTTTTAAAAAAAGCGTAGAAATTAAAAATTTTAAAAAAGTAAGAGAGATACCAAAAAAAAAAAAAAAAAAAAAAAAAAAAAGGAAAAAAACAGATTATTTGGCAAGATTTTTATATATACAGAGTAACTGATTTTTCGTGTGTGCATATGACTTCAAGAACTATTTCTTTTTTTATATATTTGTGAAGTTAATAAGACATAACAATTAAAATTTCCTATTTAAAAATAATAATGTTTTCTTCTTTATTTTCACAGATGTGCGTAGAGTACTGCAAACTAAATACACTTCTGGAAAGAGGGGAATGCATCGATAAAAATGTGCACTATCCTCACATGGAAGAACTATGCCACAGAGGTTTGTTACATCTAAGCTCATACTAAACTTTGCCTACCAATATATATATATATATATATATATATATATATATATATATATATATATATATATATATATATATATATATATATATATATATAATAAAAGAGATGGCCATTATTATAATTCTAAAAATCGCAGAATAAACCTGTTTGATCAGAATTTTCTACAATCCTGTTATCGTGAAATTTTCTTGTGAGTCATCTTACATATTGAAATAGTAATAAATTTATAATTTTCTTTCAAAGATAACACCTAATTTTGACATCATATTTGGATTCTTCTGTAAATTTTACCTTCAGATACCAATCAGATACCATTGGGTCAGGTAATTTAGGAATTATACAGATTAAAGAATAGGAACTCTTAAGAGTCTACAGTAGTCACGGGAAGAAACGCTCAAACTAATGTTAAGGTTCTAGCGTGATTTCTCGCCCGCATTTTAATATTTTTAAATGCTCTGTTTGCATATGATAGCTGAGGTCAATCTCCAACGTTGTTAGTTTTTACTTTTTCGATTTTTGTTGTAGTTTTTTTTATAAGCGGGCATTTTCAAATTTGGAACCTGTTCTGAAAATGAAAGCACCCTTTATAAAATAACTGGAACCAAAATCGAAAAAGTAAAAACTAACAACGTTTGGAGATTGACCTCAGCTATCCTATGCAAAAAAAAAAAAAACATTTAAAAATATTAAAATGCGAACGGGAAATCGCGCTAGAACCTTCCCATAGACTTAACATTAGCTTGGGTGTTTTTTCGCGTGACTGATGTAGGCTCCTAAGGTTAAATTCATTTTGAATAGTTGAAAAACAGATTGCAATGCAGGTAGTTTATTAAGGGTAACTCAAAAAGTGCTTGGCGGAATGAGCTGCAATTTTGGATTCGGATATTTGAAGCTTTTAGAAATTATTTGTGTTTAAAAAAAATTCTTAGGTTACAATTAATTTATATAAATATTTTTTTTTCAAAAATCAATTTCGGAAAAATATAAAAATTATAAAATTATTTAAAATTATTATTATTTTCTAAATATGAATTGTAATCTATGATTTTTTTTAATAAAAATCAATTTATAGAAGCTTCAAATATGCTAATTAAAAATTACAGCAAATTTCGCCTGGTAGTTTTTGAGGTATGCTTTTAAAACTATCCGCATCGCAGTGTGTCTTGGAACGCTTAAAAATGAATTTAACATTAGGACAAGGAGTTCCAAATTTTAAATCTGCATAATTCCTAAACTACTTGCCCGAATGACCTCTTTTTTGATATACAAAGGTAAAATTTACCGGAGAATTAAAAAAAGGTGTCAGAAGTGGGTGTTAACATTAATAATTTTAAAGGTGCAATTTCAGTATATAAGCAACTCCCTCAAGCAAATTTCACTATAACAGGATATTAAAAAATAATAAATAAGAAGCTTTGGACAGCTTCTATACACACATTTATTCTACGACTTTTAGAATTGTAGTAAAAGATCACGGATCGGAGTTTGTTTTTTGGTGGGGGGGGGGGGGGGGGAGGTACTGTACCAGGGTTGAAAAACCCAGCCCGGATAGCAAGGTAAAATTTACAAAGGGTGTTCAAAAAGGGTGTCAGAAGTAGGTGTTAACATTAATAATTTTAAAGGTGCAATTTCAGCATATACACAACTCCCTCGAGCAAATTTCACTATATAAACAATTCCCTCGAGCAAATTTCACTATAACAGGATATTAAAAAATAATAAATAAGAAGCTTTAGACATATTTATTCATAAGCTTTATAGACACATTTATTCTACGACTTTTACTAGAATTGGAGTAAAAGATCATGGTTCAAATTTTTTTTTGGGTGGGTGTTGGGGGAGGTACTGTACATCCACTTCACTGCATCAAAATAAATGAAATCCAAACTAAGGCACTACATCCAGTGGTGTAGTTACGAATTCGGCGCCTTGGAGCAAGTACGATTAGTACGCCCTCTTCTCTACCTGAAAAAGTTTCCCTAATTTAATTTTAAGTTTAAAACACATGTTAGCATTATAGTAAAACTGTAAAAGCGGAATCGGCCTATAAAGTCATCTTGCCATAAACGGATAACTTTTATGGTGCAAATAGAAGGAATGCCATACAATTATATTTGTTAAAACTAAAACCTGTCTAGAAAGGATTTTTCCTCAGTCGCTTGCGATTCCGTCTTACCAGGCTTCATATTATCTCTTTGCTGTAAAACACATCTTACTATGCACATGTGCATTGTCCCTTTAAATAGTTTAAATAGTCCTTTTAAATATTCTTTACAATTTTCACAAATTCAGAAGCGTAAAATATAATATTTATAATGTATACCTATTATCTAAAATAAAAATTTTATACATTAAAGTCTGGTCAAACAAAATCACAAAACATCAACGAAAAATCTCATTTTAGTCAGGTTTTCGTATTAGCAGGTATAATCACATAGAGAACAGGAAAAAATTCTGTCAAAAATAGGATTCGGCTTTCACAGGTTTCATTAAATATTTTTACAAATATTTATTTCGTTCTTTTGTAATTTTGCGCCCTCATAATTCTCGCTCCTGGAGCAATATGCTCCATTTTCTCCACGGTAACTACGCCCTTATCGGGTTACAACCCGACCCGAACTCAAGAAAATATTTTTCGTCAAAGCGGAACCCGACCTGAACATTTCATCTTGAAACCCGAAATGAAAGGAAATGAAATACTATAATTTAATGTGATTATGAAAAAATTGTCCACTGTTATGTCTCTGATATTAATTTTATATTTTATCAAGAAAAACGAACTAATGTACTCAATCAAACAGTCGGTTCTCTATATAAAAAATTATCAAGATTCTGAAAAAAAAGAAAATTCGTTAAATAAAATTTAAAAGATATACTATAAGGAAAAGTTTTACAGCATCTCTATAATTTAAATTCAGCTAATAAAACTGGTATTTTATAAGATTTAAAATTCCCCAGAAATTAGATCTAGAAACTTTGGTTTGAAGTGTTTTTTACATGATAAGCGTTGTTTTACATGAATGTCGACAAACTTTTACAGTGAATTCCAAACTTAATAGCAATGTGCTGTTTCCTGAAACTATGGTGAACTTCTTTTAAGATTTCTAATTTCTGTTGTATCGACAAACATTTAATTTTAGCCATCTTTAAATATGATCAGAGTTAAAAATGAAACACATATTTACTAATATTTGGAATATCCGAAAGGTATTTTTTTTTTAATTTTCAATGATTCGCTGTTGAAAGGATTGCGTACACATTCTAACTTGCACACAAATTACTGATGGGCATAACGATTATTTTGATTATTCGAATGAATCATTCGGGCATGCGCAGAAGCTAGGGTTGGCATTAATCGACTACTTTTTTTAGTTAATTGATTAGTCGATTAAACGTTCAATCCTACGAAATTTAATCATGATGAATGTAATCATGATCGAACTTGAAAAAAGTAATTACCCTTACAAAGTTTTTTCATGATTAATTCAATCTGAACTAATTCAATCGCGATTCCTTTAGTCATTAATCTAATTACATAGACGAAAATCAAATATGGCCGCCATTTAACTTCCTTAAATTCGCTTTTATTGCTATGATGCTGTTATTAAGGGTTACTAAGCGATTTTCCTTACTTAAAATTATAAACGGTCACATAAAATTATCGAGATACACCCAGGTCAAAATGTGTAAATCATTTAGGTTAGAAGGGACAGTTGAGAATACATCCGAATCCGAAAAAAATCAAGTCAAACCGACCCGAAACCGACCCACATAAAAAAAATTAGAACCAACCCGATCCAATGCAGATTCTAGCCCAAATCAAATCACCCCAGTTAAACACCAGTGATAAATTTCTAAGCGGAAACATTATCTTCACTTTAATAAATTTATTGTATTAAATGCTGATCGGTTGGTTAATTCTGTATATTACTTTTTCAATGCTTAACAAGTTGACCGCCTCATGACTCCATATGGTCTCATAGCGGATCATTACTGCAACAGATTGCCGAAACCGTGTACAACTCACAGGCAAAAGTTGCTGATTGTGGGAAATCAAATACATAAGGGTGGTTTGGGTGGTTTCCAAAAAGTAATCAATTCCAGGCTGAGAGATTATGTTAAATATTTTCTCTGTGAATGATGTCAGCTCTAGATATCCAGGATAGCTAAGTTTGTAGAATGTTTTGACACAATAAGCCAGAAGTCCTGGGTGGGAACTCCTGGCCTGGACACTTTTTTACTCAGTTAGAAATTTTTTACTCATAACTCTATCTCAGATAACTTTTTCAAGATAATAGACTAAATCATACTTTGTGTCCGAGTCCGATTTTCCTTTGCTTTAACCCCTTCGCGACGAGCGTCCTTTACAGAATTTTTAATCTTTAACCACCGGTTTTTCAAAACAGAAATTTTCGACTGTTTGAATCGCAGAAATGCTGTCATTAAATAAGGCAAAGCTTACAATAAAAAGTAAAAGGTCGGAATAATAGACGATTCTGAGTAATTTTATGCGTCACGTATACGTGTCGCTCGTCCCCAAGGGGTTAACTCGGGTGTTAATTTTGAGCAATCTCTCAAATGATCTCACACTTTCGCAACATCTCTTCACTTGGGTTCATGAGAAAAATTGATACAGGTTTGAAAATATCAAATGTGTAAAAAAACTGTACATAAATGAATCATATTTTACCATTTAGAAAGCTTCATATTTAATATTTTATAATTTTGTATTTAAATTTTAGTAACATTTAGTTCAACATAATTTGAAATGATAAATGTTTAAATTTTAAAGAGATACGCATATAAGACAGAAACATTATCTTAACTCGGTTATGTATTTACATGTTTAACTGTCTTAAGGGGAAAAAAACATTTAAAATTTCATATTGAATTTTTGTCAACAGGTGTTACAACGACGACGAGTGACATAATTGAAAACTGCACCAAAAGTTGTGGAAATCCATGCAGGTAACTAATAAGCAGAGCTTTAACCATGTAGCACTACTTATTTAATAAAATAGACAGGGCATTTTGATTTTATATGGTTTGAGTCAAAGAATGTCAAAATTTAAATAATTTTATAGACGTCCAGTATAGACTCGTGTGAATCGTACGCATTGCAATCTTTAAGATTATTTGCTGACGTGTTTTTAATTTATTTTTAGTTAACCACATTTTTTTAAAATCAAATAACGTGTTTTACGAAATTTGAGTGTTCTATGGCGAAAACTTTTTCAAAAATCTTTCGAATGATACCTCATTCATCGTTGTATGTTTTGTACGTGCTTAGAAAAAGGGATGTTGACAACAGAAATAATATGTTATATTTTTCTCAAAAACTGTTTATGGAAGGTGCTATGAGATAATCTACCTTGTATGTAGTAAAGCTAAAATAATAAGTAAGATTGTAATTAGTCTTGAAGAGGCATAATTTTTTTAACACTTTCCAACATAGAAGAAAAGTGTTTATGAATTCGGTTTGTCTGGCCATGCTCTAATTTGCGTAAATATACTTGGATTGCCATGTAATTGATATGTTATCGAGGTTCGCCATGGCATGTGCGGTATTGAAAATGAAGTGTAGAGCATTTATAGTTCGTTTACAGGAGTACTCAAAAGAATTCCGTTCCATTATGGGAAATCGTTTGCAGTGTACTTTAATGAATGCTACACTATTTCAAACACATTGAAATTGATATACATCACTGAGGTGCAATACAAGATGCTTACTATAGAATAGGGTGTACATACCATTTAACGTTTATTTACAGGGACACACAAAGGTATTCGGTTACAGTTACCTATGAGCCCTAATTGCTGGAAGTATGTTTTCAACTGTGGTATGCATTTTATTGGGTGTGTATAACTTCTACAGATCATATAAATGGCTGCACAAAATAATTAAGAGTACATTTCTGCTTGTTGACGGAAATTGCTGAAGGAGAATTTTCAACTGGGTTATGCGTTTCCTAACTGAACTAATTTCTTGCATACTATGTAGTATACATACAAATCTATATATAATATACAGGGCTGCAAAAAAGAATTCGGACATTTTTCAGGTGTCGCGTCAATTCGTCGCGCACAATTCATCGCGGAACAATTCATCGCGCACAATTCATCGCAGCGTCAATTCGTCGCGACAACAACTCATCGCAGCGTCAACTCGTGGCAGCGTCAATTCGTCGTGGTGTCAATTCGTCGCGACGTTAATTTTGTCGCAAGGAAAATGTTTTTGAAGGCTATGATGATAAAATTAAAGATAATATAGTAAAATTATTTAATGATAATTTGTTTTTTATATATAGAGAATTATAACTAACAATTTACATCATTAAATAATTTTACTAAATTATCTTTACTTTTATCATCATAGCCTTCAAATACATTTTCGTTGTGATGAATTGACGTTGCCATAAATTGACACCACGACGAATTGACGTTGCGATTAATTGTGCGCGATGAATTGTGCGCGACGAATTGTATGCAACGAATTGTGCGCGACGAATTGACGAGGAACCCATTTTTCGGACTATAGACGGTATTTGTGTTTTCATATGTGTTATGCGTTTTCCAAATTGTTTACTTAGACATCATCTTTCACCTTATTGAACTGTGAAGTTTTGCTACAGTATTTTGAATATGTTGGAAAGTGTTTAATAATCTACGTTTGACGCATGATTTTTCATTCTTTAATATATATAAAAAATATTATATACATATTTAAAAATTTAAATAATTTTAACTTTTTTTTTTTAATATTCATAAATTAAATGTTAAGTTTTTCGGAAAGAATTTAGCACTACCGGTTAACCATCTATTATAAAAAATATGCTACCAAGAAAAAAATTAATTAATAAAATTTTCAACAAAAAGCTTTCTTTTCAATATTCTCAAAATTTAATTTTATTACATATCTTCTTTTAATCTGGTCTTAAATTATCAAAAGTCAATTTTTTTTTAGAAATTTTTATAATTTTTTTGTTAATTATTTAAATTTGTTAAAAATAATAGCGCAGTCGGTATAAACGCTTTATTTTTAACAATCACTCTTATAATTTTTTTTTCGGTAAATGAAATAATGTTACATTTATTTCAACTTTAAATCAATCCTGGTAATTTTAGAAATAAATCTGATAACTTTAGATATTTATTATAATTCTGAAAAACTGCAAAATAATTTCAATTATGCTTATTTTAATTTAAAATGTCCTGAAATTACATATTCATGCATGCCAATTACAATTAATATTTCTACAGTGTTGTATAGAAAATTCTCTGAAATTTTGTGTCACATGTATAATGTTCAACTAGTTCTTTTATTATTATTATAAATTTTTTCCATAAAAATAAACATTGTAATTTCTAGTGATTATACATATGAAGTCAGATATGAAGCGGTAAATAATTATGACCATATAGTAAGTATCCCTGCAATTTATATAAAGTATGTATATTTTATCCTTGTAGCACTATACTTTTAAAATGTTTTACTGATCATTTTAAGTTATTTTTGATAATTCTCAAACAAGCTAATGGTCGAGGTTTATTAATATGACCATATGCGCAAGCAATTTTATTAACCCATTTTAGGCCTAGCATAGAAATTTTATAAAATGTGGTATTATTTTCATTGAAATTTACTTAAATTACATTCATTAAGACATCAAAAAAGTTTCGTGCATGAAAAATAATATTTTATTTAATTTGACGTTACCATTATTAATTTATTATTAATTATTTACCATTAAATTTAAATAAAAAAATTTTAAGTTTTCTTATGGCATTTGTTTTATTTTTATTTTATTTACAGATCTTGCAACTTTACTCCATTATAAAAACATATGATTAATCTCAAGTGGAATAATTATACATTTTCAAAAAGTCGAATTTGTCAATAACCGTTTCAAGTAAAAAACCAGCGTATTTTGAAAATTTCTCAACAGAAAGTGATTACTTCAATTGAATTACTAATATTTTATAGATGTCTCCAGAACCCTTAAAAATGGCAGAAAAATAAAATTAGCGAAAAATATACGTCACAGTGTTAATAAAAAAAATACTTATTGAAATGGTGCGTTTACGCACCTTTGGCCGAAAATGGGTTAAATAACCTGGGGAAATCCTCTATGTCCAACTATAATTTAAGAAAAAAATTAGTTTGGAAAGAAGCCTTTCAACATAAATTATATTACAGTCCTTGAAAAATAAAATAAAATAAAATAAAACCACCACCTCACGTTATTTCAACACTAAATTATCGTAGAGAGATGACAGGCGTATTACTCGATTGGGAAATGCGTCTACTTCTTAAATAGGGTTCTGAGTATTAAAAATTGCACTAACTTTAAATTTTCAAACGGTAACGCACGCTTTGGACACCACATTTGTGTTCCTTGGATCAAAGCAGTCCGGAGAAAAAAGGGTAGTTTATTTATTTTTTCTTAAATCTACAGCATTAGAAGATGTCAAAGTTTGATGATGCTAATGTTACATGCATGGGACAAACTTTAATTTATAACTTCCCCAAAAATAAACTTTTTTTTTTAATTGAATGTGATGCAAGGAATATACCCAAACATATTCCAGACATTTTTTCCCCGATTAAAAAACACGATTTTATTTAAGAAAATTATTAATAAATTCATATTAAAATATATAAATTATGACCTACATAATTTTTGCCTAAAACAAACCGCAATCATAAAAAAAAATGGATGTGTAACATCTATTTTTTTTAATATAAAAGCTTTAATATTTGCGAGTGTTTATCTCTTCAATCATTTGTTTTCGAGTTATAGATAAATTTTACTTTTCAACGATCTAAAGAAACTGTCTGCAGTTATCGTTGACATGCACAAAAAAGAAAAACTAGATAATCAACGGGGAATTTTTTTCCTTATAAAGTGATTTAAATTTATATTTAAAATTTCTAAATATTTTTTCTGGTAATTGATTCAGGGTTTGCGGTACTTTTTAATGTTACTTTTCAAAATATATGGATAAACCCCTAACATATTTTCTTATATAACTCTATAAAGATTTAAGAAAAGGAGTGTCTTTTTTCAGAATGAATTGATCAAAGGAAACTCAAAATAGAGTGAAAATCGGGCGTTACATTTGAAAATTCAAAGCTGATATATTTTTTAATATGTAAAACCACATTTTATACGAGCTCTATTTCAAAAATCGCATTTATATTCGGAAAATAGACAATTCCCTGACGAATAACAAAGATAAACTAATATCTGATATCAAAATATCCTTGGAATTAAAAAAAAAGAAAAGAAAAGAAAGGAAGAAAAGAAAAAAAAGAATCTCTCTCTCTCTTTCTCTCTACGACATCTAGAATGATAAAACTAATTGAAAATATAGGTAATTTTTTTAATTAGTAGCTTTATTTTGCCAAAATTCTACGCTGCCTCTATATTTTCCTATACAAACGTAATTTTAAAAATATATAAATAAAATTACGTAATTTTTTGCAGAATGTTTGATATATAATAGAAACTGTTAAGTGCATTTCGTCTTGTAGCAATGGAATAAATTACATCAAATATACTGTAGTAGTACTAATATTAAAATAGAAATTTAAATTTTGTCCATATCTTTTTTTCTACCACTGTATTTAAATATGATGTTATTGGTACACTATCTATTTACACACACATAATTCCACAATTTATGGCATATTTATTAAGAAAATGCCTTAATTAGTATAGTAAAACTAAGATTATAATTTTCAGAATATGGTTTTATATTCAAAGCGTAGGATAAGTTTTGAGCATCCGGGACAATTTAAAATATTGTGCCCCTCCTTAGTGATTACTAGTTTTATATTATATATATATATATATATATATATATATATATATATATATATATATATAACCATTAAATAAACATTACCGACCACCAACAAAAACTGTGAAATTATAAATAAAATTAAAATAACTAATTGACAACAAAACAATCCCCCCCCCCCCCCAACACACTTAACATAGATTCCAAAAAACATAGTAAAAAATAGCAGAAATTGAATAATAGAAATTTGTAGAACTTAGACAGAATCATCAGGTCCCAAATGCCTAAAGTTCCACAAATAAAATATGTGGTTTCATCTTCATATTAGCCATAAAATAGCTAAAGAATATGAATTTTAGGACAACCACACTCATAAAATAGAGAAATAAACTATTAAATAACAATTAAGTTAAAAATAAAAAAGATTAAAAAGGATAGAGGAGAAAAAATCAACAAATTACCAAATTGAAATCGTGATCAAAGCATGATGTAGCATATAATACAAGCATTGGAGATCACCATTACATGTTGCCAGAAAAAGTTTTTTAGTATGATGATGGACCATAGACCATGGATCAACAATGTACAGCATAGCCAAGCACACTCCCCAATGTATCCAGTGCCCTCTATATAAAATCATATACTAGTCTTTAATGCAAAAGTGTTTTGGCCCCCCTAAAAAGTTTTCACCTGGGCAACAGCCTCTTGGACCACCCCCGACAGTGATCCGAAATAGAAAATAATGTTTCAAATGAACATTTGATAATGAATAATGTGTAAATTTTAATAGATTAAAAGATGAAATGTAATTTAATCTCTAAAGGTTGTTTATCGTATGTATCAATACAGAAATGTTATAATGCCTGTAATTAAGTTATTTAAAAAATGGTTAATAAAACAAAAGATAAGCTGGTGGTATGCATTACTGGGTTTATTAACACTAGAACTACCGAAAATTTTACTCAAGTTTTTTAAAATTATTTGACACCAGAAATTTTATTTAAAAATACTTAACTTATTCATTTAACGTATTTCTGTGAGTTTTATATTTAATTTATTTTAAAAAGAAATTTCTGGTTCCAATCGGAATATATTCATTTGGTAACAGTCAAAATGACGGCTCATGATAGTTCTAGTGTTAATTTTGAATACATCATTCAAAAAACTCTTTGATAAACTACTTTTGTTGTATGAGTTCTACCTTTGTAAAGTTTATACCATTTTAAAAGAATTTGAACATTCAGTGTCCAGTTCCTTCTATTAGTGCTATTTTTAAAAATAATAATAAACAATTATTGCTAAAACTTAAAACAAAAGAATGCAGAATTAATTGAAATATATTTCAATTTAATCTTGCATTATTTGATATTTATTTTCTTTTCTAGTGCAAAGACGATTGGTGCAGGTAATTAGTTTCCTTAATCTTTAAATTACTAATTAATCATTTAATATTTCATATGTTAACTATACATAACACAGAAATTGGAAAGCATCTTGTAAAGTCAATAAAACTCATAAAGTTAAATAACTGCAAATTCTGAATTTATAAAGAAAAAGTTTATTTTTACCCAGACATCATGCATTGTTCAAAACATAAAGATCTATTACTAACAGTATTTACTTGAGAAAATTAAATTGATTTATTTATTTTTAAAATAATAATAAGAAATGATAAATAATAGAATACTTAATAATAAGATTATTACTTTTTTAATATTAGCAAATGGATTCCATCTGCTAAGATTTTCCTTGTTTCACAAGTTGTGCAAGCAATAATAATAATAAAGTTATATTTATGATATCAATAGTGCTTTTCAGTTTATTTATTTTTTTTATTTTTTATTTTATTATTATTATTATTATTATTTTTTTTTGAGAAAAAGGACACCTTATTTTCAAACCACTATTTTATGATGATTTACTATTATATTGCACATATTAATCTTGCAAAAAGGGGAAAGAAAAAACATGCTATTAAAGTATTAATGGGATACAATTAAAAATTTTCACACAATTTTGAAGCACAATGGAAACACACAACAATCCAATCCAGTCAAACAAAAACTCGGATGATTTTTTAAATATACACAAGTAATTGTTATGATAAATATTAATCACATTTTGCAAAGTGTTATTTTTCAGAAACAGCCAGGGCCCTCGATAAGGAAGGGGGGGGGGGGGGAGGACCCCAAAACTTTCATGAATGTTGTTACACTTGGCAAATTTACAATCTTAGTTGGCAAATTTGTTTAAAACTTTAATAAAAACTATAATAGACTTTCTATTTTTGATATTCTTGGCAAAAGTTACAAATCTAATTGGGAATATTATTAAACTTTTGGCAAATAAGAACTATATTACATTTTCTAACTGTGGTAACTTGGATAAATTATAAAACTAGTTGGCAAACTTGTTAAATTGGCGATAACTATTTATTTTTGCTTCTCCATGAGTTGGCAAATACTGAAATTTGACTTGGCAATTTAAGGTCCTCTCCCTCCCCCCAATAAAAAGTCTTAGCGATGGCCCTGAAAACAGCCCACAATTTTGTTGCCAATGATGCAGAAGCTCTTTAGCAATTTTTGTATAAATTTTATTTCACACATTTACATATCCATATTCTATTTGTTGCTTTCTACCATTTTTTTAGACTTTCATTTTCCTGAAAACTCTTTGATTGGCCAATACAGAGAAAATTTTTTTTGGATTTTTTGTCTTTAGGTACAAAGGGTAACTTTTTTTAAACCGAGACACTCCGCAGTCTTTTTTTTTTTTTTTTTTTTTTTTTTTTTGGGGGATAATGAGACAAAGGTTTATAAAGCCAAAAAACAAAATTTTGGCTAAAATACATAGATATTTTATATATAAAAGGAATATATATATATGTATATATATTTTTTCTTTTTCATAAGGCCTTCTGGTTGACATTTTGAATTATTACAAATCTATTAAACTTAAAATATCAGAGACAAATAAATAACAGAACACTTAATTTTCAATTTCCTTCTTAAGCTTACATTTTATACTAGGTAGTGTGTATTTTGTTTATATATAGATTAACAGATATTGTTTCCAGATGTAAATAAGATCTACAAGTGATAAGATAACTTTCATCATCTAACACAAATGATTTTTGCCTAAATTTGATTACCATTCAGCTGCAAATTTATTTTATAGATTTTATTTGAGCTTCTCTCAATAACGGCACCTTTTTCCTTAGTGTATAATACCAAAAAGAAAAAAAAACATATAATTGTGAACAATTTTTATCTAATTTTTGTGTACAGTTAAACTTTCTCGAAACTTCATTCTGGCTTATGTTATCCTTGTTCTGAAAAGTTTCTTTAGATTCAGTTTATCCTTTTATTGGTTATACTTATATCCACCCATTACCTGGTTTTCTTTCAATTGTTTCATAATTAATTATTACATAAGCAGTATTTTTTTTTAGATTGACAGCAAAAAATTCTATCCCAAAATGCGATTTTCTTATATTTTGTCGTCTTTTCAGAGGAACATGCTTACAACCTAAAAACTTTTCATTTGATGTCATTTTTATTTGTTTACAACAGAGTATTGAGGTGATTTTTAGTTTATACATGTTAAAGAGAAGTTGATGTGTAAATATAATACAAAACATTTATAAATCAAATGTTAGATCTCTTTTAGTGGTTTAGTAAACTGTGTGCAGATTTTTAGTTATAATCTGTTATTATTTAAAAATCTTCTGCTGTATTAGCAAATAATTATTCACAAAAACAAACTTTAATGGAATTCCTGAAAATACTGAGAAACTGAAAATACTTCATTAGCTGCATTAATTTATTTATGGTAAAATAATATTGAAATGTGCATGAAATAACTATTAAATGTTATTAAAATTGCATCTTTAAGTTTTGTTTTATTACTTTAAGTTAAAATTTCTGTCCCATACACGGTTATTTTAAATATAAGAAATGGTGGTAGTTCAAATTAAACAGGCAGAGAAATTATAAGTGAACTCTCAAAATAGAATGAAATCAACTTTATGAAAACCTGAATATACAATTTAACCATTACAAGTAAATTTAAATATTGAAAGAATTCATTGCTTAAAAAGAAAAAAAAGTCAAAATGTTAACTTTTATTTATTTATTTATTTATTTTGCAGAGTATCAAAAATAAAAGTGGTTTTATACTTCAATCAGTTTCGTGTAACTAAGTTCCAGTATCAACCAAAATTTGAGGTAAGTACTAAAATCATAAATATGAAAAAATGAAAGAATTAAAGTAAACATCTAGACATTAAGATTTCCCCAGGCCAGGGATGGCGAACCTTTTTGCATAAATATGTCAAAAATTCACAAACCATATCTATCGACATTGTAACATGCCAAACTTTTACAAGAAAAGATACTGTAGCAGATGCTGCTTATATGAAACCTTAGTTAATGGAATCAGTTGCTCTCATGCATTAAACTAAGAACACAAATGAAAATACGACTTTCTGTGTATCAGAATCTGCCATTAAATGAAATTTTGATTCAGAAATATGACTCATTAAAGTGAAACTTAAATAAGGAACAAAAATATGAAAATTTTATTTTAAGTAATTTTTTAACTTATCATAAATGTAATATTTAACTTATAATTACACAAGTTGCATGAAAACATATTAATTTATTAATGAGATTTTAGCTCTTGTATATTCAATAGAGAGTGCTTCATATCTGGATCACATGTTATCAATTTTAGTATCATACACAGTGAAATTGGGCCCACTTATTATTTTATTGTAGTAACTGTCATACAAATTTCATTTAAAGAAATACGGTTTTTTTAAATTATAAGGTTTTTTAAATTCACACAGAAAGACAAAATAGATACATGTAAGACGAGTTGCATATCATCACTAAAAAAAAAAAAACCTAATTTAATTTATGCAAAAATAATTGCATTATTTGTAATAATCTGAACTTGTTAAACAAAATTTTATTTATTAAAATAAAAAAAATTAAATCTGTATAATGATTATCAAATTTAAATTTTTGGTATGCCAGAGACATAGTCAAATGTGCTACCTCAAGCATTACATGCCATAGGTTTGACCCCCTGGCCTAGGCATTATATGTAATCCTTCTAATGAGGTTTAAGTAGACAGGTTCTTTAATTTTATACTCACAGTTAATTACTCACTGAAAATATGTTTTTATGCCAGTCTAGTATCACCTCATAATTAAGAACCCTATTTCAACTACAAAAGCAATATCTGAACAAACATGTTTTATAACCAAACCAATAGGAAGATCATATGTATACAATATTTGTTAATCATATTAATTTCTTTTTACTGACATGCTACTAAACAAGCTTTTTAATTTTTTTTTAATTGCACTTCTTTGAAGATACATTAGAGAAAAATTTAAAACAGGGTTGACACTGCCTAATACCAACGAAAACAATTGCTTTAATAGACTAAAAATTTTACATTACTTCATCAGAATGCAATAATGTCATCAACCTTTTTACTATCATGGGTGTACCACTACATACACAAAATCTTCCATAATTTTAAACCACACACCCAGAAAAAGGAATTGATTAAAGCAACAAAACATGTTTTGCTGAGTACATTTTGGTTGTTTCAAGCAAAATTTTTAGTTGTAGTAAAAAGTTGGTTTTCTTGCATTGACAAAATAATATTGTTAACACTCTTAAAAAATTTTAACAAAATTTCATCAATTTTACTTGAATTAACAAAATCTGTTTTTTTAATTTTACCATAATTTTGTAATTTAAATTTGTAATTCCAGCAAAATTTTATTGTTTTTACAAAATTTAAATTGTTGTGTAGTAGCCATAACTCTCTCACGTAACTTGGTTTATTTGACTTATATAGCTATATAATTAAAGGATTAACATAATTTTTGGATAATTAAAACTTTTTTAACTGACCAAGGTAGTTTTAAAAATCCCCCTATCCTACTTATTACTTTTTTCCATCTTTACAAGAAGAAAGTATTGGAGTCATGAAAGTTTTAACTTCTGGTTTTCGACGGATTTTAGAAGGTTCTGAACACGATTTGACTGTTTTTAAAAAAATGACTGTCTATGACAATGTCTGTCTGTATGTGACACAAATTTTGTGGGCTCTCTATTTCAAGAACTAATGCACGAAATTTAATAAAACTTTATATTCAGTTACTTTCTGATATAAATTGGTGCTGATTAGTTTTCGGCGTAAATCGCGCAACAGGTGACGCTGCTATGTTGCAATTTTCGCGATTTCTGCAATAGATTCACGATTTCTGCAATAGATTCACGATTTCTCAAGAACTAATGTACTGATTTACATCAAACTAGAGATTAAGTTAGACATGAATAGAAGCTGATTACGTTTTGGTATAAATAGCCCAACAGGTGGCGCTACTATGCTACTTTTTTCATGATTTTCACTATAATTAAATCTCAAGAACTAATGCACGGATTAATTTTTAATTCATTTTCAGCAGTGATTTACGCCTGTAATTCTTAAATAATAATCAGTGAATTTTTATCCTGCTTATTTTCAAGCGTAAACCGACAGAGTGAAAAATGTCCCAAGCCGGGAATCGTACCCGGGTCCTCAGAATAGCGCTCTGAGGCCCCAGCATACGGCAACACAGTTAATCTTTAATGAATTTTCTGCAGTGAATTACGCCTGTAATCCTTGAATTTTTACCCTGCTTTTTACAGGCGTAATTCACTGCTGAAAATGAATTAAAAATTAACTATATGTTGCCGTTTGCTAGGCTTTGTATTTTCGTTTCATGTTTGCCGCAGAAATTTGCCTGCTCATGCAGGGCCTGTTTACCGAATAGGCCCGGGAAGCCCGTGCTTACCCAAAGAAATACAAAGGCGCACCCAAATTTACTTTTCAGAATAACTTTTTACAAAAAAAAAAAAAAAAAAAAAAAAAAAAATCAATCAATCAGGGTAAAAAGGGATTTTTACTTACGAAATTTTTATCTAAGAAGCTCGCTCTTTTTAAATTGTTGTTTACTCGAAATTTTGATGGTAAAATTTCAAATTGTTGCAGCATACCAAAAATGGATTTAATAAATAACAAAGCAATTGGTAGAGGGAGGCCCCAGAGTAACGTCGGGCTTCTCCTACTTTTATGTCTTAAGCGGACCCTGTGCTCATGATGACTTTTACATCTTGTGCTGCGGTTGCAGCCGGTCCGACATATATAAGAGTGAGAAATTTCGAGTTTAGATATCGTTCCTTGTAGCTCAGTGGTAGAGCCTCAGATCGTTATTTTGAGGACCCGGGTTCTATTCCCAGCTTGGGACATTGTTCAATCTGTCGGTTTACGCTTGAAAAAAAGCAGGATAAAAATTCATTTGTTATTATTCAGGGATTACAGGCGTAATTCACTGATGAAAATGAAATAAAAATTACCTTAAAAAATAATTAAGTTTAGATTGGTTCTAATACAAAAAAATTTTTTAAGTAAATATTATGATTGTTTCTGTAACAAAAACCTTTTGTTATTAAAACAAAGAAAATTCTTAAAATTGCACAAAACAATTGTTCTTTAAACAAAAGTTTCAGTTGCCAAAACTGAAAAGAACTCTTAAAGTAACAGATAATTATACTTATTTTGAGAAAACTTTGAACAAAAGAATGTTGTTAATTCAAGTAAAATTGAACCATTTTTACTTGAATTAACGAAACATTTTTTTGCTGACGATACAAAATATTTTGTTGGAATTTCAAAAAAAAAAATCAACAATATTTTTCTTGTTGATTCAAACAAAATTTCCATTGATCCATATTTAAACGGAAAGTTTTGTTGGTCCAACCAAATTTTTGTTGATTCAACAAAACTTTTCTCTGGGTGCAACCCAACAATTCCTACACTATTTTTTCCATGATCAGCTTGCTATTATCATAAATTACACATTTTCCCCATGATTGAAAGTATTAAGCAACTCTACCACTTAATAAATATATAAATTAAAAATGCACAAAAATTAAGTAATCATGATTTTTTTTAAAATTTATTCATGATAATTACTTTTTGTAATGTTTTAACTATGTAGGTAATTCACAAGATACATAAAATTAATGCAAAAATGTACCATTGAGCAGAATCAATATTCTTAAAACTTAAAACAGGCGAGAAATTAAGAGAAAAATGCCTTGTAAACTATTCACTTGGAATTATAAATATACAATTAAGTGCAATGTGTAAATAAAGGGAAAATTTACATCATTTCCAGTCAAGAGGTTCAGAAGAAATGAATATGATTAACAATTTATTATTATTTATTGATATTATTTATTGATATATGCAATCAGACTGACATAATATTTTTAGGTTAACATTTTAATAAAAAAATACTTGTAATAATGATAAATTCTAGGAAGGGGATTTAGACATCAATTTTACAAAAGGGGGGACGGGACTTAATAGATTATATCCAAAATATAATTAAAATATGGAATTTGGGAATCAAAACACTTTTTTTTTTAAAGTTCCACAGATTTTTTTAGCCACACACAGGGTGGCTTATTCTTTCAATCTCTATCATTTTTCATGTTTATGAAAAGTCACAGCAATCCATCGTTGCCACAGATTAATCTCGGAAAATGAAACATTTGAAGTTACTTAAAAAATTAATAACTCGAAAAGTATTTGTCACAAAATTGTTTTACAAACTGCGTTAGAATGGTAAAAAATTGTATTTTTCTTGATATAAATTTCAAATCTAATGATTATGTCGTTTTTCAAATACTGGATTTCAAAAATTACAAAACTTCACAATGGAGTACCGTAGCGAAACTTTTACGCGTAAAAAGATCATGAGTAACGAATTATAGTAAACTTATTATTCTGTTAAAATATAAAAGTGAATTATGTATATACATTTTTAAAAAATAAAGAAAAACATTGTATCACAAACATCAACAAAATTTTTTCTTCTATTTATTCCCTTATTCCAAAGATATCGTTTTATCGTCTGCTGCCATAGCAACATGAATTAAATTTCATTAAAAAAAAATTGCTCAGTAGAAAAATATTTTTCTAAATCGAATGGTTATTGAACAACTCAACACTTTAACAAGGGAATTTTTATTTGTTATTTAGATATTTTAAAATTGTTTGTTGTCATTGCGTTTTTATTCTGAGTTACAGCTAGTTTATTTACTTTTTAAATAAAAGCCGTGTGTGGCAATCTATATTCGGCCTTATAGCAGAATTTTCCCCTCTTGTACTATATTATTTTTTCAATATATATCTGTAATGAATATAAGTATGTGAACATTTAATTTATTCTTCGATATCATTTCAGAGTGTAGAGATGTTCAGCTACATCGGAGGATACATGGGTATGTGGTTAGGCCTGTCATTGGTCTCCTTGTTTGATTTTATAGAGACTATGGCCTATTTGTTTTATTATCCAATTGGTCACCTTCGATGGAAAATAAAGAAGAAGCAAACAAAGCCTCTGAATGCATTTAAAACAAATTCATATTTTGGACCCCAGATTTACTGATATTCTACTAAACAAGCTTTTAATTTTTTTTAAACCTATTGCACTTCCTTGAAGATACAGTAGTGAAAAATGTAAAACAGGGCTGCCATTGCCTAATGCCGTTAAAAATAGTTGTTTGGTAGAACCCAAATATGTAAATAATAGCGAAAATAATAGCATTTTTACAAAAATAGTAACTAAAATAGTAGTTGCATGCCTACTTAAAAAAAAAGGGAAAAGAAAAGAGAAAATATGTTTCTTTGCTATAAAAAATATAACCAAAACTGTTTCATGAAAATCCACTTCTTAATCTAGTGTTTATTCTGCCACCTAAAGGATCAGGGTCCATAAGCCATGTTTTTGGCCCATGAAATAAGACTAAAATTCGATTTTGTTATACTGATTTAATTATTTCACTTTTTAATATTAGAAGGTTTATCCTGTAGGACTTCAACAATTTTTACATTTTGTTCGGATTTATATAACTTACACAAGCTCAAAGTTCGTATAGTTCGTAGTTTTTTATGAAAAATACGCAATTTAGCCTAATTTTACCTAAATTTTTAATATATTTTTTAATATTTTACTATGAGCGCAGCTTTGCAACACTTTTTTTTTTTACATATATTGTACATTTTGATATATTTTATAATATATGTAACGAAGAAAGTGTTGCACGATTGCACTCATATAAATAATCGAAGTAAAATTAGGAGAAATTGCATATTTTTCATTAAAAACCACAAATAATACGAACTTTGAGCTTGTGTAAGTCATATAAATCCGAACAAAATGCAAAAACTAGTGTTGAAATCGTACAGGATAAACATTCTAATATTAAAAAGTGAAATAATTAAGTCAGTATAACAAAATCGAATTTTAGTCTATTTCATGGGCCAAAAACACGGCTTATGGACCCTGATCCTTTGTCATTTTTTTGTACTTGTATTGTAAAATCTTCCAATATATTTTTTTCCCCAAAAAATAAGAAACTTTCTAAATTATGACAATGTGTCTCGGTTTTCCCAAACTGAACTGATATGTGTTTATATCAGTTACGTAACCAAAATAGGCTTGCATTTGGGCATTATTGAGAGGTTTTTAAATGCAAACAAGTAAACTTTTTAGCACATGTTATTAGTTTCAACTCCAATTCTATTTTGTAAAAATAAATGAACTAAAGCAGGCAATCTCTATGTAAAAAATCGTTTTGGATGCATTAGATAAAGAACAGACATGTGCTACTTTTGTGCGTATAATTAATCTATTCTTCATAATAAATTCATGTAAAATGAAATAGCAAAACTGGCATAAATAAAGACTGGCTGATTTTATAGTTACCATTGGGTTAAACAAAGCCATCTAAATAAATAAGATAGAAATACAGTATTCAAAATTTTAATTTTTAATATTTTAATTTGTCATTAAATTAAAAAATTATGCTAGAAAACATGATTTTCCTTCAGTAATCAAAGCCTGATTAAAGCACAACAAGCCAAAGGCCCTGGTCCCCTAACTTTTAAGGGATTCTAAATTTAGTGTGCATCTTCTAAAATTAAATATTTTTGGACTTGGAGTAGGATACAGTTAAAACAAAAGATATACACTGGATGTCCCATAAGTTTGTTTACATTTACGAACTTTCATTAAAAAAAAAAATTATTGCACCAGAATATGGTTTGCAACATAAGACTACAGTCAAATTGTCGAACTTTTTATAGCAAAAGGAAAACTGATTCAAATTTTCTTTGAACTGTTTTTGGTTACAAAAATTCTAACTATTTGCAAGTCTTATGGTGCAGACTGCACTCCGATACGGAAATTCGTAAAATTTTTTAAATACGAACAAATGACTCTTTGAACTTTTTTTTGGCCACTCAAAATTACACTTTTTGACAAGTCATGGTGTAGACTGCAGCCCGATTTGTTAAATTTTCATGAATTTGTAAAATCTGAATTTACTTTTGGTTTTGGACGGCTTGAAACTATTTTTTTATTTTTTTTTTACACAAAATTAAACTCTTTGACAAATCTTAAGGTGCAAATCATATTCCGATACTACTATTTGTTAATTTTTTATGATTTTTTTAAATATGAATGGATTTATGTGGTACCCAGTATATTTATCTGAATATTCATTTATATGTTAATATATGTATTCTAAGGCATCAGAAAAGTTTAATTTTTTGTGACATTATCGGAAGGGGTCCTCAAATGAACTCCAAATCCTGTTTTGCCTTGATCAGGCCATGTTAGTAATACAATTTAAGCAGAAAAAAACTGCAACAAATTTAAGGAATTCAATAATTAATTTTAACCACTTGTTTCACATTGCTATATAAATAAATAATAAAAAAAACTGTCTTTTAAGAAACACCACGAAAATTATAAAATAAAACTGACATGTTGTGTGCTGTTTTGTTTGATTTTACAATTTTAATAAAGTAACTATAACATGAATGCCAATATTTATACTGTAGATCCAGGGCTCTCACACCCGCGACCCAGTGCTGTAATGAATATAGCCTTAGCAGAGAATCAAAAATTTCCTTATAATATCAAGATTTAAAGATATGCCGAGAATATAAATTTAGCATTGAAAGAAGGCGTTCAATGAATTTCTTGCATTACATAAATCAGATAAAACATTATTACAACTTCTTTGCCTCCAAATCAGTGCACTTGCTTGCCTGAAATATAATTCTATGTAACATAATAGAAAAGGCATGCAAGAGATGGTGGCAATATAAAGCAATCATTTTATCAAATTAATTTAGGTCTATGAGGGTAGGTTTGTGATTTTAATATTTTTGACAAAGGCTAACTTATAGCAGTCCAGCTGTTCAGAATGAGTATATCTCAAGATACAGAGTTGAGAACTTATAAACTATTTCCATCTAAAGTACTGAAACACAGTGACCTTCGCTTGAATATTTGGCATAATGTACCTTTAGACGCTTATTGAAGACTTTTAATAGACGCTTTCAGTCGTGACGTCAATGATGACGTTTTACTTGGAAACTGACTCCAAACAAACGGTTGCTATGTTGTATTTTCTATTATGTTTGTATATTATACCTATATCTTACAATTATATCTCAAGGCGAGGTGTTTTAATAAATTATATGCAGTGGTAATATTTTCTACGATTTATATTTAATAAGAAATGAAACATAGCAACCGTTTGTTTGGAGTCAGTACCCAAGCAAAACGTCATGACTGACGTCACACTAAAAACGTCTATTTCCTTTCCAAAAAGAAAATATAAAGCATAACAACTATTGTCCATGCATAAGTAGAATCAACAAAGCACAATGTTATATCCAATATCAGTCCTAATGTTCTGGCACATCTTCTCAATAGTATTATAGGCATTTCCATTAGAAAGGAAAACAAAGATTATAAGAGATTTTTTTTTAATAACTGCCGCTAATATTAGTATACTGTATGTTACTCTGTCACAAAATTTTTAATTTGAAGTGTGGCCTTGTGAAGACAAAAGGCTGTAGATGGAGAAAGATTGAACACAGAAAACGGCGGATTGTTGCAAAGATGAAATACCTTTAAGAACAATAAAATGAGAAGAAATATGCTGTAAAACAAACAAAAAAAACTACAGTTTATCGCCAAATGTGGGTCAATTTGCAGGTTTACACTATATTTATATTTAAAAGAATAACTTCTTTTTCTGAAATGGAAGTTTTTATAGATTTTTAAAATTCAATAGGAAAATTCAGTAATAGATACTGAATCATAAAATCGGAAAATCAGGTAAAAATGAAATGGAAAAATTGGTAGCTCTGAGATCGATGAAAAATCTTTTTTCTACAAAAAATAACGGCTGGAATTAGAGAAAAGTATTTTCACCCCCTAAAATAGTAGCTTTTCAATAGATTTTAGGCTAAAGTAATAGCCATAGATGTCCAATGCTTAAAATAGTTGCTTTTAGTAGTATTTTAGTTGCAAATGGCAGCCCTGTATTAGAAAATATGTATATTTACTGATGGTATTACATCAACTTTCATTTTACAAATTCATCAAATGTAAGCAATCAAATAAAAGAATTGAAATTCTTTTCTTTTTATTAAAAAGGTCAATAAAATTAAAAACTAATCAAATGTACATGAAATTCTCACAATGCTTCTTATCATTTAAATTTTGTTTATTTATTTTAAAATAAAATAAATATCAATTTCAACATTTATTGAATTAAAACATATTGACATAGGATATATTTAAATAACACATTTAACATAAAAATTGTAATTCACTACAATCACAATAATTTATTTCTACTAGCTGAACCAGCATGCTTGGCTATGGAATATTATTGCTCCATTTTCAAGTGAAAGACTACTATAAAATTCATGTAAATATATATATAAACTTTGCAAAAAGAAAAAATAAATAAATTTGGCAAAATTTAGTTAAAACAATTTATATAAGTTACATGTGCACAAATAAAAAAATATTAAAGAATTAATAATAAAATTTATTAGTTTTTCAATTAATTTTGAACAAAATTTATAATTATAGTCTGAACTTATTGGTTCTTCACTGCTAGGAGATGGAACATAACTGTGATGGATACTGTGTTTTTTATTAAATACATCCAAATTTCAGTTTATCTTGAATGTAACTTATATACTTTTTGCTAGTTTGAAAATTACTTTTAATGCCAATTTAAACTAGAGAATGCAACTGAAATGACCATTTAAACAGTTGAAAAATGTATTACAAACAGTGGTATTAAATTAAGCAAGGAAAGTCATTCTGAGACTAAAAGACTAAAATTTTAATAATAAAAGCATTTTTTTTCTTTTTTTAAATATACTAGGGGGCTCTTCCCCTACGAGCTATGTTCGCAAAACACTGTTCAGATACTGCAAACTCTAAAAACACGCAAATTTGATCAACTATAAAAAGATTACAGAAGATTGAATTATAAATAAACGACTAGTGGCGATCATCTGCTGTAATTGGGCTTCCATTCATTTTACTTTGAGTGAGGGATTTTAAGGCCGAATCAACTGCTTCCGAAACAGAAAACAACTGTTTTTGCGATTGATTAAATAAGATCAATTAAACATTTGAAAATCAACTTGTGAAAAATGGCTAAGTAACTAATGTCGCTGAAACGGGGAATTTTATAACGATGCTATAACAAAATTAGGCACTTCCACATTATCCCGTTGACCGCTTTCCATAGAAGAAAAAAGAAACTGTCGCCAATATAGAGGATTTAATGTCCATGATTTTGGCATCACATTCAATTGACATCTGATGCGTTACACGTGTTTGTTATGCCATCAAGTGATTTTTAATTCAACGTTTATCTGTATCTTTAATGATATTTTACCAATTTATTAGTCATTTCGTTAATTTAAATAATAATTACACCCTTAAACGACGACGCCGTGATATTAAAAGAGAAAAAGTGTTGAAAAAATGTTGCTATGTATAGTTACGCACATCCGTTTCAACTGACACACTTATCCACCAGGCAAGGGGGATAATTGCCGAAACATGAGTGGAGGTTCACTGCATCGGTTCACTGTTGAGACCCGAAAAGTATATGGTTTCTGTTTGTTTGTCTGTTCCGCGATAACTACCGTAAAAATAGTCCGACTAGGTTGCTTTTTGGAAGGTATGTTGGTGAAGTATCCGGAATTAGGTGTATAGGTTTTAGTTAAATTTGGTTCATTCGTTCGAAAAATATAGAACATTTATTTTTATGTTATAATGCTTTCCTATGGGGATTCAGACGATTTTTAAATTTTTCATTTGTTGAAAAGAAAATGGCGCATTTGATTAATGGATTTAAATGATAAATTATCGAAGTTAAAATATTCCAATAAGGGTCTTAAATAATTCCTATTAGCTTGAAATTTTGTTAATAGATGTGTCCGATTTTTTAAATTAGATGTATAATGTTTGAAGAATTTTTATACATCTATTCGAATAATATAAAGCATTTTGTTTCATCATTTTATTTATCTGACATAATATATATTTAATTTTTTACCTTTTATCAGTTCCTTAGCAACTAACTGTATTTCATATCCTAAATAAAATCATTCAAATAGTCCGCAATTATGAAAGCAGAAAGCCTGTATAAGGAAAATAATATGTTAGTTAATATTTTGCAATCTGGCCTGCTCTATTGGTTTGGGTTGGTTGATTTATAACGGCCGATTATCTACTTAAGAGATACAGGCCTTAGGCGGGAGTGCCCTCCATGGGGGGTCTTTCTAAGGGATCCTAACCCGTATTTACGGCAAGGTTCAAAGAAAACCATGGAAAACTCCGAACGGTTAGGTTGACAAGTGCGACAGGGATTTGAACCTAGCACCTCCCGTCTACCAGCTTTGAAAGCAGAACCTCTCAACTACTGGTGGAGCCTATTGGTTTGGGACAAATAATATTAACATTATTAGTGATAATATTAGTAACATTACGGTTTAAATTGAATGTGGATACTTTAAACAAACTATCACAAAAAATACTTTACAGAGCCAAATAATGTTTGTTATTTAGTCAATTGATAGTGGACACAATTATGAATGATTACCCAATGAGTTTTTAATTTTCCAAATATGCCTATTTTGGGGTGGCTTTAGTATGCTATTGCTGTTAAGTAGATCAGGATGTATTTAGATAAAATCTTACATCTAAATATTAAAGATTGACCATCAAAACTGTTTGTCCAAAACAAAAATCGTAAAAACATCAGATTTATAAATCAGATATAAGTGAAATATAGTAGATTTGGTTTACTTTTCCATAATTTGCTTTCGTACATGAAATTTTATTCAACTTATACATCAGATGTAGGTTTTTCGTGGTTATCAGGTAAATAAATATTGCTGTTTGGATATTGAGATAATATGAAATCTTTTACCTAACTGATGCTTATCACAATAAAATCAGAATGTAAAATAGAATCCAAGATATAACTATATTCGCACAATCAATAGGAAATTACTAATGTAAATTTAATTAGATTACTGGGTGTTCAGGGGGCAGAGCCCCCCTGAAGAAATGTACCTTTTTATAAAAAAAAAATCACAAGAATAAGCAGTTCATGAGGATTTCAAAGTAACACTGCATAGCACCGTGTTTAATTTAACGCTTCTAATTTCCGAAGCCATCAGAGTATTTCATATGCTTATTAAATTTATGTAATTTAAAAACTTTAAATTGCGATTTGTAGGAAGATGTATATTATGCAAGGTGTGTTAAAAAACAACAAATTGGAAAACTGACATTGAGGTTCCTGATCTGCAGATTTACTAGTTAAGAAAAATATTGTAAATAAATAAATATTTAAGATGACTTTTTTTTCCCTCTTTTCATTAATGTATTGTTATGAATTTTGTATATATCTGTAAATATTCCATTTGTTTAAATTTATTTCATTTTATTATTGTGAAAATTGCAGTATTATTAATGTATTTCCTATTGAGCATCATGTAACTCAATGCTAAAGGCCTCAGGTGGTTTGCAAGAAAAACAACCTTACAGCATCGGTTTTATAATGAAGCTCTATTGGAAAATCGCCAAGGAATGGGTTTATCGCCAAGTTGGCGATGGTTTTGGCGACTTATTTTTGTCGCCAAATTTGGCGATATATCGCCAAGTTGGCGACGGATTTGGCGACTTTTTGTGCAACCACACCCCCCTTATACCTATACATTGGGATCCTTTCTTGCTTGGGTTCTCTATCGAAAGTTAAAGCACTTTCTGGTAATTTCTAGCATCTGAAGGCTCTGGAATAATCTGGAAAGATCTCTGAAACCTATATAAGGACCTCCATCAGTTCAGTTAGTTAGTTGTCTGTCAACTGCGATTGAATTCATACGAGAGGCTTTGCATTGATAACTGTGTTTCTCGGATCGATTTTGTCGTTGATACGTCGTATTGAACGCATTGTTTCTGTGTGAAATTTTGCTGCGCTTTTATTGTATTTGAAGATTACTGAATATCTTGTAATTTTCAGAAGATATTTGTGATCGTATTGCACTGTTTATAGTGAATAAAGCCTTTTTATTGTTCTTATATATTGGCATCAGTCCTTTCGAAGGGATGATAACATGGTTTAACTGAGAACGAAAGTAGTTTTCAATGTGGCTTGGTTGGATATCCTGAGAAGAGCCCAAAAGGAGTGCTAATAGCATCAGCGCTGGTAGATCTGTCGAGAGATGTGATACCCGTGAGGATGGCAAATGTAAGTGAAAAGTCTAGAATTATCCAGAAGGGTGAAGTGCTTGCTACCTGTGCTCCAGTCACCTGTGTTTGCAAAGACCCGAGGTTGACATTGTCGGAGCCGCCTACAAGTTTAACACCTGAAATTGGACGAAATGAGAATTTATCTCCTGAGCAGAGACATGCCGCAGAAAGACTGTTCCAGGAATTTAAGGATGTGTTTTCACAAAACGAGAATGATATAGGTCGCACTTCTCTGACACGTCATAGAATTGATACTGCCGACCATCCACCGATTAAACAGCATCCAAGACGCTTGCCGTTCGCAAAACAAGAAGAGGTTTCTAAGCTCTTACAAGAGATGCAGAATAGTGACATCATCGAGCCGTCATCAAGTCCGTGGGCCTCTCCCATCGTGTTGGTCCGAAAGAAAGATGGCTCCACAAGATTTTGTGTGGATTATCGTAAACTTAACGATATCACGAAGAAGGACAGCTATCCTCTACCAAGAATAGACGACACGCTAGATACTCTTTCAGGACATAAATGGTTTTCCACGCTGGATTTGAAGAGTGGATATTGGCAAGTAGAGATCCATCCTGATGACAAAGAGAAGACCGCATTTACTACTGGACAAGGACTTTGGCAATTTAAAGTTATGCCGTTCGGGCTCTGCAATGCTCCAGCAACGTTCGAGCGCCTCATGGAGACAGTGTTAAAAGGTCTGACTTTTGAAGCTTGTCTCATCTACCTAGATGACGTCATCATTGGTGGCCGCACGTTTGAAGAACATCTAGAGAATATTCGAAAAGTGTTAACGAAACTAAGAGCGGCGAATTTAAAGCTGAACCCTTTGAAATGCAAGTTCTTCCAACGAGAAGTAAACTATTTAGGACACATCATCTCAGCTGAAGGTGTTCGAACAGATCCTGAAAAAGTGTCTGCAGTAAAGCACTGGAAACGTCCGGAAAATGTCCATTAGTTGCGAAGCTTTCTGGGACTATGCACTTATTACAGAAAGTTTGTACAGGGGTTCTTCAACATCGCAAGACCCTTGCATAGGCTCACTGAAAACAAACAGAAGTTTCTATGGACACAAGAATGCGACAATTCATTCCAGCGGCTGAAAGAAGCTCTCACATCCTCTCCAGTCCTTACCTATCCAGACCCCGACAAACAATTCATTGTGGACACGGATGCCAGTCAGGAAAGTGTCGGCGCTGTACTTTCCCAAGAAATAGATGGCCAAGAACGAGTCGTAGCATACTGGAGCAAATGTTTATCGAAACCAGAGCGGAATTATTGCGTCACTCGTAAGGAGTTATTAGCTATAGTGAAAGCCATAGAACACTTCCATCACTATCTCTATGGCAGGAAATTTCTCCTTCGTACTGACCACGCATCCCTAACATGGCTGATGAATTTTAAGAACCCAGAGGGCCAAGTAGCCAGATGGATACAACGACTCCAGGAATACGACTTTGACATCAGGCATCGCAAAGGCTCATCGCATGGAAACGCCGATGCCCTATCAAGAAGACCGTGTCCCGAGAGCTGTCGCTATTGTTCCAGAGCGGAGAGCAAGTATAATCCCGAATATGTCATACGCCAGACGAAGACTTCACTATTGACACCACCAGATCCCTGGAGTGATGATAAGATTCGAGAAGATCAAATGGCAGACTCTGAGATCAAACCAATCTTGGAGTTATTAGAATCTTCTAGCACGAAGCCCAGTTGGAAAGACATCTCGACTTACAGTCCTACGACGAAGCAATATTGGGCTCTTTGGAACTCTCTCCACGTCAGGAATGGTGTCCTGTTCCGAAAATTCGAATCGGAAGATGGGAAGACATCTCGGTGGCAGTTGGTACTTCCTCGATCCCGAATATCAGAGGTCCTCAAGGAATTACATGGCAGTCCCACTGGTGGCCATTTTGGAGTCATGAAAACATTACACAGAGTCCGAGAGCGCTTCTTCTGGGGAAAAGCGAGAGCTGACGTCGAACAATGGTGCAAATCTTGCGATGCATGTGCAGCTCGGAAAGGACCAAAGAAACGTAGCCGAGGAAGACTACATCTCTACAATGTAGGAGCACCTTTTGAACGCATCGCCCTTGACATCCTAGGTCCTCTGCCAAGAAGTGCTGATGGCAACAAATACCTCCTTGTTGTCATGGACTATTTCACAAAATGGCCTGAAGTTTATGCCATCCCTGATCAAGAAGCTTCTACGGTTGCGGATGCCTTGGTACACCAGTGGATATCAAGGTATGGAGTCCCTCTTCAAATGCATTCTGACCAGGGGAGAAATTTCATCTCTGCTGTGATTGAGGGTCTCTGTCAACTTCTCGGAATGGACAAAACTAGGACGACGCCTTTACATCCGCAGTCGGATGGCATGGTTGAGAGATTTAATCGTACCATCCTCAACAATCTCTCACTTCTAGTCTCAAGAAACCAGCAAGACTGGGACCAAAAACTTCCCTTGTTTCTTCTCGCCTATCGCAGCGCCGTCCATGAAACAACCGGCTATTCCCCGTCTCAGATGCTTTTCGGTCGTGATCTTCGTTTACCTTGTGATCTGCTGTTTGGTCGCCCTCCAGATGCGCCTTCATCGCCAGAGGGATACGTGCAGAATCTCCAGGCACGATTTGAAGACGTCCACAACTTGGCTCGAGAGCGGATCAATATACAGACGGAGAAGATGAAGACCAGGTATGACACGAAAGCCACGGGACATCAATTCAAAGAAGGTGACAAGGTTTGGTTTTATAATCCGACTCGACGTAAAGGACTTTCTCCCAAACTGCAATCGCACTGGGACGGTCCTTATACAGTCCTAAACAGACTGAACGATGTCGTAATTCGGATCCGAAAGTCACCAAGTTCGAAGCCTAGAGTCGTTCATTACGACAGGCTGGCTCCATACTATGGCCATAGTACTTAGTTCTTGATTGTAAATAATGTAAATTAGTATGACCATGGTCTTGTATATAAGTTAATGTAAAAATTTCTTTTGCTTAGCATTATCATTATTAATGTTATTATTATTTAAATACTTGTATGTAATAATGTCTATGCTTTAATTTAATTTTTTTTTTTAAATAAGTGTATATCCTAATAATATTATAAATCTGATTGTGTGCAAATGTTAGGCTGAAGCCAGCGTCAAAATGGAGAATTTAATTATCCTGTATTTTTGCATATAGGTTCATTATAACCCGGAAATGAACATAGACTGGTTTTTGTTTATTTTATTCAAATATTTTTCTTAATAATTCAAAATTTCGTTATTTTCATAAAGAATAAATGGACATTTTTTTCCTTTAAAATTTAATTAATCATTTTACGTTGCTAAGCATTACCGTTGCCAATAAATACAAAACCTGGAATAATAATTTTTCCTCAACAATTATTTTTCAATTGAACGATTTCCACGTAAAAAATGAAAATTAAAAAGAATTCAAAAGATGATGAATTGCCATGATATTTGAAAGCAAATGTGGAGTATTTGTTGTTATAAATGAAGTATGAATATCAGTTATGTTGAGAAGACATTTATTGTCAAAGACTGCGATCTAAATAGATAGAAAAATAAATAAGAATTATATTTTTAAGAAAAGATTTCGCTTGGACCATGGAACTATGAAAAGGATCTTCCTTGGCTTGGACAAATGTGACGTCATAAATAAAACCATGTATTTTCAAATATTCCTAATAATACAAGGAGCATGAATATCAGTATACTAGCCGCCACTGGCGACCAGTTTGGTCTCCCTTAAATGTATGTTAAACATTGCAACACGTTACATTTATTCATAATTTAATTTTCCCTTAATCCTTCGCCAAATCAGAAGATTCTAATAGACAAATCATGAACTTTTACGATCATGGTAGCATTCCGTATATTTTTTGGGCACAGGTGTCACATACGCACGTTGGCGCGATTTTTCCCACTGCCAATTTGGCGAAAACTTTGTTATGGAAATTGTTGTTTATTTACTTTTTTTTTTTTTTTTTTTTTTTTTTTAAGTTCTATAAATTATTTTTGATATGTATATCAATATTTATTTACATCAAACTATCATTTATTTATTTTTATTTCCTTTTTTAATTATGAGTATTTTTGTTAGCCGAGAGCAGATGATAAATCGCCAAATATTGTTCCCATCACCATCATTTCATACTACATTAATTTAATTTTAAATTATAAACTTGTCACTCATTTCATTTAAAATACTTAATCTAAAATGCTTATATTACATAAATTTAAAATACTTCACACTTTTCATTTAAATAGAAAATAAATAAATAAATAAGAAATAATATCATAAATCAAAACATTTGATTTCAAAATCAAAGTATCGTTTCTAATTTGCACACGCGATAAATAAAAGCTGTATTAGCGATTTTAAAAATGCTAAAAATCTGATTCATTAAATATTATTACATGAGTTCAATTTACGTCAAGAAAAGGTCCGGAAGGAGTTGTATAGCACATAATTATGGTAAACTTTGATTGTCTCACTGGTGCGAATTATTTTTTTGACGCGAGGCAGCGGTCCAAAAATTCATTCGCGGAGAACTTGCTTTGCGAATGATTACCTCCATGATTTAATATTTTAAATGTTCACGACTAATCAATCATTTTTTTTTTTGTTTACTTTCATGAATAGAGAATTTGAACTACGAACCTAATTTCGACTGAAGTTACGCAGAATATATACATAATTGAACGTAAGTCATCTCTCAAATATTAATTTATTTTGAACGATCTTTCTTAAAATGTAACTTTTATGCAGTTTTGTTCGAAAAAATAATTTTGAATAAAAATGGCGGCCTGGCATATAAAAAAGTAAAACGGCCATCCCGGAACTGTTGATGACACTCACATGACTAACGCTTTTATTTTAGAAGATAGTAGTATGAAAGTAGATAGATAATGGACGTAACATTTAAGATGAAAAACTGAAATATTTTTTTATCGATACTGAGATCGATTGAGTTTGAATATCAGTTACATACAGATGTGAGTTTTCTGCTAAAATTTACGTCAGGATTGCCACGAAAAGAAAATTAAAAAGAATTATATAAATACAAAGGATATGAATTAGCACTTTACTGCACAGCACAGCGTACAACCACGAATTTAAGAATTATATCATTAAAAAGATATTTCTCTGGGGAAAAAGTGGCGTCATCATATTGTAAATAAAACGTGAATTTCAAAATATAATTTAAAAGGAGCGTGAATCAATTCCATACATTAATAATACAAAGATCAGCAAGTATAGAAAGTAGATGAGTTTCACGACAAATTTATAACGCAAAATTTAAATGCTTTTATGATGATTATCAATGATTATCAGTTATATACAGATAAAATTTTTCTGCTAAAATCACATCATAATTTTAAGAAAAGAAAAATTAACACGAATCTATTATATTAAAATCAGAACGTCTTTTCTATTTTGCAACTACTAACGGACTCGTTACTACTCGCAACTATTATCGGACGCAACGCAATTTACTTAACATCGGTTATCATTGATCCGTGAATGTCACACAAACTCTCAGAATTTAAAAAATTGAATAAGATTCCTATATATTATTATTATTATTGTAAATTTTTAACGAAGTTTCTCTAAAAACGGCAAGCAAATTACTCCATGTTTGTGGATAGAAAAGGAGAAATAAAACGGATCAATATATTTTTTACGCCATTTTCTCATTAAAACTGAAAACAGAATTTATTTTCAATTTGAATAGATGGTGAAAACAAAATCTTGATTTCAGTAAATTATCCGAAAAATAAAAACATATTTTCACATATTCAAACTCCATGAATCAATTTTTTTCTGCAGAACAAAAATTGTCTGTCAACATTTTGTCTTTTAGAAAACAAGATTTGTTTCAGCTATACATTAAATCAAGGAGGCAGAATTGAATTTAAAGAAAAAGCAATTGATATTTCCAATTAATTATTTTTGAAGGACGGTTGTTAAAACGTTTCACAAAAGCGTTAAAAATAAAATGGTTTATCAGGTAAAATTGACATTTGTTTTTACCCAATTCGTCGATTTCCACGATTTTATTTTGCCCTCCATTTTGAATCAGTTGCATTTTCATTTTCGTGATTATTTGGTACAAATTTTCACTTTTTTAAGACTAAGTTATGCCAAGGTCCCTATAACAAAGAAATACCGTATCATTTCCTATGAAATGTGATAAACAGTTAGTTAATTATTTACGTTTTTAATTATCGGGAGTGAAATATTTTGCTTAATTAATGCATTTATTATTCTTTTAATGTTGCGTGAACGGAGTCACGGGTAACAGCTAGTTTTGTATAATTCAGCATTATGAATATGTGTTTAATGGTTATTTTGCATGTTTGCTTTAAGTGTTTTGAATAGTATAGCATTTGTTGGCAACGGGTTTGCTTTCCGATCAAAGGTTGAACTGCCCGGGACGTGCAGTCCTTGAGAGGGGGGCAATGTTATGAATTTTGTATATATCTGTAAATATTCCATTTGTTTAAATTTATTTCATTTTATTATTGTGAAAATTGCAGTATTATTAATGTATTTCCTATTGAGCATCATGTAACTCAATGCTAAAGGCCTCAGGTGGTTTGCAAGAAAAACAACCTTACAGCATCGGTTTTATAATGAAGCTCTATTGGAAAATCGCCAAGGAATGGGTTTATCGCCAAGTTGGCGATGGTTTTGGCGACTTATTTTTGTCGCCAAATGTCGCCAAGTTGGCGACGGATTTGGCGACTTTTTGTGCAACCACACCCCCCTTATACCTATACATTGGGATCCTTTCTTGCTTGGGTTCTCTATCGAAAGTTAAAGCACTTTCTGGTAATTTCTAGCATCTGAAGGCTCTGGAATAATCTGGAAAGATCTCTGAAACCTATATAAGGACCTCCATCAGTTCAGTTAGTTAGTTGTCTGTCAACTGCGATTGAATTCATACGAGAGGCTTTGCATTGATAACTGTGTTTCTCGGATCGATTTTGTCGTTGATACGTCGTATTGAACGCATTGTTTCTGTGTGAAATTTTGCTGCGCTTTTATTGTATTTGAAGATTACTGAATATCTTGTAATTTTCAGAAGATATTTGTGATCGTATTGCACTGTTTATAGTGAATAAAGCCTTTTTATTGTTCTTATATATTGGCATCAGTCCTTTCGAACCCCGAGCTCACAACAGTATTATAAATTTTATTGCTTAAAGATGCTGATAGTTTAGTAAGTGGGGCTTTTTCTAATCCCCCCCCCCCCCCCCCCGATTCTAATGGCAACATTTTTCCATTTGTTTTTTGGGCATTAGAGTTTGGCGAATAGTTTAGCGATAGTTTTTTTAATGAAAGGGGTCAACTGGATAATGTAGTATAGTACTGAAAAGTGTTTTCAGTAAGCGATTTAAAAGTATTTTTTTCAATATGATGTAATTTTCTCCAAAGTTTTCTTCGTATTATTAAGCGTAAAAATATAGTTTTTAATTGAAGGGGAATATTATTTACGCTGTTTTAAAATTTGGAACACTAGGCAAAAGATTTTGTCAAAATAAATGAATCTCTCGCGTAAATATACTTTTAAATTGAAACTGTTTAGAAATATTGTTATTTGAGCATTTGAAGTATGGCATAAGTTTCCCCATTTAATGCTTTGAATGCATAATAATTTAATTAATATTTTCAAGTTAATATTCACTCTTTTTAATATTCACGCGCAAGTATATTTTTTATGATGTAATTTTCTCTATTTACTGCTTTTAACAATTGGTCATTTAATTATTATTTTAAAGTTTTATTTATGATTTTAATAGTCACATGTAAATACATTGTTTCAATGAAAGGTGTTATTATTATGTGCGCTATTTTACAAATTGGCAACAATTTAAATAGTTGGCTTTTTCGGAATATGATATAAATCTTAATTAAAATGATGAAATTTTGAATAAAAAATTTTAAAAAAAAACCTCAAAAGATTAGTCAAATTAAAAAAATAGTTACACACTGCACACCACAAGCTTATCAACTATATCCTTTCAAAATATTATTAAATTCCTATGCATAGTTTTTGCTCCTTAAAACTATTTTAAGAGAACTATTTTGACTGACTTTAATATTAAATATCTCTTAAAGTCATTCTCCAATTTAAAAACTGTTTGCTTCAGCTTGTTTATCAAACATTTTTCTATAAAACTACCAATTTTCAGATTTTTTTAATACAATAGTTTTCTGAATATTAGCTCAGAAAGACCTCAAAGCACAAAAAATCCATTGACAGCAGCAGCAGCGGCGGCTGCATTAGTGACGTTTACTTTTTTTTTAATATAGAGAGATTCATAAAAAGTGAAAATAATAGCATTCGTACATAAAAAAAAAAAAACTTTTTACTACACAATACTTGTCTTGAATATAAACTTGATTTAAAAATAATTATTTCATTTATGAATATTTTCAAAAATCCCTTGCTAATAATTGAATTTGGTTAAAAAACTATTAGAAGTACAGGGTGGTCATAAAGTCTTTCCCTGAATACAAAATATTATTACAAAATAATCATTCACTGTAATATTGTAAAATTTTCATTATGGAAAAGTCATGTTCTTAAGTTTTGTTTAGTCCATCAGATGGCCCTTTTTCCTTCACGGAAAATAACATCACAGCGAACGTTTATTTAGACGACTTGGAAATATTCATTGCGCCCCAGTTACAAGAATTTCAGCTGCATATCATTTATCAGCAAGACGGAGCACCACCTCACTGGGGTATACCATCGTTTGCGAGTTCCTTGATGACAAATTTCCTGGAAGATGGATCGGACGGGGTGGGCCAACATCAAGGCCTCCTCACTCACCTGATATTACTCCTATATATTTTTTCTTTTGGGGGTACATAAAGGACAGAGTGTTTGTAACACCAATAAAAGATATTGAAACACTCAAGGTCAGGTTCACAGATCTGTGTCTAGTGTGACGGCCCAAATGTTGGGCAATACTTGATGAGAAATGGAATACCGCCTTTACATTCTTCGAGATACGAAGGGTGCTGGCATCGAAATACTCTTATCTAAGTACTTGTATTCAAAACTTCATAAATGTCTTTACAATATATTGAAACAAGCATATGCCAAATTATATTAGTTTTTCTGCAATAAATTATTGTAACCAGGGAAAGACTTTATGACCACTCTGTACATTAAGGCTTATTAAAATGGAAAATGTAAGATAAGAGATATGTCTCTGATCGTATATATTATTTCTCCTGTCAACATCCCTTTTTCTAAGAAAATACGAAACGCAGAACGATGAATGAGATACCATATGAAAGGATTTTGAACAGGTTTCTGACATAGTACACTTAAATTTTCCTGAAACATGTTTTTCGATTAAAAGTTGCTGTCAATTAAAAATTAAATTGGCATTGTTTTCATAATTGAAATGAAAGGTTTTCCTCAAATTAGTGTTGCCACAAAACTAAAATACCGCATTATAGGATCTTCAACAATGGTTATAAAAAACAATTAATAGTACAAAAGAAATAAAATGTGACGTTTTCTCACGGGTTTATTTTATATTTATGATTAAAAACCAAAATTCAAATTCAAATGTTTAGAAGAAAAAAATATTATTGATCGATCGGAGCAGTGGCATGTAGCATAAAAGGTATGATTTGTTATAATAGATTAAATTAAAATTTAAGTGTATTTCAATTTATTTTTCTTTCTCCCGTGTTTTTCGCGAAGAAAATGACGTTATCCTCTCATGCAGTTGAAATACAATTTTTTCTTTTTCTTTCATGCGTGACTTTTTCTATTGAGATTTTACTGTTAGGAATAAATGAAATGATATTCTGGCTTGACTAACATTGTTTATAGTTATTTTTATCCTTAATTTTTTAGTAGACGTCTAAATTTGTATAAAAAAATATTAGATATTATTAAAAAAATATTAAACTGCAGTGTGAAATTCTTGCACGGGTCCACTGATTTCTATTTAGCGGTCAAATAATTTTCAATATAGTACTTATTATTTTTAGCAGTTGATTAAAAAAAAAAAAAATGGATATATCTAAATTAGAAACATATAAAAATTTTCATAAATTTTGCAAATATTCCTGTCCCAACACAAAGAATTTCAAAATTGGTCGCCACTCTTTAAGTTATGAATGTACACTGATAACACACCCGCATAAAGTGCAGTCAAATTTAGAATATTTCTTTTGGGTTGCCTACAGACATTAAATAAAAATTCTTTGATTAGAAGAAAATCTTCTTGAAAAAAGTCAATTACAGTAACCCCTAGATACATCGCGTTACTTGAGAGATAAGGAAAAGGCGTGATATACCGAGAGGGGGCGAGAAGAGTGTTTATAAATGAAAAATAAAAACCCTTAAATTAAGCTATGAGGTTTCGATTTAATACTTGTTCAAACAAGCTAAAATTTCAAAACAAAAGATATGGTAAAATGTTAAAAGAAATACAAAACCGTACCTATATAGTATACATTTTTACTTATGTTTTATAGTATTTTCTGAAAATAAGAATCCAGAGTTGTTTGTTTTTGATTTCCTTTGATTTTCTGCTTGCCACTGGAAATTAAAGAACGAAAATTAACTAACTGCACGTCAATTATATGCTTAGATTTTGACGTTTCAAAAGTTTTATATGCTTTTTCAAGAAGCTAAATTTATCGGGAGATGACTAAAAAAGAGCGAAATAGCCGAATGTGCGATATACCGAGGCTTAATATAATGAGGGGTTACTGTATTTTGAATGCTTAGTAAATATTTTCTATTATCAGTAACTATATTAAAGAAACCAATAGAAGTAAATTTTATACGAAAAAACGAAATATCATTATATACTGTTACATTATTTATCAAAGTATAATACACAAAAATTTCACGTGTTGAACTTAATAGACGTTTAGAGACACATTGATTATAAATCAAAAATAAGTATAAAATTGATCTCTTATTTTTATTTTATTTTTTTTGAAGGGGATGGGGGGAATGAAAATAATATTCATTAATATTAAAAATCGATTTTTAAAAATTAAGTCATTATAAATAAAAAGAAAAGCATGCTGCAACAAAAATTTTATTAACTTATGATAACTCAATTTGTGAAATCTTTCAGTATTTTTTCACTTTATTTCCATATTTCTAATAGTTAAATATTGAAACATAAGAAAAATCTAAACATTAGTTAGAGTTTTCATTGATAATTGCAGATTTCCAGCTGCTGTAGACACCCTATCCTTTATTGTAGTTGTTCCATGGAACTATTAGGAAGGATTAACCCTTTAATGTTCATTGGTTTCCCTATGAAACCACAAAACTTTAATTACGAAATTCAACGACAGCATAATTTTAATAGAAATGTTTTCCATTTATTATATATGGGAAATATCACTTTTTTTATATATAGAAATAAATTTGTTCATAATTTCCGGTGTAAATCATTTATTTCAACATTTTAGCAATTGAAATGCTTTATCCGTTAAAGGGTTAACGTTCATAGTTCCATGAGTTGTTTAATAAATGAAAGCCGATATTTCATTTAAATTTTCGAAACTTTTAAGAAATTATGTTATAGATTTTATATCAAATCTATAAATCTTATTTAAATTTGGTATTTTAAGAAGTTTATATCGGATGTTAATTTTAGAACTTTAAATACATTTATATCCAACACTTTGTAGCCACTACCATCTGTGAAACTCTTCTGCTCATCAATATATTCCATTTTTGAATCCAATGTAAAAGAACAGTCAGAATTGGCCAATGTTCCCAAATGAAACAATATCAAAATTACATATATCTCATCAAAAAGTCACCTGTAAAAAAAGCAGCCAAGTCCCGTAACTCATTTACCGTAAAAAGTACTGAGATCGTATAAAGCCAAGTTTAACTATCTTATTAACTCTGAAATTTTCATTCACAAATCACTCCTAGTCTCTACATCTTTAGTTAATTATTATTTTGTGACTTGGCAATTACGTAGCACGAGAATGTGATGTATAGTTAGTCTTAATCAAATAATACTATAACATATTAAGGTGTAATAACTTCCCTGTGCGTACGTAATTTGCCTCTATTAAATTATTCCATCCCATCCCATAACATAGTAATGTGTAATAACTTCCCTGTGCTGCGTAATTGCCAAGTCACAAAATAATATTTAACTAAAGATGTAGAGACTAGGAGTGATTTGTGAATGAAAATTTCAGAGTTAATAAGATAGTTAAACTTGGCTTTATACGATCTCAGTACTTTTTACGGTAAATGAGTTACGGGACTTGGCTGCTTTTTTTACAGGTGACTTTTTGATGAGATTTCACTTCTTTTTGTAAGTAATCCTCCTTTTCTTGATTTTGGGAGATCATCCACTGATTTTCGCTAAGCCCACACTCTGTCCCTATTATTTACAGGAATAAAAAATTTGAAGCTTTAGTTTCGTTTGCAAAGTACTGTAGATAAAAAGGGATTTCAGGTTCCTAGGCAAGCACTAATTTATGGGAGGGGGAGTGTCAAAAGTACTCTCAATTGCTTCCAGGATAGGTGCTATCCATCTGAGATATTACTCGCAGCCCTAGGTACTTGACATTTAACATAAAAGAACTTTTTAGTATAAAAAGAAAGCCAAAATTAAAATTTCCGGAAATTTCCAATAAATCAAACTATATTCCTTTTTTCCATGTTTTTTTTCGTTTTTTTAGTCTTTTTTTTTTATTATTTACGGATTTTTTAATTTTTCCTTACTTTGTGTACTAAACCCTGCCTTTCTGCCAAATGTCAAGCATCTAGGACTAAAAAATCGAATAATTTTCAAATTTTCGACTTTTTATAAATTTATTGATTTTTCTATTTTAATTCTAAGTTACCTGATTGTCATGCCAATATAGTAATTATTTGATCCGTCTTCTTAGGATCATTTAGGTTCAATTTAGAGATAAATCAAGTGAATCTTAGAGTCACCATGATTTCATTTAGAAAGGACTATCAAGCCATAACCAGCCAGTAATGTCAGGAGGGTAGGGGGAGCTGTGAAAATTTTTGTGGGGCTAACATCATTTAACAATCCATATTTCATATGTGAAGTAAATAGAGTACAACCTGTGAAAGAAAATAAACCTGTCTATAAAGAAATCGCCTATATCGTAGCCAGTCTATAGCGGAACTTTTCTATAACGAAATTCGTAAACGAAAGAAAAGAAAACCATAATCCGGGGGAAATAACATAAACCAATTAGGGGCGTTGTACTAGCTAATAGGACAATTATCTTAAAACTAATGTTTCTAGCAGTACAAAATCAAATTGTTTTTGAATTTTCGATTTCTTAAAGATATTTGGATTTTTCGATTTTATTTTCGAATTTAACGAATATTTTAATTGTTCCTTTTATTGAATAGTAAATACTACCTTTACACCAAGTTTTAAGTTTCTAAGACTACAAGATAAAATTGTTTTCAATTTTTTATTTTTTCGAATTATTTTTGTAATTTTCTGGATTTTTTAATTTTTTCTTATTTTGTATCCTTTATTACAAATTTCAAGTTTCTAGCGCTACAAAATCAAATTATTTTGAAATTTCCGATCTTTTTCGAGTTTTTTATTCTATTTTCGAATTTATTGAGTTTTAATTTTTCCTTTTTCTGTATCCTAAACAATAAGTTTATGCCGAATTTTAAGTTCTAAAGCTACAAAATCGAATTTTTCTCAATTTTTCGATTTTTTTCGAATTTTACAGATTTTTTATTTATTTCTTTTTTGTATCCTAAATACTACCTTTATTCCAAATTTTAAGTTTCTAGCAAAATCGAATTATTTTCAAAATTTCGTTTTTTTTTTCGATTTTATTTTCAATTTTTGTTGTGTTTTTATTTTTTTCTTTTCTGAATCCTAAACACTACCTTTACTCAGTTTCTAAGACTACGAGATCATGATATTTTCAATTTCTCTCTTTTTCTTTCTTTCTTTCTATTTTTTTTTTTTTTTTTTTTTTTTTGAATTATCCATATTTTTTAATGTTTCCTTATTTAGTATCTTAAATATTACCTTTATTCCAATTTTCAAGTTTCTAGAGCTATGAAATCGAATTATTTTCAAAATTTCCTTATTTTTCGATTTCTTTCGATTTTTTTTATTTTATTTTCGAATTTTATTGCGTTTTTATTTTAACTTATTCTGAATCCTAAACACTATCTTTACCGCGAATTTTAAGTTTCTAAGGCCAAAAGATCAAATTATTTTAATTTTTTTCGAATTTTTCGAATTTTTGATTTTTTTTTTTCGAATTTTCTGGATTTTTTAATTTTTCCTTATTTTGCATCCTAAATACTACCTTTATTCCGAATTCCAAGTTTCTAGCGCAACAAAATTGGATTATTCGAAATTTTTCGATTTTTCGATTTTATTTTCAATTTTTTTTTGTGTGTGTTTTTGATGTTTTCTTTTTCTGAATTCTAAACACTGCCTTCACACCAAAGTTTTTAAGACTACAAGATCATGTTATTTTCAATTTTGTTCCATTTTTTAAAATTTTCGAATTTTTTTTTTTTTTTAATTTTCCGGATTTTATAATTTTTCCTTTCTTTGTATCCGAAACACTAGCTTTATTCCAAATTTTAAGTTTCTGTGGCTGCTGGATCTACCCAATCTTTTTGATGACGCGAGAGTGAGTGAGTGTGTGAGTGACAAAAAATCGAAACTTTGAGTTCATATATCGTCTGCACTAATTTATGGGTATTTTTTTAATTATCCATATTTTTTAATTTTTCCTTATTTAGTATCTTAAATATTACCTTTATTCCAAATTTCAAGTTTCTAGCGCTATGAAATCGAATTATTTTCATATTCTCCTTAATTTTCGATTTTTCCGATTTTTTTATTTTATTTTCGAATTTTATTGCGTTTTTTATTTTAACTTATTCTGAATCCTAAACACTATCTTTACTGCGAATTTTAAGTTTCTAAGGCTAAAAAATCAAATTATTTTAATTATTTCAATTTTTTTTCGAATTTTTCGAATTTTTGTATTTTTTTTTTTAATTTTCCGGAATTTTTAATTTTTCCTTATTTTGAATCCTAAATACTACCTTTATTCCGAATTCCAAGTTTCTAGCGCAACAAAATCAGATTATTTGAAATTTTTCGATTTTTCGATTTTTTCAATTTTGCTTTCGATTTTTTTGGTGTTTTTGATGTTTTCTTTTTCTGGATACTAAACACTACCTTCACACCGAATCTTAAGTTTCTAAGACTACAAGATCGTATTATTTTCAATTTTCAATTTTGATGGAATTTGTTGAATTTTCGAATGTTTTTTTTTTTTCGAATTTTCCGGATTTTATAATTTTTCCTTTCTTTGTATCCTAAACACTACCTTTTTTTCCAAATGTCAAGTTTCTAGGGCTACGTCATCTACCTAATCTTTTTGATGACGCGTGAACGAGTGAGTGAGTGAGTGACAAAAAATCGAATGTTTGAGTTCACATATCGGCTGAACTAGAAAAGACAGAAAGTTGTAATTTTAAATTTTGGTCCTGTGCGCCAAATACTCTAGAAAAACGAAGTTTCAAATTTTTGGGATACTCCAGCGCGGAGATATGGGGGGTCAAAAGTGCCCTGAGTTGCTTCCAGAAAAGTATGCTTACGGCTGTCCTCTCTCGACTTGGCGGAGGCACTGCCGTGCCTCCGGATCTTGCCAAGGCTGTGGTTTTCCTATTAGACTTAATGTTAGCTATATGCTCCATTTTTCTGCAACTAAATTTCCTCATGCCAATATAGTAATTCATTGATCCGTTTTCTTAGGATCGTTTATGTTCAATTTAGAGATAAATCAAGAGAATCTTAGAATCACCATGATTTTATTTAGAAAGGACTATCAAGCCATAACCAACCAGTAATGTCGAGAGGGAGGGAGAGATGTGAAAATTTTTGTGCGACCTACATCTTTTAACAACAAATATTTCATATATAAATTAAATAGAGTAAAGCCTGTGAAAGAAAATGAACCTGTCTATGAAAAAAAAGGTCTATAACGTAGCCAGTCTATAGCGGAACTTTTCTATTACATAATTTGTAAACAAAAGAAAAGAAAAGCATAATCCGGGGGAAAAAACACAAAACAATAACGGAAGGTGTACTAGCTAATAGGACAATTATCTTAAAATCTATCTAAAACAAACTATCCCCATCCTGTGGGATTTGTTTTTCAATGTTTTACTTTATTTAATGCAAAACATAGATTGCATCCGACAATTCATAAAAAAGTCCTCCGGCCTGTACCGGCAGGAAAAGGTAGCTTTCCTATATCTTCGTTTTAAAATTTTAGCTAATGTTACTCGAAAACAGAAAGTTAAAATGCAAAGAAACCGTTTACAAAAGATTCGTTTACACTGAATTTGAATAAGAAATTCGCCAAATTATTGAGCTATAGCCAAGTTGGCTTCATTTATGAAGACTTATTTTTGTCGCCAAACTTGGCGAGATTTCGCCAATTGTCGCCAAGTTTGGCGAGAATTTGGCGCTAATGGATATGAATATATAGTGTTATACGTATGATTGGGAAAATGATTACAACAATGAAAGAAAATAATTTGCGAGAAATCGCGTTCACTAAAACTTATAAATTTATATTAAATTCATTAAAATTACAGACATTACAATACACTTTCATAAAACATTAAAAACATATTAAAATTGGACGTTTCGGATTTACATGGAAAATCCCTCTTCAACAACAACATTTCACTTAGCGTAAATCATAGTTCAAAAATATCAACAAATAGAAAATGCAACGTATCAAAATTTCGAAGTCAAAGTTACAGTTATAATAACACGGAGTATTCATTCGGGATTGCACCTGCTTGACCATTATTGACCATAAATTTATCGTTGGTTTTTTGTAATGTGTTGTTTTGTTTCAAAATGTCAGCCACCCTAGAATTTCAAACTGCTCTATCTCAGCCAATTTTTAAGATAGAGGTAAAACAAAAAATGCTCTGGAATCCTTGTATCAAGTCCTAACACCTAATTAAAAAATAAACTTGATTTTTTAACTTTTTTGTATATTTATTTTAGTTTTAAAATTTTCCGTGGCCGCCATCTTGAAACAAGATGGCGGACCAAGCTGGCCAACGAACTCGGTCGAGGCATTGGTGAGCTTAATACACACAATTAGTTTCATCCAAATTAATTTATAAATACGAGCGTTATCGTATCAAATTATTTTCATTTTTTCAATTTTTTTCGAATTTTTTTATTTTTTTTTCGAATTTTCTGGATTTTTTTAATTTTCCTTTTTCTGTATCCTAAATACTACCTTTATTCCTAATTTGAATTTTCTAGCGCAACAAAATCGGATTGTCTTCAAATTTTCGGTTTTTTTCAATTTCTTCGATTTTTTCAATTTTGCTTTCGATTTTTTTGGTGTTTTTGATGTTTTCTTTTTCTGGATGTTAAACACTACCTTCACACCAAATCTTAAGTTTCCAAGACTACAAGATCGTATTATTTTCAATTTTCAATTTTGATGGAATTTGTTGAATTTTCGAATGTTTTTTTTTCGAATTTTCTGGATTTTATAATTTTTCTTTTCTTTGTATCCTAAACACTACCTTTTTTCCAAATGTCAAGTTTCTGGGGCTACGGGATCTACCCAATCTTTTTGATGACGCGTGAACGAGTGAGTAAGAAGTGACAAAAAATCGAATGTTTGAGTTCATATATCGCCTGAACTAGAAAAGACAGAAAGTTGTAATTTTAAATTTTGGTCCTGTGGGCCAAATACTCTCTATAATTGAAGTTTAAAATTTTTGGGATACTCCAGCGCGGAGATATGGGGGGGTCAAAAGTGCCCTGAGTTGCTTCCAGAAAAGTATGCTTACGGCTGTCCTCTCTCGACTTGGCGGAGGCACTGCCGTGCCTCCAGATAAACACTACTGTTGTCAATTAATTATTACATTCTAATTCATAATTTCATAGTTTTTGTTGGTGTTTCGGTAATGTTTCATTAATGGTTATATATATATATAATAAAACTTTTGTAAATAATAACCATTATTATTTAAGTGATTAATATCGTTGAACTAAAACATTAGACTGCAATATATATATATATACCTGGATCTGAAGTTGGCCAATAAAAGGTTAACCAGCTTCAGACAAAAGAAATTACAGAATTTGTCATTTTTTTTTTTTTTTCAGATGTATGTTCATATATGTAACTTTTGAATGAATATTTTGATTTTTATAATTCTATTTTTTATGGTAAATTGGAGCCCCGTTTGTTTTTAATTTTTATCATTTATACTTTTTTTTTAAATAGTTCCAGAAAATCCAATAATGGATATTAACTTGAAATAATTCCATTTATACGTTTTTCCTCCAAGTCAAGAAGAGAGAAAATGCACATTTCAACCCCAGATTCCCACCTCCTGATTGTCCACCATCTTAGAAAAGGCACATGATCTTGACCAAACCTGCCCAGTTGAACAAAATTCTCCTGAGGAATGTGAACATCCCACTTTCTATATATAAGGGTTGATTTTGTGCTCTCCCCAGGCCAGCAGGGGGCAAGTTCTTTTCCTGTCAGCTTCAGTGTCTGGATTCTATCGTTTACTAGCAGTTCACGATGACTTCACACAATAAAAAATCGCTGTCGTTGAAAGAAAAAATGTGCATTTTTAAAAAAATGGATGAAAGCCAACATTTAAAAAGAGTGGATCTTGCCAAAGAATTAGGTTTACCAGTTTCAAATTTAAACACGCCAATTTAGAAGTGTACGATTATCAAGAAAAGCCATCATCAAAGTGGATCTAGTGCTTCAAAAAAATCTTCAGAATTCAAAGCGGAAAATCCGTTGATGTAGAACAATTGTTTTTACAATGGTTTAATTAGTGTCGTAGTGTAAAAATTCCCATCAATGGTCCTTTGCTTATAGAGATAGCACAAGAAATTTCAAAGCAGCTGAATATGGAATAGATGCATCATTTTCCTTAGGATAGCTTCACAAGTTCCAGTTAAGACACAGCATAACAGGCAAAACTGTAAGTGGGGAGTCTGGAGATGTTGATTGTGAAACAGTGAATGATTGGATTCAAAACCAATTTCCAGATCTGATAAAAGTATATGAACAAAAAGACATCTTCAATTCAGATTAAATAGGTTTGTTTTATAGTCTTCTGCCATCTAACACTCTTGCAATCAAATTGAATATGTGTCATAACAAAAAAAAGAGTAAATTGCAATTAATACTGTTATTGTGTGCCAATGTAGATGTGAAAACATTACCAACAAAGTACACGGCCAATAAAAAATCATGGATGATGATGTCTTTCTTTACCGATTGGTTAAAAGGATTAGATGATAAAATGCAAAAACAGAAATGATGAATCATTTTATTCACATTCAGTGTCCAGCTCATCCACCTGAAACAGGCTTTCGAAAAAACATAACTATCTCAAGTTCTTTCATGTAAATTGTACCAGCAAATTGCAGCCACTGGATTTAGAAGTCATAAAATCCCTAAAACAACATTGAAAACTTTTGGTGACAGTTTCTTATTGCCTTTATTGCCAGTTTGAATTTAGAACACAGAGACTTCAAAAATATGAACATTGACATCTTGCAAGCTATGAATTTCATAATGAAGGCTTGGCAAAATGTTTTAAAGAAAATGATAAAAAGCTGCTTTGCCCTTGGCAGATTTTTAACTCCAGAGAATGTCAATCCTATTGAAAATGCCAAACCTGATCATTTTGTTCCATCAGAAAACTGGTCAAATTTAAGTGATATTACTGCATTTGAAAAATTTTTGTAATGTGATTCGGAATTTGCAACATGTTCACTTCTAAAAATTGACGAAATGATCACATATGAGGAAACTAGATAATTGCACTGAAAAGCCACTGCCAAGATTTCAACAAGCTTTGACAGGTTTTAACACCATGCAAGAATCCTCATTATCAGTTATTTAAATGATAATGTTAAGAAAGCCCTTTTAACTGTGCACAATGAACTTTTTACTGTGCATTCCAAAAAAGCTCTGCAATCTAAAATTAAAAAAAACATTTTGTATATGCTGAATGAATATGAATAAAGAACGGTTGAAGTATCATAGTTGAGATTTATTCCAACAGAGCGAAAAATGCTGGGGCCAGGACTCGAACCTGGGTACCTTGGCTTGACGTGCCAAGTTGATTGCCTACTGAGCAACCCCAACGATATCCTAGCAATTATTACATAATTCATTCACTATTAATCATTGGAGTAGCTCAGTAAGAAGAGCGTTGGCAAGTCAAGCCAAGGTACCCAGGTTCGAGTCCTGAACTTGGCATTTTTGCTCTGTTGGAATAAATCTCAACTATGATACTTCAACCTTTTTAATATGATTTACTTATTTGAAAAGACTTTCCTCACTTTATTATGAATATGAATAGTAGTACTAAATGTACATTAATCCAGAGTAAAAAGTTTAATATTACATACCCTCTTGCATTTCCTTTTCATGTAATATTTAAATTTACCTCTCATTTTTTATTGTTGGTTATTACGAAAAGGTTCGTACTTCTGTAAATTTCATTTATACTTAATTTTTTTTTTCTTAGTCCTTTGAAAAATGTATAAACAGTGCTTCACTGTAGTTCCTATACATGTCATCAGCATCCAATATTGATAAGTTTTTTGCTTAGGTTCTAATAATTAAAAATAACTGTTGTACAATGCATACTTTTTAAAGAGACACATTATGCATTTTAATTTTTAAATATATGATCACCTACTGCACATCTAATATGAACAATGCTAGCAACTACGTGGTTTAAAGTAAATGTGGATAATAATAAAAGGTTGTGAGAAAAAAAAAAAAAAATCTATTGTGCATCTCGCTGAATTAAGAATCCATCACTTGAAGTGTTTTTTATTTTTGTTTAGTCTTCAAGGTCTGATTTTTTTTTTTAATTTAGAGCAAAATTACTTTTATGTTTGAAATGTTGCAAGTAGTATAATGACAAAATTACAAAATATTACAATGACAAAAATTAAGGTTTACTGAAATTTAATGAATATGTCATTTAATAAAAAATATGTAACTATTTTGTGTACTATTAATATGACAATAGGCTATGGAAGAATTTTTGAAGATATTTGGAAAATGTTGTATTACAAAAGGATTAAATAGACATACCAACTTTCCAGTATTTTTTCTTCTTTTTTATCGTAACTTATTGGTTTGGAGAAGGGCCCCCTATTTTTATATTTAAGCTTTAAACACATGCTGTACATTTCAGTGTATAACGTGTTTTGCTGCATAACATGCACATATGATTTGGAACTATATTTTTCCATTTTTATGTACATTTGTTGTATATGTATACCCCTTTCTTTGCAAAATAACCTTCATGAGATACATAGAGCAGAAATATTATAAAGAACATTAAAAACTGTAATAATTGGTATGAGCATAAAAATATACAAAACATGACTGTAAAGTAAAAAAATATATTTTAAGTAAATAAAATATTAGTTTGATCAAAAGAAAGTTGACAAACTGAAATGGAAGAATGATGTGAACCATCTTACCGCAATTACCACGACTACAATTTATAGTAGTATTTTAATCACCTACAACCAGCATAGAATTAACAATATTTAAACCACTTATTCAGTAATAACTAATTACTTGAATATTATATTTTGTTCAATAATAAATACTAAGAAGAGAAAAAAAAACATTCAAAAATTAAAAAAAAATTAAAATATTTATTAAATAAAGTATTTTGAGGTATAAAACAGATGTACATAAAACAAAATGTATTTACAATCCTTCTAGTTGAATCCTTTGTTTTACAGAATCTACAATATTCTTCATAACTTCTGGTTTTAAAATAGCTTTAGCCTAGGAAATTAAAGAAAAATGAGAATGAAAATCAAAATAAATAGAAATACATATATCATATGGTGAATATTTTAAAATTACAATTTCAATAATTCTATATTATTGAGATCACACAGTTATTATTATTATCATTTTAATTGAAAGGGTTGAGAAAAGTGAGGAGCTAAAGACTTTGCATTTAAAAGAATACAGATGACTAATTTTTGATTTTTTGAATTATTATTATTATTATTTTATTGGCATTTTTAAACTAATGACTTCTGATTTAGCTAAGAATAACTATAAATGTTTAATTTCTTTCTTTCTTTCTTACTTACAAAATATAATTACTTAGATATTGATATTTTAAAACAGATAAAATGTTTTAAAAAATGAATGTGATATCAATAATTGAAAGGCTCATGTGTAAAACATAGTAAACTAAAAAGTGCACACAAAAACATGTGATTCGCATTACCTAAAAGATGATTAAAACTTTAATTAGATTTTAAATTTTAAAACATTAAAATCGAGCACTTTCGGCTGTGAACCCAGCCTTCATCAGGATTTATAAAAACAGGTGTTAAAGCGCTGTGTGTCACAGCCGAAAGTGCCGGATTTTAATGTTTTAAAATTTAAAATCTAATTATAAAGTTTTAATAGTCTTTTAGGTAATGTGAATCACATGTTTTTGTGTGTACTTTTTATTTTACTTTGACAAAGATGAATTTAAGCATTCCGAACTTGTTTTATATGTAAAACATGGTAATTGACATTTTTTATTTTTTCCAATTTTCATGTAAAATTGTTTTATTGTCTCCTGACAACCTTTCAGAAATATAAAACGAGGTTTATTTTTTTACCCAATATATTCTAGAACAATAAAAGATAAATTTTAGATAACAATTTTAATAATGAAAACTCTTTAAGTCCAATAAAATCAAATCTATAAGACAAAAAATGATGCACATAAGTTGAAGAAGAAGATTGAAAGTCCATTCTTAACAAATCAGCTGTTTTAGAGGAAGCAATCACAATAGCTCTGTTTGTAGTTTTCTTTAGAAAACTTTAATCTTGAATATCTCAAAACTTGTTTTGCATTTCATAGTTATGATGAAGTTGATTTCAAGTCGGTCTATTATTTTTACCGCAAAATTTTCAGCTCTGAGGAATCAAATACATAGTGATGAAAAGGAAGAATATAAAGAATGGATCATGCTTAAATTTTTTACACAAGACAAAGTAGGTTTGATGCTTATCACTATGACTTTGTTTCACAATTTATATATTTGCTCTGAATTCAAGAGAGAGGGGTATAGGGAGGAGACAAATCTTTCAAAAATAAAAAGTAATGTTTCTAAAATATACATTAAAACATGCTTAAAAGGTGCAAAAGATGTTAAAAACGTTAAAATACAAACATTTACATCCCGAGACTTTCGATCACTAACGTGATCTTCTTCAGTGGGGAACTGTGGACTGAGTTGAGTGTACGAATGTCGCTTCTCGCTTTCACTGTGCTGATATGTAACGGAGTTTTAACAGGGCCAGTCTATTATTCTGTAGGGTGGAAAGCGAGAAGCGACATTCGTACACTCAACTCAGTCAACAGTTCCCCACTGAAGAAGATCACGTTAGTGATCGAAAGTCTCGGGATGTAAATGTTTGTATTTTACCGTTTTTAACATCTTTTGCACCTTTTAAGCATGTTTTAATGTATATTTTATTAACTTTAAATACAAGGTGGATATTTCATTCCACTTCAATTTCGTTTTTATTTCGAAATTTTCTGTTAGTAATGTTTCTTTGCACCAAAATATTTCTATCCTTCAGAATTTTTAAATGTTATATTGACAATCAATAAAATTGAATTTTAAAGAAACTGATATCTTTTAGGCAAAACTCATGCAAAATAAACTTGCACATGTAAAGAATTACTGCAAGTATTTTTCTTTTTAAAGAAGAAACTAAAAACATATTTAACTACTCTCCGTTTACAAAGGTATTTTAAAAGAAAAACACACTTCATCAAATTCCCCCTGTAATGAAATCAAAGTCATCATTTCAACAATTCCAATTTTTTTCCCTTTAATGCTGTTACAGTTTTATGTATTTTAAAAATTGTAGACTGAGAGAAAGATTTTTTTTGTTAGTAACACCCAATTAAATCGAATACAAATAAACACACTTAAAATAGTTGTAAATTATAATAAAAATTCAGCATGTACAAAAAAACAAGTCAACTAGAATTTGGAAATGAAATCATACATGGAAAACTTGTCTATATTAGCTAATTGTAAAAAGCTCTCTCTAACATGAATAAAAGCCACATTTTCAGGATGTCAATTTTATAGAAAAAAGATTGTATTTTTAATATAAATATCCAAAATAAACTATGGATATGATCTTTACCAATAAATTGTTTATATCTTAGATGGCAAGTTTTTCTAATGCTTTGATTATATATATATATGTATATATATATCTACCCTATATATATAAAATCCTAATGAAACGAATTTGTGAAACGATTTTATGAAACGAATTTATGAAACGATTTTATGAAACGATTTTATGAAACGACTGATTATGTTTCAGGGCTATTTTTAATAAAATATTAAACGCTTGATGGTGAAATTAATACCAATTGTCCATAAAAATCCGCGGATGTCAAAACTGGTAATAGAATTTTGAAATTGGAATTAGTTTTCGAGATATTAATTTTTTTCTAATTTTAATGACATTTCTGTAATGATGGCAACTAATTACTCAGTTTTTTTGTGACAAAAACGGGAAAAAAATAAAAAAGGATCCCGATAGGGATTATTGATTTATTTTTATTCGTCATTTTCAAATTGAAATTGAATTTATCTTTTATTTCAATCGATAATGAAGACAAGATTGTGATTAAATTATATTTTTCACGAAAATTTGAAAAAAAAAATCATATTTCTATTGTCAGGATTCAATCGTCTGTCAGCAGTTAATTTAATTTATAAACTGAAAATATTTTGAATAAATTCGTCCAAATGACGTCATTTATGTTTATACAATTTATTTAATATAAAGAAGCCATTTATCTATTTTTATGTACAAAAAGAGGTAAATTGAAAGACAATTATAAATAAATTGTATATATACATATAAATACATGTATAAACAAGCATAAAAGTTCGGTGCTTTTCCAGTATATGGGGCCTTGACGAAACAGAGAAAATAGCCTTGGCGGAAAAGGAAATTTGGCAACATACTTTCTGTCAACCTATTTACTTTGTCATTTCGTATACAGAAGCATTTTTACAATATTTATACAATTTGTTTAGCGTAAGATGTCATTTATCCTATTTTATATATAATCAGAAGTAATTTGTATAGAAAAGATAATAATAATATACGTATAATTAAAATACGCATATAAACAAAAAAAAATCGTCGAATTTGTTTCCATGGCTGTTTATGTAATTTGGCACCAAATCACACTTTCTGATGCCCGAATTGCGCCAAGCTTTTTAAAAAAGCGTCAAGACCCCTATTATAGAAAATCACCAAAAGTTCAATGGGTTTGTTTTCATAACTTTTGGCAACAAATATATGTATATTAACGAATCTATTCGTTTTTGAAACTCGAATTACGACAAACCTAAAAGCAAAGGATCCTATAATGGAAAAGTACCCGATTTTCTTATGGACAATATTCAAGTAACATAACATGGTGTAAAATTATCGCGGATAGCGAATTTGTTTAAATATCTCATCAATTGATGCCGAATAAATGCAGGCATGCATGCACAAAATATTTAATTAATTTTTTATGATAAATAACTATTAGAAAATTCGTATATACATATTAATTAAAATAAATAATTTACATATTTAAAATAACATGAAAATATGCATGATGGTGCACTAAAATACAGAGAAAATTAAAACCTGTTACTGAAAATGTCTATAACATAGTACTTTTCAATACCATGGTTCTTAATGTTATTCACAAGCAGATGGAATTTTTCTCATCCTTAAACGCAAAGGAAGAATAGAATACAGATCGTTGTTATAAAAGTGTGAGAGGTAGCCACATTTTAAACCTAACCATTTTATACAAGCTGGTTTTCAAGGTGTAATTGATTTTACTTACCAATCCCTAAAACAGTCGTCAGTTGTTGCAACAGCTGTATATGAGGCCATGATAATAAAAAATGCCCCATTAAAACGTTAAAAGCATGGCAACCCAATTACAGATTTACCAATATTTTTAAAACGAAGCACGCTGTCATGTTTTTAGAGGCCTCGAAGTCTGAGCGGGGGTTGGCGAGCGTAGCTCGCAGGGGGTAGGCCCCCTAGTATATATATAATACCTTTAAATTCAAAATACAGCAAAGAGGTTCTAGCAATAAAATAGACCAAATCTCCAATTCTTTTTAAAAAATAGGTAATATATATACCGGGTGTCCCAAAAATGACTGATGGATTTTAAAATTCAATAACTAGCAAACGGTGACAGATATTAAAAAAATTCTTGCGGGAGGGTTATGTACGATGTCGGGAGTTTTTTTACTGTGATTCTTGATTTTAGTTCGAATTTCAAACAATAGATGGCGCTGACAGCGGTTGGCGCTCATTCAAGGCCGAAACTGACATCACTGAGCATTAATGCGAAGAAAGGAGATTAAGGCTATGGAGTGGGTCTCATTCGAGTGATCTGGGATTCTGAATTGTGGCCTAAGAGCAAAATTGTACTGGTGAATGAGACCCACTCCATAGCCTTAATCTCCTTTCTTCGCATCAATGCTCAGTGACGTCAGTTTCGGCCTCGAATGAGCGCCAACCGCTGTCAGCGCCATCTATTGTTTGAAATTCGAACTAAAATCAAGAATCACAGTAAAAAAACTCCCGACATCGTACACAACCCTCCCGCAAGAATTTTTTTAATATCTGTCACCGTTTGCTAGTTATTGAATTTTAAAATCCATCAGTCATTTTTGGGACACCCGGTATATATATATATACAGGGGTCGATGCAGGTTTTTATTCTTGGGGCCCATTTTGTGAAAAGTAAAGGTTATTTTTGTGAAATTTATTATATTTTTGTGAAAAATAACATTTTGCAACAAAAGTTGAAATCCAGTTAATCAAATTCGAACCAAGCATTTTTTAAACAAAAACTTTTTTTAATCCTTTATGCTGAAATTTTCGTCTCTGGTGAGCTTGTTTGTTTACAAATTACACATTTTAAAACATCACAAAATAATAAATAAATAATAAATAGTAAGTTTTTATGGAATAGAATTTTGTGAAGGGGCCCTAAATAGGCCCTTTTCCTGGATCGACCCCTGATATATATATATATACAGTGCATTAAGAAATTATAAGGCCACTTTGGTTTTGAAAATTATGAAGTAAATAAAAGTTCTAATTATAGTTTAAATACATGAGATATCAAAATACAACATATTTATTAAAATTAGTTTGCGTTTGCAATAATTTTGAATAATGCAATAAATAAGTATGTTAACAAAAATATAAGCAATGATTGAAAAATACTCTGTCAACAAATTATAAGACCACTTGTCTAAAAGACAAAAATAATATGTAAATTAATACCATATTGGTCCTCCATTTTTCCTTATAACCTCAAACACTCTATTTTTCATAGAAGTGACCAGGTGATTAAGTACAGATTGAGAAATATTGTGCCATTCTTTTACAATGGCTACTTCAAGTTCATTGGCAGATAAAAATTGTATATTATTAGCATAAACGTTGAGACTTAATATGCCCCAAAGATTTTCCATAGGGATCAAGTCTGGACTTTGACTTGGCCATGACAAAACACGATTTTTTTTCTTTTATTCACCATTGCATGGTGGATTTAGACACATGGCAAGAAGCAGTATGCTGAAACATCCAGTTAGCAGCAATTAAAAAAGTCCAAACAGTATCAAATAATTATATAACAAGGTCTGATATTGCGCAGAGTTCATACGTCCCGAAATCCGGGTTAAATCGCATAATCCATCATGATTAAAAGCTCCCCAAACCATTACTGATCCTCCTCCCATTTGTCGACTCAAGCATTGTTTTGGTTTCTTCCTCAAATCATGCCAGTAGTGTTTATAACCTTCCGGATCGTCAAGATTAAAATTTTTTTCATCTAAAAATATCACTTGTTTCCATTTCTTGTCCCATGACATGACATTTATGGCCCATTTCAGTCTTTTTTCTTTATGATGTTTCATTAACCTCAGTTTTTTCAACAGTTTCATATATTTTGCATTACTATTTGATTTCCGACTCTTCCAAACTGCTATGTGTGAGGTTATTTTGCTGAAATGATTCAAAATTTATGAGTTGAAAGACCTTTTTGAGTTGATAATCGAAATATTTGTCGATCATCCCGTGCTGTCAAAATCCTTTTTCTTCGAGATCGTTTAATTTTACTTGAATCCTTTTTTCTAATTATTTCATTGTGAATGGCAGTTTTAGAACGCTTCATTAACCGAGCTATTTCTCGTTCAGATTTACCAGCAACCTTATAAAACCAAATTTTTCTTACTTCAGTCGCAGACAACTCTTTACCCTGCAGCATCTTCAAATATATTGTAAATAACACTATCTAAATCTGCACCTTTGCTTCTCGGGAATACTTTCACGATATACAAACACGTATGTTTTATAATGATTCTGATGTGATATAATATGCTAATTTCCTCATGCGGTCTTTATAATTTCTTAACAAACACCTTATTTACATTTTTTAAAAACTAGAAGATTTTTACAAAATGGAGCTTAAATTTTAATGTAGCGATTATAACAGAAAACGTTCTACGATCAATTTTAAATACACACACTAAAAGTTTGCATATTGTGTAGTCTTTTTCAGAAGTGCACCAATTCACTAGTGGTCTTATAATTTCTTAACGCATATATATATATATATACAGTGGACTCTCTCTATCTGAACACTCTCTAATGTGAACACCCCGATATTATGAACACTTTCTGACGATCCTGGCGAAACATCATAGATTTAACAAAAGATGAACTCTCTGTATTCTGAACACCCTCTAATCTGAACACCCCACTATTATGAACGCTACTTTTGATCCTCAATCTAACCCACCTCTCCGTAAACTGAACGTGTGTTTGCAGTCTGAATGCGGGGAATCCCCGCCTCATGGAAATTCGGAAAATTGTCGCAGAAGAATAAAAGGATTCAATGATCTCGATTTAAAAATAAACAGACAAAATCATTTCTAGATTTTAAGATCTACCCGATACTGAAATTTGTTTGAATAATTCAGATAAAATCTTCAGTTAACAAAACAAACAAAACATTTTTAAAAAAAGAAAAAGAAAAAAACGAAAGAATATTTTTGCCTTTACTGTACGTGTTCTCAACTAGCTAGAACATTCTTATACATTTTTAATAAACAAAAAAGTGCAGATGTGAATTTATTGCCATTTCAGGAAAAGTAAATCATGATAATCAAATTAAGTGAAATGATCAAAACAATCAATTTTTATGTAAAGAGATACAAAAAAAAATAATGTAAAAAACATGTCACTTGATTCCCCTTTTCCCAAGCTGAGATAAAAATAGAAAGATTGCGCAACAGAAATGCCCACCCCCGAATGACAGATAAGAGACAACAGGTGTTAGAGGGAGTGGTCAAAAAAGGATTATATTTTCTTTTTTGCACTCCTGGTTGGCAGCATTATCGCTTCTGTTTGTTTCTTCCTTTTTGCTTGACAAAGGTAAATTTTTTTCGCCATTTCACTATCATTGCAGGGAAAGAAGCACAACACTTAAGCAAATGTGTCAGAAATATGTAGGAAAACGAAAAAACAGAAAGAACTGAAACTTCAGGAAAAATACGAAGCTGTTCAAAAATTAAAATCAAAAGTAAGTCAAAGGAAAAATGCATCTGAATTTGGAATTTCAGTAGGTCAAGTCAACGCCTTCAGCAAGAAAGAGAATAAAATTATAGCCGCTTTTGAAGCAAATAAACCTTCCTCAAAGTGTAGAATTTTCGAAAAAAAACAGGAAACGAGAACATAAACAATCACTTCTGGAAGTTTTTTTGCCAAATGAGAACAAAGAATCTTCCTGTCACTGGTCCCCTGCTAAAGCAAATTGCTGTGGATTTTGCCGAAAAGGAGAAAATCACGGAATTCAAGGCATCAGAAAGATGACTGACTCGCTTCAAAAGTCGGCATAACATCGAATTCAAAATAATCAATGGTGAAGCTGCAGATGTAAATGTCGACACTGTGGGGAATGGAAAAGAAAGCTTCCGGATATAACGAAGGATTTCAATGCCGCTGACATTTTCAATGTCGACGAAACCGCCCTGTTTTTCAGAGCTCTTCCAAATAAAACCCTAGGAGAAAGAAGCGAGAAATGTGTGGGCGGAAAAATTACACAGGTAAGCTCTGTGCCAGTTTTACGGGTTAGAAGCTCAAACCACTTGTGATAGGAAAAGTGAAAAACCACGATGCTTCAAAAATGTGAAGATAGCATCATTGCCTGTGCACTATAAATCAAATCAAAAAGCCTGGATGACATTCACAATTTTCTCACAATGGTTGGAGGGCATTAACGAGGTGATGAAGAGAGAAGGAAGAAAAATTCTTTTTGCGGATAATGCCAGATCACATACAAATCTGCAGCTGAGCAACGTGAGCCTGAAGTTCCTGCCACCGAACTGTACTTCTATAATCCAACCACTGGATCAAGGAGTAATCAAGACTTTTAAAGTTCACTATGGAATTCATTTTTAGAAGAAAATGTTCGTGGTGTTGGAGGAGGCAAATTTGGCAACCAAACTAACGAAGAAGGTCAATGTCATGGATGCTGTCCATTGGATATCAATTGCTTGGAATGAAGTAACCCCCTAAACCATCCAGAAATGCTTCTACAAAGCTGAATTCCCGTGTGAGAATGAGCAATCAAGGACAGAGGACCAAGAAGCAACAGCTGTGAGTGACTTGGGGTCAATTCCTCAGGAGCTTCATAATGAAATTGAACATGAAGCTTATCTCGAAGCTGACGGAAGCCTTCCTGTTTGCGACAACGATCGTTGAAGAGGGTAGTGAAGACGAAGCAGAACCAGAAGAGACCGATGAAGCAAGAAATACAATTACCTTCAAGTAATATGGCCAAGGGATTCAAGACCTGTTGAACTATGCAGGACATCACCCGGAAGCCTTTCCACTTCTTAAACAACTAGATAACATGTACACTGCACGAGCATACACAATGCAAAAACAGACTAAAATTACTCACTTTTTTAACTCTTTAAATCCCAAGTTTTTAGAATCCCAACAAAACAGCCCAAAATACTCGATTTTTTCGTTCCCCTCTTTTTCACTAGGTAACTAGTGGAAATGACCATACTGCCTTCTCCCTTTATTCAAATTTCGACAGGTGTTAGACCCCCCTCTGTTTATCAATGCTTCAGTGACAGAAAAAAATCTTGTTTTTCTTTCTGTACTGTCCATAAATTCTACCTCATTACACATCCATCACTAAGAAACACCACCCCCTTGACAGCCATCCAACCCATTTAAGGGGAAAAGAAATCCTTTCAGCTATCCAGGACTACTCTGGGTTTCAGAGCAATGGGCGATTTTCGGCTACTGTGGGATTCAAAAGGTTAAGTAATGTACCTATTATGTTTTCAAGTTATGTAATTGTTTGTTTTGTAAAAAAAATTTAATTTAACTTTTTTAATTAAATTTTTATATAGTTTCTAAATTTAGCACCTCCATCTCGGTAACTTGCATGGTTAACCAGGCTAAGTATTCTATACAGTCTATAAACTCAACACATAGTAGTAATAGTAATGCATTTCCCAATCTCCCTCTATAATGAACACCCCCATAATCTGAACACTTTTGGTCGGTCCCCTGAGTGTTCAGAATAGAGAGAGTCCACTGTATATATATATATATATATAATTATATATATATATATATAATCAATCATACAGGACTCAAGTAACACAGAAGTGCACCAATTCGCTAGTGGTCTTATAATTTCTTAACGCATATATATATATATATATATATATATATATATATATATATATATATATATATATAAAATTATAATATCTATGAATTTCAAAAACATATCAAGTTCTAATATCATTCTACTAAAATCTACAAAGAGATAATTAATGATATTGTGTAATCAGAATACCACATAGCTAATAATTAACTTGTGCAATCATAAAATTACCATAGCATGTGCTTCAATGGTAATTAGCCAAATTTACTCATACCTGAAGAACATTTAAAAAGAAAGAGAGAAAGGGGGAAAAAAATTATAAATTGGAGTTGCTATTAAGTAAACACAAATGGATTAATAAATTAATTATGAACATTATTCAGTGGAAAAACTGGACCACAAGAGAACCAATCAAGAATTGGATATGAAAAACATATGTGGATGTACTCGTCAGCTTGGCTGCACCCACATGTGTTTTAAAAATAATTCAGTATTTCATAATCCTACTGGCATGATGCTAAGAACAGTAGAATCAGCCAAGTATACTGAATTATTACCAGACAACAATTGGAAAAATTTTAAATTGGAAATATGTAAAATGTAAATAAAAAACCATTAAGAAATATATAATATATCACTTACAACGATTATTCTAAAATCTTTATAAATCACCACACTAAATGACCACCAGATATCATTTTTGAAATAATATTTGAAATTAGAACCCTTAAATTGTAGAAAAAATGTTTTACTCACAAGAATGATCCAGAATCCTCAAAATATAGCAACTTCTGCATAATGATCAATTCCACATGGCACGTATCAAACATGTTGACATTCGAGTCGAGTTGAGAGAAATGATTTGAAAGACAAGTTGAGAGCTCATTTTTTTATTTTTTAAAACACAACTCGATCAATGACACCCCAACACAAAATAATTCAAAAACACACAAAACTATTCTGTTGATAATACTCTTATAACAAAATTATATCCGTGAATATATAATTACTCCATCTAATTTTAATTCCTGAAAGTAAAATTAATATACAAGCAATAGCTCCCTCTATAGTTAAATTAAAAATAATATCTATAATATCATCAACTAACTTAAACGTAAAGTGTCGCCATCTGTTGGTATTATAATTATTCATAATTAATATTTAGTTACATATCCATATTATTATTAACATAATCACTTCATTATATTTAATCAATATATAAATTTTAATAAACAATACTTCCTTGTAGTTTTTACATTAAATTCAAATAAAATCCTACAATATGAATAAATATACACAGAATTTATTCATCCTGCACAGCATTTCAGATATTCTTAACAAGAGTATATTTTGTAAAAGAGATATTATTTTAAAACAAAGTGCTATGCTGCCAGCTGTGTTAAACCACTTATATATATTATAAACTTATAATTAAATTATTAATTTTTTATTGTTACTTCTACTTAAATATATTTTAGACTTGTTATTAAATAATTAATGTATTGTTTATACTTAATTATATTTTAGATTTCAGAGATTAATTTAATATCAAATTAAATAATTATTATTATTACTACTGTGCATCAATCAAATTTATGCTATGCAGTAATTAAAAATACTTATTAAATTTAATTTCATAGATAAAAATAAAAAACTATATATATATTATGCAGTAATTAAAAATACTTATTAAATTTAATTTCATAGATAAAAATAAAAAAACTATATATATATTTATACACTTTGCAAATAGATATGTTTGTGAGTTATAATAACCAATGTTATCCATGTATAATTTTATGTGTTATTGTATAAGTTAAATTATAAATGTATGAAAACTGCTCATCAAAGACACCCTAAACATATGTGATCGGCAACGCACAATCACATACTATACAGAGTGTATATAATGTTCAATCAAATTTTAAATTTCCTAATATGTTATAATTGTATTAATGTATATTATAATTGTAATATTATATCTATTGTTATATGTTATCGCACATTAAAACAAAAATTTATTACATACAGTGTTAATAATTAAATGATATAATAAATGTTATTTAAAAGAGTTGATAATTGAATTTATCATAAAAATTGGATAACCATATATTTTTGCTTGATCTCGAATAAATCTAATATTTTTGTTTTTATTTATATCTGAGCATAAGTATTTTATACGATGTAGATAATTGATAATTATATTTTTATATACAGATTTATGTAAACAAGAAGCATAATTGGTAAAAATATTTACTTTAAATGGAAAATCAAATCTCTTATCATAAATATCATAAATTAATTTATAATTATTATTAATATTGATTTTTAAGTCAAGAAAGTTAATATTATTATTAATTAAATCATTTTCGCTTAATTTAAGTTGAGTAGGATAAAAATTGAGTGGTGATGTGCAATTTTTTTCATTGAAATAAAATATGATAATGTCATCAATATAGCGATAAAATACATAATCATTGTTCGTACTAATATTTCTTTCATAATAATATAAGTAAAGGTCAGAGAGAATACTAGATGCTGTACCGCCCTGCCGAATTCCCTGGCATTGTTTATAAATAATATTGTCATATATGATGTAATTATTATGCAATGTAAAATTTAGTAAAGTTTTAAAAAAATGTACTGAAATATGTTCTTTTAATTTTAATTGAGATTTAAATTCTTTAAATAATATACACATTGTTTTATGTAAGTCTTTTATATCAATGTTATTAAATAAATCATTAAAATCCAATGTTTTTATGAATTTTACCGGATTGATATTATGTATTTTATTAATGAGTTGAAAACTGTTTTTTAGGCAATGTTGGTTATTATGTTTTAACGTTATATCATATATCTGCTTTAAAATATTAAGTAGTAAATTACTTGCATTATTATTATATGTGTTACACCCGATGGTAACAGTGCGAATATATATATATACATACACACAATTATATATATATATATATATAATTATATATATATATAATCAATCATACAGGAATCAAGTAACTTAATGAGTGTGAGGGCAGTTTTGGGGGCACATGTTAATAAGCATCATCATAATTAAATGAATGCTTTAAATCCCCTGTTGATCTGCTAGGAAATTTATTCACTAAAATCATGTAGTAATCATAAATCAAATGTCTTTTAATAAATAGAAGATGCAATCTATCAGACAGCAAGAGCACCATCAGAATCAATAATATTTTAAATAATCAACATTTGAGCCAATTTTAGTTAAAATTTTTCTCTGTACAATTCAACGTTTACAGCTTACAGGGAAAATTATTCTGTGAAAAATCATTTATTAGTTACATATTTAAATCAAAGGTCTAGGAAATTATGCAAAATGTCTCTTTGGGATTGGATAAATCAAAAGGGAAATTGTTTATGTACATTTTTTTCAGGACTGATGGGAAAAAGATTTGGTGTGGAGTGGAAGCACACACTAATAAACATCATTATAACCAAATGTATGCTTCAAATCTTCTTTCAGTTTGGCATGACATACTTACTAAAATCATGCATGTGTGGAAAAGCCTTTTAATAAATATTACATTTCAATATCAAACTGCAATAAAGGTCACATAAGTTTCATCCCAAAGTGTGAGCATTGAAAGAGGAACAGAATTCCAAAGTGTGACCATTATCTTTAGATAAATGCTTCAAATCCCCTGTCAATTTGTCAGCATTAAATAGTGTAGCAACCCAGATGCACATTGTGGACAGATTGGCCACCAAAACAGTTAGTTCAAAATAATAAAAGTAAAGATGTCACGGTTATACTTAATCATATCTCCTGCATAATGCCAAAAGATTATGGTTACAAATACAACACCATTCTCATTTGAAGTGTGTAATCATGTTGATCTGATATAACACACTTCATAACTTCAAATTTTAACAGGATTTTATTTTATTTTTTTAATTTTTTTACCACTAGCTGCCTAATGATACGTATCAATGTCACTGCAGCAGAATCAATGAACCAAGTTTATATTATTAAAATGCTTAAATCATTTATGGAATAAAAAAAATTCTGGTTCTGAAGTAGAAAAAATACCAGAATTCTAGCATATAATCAGAACACAATCAAGCCTATTAATCTATTTCAAAGATACTTACTTCATAAGTTGAAGAGGCTTCAAATGCATACAATATAATAGTATCACATAGCATTTTATTATGTTTTGTCAAAGCCAGAATGCAATTCCTTATTCGAGCAATACTTTCTCTGTCAACTTTAGAAATGCACTAGGAAAAAAGAAAATTCCTCTCATTAAAAGTGTGACAAATGAAATTGTACATATAAAAACTTTTTGTGAAATTGGAAATAACATGATACTAGTACTAAATTAATTGAAATTTTGGCCAAATTAAAAAAAAAATTCAGTGATTAGCATCTGTTTATTACCAAAATAGCATTAGTTTGGACAAATATAAAGGATTAAGCATAAATTAAAATGACATTATGTAAAACAAAACAAAAAAAAACAAAAAAAACAGACTGTACAATATTCTACTGAAACAGAATTTGTTGCCTATTCACAGCTGCCAACTGCTATGATTTTTCTCACCATTATTTCCAAATAGTAACATTTACCTTATTTAAATAAAAAAATTGTGAACAAAAATTACTATTCAGAAATTCGAAAAATGCTGTCAGAATTGATAAAGCTCAGGTGTATTTAAATGACTGTAACAAAAAGGGATTCTTTTATTATCATCAAATCAGAGAAAAATAAAATCTTTAAACATCGTTCAAAGGATAGAAAGAATGTTTTTCTAAGGGTTTTATGATTATTGCTTGTTTTGCATATGATAGCAAATTAAAAATAAAGCAAGAATGAAAAATCATGCGTCAAGCATAGATTATGTAACACTTTCCAACGCTTCCAAAATAATTTTACAAATCATTACTGTTTAATAGGCTGAAAGATAACATCTAAGTAAACAATTTGGAAAACGCATAACACATTTAAAAACGTAATTTCAGGAATTTCGAATATAAATTTCCAACATATACAATATTCGGAAAAATATCCGAATACTTTTATTCAGCCCTGTATATGATCTATAGATTTGTATATATACTACATAGGATGCTAAATTTTAATTTAGTTAGGAAAAGCGTAGCACAGTTTAAAATTCTCCTTCTGGAGTTTCTGTCAATAAACGGAAATGTGTTCGCGAAATTTTGTGCTGCCCTGTATATGATCTACAGAATTCATACACACCAAGTAATAGACAAAAAGTGAGTTAAATTTAAAATCGCGTTCAGCAACTTAAAACGCACTTCCAGGAATTATTGTTAATAGACAGTAGAGAATTCTTTTGTGTGTCCCTGTAAATGAACGATGACTGCTATGCACACAATATTCTGTAGTAAGCCTCTTGTAATGCACCTTAGTGATATATATAAATTTCAATGCGTTTAAAATAGTGAAACATTATTTATTTAAACCGAAGACGATTTTTCTCCATAGACGTAATGTAAAGGAATTCTTTTGAGTGTCCCTGTAAAAAAACTATAGGTGCTACACACTTCAGTTGAAATAGGGAACATGCTATATATAACGACAATGACATATAAAAATTGCAGGGCAATCCGAGCATATTTACGGGAGTTAGAGCACGGACAGACGGCAGACAAACCGAAGTCATAAACACTAGGTTGGAAAGTGTTAAAAAGTGAAGAAAAATATTCAGACCAACTTCACATACTATCAGGAAAATATTTTATCCCCAATCTTAAAATGTATAATATCCTTTCTTTAACCACAGTGTGATCCATCTATAGAATTGCATGAAGAATAACAAGTAGCCATGCATCACAATCCACTGTTAATTTTCTGAAAGAAGTGGAACAAGAAATGTATCACGATCTGATCCTTTACTGATGTCTCTGTAAAATGTTCTGATGTTATCACCCCCGAATTTTCAGCTTTTTGGACTTTAAAAAGGGGACTTATCCAAGCAGCAACCTTTCAAAAATCCTCATAATCTTTCATGGACTTTTGAAAACTGTTCAAGAGGAATGGGATGAAATATATTTTTGGATTCTACAAAAGGCTTTAGTAGAAAAGATTATCCTTATGGAAATTACTGTGAAAAAATGTAGTTAAAAATAAGGCTTAAACAGGTCTAAAAATACAATGAGAATAAGCAAAAAATATGTGAACAGCCTTTGTATACTGCAAAATTTATACAGAATTCTTGGCCATTGAAACTGACCTTACCTTGTACACTGACAGTTCTTAATAAAAATGCAAATCTCTTATGCAGCATCCTAATCTCAAAGAGCTGCATGAATTGTTTTAAAAAAGGTAGAAAATTTGAACATTTGCTGTTATTGCCTAGAACTGGAAAATGGATGTCTATTAAAAGCAAGGATCCAAATTCTACCACCATGGTGCGAACTTCATGAAGGCAACTCAAGTGTTTGACCATAACCAAATAATGAACATGAATATTAATGATGATATAGTGTTAAAGTATTCTAAGGTTTGATGTTCTATCAATAAGACTAATGACATATACATAATATTTTTTTGTATGCTGCATACAGTATAGAAGCATGTTCTGGTTCTAAAGGGGACTCATTACACTTTGAATTCCATAAGACGTGTTACTTTGTGACCATAAGGGAGACTTTGTGATTACATGGTCTAGTTTTCGTATTTCGAATCTCCCGCAATGTCCGCAGTGGCAGGAAAGCAAACAGTAGTGCCAGTGCCACTTCCTAGCACGGTGTGCCACATCACCTAATGACCCTTCCTCGAAGCACTAACACTTTGCTTGTTCTCTCTAGAAGATGTATCGTTGATACCTGCTCCTGCATTGTTATCTCGAAATTCAGATACTTTGTGTGCAAAGCATAAAGTGAATGAGAACCACCAAACACAGGTAAATATTATTTGTTGCCATTGTGTTAGTTAGACTGTAGAGTAATATAACCTTTGTCAAGTGTTATTTATGAGAGATATGGCAACATAACCAAAATACAGACGCTTGATGGAGCTACTTTGTGACACACTGACACTATCACAAAGCAATTCTCACTCAACAAACGTCCAAAAATTTCAGCCATGGCAGTACCAAGACCGATCAAGAAGTAATTGACATTGACATATAACTTATGAACTTGGAAAAAAAGTTAGAGGCGTATTCCGTCCGAGAGCAAATGGAATTACGATGTGGTGAGTTTGGTGGGCAACCTGGCTGTAAAAACATGATCACTTGAGTAAAATATCCTGGATAGATTCAAAACTTGTTGAAGGCTTGTAATTCAATCATGGTATGCAGAAGCGCTGCGTGGGAACTGGCACCAATTTATGTCAACTATAAATCTGAAAAATTTTGGTCCACTTAGAGGGATTCCGGAGGGAGCACGATATAATTGAACAAAATCAGGCTAGTTTGACTGGTTTAAATCACTTATGCTGCCTATTCTGAAAAGGCAAGATGGTCCAAAGGTAATAAATTTTGTATGAAAAGAACAAGGTTTTATTCAACATTGATCCACCAATGATCAAGGGCAGCCAAAGGCTATTTGTGATCAAAGACCTAGATAAATCTGCCAAAAATTTGTAAGCACTATATAAATAAAAGTTATAATAAATGTTTTAATGGCTAACTTTGTGACAGTATTTATTTTCTTTCATTTCAAGGCGAAAACACAACTGTCACAAAGTAACTTCACCTGATATGGTAACTTTGTGACATCTTTAAACCTAAATTTCTCAGTTGATTTTAAAGATTTAGATTAGTGTAATAAGTCGTTATGTAGGATAAGGCGGAAAAGGCTATATCAATGTTTAGCAATAATCAGTTTTGGGTTACTTTTAAAACAGACTGGCTCCTGTGAGAAAAACCTCAAAATGTGTCACAAATAACTGTCACCTACGATTATTTTTTTAATTTGTGTAGTTTATAATCTCTTGTAGACATATTACTAAATGATTTTATGAAAAAAAAACTTAAAAAATGCAATTTTTGAAAAATGTATTTCTTCTTTTTTTTTAATTTAAGAAAATTTTGAAACCATACTTCTCTTACAATTTTGAAATATTCATTGCTGTAAATATTTTTAGAAAGATCACTAGAACTATAAGGATCACATTTCTAAAAAGTTAATTAGTTTAAGAAAACATAAATAAAATGATATATAATATATATATATATATATATATATATATATATATATCACTAAGAATGGATATTTAAATAACATATTTTTTTTTTTTAAATGAAACTATTTATGTTACTCAAAATCCAATCCTTAGTTTTATCAATTGCACCTTAAGGATCGTCCAAAATAATTAGCAAGTTAATTTAATAATATTTGTTGAAGTTTTGTCGCTTAGAACATACTGATACATTGAAAAACTCAAACTGAGAATAATGAGTTTAAAGAATTAATCTCTGAAGCATTTAAAGTATGAGCCTTCAACCTTTCATGTGCGAGACCCACTTTAGCAAATTTTTGAAGCTCTCCAGGTCAGCATAGTCAAGAAATGTGTGGCCACATTGGTTTCAAAGACCAGGGAAGATTTCTATAAGCACTGAGGAATTAAAAAATTCCTACTTTCTTCTTCATTCATATTTTTTAAAGTAATATTAAATTTTGTCATTAGCAATTTTATACAATTATAGTTGAATCACTTTATAACAAATTACGACATAATGAAAAGCACTATATAACGAAATGCTCATAACCATTTAGTTGGTCTGTATGTTAAAGAATACTGAATTTGAAATGATATAACAAAATACTTATAACGAAAAGAATTCGAGTATGAAAAGAGAAAAAAAAACTATACAGCGAATTTTTCACTTTTTTTTTTTACTTAACACGAGAAATAGAATTTTATTTCTTAAATGTCAGCTATTTTTTCATGACATAACCTTCAGTCTTATTCTCTGTGGCGAATCACATATTTCCAATACTTCCAAGAGAGATTTTGGGGAGGGGGGACAGTGTTTTAAGACAGAGGGGGTGACGGCTTGGTTGGATTATGTGCCTTTTTTATTCACTGACTGATTTCATTGACATTTACTCAAATTAGTGATGCCACAAAAATAAAATACTGCAACGATGATTATAAAAAAATGTTCAATAAAGATAACGTGGGACATTAATGCTGCACGGGTTTATTTTATATATTTATGATTAAAGAGGAAAATTCAAATTCAAATGCTCAAATTATTTGTCTTTCAAATTTTCAATCGTTAATAAAATCCTTTTTATTCATCCACTAAAGTTCAAATACATTTTTTTAAACTTGTAGTAGATAACACTTGATGATTATACAGTTTTTTCAAATATTAATTCATTAATTAAATTAAATAACCAAACTACTAGCATTCAAAACTCGAAGATAAATGAGCAGAAACACTCCATTAGGTTCCACTCTTCGAAAGAGCCTCTACTACATGAAACTGTTGACTTGTGATTATGTTTTAATGTTATTTTCTATATTGTTTCATATTATTTTTGGTACTTACGCATTATCTGGGCAATTCTTATATTATTTATTAAAATGGAAAATTGCAAGGAAATTCGCTTTCTATTTTGCCACTTAATATTATGATTCTGCCATATGTATATATATATTTATATTAATTGTAATTATTTAATAAAAAGTAACTAAAAATTTTTCTTTGTTGACCTAAGTAGGAATTGACTTTAACTTTATAAAAAAAAAATTATATTACTTGTTATTTGGACAATTTTGAATTTCATTTTATTAAATGTGCTTTGTAATCATATATTTAATCATATCATAGTGGTGAAAATGAAAAGAATAGGGATATACTATCTTTAAATAAAAGCTTTATGAAAGTAATGGTTTTGCAAATAATTATTAAACAATTAGTTTATTTTCTTTTAAATATTTTGTTTTAAAAAAAATGTAAAAAATAAAAATTATGTTCTATGAGCAAATAGATATAAAAATTTTAATTCATTGCATTCAACTAGGTTTTATGTTTAAATTGTTGATACTATATCATTTTTCTTTTAAAAAAATAGCAAATGAACTTACTCTCTCCTTTATATTAGTATCGCGATATATCAGCAATATCAATATTAACTTGTTGATATATTGCAATATTGAATTTCTGATATCGTCTAACCTTAATCTTCATACATCCAACCTTAAATCGTTGTATAAAGATGATATTGGTTCTGACTGATTGGTAATAATGTCTAACGTTAAATGTAAGAGCAACAATCTGAGAAAGTGACACACCTAGCATTATGGGGTGATTCATGCCATCTCAGATTTTCTCCAAAAAATTACCATTTGTCACTTACCTTGTTAAAAGACAAAATCTAGAATTTTTTTTCCAAAGTTGAGTTGTTCGTTTTTTATGCCCCCCCCCCCCCCCCCCCCCCCCAAAAAGTCATCGTGTGGTGCGAAAAATTGAGATTTTTTTTGAGACATTGAAATTGCTATGACCCACAATTCTTTGCGCAAACAACTTGCCACAAAATTCTTTTTATATTTGGGATCTAAAAGGGTTAAACTTCGTATAATAGATGAGAAGTCTGTGGCAAGTTGTTGCCGCAAGGTCAATGAAGGTCACAAACATATGCATTTTCGCTGTTTTTTGCCATTTTTAAGGCCCAATAATGGCTTGCGCCTTCCAGTTGCCATGGCAAAAGAGGTGTCGTTTGAAAGAAGTGTATCAGCACTTTTAAAAAATGTATATATAATTGAGGCAAGTTGAATGCGCTTTTAGTTACAGAGTGCCAAATTCTGAAAAATGTTATATTTGACCGATATTCAAACCGTCATAATTTCTTGCGGCAGCAACATTTTGAAATAATTCTTTTTCCATTGTTTTATTCTGTTATTGCCCTTTGCGAAAAAATAAACTCCATTGAGGCAAGTATCTTGAAAAAAATTAATTTTATTTTTAAACATACTCTATCAGTCAGGACTTTTTTGCTTTTCGGAAAAATTTGTCTGAATAACATTACTTTTAACATTTAGTTGGTTACATAAATTGTTATTTTTAATATATTGGTACATTTATGTTTGTTGAGGACAGTTATTTAGTTTTAAAACCTGAAAAAAATCACAACATATCTTCTATTTGACCTATTCAGGTAAAATGAATATATGATTTTTCCATTACTATTGAAAAAATTACTATCATTTTTCACATTTATTGACTAAAAGCAAAAGTTTTACACTTTTATAAATATTTTGGAATAAATATTTTGTTTAATTTTTAACCTATTTGTTAAAAAATCATGTACTTCAATTCTACTTCGCAACAAATTTTGACTTACAAGACCCTGTCCTTTTTCTCATCTGAAACATATACACAATTACAACTGAATAAAATTCATAGATATAAAGAAAGTAGTCTTTTTTTAAATATAAAATACATTTTAAAATCAATATTGATAGAATATTTTTACCTCATTAATTTCAGAACATAAAATTATTCAAAACGAAACATCCCAATGGTCCCCTTATTTGTATTACTGTTTCTACATAGTAAAAAAATGCTGGAGCATGAGAACAATATTTCTGTAGAATAAGAATGAATTTCTATTGCTCCTTCATTAAAAATAAATAAATAAAACTATATGATAATATATTTCGTAAAGCTATGTAAAAGAAAAAAAAACATCATTGATAAAATATTTTTAATTTACAATCATATTATTTTAGCAAGATAAAATTCTGAAAAACAAAATATCTCAACTCTTCTATTGTTTGTATTACTAGTACTACATGATAGAATACTCTAAAACCACGGGAACAATATTTCTATCCAATCATAATTTTTTATGTTCTTCCATAAAAAATAAAATTCTCTCTTCTTTTTTTTGTTTATAAAGTATGTTTAAATATATATATATATTATAAATTTACAACAATAATTTAGTAACACAAAATTCTGGAAAAAAAAAATCTCAACTCTTCCTTTGTTTGCATTACTGTTTCACATGGTTGGCCATTCTGAAATATCAGAACAATATTTCTACTGAATAAGAATTTCTTATGTTCATCAATAAAAAAAAAATATATCAGGGTTTTGAATTTATAATTTGAATCTTTTCATATGTTTTTATATTCTTTGTTTAAAAAAAATTGCTTTACAAAACATGGAAGAACTTTAGTCAGATCCTTATAAAGACTTTTTTTTTATTTTTTATAATAAGCTATTATTAAACTGTGGAAGACATGGCAAAAGTCGAAAAGATGGATTGTTTTCAGAACCAGACTTGGAAGCATATGTGAGAAATTATCTAGAAAGAATAAATGTTAAAGCACCTGATAGAAGTGTGTCTGAAAAAAAAAACAACTAATTTATAGGAGAAGTGGTAAAGAATTGAGAGCTGAAGGATTTAAAATTTGTAGCATCGTTTTGATTTTGGAACTTATTGGCATGTTCCAACTGTATGTTTACACCCTAATCACAAGGAAAATAAAAGAAAAAGGCCTTAGGACTGCAAGTTGGGCAACTGAATCTTTTGAATTGATGAATTAATCTATACTAATAAAAGAAAGTTTCGCTCTGTGTGTATGTAAATATAACTCTTCTGTAAAATTCCCAATTGGAGGAACTGTTTGCCCTAAGCATAGAGATTATTTTCTTTCAAAAGATCTACATCAAATGAACAATGAAATTGAGATAACAGACATCACTTCCAGCGATCCACCTTTTGAAGTTCCTAATTCTCTGTTAGTGGAAACCGATAAAACCGAGACAAATTCATTTATAAAATCGTCAACAGAAGGTGTAAGCCATGTTAAATTTCAATTTAAATCGCCTATTTCAACATTATTATCTCGACATGAGTAATATAGATCATTTTTTAGATTTTTTCTGTTCACAACAGATTTTCTACAAGATGTTGCTTATGGAACAACTACCTTAAAATAAGATTGTGGGTTAAAACACGTTACCCTACATGCGGTACACATAGCATTAAAAACACATATAGTAGTTGATTATATGGAATTTTGCAAGAGTATAGAGTTTGAAAATTTAAGTAGCTCTTCATTAATTCGTTTACATAACTCTTTTAACCCAAGTCAACGTAAATTTCTCAGCGGGTTAGATAACACAACAGCTGATGGACTCAGTGGATTTTCAAGTCTTTGTGAAATTGTGAGAAAACTTGACCTTACGAAAGCAGAAGAAACACGTCTTATAGAAAACTTAGATTTAGGAAAAAGGTACCTGAAAACAACAACATATAAATTACACTGTAAAACAAGCAGTGTCTGTGCCAGTCACTGCGCTCAATTTTCTTCAAGTTCACCAGTTGACGAAAACTTAAAAGTAAAATGTGATCATGAACACCATGTCATATGTGCTCAATGTCACTCATTTTTGTCATCTCTGGATTAAATTGGAAATAAAGTCAAAAACATGCAACATTGTGCTATTAAAGATGAAATCGACTATGATTTCAACATTGCAAGTAAAAATGTTATGGAGTACATGACAGTTCATTTATTCAGTTGTAATTGTGTATATGTTTCAGATAAGAAAAAGGACAGGGTCTTGTAAGTTAAAATTTGTTGCGAAGTAGAATTGAAGTACATCATTTTTTAACAAATAGGTTAAAAATTAAACAAAATATTTATTCCAAAATGCATAAAACTTTTGCTTTTAGTCAATAAATGTGAAAAATGATAGTAATTTTTTCAATAGTAATGGAAAAATCATATATTCATTTTACCTGAATAGGTCAAATAGAAGATATGTTGTGATTTTTTTCAGGCTTTAAAACTAAATAACTGTCCTCAACAAACATAAATGTACCAATATATTAAAAATAACAATTTATATAACCAACTAAATGTTAAAAGTAATGTTATTCAGACAAATTTTTCCGAAAAGCAAAAAAGTCCTGACTGATAGAGTATGTTTAAAAATAAAATTAATTTTTTTCAAGATACTTGCCTCAATGGAGTTTATTTTTTCGTAAAGGGCAATAACAGAATAAAACAATGGCAAAAGAATTATTTCAAAATGTTGCTGCCGCAAGAAATTATGACAGTTTGAATATCGGTCAAATATGACATTTTTCAGAATTTGGCCCTCTGTAACTAAAAGCGCATTCAACTTGCCTCAATTATATATACATTTTTTAAAAGTGCTGATACACGTCTTTCAAACGACACCTCTTTTGCCATGGCAACTGGAAGGCGCAAGCCGTTATTGGGCCTTAAAAATGGCAAAAAACAGCGAAAATGCATATGTTTGTGACCTTCAGTGACCTTGTGGCAACAACTTGCCACAGACTTCTCATCTATTATATGAAGTTTAACCCTTTTAGATCCCAAATATAAAAAGAATTTTGTGGCAAGTTGTTTGCGCAAAGAATTGTGGGTCATAGCAATTTCAATGTCTCAAAAAAATGCTCAATTTTTCGCACCACACGATGACTTTTGGGGGGCCATAAAAAACGAACAACTCAACTTTGGAAAAAAGAATTCTAGATTTTGTCTTTTAACAAGGTAAGTGACAAATGGTAATTTTTTGGAGAAAATCTGAGATGGCATGAATCACAGGTGTGACACTCTCTCAGATTCTTGCTCGTAATTCATGGATTAGGGCTTGGAAGCCATCTACATGTTAAAAATTCTACCAACTTTTTTGTCTAAAAGTGGCACCCACTTTTGATACCATATTTCAGTTTTGTAAATGAAATAGGCCTGGAAGAGTATATAGTTTATGCATTTGTCATTTTATGCATAGTTGTCAACTTTCACTCCACAACAAAGTTCATTCAATTTTAAAAATAAGTAAATTTTAGCTGATATCTTGATAGGCCTGACCCGGCCCAATGCAAGAGTCTAGTCTAGAATGAGAAAAACAGTCATCAGAAGTCGGCAATACCCCTTGTAAAAAGGTAAAACAGTTCCACATGTGGTGCGAATGATCCCTCGATTCAATATTCAACACACATTTTTGGATCTGCCATAGTAAGATGCATCAAAGTCTCTATTCAATTTCATAGAAAACTTAATTTTTTTATTATTTGAAATAACATGGCGAGGTGAGCTACTAAAATGCTTTTGTTATTTCATCGATGGCCTCGGGGCCTTGAGTTGAAGAATGAGATTGGAATTAAGAAGCAAAGAATAAACATATTTAAATAATCAATACAATATTAATACTAAGGAAAATGTTAATAACAGCAAATAAAACCAAAATCTTGATAAAAAGCTACAGAAAAACAATCCAGTTTTTAAAAATGTCACTATTTAATACTGAATATTTCAACAAAATTGACTCGGGAGATATCACCAACTTAATAATTTCAAAATTACATTTAAGTCTTTAGACAAATAATTATTTTCTAATTCAAAACAAACAAACAAATTTTTCACAACAACACAATAAAAAATTTTGTATTCCATTTATTTCTATCTACAGGATTTAATTTTACTTGTATTTTAAATTTAAGGTTAAATATAAAAAATAAATAGCATATGCAAAAATTAAACAGTCAACTGAATTTTGAAAACAAAATATTTTTTTAGAGTAAAAAGCTCCCAACTATTACTTACCCATCATACGTAGTATAGGGTAAGTCTTGTAATCGTTTTGAAAATCGAAAAAAAAATTTTGACGGATTTACACGTTTCAGACACTGGAGATTCCGAAAAACATATTTTTAGAAAAAAAATTTTGCCGTCCGTCTGTGTGTCTGTCTGTAAACGCTCTATCTCCCGAAAAAATTGAGATAGAGACTTGCAATTTGGTATGTACTCAGTATGTAATAATGGGAAGAAGCCTATTTCATTTCAATAACCTCGATTAACCGGAACAATTTTTTTCGGACTCTCGAAATATTCGTTCTGATGAAAGGCATATAAAATTTTTCGAAATTGTTTATTTTAAGAAATGAATATAAAAGACAATAAAAAAACATAAATTTTGAATAAAGCATGAAGTCGATCGGATAATTAGTTGCCGAGATATTTGGAATCCTATTTTCCACACTCTTCGATTTTTCATGACCCTGTATTTCATCAAAATTTCACTTCAAAGATATATTTTAATTGGAAATTTGACGCTTAATCAGATGCAATAAACCGCTAGTTAATAGGATTATTATTTTTGGAGTTATAAGGAAAAACCTCTTTCAAGCAATTCAGTAATCGAGCCTTTAAAGTTTATGACGTCATCAAGCCACGATTTTATTTTAATTGCAATGCATTTTATAAGTAGTTTACACATTTTTATTTTAATATTTTACATTATGCATATCCATGATGGGTAAGTATTACGGTGGCCCCCAACGACTAGTTTTTTATTGTTCTAAATTTTAAGAATTTCTTTTCTAAAATGAACGTTTAATCCTTTTTGGCATTAAACAAGATAAACATTATCTTTCTTTCAATATTAAAGAATTGTGGCTGAATATAAAGCAAAAGTATTCTTATTACCTGTAAATTTTCAATATATCCTCCGGTTTCTACTTCTTCAGTAGATTGAGGGGCAATCCAAACGTAGCCATTATTACTCAAAATTACTTGTACTCCACTGATATTATTATGGAAATGGGTCTTCTTTCTACGAACTAAAGAAGCAGGTACTTTTATCAGTTGACCTTGACCAAGCTAAAGGAAAATTAGCAATTAAAAATTAAAATTTATTATTAAATATACTTTTAAAAGAAATGATTAAATGTCTTTTAGAAAACTGTCTCTCAATATTAAAAAAGCTAAAAATTTTACAGCGACATTTATAATATTTTTTCACAATAATATCAACACCACCGTTATTACTTAAACAATTAAATAATAGCTTTTAACATTAAATGAATTTTAAATAAAAAGACAGACACACTCTTAAAGAAAATTCTGGAATAAACTAATAAATTGTGCTTTCGTAAATTTGTCATATTTACAAAATTATTTTTACAAATTAATACTAAACTATCTGCATATATTGAACTTTATCTCTTACTTCACAAGTTCACCAAATAAATATGGCTGAGATAAATTACACTTAACAATTTACAAATCTCAATGTGTTTGACTGTACGAATTATTACAAAGTACGTTACACATGCATAAACTTGAAAATAAATTTGCATGCATGTAAATTGAGATTTTCACAAAAATTACTACTATTATAGTTTCCTATCAATTTTAAAGACCAATTCAAATACACAAAAGGTGAAGTGTATTTTTAAATAATAACACAAGAAAATGTTATGCATATACTACCAATTTTGGTCATGATTTGCATCTTATTAAGTACATAAATTTGAGTTTTTTATTCATCATAATGTTACATACTCTGTCAAAATTATCATTAATTTGATTGACAAGAGGTACTGATAAAGGATGTTTTACCTGCCTGGCCATATTAAGAGCGTGTGGTGTTACAAAGAAAAATTGTCTCAAATGTTATACAGCTGCCAGATGCATCTCACTGTATATCCACTTTTTGATGGTGCGAATTCAATAATTGAAACATAACAGCAGAAATGTTTCACATTTTATTCTTTTTTAAATTACAAAAATCAGATTATGCAGAAAAAAATTCCTGCAGCTTAAAATTTCAATTTTGATTTACTTAAAAACTTCTCATTAGAAATTTGTTTAAACAATAACAAAGTAAAACAACAACAAACATTTCCTGTTTTTAAAAAATATTTTTTTATATATAGAAATTGACTTCTTATAAAACCTATTTATGACGCATAATCAGTGGCGCAGCCAGAATTCGGTTCTAGGGGGGGTTTTGAGTTTATAATAAAGATTTTCGCCGGTTATATGAATCATCGGTTAATGGAATCAGTCTTTTAAATGAATGAAATCATAATGCTTTTCTCCGCAATTACGTTGGTTATGATTCATTTAAACAGCATTTACAATATTAGAGTTACAAACTATAAAATGCACCAATGAAATAACACAAAACTAGGTTAGATTTATAAAGTGTTTAAAAATGATGAGGGGTAAACTTAAAGATGGAAGAGCACAGTACAGCAAATAATTTTTACGTAGAAAATAACAGAGTTGGAATCCATTTGTTCAACCAACAAGAACGAAAAATCAGGCGGAGGGTGGGGGGGGGTGTATGAAGACGGTTATAAAATTTATAAAATTCAACTATGTCCATCATAATAACAAGAACGAAAATTCATGCGTCAAGCATAGATTATGTAACACTTTCCAACGCTTCGAAAATAATTTTACAAATCATTACCATTTAATAAGCTGAAACATAACATCTAAGTAAACAATTTGGAAAACGCATAACATATTTAAAAACGTAATTTCAGGAATTTCCAACATATATTTCCAACATATACAATATTCGGAAAATTATCCGAATACTTTTATTCAGCCCTGTATATGATCTATAGATTTGTATATGTTACTATACATAGGATGTTAAATTTTAGTTTAGTTAGGAAACGCGTAACACAGTTTAAAATTCTCCATCTGGAGTTTCTGTCAATAAACGGAAATGTGTTCGCGAACTTTTGTGCTGCCCTATATATGATCTACAGAATTTATACACACCAAGTAATAGACAAAAAGTGAGTGATTATTCATCTTAGTGATATATATAAATTCCAATGTGTTTAAAATAGTAAAACATTATTTAATTAAACCGCAAACGATTTTTCTCCATAGACGTAATGTAACGGAATTCTTTTGACTGTCCCTGTAAAGTAACTATAAGTGCTATGCACATCCTATTCCATATTAAGCTTCTTGTAATGCACCTTAGTGATATATATCAATTACAATGTGTTTGAAATTGTGTAACATCATTAAAATAAACCGCAAATGATTTTTCCCCATACACCGTAATGTAACGGAATTCTTTTGAGTGTCCCTGTAAAAAAACTATAAGTGCTACACACTTCAGTTGAAATAGCGAACATGCTATAGATAAGGACAATAACATATAACAATTACAGGGCAATCCAAGCATATTTACGGGAGTTAGAGCACGGCCAGACGGCCATACGACCAGACAAACCGAAGTCATAAACTTTTCAACTAGGTTGGAAAGTGTTAAAAATACACAAGGTTTCATTGCAAAGAATCACGAATTCTTATTCCTAACTTTAATAATAATGAAGCAATTTTAACAAAATTTTCAATAGACTTACTTACCTTGCTTTTTGCCAAATGTAACAAGTCATTTAGAACTTTTAGAGCTAGAGTCTTGAAATTTTATATGGATGTTACTTAAAAGACGTAAATTCTCCCCAGAATTTATTTTTTCATTACGAAATTTAAAAGAATGCAAAAGTAAGAATCATTCTAAAATTGCGATTTATGTGACACAATTGGTATGAAAACATGGAATTTGGCATGATGATTACTTTTATGTAGTAATAGCTTATAACATTTTAAAAAACATTTAAAAATTTAAAAGGACGAAATGAGCTGAAAACTTTCTAAAAGCGTTCTAAATTATGATTTAGTTGAAACTGTTAGTGTTAGAAACTTGAAATTTAGTATAGAGATTACTTTTAAGATAGAAATGCTTATTGGCATAAAGAACTTATTATAAATGGGAAATTTAAAGGTGTGAAACAGCTGAAAGCATTCTAAATTACGATTTATTTAGAACCTCACGTCATATCGGGCCTTTCGAAGACGATCTTTTTTCTATTCTAAAAGTAACTAAACGTCTGTATTTCGACTAAATCCATTAAAAGCATCTTGGAAGATCAAAATTACAGCGCCTACAAAAATTTGGAAACGCTCTGATGAATAAAAGTATTTAAAAAAATCTCAGAATTTTTCGATGACAATGCAAAAAGAAATTTGGGTATTTTGGCGTGGGTTTGCTCAGCGTCGGCTCATGTTTTCAGTATTAAATGTGACTAAGTCTGTGACTTAGTCTTTTTTGACGTAACTCTGTGTTTCTGTGACTCTGTTCTCTTCGACTTTAGTCAAAGACAGACTTTTTTCACGGAATTTTAAAGAGGGGTGGGATACAGTTATATTGACAATCGAATAAAATTTCAGAGAGTTCGGACAATAACTTTTTTGTGTTGTTATTTTAAAGGACACGTCGCCAAAAAGACGCGAGAAGAAAGCATTTCTTTTACAGCTAGATATCAATATTTTTCCACGGTCTCTAAAACCATTATATTTATAACCATGGCTTTACAAATTTGATAAAATCTGGTAGCCAGTAAAAAATTCTAGTTACCAGTAAAAAAATATAAACGGCTCCCCTCCGAAGTCACTAATTTCAAAAGCACAAAAGTTTTTTATCAATTAATTGAGAAAAATAATAAGCCTATTGTCGGATTATTAGTTACATAGTTTAGAATAGTTACATCATTTAAAAAGATGGTATAAACAAAGTTTTCTAATGAAATTTATCAAAATTATTTATCTATGAAAAAAAATGTAAAGGCTGCATTAACCGGTATGTTCTCGGAAATGCTGATTGCCGAAGGTTTCAAATGTCTGGATAAGTGAGTGCTGCAAAACCTATATCTGATGAGGGGGGCATGGATGAAACAGTGAAGCAGGAAAACAATTTCTGCCTGTTTTCGTGTCGAAGTCAGTCAAATAATTATTTTTTATTAATTTAAAATTTGCATTTGTTAAACTTATTTTTACCTAATTAAAAATGCCGAAAATGAGAAAAAATGCCATTTATGGTCATTTCTTAGGTCAATTTTTGTACAAAAAATTATAATAATAATAAAAAAAAATCAGGTTAAATAACTTGGTGGCTAGATAGAAAAACTAGGTCGTCAGTGGCAACTTGGCGACTGCATTTGTCAAGACCTGTTTATAACTGATGAAAAATTTATAGAATTCAGACAACTGGGGTTATTTTTTTTTTTAAACTATGAAACGAGAGACACTTACGAGGAAAAGAAACAAACAAAACACCCAACCAAACAAGAAGGTGTCTTTAAAAAATGCTTTTCTGTCTAATAATCAATATTTTTTTGTGAAAATTTCATTTAAAAATATAAAATTGATATAAGATAGATAATCATACAAATTTGAGGTAATTATCATGAGCCCAGGCACCGCCGGACGGGTCAGCTAGTATAATTTTAATGACATGCAGATAGCATTCGTTAAAATACAATAAGTGTAAATCAATGCATAACTAATTTATTGCTGATCAATTTAAATTAATGCATGGTTAGCGTAAAATTGTGTGTAATTATAGATAGTATTTTTCTAAAAAAATGCATTTAGCGCACATTTAACGCCTTTTTTTTTTTCAAAATCTATACTCACAGGCAGGGCTTAAATTCTAGGAAAAAAGAGTACCGGGGCTCTAATTTTCAGCAGTAACAACAACCATCAACCCAAACCCCCTTTCATTAGAAGGAGGTATGCATTATGCTTGTTATCCCACCCGCATATTTATATTTCATACATTATTTGTAAAATTTAAAGCAATTTTGTCTTTTGTAAAAAAAATAATAATACATTTTGACTTTTAATAATGAAATTTAATAAATGAGTAGAGCAGAAAATAAGCAAAAAAAAAAAAAAAAAAAGTGCCCAGAAATAGAGGAAAAAAAAATAATGACAGAAAAAAATTTGTTAGGGAGAAACACATTCTATTTTATTTTTTTTTTTATTTTTATTTTTTTATTTTTTTTTAACGCAAACCACGAAACCACATTACCATATCAGCATCTTTATAACAACAGAAAACTAACTGTCCGAACTTAACATCTGCAGGAATTTTAGCAAGCAGATGTATTGAGAAATAGACATTGCATTTTATCTTTCTTTATTTATTCTGTGATCCAAAACGTATGCATTAGGAAGCACGCAGATGCCAAACTGAAAATGATTTCATTTCTCGTATTAAAACCGCAAGCACATACGAAAGAAATTTAGACATGTACATTAATTGAAAAAGAATCACTTCAAGCTGCGATAAAAGATTCTGCCAAGGCGTAAAGGCCAAAAAACTTAATTTTAACTTTAGCAGTGTTGATTCATATAAGCGGCAATTATAGTAATTTTTTTTAGCTCTGGGGGGTGTTTTAACCCCCAAACCCCCCCCCTTGGCTGCGCCACTGCGCATAATTACAATAACTAATAAATTGTATGCCCTTTCAAATATAAAAATATAAATAAAGATCTATCCTAACATAAAAAAAATATTGACAGTAACTGTGATATTAATAAAAGAATCTGGAAGAACAGCTTTTAAAAAATGAAAGTAAAAGATTTATACTTTTATATAAAAAAACTAAGGCTATCAATCAAATTTAGAAAAACAATGATGTAACACAGAGAAATTTTAAACAAACCTTTCCATATTTCAGACTTCTAGTATATAGTGATAGAGAACCATCGGCAAACACAGACTGAACCTCGGCCTTGTATATGTATAGGAAAATGAAATAAAAACAGACAGAAAATTTTCAGGGTGCATCACTACAATGAAATATTTCCATAAGGAAATTTTGTTTCCACAGAAAATGCAATGTAATAGTTTAAAATAATTAAAAATGTCTTAGAAAATTGTTATATGTACATATACTTCTACAAGACATTTTACATTATTTAAAAATACTTTTCTTCTATAGTAATTTAATGAACTTAATGTAACGCTTGAAACTTAAGGCAGTTCTTAAAAGAAATATATTTTTCCCGATCAACAATATGAATTTTTTTGATAAATTAACAGACTCATTTTAAATGTAAAAGAATGAAATCAGCAGACTATTGAAGTAGTTTTGAATCAAATAGCACCTTCCATTTTTTTTCATGAATGCATTACATTCTGAGTTGTAAGGATTGATATATCATGGCAACTGTTTTTTGTCAATCATATCTTAAAATTAAGTTTAAAATGCCAATTTTGACAGCATTTTCTGAAAGCTGCTTGCTTTTATTGGAGAGTGATTTCAAAATAAGAGCAGCTTCACATTTAATGCTTCTAGGATTAAAAATGACTTTGTGAATGTATCAGAAATTTGATTCTTGATTTGAGCACAGCCTCAAACAGCACAAAACAATAAATTCTGTACCTAAATAAAATGTTTATTAATCTAATTTTTAATTCTGGATTGTCTGAATTAAATACAAATAAACAGACTGTGTTTACAATAAACTTAAAAAAATTTTAAAACAAAGAGTTGGATTGCACTGTTGCCCGAATTTGATTAGAAAAGAAAATTGAATTCATGTACTTACTAATTATTAAAGAAAGAAATATTTATTTTAAAATTAGATGATTATTTTTTTTATGTAAAATTCCTTCCATGCATTTTAAGATTAAAAGTTATTGGGGACTAATTTTTATTTCAGAAGAATAAAATATTTCGACTGATGAAACTGACATCATTAATTTTCATAACCCCATGGAAGGGGGTGTTCTTCAAGAAGCGAGGGAGTATTTTTTATCCTTCTACGGCTCCATGGGCTGGAGTCAAAATGCTTAAATTGCTAATATTTTAATAAAAATGTATGTTTAATTTTAGTAAATTTAATATGGAAGTACAGGTGGGGCTGTGCTCCAAGTGCCCTATACGAGGAGCTGCCCCTGCACCTAATACTTTGAAAAATAATTAAAAAAATTTTGAAATCGGAAAGTACATCTGGCAAAAAGTCCTGAAATACGGAAAAATCTCCTTTCACATCATGGCCATCTGCTTCATACCTTCATTTTACATACAAACAGTGACATTCTTTATCAGCATCGACCATCTTGCATACCATCTTTTGGGGTTAGAATAAGGAATCTTATTGACAATAGCCCTCTGAGTACTATCAGGGTGATCCCATGTCCATTGCATATGATCCTTCCATTGAATCCTCCTAATATTGTCTGCATTCATCCTTTTAATGGACTTGATAAGAACCTTTTGGCTACTGCTGTCTTATAGCAACTGTTTGCTGCACACTGTGCAAATTACAGTAATTATGTTGACATCTACAGAGATGGCGACACTTTTGGTTGTGGGGTTTTTAGTGACAATACATGTTTTAGTTACAATTTACAACTTTTTCATTTCAGTCTTTATGCCTGAACTGATTGCTACAGAGAGAGCCATGTTTTACATATCTTACCATCATAACACATGCTTTATCATATATACAGACTCAAATAGTTCTATTGATGCAATAAAATCATTTAAAAAGCATCCTTCTATCTCAGCCATCCTAAATTTTTATAATGAACTGACAAAGCACGGTTATAATATATTATTTTGCGGGATGCCAGGACACATGGGTATTCCTAGAAATGAGAAAGCAGACAAGGTGGCAAAACAAGCTCTTACTCCACTACATTATAAAATTTCATTCTTAGATCTTAAAATACTAACAAAGCATTTTATTCTGAATAAATAGCAAAAAAGTTGGGATTTAGAATATAATAAAGTGTGTCATATTAAACGCCTTCAAATCATCCAAGGAAAACTGATATTTTATTCACTCGCCTGAGAATTGGATATTAGAGAATCTAACTCATAAACATCTGTTACTTCAGGAGGATGCACCCATGTGTCCTCACTGTCATTTTGATCTTCTCACTATTCATCATCTTTTACATGACTGTACAAGACTACGGCACTTGTATCGAATATATTTTAATACATCATCGCCCACATTGACAAACTTATTGGCACAATCACCCCTGCTTATGAGATGCTTTCTTCTACCCATCCTGCACGTTTTTCTAGTGAGGCACATTTTAAAATAACACACTCTTGTTTTCTCTCACACAGTGAGACTTAAGAAACAACAACAAGAAAAAATTATATTTTGAATAAAAGTCATAATTACAAAATCATTCTAACACAACAGCCATCCTTATTAAAGTATATTTGAAACAAGAATTATGATTGTTCAAGTAATGGCATGCTCATGAATTTTGAAATAATAATTACAAATTATTAACTGATAGCAATTACAAAAGTATTTTTCTCATTTGAATAAATATATTAGATCTGATAGCTGATACTAACCAGAGATCTGTTTAGGAAAATTTTGGATGGTCCTTAAAAGAACCCTTCACAAAATTTTTCATCCCAAAACAGGATCCATAAAATTCTTTGTCTTAAAAATGGACCTTTTACAAAACTTTTCCATCTCCAAACTGAACTTTTCACAAATTTAATCATTTAAAAATAAAATCTGACCTGTCACAAAACAACTGAGTTCATCAAAGAACATATTACTTAGCTTTTTTTTTTTTTTTTTTTTTTTTGCGTAAAGGATACAATAAAGGTTCACACAGACTTGAGAAGGAAGAATCCAAGGAGTCTAGAAAAATTCTAAGGAACACAAGAATTTTGAAGGACTTACTGTATTTTTTCATGCATCCCATGCCCTCGTGTAACATGTACACACACCCTAATTTTTAATACTTCATTTAGAGAGAAAACGGATTTTACTTTATTAAAATCTAATAGCTAGTGCTAAATTTACAATGGTCATATACAGAGGCCAGTCAAATCTGAAATACTCATCATGTATCACAGGCATCTAGATTAATTTTAAAAGTAAATTTTGAAGGGAAAAACCACGCGGCACATAATACAATAAAGCTTTTTTTTTTTTTTTTTTTTTTAAGAATAGCAGTAATTAGTTGAACTTTACCTTTGTAAACATATTTGTAAGATCTTTATTTTACTTTCTTTAAAGGTAATTCTCTTCCAAGCCATACATGCTTAAGCAGTATTATTCACCGTGTAATATGTTTCTATTTTCTACTTTTGTATACTTCAATTAATTCATTGTTTAATGCTAAATTATACTCCGTGATAATTTAAGGAGTTTTAAAGAGTATTTTGATTATGTAAGGAGTTCTAGGTACTCTATGGAAACCTTTTCATTTCTAAGGAATTTCTCTGTAGTCTGTATGAACCCAGTATAAATGAAATGTCTATATGAATGATAATTTCAAATTCACAAAATTATGACAAGAAATTTCACAAATAAAATTTAAAAAAAAAAAACTTCACAATTTCACAAAAACAGGATCATATGAGAAAAATCTGGACACATACCTGACAACATATTAAATATTTCAAAGGGAATTGGAGTTGTTTTATTGAATACTTTTCTATGAAATAATTTGCTGTAAAATTGATACAATTTAACAAGATAAATCAGTTATGGAATATTAATTGTATTGTCATATTGCATATTAATAGAAAAAGAAAGGGTTTACATGATGTAACTTAAAACTTAAAAAGTAAAGGGGAAAGATAACTTTCACATTATCATTTGTCATGAACCTTATAGCAACTTTAGTAATATATATATATATATAATCACATTTTTTTAATTAATTATATTATTTTCTTTTAAATTAGAATTGGAAATTTTGTTTATTTCATCATTATTTAAAAGACAATCTCATGCTATTAATACAAGTAGCTTTGGTAAAGTTTGAATAAGAACCCAAACCAAAACTGAACTAGTCGGATGTGCCAATCCCAAAACTTTCTTCTATCTCAGTCATGTTAATACTTCAAAATTCGCTATCACATCGCCAATAAAATCAATATTTTTCGTCATTCTGTTGTATGTCAGCTGCTTGCGAATCGTCGGGTTACCGGGATGCGATCAACTGATGTATACTAAACTACCAAAAGTCCTTCTGGCCTGAACCGACAATAACAGATAGCCTCCCTATTCGTTGGCTTTATGATTTTAGCTAATTTTACTGGAAAACACGAAGGTAAAATGCGTCGAACCTAATTAAAGGAGATTCAGTCCCAGTTCTCGTCAACATTGAATTTGAATGAGAATATCGCCAAATTAGTCCTCTACAGCCAAGTTGATTTCATTTATAACAACCTATTTTGGTTGCCAAATTTGGCGATATTTTGCCAACTGTCACCAAGTTTGGCAAGAATTTGACGTTGGCGAATATAAATATATTGTGATACGCATATAATAAGAACAACGGTTACAACAATGAAAGAAAATTTGCCGAAACCATGTTAACTAAAACTCATAAATTAAACCCGTTTATGGATGAATTCTGCTGTCTTGTTTGAAAATGTCAGCTACCCTAAAATTTCAAACCGCTATATCTCAGCCATTTTTTAAGATAGAGGCAAAACAAAAATTGTTCCGGGTTCTCCGGATCAAGGCCAGACATTTAACGAAAAAAACTTTTAGGATTTCTATTTATTTTGTACATCTTTTTGAATTTGAAATCTTTAAATGGCTATCACAGCGCCCCCTTTCGTCAAAATATTCCCAAATTCTAATAGAACCTGCTTGCCATAGCCAAAAACATAGAAAAAAATGTTATTCAATTTGAAGCATAACTTCATACACTTTTCGATGGTACAATAGTGAAAATGGAATGGAAATATCGATCACAGTGCCCCCTTTCGTCGAAATATCCCCAAATTCTAATAGAACCTGCTTGCCATAGCCAAAAACATAGAAAAAAAATTTGGTTCAATTTGAAGCATAACTTCATACACTTTTCGATGGTACAATAGTGAAAATGGAATGGAAATATCGATCACAGCGCCCCCTTTCGTCGAAATATCCCCAAATTCTAATAGAACCTGCTTGCCATAGCCAAAAACATAGAAAAAAAAATGTGGTTCAATTTGAAGCATAACTTCATACACTTTTGGATGATACAATGAGGACGGACAGACAGACATTTTGTAAAAACATGTTTTTTGGAATCTCTGATCCCTAAAACGTGTAAATCCGTCGAAAAATTTTTCTATTACAATACTTTCTTCTATTATAGATAGAAGAAAGTGAAAATTTAACAGTTACTAAAATCCAGAACAAAAGCAAAAAAGCTGAAATTAAAATTTATGTTGATGAGTTTTATCAGTTGTGCAGTTAGTTGTTTTTTCTATTTTGGCTATAATTCTGCTAATAAATTCTTTTGTTGATACAAAATTATTTCATAAATGAAAAGAATAAACATTTTTATTCATTATTTTTAAATTCTGTGCTTTTAATTCACAATTTGCAAGAGTAGACAAGATATTTTTTAGTAAGAGGCAACCCTGCAGCGAATACAATCATTTCTAGATAAATTTGCAGTATATTAGAATTATAATTTTTTTTTTTTTTTTATGAAGTCAACAAAATCAAAAGGATACACTGATAAGGTCTCCAACTTCCAGATAATTTCTCATCATTAGTTCATCTTCTTCAGTTTTTCTTCTCTAAAAATAAAACTTCATTAAATTACTAAACAAGAAAATCAATATTCAATAAATATACTTTATAAATTAATTCATATTCTGAAAAAATAACAATCACACTGAAAATGGCCAAATTCTCTACACAACATAAAAGAACATATCAAGATAGCATACAAATAAAATAAAATAAATAAAAGTATAACATTTTAAATATTTCTTAAAAGTATGAGAAACTTCAATAAATTTACAAATATTTTACAAAGATATTGTTTATTCATATTATTGTATTCATATTGGAAATTTATGTTTACACTTAATATTGTTTAAAAGTATTTATACTTATTTTTAACAAACATACCTTAAATTTAATTAAGATTTTTTTTTCTGTTTGAAGAAATGAAGTTATAAACAATATTTAAAAAACTAACAAGATGATTTTTTTAATAGAAGCATAGTGCAATTGATTCACATGTAACAAATTTGTAACAGTTTTTCACAAATCAGACCAATCTCATCATTTAGAACGTGCCGACTTATGTATTTAAAATGCTTCAATTAACAAACTTTTGAATGAGCAAATTAAAAATATATTACAAACTGCTGGCAACACATTTCAAGTATTTTTTCAGAAACATAAGATAAATAATGATTTTTCTTTTTTAAACCAATTTTACACTTATTAAATAACAGTGGAACTTCCCTTTAACGAAGTCCCTATTTAACAAAGTTTTCTACTTAACGAAATTTCTGCAAAACTTTGACTTTGAACACCATTAGCATGTAAATTAATCTCCATATTATGAAAAATATATTCTATATAACAAAGTTTATTCCACTTTTGTGCGTGTACCGATTTCAAACTAAGAGGTTTCTGTTGTGATGGATATTTCAGCGGATTGTATGGAAATGAACACATTTAAATAATTTACATTTTGCTTGGTGCTAAATAAAACAATTTGTTTTTCACACTAAGAAAAACACTTGTTATCATTACTCTAATACACTGAGACTCCAGCACTGACAGTTGGGGGAAGTCAAAATCCCCTTTTTACATTTAGTGATATAGAAGATACAGTGCCGCAATGGAATCAGATGCATTGAAGCAAAAAAATATCAATTAGAGCCAGACAGTTACCATTCTCAACTTCCATTACTGATAGACAATTGCTTTGTACATCCACAAGAATTTGTTTCAAAATGCAAATCGAAGAACATCAAAGTTATTTTGGTTCCTGTCAATACAACTTCTAAACTTCAGCAGTTAGTCTAAGGAATAATAAAAATCTTGAAGTACATTATTGAAAAAGACAGAAAAAAGACAATGTAGTGAAAACATTAGTTTGAGAACGCGTGTATCAGAGCTGACAGAAGCTTGACCCAAAGCTTGGGAATATGACATGATTTCATTGACCGTACCCAACTGTTTCGTAAAAGAGGGCTTCATAATTGAAACTGAATCAAATGCTTCTGAATCCAATATTTGTTTGTCATATCTGAAGAAAAAATTTCATGAATTTAAGTTGATTTCTATTTAACGAATTTTCTTCATAACGAAGTTTTTAAGTGTAACGATGAGACTTCGTTAAATGTAAGTTTCACTGTATTTGCAACCAAATTAAAATAAAAAATGAAATAAAAATAATAATTCTATTAGGTTATTCAATATTGAAAGTTTCCACCAAACTTGGTCATGAAGATGAGTGGCATGGGCCCCATGCTTATCTTATTACCAACAAAACTTAAAAGACACTTTCTTTTTAACATTTGAAAGAAAACAAAACTAGGGAAGGGCATGCAGGACCTGCACAAAATTGAGCAGAGCAAGAAAACACTGATAGATGCTGATAATTCATAGTATTGAAATGAACATTAACATACTGACAAAAACAATTGCAATAGCTCTGGTAAAATTCTTGGCTGTCAAAAACTATGACAAACAGTAGACAAACTAGAATATGTCATTGCTATTGAAATTTGTATTGTCTGTTTAAATGCATTGATGTAATTGGTTTTATAATTCCTTTATCAACACAGAGTACTTTGTTTAATATTGAGCCATTTTCATAACAAATTATGGGGACCTTAGGGGTAAAATAAATGAGAATGCAAAATCTTAAAAATACAGCGATCACAATAACTGAGTTCTGTGCATTCGCTTCCATAAATCGTTAAAACGACAGTCAGTAACAATGAAGTTACTTTGAGGCAATCATACTAAAGTTCCTCAGCTTTATAAATGAGAATGTATGTTTTCATTGGCAAGTGTAACAGAAAGACATAAGATTTGCTTGACAATATGGAAAAAAAAATGTAAAAAATTCAACCAAATGTTGTAGCATTTAGTGAAATTCTATTTCATATGGAATTATACTGCCTTTACTTTATAACCTCCACTGATGATAAAACATTATTTTAAAATGGAAGCTTACATTTTCATTCATAAAAATTAAATCTACAATGATTACATCATTTTACAGATGATTTTAATCATGACATCAGTCATGAAATTTTGTTTGAAAAAAGAAAGAACTGCATCATTTCAACGCACTTATAGTAAAATTCTTAAATTTTATATACAAAAACTGTGTATTATCGGTTCAGATTAACAATTTTGAATGTGAAAATATAGCAAATGGGTATGGTTTTTATTGACTTTATAAATACAAAGTAGAGATATTATTATTATTTTAAACACTTGAGATGCTTTTTTACAATGTGGCAACAGGAAAGAAAAAAGCTGCATTAGAAAAGTAAATAGAAATAGATTTGTATAAAGATAAATTATGGCAGGCGATTGAAAAGGGGAATAAAGGGAGGTCTGAGAAATTTATAAAGTAGGCAGTAACTTTACCCGGGTTCTAAAATGCATGTATATAAAGTTTTTTACAAATTGGTAAAAAATTATAGATTTGTATATGGAACACACACTGATTTATACATCTACATAGATTATCTAATGTGAAAACCAGTGTCCAGCTTGTGACTTTTAACCAATGTTCCTGATGTGATACATATTTCAGTTATACGTTTAACTGATATACGTATAATATGTACACTTTAAACAACATGTTTCAAAGTATCCGGATACATATTTATTTTTAATACCAATGGACCTCACTAGTGTTATGTCACTGAATGAAGAACAAACTGGAAATTAGTGGTGTTACTTTAGCAATCTGCATACATAGAATCTTGTTATTTTTTCTCTGTAAACAATTATTGTAAATATATAACGAAAGTAAAAACTTTTTGAGCAAAGGAGGAGAATATACACATATTTTTTTAAACCATGACATTCGTGGTATTTTTTATACAAAGTGTAAAGGCATTATAAGATTTTTTGTTAATCTTCACAAATCTCATTGTTTGTGTGAAGTACATATAAATTTCGATTACTTATAGCCTGAGAAATAGTTGTCACTGCAGGTTTTAGAATGCAAGCACACAAGCTTAAAATGACTTGCCTTCACTTTTCTGTTTTACTGTAAAACGTATTTTCAAAATATTTTGAATATAGAAGAAAATATTCTTAAATAAAATAAAATTACGAATATGAAACTTCCCAGAATTTGGATTGATTAATATAAGTATAAAATATAAAATCAATGTAAGTCTGTGTTCTGTGGTCATATGCAAATATAATGTTTCACGCGAAATGTCTACGCCATAAATCAAAAGAAGCTATGTGTGTGTGTTACAGACATGTGAAAGGTAGTTACCCGCTACGCCATAGTAAAACATTTCATAATTAATAGTTTAGTTTTGAGGGAAAAACAACCAAAATCTAAACTGAGGATTTTTTTTTTTTGCAAGTACCAGCTACGTGTACAGGAAATGCAAGGAAGGTAAACTTGGGGCCATCGTGGTTGTTTGAACAGGTAAGGGATCATGATGGCCCCCATAAACCACGAGAATGAAGTGGGTGTTTCTCAATGGATCTGATCTGCAGACCAGCGGGATATATGCTTCTTTTTTAATGCAATGAATGAAAAACGTTTAGCCGCTGGGATAAGTGCTGTATCATATACAGTAGAAAGCCACTAATCCGCAAACTTGGTTCCAAGTGTTGTGCGGATTGGAGGCCTTTTGCGGATTACAGGCCATGTCTATTTAATCTTTGTTTACATTTTTTTAAATTCATATTTTGGACAAATTTAGATTGCTAATACTAAAATATAAATAAATTACACATTTGAATATATAGATAAAGTAATAACTATGTAAAAAATAATTTTTTTTTTAAATTTCTTAAATATGGCATCAATTGTCTGTTTTAAGACATTTGGTTCATAGTGTTGAATTTTATCTTTAAGTAAGAGTTCAAAAGCAATATATATGTATTTTTTATGTGTTTTTTAATTTTATAATTACGATTTAATGAAAAAAAAAATAAATTATAAAACATATTTTCTAAGTAAAGATTTTTTATCATTAAAAAAAAAAAAAAAAAAATCACAAAAGCTCAAATTGTATTTTACAAGTACTGTATGAAGAAATGAATATATAAAATAATATACTAATTAAATGTGCTTTCATTTTAAACTATAAAGAAGAATGTTATATGATACATAATAGCTATATATAAATATAAGAAAAATGTTAAAATTGGCGAAAAAAAAATTCAAAATTTTGTCACCATTGAAGCATTTTTCAAGAATAAAATTTCTCTGTTTGCATTCATAAATTGATTGCGGATTAGAGGCCTTTGCGGATTACAGGTTTGCGGATTAGCGGCGCTCTACTGTATATTCTTTTGTATAATACGTATAACCACCTTGGTCGTATCATACATATTCAAAATCTGCACCCCGCATAATATGTATTATACATATACTCATATAAATGTTAAATAGGGAGCACCACTTTTCACGTTAAGTCTATGGCACTTATTTTCTATAATTATTCTCCTCAAAGACAATTTTTTTTTTAATTACACGAACTATGATGGCCATAGCATCTATGACTATGCTAAATTAGATGGCCATCTGACGAAAACTTTAGGAGAAGTAGAGTTACAAAGAAGCCACTGAAGTGAATACATAAAAGTTTTGTGCATCCCTTCACTCAGCTCAATGAAAGGTTCCAAATTTTTGCACATAGATCATTGATAATTGACTCCCCAAGCTTGAAAGATCTTTAATGAGACAAAAGACAATGTGTTAGAAATATTTCCAACAGGCCATTGTTTAAGGATGCTGTAACCCTGCTTTTTTTTAAGAATAGTGAAATGCACCCCAAGTTGTACTGAGAGATGGCTCATAAAAAATATTCCCAGTACCACATATTTACACTCTTTTATTTAACTTAACTTGGTGCATATTCGTAAAGATGGAATTTTGTAATGGATTTTTCACTCACTTCCTTAAACAGAATTATACAAATTATGTATACAAGTGTGTTTTCAATGACAATATAACATTAATGTTATATTTTTATTAGTTAATATTATCAGTTAATATTTTTAGAGCTTAATTATAAATTAATAAATTAATTTAAAAGTATTTTTCCTTAGCTATGTGCAGGTGAAAAAGCCAAATATTCTTTCAATCACATTGCATTTATTTTATTTAACATGCATACATTAAATACATTTAAAACTTGATATCTTTTACTCATTTCATTTAAAATTAAAAAATAAACAAATAAAATGTTTTTATAAAAAATAATATCATAAACCAAACTCATTTTATTTTAAGATGAAAACATTGTTTCTAATTCACACGCCAAAATTAAAGCTGCAATTAGCGAGAAAAAACACATTATTGGTGATTGTGATATTTGTGCACAGCTAATGGAAAAGTATTATTTATTTCAATATGGAATTATGCATTAAGAAAACAATAGAGTTACAATTGTACATGAGTTACAACAAGAATAAATTATGTGCCGAAACATGCTCGCTAAAATATGCCAACGACCTGTGAAACTGCAACAATGAACTATTTCAAACACTAAAATGTAGAAAATAAAAGGTAAAGAGTTGTAATATATATATATTTTTAAATACGCTTTTATTTAAAATCTGTGTACAACCAAAAGGTTACAAAAACCATAGAACCTCCTCATTTACCTATAAAAAACATGATACAATATTCAATCCTGTTGTAATCATACTTTCTTTTATTTAAAATTCATTAAATAATTTAAAATTGTTACTTTATTTATCATATCTAAAAATTGCATAGTAATTTCCCTTTTTACTAGGCACAATGAATTTTATTTCTGTTGAATAATGTTTTTTTTTTTTTCTGCTGAAATACCCTTTTACTTTCTAGAGCAAAAACTATTAAAAGTACAGTTATGCATCTACCAGTTACAGTAGTACATAGACATACTTAACATTGAAACATAAGAATAAAGATTTCAAACACTTAATTTCTGAATATGAAAAAATATCAGAGTATTTCTTGTAAAAGCTTTTTCTTGTAAATTTGCTTTTTGTTCTACAAAAATAAACAAGGATGATAATGCAGCAGATTAATTTTAAATGAACCTGCATTTTTACAATTGTCAGATTTGAGGGGGGGGGGGGGAGAAAGGTGAAACTATAAAAATTAAAATAATAAAAATAATTCAAAGGTGATAAAAAAAAAACCCTGCAAAATTAGAGGATTTTAATCCTTTGACTACAGGTTGGGACATATACGTCCCATTGGACTATTTTTTTATTCTATTCATACCATTTTTTGAAAATTAATCTCTGCCATACACTTGTACTAGGATGTTTTCAAGAGAAATCTACAACTAAGAAAACTTTTTGTAAATTGTGGTATGATTGAATATAAAAATAGTCGCCAGTTCTGGCCAGTACTCAAAGAATTAAATGAAGAAAATACTATAGAACAAAGAAAAAAATACAGTAGAACTCAAATAATCAAGCTTAATTAAATCAAAATTTTAAAAATTCTCTGCAATTTATAAAATTTTCTCTTTTGTTTGAAGTTGCCAATAAGGAATGCTGAAAATTTTAAATACCTGATACAATAAAGTTATGTGAAAAAAACATACCATAAAAAGAAGTCTTAAAAATGTATTTGCAGATTAATGAATCATTTTTAAAAGAAAAGTGCTTTTACATATGATACACAAAAATTAAAAAAAGCAGATGAATCAAGTGACAATGAAGAAAATATTATCATAAAATTGATAATTTCAAATGATATCAAGATTAAAAATTTGACCAGACTTAAAAAAAGTTATATCTAAAAATTTGACTGATATTAAAAAAAACTAGTAGAAACTACCATATAAAAAATTCAAAAAGCAAATTTAAACTAGAAACTTACTTTATTATGAGTATAGATTTTATGTATCTAATTAAATTTTCAGCAGAGCTGAAATTAGCTACATTTTATAGTTGCAAAATTTAATTAAAAAAAAAATATATTTACAATTTTTAATGTTAATTAAATAATCTTTACAAAATTTTGATGAGTGTAAAAACTGCTGATTTCTATCACAATAAAATTTGGTACTTCAATATTAACGAAAACCTGCCATGGTTGTAAAGTTTAGGATGAATTAATAATTGTACAATTAGCATTTTAAATAATATAACTTAAAATATAATTTTAAAAAATGTAAAAATCATTATAGAAATTAAATAGATGTTTTAATTTCCATAACTTGTTATACTATTACACCATATTCTAAATACATAGATACCAACATTGTAAAGACTATCAGGATTAAACTAGTTAAATTTCAAGAGTTTTGGAATGAGTCAAGAGTTGCACAATTTTTTTCAAGCTATACTTTTCAATAGTGTTTTACAAATTTTCTCTCTGAATCCCCACCACTTGCAATATTTGACACTTGCATACAAACATAACTGAAATAAAGGTTAGATAATTTACTTTTACTTTTTGAAATGATTATAATAATACTTTATAAATGAGGGGTGCAACGGATATCCGGCGAACATACTGTATCCGGCTGATCCGGCCACTATGCCGGATATTATGATTATCCGGCAGTACATCCGGCCTGAAACTATTTCATTGAAGTCTTTGTTAAAATTTCCAGATTATAAGACCTAGAGTTTAATCTTGAAAAATACAAAGCTATAATTTATTAAACTAAAAATAATTTACTTATATTTATGGCAATTTGTGTTTCTAAACCTATAAAAGAGCAAACATGCAGACAACTATATCTATTCATACACATGTGCCTCCATATATGAGCAACAGACACACTTAAAAAGGGAAAAGTGGCAGAATGACTCATCAAATAAGATTTTTTTGCTGTGTTAGTAGCAAGCCAGAAGTTTTCTGTTCCCATAACACACAACTTGTTTTTATAAGGTAAAGTTGTCTATAAATTAGAATGAAATTAGAGAAAAAAAGAGAAGATATTAAATAAAACATTTTGCTACAAAAATATTCAGTTTTAAGTTATTTTTGTGAAATAATCTACTATTACTAAACTAATACTTTACTATTAAAATACCAATTTTGTTGTTATGCAATTCAGTTGTTATGTTAGTAGCAACAATCAAGAACAAGTTTTTGTTATCACAACACAAAATTTTTTTAAGTATTAAAGCAATAAAAAATAACGAGGGGAGTTTACAGCTTGAACATCATACTGTTAAAGAAAAAGGGGAAGATAAAAGTATTGTCTTTCCAAAGTATTCAGTAATAAGTTTTTCTCATAAAATTAATTTATTATTACTAAATTATTTAGCTGATACTATTATAACTAAAAATTTAAAATAATGTAATTATAAAATTGGTACTAAACCTGAAATTATCATAAAAATAATAATAGAAAGTTTAAAAATTAGATAAAAAAGAAAAATAACATAGTGATGGTTAGCTAATCTAAACCCACATTTAATTTCTTTAAAAATAAATAAAAATTTAAAAAGAACAGATCAAAACATACTGCAGCTGGATGGCCGGATATCCGGCTGCAAGTTATGCCGGATATCCAGTGTCCGGCCAAATTGACATCTGTTGCATCTCTAATTTTTTATAATAAATTTGTAAAAAAGGAATTTAAATCATATTATCGCTACAGAGTAAAACATTTGTGAAAATCAAAATAACGTGAATTTTCAATGACCAATTGACGATACTTGTGACTTTCTTCCAAGAACAATTAATGAAATTCATGATCTTTTTCTGGGAATGATTCATGAAATTTTCAAATAATATTTAGTTTTAGGCACAGATTTCTGCATTTTCTACTTTATTACTGTATTACCCCACATTTTTGGAGAAGTGCCAGAATTTCTGAAGAAGTTGCCATCCATGTAAATATTGCATATGTCACTAGAACCACATTAACAAAACTTACCTCAACTTATTAAAACAGTTATTAATATTGTAAGCAAATTGGTTATAATGAAGTCAGTAAATATTTTAATATAAGATATTTTTCACAACCTCTTTAATTTCATTATAAGCAATTTTTATTGTATACAGTGTAAAAACACTTATAACAAAGCTAAAGTGCATGTGAAAATTGTTTGCTACAGGCAGATTTTGTTATAATCGGTTTCTTTCTAAAATGTCACAGTTTGCAGATAATTTTTCAATTTACCTGATACTCATATCATATTATCTTGATAAAATCAGGCTCATATTATCAGAGTTCTTTTTAAAAAGTAAAAATGTGTAAAATTTTTCATACCAACTCTCCACCAGGCAAATTTACAGATGATAATAACAAAATGGCATTAAGTCGAGCATTTACATCAACAGTCCATCTTTTATGTTGAACTTCAACAATTCTTCCAACAACAACATCTCCAACTTCACCATTGTATCTACACAAAAATAAAATAAAATAAAAAATAAATAAATACATAATTTAAAGTACATCTTTTAAAGTTTGGATAAGGAAAAAATGCTACCATAAGGTTTGCTTGAATATTTTGATACTAGGGGGCTTAGCCTCCTACTCGCTAACGCTCGCCAGCTCCTGTGAATTACAAAGCAATTCACATTGAGACTGCTATGCGGTCCCAGTTCGCTTTGCTCGCTCGCTTGTTGCTTTTTATTTTTGCAGCATTTCTAGCTCATACCTGCCAACATGTCAATTCAGAAAACCTTACAATTTTCCCGACGTACTTCATTGTGCATCTTTAAAAATATATACGTAGTGTTTACGAAGGCATCTGGTAAGGTAATATATGGTTTGATACAAAATTTACTGATAAATACAAAAATATTAAACAAGTAATTGTTTAAGTTTAAAAAAAAGTAAAAGACACAACCCAAATAATATTAGCACTGATAATTATCTTTAATATACTTTAAATAGGCTGGCTTTATCCAATAATTTTTTGTCAAATATTTCTTCATAGCAATCTTTTCACATGCTTTTAAGTATTAAAATATTTTAATACTTAAAAAAGCATATATATTAAAATATTTTATAAGTAAAAAAAAAAAAAAAAAATCTAATAAATTTCTAATCAAAAAAAGTCTCAAAACTGCAATTTTAATTTTGCATTCAGCTTTGCTGCGAGAAAATTTTAAAATACAAAGCATGACTAAAAATTCTCTGGCATAGAATAACGTGTTGTGAATTACTACTTGATTGCTGTGACGTACCATATTGCTAATCTCTCTCATCTTTGTAACAAACACAATGTGTGCATCAGTTTAATTCTTTTACTAAATGAGTAACATATTTGAATAATCATTTCAAGTTTTACCAAAAAACCTTACAATCTTACCTATCATCCTTACAACCTTACAATTTGACCTAAATCCTTACATTGTAAGGCTAAACCTTACAAGTTGGCAGGTATGCTAGCTGAATAAGTACTACCATAAATCCACCATAAAATTGATAATTTTTTAATGTAAAAATATAATTGCAAACACAGTTAAAAATGCATTTAGTTGGTGCTAGCAATGGGCATAATTTACTTGATTACTATGTAAAAAAGATTTTGAAAACACAATTAGTTTAAAACTCATTGCACCTATAATATTGTATAGCACGGCTTAAATTCATTTTTTAAAAACACTACGTGATAGGAAGATAGTTTAAATGTATCATCAATCATTGTTTAAATTTCGTAAAACTGTTCTAATTGATGATTATAGATATTTGCAAAATAAATTATTTTTTACTTCAATAATTTGCATCTACAGCAATAGATGGCAGCAGTTGCAATCTAAACAGTTGATATTTTTATTCTCTCTGATTTCATGTGAGTGAAATTCATAAATAAATTCTAAATAAGAGTTGAGAATTCATTTGAAATTAACGATATTACTCATAATTAAAATGAGGAATCACCTCAAACACTTTGGATTACGCACATGTTATTTTATTTTTAATAATTGCCAGTTTGAGTTTCATTGTTCTTTCGCTGACCGCCATATTGGAGATTCTGGAAACTACGATTGTTGCCAAACGATAATCTAGAAAATCAGCCCTTTTTCCACGCGATGTAAAAGAAATATTATTTTGATATTCTGCCAGACCAAATATTTTGATATTCAGCCTAACCGAAAATTCAGTGCATCCTTATTAGACAGACTGCACTGTTCATAATTTTAAAAAAGAAACTGGCTCTTCATTTTACTCTTAGGGTGAAGACAAAGAAAAGCAGAGAATTGCCAATGAATAAATGAATGTATAAGTTTTTGGTATATTTCCCATAAATTGAAGTCTTTAAAAGACTGCCTAAAAATTCATAGAAAATTCACTCACCAGAGGAGAGTAATCTGCATAAATCAACACACTTGTTTATTAAAGTTCTCTGCTTTGAAAAACTACACTACTGTTACTACTCATAATAAACATATAAAATCATTTTTTAAAAATTCGATAAAAAAAATCTAATCCAAAAGAAAATATAAAAGAAATCTAATCAAAGTCATGTTCACTGGGACCTGTTTTCAACTATCAGGAACAAAGTTTATAAACCTCTACATGCAATCTGTCCATTGCCACACAAACACTTTATTTTATAACTATAAATTATTGATTTTTATATAACTAAAATTAAATAAAAATGAAATTTTTACCTGGATCTCTGAGGCTTTACAGAGTATAATTTGTTTATTCTCTCAACAGTACCAGCGACAGTAGCACATATTCTGCCTTCATCATCCATGCAGGTTCCATGTCCCCTAGGAAAATTATTCATAAGAAAAATTAATTTAAGCAGAAAATTCTGAAAAGCATTGAGATATGCTATAACTGACAATTGTTTCCCCATGTACCCAAAATAATAATGACATATCTGTTATCTATCAATTTTGATATTCGGATTTTTTGGGTCTGCAGAACCGAACATAAAATTGTAAAATTAACAATGCGGAAAAAAGTAAATTTTTCACTTTTTCTTTTGAATCCACAGAATTTGTTGTGTCCTCCAGACCCAAAATAACTCCAGAGAAAGAGAGAGAGAGAAGGGGGGGGGGGGGGTCTCCGTCCCAACATTTTTAAATGGAGGGGAGTTGTAATGTTTTGGGAGGGAGAAAAAGAATCTTTAAACCCCACTATTATTTTACGTGCTATTTACAGAATTATATTAATGCAGACATGACAAAATACCATTGAAAAAATTAAGTCAACTCAGAATGATTATGTAAAATGTTTATATTTATTATAGAATGGGGAAGAAAGTTAAATTTTATATATGCAGTGTATTTTTCAAGCACCACCAAATGTTAGGGACCCTTAACAATTAGGTTGTTAAATAAATTTCTGAAATTAGATTTTATTTGATTTAGGGGGCTGAAGCCTCTTTTACAAAGTACACTTTTACTCCTTCACAAGGATTTAAAAGGTTTACTCCTTTACCTCAAGGAGTAAAATTAATAAGATCTTTGCAGCTCTTCTAATCTCATTTTTGTTTAGTGTTAGTGCTGACTGTAGGCCAACTTAACAGGGTGCAGCGACCGGTGGCTCTTACTGCCCTTTTAGGTAGATTTCTACCTATTACATTCTCCCCTAAGTTGGAAATTTTGAAAAATTTTTGCAGATCTACGCCAATCATGACTCCTAGAACCCAAAAACACCCCCAGTTCAAAACTTTATCTATCTATCTATCTATCTGTCTATGTCACTTTTTTATGGACACGATAACTGGAAAAATTCTGCATAAATCTCTTCCAAACTGATACATAAAATCAAGGGGCATAAAATCTCGGTCAAGTTCGTTAATGGGCAAAATCGAACCAAGGCTTTTTGTGAAAACAGAAAAAAACCCATAATTTCTTAATTATTGTACGTATCGAATCCCTTTAAAGTTATTATTATTTCTAGGAAAAGGGCCGAAAATTTATGTATGACAGATTTTTGATATAATTAAAAATGGCCCCAAAGGGGGGGGGGGGAGGGTGTTTTAGAAGAAAAAAATCATAGCTTCGTCAATTCACAAGATATCAAATCGGCGTAAATTTATTATTAATCCTCTTAATATTATCTAAAACTTTTATATTGACAAGTTTTTTATAGGACCAACCGTTATAGCAAAAAAAAAATTAAAAACAAAAAAATCCCTGCCGGCTCCGCCTGCAAACAAGTTATTTTTCGAAGTAGGCGGTTCTAACTCCCGCATCTTTTCGAAACTGATACATAAAATCAAGGGGCATAAAATCTCGGTCAAGTTCGTTAATGGGCAAAATCGGACCAAGGGGGGGGGGGGCTTTTTGTGAAAACAGAAAAAAACCCATAATTTCTTAATTATGATACGTATCGAATCCGTTTGAAGTTATTATTACTTCTAGGAGAAGGGCCGAAATTTTATGTATAACAGATTTTTGATATAATTAAAAATTGCCTTAAAGGGGGGGGGGAAGAGGGGTTTTAGAAGAAAGAAATTCATAACTTCGTCAATTCCCAAGATTTCAAATCCGCTTAAATTTATTATAAATCCTCTTAATATTATCCAAAAATTTTATATTGACAAGTTTTTTATAGGACCAACTGTTATAGCAAAAAAAAAATTAAAAACAAAAAAATCCCTGCCGGCTCCGCCTGCAAACAAGTTATTTTTCAAAGTAGTCGGTTCCAACTCCCGCATCTTTTCGAAACTGATACATAAAATCAAGGGGCATAAAATCTGGGTCAAGTTCGTTAATGGGCAAAATCCAACCAAGGTGGGGTGGGGGCTTTTTGTGAAAACAGAAAAATCCCATAATTTCTTAATTATGATACGTATCGAATGCATTTGAAGTTATTATTACTTCTAGGAAAAGGGCTGAAAATTGATGTATGACAGATGTTTGATAAAATTAAAAATGGCCCCAAGAGGGAGTGGGAAAGGGGGGTTTTAGAAGGAAAAAATTCATAACTTCGTCAATTCAGAAGATATCAAATCCGTTTAAATTTATTATAAATTCTCTTAATATTATCTAAAACTTTTATATTGACAAGTTTTTTATAGGACCAACCATTATAGCAAAAAAAATTAAAAACAAAAAAAATCCCTGCCGGCTCCGCCTGCAAACAAGTTATTTTTCGAAGTAGGCGGTTCCAACTCCCGCATCTTTTCGAAACTCATACATAAAATCAAGGGGCATAAAATCTCGGTCAAGTTCGTTAATGGGCAAAATCGGACCGGGGGGGGGGGGCTTTTTGTGAAAACAGAAAAAAATTATGATACGTATCGAATCCGTTTGAAGTTATTATTACTTCTAGGAGAAGGGCCGAAATTTTATGTATGACAGATTTTTGATATAATCAAAAATTGCCTTAAAGGGGAGTGAAGAGGGGTTTTAGAAGAAAGAAATTCATAACTTCGTGAATTCCGAAGATTTCAAATCCGCTTAAATTTATTATAAATCCTCTTAATATTATCCAAAAATTTTATATTGACAAGTTTTTTATAGGACCAACCGTTATAGCAAAAAAAAAAAAAAAAAATCCCTGCCGGCTCCGCCTGCAAAGTTATTTTTCAAAGTAGGCGGTTCCAACTCCCGCATCTTTTCGAAACTGATACATAAAATCAAGGGGCATAAAATCTGGGTCAAGTTCGTTAATGGGAAAAATCAAACCAAGGTGGGGTGGGGATGGGGGCTTTTTGTGAAAACAGAAAAATCCCATAATTTCTTAATTATGATACGTATCGAATCTGTTTGAAGTTATTATTACTTCTAGGAAAAGGGCCGAAAATTGATGTATGACAGATTTTTGATATCATTAAAAATTGCCCCAAGAGGAAGTGGGGAAGGGGGGTTTTAGAAGAAAAAAATTCATAACTTCATCAATTCAGAAGATATCAAATCCGTTTAAATTTATTATAAATTCTCTTAATATTATCTAAAACTTTTATATTGACAAGTTTTTTATAGGACTAACCCCTATAGCCAAAAAAAAAAAAAAAAAAAAAAAAAAAAAAAAAAACTTGCCGGCTCCACCTGCAAACAAGTTAGGTTTTGAAGTAGGCAGTTCCAACTGCCGCATCATGGCACAAAGGTCATTTGTTCCGCAATTCCCAACAAACAGGCGCCCAACGGTCTGCGTCTTCGAAATCTACCTGTGCCTGTAGGCCGAGCCGTCAGGGATTTTTTTTGTTCTTTTCCCTCTTTTCGGTCGTAGGAAAAAAAATCTTTAAATACGTCTATTTGTCATTGAAAAACTTGTGAATTTAGTCAAGTGGTTGAGGGAATAAAATAATGAAATTCATCTTATGCATGAACAAAAATAGATAAGGACTTCTAACAAAATAGTGTTAATATCGATTTGTGACTTTGGGTCTACATGGCAGCCAGTGTACAACTGTGCTAAGGTAACACCACCTACAAACAATACGGATAAATACCATAGAATAAATCTATTATACCTACCAGACGATAGCTGTCAAGCAGACGATTTGAAGAGGTATATGAACTAATACAACTGTTCTACACAGACATATTGTATTTGAAACATTTTTCGACAAGCGATTTTCTTCTATTCGAAAGGCTATTTTATTAGAAATCCTTATCTGATATTGATATAAAAAAAATCGCTAATTTCGTCGATCAGTCGCGAGAAAAAATGGCGAAGTCATCGGTAGCAAGAAAATAACACGAAATTCATATGTCAGTTGCAGTAAAAAATCTTGAAATTCTTCAGTGAGGCGCGATTTTCATCAGTGATTTCCATCAATCTGTCCCCAGAAGAAACCGAATAATTCGCCAATCTGTTACGGAAAAATTCGCAGAGTTGGTCAGTCGGTCAAGAAAAAAAACTAAGTTCGTTGATTGTTCACTAGAAAAATATTGTGAAATTCGTCAATCAGTCACAGGAAAATACTGTGAAATTCATCAATCGGTCGCGGGGAAAAATCGTGAAATTCATCAGTCGAACGCAGAGAAGAAAATCTAAATTTGTCAGTCGGACACAGGAACAAAAAAAAAAATCACGAGCTTTGTTAATCTGTCGAAAGAAAAAAAAGGAGAAATTACGCGAATTTCATCGATCAATCGCGGAAAAAATGCAAATTTCGCCAATCAATCACGGAAATATCGCACAGTTCGCTGATCGATGGCGATAAAAAAGAAAAGTTCGTCGATCGCGGAAAAAAAGCAAAGTTCGTTGATCGATCGCAGAAAAAAAGCAAAGATCGTAGATCAATCGCGGAAAAAATGCAAAGTTCGTCGATCGATCGCTGAAAAACGCAAAGTTCGTCGATCTGTCGCCAAAAAAACTGCAAAGTTCGTCGATCAGTCGCGGAAAAAAGCAAAGTTCGTCGATCAGTCGCAGAAAAAATGCAAAGTTCATCGATCAGTCATGGAAAAAATGCAAAGTTCGTCGATCAGTCATGGAAAAAATGCAAAGTTTGTCGATCAGTCGTGGAAAAAACGCAAAGTTCGTCAATCTGTCACAGAAAAAACGCAAAGTTCATAGATCAGTCGCTTAAAAAACGAAAAGTTCGTCGATCAGTCGCAGAAAAAATGAAAAGTTTGTCGATCAATCGCTTAAAAAATGAAAAGTTCGTCGATCTGTTGCCAAAAAAACTACAAAGTTCGTCGATCAGTTGCAGAAAAAAAGCAAAGTTCATAGATCAGTCGCTTAAAAAACACAAAGTTCGTTGATCAGTCGCAGAAAAAACGCAAAGTACGTCGATCATTCGCTTAAAAAAAGAAAATTTCGTCGATCAGTCGCTTAAAAAACGCAACGTTCGTCGATCAGTCGCTTAAAAAACGCAAAGTTCGTCGATCAGTTGCGGGAAAAGAAATCACAAAATTTACTGTTCGGTTGCAAGTAAATTAAATAACGCAAATTTCTCCGGAAAATGGTAAAATTTTTTACTTAGAACTCAATTTTAACATTTTTAAAGGTTGTTTTGAATTCATTTGTTTTTAATAATTAGTTTTTCCCAAGTGGGAAAAACATAGTATTTACCAGGACGGTAAATACCGGTTTTTACCATGGTATTTACCGGGGCAGGGGGTGGGAAAAACCTTGCCAACCCTGATTTAATGACATCAGGGGTCGATCCAGGCAAAATTTGGGGCCTATTTAGGGCCCTTTCACAAAAATCAATTTAATAAAATGGGCCCCTTCACAAAAATCAATTTGACAAAATGGGCCCTTTCACAAAATTCTTTTTACTAAAATAGGCCCTTTCACAAAATTCCATTCCATAAAAACTTGCTATTTATTATTAATTTATTGTTTTGTGATGTTTTAAAATGTGTAATTTGTAAACAAACAAGTTCACCAGAGAAGAAAACTTCACTAAAAGGATTTTAAAAAGTTTTTGTTTGTTTATAAATGCTTGGTTCGAATTTGATTAACTGGATTTCAACTTCCGCTACAAAATGTTATTTTTCACAAAAATATAATAAATTTCACAAAAATAACCTTTAATTTTCACAAAATGGGCACCAAGAAAAAATACCTGCATCAACCCCTGGACATATTAATATTAAATAAAGCGAATATTACTATTTCAAAACAAGTTGTACTAAACAAGCAATCTAAATAAAAAGAATCCCCCCGTCTCCCCCAACAGGTAACACTAGCCATCCCAGAATTGGTCTCTGTAAAATTGAAGGAGTCAGAGTCGGTCATTTTTCCCAACGACTCCACAGCCCTGTCTTAAACACTTTACCTCAAACTTGGTATTCTGTGCACTGTTAATACTGCTAATGCATCATGCATGAAAACATATACTAATTAGGGATGTAACGAATATTCGGCCACTATTCGGTATTCGGCCCTTTTGCCGAATATTCGGCATGGCCGAATATTGAACCGAATATTCGTCCGAATACCTGTAGCCGAATACAATTTGATATTTTGCCGAATAGTTCCATATTTGGCCGAATATTCTAAGATATTTGGTTAAATAAGTTCAAGAAAATCAAAACAAAATGTGATTTTAAATATTTTCAACAAACAATATTAAAAAATTATATCTAAATACATTAATTATTATAAGAGAAAGAAATCCTAATACTTATGCAATTTTAAAGCTTCATGACAACTTATAAATAACTGTTATAATGATATTACATAAATAAAAATATTTTTCTTGCTGCATATTTAGGCATCATGTGAATTTAAGTAAGTATTTCAACATTAATTTCTTTTACATTAAAATTAAAATGCAAAATATATACTGCATTTAAAGTTGAAATCTCTTCAGTGAATTTTAAAATATTAACTTTATATCTATTTTTTTAATCTGATTTATAATGATAACAGTTTCTTAAACAATAAAATTCATAAATATTAAAAATAAATATTTTACTGTCTTGTAAAAATGTTTAATCTTTCACAAATTAAATCATTTTTCTAGTTTTTAGTTTTACTTAAAATAAATTTGAATAAATATAGGACTATATAATTACTTTACTAATTAAAAATTAAACATTAGATTAGGGGTGCACAACCTTTTTAAGCGAAGGGCCACTTACAAAAATGACTGGGTTGTCGAGGGCCACCATCAGAAAATTTTTGTTTCGAGGAGGTGTGACCGGGGCGGGGAGGGGGGAATCAGATTAAAAAAACATAAATTTCGGAAGGGTAGATTTAGCCCCCTAGGTTCCTTCCTTCCAGTCAATGTATTCAGTTCTGTTGGCAATGACATATCAACTGTTTACGTTTGTATTTATACAAGAGATATAGCTAAGATTATTTTCAAAGAGTGAAAATACTCCTTGACTTTATTTGAAGGAATAAATTTAGCTTTAAAGATTGCCAGTGCCGAAAAAAAATTCTGCTTTCATGAATGAAGGTGGAGAGAAGGAGAAACATATATTATTCTAAATTGTACTTCTTAACATATTCAGTCATAAAATGTGGATATCAAAGAGGTGCACAACCTTTATAGGAGGAGGGGCAGTCACAAAAATGACTGGATTGTTGAGAGCCAACATCCATAGGGTGGACAAAATTTTGTTTCGGGCAAGGAGGTGGGGGTCGGCCTAAAAGATTTTAAAAATGCTAATTTTAAAAGGAGGGTTAGCTCCCTACTCAACCACCTCCTTAGTCAGCATAACCCAATTCAGCTGGAAAGGATGGAAAAAACTTGCATTTTTTTTTCCATGTGCAATTGACAATATTCATAGTTTTTTCCTAGTGATTGACGAAATTCACGATTATTACGCACATGTTCGGCAAAATTTGCGATTTATACGCACCTAATCGGCAAAATTTGCGATTTTTACACGCCCAATCAGCGAAATTTGCAATTTTTTTCGCATCCGATCGGCGAAATTCGCGATTTTTATGTACCAATCGGCGAAATTTGCGATTTTTACGCACCTAATCGGCAAAATTCGCGATTTTTACGTGCCCGAGCGGCAAAATTGATGACTTTTACGCACCCGATCGGCAGAATTCGCGATTTTTACGCTTCCGATCGGCAAAATTTGCGATTTTTACACAGACGATCTACGAAATTCATGATTTATATGCACCCAATCGGCAAAATTCGCGATGTTTACGGGCCCGATCGGCAAAATTCGCGATTTTTACGCATATGATCGACGAAATTTACGATTTATACGCACCCGATCGGCGGAATTCGCAATTTTTACGCGCCTAATCGGCAAAATTTGCGATTTTTACGCTTCCGATCGGCAAAATTTGCGATTTTTACGAAGATGATCGGCGAAATTTACAATTTACACGCACCCGATCGGCAAAATTCTCGATTTATATGCACCCGATCGGCAAAATTCGCGATTTTTACGCATACGATCGACAAAATTTACGATTCATACCCACCTGATCTGCAAAATTCGCGATTTATACGCACCCTATCGGCAGAATTCGCGATTTTTACGGGCCCGATTGGCAAAATTCACGATTTTTACGCAGGCGATCGGCAAAATTCACGCTTTTTACGCAGGCGATCGGCGAAATTTAAGATTGATACGCACCCGATCGGCAAAATTCGCGATTTATATGCACTCGATCGACAAAATTTGCAATTTTTACGCACTTGATCGGCGAAATTCGTGATTTTTTCGCGTCCGATCGGCGAAATTGATCTGCGGGCCACCGGTAATCCGATCGCGGGCCACAGGTTGTGCACCCCTACATTAGATGTTGATTAAACAAACTAATGAATTTGATACATTGAAAAGAAAAAACTATTACCTATACTGAAAAAGCATTTAATGAGTTACTTCAAAATAACATAAAGGGGTAACAAAATAATTTATCACTGTAAAGCCTGAAATTGTGATGCTAAAATAATAACTTTTCAGCATTTTCAAGAAGTCTGTTTCGTTTGGTTTCATATATATTACCAGCTTCTAAAAACAAACGTTCACTATATACTTTGCTTGCAGGAACTGAAAGATGATTTCTTGCTAAATTTGCAAGCCTTAGAAAGTTTTCTGCATTTGTTTTCCACCAGTTAAATGGACACTCTGTCCTAGCTATTAAATATTTATCAAAATAGCAATCTACCTCTCTTAATTTATCTGCTGTATTATTATTAACTTCATTTGACACATTTGGCAATGATGATTTCATATTTTTTATTTCTGAAAAGCAATCCCAAAATGAAAATGAAATTATATTTTAAGAAAATAATCCTTTTCTTGACATACAGAATGTAAATTTACTAAGTTAGAGTTGCATGAGAAAGGTTATAAAAAGACAGAGGACACATGCAAGTTCATATTTTTGGGGGTTAAATGATTTTACTAAAATAAAAAAAAAGTTTCATTTTTACAGAGGTAATGAGTTTCTATTTTAGGTAAAAAATATATAAATTTCTAGAACTATCTACGGATTAAAAAAAAAATACATGAATTAAATTATTATTTACATTTTTGAAAGTCAAATGTTATCTTATTGGAATCAAAGTATTTCAAATATTGCAAAAAATATATTCAGCTATTATGATTTTTGAACACTCAAACAAAAAAATTATTTCAATTAGTCCTTAATTTAATTTTTGATTTTAAAATTGAAAAAAAAAAATAATTAAAATAATTTTTTTTTAAGTCAGTATTCAGCCAAATCACTATTCATTACATCCCTAATACTAATGACCAAAAAGATGTCTATAAAAATCAATTTAATAAATATATATGCAAGAAATTTATAGAGAGTTCATATTGCAGATAGAGAAAGAGTGAACACTGTAAGCCTCATTGCAACTTTTGATAGCAGAAAACCATTAACAATTTTTTGCAATAAATAATTAAAATATTTTTTTTTTAAGTCAGTATTCGGCCAAATCACTATTCCTTACATCCCTAATACTAATGACAAAAAAGATGTCTATAAAAATCAATTTAATAAATATATATGCAAGAAATTTATAGAGAGTTCATATTGCAGATAGAGAAAGAGTGAACACTGTAAGCCTCATTGCAACTTTTGATAGCAGAAAACCATTAACAATTTTTTGCTAAATTTCACAACTTTTTAAGTGACCTCTTGATGAAATTCACGATTTTTTCTGCAACTGGCTGACGAAATTCCCAATTTTTTTTTTATTTAATCTCCTGATGAAATTTGAGATCTTTTACATGATCATTTGATGAAATTTGCTATTTATTCTGTGATTATTCGACAAATTCACAATTTTTACCTCGAATGATCAATGAAAATTAAATTCTATTCCACTATTCTTGATTTTTTTTTTTTTTTGCGATCAATTGATGAAATTCTTGTTTTTTCCCGCAATTATCTGATGAAATTCATGATTTTTTTCTTGCAATTGTCTGATAAAATTTGAAATTTTTTATTTTTTTATTGATTGACAAAATTTACGATTTTTTCTACAACCAATTGATGAAATCCGCGATTCTTTTCAGCGACCGATTGGCAAAATTTGTGATTTTTTTATGCAACTTCAATGTTTTTTTATGTGACCATTTGGCTGAACTCAAGATTTTATCCTTGAACGATTACTACAGAAATTAGTGATATTTTTCTGGAATTGTTTGACAAAATTTACGATTTGTTCTATGACCGATTGATGAAATTCGTAATTTTTTTTACATAACCTCTTGATGAAATTTATGATTTCTTCTGAGATTGTTTGACGAAATTTGCCTCGAGCAATAGACAAAATTTAAGATTTTATCCCGCAATCATTGGACGAGATTTCCAGGGATTTTCCTGGCTGATGACAAATAAATTTTGCATAATTAGGCTAAAAATTAATAATTTGCAGAAGAATTACATGCCCACAGCTTGTGTCTCCCTTCTATTATAACTAGTAAATCTACAGATCAGTAGCCTCAACGTCAACTATATGAAAGTCAATGTTTTTTAATCTCATTTCTCATAATATTTAACATCTTATAATACGCAAATTAAATTTTTTAAATTATTACATGTATATTTATACGCATATAAAATAATTCGAAGGTTTCAGAAATTAGGAACATTAAATTAAACACGGTTTATGCAATAATATTCTGACATTCTTATGAACTTCTTATTTTATTTTTTAGGTAAAAAAATACATTTCTTCAGGGGGGCTCTGCCCCCCTGAACCCCCCGTAATCTTATTAAATTTATATTCGTGGTTTCCTATTGTTTGTGTGAATGATTCTAGTACATATTGGATTTCGTTCTACACATTGGTTTTATTATGAAAAGCAAAAATTTCGAAAATAATTTCATGTAATACCTAAATAGCAATATTTACTTACCTTCCAACCACGAAGCACTCGCATCTGATAGATAAGTTGAATAATATCTCGTGTACAATATCAACTTATGGAAATGTAAACTGAATCTACTATATATTCACTTATCTATTTCAGAAATCTAGTATTATTACAATTTTTGTTTCGGAAAAACAGTTTTGATGGCCATTGTACAATATTTATTTGACCTTAGTACATCCTGATTTAATTCGATGGCAATAGCATACTAAAATCTCCCCAAAATAGGCTTATTTGGAAACTTTTAAACCTGAAAACTTTTATTGTGTAATCCTTCATAATCGTGCCCACTGCCAATTCACTAAATAGCAATCTTGATTTGGCGCTATAAAGTATTTTTTGTGATAACTTTTTATGATCTCAGTTACCAATAATTGTGTTATTTCAGGCTGTATGGATTCGTTTTACTACGCTAATTTCTTTAGATTAACTACCTCGTTGTATGAGATATTACATTATATTTTTAAAATAATACTAATTTTCAACCACGAAAAATCCGCATCTCTTCCAGAAAATTAATAATATCTCATATAAAAATGTTTCGGCTATCATTCTATAGTAGTTAAAAGGTAACTTGTACCAAAATAAATTCTCATTTATTTCAATAAAATATAAAATCACCCAATAATATTTTATTTTGCGAATAAAATATTGTAGCAAAATCGTCTGAGTTACTTGAATTTTATCATTTTGATATTCTTTAAACATGGTTGCTAGGTTACGGTTAAATTGAAAAGGAAAATAAAAATGAATGCATTTTAATATTTGCAAAAAATGATAAAATAAAAGTATTATATTATTAGAACAGATGTATAAAATTGCACCAAAAATTATACACCTAATTTAAAAAATCTGACGAATGTATAAACAAAATTTCAAATTAATTTGAATAATTTAACACCTGACTTGATAAATTTTAGCCTTCATAACTTACCGTTTAAATACATTAATCAAATGCGACATTTTATTTTCAACGACTGAAAAATTTCAAAATCGTCTGAAATCCCATAGGAAAGCATTATGATCAAAAAAGAAATGTTCTATATTTTCCGAACGAATGAACCAAATGTAACTAAAAACTATACAGCTAATTCCGGGTATCTCACCAATATACCTACCAAAAATTAAACTAATCGGATCATTTTTACAGCAGTTATCGCGGAACAGACAGACAGACAAACAGACAGACAGACAGACAGAAACCAAAAACTTTTCGGGTCTCCACAGTGAGCCTCAACTGACGTTTCGGCAACAAGAAAATCTTGAAAAATAAAGCTTATGTTTTGCCAGAATTCTGCAACTGTCAGTTAAATTATTTTAAAACTAAATAAGAACTCAACTATTTTTCTAATTCAAAATAGTGCATAAAACAGAACAAACCAAAAAAATTGACTTTAGTGAAATATTTGGGAACATGTGTTACACACACGCATCGATGTTTAGCGACTTTTTTATTGGCACGATTTCCAAGCCCACGCCAAACCAATAACTTATATAATAGCCAGGTTACTATTAAAGGAAAAAGAACCCAAAATTTGGACGACTTTTTTCCTTTTTATAACAGATTTAAAAAAAGAACAAAGGTGCGTGAGTGTATGACATCATAGCCCATTTAACTCTGTTTTTTTTTGGAAGGACAGCGCAATATTGGTATACAAATTACTGAATGGGTGAATTTTAATTATAATAATCATGTACATAAATACTGGTATGGAAACAGTATACTAATTTCTTAATCGAGCTTTTTATTCATTTTTAGATCAAGCTGTTCGCTCGCAACGCTCTATGCAACGTCTTCCAAACAGTAATGATTTATTCTTAAGAAATATAAAAATATATAGTATTAACCAAATTACTAATTTCTGGCCTTAAAAATACTATTTTAAACAGATATAACTGATTTTAACCACACCCTAAAAATCGGAGAATCGTGAATATTTTTCTAAAAAATATATGAATCAAATTACAAATTTCTGACATTAAATCTTCGAAAATATATATACCTCATGAAACCTGAATCAGATGTCACAACACAGCCAGGAGTAACAAGAAGAGAAACATCTTGAATAGGCTCCTCCTTTTCTTCTATAGGCCGCGTTAATCTGAATTCGAACATGTGAATAATTTATAAAATTTGAAAACAATTCAAAACTTTTAAAGAATGCGAAGCGAATTTCAACGTTGTTAAAAATCCTAAAAATCAAAATAGCAACTTAGTGACCACGTGATATAAATAAACTTAAACTGTTGCCAATAAGAACTACCTAATTCAGTATACGGTTAACGGTTAAGAAGCAGACGGGAAGTACAACTTTATTTTGGAGACTCCTTTCATGCAGGAGAACATGAACCTTTATACCGGAAAAGTTCTACATTCATGGGAACACGCCCATGCTAGAAATCTTTTTTCCGGAAGTGGCTGAGCCTAGTTCACATATATTTCATTAAACAGCTTTTTTATGTTCCCTGTAAACCAAAGGTAGTTTTTAAACACTATGGCATCTTCCTTGCAAACTTGAGCCTAACGCCGAAGTGGCCCCATGATACAGCGCCTAGAATAAATAGTGTGGAAATCTGCTACAAAATAGTACTAAAAAATTGAATCTAATAAACGTACAACGTTGCTGAAAAGATTAGGATGGGATCGCAGCGCCATCTTCTCAACGTAAACATTGTATTAGAATGTTTCGGCTGGTGGTAACTATTTTAAATACTTAAATTATATCCTTTTCTCCTCTGACTTAATGATTTTTATAAGTTTTTTTTAAATTATGAAAGCATGGCTAAAAAACGTGATACGCATTGTTTTGTCTCTGGTTGCAATATTATCGTAATAGCCTACAACTTTTTAGCACTTTTTAAAGCATTACAAGGATAGCCGGTTTCCACACTATGTATTCTAGGCGCTGTACCCATGAGGCGCAGCGATCTGCACTCGCGTCAAAATAACATATTGTTTGCTATAAGGAAAATGCAGCTGACGTCACTGTTGGTTTAATTACTGTTGGTTCGCAAGAGAAACCCGTTCGTTCTTTATGACTCCTACTGTACGCATGAGATGGGGCGATTTGGTTGGTCTACGTTACACTGGTCTATAATATGATTGGTCAACGCCGGCATAACAATTCCTGCAATGATTGCTACGTCAAAAATGTAGGATTAGATTGGTTGATGGAACTCTTTGTATGTAAACATGCCCTTTCCTTATAGGGCAGTTGCAATCAGCTGATCAACCATTGTATTCACTTGGAGGTAACGGTAATTCCACCCATCAGAATTGCCTATTTGTACTATATTTACCTCCAACGTGACGTCAATTGCAACTGCCCCATAGGAGTGCATTATTATTTCTTTTATAAAATATTAATTTTGCATTATATTTTAATATGGCTCAGAACTGTTTTGTATATGGATGTCACACAGGCTATAGGAAAGTCGAAAGACGGAATAAAGAACGGCAGCAACCCCACCTCTGAGGGTAATTTCCTTCGGAAAAAGACTGTTTATTGGACGAAGGGGAAGCTGTGTTAAAATGTTCTTCACGCCTATTGGTATTTTTCGTCTCTTTACCCACAGATGACGTGATATGGGTAAAGTCCACTGGGTATAAGAAAAATTGTCAAACAAAAAGTTTATGAAACTTTTCCCAACACGTTCAGAATACTGTAATAAAACTACCCTTTTTACAAAGGTAAAAAAATTATGTCTAATAAGTAAACAATTTGTAAAATGCATAGCATATTTTAACCCTAATTTCATCAATTACGATCTACAGTCAGAAAAATTCTTCTGTGCATCCCTGTATGATATAAATAAATTTTTTTGTACACTGTACAAAATGTCAAATATTTAGTTCAGATAGGAAACACACAGTTAAAAATTATCTTTTCACCAATTCAAAAAAATGAATCCACCCTTTCCAGGAAAAAAAAAAGGGGGGGGGGTGTCAACAGATAATTAACTGAATAAAATGGATGGCCTTAGTGCGTCTTTTTGAAATCACATATAGATATATTTTTTTTAATCTAAGATGAATGTAGTGATTTTTAAATGTTTATAGCCGAGTAATTCTTGAAATTATATTTTTAGCTCACAGGCTATCAAAGCCTGAGAGCTAATGTTCCCGCCGGTTCTGTATGTACGTATGTATGTACATGTACGTAACGCGATAACTCTTGATAGAAATATCCGTTTTGCTTCACATTTTGGTTATAGGTTTATAGCGATAATACTTTCCTGATTAGTTTCGGGGGGTTCATTGGTTAATTATAAAGGGGGTAAAGGGGGACTAGTCCCCCCTTAATTTATATAAATGGGTTTTTCATGCAGAATTATCCGATTTGATTCAAATTTTGTTTATAGGTACATTGGGATAAGGCGCCTCCCTCATTAATTTTGAGGGTTCATTGGTTACATATAAAGGGGGACTAATCCCCCCTTAATTTAGATAAATGTGTTTTTCATGCCAAATTATCTGATTTGATTAAAATTTTGTTTATAAATTCATTGTTATAAGGCACTTCCCTGATTAGTTTTGAGGGTTCATTGGTTAAGTATAAAGAGGGAAACGGAGGATTAATCCCTCCCTTAATTTATATAAATGAGTTTTTCATGCAGAATTATCCGATTTGATTCAAATTTAGTTTATAGGTACATTGGGATAAGGCGCTTCCCTCATAAATTTTGAGGGTTCATTGGTTATGTATAAAGGGGGGGACGGGGCCCAATCCCCCCCTTAATTTAGATAAATGTGTTTTTCATGCCAAATTATCCGATTTGATTAAAATTTTGTTTACAGATTCATTGTTATAAGGCGCTTCCCTGATTAGTTTTGGGGGTTCATTGGTTAAGTATAAAGGGGGGGACGGGGGATTAATTCCTCCCTTAATTTATATAAATGAGTTTTTCCTGCAGAATTATCCGATTTGATTAAAATTTTGTTTTTAGGTATATTGGGATAAGACGCTTCCCTGATTACTTTTGGGAGTTCATTGGTTACGTATGAAGGGGGAATGAGGGGGCTAATCCCCCCTTAATTTAGATAAATGTGTTTTTCATGCCAAATTATCCGATTTGATTAACATTTGGCTTATAGGTTCATTTGTTATAAGGCGCTCCCTGATTAGTTTTGGGGGTTCATTGGTTAAGTATAAAGGGGGAACGGGGGGGCTAATCCCCCCCTTAATTTAGATAAATGGGTTTTTCATGCAGAATTACCCAATTTGCTTCAAATTTTGTATATAGATTCATTGTGGTAAGACGCTTCCCTGATTAGTTTTGGGGTTTCATTGGTTAAGTATAAAGGGGGGAAACGGTGGGCCAATCCCCCCCCTTAATTTATTGTTGATCTCTTTATTTTTCGAGGAGAATTATTCTTTGAAATAAGAGTATAATATACAATGAGTGTGAATAGCCTGTAAGCTCAATGCCATCAGTTTAACTGGGCACTTTTCTTTTCTTTTGTATTTATCTTTGTTAAATAAATGTTTGTTAATTGTTTCTGTTAAATAAATGTTTGTTTCTTAAATAAAGATATATATTTTTTCTTGTGTAATCTTTATTTAAATATACACACATAGGCACAAAAGTTTTTTAATTTATCAAAATATCTTGATCATATGGAATAAATACATAAACATCAAGTTATGTTTGGATTAAGAAAAAAAAGTATATTTCAAATAGGAAGTTATTGACAACAAGTCTTAAATGTAGAAAATGATTCATATTATATATGTGTATTAATTTACAGAAAAGGCTAGTTGTATTTGTATTTATATTACATTTAATATAAGAATAAAATTACAATAATCCAGTAATATATGAAACACTATTTCTCTTTTCCAGGGTCCCCTTTCCTTTATTGTCACAAAAATTTGAGCATTTTCAATGCCTCAAAGTATAGATGGGAGTATGTAAATAAATATTTAGATAAATATATTTATTATTATCCTACTCTAATAGTATAAAATATCAGCTCTAACTGAAAATTACATGCTAAATTTGGGGGCCTAGGGCCTAATTAGCGTGCAATGACCCAACTGCTACAAGTTTCAAATTTATTTTACATTTACAGTAGGCATATATATTTTTCAAATCTAGCTACTATCTTAATCGCTTTAAATAGTTTGAGTACAATAAAATTAATGCTAATAAAATTTACCTTATTCCAATACTTGTTTTGAATAGGAATTGATATTTTTTGCTCATTATATATATATATATATATATATATATATATATATATATATATATATATAATTTTTAGTTATTTACAGTTTGTAAAATTTATTATGAATATTTAACGAATTCTTAAACTGAATAGTCCTGTTTTTCATATTTTATTTATTTTAAAAAATAAATAAAAGCATATAAAAACATCGCATCATTTGTTTAATTTTAAAAAAAAAGTTATTCTATAAAATATTTACGAGAATTACGTGATAAATCCCGGATATCAAAGTACAATAAAATTTGAAAGGAAAAAAGATATATCTGAGTTCCAGGCTTGTTTTGAATAACAATGAATATTTTTTGTCCCTTTTAAATAATACAGTGGAAAAAAATATATATACGTCAGGAAATGTTTTATTGTGCACGAAATGCTTTTAATTGAAGTGTTTTTTATTCATTATTATAAACTACTACTACAAAAATTATATTACAATTTTCATTTAATGCGCTATAGTACATGAAAAATAATGCACATTATTTTACATACAAAAATTTCGGGAACCAGACTTCAGTCGCACTATACCGCTTACATTTTACTGCGTTATTATACCGCTTACATTTTTCTGCGTTACTATACCGCTTACATTTTTCTGCGTTTACTATACCCCTTACATTTTCTGTGTTACTATGCCGCTTATATTTTTCTGCGCTTACTAGACCGCTTACTATACCGCTTACATTTTTCTGGGCTTACTATACCGCTTACATTTTTCTGCGCTTACTACACCGCTTGCATTTTTCTGCGTTACTATACCGCTTACATTTTCCGAGTTACTATGCCGCTTACTATACATTTTACATTTTTCTGCACTTACTATACCGTTTACATTTTTCTGCGTTACTATACCGCTTACTAAACCGCGTACTATACCGCTTACAATACCACGTACTATACCGCTTACATTTTTCTGCTCTTACTATACCGTTTACATTTTTCTGCGTTTACTATACCGCTTACATTTTTTCTGTGTTACTATACCGCTTACATTTTTCTGCGCTTACTATACCGCTTACAATTTTCTGCGTTTACTATACCGCTTACTATACCACTTACATTTTTCTGTGTTTACTATACCGCTTACATTTTTTCTGTGTTACTATACCGCTTACATTTTTCTGCGCTTACTATACCGCTTACGTTTTTCTGCGTTACTATACCGCTTACTATGCCACGTACTATACCGCTTACATTTTTCGGCGCTTACTATACCGCTTACATTTTTCTGCGTTTACTATACCACTTACATTTTTTCTGTGTTACTATACCGCTTGCTATACAGCTTACTATACCGCTTACATTTTTCCGCGTTACTATACCGCGTACTATACCACTTACATTTTTCTGCGCTTACTATACCGCGTACTATACCGTTTAAACTTTTCTGCGCTTACTATACCGCTTACATTTTTCTGCGCTTACTCTACCGCTTACTATACGGAGGTGCAATAGTGCACAGGCAAGCATGCGACGCGCCCGCCCTGCACTACCTAACTATACAAAATACATGTACATACTTATATACAGAGGTGTCGGTTACTGTAACAGTGTCGCGAGTTCAATGGTTTTTTTCCCATCTCAAAAAATGCCCAACGCGCCTAAAGAAGTTTTCACTTCAAATATACAGAGATGTCAGTAACAGTGTCACGAGTTCAATGTTTTTTTCCCATCTCAAAAACGCCCAACGCGCCTGAAGAAGTTTTCACTTCAAAAATCGAAATTTTAGAACGTTTTTCGCTCCTGCACCCCCTTGGAGGTAGTGGCACCGACATAAGATATAGCCTATGTTGGAGCAGGGACTGTCACCATCAATTTGCCACCATCACTTTTGAAAACGGTTCTGTAGTTCCAGAGATTCCATAGAAATTGTAATTTAGAATGTTTTTAGAACACTTTTCGCTCATCTCACCCTTTTAAATTTCGAATTTTTTTAAGAAATTGATTTTAGAGAGCATTTAAATCTTATAAGTAGCTACAATGCCAAATTTCAAATTTCTAGCTCCTTCAGTATAAAAAAAATCGAAATTTTAGAACGTTTTTCGCTACTGCACACCCCTGGGTTAGTGGCACTGACATAAAATATAGCCTATGTTGGAGCAGGGATTGTCACCATCAATTTGCCACCATCACTTTTGAAATCGCTTCAGTAGTTCCAGTGATTACCCCCTACAAACAAACAAACAAACAAAACAATCACTTCAAATATACAGTGGTGTCGGTAACAGTAACGGTAACGGTGTCGCGAATTCAATGGTTTTTTCCCATCTCAAAAAATGCCCAACGCGCCTAAAGAAGTTTTCACTTCAAAAATAATCATTATGAACAAATTAAAAATGCCTGTAATGCAATGGGCATGCAAGGTATTTTTCTGAAGCGAGAAGTTACATCTTTTCTCCACCAGATGGAGTATTCGAGCGCTTGAATTCCCAATACGACACTCAGACTTTTCTTAGACGCATTTGTCCAAACTATGGCTTACCTATGAATTTTCTATTCCAAAACTTGGTGGTACTCATCTGAACAAGAATTAAACATCGTTCACACTCGAGAATTTAAGTCTAATTGCATGGAGAAGAAGCCTAGTTCCGGGTCGCCCATTTCAAAAACGTCATTTAAGTCCCTTAACTATCATAGTTTGAACCAGATATTAGTTAAGTCAGTGCTACACTAGATACCGGGTTTGCTCATTCATTCTCATGACGTCACAAATGGTGGCTGGACGAGACGAAAGACATGCAGCGATTGGCACAAAACGAAGGGCGCGTCGCTTTGTACCAATCGCTAGTCATGGACAGCCAGTATTTGTAACGTCATGAGAATGAATGAGCAAGCGTGGTATCTAGTGTTGCCAGAGCCGTCCTTAGGGGTGTGCGACAGGTGCGGCCGCACAGGGCCTCGCGCCCGAGGGGAAAAAATGCAAAATAGCTAAATATTTATTATTATTTTTTCCATAATAAAATTTACATGTGTAAACTTGCTTATTTAAAATATGTAAAATTTTTTATCAATAAAATATTTGGTGCAAGTTGTGGACGCTCGAGAAGAGAATAGATTTCTTGTAGCTTTTATTCAATCTGTAGACATTGTTATACTGTAGCCTAGGCTGCACCAGGCGCATAAAAAAATCTGGTCAGGCCCATAAACTGAATGTTAATTGTTAAGACTAATGATGATGATGCTGATAAACTGCTCACTATTATTTTAATGACTATTTGAAATGGACAACATAGATTTGCTTTCTTTCTTGTGTAATCAAGTTTCTCTTTTTATTATACGAATATCGATGTTCCTGCCCACATGCATACGCATGTTCTATCTCATAAACACGACGGGGAGGCCAGGGAGCTGAAAACCTGTCCCCCAGAGCCCGAGGCTAAACTAAAAATTTAAAGTCTCCAAAAATTATGAAAGGTTAAGTTTTTAAAGGTTCTTAAGGAAAAAGAAAATTTTGAGAAATTAGATATTAATTGAAATATTTTTCCTATATTTAAATTCTCTAATTAAATTAAAAATATTAACATGTTTAATATTTGCTAATTAAATGAAAAGTTTAAATAGGTTACAATTAAAGAAAGAATAGAGTTTACAGGTACAGGTCAAAAGTTGCATTCGTTACTGCCATAATATAAAGTGTTCTGGTCAAGTAATTTAATTGATTAATTCTTTGACTACGAATTTATTTTTTATTAGAAACTGTTGCAAGTGGCGACTATTTTTTTTTTCATTCATAATGCTTTTTCAAAAGTCTTTGCCGTACTATGACTTGACAATTTAAAAAAGAATCTACCACAATTTTTTTTTTTTTTTTTTTGTAAATAGTTAGTACAAAACAAATATAAAAATATTTGATAGTGGCAGCCCTGCTGTCAGTCCGTGGACGTACACTGTAAAAAAAAAAAAAAAAAAAAAAAAAAAAAAAAAAAAAAAAGATCAATCTATTTAAAAAAAAATTAGTTTTTCTCATTGATCCTTGCAATTACTAAAAATTTTTTTGTACTCTTACTCAGTTACAAGAAAATCTGTAAGAATTACTAGAAAACAGCTAGCAACGATTCCGGTTTATAATACCGGTTACTAAAAAATTCTGTGGAATACAAATTTACTAAAATAATTTTAGTAACCTCAGGAATTTTTTTTTTACAGTGTATATATTTCACTGTAGTCCAATACATGAATATTTTAGCCTTTATCTTTGATTTATTTTTCTGTTTAAAACATCAGAAAGGAATTAATTTCTTCACCAAATTGTCTTAAAAATTGTTGGATTTTGCATCATTTTCATTTACTTTTGGCTGATCATTGATCGCCTACTCACGAATGTCAAATTAAGAGGTCTGAATGGGTCATAATTTTTACACCTATATCCAGCCCGCTCCAGAAAAAGCTATCCTGAACCGGCTGTAGAAGCCAAAATCTCCTTTCCGGCCTCAACCGACAAAAAATCATTAAAATCAGACCCGACTGCACTCAATTCCTACAAAAATTTCCGATCTTTGTTTGCCAATATTATCCTGCAATTAAAATTCTTTAAAATAATATTGCACACATATTTAAGCAAATATTTTTTAAAGTACAACATTTTTAGATTCAGCCGCAAGCCATGGTACATACGGAATTACATGGTATTATACAGTTATAAAAGAAAATATGTTAGGAATATAAAAGAAAATATGTCTCCATAAATTTAGAAAAATAAACATGTTTTACAACGAGATGTATCGAGAACATTCAATTATTTACCAGAAAAATTATATATAGATTCTTTTAGTGTAAAATAAATTCTCTTTGTATGTAAGAAAATACCATAATTTTTTTTCGGTTAATGTCTAACATTTTACTTTCTGTGCAAACAGGACACGGACCCTTTAATTTAGGCCATCACAAAGTAAAATTTATCTGTATCTCAAAAACTAATCATTGGAATGAGATGTGTACTTACATGCCCACGTTTTTTACAACTGTGTTTCACTTTAAGTGAAATTAATGTCGATCATAATTCATCATTTTTTTAATATGATTTTATTAATAATTTTCATAATTTAAAAAAATTTCTTGAATGGAAAATAAATGCATGAAATATCTTTGCGTCTATGCATTGTATCGCATTAAAAAAAAAAATCAGTCAGACGATTTTTGTAAAGATAATAAATAAAAGATTGTCACGTGAATTAACATTAGCATTCTCAAACTTTTAACACATGTAATCCCCGAAGATTTAAGAAAGAGTTTGCAATCGGTACCTTCGTACGGGTTGCGTTGACCAAGTGAACTTAAAAATGGTGTCAAAAGTGAGTGTTACCATTGGAAAATTCAAAATCGTACAATGTTTAATATGTAGATGACCCTTATTTCAAAGTTTGTATTCAAATTCGAAAAGTAAACACAATCCCAACTCGAACAGTTTATCTTTCGCATCTTTCTGCGGCAACTTCACGATTAAAAAGTATGGGATGTTCTGTCTCTCCTTTTTAACTACTGTAACAATATCATTTATTTACAAAAAAAAAAAAAAAAGAAAAGAAAAGAAAAAACAGAAAAAGAAATGCTGCTTCTACATGAAAAAATTCCTTGGCCTGGCCCAAATCTACATAAAAAAGAATAGTGCGAGTATTAGGAAAGGAAATTGGCCCGAATCTATATAAACCTCCACTAAAACATACTAACATCCCCTCCCCCCGACCAAAAAAAAGAAAGCTTAATTCATGGTACGCCACTATGTATATCATAAAAGAAAAATATCATAGAAAAAATAAGATTTTTCAACAGGCGATTGCGTTGTGGGAAGTAGTGTTGCCAATTTAGCGGATTTTTTTTTAATTCCAAATATCTACCAGAATTTCCGAATATTTACCTTCACTTAATTTAATCATTTATTATCTGTCATTAAATAAAGCAAAAAATTCCTTTTCGAAATTTCTGGTAGATGAATAAATGGCATCACTTTATTTAATCACGGAATGTCTTGTCATTAAATAAAGCCAAAATTATTATTGGAAATTTCTGGTAGATGAATAAAAATTAGCTAAACTGGCAACATTGGTACGAATGGTTATTAAGTTTGTACGTGAAGGGCCTCGCAAAAGTTCTTGCACTCGGCCTCGCTTTCGCTAAGGACGGCTCTGAGTGTTGCCCTGGTAGTAGCTCATTGGTATGTCGTTTGTCTCTAGTTCTGTAGACCAGAGTTCGGATGCAAGCCGCGAAAAATATGAAAAAGTGGAAAGTTTCCATTTTTCAATATTTAATTTAAGTTATAAGACCAATTTTGAAACAATATTAACAATTTATTTAATGTGATTTTTTAAAATGTTCGTTAAAGGCAGTTGCAATTGACATCATGGTGGAGGTCACACTTCACACACCACAAATAGGCACTTCTGATTGGTGGAACTACTCTGACCTCCACTTGAAGTACAATGGTTTGGTTGATCAGCTGATTGCAACTTCCCTTTTGTGATTGCGGTTTTAACGATTTTCCTATTTTAATTTTATTTATTAATTTTTTAAACAATATACTGTTTATACCTAACTATATTTAATATCTGTTTTTATTTGTTAAATAATTTCGTGAGCTTAGAAACTAATAAAAAAAACGTATTTTTTAGATTGATTTAAAAATTTAATCATGATTCTGAATAATTTAAAAAATATAATTTACTAAATTTACAAACTCTTCCACAATATTAAACTCAAGTAGAGCGCGCAGGCCCCGTGATGAAGATCTGGGGAGGGGAGGGGGCATGCCCCGAAGGAGACATGCTTAGCAGATTATCCATCAGAGATCGATCTAGCAAAATTCGGTCCATTGACCATGGATTTGTCACAAATCCATATAATAAAGCAGACCCTTCACAAAATTATCTTAATAAAATAGCCCTCTTTACAAGAGTCCTCTTAAAAAAGGCCCTTCAAAAATTTCCATTCCATAAAAACATACTCTCCGTTAATTATTATTATTTTTTTAATGTTTTGAAATGTATAATTTACAAACAAAACAAGTCCTCAGAAAGAAAAACTTTAGCAGAAGGCCTAGCCGAAGTTATTATTATTAAATGCTTGTAGACCGGGAGGCGGCAGCACAGACAATCACCTCTTCGAGTTCACGGCTGAAATTCCAGAATTAGTTAAAACTTGATTCGCATATTTAAACGCAATCGGTCTACCAAGTCATATCTTGGTGGAAAACTCTCGAAAACCCGATTTTAGCGGTTGGCTCGTAGGTTTAACATTGTGTGTTCCTGCTCCCAGTCCTCCATGTTTTCATACCTTTGGTGCAGGAAAACACAATGGTAAACCTACGAGTCAACCGCTAAAATCGGGCTTTAAGGTGTTTTCCACCAAGATATGACTTGGCAGACCGATTACGTTTTAATATGCGAATCGAGTTTTAACTAATTCTGGAATTTCAGTCGTGAACTCGATGAGGTGATTGTCTGTACTGCCGCCTCCCGTTCAATTGGTTTGAATTTGAGTAACTAGATTTCATTTTTCGTTACAAAATGTTATTTTTCACAAAAAATATAATAAATTAAAAAAAATAACTTTTACTTTTCACAAAAAGGGGCCCACCGTGACTGAGTGGTCAAGGCATCACACCGCTAATCGCTTGCGAGTGTAGGTAGGAGCGAGTTCGAATCCCGCTGGCTCCGTTGCACACACTTTGTGGAGCTCTCGGCTGTATTTCTGTGTGTTGTAAATTTCCTTGTGTGTGTTATCTCGTCCCTGCATATATTGACGATGACTTATAAGCGGGCGCTTGACGCGAAGCACACAGGTCAGATGTATGTTAATAAATTGTCAAATTGACAAAAAAAGCCCCAAGAAAAAAATCCTGCATCGATCTCTGTCCGTTATGTTGTAAAAAAGGGTATTTTTGCTTTATTTCGTTTGTAACGTATTTTCTTCAAAACAGTGCAAACTCGCCAAAATAGGTAGGACTGCCCCCTGGAAACTGAGCGAGCAGCAATCAATGAAATTACGATTTATAGTTCCGACCGCGGAATATACCGCAACCTACGTTATACTAAGGATCCTGCAATCCGGGCTGACTTACGCCGCCATTTAATTGCCCGTAGGAGACGAACGATGGCCACGCCGCGGAAGAAACAATCGCTGATTGGTCTTTGTGGGCATCAAAATGCTTGATGATTCAGCTTGTATTATAGCAACACTACCTACAGATAATGCCTCAGGATTGGCAACACTAGATTGAATGGCGTATTTGTGGATCGGCCTTTGCCCTTCCCTGCCTTGTACTGCAGCATAAGGAAAGAAACCTATGTACCGTGCGTTCAGTGTTGAATTCAGGGGGTGGCCCTTGGGGGACATTCCCCCCCGGAGCATTGAAATGTCCCCCCCGGAAGATTTGAGGTTTTATACTTTCAATGGTCAAAAAGTGCAATTTCCCCCCCGGAGCCCAAGAAATCCCTCCCGGGGAAAAGTGTCTGAATTCAACACTGGTTGGGCGAGACGCTTTGTACCAATCGCCGTGTATGTATAGGTGATCCACTCCGTGTGACGTTTTCAACGTCATGAACCGGACGTATATAACTAAAGCTGCTATAATCAACGCCACCTATAGATAATACCTAAGAGCTAAGTTTTTAACTAAAAAGTGTTACATTTACAAATAAAGCAAATTCATATTGAATACAAATATTGTTGCGCGAGACGTTAATTATTTACTAAATAGATCGTGCAAAAGTCATACAATATTTTTCACATCGAAAGCTTCGACAAAGCTGTGGGATTAAGCCTACTCGTGCAACAATAACTTAATAGATAATGATTAACATTGTTAATATTCATAAAAATGTGCATATATACTGTAAATAAGTACTTACCTTAATTAAAAGCAATCCAATCTTTAAGAGAACTACTATTAATTCCTATTAGAAGACAAAAAACATTTCGATTCCGAAGCACGTTGTTACTGGAACGCACGCAGTGTTGAATTCAAACACTTTTCCCCGGGAGGGATTTCTTGGGCTCCGGGGGGGGGAAATTGCACTTTTTGACCATTGAAAGTATAAAACCTCAAATCTTCCGGGGGGGACATTTCAATGCTCCGGGGGGGGGGAATGTCCCCCCCGGGCCGCCCCCTGAATTCAACACTGCGCCCATCGTTTTGTGCCAATCGCCGTGTAAAGATTATCCACTCCGTGTGACGTTTTAAAAGTCATGAATTGGCCGTGTATAACGTAGGTAGCAAACATACTCGGAAAAAAATTATGCGTTACAACAATAATCTTCAAAAGTAAATAGGCAGCAGAGGAATTTTAACCTCGACCCCAGGTCGCTCGCAAAATTCTCGAAAAATACGGGTTTCTGATTGGTCAGTCTGGTTTGAAATGCAACGAAATATTTATCTGGATATCTGTTCCCGCCCCTTATAAAATACTAGCTTACCCTCCCGGCGTTGCCCGTGTCAACAACCTTAAATGTACCTGAAATCAGTGTTGAACAATTCTTTATTTTTAAACTAATCTAATGTTGGGGGCCCCACTACCTTCGACAGCATACACTGGGCGTGCCATGCACACTCCCATATGTTACTGTAAGTCGAGTTGAAAGAGCCATACCACGTTGTGATCTAGCTCATAGAACCAGAGATAGGAAAGCGCCAACTGGTGGTGAAACTCAGAACTAAAATTGGTAAGCTCTATTGATGTTGAGTCGAATGAGCCAAACCGCATTATGATGTGACCCATAGAACCCGAGTTAGCTACAAAATCCTTTAGTTACACCTTCCAACGACAGGGGGCACAATCTGTTCTATACGAACATAACTAAAATCATTAAGGTTATCGATGTCGAGTCGAATGAGCCATACCCCGTCGTGATCCAGCCCATAGAACTAGATATAGGAAAGCACCCCTGGTGGTGAAAATCCGAACTAAAATCACTAAGCTCTATCGACGTCGAGTGGAAAGAGCCATACCCCATTGTGATCCAGCCCATAGAAACAGAGATAGGAAAGCACCCCTTGGTGGTGAAACTCAGAACTAAAATCGGTAAGCTCTATTGCTGTCGAGTCGAATGAGCCAAACCATGTCGTTATATGACCCATAGAACTCGAGTTTGCAAAATCCTTTTGTTACACCTTCTACCGCCAGGGGGCACAATCTGTTCTATACGAACATAACTGAAATCATTAAGGTTATCGATGTCGAGTCGAATGAGCCATACCCCGTCGTGATCCAGCCCATAGAACCAGATATAGGAAAGCGCCCCCTGGTGGTGAAAATCCGAACTAAAATTGCGGTAAGCTCTATCAATGTCGAGTGGAAAGAGCCATTCCCCTTCGTGATCCAGCCCATAGAAACAGCGATAGCAAAGCGCCCCCTGGTGGTGAGAGCAAGTTGATGTAGAATAAATGCGATATTTAATAAAAAGTCGTTCCTCATCCCCCCTTCATCTCGCCATTCCTGAAAAAATATTACAAATATACAAATGTTTCTTAATTACATCTAATGTCCTGATTCGATAACGGGCGAAGCCCACTCTTCCCTATCATAATACCTGGCCGGCACTCTCATAGTAAAACTTTAATAACCCATAATGCAGTTTAAACATCTTAGCTCAGATTCTTTATAAATAGGCTTTTAATTTATTATTTTAATCTGGGAATAGAGCCGCCTTTATGTCTGGCATTGAAATTACATGTTTAAAAGACTGTACGAAAGCGATGGGATTAATTAAAAATTTTGGGATTTCCATTCATTTTTTTTGTTTTACTAATCTTTTCTGTCCACTTTCCCATGTATTATGAATTTGATAAGAAATCTTAATGAAAACATACGTATTGCACTTTACTGAATGTTTTGATAGTGCCAGGCATATCAGTTCAAAGCTTAGGCCTAATTCAATGAAGTGAAAATTTTGAGTATTTATTGTTATTTACTATCATTTTTCCTGTTAATGTTTTCGACTACATTTTTAGTCCCCAAGAATGGTAAACTGATAACATGCGATAAATTGTAGAACTGAACAAAAATTACTGTTTCGTCAAAAAATCGCAGAAAAAGCATATTTTATCAAAGAATCGCTGGCAAACGCAAATTTTGTCAAAGGATCGCGAGAAAAACACGAATTTCGTCAAAGAATCGCTGAAAAAACACAAATTTTGTCAAAGGATCGCTGAAAAAACATGAATCTCGTCAAAAGGCAGCAGAGAAAACGCAAATATTGTCAAAGGATCGTTAATAAAGCAAATTTCGTCAAGAGATCACAGAAAAATGCGAATTTCATCAAAAGATCGCGGGAAAAACGCAAATTTTGCCAAAGGATCACAGGAAAAACGTGAATTTCGTCAAAGGATCGCTGAAAAAACGCGAATTACGTCTTAGGATCACTGAAAAAACATGAATCTCGACAAAAGGATGCAGAAAAAACAAGAATTTCGTTAAAGGGTCACAAAAAAGCAAATTTCGTCAAATGATCGCAGGAAAAACTTGAATTTCGTCAAAGGATCGCAGAAAAAATGCGAATTTCGTCAAAGGATTGTGGAAAAAATGCTAATTTTGTGAAAGGTTCGCAAAAAAAACTGTTTCGTGAAAGGGTCGCGGAAAACATGCAACTGTCTTTATTAAAAACAGCACACACACAAACATCTATACAAACCTCAATACAAACAAACATGTTCTGTCTTCCTGCCGGAGGAAAGCACCGTAATTATAACACCTAGGCCGGATTAGATTAAAAAAAAAAATTAAAACGTGCATATGGAATTTTGGATTCAAGGTTATTTCATGCTCTCCCCCAATCCGCGGCAACGAAGCAGCCAACCAATGAGAGCAGGTGTGAATATGGGATGATCCAGGATCCAGCGACGGCAGTTCATGTTCATAGCTTAAGGCGGCTAGCCACAAATTTCATTGTTTTGTTTATGTTTGAGTTTTATTTTACAGAAAAGGTATATATTTTTGTCTAATTGAGGTTCACGTAAGTTAGTTTCGATTGTATTCATTCTTTGTATGCGTAGTTTCCCCCATATATTATGTGTTTGGTAAGAATATATCTTGCACCATGAACCTCTATAGAAGGACATCTAACGCAATAGTGATAACATCGTGTCGAGTCTTCGGCACTAAATGGCAGCTGCACAGCTACGCGCACGGTTCTGCGCAAGTAGCCAGAATTCATGCTGCAGCAGCGCCCAAGGCTGTCATTGTCAGTGTCAAACGGTGAAGCAGACGAATTAGTGACGTATGCAGGATCCGTCTTACCACATGCGCCACCTATTTGAGGCTTTTTTCGAGGAACGATTTCCTTCTTGGAAAGGCTATTTCGTTAGAAGTCCTGGTATAGAGGTTCATGTCTTGCACTTTACTGAATGTTTTCATAGCGCCATATATCAGCTCATGTTCTTAAATGAAACAAAAAGTTTTCAATAACAAATCTTAATGAATGAAATTAATCTTACACTTTACTATAAAATGTACAGTTCTACAATTTATCACATGTTACAACGTTCTCGGGAACTAAAAATGTAGTCCAAAAACAGTAACAGAAAGAATGATTGTAAATAACAATAAATAAATAATCATAAATTTCGCATCATTGAATTAACAAACTCATATATAAGATATAACTTTAAACTGATATGCCTCATCAACTGTTGTCGAAATCAATATAATGTAATAATTCTTAAACATTATGAGTTTGCTAAGAAATGAAAACATTTAGTGAAGTGTAGGATGTATTTTTTCATCAAAACAATTTAATTTGTAAGTATGAGGTAAAAAAAAAATCACCGTTTTCCCACATATGAGGTTTATCAGAAAGTTAAACATTAAGTAAATATGAATGATTTGCGGAGCTGTTTCTATCAAAAATTCAATAACATCGCCTCAATTCAATAACTTATGGCAATCAAAGAAGCCCTAACTTAGTACCTGACTAATTCTCATGCTAAGGAACTTGCTGAAGGACTGGTTGTTTTCTCAGACTCTAAATCGTCCTTAGAAGCAATAGGAAACGGAGACACAAACATCACCTCTACTATAAATGACTTACTCGATCAGATGCATTGCAAGAGGAAGTCTTGTGTGCTGCAGTGGATACCTGCACATGTAAACATCGAGGGTAATGAGTGTGCGGATGCTTTGGCCAAAGAGGCACGAAATCTTGACCAAGCTAGTTCCACCATCACACTTGCAGATACGAACGCTGTGGCCAGATGTAGACTTTTTAATCAGCCCTCTAGGAAGCCTTTAATCACTGACTTTGATTGCCCTAGAAATGTAGCAACTACACTGGATAGATTAAGAACAAATCACTATAAAGGAATGAAGATCCTTCCAGATGGGACAAGAACCTATGTTAATTGCAGGAATTGCCCGGAAACTCAGCTCACACCGAGACACATCTTCGAATGCCTATCCATTACCGCAGATATCTTAAAACTCGGCTGGTTACCGCTAATGGATACACTTCGGCAGATCCTTTACAGTCCTGAAGCACCAAGGCTGGCGGCAGTGGTCCTCCGGACCTTTGACCATATCTGAGACTTTATTTCTTGACTTTTTGCATATCCATGGCCACGACAACAACAACAACAATAACATCGCCCAAAAACCCTCAACAAAAAATAAATATAAAGAGGGCGATGACAATATAAATTTTATACCACATTGCATGTCCGTTCTTAGGCGATTCTTATAAAACTCAAAATTTGTCACAAAATGGTGATTTTTTTTACTTCATGCTTACAAATTAAAATGGTTTATAATTATTTTAAAAAAAAACTAGGTCAGAAATAACATTGATTTTACATTTTTAAAGACTTATTCTTTATAATTATTTTGAAACAGCTCCGCAAATCATTCATATTTACTTAATGTTTTACTTTCTGATGAAACTCATTATGTGAGAAAACGGTGATTTTTTTTTACCTCATACTTACAAATCAAATTGTTTTGATGAAAAAATACATCCTAAACTTCACTGAATGTTTTCAATTCTTAGCAAACTCATAATATTGAAGAAATATTTACATTATATTGATATCGACAACAGTTGATGAGGCATATCAGTTTAAAGTTATATATTATATATATGAGTTTGTTAATTTACAATCTTTCTGTTACTGCTTTTGACTACATTTTTAGTTCCCGAGAACGTTGTAACATGCAATAAATTGTAGAACTGTACATTTTATAGTAAAGTGTAAGATTAATTTAACTCATTAAGATTTGTTATTGAAAACAGTTTGTTTCATTTAAGAACATGAGCTGATATGTGAACGCTATGAAAACATTCAGTAAAGTGCAAGTTATATTCTTACCAAACACATAATATATGGAGGCAACTATGCATACGAAGAATGAATACAATCGAAACTAACTTACGTGAACCTCAATTAGCCAAAAATATATCCCTTTTCTTTAAAATGGACGTTACCCACGAGTGGTAACAACCTCACCTCTGAGGGTAATTTCCTTCGGAAAAAGACTGTTTATTGGACGAAGGGGAAGCTGTGTTAAAATGTTCTTCACGCCTATTGGTGTTTTTCTTCTCTTTACCCACAGATGACGTGTTATGGGTAAAGTCCATAAATCTCAAACATTAACAAAACAATGGAATTTGTGGCTAGCCGCGTAAGCTATGAACATGAACTGCCGTCGCTGGATCCTGGATCATCCCATATTCACACCTGCTCTCATTGGCTGGCTTCTTCGTTGCTGCAGATGGCGTTGCCGAGACTAGCATGAAATAGCCTCGAACCCAAAATTCCATATGCATGTTTTAATTAAAAAAAATTTTTAATTGAAATTTAAAAATCCGGCTGCGAGGTGCACTTTCCGGTGACAGCATCTACATATGACAAAAATTTCAGAGTCCTAGGTGTTATAATTACGGTGCTATCCGCGGTTAGGCAGGAAGACATCTCTTGTTTTATATATATAGAGATTAATGACACATGGGATGTGATTTGCGGAGAAGATTTTGCACAAGTTAAAGTACAGCGCCTAGAATACGTAGTGTGGAAACCGGCTATCCTTGTAATGCTTTAAAAAGCGCTAAAAAGTTGTAGCCTATAAATGTGCAACGGTGCGTCTACGCTAAATAGGGATAGTTTACTGTTCTTGTATCGAGTATTGCAACCACAGACAAAACAATGTGTATCACGTTTTTTAGCCATGCTTTCATAATTTAAAAAAAGCTTATAAAAATCACTAAGTCAGAAGAGAAAAGGATATAATTTAAGTATTTAAAATACTTAGCACCATTCGAAACATTATAATACAATGTTTACGTTGAGAAGAGCTAGCAGATGGCGCTGCGATCCTATCGTTAACTTTTCAGAAACGTTGTATATTTATTGGATTCAACTTTTTAGTATTATTTTGTAGCATATTTCCACACTATGTATTATAGGCGCTGTAGTTAAAGTAATCTTTGTTCACATTATTTCCCAACTCAGTTATTTAAATTTACAATGTGCGTTCATCAGTTATTTCGAATTATTCTGCATTATTCGCTAACACTTCGTTTATCAAGGATTACGGTATGTGAACTGAAATGATTTTATACGTAACTGAATGAATGTACGTAGCTTGCTTCTATATGGAGAAATACAATGCCCAGAATCTGCCTAGATAGACGCGTTTGTGCAAACTATGGCAAACCTAGTCGTTTTTCTGGTCTAGAACATTGTGATACTCGCCTGGACGAGTTGGATTATATGAGTGAGAAAAGTCAACAAGCATTACCTTTGGGATAGTGGCAGGCTCTCCAAGATGCGTGGCGATTTGGGTTTGACCAGAATCGTCTCAACCAATCAAATGTTATAACCCCGCATGTTGTCACTCTCATATCAAAGCATTCTAGCCATACAAACAAGTTCACAGCCAGTGACAAGCAAGAAAAAGACAGATCATGGTATAACACTAATTTCGGCTACTGTGCAGCCTACCTTGATCGCATGGAATCGGACAATTGGTGGAAACCAGCCTATCTTTTTAATGTAATAACAAAAGAGTATGGAAGTATCCCGGCTTGTTTCTTTCATTGGCTGCAACAAACTGCATGATCAGATTGAAGTTTTTGTCCGAATATTGTCAAACCAGATTCCAGAACTTTGCAATACTCGCCTGAATAAGTTTGAATCAGAGCAATTATACTTAGAGAGTGCGCAGTACGTGTTATATTTGGTAGCGCTCACTAGCGCCATTTTTCTTTTCTGCTGTCGGAATTCAAAACCAAAGCGCTGCGTACGCAACATATGCAAATTTTGTTCCCATATGAGCGCCCCTTTCCCCTCCTATGGAGAGTTCTCAAAACGTTCGTCGTAAAAACAAACAAAAAAAGTATATGTAAGTCTACCCATCCGACTGACTTTATAAAAGTGTGAGTTTTAAATTCAGGGTCAACACTACGCCTAATTAACCGTTGCCGTTTCGATTAATATTTTTCAATTTTGCTTTGTGATTTTTCTGGTTTGAACTTTTCCTTTTCTAGAATGCAAACAGAAATACCATTCGTAAGAGGGCGCTATTTTCACCTTGCGAAATATCTTCCATTCATCTTCTCAGGCTTAACATTTACTGGTTTGGGTTTGAATGGATGAGTGAGACTAAAGTAATTTTATACAAAGATTGGCGACATACGAGTAATAAAATTTGATTCTTCGAGAAGCTTTTCGACAAAAATTTGTCATGCCTGTCATTGTCATCATGTTGCACTCAGCGAGTTTGTCATTATTTGGGTCTCAGTGAGCCTGTAATTATCACCAAACTATTATTTGTTGCCTTGTCTTCGCTCCTCTAATCACACTTCCAATCAACTGTCGCCAAGTTCTAGAATGTTGGGTGAAATGGTTTGGACAAAAGCTTCAGTCTGAGCATGCCTGCTGTGCGTATGTCGCCACTCTGTTATGTATAAATGCACTCTAAGAGCGACCTACGTTATACCACGACCTACGTTATACATGACCGATGCATGACGTTTAAAACGTCACATGCAGTGGATCCGAGGCTAACGAAAAAGAAAGGCTACCGCGGTGTTTAAGCATATCTTTTTTTACAGACCGCGGGAGTCACGTGATGCTCGAATGCACCAATGGAGGTGTACTAAAAGAGCATCACGTCACTCTAGCGGTCTGTAAAAAAAGATAAGTGGAATGCACCGCGGTAGCCTGTCTTTTCCGTTCGCCTCGCAGTGGATAATTTTTGTACGGCGATAGGTGCAAAGTGGCGCTCCCCCCGTTTTGCACCAATCGCCGTATAAAAATGATCCACTACTTGTGACGTTCTAAACGTCATGCACCGGCCGTGTATAACGTAGGTCGCGGTTATACACGGCCGGTGCATGACGTTTAAAACGTCACATGGAGTGGATCATTTTTACACGGCAATTGGTGCAAAACGGGGAAGGGGGCGCACCACTTTGCACCAATCACCGTGTAAAAATGTTCCACTCCATCTGACGTTTTAAACGTCATGCATCGGCCGTGTATAACGTAGGTCACACTCTTAAATGAGACAAGTCAACAAGGCTTGGCAGTCTCGCGAAGTAAATCACAGGTTCGTCACGTTATCCGGAATCGTCTCGACCAAACAAATTTTATTGCCCATATGTTGCCACTCTCTTATGAATAAATGAGCTGCTACAGTAGTATTAGTTGTATTTGTTATCAAAAATGGGAATGTCACATAGTATTATATGAATTACAGTTCTTGCATGTGTAAAATATCGCTTGCATTTATCTGCATATGTTAGGTTTGATGTCGATTTTGTAAGGTGGAAACCGATGCAGCTAAACACGGCGGTGGTGGACACAGATTGTTGAATAATGAAAACTAATAACTAACATCATGTGCTCAGCGAGTTTCGATTTTATAAATGCGTAAGTGTCTGAAAATTAGGCAGACAGATTGGCAGACAGATTGGACAGACAGTAGGCAGACAGATTGGATTTTGACGGCGTGTTGCGCTCTGAGCGCTGTTGCTTGGCGCCATCGCGTAGCGGAATTGTGGCAGTTGTGTCGAGTGTGTTTGTTTTTGTTAAACAGACTACTTTTTATGTGTTGTAAAAAATGTGTTTTTGGAAAATTTTGATCTAAATTCTGATTTCTATGAAAATTCAGGTAATTTTTTCAGGGAGGGGTTCAGTGGGAGGGTTAGATAAGAAGTTATTGACAGTTTCATGAACATTAACATAATGTTCAGGTCTTGCCAGATACGGGTTAGGGGAGAACCGCTCGGCATATGTTTTAGCAAGTATTTCTGCTTTATCTTTAACAGTATATGCTGCAGTATTAAAAGCAGTGAGGGGAGGAATAGAGGTGTAGTTATGATTAAGTTTTTTCTTAATATTGCAAAGAGAAGGAAATACTATGATAAGGATACTAAGAAAATGCAAGAGAAGGAAAGATAAGGAAATTACTCCAAATTTTTTGTTTTTCTTTAGCAGTATAGTTTTTAATTTGGTTGTTAAGACGACTGATAACAGTTTTAAGGGTGGGATCCCTGGTAGCTTGATAAAATCGCCGGGTGTTATTACGTTATTTACACATATTATGAATATAATTAGGAACAGTGAAAGAATTATTATTTTTGAAATGACTATAAGTAGCTTGTGTTTGAGCAGATATAATAAAGTTTTGTAAGGAAGTTACATCATTGTCAATATGATTGGTGTTATTGATAGTAGGAAAAGTTAGGTTAGAGTTACGAAGGATATTTTTAAATTTACTCCAATCCACAGCAGTGGAGGGGGAGAGGGGAAGGGGGATTAACAAAATCAATTTTAAAACATACAGGAAGATGGTCCAAACTGAAGTCATTAATAACTGTTGGGGAAATTGGGAAAAAAGATTTTTAGAAATGGCAAAATCTATAACGGATGGTCGAGCTCGAGAGTTACCATACCCTAAGTGTGTAGGTGTGTTGGGTGCATGAAGACTAAGATCTAAGTACGTGATTAAGTTGTGTAGTGATCGTCTTCGAAGAGATGTTGATTGACAGTTCCATCGTCAATTTTGAGCATTATAAGCACCTTCGATGAAACAGTGCGTGTTTTGTGAGAAGAGTTGTGTAAGGTCATTGATAGGGAAATGCCGTGAATGTAAAGCGTATACTGAAACAAAATTAATATTTATATGTGGTAATTGCACAACAATTTCCGTATTATCAAGACCGGTGAAAGTCGTGTTTTGAACCGTGTAATGAGGAATGTGTTGTTTAATGTAAATGACAGTGCCACCTTGATTTGAACCAGGGAGCCGGTTATGGTAGAGTTTGAAAAAAGAAATTTTGATGCTACGTGAAGGATTAAAGACTTCTTGAAGTAGGATTATATCTATACTGGGATTTCGAGAAATAAAATCTCGGAGCTCATTCATTTTATGTTGGAGGGAACAGCAGTTCCAGGTTAAAACAATAAGGGAATTTAGATAAGAATTATTCATGATTGGGGAGGTAGAGTTCATTGGCGACGGTGTCGAACTCTTGCATGATAATAATAATTTTTTTTCCATAGGATTAGTATGTTTTTTGGATTTAGCTGCTATATTTTTGATACATTTTAAGAATTTAGTTATTTGGAGAATTTCTTGAAATGTTTGGAATATTTCCTGTATTTTATTAGTATAACTGGGTGGAATTGGAGCTGAGGTTGGATTGGAAGTAGAGTTGAGGGTGTTATCAGAGGATGCTATAGTAGAGGAAGAAGAAGCGTCCAAATCTGGGGCAGTAGAACTTTCTGTCGTTGATTTTTAAGTTTTTGAATTTTGGGATGTAGCAGGGTTATTATTAAGTGGATTTTTGTTATAATTAAAGTCCTTTAAGATTTCAGCTAGCATTTGAGAATCTTCGTTAGTTTGACTATTATTGTTAGGCACTTTAGGATCCGTTCAAACGAAGCAAGCAGATATAATAAAATTACCAGGTATTACAATTTTACCGGTATTAAATGTATTAAAATACACGACAAAACTTTTGCATCAACCTAATGGTTACTAGGGGCACCTTTCCGCATTTACTCTATGTTCGCGGAACCCCAGCATTTAAGACTCGAATTACTTCTATTGTTTAGATGTTTAGAATATTGAGTACAAAATACATAAGCTAATAGAGACACATAAACGTATATTGTTAAAAATTCCTCAAACAATAATATAAATAAAATTATGCAATGAAAGAGGATAAACTGCATATGAACGGGAAAGCACATATATTGTGCTATTGACCGGTAGACCTTGAAAACGAATTTGACGACTTCGGCAATCATTTTGATTGCCAAACAAATATGAATAAATTTCGAGAAACGGAATAATTCCTGTTGGAAAGTAATGGAATTATACAGAAAATGCTGGAAAGTCATATTACGTCATCATAAAAAAGCTCTATAAGTCATACAGCTCTGGAGAGAGAACTGAGTTTAATGACAAGCGGTACTAGTTTTAAAGAGAAACCTGACAAGTGATATTTGGGCTTTGCGATTTTATTACTTTTTTATATTTTTGTTATGCGCGGCGCAGTGCATAAGTCGTGTTTCTGAAATATTTGTTAAATAAATCGCATTCATCAACCGAGAACCTGTCTTTTTATTGCAAATATTTTTTACCTCTCAATATGTCGGATATTTTGTAACAATACTGTTTATTTTAATAATATTTTCAGTTTTGTCTTCTTTTCTTTTTATTCGCAAGATTTTGTCCTGGTTTTAAACCTAGTGAAACATTTTACTTTGATTGAGATATGTTCGCGGACTACCGCTTAAGAACCCTTGAACTACACCAAATGTATTGAAGGATTAAGATTATTGGAAATAAAATCTTTGCGGTCTTGAAAAAAATAAAATACTTCGAAAGTTTTTACTCTGCACTGAGTTAGAAAAAAGTACTTAAAAAAAATATAAATTTTATTTTAAGATTTGACAGCGATTATTTTAACATAGGTTTATTACAGAAGTTTTTTTTTCTCTGAAACTGGAAATGCTCTGCTGGTACTAATTAACTTAACATCATTTTCGTATGTATATATTAAAATAGAAAATTTTAGAAATAAATATTATTGTGAAATTAGTGTGTAGAAAAATACCATAAAAAAAAACAAGTATGCTGTGGTAATTACAAAACTTTCTTCTTTACCATTCTAATGTAGTAATTTACAATAGCATCAACGATCGTGAATATAAAGCATAGTGCATTTCTTCGAAGTTACACAGTGATCAGTGAATTAAAAGAAGAGTAGAACAATAGAGCCCGCTGATGGATGTTAAATTAAAACTATATCAACATATACATTTTTAAATAACAAATGATCATCATTGTTATAGTTGAAATCGTTTTTATTATTAACCAGAAAACAAATGCTAGTATCAACAGCAGTGAAATAACACATACTACCTGACATCTTACATAAAAAGAGCATATGATATTGTAACAATGAAATACATAAAGATAGGATACATATTTGCAGAAATGAAAGTCATTTTGTTTATTTAAAATTACACTGTAAAGAAATTCCGTTCCGCGTTGAAGCACCAAAATTTGGCGGCTTCAATTTTCTTTACAACTGTTGATTATGGCGAACTTAAACAAAGGTTCAACTTTTCATCATCTTATGCCAATATGTAGCAGCCAATCAAAACAAATAGTTATATGCACTCTAAATATGCTGCTTTAGAGGTTCAGTTAATGATTCCACTTTAAACAGAGGTGCCAGTCTGATTCCACAGGATTGATTCCACTAGTTATTTTATGATTCAAGATTTTATTAGTATATTGTTTATAATTTTACTGGTTTTCAGTTCAATATTTTACCAATTATCGGTCGAACATTTTACCAGGTCATGGTTCAGCCTATACAAGTTTGAGATTCAATGGGTGAGTAAAATTTTGGAACAAGTTTCATCATCATATGCCAGCAACATACAGGGCACCATCTTTTAGTGAAATGTCGAACCAAATTTTTAAAACACTGTATTTTAGGGGCTGACTTATTCTTTTAAGTTTTCTTGTTGCTGTGCGAAAGAAGAAGCATACATAACAAAATGGAAATGGCAATAAAAGCAATTGCCTTATCAAAAAATTTTTTTTTTTTTGCGAACAATTTTAAGAGCGAACTCTTAGAAGCAATATCTTGATTTCTTAACGTTAATCAGCGCTCATTATAAAGAACCAGTCTCATAAAATTGGTATGAATAATTCTTAAAAGTTATTAACATTTATTACACGGAGACTATTGAAAGAGAACATCAAAATTCACAAATTTTACCACCGGGTTATTTAACTTCATCCATTTAATTATTGCTATAATAATATCATCTTTATACTGAAAATATTTTAATAGCACAGGTGAATTATTGTTTTCTAAATAAGCATATCATTTTGAGAGTGAACATTACAGGAAACCATTCAAGAAAGACCGGGACACAAAATTTTATTTATTATATATTTATATATATTTGCACTCCCCCCCCCCATTTAAAATATATATTTTAAACGGCAATTTTTTATTTTTATTTTACGGTATAGTACTGGCATTCCAGCTGCCAGTATTATACCGTAAAATTAACAGTAATAAACAGTAAATTAAGCAGTAATACGCTACCGTGCACTACCGTAAAATCAACATTATTTTTTGCAGTGTATATGTTATGGTCAATATGATTAAACCGGTTATTATTAATAAAATCAACATTACTTTTTGCAGTGTATATGTTATGGTCAATATGATTAATCCGGTTATTATTAATAATAACCGGTTATTATTAATAATGTCCGTGGTTATTATTAATAATAACCGGCCATTATGTCCGGTCATTATTAATAATGAAATGTTATTATTAAAAATGACCGGATTAATCATATTGACCGTAACATATATATACATTCATTTTCAAATCTAAATTTTTAGAAAATAAAAATTTTTTATTTTTTTAAAATAAAAAATTATTAATTTTTGCCATATTTAAAAATTGATAGATATCTTCTGAAAGAACTGCGCTTTATACATATTTCTTTCCTTTTTGAATAACAGGAAAGAATAAATATTAATTTGTCTTCAGGATTTATAAAAATATTTATTTTTGAATAATAATAAGGATTTTTATAGGGAATTTTCTTTTCACTTTTTTGAAAGAGAACATCAAAATTCACAAATTTTACCACCGGGTTATTTAAATTTCCACAATTTCCACAATTTGCTCTCAAACAAAAAACCCTGAAGACAATTTAATCAATACATAACTGCAAATAATTGTACGAACTGTATCTTTTAATCTGTTTATCATATTTACATGCTGTTTGTGTCATTCTAAAAACTATAAAGTTTTCTTTAGATAAAAAAAAATATTATTCAATATTTTCGTGATTTTTTGTGTCCCGGACCACCTTAAAAAATAACATATGTATGATAGAGTTGTGTCAATACCAGGAACCAAAGAAGGACAAAGTAATTTTCTCGCGTCAAATTTTTAGTGAAGGATTGGTCTATTTTTCCAAATTTAATGCCAGATTTAAGGTCGTTCTGAAATTCAAACTCGCTATTCATAAGAGGTAATATTATATATTTCACAAATCAGTGTCGAATTAATCCATTCAGAGGCCCTTAGGGCAGCGGTTCCAAAACTTTATTTTTATGCGACCCACCTTAAAGTTTCAACTTTTTTTTTACGACCCGCCGAATTTGTAGATATAGTATAAGGGGTTTCGTATAATCTATACTGCAAAAAAATAATTGTTGTTTTTACGCTATAATACCAGCATCCCAGCTGCCAGTATTATACCGTAAAATTAACAATAATAAACAGTGAAACAAGCAGTAATACGCAACTGCGCACCGCAAAATCAACAATTGTTTTACAGCGTATCATTTGAAAAAAGGTGAACTTTCGTAGAAAGCGTATTGCGAAATCAGTTATAGGCATTCTTAAAGTGAATAATAATAATTTTGTTTACCATATTCTGCCATATAACGCGCATTTTTGAAGCAAGGAAATTGGTCAAATTTTACAGGTGCGCATTATACGCGGGGTATAGAAACGAAAATTAAAAAAAATTAAGCATAAGGATTGAGATTTCTTTATTAATGAATAAGAGAAGAAGATGTGATTATTCGAATGAACGAGAATATGATTCCAAACGCTTTCTGGTGATTCAAGCAAATTGACTTGGCAGTAAAGTATGTCCTCACTTTGCATTTGTATATATTTTGTGTGTTTGTACTAGGTATTATACTTTTAAATGCTCTTTTTTTGTGTTTTCATGCTACATGTCTCATGAAGGTTTTTTTTCTAAATAAGGGGGTGCGCGTAATAATGCGAATATATCTGAAAATAGAAAAATACAATCTAAACTCATAGGTACATACGTTATGGCCGGAGCGCGTTATACGTCGGGATATACGGTAATCATTCCATTACTAAGGATAAGAAAAGAAAAGTTTATTAATGAATGTATCAGCAAGGAAATACAGTTTAAAATCGATGGTATTTATGACATTGTATTGCATTATAGAGATAGTGTATATGACGGTCAAAATAGAGTCTTGCATTGGGCCGGGTAACCCACTTTTACTTCGACCCGACTTGAACCGCGGGTCAGGTCGGGTTAGCGAAAAATTTTTTCGTTGCTCGTCGGGTTCAGGTCGGGTTGGTTGTAATTGTTTCGGTTTCGGGTTGAATTTTGATTATTTACGGGTCAGGTTCGGGATAACCCGATTTTTCAAAAGAAAATACAGAATATTGTTTCCGATTTAAAACTATATATCTGAATATAAATAAGTCTTAAAATGTTTATTTTTCTTCATAAAGTGTAAAATTGATGTTAGAGGTAAGTATGACTGTAGACAAGTTTTCCATAATTGCGTTAAATTGTGAGCCAATTTTATTTGATTTCGGGTGAAGTTCGTAGTGAAGAATTCCGGGTCAACAAAATTTTTTTTTAGATCGGGTTTTGAGTTAACATTAAACAGAATATTCGGGTTCGGGTAGGGTGCAACATGATCTTTGCAGGACTCTAGGATGAAACTTGTTAACTTTACCTAAAATCTTTCTCTAAATAAAATTTATTAAAACGAAGTTGTTTATTTCTTCACATTCTTTCCATTTAAAGATGTAACTTAGCGTGTTCGTTATAATTTAACTGCAGATAAAATGAATAATATATTTTTAAAAAGCTGATCGATTGTTCGGTGATCCACCAAAACATCGCACGTGGTCCATTAGTTTGGAAACCGCTGTCTTTCAGACAATTCAACTGTCCAGGCTCTCTTTTCCATCTATGACTTAAAGAAAAAAAGCTTTTAACTTGCAATGACTTTAATTTTTTGTATCAAGTTCTCATGTAACTCATGTTAGGACGAAATAGAAGCCCTTTAATTATAAAAGTACAAGTACAGAATATTAAACTTGTAACAGGTAATTATTTAGAAAAAATAATTATACTGTTTTGTAAATATAAATTTTGTATAGTTCTTCTAACGCGAATTCTTTTAATATTTCTTGTAAATTCTTTTTTTTTTCAGAATGTTAAATTCATTGGGTTAATACGATCTTGAGCCACTGGAGATTGATAACAGTTTTTTAGAAACTTTAATTTTGAAAAACTACGGTAACCGGTAGCATTTGTGATCATCAGGCATCTCTAAATTTTGAATGCTATCAGGATTTCAAGATGTTCAGGTTTGATGAAAATTATATTTCGATTTTTTACCTACCTATAATTGTATTCACTATTACAATATATTGTATTCACTGTTATTTCACTATATTGTATTCACTATTACAATATAAAAATAACGGTACTTCCCTGTTATAGCGGTCCCAGAGGACGAGTCGCCAAGCGATTAAGAAGTAATCACCAAACTATATGACATATATGATGTTTTGGTCCTATTTGACGTATATGATATTTTATGATGTCTATGACCGTGTTATGGCATATATGACGTATATATGTCGTATATTTATGACATGTGTATGAGACGTAAATGACGTACTACATATGGTATGTAAATATTTCGTGTATATGATGTATATGAGGTAAATATGGCTCATTTACGATGCATATAGTAGATGGCGTATATCTGATGTGTATATATAATCTATATATAAGTTTAGTGATGGTCTTGGTGAAATTGTAACTACAACAATGGCATAGTCATTGTGGGAGCAACTTAACAAGGAAGTGGCAAAATAACTCGAGCAGGAAATGGAATAAGTTTGAATTTTTCAGACCATGGGTTCTCCTATGCTGCTACTTTGTTCCTACTTAAACTCTAAGTTATCCCCTCTTCCCATTTGATAATCCGGCACTGATTCAAATATTAAGAAATCGAACGGCGTTCTTCATTTTCCTGTAAAAAAAAAAAAAAAAAAAAGTCAAAGTTGGTTATAGTTGTCCAGAGTTGACCTAGTGGATTTTTGGGACAAGAAAATCCAGAAAAGGTAAGAGTTTTTATCTACTGAAGAGAAAATACTATAATTGAAAATGTATCATATATATGTACAGGAAAATTAAAAAAGCTGTTAATTTCTTGGGCATTTTAATAGTAATATGCGAAAATTTCATACATTTACCGATAAAAAGTACTTCTTGGTGTATAAGAAGGATTCGCATTGTTGAACGGGAAAAATGTATTTGGAAGAACATCCTTAATAGTTAAGCGAGTTTATCGTTAATACAGTGTATTTGTTTTTATAGCGAGTATTTTTATGTATACGTAATGTAGCCAATAAATAAACGACATTTTATTTATGCAGCCATTATATATGCATTTGACGGTTAATCTGGTACTGACACATCCCTAAGAATAGCAGAATCTTTTCAAAATATTGCGTAGCTTCATGTTTTATTTGTTCTTTTCTTCATCAGAAATCGTGTGCATAAGTCAAGCAGAATACTTTCAGTTTATTCCAAAAACCCTTCTTAGTTCTGGATCAAAATACCAGAATATACTTAGCATTTTTTTTTTTCAGTCTCAGTAAAAAATGTTTTTTCCCAAATGACTTAACATGAATTTCGAATTTCCTCGAACAAACTCTCCAGTCTTCAGAGTTAATACAATAAATATCGTTGAATATTAAATAGTTCTTCCACTCTATCAGGTAATTCATCTGGCGAAAAAAATTACTGAGCAACGAATACTGTGCTTAGATGAATGTTTTTGATTTTAACCTATTAAACAACAAGAAATTACTTTCGAAAATACTAATTAGTATTTATTCTGTCTTCTTAACACCAAGCATCGATTTAGGTGTTGAGATACATGATGGATTCAGATGTTGTTGTTGTTCTTCAGGTGTTGGTTGTTTTTCTCGAAGGTCCTTGTTGGAGAGGCATTTCCGAAGTCCCGCTGTACTTGATCCGATGGCCCAAAAGTAATAGGCACTACCAAAAAGCAGTATTGAATGGATGAAAATGTCCGAGTTGGTTTTGCTGTCCCAGGTGTTATTTAGGTAAGCGAAATTCATTAAAGCTATAGAAAAAAGAGAAAAAATATATATAAGCAGTTAGAATTTCATCAAATGTTGTTGGATAACATAAAGAATTTGTAAATGCAATGCATTCTTAACTATTTGAACTGAAAAATCTTGGTAGTGACATGACATACTGGCAATAAAATTTGATTATTTGCGAAGATTTTGAGCAAAAATAGACATGACGGGCTAGGCGAGTTTCGCAAAGTAATGTAATGCAAGTTGCCATTGTTTTGATAAGAAATTCCAATATGAGCATGCGCTCTGTATTGATGCTGCTCTTGATAAATAAAGATATTTTACTTTGACCTAAGCAACATTCGAAATCAAACTTTAAAAGAAAACTGTCACCAGTAGCTGACAAAATGTGTGTTGTTGTTGGTAATAACAAGCGGTCTGGAATGTATAAACTATATCAAGAAAAATTGGTTAACTGAAAATACCAAATAACTGGGAAAGTAGAAAAACTAATGGGCAGTTAATAGAATTATGTAATGTTTTGAAGTAAAAACAAAATTCAATTTAATGGTATAAACAAACTCTAAATAATGAAGTATTAAATCTGTTATACATAATGTCGTATAAAAAAAAGTTGGAAATTGTACGTCAAACGTGACAAATGAGGTGCGTTCGTACTATAGCTAGTTTTATAAATATTCAGATCTTGATGATTTTTTATTCTGTAAAATGAATTATATCGTTTGCAGATTAATTTCTGTAATAAAATAAGTATCTCGGTCACTTGACGATTAAACCTCGGAAGCTCCTATAACAAAAAAGCACAGATTAAAAAAAAAATTCAAATTTCTTAATAAATATTTTTATTAATATCTTCTAAAGTTTTGATTCGATTTTCATAAAATTTGAAATGTCTCGACAAAATTCTGCAAAGATAATACATCTTAAATTTCAAACCATTCGGTTGGGTAGTTTTTGCGTTGTTATATGCGGACGGAAGGACAGACAGACAGATGGACGGACGGACAGACAGACAGACGGACGGACCAGACGACGACAATAGGTGCTATGTATATATATAATTACGAACGCACCTAAAAAGACATTAGTTAATGGGATTAAAAATGAATGTGGACAATAATAGAGTGTTGCCGCAATGAACACTTTGTTGTGCCAAACCATTTTATTTAATCTAAATCGTACCAACTGGCGTGGAATAAATATAATGGCTTTTTTTTTTTTTTTTTTTTTTTTTTTTTTAATTATGCTTTCTTAAATTTTTTTTGTCTTATGTCACTTTATAGAAAATAGTAGACTATACCAATGGAAGAAAATTATGGAAGATTAATAGATTTAAATAAGAATTTTGCCAAATTAGCCAGACTTCTAAATTGAACAACATCCATGAACAACAAAAAAAAGCATTTACAGCCTCTAATTTTCATTCGAAAATTTCCAGAGTTATAAATTCATGCCATTTTATATTTTATAATATTATGCTAGCATTTCATTTTACGTACCAGCATCGCAATTTCGCGTACCAGTAACCAGAGCTTTGCGTATCAGTACTGGTACGCGTACCATTGTTTGAGAACCCCTGATCAAGAGTATTTTCAGTTGGACTGAACTTGACAGACACAAGACGTAAAGCTATAGTTTTCGTCCATTTGGTGAATATTTATTACTGCGATAATAAATATTTCGGTTATGTTTTCATTTTATTTTGGAGCATTACATGTTTAAGGAGAAATTACTTCCAAAAATTGAATATTTTAAGTGTTACAAACAAAATTTTCAAAATCGATTGAATTTTTCATATTTTATCGAAATAAATAAAATTCTAATAGAGTGAGACAGATGCTAGATCTACAAATGTCAAGTAAAAAAAAAAAAAAAAAAAAAAAAAAAGAATTTTTGGATCAAAAAGGGATTTAAAAGTAGGACTTCCCACCTGCATCCAAATTTCATGTTTCCGTTTAAAAACTCTATAGTTACAAACTAAACTTTGGTATTTTTCCTTTGTGCCTTATTAAACGTAATACAACTTTTTTTATATATACTTCATAAAGTAATTAGAATTTTCTGAATTGTTTTATGTATCACTTTTCGTCTTTCTGTTACTGTCTTTTTGTTACCAAGATAAGAAATTTTATATCTGTTTATTTACATTAAATATATAATATTTACTCTTGGTAAGAGTTTTTGAAATACTATGTAAGATAAATTTAATTCCAGATAAATTTAATTCATATAATGGGATTATGTCTGATGTTAATGCAAAACTACAATGATATTATTATTTATTACTATTTATATATATTATTAAAGCTAATATAATAAATATGTAAATCAAACTTAATTTTGAATAATTATTATTCCTATAGAGGGCAGCACATTTCTTGTCAAATAAATGTTAATAATATTTTTTATTTACCTATAGAGGGTGCTTATCGCTTATGTATTTAAATTTTACTTTTAAAGATTAAAATTAAATGGAAAATTTGTATCTTCACAAATATAAATTTGTTTTTGGGTGTATTTATTTGTTTTTATCACAAAAATAAATTTGTGTGTTTTAAATCAATTTGTGTTAAGGTGTAATAATTAAGGTGTTATTTCAAAATTTGTTCTCTCAACTTAACTATCAAAATATATTCTCTCAACTTAATTATCTCATCAAGATTATGATATTTCATGATGTGCGCCATGTGGTCGTAATGGTATAAATGTAGACCTTGTGATGTTTACGGAATTTTTGATAATTATTGTAAGTAAGATATTTTATCTATTCTTTACAAGTTTTTTATTTCCAATTTTACTATTTCCAATTGTTTTCTGGTAATAATACAGTATACCTGGATGAATATACTGATCTTAGCATAAATGCTAGTATATTTATGAAATACTGTATTATTTTTTAAACACGTGTGGATACATCCAGGCTGATGATTATATCTACACGTGTTTTTTCATATCCAATTCTAATTTAAATCTCTTGTTATCCAATTTTCCATTATATTTAGTTCATATTTCATTTCAAAATCCATTGGTAATCACTTGATATATACTTCAAATTATTAACATTTTATAGTTTATTATATATATATTTTTTCTCTTTCTCTTTTTAAATATTCTTCATATTTTCAGTATTTTTGGCCAATTACCATTGAAGCAAATGCTATGGTAAAATTATGATTGCACTTGTTAATTTATTAACTATGTGGTATTCTGTCTACACTTTATTACTAATTATCTCTTAGGAGATTTAATTGGAATGTTACAAGAACTTGATATGTTTTTTGAAATTCAAAGATATTATAATTATATATATATGCAGTGAAACTTTCATTTAACGAAGTCTCATCGTTACATTTAAACACTTTGTTATGAAGAAAATTCGTTAAATAGAAAATCAACTTAAATTTATGAAACTTTTATACATATAACCCACATAAAATGAAAAATACACATAAAATGGAAATATTTGAAAAATGTATTTTAATTCGGGTAGTTATTTTTTTATGCAATGTAGATATGAGAATAATTTAATTAGAATAATGTCTAAAAAAAAAAAAAAAAAAAAAAAAAAAAAAACACATAAAAAAGTGAAATAAACAAAAACCGAAGCTTACCTTTTTTTTTCATTAAAATGTTATTAAATGTGTGTGTTTTGATCGAATGATTCAAATGTGTTTATTTCCATACAGACCGCTGAAATACAGTAACCTCATCTTCGTTTGAATGTTGCAACGCACGAAAGTGGAACAAACTTCGTTATATAGAATAAGTTTTTCGTAATATGGAGATTAATTTACATGTTAATGATGTTCAAAGTCAAGGTTCTGCAGAAAATTTGGTTAAGTAGAAAACTTTATTAAATAGAGACTTCGTTAAAGGGAAGTTCCACTGTTATATAACTAAGCCGAATTTTTAGCTAAGTATTTAAAATCTATGTTTAATTCAGTGAAATTTCAGTGGCATGAATATATTAACTGCCCTTCCGTTACCACAATGCGAAAATCACTTAAAATAAATAACAGTGAATGATCTTTGCTGCAACACTTGTTTATTACTTTATGAATTAACATTTTTAAAAGCTGAACATAAAGATTTATCAATTTAACATTAATTATTTGTTTAGAAAGAAGAGATAATGTATAATATTTATAAAATGTTCCTTCCGTAACTGTATAGAATAGCCCTTTTGCCTTATTATATTCCTAAGACTAATGATCATAAAATTATTTTGTTTTTCACTTAGACGAATTTTCATAAAAAGGCGAACTCTCATGTCCAAACAATTCATTTATTTTACTGAACTAAGGGATGGTAATTTGGACTTGTTATTAGATTTAAAACATTAACCCTTTGATTACGGAGTTGAGATCCAAAAATCATGTGGTCCCAGTGACTATTTCTTTATTCTGTTCGCACCACTTTTTGAAAAATAATCTCTGTTATACACATATCCCAGGATAATTTCAAAAGAAATCTACCAGAAAGAAATATATTTATAAATTGTGGTACGAGTGAATATCAAAACAGTCGATAATCCTAGCCCGTAATCAAAAGGTTAACTGTGGTTTCCCCTCGTAAGTAACGAACAATAAGTTATACGTTAGATATTTTGATGATACAGGGTGTTTCACAAAGGACCCCTAACTTTAAAAATCAATAACCCGGAAACGGTGATACATAGAAACATGAAACCAGTGGTATGTTTCTTTAAAAATTCGCAAGAATCTTATACATAAATCTCAAAATTTAGTTAAAAATAGCACCGATAGATGGCGCTGAGAGCGTTAAGAATCCTTCTAAAGAGAGTTCAGAAGCATAGAAAGACTAGCCGTCGAAGATTTCTCCATTGAAATCTAACCTCTATTACCGTATAGTGAAAATAATAGTGATGTATACCGTGGAGGAACGTGTGTTGGGATACCACCAATTAAATCAGAGTCCTACTGCCACAAGAAGTTTTCAAACGCGATTTAAAGTCGCAAAAGGTCCAGATGGGAAAACAATACGTGGGTTTTTCAAAAAATTCGAACAGACAGGCAACATGGCCGATGCGAATTATTTTCACTATACGCTAATAGCGGTTATATTTCAATGGCGAAATCTTCGACGGCTAGTCTTTCTATGCTTCTGAACTCTCTTTAGAAGGATCCTTAACGCTCTCAGCGCCATCTATCGGTGCTATTTTTAACTAAATTTTGAGATTTATGTATAAGATTCTTAAGATTTTTTTATTAAACATACCACTGGTTTCATGTTTCTATCTATCACCGTTTCCGGGTTATTGATTTTTAAAATTAGGGGTCCTTTGTGAAACACCCTGTATGTACGTAGCGTAAATTAAGATGTAATTAGTGCAAATCTGTATCCAACTAATTTAATGCTTAATTTATGTAACACCAACAACCAATCATTTAACCAATTAAAAAATATTTCCATCCGAACCAGAAATTTCTTCATAAAATAAATAAAATATAAATCACACAGAAATAAAGTTAAATAACAAAAGTTAATTAGTTTTAAATACAAATTCTGGTGCGACATATTTTTACAAAACTGAGTAAAATTACCGGTAAGTTTATTGTTAAGTTAATACAGAATTAATATAAATTAGTGTTAAATTATAGATAGTAATTTTTATAAAAATCTAAACTTAAGAAAATGCTTCACTCTTAACCCCTCCCCCTATGAAAATCTTGTGCACGGATCTAGATCTGGTTTTATTAACTGTTAATCTAACTGATGATTGATTTTATAATGTAATAAATGAAACAAAACATTTGAATATATACATTAGAGTATATACATAGAGTATATAAATAGAACATTTGAGTACATACACTTGAGAGACAATGAATGAAAAAAAAAATTGAATGCTAACTAGGTGATAAATCTTACCAAAAAGTTGTGCAAGTTGTGAGATCACAATGGCTGACATGAGACCTCTGGCTAGTGATTTATCAGTTGTTCCAAAAAAACTCCACAGTAAGAAGGCAAAACCTGAAAAAGGCAATTAATTCCCTTGCTCAGTGACGGAGAAATTTTTCATTTGTACATTCCAAAAATTCTCAAATAATATTTATCAAAGATGTAAATATACTAAACTTTTACATGAAAAAAAAAATCCAGTTTGTATTGATTATACGAATCATTGGTTAAAAGAATATGCCGATTTTATATATTAATCCTTTCAGGTAAAAAATACTTTTGTTGCTGAAAGTTTGAAATGATTGAAAGACATCAGAATTTACGAAATTGAAAATAAGTAAAACCTTTTCTTCACATGCATTATAAGGTAAAATTTTATTGTAAAATTCTGGTGCAATTTTGGCATTTGGGGATTAAAATTAAGTGGTATAAATAATATATTGGGACAATAACAAGAGGTTCCCACAAATAGACTATATTGTGCTAAATCTATCTCGCCAAATTATGCTAACTTCTGTGCAATAAGTATGTATTAGCATAATAAGTTAAGAAAAAATCTATTGAAGTTTGTTTTATTTTTTGTTTCTTAAAAATTGCTCGTATTATTAAAAGTGTTGTGTAGTATCTAAATAATTGAGAATAACTGCGATCTGAATAAAACAAATATGGAAAGAAATAGACCGGAGACTGAACAAGACGTTGTTAATAATTATCATGGAATGCCCTTGTCCACGCTAAAGGACAGAGCTGTCAGGTTTGGCTCATATTAGCCAATTTTTTATTCAAACTATCTACCAAAAATTCCGAATAGTTTTATTTGCTTTAATCGCAGCCAACAAAAGAGACAACCGCGGCACGTCACCGATCTCGGCTGATTTTCAGACTACCTTGATCATATGGCAGTTCGACTATTGGTGAGGACCAGCCTATCTCGATTTTTTGGCAGACAAGAGGGGTGAGAGCATCACCGCCTATCTCTTTCTTTGGTTGCGGCCGGTACAAAATGGTGATGATGGGTACCCTAAGACTCCTATAATAGGAGCTGACGCATATCCATTTTGTTTCGGATTATTGGTGCTCAGTTCAGCATCAATCTACCGCAGCCGGAGTTGTGGTTGCCTAAGATTCGGTTCTTATTAGCTTGGTTTTTCAACCGAACTTCAATTTGAGCACCAAATTTGCAAGGATGCGTCAGCCTCTATTATAGGAGCTCTAGAGTACCCTACAGCCTACCACGCATCCTCGCAGCTTTGGCACCCGAATTGGAGCCCAGTCGAAAAACCAAGTTAATCAGAACCTGTTCTAGGAATCTTAGGCAACCCCAGTTCCGGCTGCGGTAGATTGATGCTGAACTGGGTACCAATAATCCGAAACAAAATGGATATGCGTCAGCTCCTATTATAGGAGTCTTATACCTAACTGGCCATCAATTCGACTTGAAAAACAGAATTACAAAGAGGAAGTTTCTTTAGCGAGCTGCAAAGAAATATTGTTACTCCGAAAAACAAAGAAAGCATAACCCGTGGCGACCTCATTTCAAGGACTATCTGCATAACATAAATTTATTAATATCTGTGTAAGTGTATGCGTTACAAAAGGATTGAATGATTTAAATGTTCACGAATTCAGAATGCATTTTGATATCTTCGGAAAACGTAGCATTGGATAAAGAAATTAAATGGGATATTTTGGCATGAGATTAGTGCAAAAGTGGCTTCTTTTGTAATTACATAAGTGAAAATAGATTAACAATAATTAATAAAATAATTGATTAGATTCACTCACCCAATAAAACCGATCCATAAAAACTAGTCATCATATGGAGCGAACTTAGACTTTTTTCGTTCTTTGAGATTCGATCAGCCTGAGCCATTGGAGTGAAAACATGCTAGAAGAAAAACAATAAAATATTTTTTTTGGAATTGACATACGTTTATATATATACACTGCTGTCCAAAAATTAAGGGACAGTGATCGGACGCTTTCGCTTTTTACGTTTTATCGAATATCTACTGAAATTGTTGACATATTCTTCTTGAAATTCGAGGATGTAAAGTACATGTTTCACTCCAAAGAAACAGTATACTGCAATTAAAAAATTAATATATTGAACGTTTGATGAGATATGGACATTTGTATGAAAGAATTTATAACTGCGCATGCGCGAACTATTCCAAAGATTTTTTTCCATTATTTGGTAGTCAATTTTATAGAGTAACGCATATAAAAAACCAGTCAAGTATCGTGTAAATTCAGAAAGATAGTGAGCTAAATGACAAATTCGGGGGGAAATCCTATATAATCCAATGGGATTTCCTCCCGAATTTGTCAATTAGCTCACTGTATCGCTGATATATTTCTCAGTTTTGACGATATTTGTCTGATCTTTTTTATATGCGTTACTCTATAGAATTGACTATCAAATCATGAAAATAAATATTTGGCATAGTTCATCCTATAGGCATATGACATAGTTCATAGTTAAATCCTATATAATCCACTGGAATTTCCCCCCGAATTTGTCAATTAGCTCACTGTATTGCTGGTATCTTTCTGAGTTTTGACGATATTTGTCTGATCCTTTTATATGCGTTACTCTATAGAATTGACTACCAAATTATGAAAAAAAAATTTTGGTATAATTCGCGTATGCGCAGTTATAAATTATTTCATACAAATGCCCATATCTCATCAAATATTCAATATATTAATTTTTTAATTACAGTATATTGTTTCTACTGTTCTTGAAGTCAAACATGTGTTTTACATCCTCGAATTTCTTGAACAATTTGTCAAGAACTTAAGTAAATATTCGACAAACCGTGTAAAAGGGAAAGCGTCAGGTCCCTGCCCCTTAATTTTTGCACAGCAGTGTATAAAAGTAGAGTATCAGCATATAAACGGTTGCAAAAATTCATCAATAAGAACAAACTTGGGTCATTTTTAGATAATGATAGATTTTATATCTTCGACTAAAAAAATGTGAATAAGTAATTCAACCATGAATGCTTAATTTTTTTTTGTATTTTTTGGTCATTTCTTTTCAAGCCACTTCACTGTGCGCTAATTTCAATGTGGAAAAAAATTTTTAATTCAATATTTAAAAAAATTGAAATGTTGTAAATATCATGATCAAAGCTTGTCCCAAACTTCAAATTTATTACTTGAATTCTTTATTTTTAAGAATTGGAAAGCTTTAGAGCAAATTCACAATTGTCTGGGTGTATTTAATTTCTCTATTTTTGTTTTAAAATATATATTCCGCAATTTAGACATAAAAGAAATCATTTCTATTAATTATCCTTATTTAAAGATTGACCCTTGAGGCAATTTTCACTACCAAGATACACAGTAATATTTTATTCAGCTCTCCACTAGATGGCGTTGTACAACGCTCTTATGTTGTGCAGTTCTACATGTTCTTACAAGCAGAGATGTCTTTTTTTGTTTGACTATGTCAAAACTACTTCATTTCATTCCTCTTTCCAAAATTTTAGTCGGTGCATTTATTATGTGTCATATTGCTGAAATGAATATTTGATAATTTAACTTTGCTCAATGAATTACGTAAAAAAGTCTGAGTTGCTTTCAGAATACGTATACCATAAGCTTTACTTTTTTATAGTTTAGGCCTAAAATAAATTTAACATTAAAATAGTCATTATCAAGCTGATCATTACCAAGGCGTTTTGGAGTTACAGTAATAACGTTTCATGGGCATTGTAATGAAAATTGTACACATTTCTAAATGTTCATTGTTATTCCTTAGCTAAAATTGACATTTTATTGTATGGAGTAATTTAAGGTAAAAATCAGAAACTAAAACAATAAAATTTATTTTTTTCTACATATCAAAATTTAACATTATCTGAGACTGACACCTTATGGCTTTATTTTTTTTATGTAAATGAAGCTACTTAAGCAGCTAATTTGTATTGTTCGACTATTGCGCAACATTGAATATTTTGACTTTGAATAACAACAAAAAAAAATTCCAATATGACAGAAATATTTTCATTACATTAGAAATATAGTCCAGGGGAAATGTACCAAAAAAAGGCGTTACCTTGCAAAAGGTCGGGTAGAAGATTTTTTTTTCTGACTTGTATATAATGAGGCCAGCATGGAAAAACCAAATTATCCAACAAAATTTCTTAAAGGAGAATTTTCTGTGGCCAAAAAACAACAAATTTTTGGGACTTTTTTTTTTTTTTTTTTTAAATATCTCGAGACTAGCTGCCGTAGCGTATTATTTGTCAATTACAATGTTAAAGAACACAAAATTCTCCACAACTTTCATATTTACAGCTTTTTAATACACTCAATAGCAAACGCCGTACGACATTTCAAAAATAGGACAATTTTTTCGATTTCCTTAAAAACCGTGAAAACCGTAGTTTTTTCCCGATGATTCGAATGTTCTCCACGGATTTAATCATAGATGTCAACTTATACATATTGATAGACATATAGATAGATAAAGGTACATATGTTTTGAGGTAGTATATACATAAATGTATGCAGCAACTTGCAAGTGCTAATGCGCGATATTATTGTCGCATTTATTATTAATACAGTTGTATCGATCCTATGTTAAATGCGCTAACTAAGATTTGTATACGTTTCTCATTTGAGACACCCTGCTACTGTATCTCATGATAGAGGAAAGAAGTGAACTTATTCAGCTCTCCTGTGATGTATTACTGGAATCCACATTCAAAAGGATGAATGTAACAGATTTTTCGTTGGCGAGAATGTGAGAGTACCGTCTGATATCGTCAAAGTCTGCTTGTGTTTAGCAGAACATATCTCTTTGAATGTGCTTCCCCCCCCCTTCGTTATATCAAAAACAAATACAGGAATAAACTAAACATCGAATCTGACTTATGACTAAAACTGCCTAATATTGAGCCAGACGTGAGGAAGCTGTGCTTGATAAAACAAGTCCACCCTTTTCATTAGCGGTAGAAGCAAATTAGTGTAATCAGCCTAATGTAACAGTATATGAATCAGTGTGCGCCAATATGTCATTAAGTATTGTGACTTTTTTCCTACACCAAAACATTTTTCTTTTATATTGTATACATTATTAAAATTTAATGGTGATACTACTTTTTACTTGAATGTTATTATGAAGCAGTCTATCTTAGTACCAATTTAGTAATACCAATTTAGTAATGCAATCATTAATTTTTATGTACAATAAAACCTGCTATGACGGAAACACTAAAGACTGAGGATATATTTCGTTTTAGACAGGTTCCTTTTTATAGGTTTTTCTGTATTAGCTTTACGTTTGTTACCTGGTGGTACGCAGAAGAATTATGAACTTCGATTTAGTGGTACGTCGGTCTAAAAGTTTGGGAACCCCTGCTGTAGAGGAACACGATCCTGATATATCTTCTATTCAGGATAACTGAATGCTAATAATCCTACAACAGTCCCATCAAAGAGACTAAAATATTGTTAAATATCCCGTAGAAATTATTATTATTAAAATACATTTTTTTCATTTAGCTTATGCAGTCATATAGCGTACCTTACTTTATTGTGTAGGGAAAGTGGACTTGAATGAGATAGGGGGTGAATGTAACGACAAAAATGTTTATATGATCTACAATCATAAATAACTTGTTATTTCATTTGATAAATGCTAGCACTGAGATCATTCAACAGATATAGCTTCAAAACAGTACATATTACAGAAGATTAGAATATTCCACAAAGTGTATTTTTCAACAACCAAAGTAAGTTTCTCTGTTCGAGCTTTAAGGCATTTAATAGATAAAATCTTAAAATTTTATATATTTTTGCACGCTAAAATGTTATAATCTCTTGTTATATTTATACAAATATTAACAATATTTACTAAAACTAATATTTTGAACATTTTTATGAAAATAGTGATCTCAAATATTTTATTGATAGAATTTTTAAGTTTTACAATAGATATAGATGCATAATATTAGTTAATGTAATAATCTGTTGTCATTTTTATTGCAGATATTTTATAAGGTAAAAGTATTTGTTACATAAGATATATTTATTTTTTGAGTCCCCCCTTTTATATGGAACTACAATTCAATGTTTGCTATACTTAAAACAGTAAAACATTAAAACATACGTCATCAATAATTGGTAAATAAAATATACCATTGTACTATAGAATAAAATGTTTATGGAATAAAATGAACAATATCTATGCATTATAAAAATAATTATTAAAATTAAACAAGATTTTTTTAAATTGAACCTGCGTGCCAATAAGTTACTAAATGGTGAAATATTATTTTAAACAATACTTTAAAATTAACAATTGTATATACTTAAAGTTACTGTCTAAATATGAAAATTGTCTCAGTCATCCACACTCTCCCCTAATTGCTAAATTATATAGATTTATTGAATATAAAATATGTCTGTTGTGATGAAAATGAAGAAGAGGGTGTGCAAATAATAGATAATTTTCTGCTGTCAATATGTAGAAGTTGACATACATAATTATATCCGTGGGGAACATTGAATCATCGGGACAAAACTACGTTTTTCACGGTTTTTTAAGGAAATCGAAAAAAATGTCTTATTTTTGAAATGTCGTATTGCGCTTGCTATTGAGTGTATTAAAAAGTTGTAGTTATGAAAGTTGTAGAGAATTTTGTCTTCTTTAACATTGTAATTGACAAATAATACGCTACGACAACGAATCTCGAGATATTTAAAAAACAACAAAAAAAGTCCCAAAAATTTGTTGTTTTTTGACCACAGAAAATTCTCCCTTAAGAAATTTTGTTGGATAATTCGGTTTTTCTATGCTGGCCTCATCATATACAAGTTGGAAAAATAAAATCTTCTACCCGACCTTTTGCAAGGTAACATGTACATTTCCCCTGGATACAGGGTAATTAAAAAATTACTGTTTATATTTCGAGGCATCTCTCTATCTATCTATCTATCTATATTATAAAGGACAAACGTGTCCTTGCGTAACGCTGACGTCATTTTGCGAATGGCAACAGTTGACGATGAAATTTCGGTTTCGCGATTTTTGCTACTGCAATTTTTTATATTTCTAAACATCGTACATTTTAAATTTTTACACCGTTATATAGAAAAAAAATGTACTTTAAAATGCAATGTGTTTAAAAACTGTATCTTAATTGACTCATTTATTATAGAATTTAAATTAAATTTCAAGCATGATTTAAAAAAAAAAAATCTATCTCTATCAGTCGCAGACGATTACAAAATATTAATCTGTTTGCACTTTAAACAGTATAAAAAGTTCAGCATTTGTCTCCAGCTAATATTCAATAACGAAATTAAAACTTTATTAAGTAATAAATAAAATAGTATAAATAAAGCATAGATTTAACAGACATGTAATTAAAATAAGCGCTTAAAACTGTTGAAATTATCAGAATTAAAAAAACTACTGCAGTAGATAATGCAATTTTTAGCGATTTCTTCGGCTATTAACTTATGTCTGGAAGGCAATACAAAATTACCGATTTTACTAAGTTTAAAAATTTTATTTGAATATATAATTGACATATTTTATATAAAAATGATGTTTGGTGTAGTTAGCGGGCAATCTAGCAAAAATTATTAAATGTAAAAAATCTATTAGAGTTTTCAATAACAATAACAACAAAAAAAAAGGTTTTCACCTATATCCTCTATCCCGGAAAGCCCGGGTTGGATGCCCTAGTTATACTAAAGCCTAAACTAATGAACGGAATGAGATCAAAATTTATATATAGACTTTTGAATGGCATTATGTTTTTTTTTTAAATGTACGGATTTGTTTACCATAGACCGTATATTAACCTCAAAGTTTTAATCTATTTGAGGCTGCAACCCGTATTCGACTAAATAAATCTAAATCGATGTTAATTAAATGGCATAAGATTGAAAGAATATGGTGTTTCAAATTCCAATGGGTTGTAGAAACTGAGAGAGAATATACTGCCTAATCGCAATTGATGACATTTTTCATGTCGTTACAAGTATAATACTTCCATCAGTTATAAAAGTCTTTCTGTGTTTTGAAAGCAGATGTTTAAGATTCTTTTTACTAGCCGTTGTCACTAATGATGAACATTTACTCGTAGGTAGTAATTAAGCAAGGATGTCAAAATATAATGAAAATAAGATTAAACAATAACAGCAAAAATAAACAGTCTAGTCAAATACAATTCTCTTCTTCCATCATGTTTGCTGTTGTCAATTCGAATAGATTACAAATACAGTAAAATGTCTATTAAAAAAACTGTTGTATAAACAACTATTACAGAGCAAAATGTCTTAAAACACCATAAAAACTAAGAAAAGCAATGTATTCTGAAATAATTAACATTTTCTTTTCAGGTTAAATAATATGCCAAGCTGATATTACTATTGAGCAACGGTTCCCAACCTGGGGTACGCGTACCCCTGGGGGTACGTGGCGTGTCTGTTAGGGGTACGTGGAAATATTATCGGTAATGACGGAAATCACGAAAATGGTTTGACTGAAAACAGATAAACAAAGTTGATAGTTTTGGTTTACAAAGTTAGTCTCATGTGTAACTCCAATGTGTTACTCTTTGTCTTATGTGTCACTCTCTAAAAGCGTGAAAAAGCGAACTAGATGTTCATATTATTCATTTAATTCATTGATAATTCAATGTCACTAGCTTCGCCCACCTCTAATCTTATTGCATCGTTACTTATGTTTACTCCCATTTTCGCAAAAATTAAATAGGAAACAAGAACTCAGCGATAAAGCATTAAGATATTTGTCGCCTTTCACAAATACAGAGCTTATCAAAAGAGCATTTTTGTCTTATGCATACATTAACAACAGATATCCAATAAGCTCAACGCTGCTCCTGTCTTGATATTATATCTGACTTCGTTTAAACCTGATTTTTAAAAACTCAGCTGCATGAAGCAAGCTCAAGGGTTCCCATTGAGAATATTAAAAACCATGTTTGACTACTTGAATACAAGATCTAATTGTTATGAACTTTTATAGTAAGTTATTTAAAAATTCTTTTAATGCTATATTGATTTCGTTTGATGTTAAGCTAATAATGTAGAGAGCAAATTTAATTTTTAACTCCTTAACCGTCACGTAATGTTCGGAAAATTCCTTTAAAAATTGTCGATGTTTTTTATTGCCCCATTTTAGTATTAATAAAAATCTGAGTTAATTAGTAAAAGAAACAGTGTATATATTTTTTCAAATTTAAAATATTCAGGATGGATAAAAATTTCAAAAATCACAATTTTACTTACTTTTTTTGTACAAAAGCTACCTTTTTAAAATGCAGATTGCTTGATTGCCACCACTTTTTTGAAGTAGAAATATTCGCCTTTTTAATGACAGATTAAATAATGTGAGAATAAGGCCAATTATACTATTTTAAGAAACTGGTGGGAATCAAACAATCTGAATTTAAAAAAAGTAGTCTACACTGCCCGTGAGGGTCACGGGGCGACAAAATTTGTTTACAAATGAATGCCCGTGAACGTGAAAGTATCTGGCGCGACGATTAAGGTGGTTTAAATAATCTCCGAAGTGATAAAATCATCGAATAATCTATAATATTACGTCTGTCATTGACAACTATTTATATAATATATTCATACCACTAATCTTATAACATAAATTTTGTATTGTATTTCTCTTGCAAGTGCTGTTATAGGGTATTAAAAAAATCTTGTTTTGAAAATGTGGTGCGAGATATATTTAAAATTATGAGGAGTTCAGCCCGTGAGGGTACCGGGCGCGACAAAATTTGTTCACAAATATTGCCCGTGAATATATCGGGCATGACGATTAAGGGGTTAAATGTAAGATAAAAAATAAAATTCTAGAAATGTTAATGTAATTTGAGTCAATTTATTGTTTAACTCTGCTGAGAAGATTAATAATTAAAAAAATAAGCATGTTTGCGTTATGTGGGTGAGTAGATGCGTGTTTATGAGGAAAGGGGGTACTTCTAAATGAGAAGCCTAAGTAAGTGGTACGTGAAAGAAAACAGGTTGGGAACCGCTGCGTATAGAGTCAAAATTCCTGTTGTCGTGGTAATACTTTCTATCGAGAAAATGGACACAATCCTTTAAAACGCGTTCATTTTCTCATTTTATGGGGGTTTCTCAAAGTTTCATAATAGAAAAACTATTAATATTTTAAAAAGTTAAAAATACAGAAAATTGTTTTGCTTACTGTGAAACCTGCCGCTGTAAATATTATGGCCATGGTGAGGTGCCATAACCAATAGCAACGAGGAAATTTCACAAACAGGTGCTCGTTGTGACCAAGAACTTGACTTATCTAAAAATAAACAGAAACGAAAAATCATGCATCAGGCATAGATTATGAAACACTTTCCAACACAAAGAGAATATTATTAAGACATTTTAATTTTTAATACAATGAAATAAGATATCTAAATAAGCTATTTAAAAAACACATAAGTCAGTAAAAATCCATTTCAGGAATCTCTGTCCTTATCCGTTAATGTATGAGATTTTCTTCGTGCAGCCATTGTATATGGTCTCAGAATTTATACACACCACGTAATTTACTAAAAAGTAGATAAGTTTAAAAATGCGTACCACAGCGGAAAACGCATTTCTAGAAGTAATCGATCATAATCGGCCTTGTAACTTAATTCTTTTGCGAGTCTCTGTAAATTAATGATAAATGCTACGCACTCCATAATCTATAGAAAACATGCTGTATTGCACCTCAGTGATCCTTTTTAATTTCATTATGTCTGAAGTATTACAGTATCATTAAAATGCACCGCAGACAATTTTTACCTATAGATTATAATGCAATACAGTTATTTTGTGCGCCCCTGTAAATGAGCTATGAATGCTACTTATTCTACTCTCCGGAGAAAACATATTGTAGTCCTCCTCAGTGATGTATACCAATATCATTATGCTTGAAATATTGTAACATAAATAAAATGCACCGCAAAGATTTTTCCACACAGACTATAATTTAACGGAAATGTTTTGTGTGTCCCTGTGAATTTTAAATGTTACACATTTCATTTTCAATACCGTACAAATCTCAATAAAATATAAAAATTACATGGTAATCTGGGTATATTTGCAAGAGCTACAGCACGACCAGACAAACAAGCCGAATTCAAAAACTCTTTTCAACAATGTTTGAAAGTGTTTAAAAGGGGATTAAGATTTTTTCAGATTTAGCTGTAAAAGATTACAACAATAAATATCTAGTGTTTCAGTAATATAACAGGGAGAAAGAAATTTGTCGTATGTTAAGTGGCGCGTAAAAAGAAAACACTGAAATATACACACATAATATGTGAGAAGAATGTATAACACCTTAACTCCGTTGATGTAGAAATGCACGAGCTAGTATGAAAGCAGATGATGTGATGATTAGAACAGTATTAATTGAGTTTTAAGGAAAAGCTTAGCTTAAGTTGCTGACTGTTATTTGATAAGAGAATGTTATAATATTATTTTATTGTTCTACGTCACATTTAAATAGCGGCATGTTTATGAGAAGATAGGTTATTTTTATTTTAATAAAAACTCCAGTTGAAGATACTAAAATAATTCTTTATTCATGGCCGTTGTAAAAAGCGCAAACGAAGAGGTACACAGGTAAAACGGACGACTTTATGTGGTCTTGTTAGTACATCGAATCAGAGTGAAGTGTGTTGTTTTATTTCATCTGACAAGGATCAAAATATTTTGAAAAAAATGCTAATGATTCTACTCATGTACGTAATAAAGGATCAGTCAAATTTAACTGCGGAATCCCAGTAGAAAATCTGTAAAAAAATAAAATACTCTCGAGTATTTGGCGAGCAACACTTTTTCCTCGCCGAATGCAAGAGATTTTAATGCATTTGAAAATTCCTGATTCAGTGAGTGTTTTACGCAGTACTTTATAATTTAAATTTAAACGATTAAATAGTTTATTATTTTTTCTATATGCGTGTTGCTGAAGTTATTTAATTTCACTGCGGATAAGTTTTAAGTGTATTTTTAAAGTAACTGCCCGATTAAGAACGCTCTCAACATTTCGATACTGAATAAGTTGCTGTTTCCATGGTAATAATACTTTTAGCTTGTTGCCTCTTCAGAATCGGATCGTAATTTTTAGTTTGAAGTATTATTAATCAACTTAAATTTTGTTCTAAAAACTATACGATCGTTAATTTTCTTTATATATACATGTAAATGCATATGGCAAAACCGTAGTTGTAAAAGTGTATATATGTAAGTTAAACTACTTAAACTAGTTCAGTATGAAGAATAAAAAAAGTTTTTCCTGAAACAATATTTGTCGTAAAAGAGGTTTTGTTAAAAAAATTCATTGTGTCGCCAACCAGCGATAAATCGCTAATAACACGAAACTTTCATAATTTTTTTACGGATGTTATATCGTGGTTCCGCAGTAATTTTTTTTGTAAACATATATATCCTCATGAGAAGAATATTCTGTAATTTTTTCACTTTTTTCCGAGAATGCGCTTATGGAGACCTTCCTTGTGAGACCAACTCTAATGAGTTCAAATATCGACAAAGGTGTTGTCGTATTGGCTATTTTTTTTTAAAAAGAGCACAGATATCATTGACAATTGTATAAAATATAACCATTTTTAGAACAAATCTTACTAATAATTTCTAAAGGGTTTCGCCAACATGGGTGCAAATACATAACCACAAAAATGAGGCTTATGAAGATTCTGAAATTTTGAGTCAAGCGACAAACTGAACTTTTCAGCTGTCGGTGATTATTTTTAGAGCAGAATGGGATTAGCAATATATAGGAGATTCTTTGTGTGCTGCAGTATACAATATGTTAGAAGAACGTGTAACACTTCAACACCATTCATGTAAAAAGGCACGAGCTAATGAAAGCAGATGATGTGATGATTAGAACAGTATTAATTGGATTTTAAGGAAAGGCTTAGCTTAAGTTGCTGACTGTATAACAGAATGTATAAGCACTTCTCTTTAATATTATTTCAGTAAATTGGGTATCTCACCAAAAACGTCACCTGTAAAAAATGCAGCCAAGTCTCGTGACTCCTTTTTCCGTAAAAAGTTCTGAGATCCTGTAAAGCCAAGTTTAGCTATCTTATTAACTTTGAAATTTTCATTCACAAATCACATTCTCGTGCTACGTAATTGCCAAGTCACAAAATAATATTTAACTAAAGATGTAGAGACTAGGAGTGATTTGTGAATAAAAATTTCAGAGTTAATAAGATAGCTAAACTTGGATTTACACGATCTCAGAACTTTTTACGGGACTTGCTGCATTTTTTACAGGTGACGTTTTTGATGAGATTTCACTTCTTTTTGTACGTAATCTTTTAGCCAGTCTTTAACCTTTTCTTGATTTTGGGTTCTTTTTGGAGATCATCCACTGATTTTCGCTAAGCCCACACTCTGTGCCTATTATTTACGGGTATAAAAAAATTTGAAGCTTTAGTTTTGTTTGCAAAGTACTGTAGATAAAAAGAAATTTCAGGTTCCTAGGGAAGCACTAAGTTATGGGATGGGGGAAGTCAAAAGTACTCTCAATTGCTTCAAAGAAAGGTGCTATCCATCTGAGATATTACTCGCAGCCATAGATACTTGATATTTAGCATAAAAGTACTTTTTAGTATAAAAAGAAAGGAGATTTTCAATAAATCAAACTATATTCGTTTTTTCGATTTTTTTTTCGTTTTTTTAGTCTTTTTTTTATTTACGGATTTTTTAATTTTTCCTTACTTTGTATACTAAATCCTACCTTTCTGCCAAATGTCAAGCTTCTAGGACTACAAAATCGAATTATTTTCAAACTCTCGACTTGTTATAAATTTATTGATTTTTCGATTTTAATTCTAAGTTACCTGATTGTCATGCCAATATAGTAATTCTTTAATCCGTCTTCTTAGGATCATTTAGGTTCAATTTAGAGATAAATCAAGTGAATCTTAGAGTCACCATGATTTTATTTAGGAAGGACTATCAAGCCATAACCAGCCAGTAATGTCGGGAGGGGAGGGGGAGCTGTGGAAATTTTTGTGGGGCTAACATCATTTAACAATCCATATTTCATATGCAAATTAATTAGAGTATAACCTGTGAAATAAAACAAACCTGTCTATAAAGAAATCGCCTATAACGTAGCCAGTCTATGGCGGAACTTTTCGATAGCGAAATTCGTAAACGAAAGAAAAGAAAACCATAATCCGTGGGAAATAACATAAAACAATTAGGGGCGGTGTACTAGCTAATAGGACAATTATCTTAAAACTAATGTTTCTAGCACTGCAAAATCAAATTGTTTTCGAATTTTCGATTTTTTGATTTTAACGAATTTTTTCATTGTTCCTTTTATTGAATAGTAAATACTACCTTTACACCAAATTTTAAGTTTCTAAGACTACAAAGATCAAATTATTTTCAATTTTTGATTTTTTCGAATTCCTTTTCTAATTTTCTGGATTTTTAAATTTTGTCTTATTTTGTATCCTTTATTACAAATTTTAAGTTTCTAGCGCTATAAAATCGAATTATTTTGAAATTTCCGATCTTTTTCGAGTTTTTTATTCTATTTTCGAATTTATTGTGATTTAATTTTTCCTTTTTCTGTATCCTAAACAATAAGTTTACGCCGAATTTTAAGTTCTAAAGCTACAAAATCGATTTTTTTTTCAATTTTTCGAATTTTCGAATTTTACAGATTTATTATTATTTTATTTTTTTTGTGTCTTAAATACTACCTTTATTCCAAACTCAAGTTTCTAGCTCTACAAAATCGAATTATTTTCAAGTTTTCTTTTTTTTTAAATTTTTTAATTCTGTTTTCGATTTTTGTTGTGATTTTATTTTTTTATTTTTCTGAATCCTAAACACTACCTTTTCACCAAATTTTCAGTTTCTAAGACTACGAGATCATATTATTTTCAATTTCTTACTTTTTCTTTTTCTTTTTTTAAATTTTCGATTTTTTTTCGAATTATCCATATTTTTTAATTTTTTTCCTTATTTAGTATCTTAAATATTACCGTTATTCCAAATTTCAAGTTTCTAGCGCTATAAAATCGAATTATTTTAAAATTTTCCTTATTTTTCAATTTTCCGATTTTTTTTCGATTTTTCGATTTTATTTTCGAATTTTATTATGTTTTTTATTTTAACTTATTCTGAATCTTAAACACTACCTTTGCCGCGAATTTTAAGTTTCTAATGCTTTTAGCATCAAATTATTTTAATTTTTTCAATTTTTTTCGATTTTTTCAAATTGTTGATTTTTTTTTTAATTTTCCGGATTTTTTAATTTTTTCTTATTTTGCATCCTAAATACTACTTTTATTCCGAATTCCAAGTTTCTAACGCAACAAAATCGAATTATTTGAAAATTTTCGATTTTTTCGATTTTATTTTCGATTTTATTTTATTTTATTTATTTATTTTTTTTTCTGAAGTCTAAACACTACCTTCACACCAAATTTTAAGTTTTTAAGATTACAAAATCGTGTTATTTTCAATTTTCAATTTTGCTCGAATTTGTTTAATTTTCGAATGTTTTTTTTTTTTTTTTTTTTTTTTTTTTTTTTTGGAATTTTCCATATTTTATAATTTTTACCTTTCTTTGTATCCGAAACACTAGCTTTATTCCAAATTTTAAGTTTCTATGGCTGCGGTATCTACCCAATCTTTTTGATGACGCGAGAGTGAGTGAGTGAGTGAATGACAAAAAATCGAAACTTTGAGTTCATATATCGTCTGCACTAGAAAAGACAGAATCGAGAAATTTCAAATTTTGGTTTTATTTCCCACATACTCTATATAAACGAAGTTTCAAATTTTTGGGATACTCCAGCGCAGACATATGGGGGGGGGGAGGGTCAAAAGTGCCCTGAGTTGCTTCCAGAAAAGTATGCTTACGGCTGTCCTCTCTCGACTTGGCGGAGGCACTGCCGTGCCTCCAGATAATGCATTTTGAATTGTGTTAACATATCGTTTAAAACATTTAAAATCATACAGCTGTTTATTTTCGTGTGTTCTTAGTAAGTATAAAATGTTTGTGTTCGTATTCAATGGTTGGAGTATCATAGTTGAGATTTATTCCAACAGAGCGAAAACTTCCGGGACGAGGACTCGAACCTGGGTATTTTGGCTTGCTGTGCCAACGCTTTTCCTACTGAGCTATCCTCCCGATATTCTGGCTGGTATAATTCACTGTTATTTGTTGGACATGGCTGCGAACTGCAGCGCAAATTTTATTCATCCGAGCTGTAACTATAGCATTTACATGATGAATGTGATACAACATGGAAACCCCTGTACATCATGTAATTAGGTGGATAATAACAGAACATAATGAACAGAGGAAAGTTTTTCAACCCGGTAAATCATATTCAATGGTTGGAGTATCACAGTTGAGATTTACTCCAACAGAGCGAAAAATGCCGGGACCAAGCCTTGAACCTGGGTACTTTGGCTTGCCGTGCCAACGCTCTTCCTACTGAGTTATCCCAAATATATCCTGGCTGGCACAATTCACTCTTATCTGTTGGACATGGCTGCGAACTGCAGCGCTAATTTTATTCATCCGAGCTATAACTATAATATTTACATGATGAATGTGATACAACACGGAAACTCCTGTATACCATGTAATTAGGTCATAATGAACAGAGGAAAGTTTTTTTTCAACTAGTTAAATAATATTCAATGGTTGGAGTATCATAGTTGAGATTTATTCCAACAGAATGAAAAATGCCAGAACTAGGACTCGAACCTGGGTACATTGGCTCTGTCCTAGTCCCGGCATTTTTCGAACTGTTGGAATAAATCTCATCTATGGCACTCCAACCATTGAATAGGATTTACCTAGTTGGAAAATGCTTTCCTCTGTTCATTATGTTTGTGTTCGTTTTTTAATCTAGCGTAGTTAATTGAAACATTTTGTAGAGAGGTTATTTTATTTATCTAACCTCACATACATATAAAAGAAAACAAAAATAAACAGCCTTCAAAATTACGGCTTCCTTAAAAGCAAAAGCGTTGAAATCTTATAAAATTTCTTATTGTAAAATAACACCTTTCAATTTATAAGAAAAACACACTGAAATGTAAGAAAAAAAAAAAAAGGACGAGAGCTTTCGTAATTGGCGATTACTAATAACATTTTAAACTGATTTATTACATCTTTTATCACTTATATTTTGCTATTTACCTTTGATCTATGGACATCGCCATTGTCCGTTTCTCCGACGCCAAGAATTTTCCTTGTTTTCAATCGACTTTGTAAGTCTCCGCTGCTATGCTTCCTATATAAATAAATAAATAAAAATATTTTAATCAATGATAATAACAAAGTAATAAATTAACAAGAACGAAAAATCATGCGTCAAGCATAGATTATGTAACACTTTCCAACGCTTCCAAAATAATTTTACAAATCATTACCGTTTAATAAGCTGAAAGATAACATCTAAGTGAACAATTTGGAAAACGCATAACATATTTAAAAACGCAATTTCAGGAAATTCCAACATATACAATATTCGGAAAAATATCCGAAAACTTTTATTCAGCCCTGTATATGATCTATAGATTTGTATATATACTACATAGGATGCTAAATTTTAGTTTAGTTAGGAAACGCGTAGCACAGTTTAAAATTCTCCTTCTGGAGTTTCTGTCAATAAACGGAAATGTGTTCGCGAACTTTTGTGCTGCCCTGTATATGATCTACAGAATTTATACATACCAAGTAATAGACAAAAAGTGAGTTAAATTTAAAATCGCGTTCAGCAATTTAAAACGCACTTCCGGGAATTATTGTTAACAGACAGTAGAGAATTCTTTTGTGTGTCTCTGTAAATGAACGATGACTGCTATACACACACTATTCTGTAGTAAGCCTCTTGTAATGCACCTTAGTGATATATATAAATTTCAATGCGTTTAAAATAGTGAAACATTATTTAAATAAACCGCAGACGATTTTTCTCCATAGACGTAATGTAACGGAACTCTTTTGACTGTCCCTGTAAAGTAACTATAAGTGCTATGCACACCCTATTCCATATTAAGCTTCTTGTAATGCACCTTAGTGATATATATCAATTACAATGTGTTTGCAATTGTGTAACATCATTAAAATAAACCGCAAATGATTTTCCCCCATAGACCGTAATGTAACGGAATTCTTTTGAGTGTCCCTGTAAAAAAACTATAAGTGCTACACACTTAAGTTCAAATAGGGAACATGCTATAGATAACGACAATAACATATAAAAATGGCAGGGCAATCCGAATCCGAGCATATTTACGGGAGTTAGAGCACGGACAGACGGCAGACGGCAGACAAACCGAAGTCATAAACACTTTTCAACTAAGGTTGGAAAGTGTTAAAAAGCGGATCAGTACTAATTAAAATATACGGCAAAAACAAATAAGGTAATAAGTAAAAAAAAAAAAAATTACAGGTTTTGAAGAGATGAAACTTTTTTTTTTTTCACGACTGATTATTACCATTGAAATGAAAGTTTAGCTCGTGTATGAAAAATATGTAATCCTCAGAAACATTTATCTTTTTACAGCTTTTGTGACGATTTTAGTGTTTTTACGTTAAAGTAAGTGGTTTGAGTCGTTTATTTAACATTTTGATATATGTTACTAGCAAATTCTTTTCATATTATTTAACACAGAAAAAGGGATCAGAATACCGAAGGGATCAGAAAAAGTATAATTTTTGACAGAAAATCAAAGCCAATTCGGTGATTCATATCATAACGTAAAGTAGAATAGTATATATAATATATATTTAACTATGATTATATGGGATATCTCTTCGTATCGTTGACCAGAAGCTAATTCCTATAAAAGCTAATTCCTTTAGAGATACAGTTACAATTGCGGAAATGTTTCAAATCTTGTTTCTAAAAAGTTACCAAATTTAAATTTTTATGCAGCCTCTGGATCCTATAGGTTATATTTAGAAAAATCCCCCCCCCCATACTGTAACAAGTAAAACAGTAAACAATCCACTCTTTTACGACCAAAATGTATCGAGTTATGACATTTTGAATTTTAAGAATTTTCGGCGTTTTCTGGACTGAAAACGAAAAAACTCGTTTTTAGGTCTAGAAAACGCTGAGAACTCATAAAATTCCAAGTAGTGTAACACGATAAATTTCGGTCGTAAAAGAATAGAATTTTTACTGTTTAACTTGTTAGAGTTTGGATAAAGTGTTTCTAAATATAACCTATATGACTCAGGAACCGGACAAAAATTTATATTTTGTGACTTTATATAAAAATGAACTATAGGGTGTCCCAAAAAATGTATACACAGTTTGAATGAATATAAGTTCAGTTTTTATTCACATATAAATAACATTCAAATTGCAAAAGAATCTACATAAAATGCCTAATTTTCCTCCTGCCGCATATGTTTAAAATCATTACCGTTCTCGTCAATACACTGCTGATAACTGTGGGATATTGATTCACAAACTTAAACAAACATTCCATTTGGTGTTGCGGCGCATTCTTGACCAATTGCGGCTTTTAATTTTACTTACCCATCATACGTAGTATAGGGTAAGTCTTGTAATCGTTTTGAAAATCGAAAATTTTTTTTGACGGATTTACACGTTTCAGACACTGGAGATTCCGAAAAACATATTTTTGGAAAAAAAATTTTGCCGTCCGTCTGTGTGTCTGTGTGTGTGTGTGTCTGTAAACGCTCTATCTCCCGAAAAAATTGAGATAGAGACTTGCAATTTTGTATGTACTTAGTATGTAATAATGGGAAGAAGCCTATTTCATTTCAATAACCTCGATTAACCGGAACAATTTTTTTCGGACTCTCGAAATATTCGTTCTGATGAAAGGTATATAAAAATTTTCGAAATTGTTTATTTTAAGAAATGAATATAAAAGACAATAAAAAAACATAAATTTTGAATAAAGCATGAAGTCGATCGGATAAAGAGTTGCCGAGATATTTGTAATCCTATTTTCCACACTCTTCGATTTTTCATGACCCTGTATTTCATCCAAATTTCACTTCAAAGATATATTTTAATTGGACATTTGACGCTTAATCAGATGCAATAAACCGCTAGTTAATAGGACTATTATTTTTGGAGTTATAAGGAAAAACCTCTTTCAAGCAATTCAGTAATCGAGCCTTTAAAGTTTGTGACGTCATCAAGCCACGATTTTATTTGAATTGCAATGCATTTTATAAGTAGTTTACACATTTTTATTTTAATATTTTACATTATGCATATCCATGATGGGTAAGTATTACGGTGGCCCCCAACGACTAGTTTCTAGTGTCGTCGTTTCAAAAACTTACCTTTTATCTGATTAATTGTAAGTCGCGTAGGTGGATCTACATGAAACTCCATGCCAAAGAAAATTTATTTTAAAATGCTGTTGGAAGTATGAAAATGTAGCAGAAGTACTAATAACAGAATAAAGACTACTGTCTTTGTACTTCTGCTACATTTTCATACTTCCAAAAGCATTTTAAAATAAAACTAGATGGAACCCGTCAAAACTTGACGACAAACAATTTGATATGAAATACAAATTTTATATGAATATTCATCGGGCATGTGACAAAAACCTTAGATATGTTTAAAATAAGTGTTGATTACTGAAAATTTTCTCAGCGCAGGATTTCTGCAGCTATATGTAAAAAATCTAATTCATAAAGTGTGAAAATAAAAATTATTATTTTAAGTAAGTTTTTTAAGATTTTATATTACAATGTTAAAATATTACCTAGTTTATATTAGCTAATGTCAAAAGATTGGCGAACCACAGAGTTCAGAGAATAAACTCTATGCCTCGCAACAGTGGGAGTTGCCGATTTTATGACGTCATAAGCAGAAGTAAAAGTTTAATTGAAAATTACGGCTAATTAATTAAATTTTCGAGCAAACGAATGCACGATAACAAATCTGTGTCCAAATACCTTTCATTAAAAAAAAAGAATGGTGTAATTTGATGCAGTAGTTTGTTCTCACGGATTGTCGAAAGAAAACGCTTAGCGTTTTAAATATATAGATTTCTTTTCTCAAAAGTTAATCTTGGCCCAATGATTATTTCCAATTGATTAACCCTTAAAAGAAAGAAAAATTAGACAGCTATGACCCGTTAAAGAATTTATATATTTTTTTTGGGACGTATTTGGACGTAAATGGATTTTCATATGATCAAAGAACAAATATTTGGAACATTTTTGCAATTGGAACCCGAACCTACAAAATTAACGGTTTAAGGATTAGCTGTTGGTCAACGATAAGGAGGGACACACTATATATGTTTTGTAATGATCATAATTATATTGAAAAATTGTTTTTATTAATTAACCACTAGGAATGTTAAGTATTAAGAAATATAAAATTTTTATGCAATATTAGTTATGTGATTTTCCGAAAATAAGACCGGGTTTTATGTTAATTTTTACTTCAGAAGATAAATTAGATCTTACTCGTATATACAGAGGATGTGTTTTTTCCAAGCACATCAATTTACATTTAGTCATTTTCAACTTTACAAACACAAATTTCACAGTTAATTTCTATGCATAAATTCCGTATTTCTAGCTATTAAAGGTTCCGTTGAACAGCTTGGACTCTTAGCTATAACTCTGGCCCAAAATATCCATGATATGATAGTAGAATGTTCCTTAGTACAGTCATGTCAATTTTCTCTCATACCTCATGGACGGTTTTCCACAGTATTTTCAATGTTCGTAAGTTGCGTTTTCTTAAGGCTCGGTGTAACAAATACCTAGCTCAGGGACGGTAAACCTATGGCACGCGTGTCATCTATACTAATAAAAGAAAGTTTCGCTCTGTGTGTGTGTCCGGGTGTGTGCCTGTTGGCGATGGCTAGGAAAATTTAGCCCACCTAGAAGGCTGTAAATTTAGATTTAGGTAGTCCAAACATTCTCCTGGTGCACCATTACTTCAGAACAAGTACGTGAAAATGGGGTTTTCTCGCCAAAATGGCGCAAAACAAAAGTCGTGTCAACCCCGGTGCGTCTGCGACAGCTGTTAGAATTTAAAATACATGCCGTTCACACTTTTAATTTAAAATAGAAAACAGAAAAGGAGAAATAATATCATAAATCAAAACATTTGATTTCAAAATCAAAGTATCGTTTCTAATTTTCACACGCGAAAAATAAAAGCTGGTATTGGCGATTTTAAAAATGCTATTGGCGAGATTTGTGCACAAATAACATAAAAGTACTTAATAATATTATGCATTTCATAAATGTATATTAAATTACTGTCTTGAACGCGATTAGTCATTAACAATGGTAAATATGATTGGCAATTAACAATCATTTTCGGTGATATCTCTTCCTGCCACGTATTATACATAAATACCAAAATAACTAATCATTTCAAAATTTGATTCATTAAATATTATTACATTAGTTGTATTTGCTTACATTCAACTTACGTCAAGAAAAGATTCGGAAGAAAGTTGAGTTGTATAAGCACTTCATCAAACGGAATTATGGTAAACTTTAATTGTCTCACAGGTCCTGGTGCGAATTATTTCGTTGACACCAGGCAGCGCTCCAAAAAATCATTCACGGAAACTTACTTTACAAACGATTATCTCCATGGTTTAATTGTTTAATATTTTAAACCTTCACCACGTATGAATCTTTTTTTTGTTGTTGTTGTTTACTTTCATGGATAGAGAATTTGAACTGCGAAGCTAATTTCAACTGAAGTTATTGCAGAATATATACATAATTGAACGTAAGTCATCGCTCAAATATTAATTTATTTTGAACGATCTTTCTAAAAATGTAACTTTTATGCAGTTTTATTCGAAAAATAATTTTGAATAAAAATGGCCGCCTGGCATATGAAAAAGCAATGCGGGCATTCCGGAACTGTTGATGACAGTCGACTTACGGTTTTATTATAGAGATTTTAATATTTCAATTACTTTTTGAAATATTAATTAATATTCACAAAGAACTCTCATCAAAAATTAAGCTTTTATTCTCTTGGGTTGGTTGGTTCACTGGTTGGTTGCATCCATTCTTCAGAGAAGTAATTAAATAAACCAGAGTAGCGATGCATAAATAAGGATTTCTAACTAAATAGTCTCAATATGGATTGAAGTTATCAGCGTAGAGGAGCCATGCGAATGTCGCGCCATCTGTACATGAAAAATTACACATACGTCCCACTGATTGAAATATTTTACAGGCACATTTTTCTTCATGACAATTAGTCGGGTTTAAGTTTTTTTTTTTTTACATGACATTTATTATTATGATGGAGATTTTTAATACAGAAAACTTTATTTAACAGATTCTTTTTTATATTTGCGGGAATGAAGAGGGGCAAGGGTTTAATTACATTTAAGCTTCAAGGTGTATTTCTAGAAAGCAGTTACCAGAATTTCCGAATAATAGTGTAAGCCAAATTTCAAATTAAGTTCCTAGCTTAACCAAATGAATCAATTTTTAAAGATGTATTGTGATCCTCCTAATTAGTTATTTGCTGAAAGCCACTTGAACCACCCCCACCCCCCTTCCGGCTAGTCTTTCAAGGTTTTTTGTCTAACTCTGCTCCGTTTCCATATTTCAGCAACTATCTTTCTGATTTCAACGCAAGTGATTTCAAACATTATAATTAATTTAATAGTCACCCTATATAACATTAAACTAAATTTATGAGTAGTGGTTACCACTATTTACGAATAACAGTTTAAGCCAAATTTGTAATTAAATGCAAAGCTTAAGGAAACGAACGAATTTTGAAAGATGCATAGTGGTCCTCCTAATTAGTCATTTGATGAAGGGCACTTGAACATCCCCTCCCCCCCCTTCCCCCGGGACCTCCTTCAAGGTTTTTTCTCTAACTATGCTCCGTTTCCATATCTCAGCAACTATTTTTCCGATTTCAACGCAAGTGGTTCCAAACATTATAATTAACTTAATAGTCACTCTTTATAACATTAAACTAAATTTATGAGTAGCGGTTACCACTATTTCCGAATAATAGTTTAAGCCAAATTTGTAATTACGTTCCTAGCTTAAGCAAACGAACGAATTTTGAAAGATGTATAGTGGTCCTACTAATTAGTCATTTGCTGAAGGGAACTTGAACACCCCCCCCCCCCTCTTGCAAGGATTTTTCTCTAACTATGCTCCGTTTCCATATCTCAGCAACTATCTTTCCGATTTCAACGCAAGTGATTCCAAACATTATAATTAACTTAATAGTCACTCTTTATAACATTAAACTAAATTTATGAGTAGCGGTTACCACTATTTCCGAATAATTGGGTAAGCCAAATTTGTAATTAAGTTCCTAACTTAAGCAAACGAACGAATTTCGAAAGATGCATAGTGCTCCTCTTAATTAGTCATTTGCTGAAGGGTACTTGAACAACCCTCCCCCCCCCCCGGCCCCTCCTTCAAGGTTTTTCTCTAACTATGCCCCGTTTCTATATATCAGCAACTATCTTTCCGATTTCAACGCAAGTGATTCCAAACATTATATTTAACTTAATAGTCACCCTTTATAACATTAAATTAAATTTATGAGTAGCGGTTACCACTATTTACAAATAAGAGTTTAAGCCAACTTTGTAATTAAGTTCCTAGCTTAACAAAACGAACGAATTTTTATGCATGCAAAATGGGCCTCCTAATTAGTCATTTTCTGAAGGACACTCGAACATCCCCTCCCCTCGGCATCTCACTCAAGGTTATTTTCCTAACTGTGCCTTATTGCAATAACTGGGCTAATAATGTTCCAATCTTCTCGAAACCAGCTCAATTTTGTAGTGCGCCTACTATACAGTAACGTAGGCAGCGGTGACCTGTCTCAGAAGTTCGTTCGGAAAGAGGTTTGTTTAGAACAGAATGCTCCCCTGGCGGTGGTAGGGGGAAATAAAAGATTTTCTAGAGCGTACGAACATACCGGGTATACGGTTCCGAAGCCATAGTAGACCGTGACCAGAGTTCCGTTTTTTAAGAGATTTAAGTTTATTAAAAGGGCTCGGGCAACGCCGGGCGGATCAGCTAGTAAGTAATATTTTTGGCACGACGTTCATTGATGGTCTATAAAATATAATGAAATTGAAGAAAATGCACGAATTTAAACAAACTGAGCTATTCTATATATATTTTTAATTTTCTGAAAGTAAAGAAATTGAAATACAACATTTTGAATTCCAATTGATTTCAATACGGACTCGGTATCAAATTTACACTTTTTTTAAAAATTAAATAAAACCATAAATTATGTTTAATTAAACCAATCATTAAACAACAAATAACCACATAGAAACAAGAAACATTTATTTTTATGGTTTAGGTTATATTTGTATGGTTTAGATTATATTTTTATGCCTTAAAAAAAAAAATGGAGAATTTCGAAAAGAAGGATTATTAGGCAATATAAGCAAAAATACCAATGAGGAAATTGTAGCTACTTGGTATAAAATTTAACATTTTGACAATTTTCCTCTCTATATGTACCTGCGAGTCATTATTTTTGAAAATAAATGATATGAAAAAATCAAATAGAAACCACTCGTCATATGATCCAATTCAGCTCGTATGCCATTAAATGTAACTAGATATGAACCCGATATTAATTTGACATTGGCATCCAAGATGCAATAACAGAAATTGCATTTACTTTTTCATTACTTTCTAAAATATTAGATCACCCGAGAATTTCTGCGGTTTTTGAAAGCGAAGCTTGGTTTCCTTTAGTTATTTTGTTACTGCTGATAAAGAGTGACCTTGAATGACCCAGATATGTATATTCGGTCTTTTCTGCTTGCGCCAATTAATTCTCGCTTGTGTTGTGGCGTAATTTTTGTTTCAGTGCAGTGCTAAGAATGGAGAACCAAAAAGTTCGTTTTCGTCATATTATGCTCTTTTATTTCAAGAAAGGTAAACATGCTAGTAAGACTGCTCGTAAAATTTGGGCTGCATATGGGCAAAGTGCTGTTTCAGATGACACAGTTCGAAGATGGTTTGAGAAGTTTAAGCACGGAAATTTCAACCTCGAAGATAATGCCCTCTCTGGACGACCATCATCTGTAAAGGAGGATCTCTTAAAAGAAGCTATCGCTGAAAATCCACATTAAATAGTTCAAGAGCTATCACATACACTAAATATTCCAAAATTCTATGATCATTTGATAGCTTCTTTTAAGAGGCCCTCCTTTACTTTCCCTTATGGTCGTCCAGAGCGGGACTGTTGAGTTGCCCCAAGCCCCAACACACCAAAAATTTAAACCCATAACTTAAAATTAGTTAAAGATTAGTCTATCTATTAACCAACAATAACATAATAATAAATGAAACTCAACAATCTGATGCAGGTATTCAACACAATTGTAAGTCTTGGGTAGTTGCAGGTTTATTTAATTGTAAATCAAACATGTCTTTGGAGATTGTGCTCTTAAGGAATCAACAATCGTAAAAAAATAACTTTTAAAGTCTAGTCGAGGTCATCATAGTTTCTCGGAATTTATATTCTTTTGAGATTTATCAGGAATGTGTTTCTTGAAATTTTGTGCATCTTGAAAAATCGAGGATTTTGGAATCCGCTCAGTGGTTCGCCTTACAGTCCTTGTACCGAACCAATCCCGAAAATTTGGCTTAAAATCCACCCGAAACACCACCCGAACTTGACAAAAAAAAAAAAAAAAAAAAAAGTCTTCAACTCTAAATCCGACCTGAATCAAACTCTCTTCAACTCGAAACCGATCCGAACCTGAAGTGAAAGAAAATTTGCCATATTTTAATACAGTTATGGAAAAGCAGTCTATAATTATATTTATAATATCAATTACATATTTTTTGTGTAAAATTGGAGATATATACACTCATTAATATTCTAAAATACAGTTATTTTTTAATTGAAAAATATTCGGTACTTTCTTTTGGAAAATCGGGTTCACTCGAAAACGATCTGAAAGAATCAAAACTCAGCCCGAAACATTTAAAGTCAACAGGAACCGAACCGCAAATCCGGTTGTGTTCGGGTAAAATCGTGCTACCCGACACGATGCCGGACCTTTTTCTGCCTAAGACACCTAGCAATACTAGTTATGAATGTGTAAGCTACGCATTTGATTTTCGTTTTTAAAAAAGATTATTTTTAATATATAGAAGGTTCTGACTTAACTTACAGAAAAAATAATACGATTTTTTTTTTTTTTTTTTTTTGGGACGATTGTGTTAAATCGAAATTAATCGTGTAAAAAGAGTTTCTTTTTTCCAAATTCGTGTTAAATAAAAATCGCTTAAAAGAAGCTCATGTAAAAACAGGATTGAGCATTCATTCATTCAATCATGAACGAATGAACGCTCAATCCCTATTCATCTGCAGATAGAATACCCCCATATTCTATCGGCAGATAAAAGTACATGATTAAAAAAAAAAAACCCAAGAAAATAAAATGAATCAGAAAACTTATTTTAAGAACTCAATTTGTCTTTAATATTTTGGACAGCTAAATTTTCTGCAGCATAAATAAGATAGATAGAAATGAACTTCTTACTCCAAAACAAACAGTCTGCGCAAAAATGCTGTTATTTCAACATCAAATACATCTGCACCATTTTTATTGCAAGAGAAATAAACAACTAAACTCAAGGTCATTGGCTTAGTTTATGAAGAAAAGGGGCTTTCGAATTTGACAAGCGTTTAGAACTTCAGAACTAATGCGCTCCCCGTAGAGACGAAATAATGCAAAGGAAAAGATGTAAGAAAAACATATTTTAGAAAATAAAATAGGTTCTATCTAATTTCAAATACTTCACTGCATTTTCGTAAGAGATTTAAAACAGTATTTTAGTCAGATATCTGCTATAAGGATTAAAATCTTTTATATCTTATAAGATCTACAAATTTATAAATAGTTTTCTTAAATACGATAAATGTCACTTTAAGCATATAAAAATAAATAAAAAATTATAAAAACAAGAATCACGTGTACCTTATGAAAAACTTTCCAGCAGTAACAGAATATTATTAAGTAATTTCATTTCTTCAATGCTACGAGATTTATAAATGAGTAATAATAATAATAGTAATAATAAAACACATATAATGCTGTAAAAGTTAATTTTCAGTAGTTGCTGCCCATATGCGGTAATGTGAACGAATTCTATGTCGTGCAGCCCGATATATGATCTGTAGCATTTATACACACCACGTAATACCCTAAAAATTAGATAAGTTAAAAAATGCATATCACATTGGAACACGCATCTCCAGCATACAGTGTCTCACATAAGTGATGGGACACTTGTGCTTTACAAACGGAAACTAATCAAATAAATTAAAAAAACATGTACACATTTTTTTGTGGGTGCGTTTCATACTTAAATTTAGTAAAGATTATTACATAACATACATTTTGTCAAAATATTAAAATATTAATTTAATAAAAATACAAATGTTTAGAACGGAGCAAAAAATAGCTCACATAAGTGATGGGACACCATTATATATGCAACAAAAATCGTCTGAAATAAGCAATAAAAATATTTTTTGGGGTTTTATTTTTACTTAAAAGCAATTGGCAATAATTTATAAAATCGTCTGCAGTATTTCTCTCCAGTTTGTTTTGGAATTTTTGTGTTTTTTTAGCTCTGTGTAGCCATGAATGCTAAACGAAAAGAAACTTCGCCTGAAATTCGAAAATTAGTTATTAATTTGCATATTGAACGTGGAAAATCTGTTAGAAAAACTGCTGAAACAGTTAACTTGAGTCGTTCAACAGTTTTCAATATCATTAAACGATATAAAAAGAATCATATGATTCAGGATAAAAGAAGACCTGGCCGACCATCAAAGCTATCCAATGGAATAAAGCGAATTATCGTTCGAAATATTAAAAAAAATCCAAGAATTAGTGCTTCAAAAGTTGCTGCTGATTTACAAGCATTATATGGAATAATTGTTAATCCTGAGACTATTAGAAGGGTAATTCGATCTGCTGGATATCACGGTAGAGTAGCCAGGAAAAAATTCTTCGTAAGTGAAAAGAATAGAAAACTCAGACTAGCTTTCGCAAAATCCAACATAAATAAGAATTCTGATTACTGGAATAAAGTTATATTTGCTGATGAGAGTAAATTTAATATATTTGGTTCTGACGGTAGAATCTTGGTGTGGAGAAAACCCAGGGAAGAATTTCGCAAACAGAACTTGGTACCAACAGTAAAACATGGTGGAGGAGGAGTTATGGTATGGGGGTGTATGTCGTCCGCTGGAGTTGGTAATCTTGTTTTTATTGACAGTATAATGGATCAGTACAAGTATATTGATATTTTAAAGCAAAATTTGAAATCTTCAGCACGAAAATTGAACCTTCATAACGATTTTAAATTCTACCAGGACAATGACCCCAAGCACACTGCTCTGAACGTTAGACTCTGGCTGCTATATAACTGTCCTGAAATAATAAAAACACCACCACAATCTCCAGACTTAAATCCCATAGAGAATATTTGGCAAGAATTGGAATCAAGAATTCGCAAACACACCATTTCTTCAAAACAACAACTAAAATCGGTGCTTCAAGAAGAATGGGGTAAAATCACTCCAGAAATCACAAAAAAATTAGTCGAATCCATCCCAAAAAGATTAAATCATGTTTTAAAAGTAAAAGGAAATCCAACAAAATATTAAAACCTTTTAAAAAGTAAAATTTTTGGATAAATATTTGATGGAAAAGTAAGTGTCCCATCACTTATGTGAGCCATTTTTTGCTCCGTTCTGAACAATTGTATTTTTACTAAATTAATATTTTAATATTTTGACAAAATGTATGTTATGTAATAATTGTTACTAACTTTAAATATGAAACACACCCAAAAAATTTTTGCACATGTTTGTTTATTTATTTTACTGCAGTTTTTTTTATAAAGCACAAGTGTCCCATCACTTTTGTGAGACACTGTATATCAATCATAGTCAGTAACCGAATTCTTTTGCGAGTCTCGGTAAATGAATTATATATGCTATGCACCCTATAATCTATAGAAAACATGTTGTAATGAATCTCAGTGCTCAGTTTTTTATTTCAATATGAAGTATCGTAACATCATTAAAATGCACCGTTACCAATATTTCCTGGGATTCTTATGCGCATCCCTGTAAACGAACTATAAATGCTATTTATTCTATATTCTTGAGAAATCCTGTTATAGTCCACCTCAGTGATACATGTATATCTCATTGTGTTTCAACTATCGTTAACATCAATAAAATGCACCGTAAACGATTTTTCTCCAGAGACCATAATGTAGCGGAATTCTTTTGTGTGTCCCTGTAAACGAACCATAAATGTTACAAATCTAATTTTTCACACTGAACATACTATACTAAACCTCAATGCCATATACAAATTACATGGCAATCCGAATATATTTATGAGAGTTTCTGCACGGCCAGACAGACACACCGAATACATAAAATGTTTTCATCTGTTGGAAAGTGTTAAAAAACAATCCTTGACTGCTCGGCCTACAGGCACAGGTAGATTTCGAAGACGCAGACCATGGGGCGCCTGTTTATTGAGAATTGCAGAAGAAATGGCGGCAGGTGGAGCCGGCAGGGATTTTTTTTTTTTTTTTTTTTTTTTTTTTTTGCCGTAAGAGTTGGTACTATAAAAACTTGTCGGTATAAAAGTTGTAGATAATATTAAGAAGATTTATAATAAATTTAAGCGGATTTGATATCTTGTGAATTGACGGAATTATGAATTTTTTTCTTCTGAAACCCCTGTCGCCCCCCCCTCCCTCCTTGAGAGTATTTTTAATGAAATCAAAAATCTGTCATACATAAATTTTCGGTCCTTTTCCTAGAAGTAATAATAACTTTAAACGGATTTGATAAGTATCATAACTAAGAAGTTATGGGGGTTTTCTGTTTTAACAAAAAGCCCCCCATTTTTTTTACCCCCCCCCCACCCCTGGCTCGATTTTGCCCATTAACGAACTTGATGGAGATTTTAAGCACCTTGATTTTATGTATCAGTTTGGAAGAAATTTGTGCATAATTATTGAAGTTATCGTGTCCATAAAAAAGTGATATAGTTAGATAGATAGATAGATAAAGTTTTGAACTGGAGGTGGTTTTGGGTTCTGGGAGTCATGACCAACGTAGATCTGGAAAATTTTTTCCTGAAATTCCAACATAGGGGAGAATGTAATAGGTAGTATTTCTTACGAAATCTTCCTGATATAGTATTTCTTATAAAATCTACCTAAAAAACAGATTTTATGTAAGAAGCAGAGTAGTTAAAATTAATAAATAGCATTTGATTTTTTAATTACCTCCATGTTGAATACATACTGATATATACTAGTACTATTACTGGGGCTACTGATACATACTGATATGCATTTTCTCCATATACATTCTTTCCTTATCTATGTGTTCACATATATATAGTATTTTTAGATGGATAAGACGCACTTTTACGAAACTTACGAAAGTCTCAAAAACAATACTTCAAAATTCTGAAAGTGATCGTCTATAGAATAAGTTCGAAATCCGTTGTTACCAAAATGAAGCAAAAATATGAGGGGTTGGATCCAAAGTATGACAAGCACAGAAGTATTTCTTAAGAAATACTTGTCTACTTGTCATCATTTGGATACAGCCTCTGATCTTTTTGCTTCTTTTCGGGAACAACGAATTTCGAGCTTATTCTGTTGATGACCACTTTCAGAATTTTCAAACTATGTTTTTGAGACATTCACAAAAGTTGCTCTATACACTTGGGAAAAATATTATGCATATTTCATTTTGATAACATTCGCGCATGCGCAATGAAATATTATTTCTTAAACCTGCCCTTTTTTTCATCCAATATTTATTATTTTTTATTTCTGATTGCGCTGTATTGTGTACAATGTTGTTAGTCATATTTTCTGAAAAAAAAACATTCTTTTATATTAAGAACTCTGCAAATTATAAGCAAAGCACTTGGTGAAATTCGGGATTATTTTTATAAAAACCTTAATTTATCTACGGGTATATATGTTGTACTCATAAAAATGAACACAGTTTATTACAATAAGCCTCTTAATCATGTGCTAAAGTTTCAATGCTTAAGGGACATTACTTTTTACAGGGTTATTCAACAGATATTCGTTTTTCTTCAATTTGTTGACGGTCCCCAATGGGGTTTTTGGAAAAAATGTTCAAGGAAATATATGACACCAACAGTGTACTACCTCAATGCATGGCAAATTATAACGGAAAGAAAAATAATGAAGAAATGCGAAGCAGATGTTTAAAGATACGTTTAAATGAAAATTTTGATTCGGTGCCATTATTTAATTAAATACTTATAAGTTTATAACTAAAGGCTAAAGGTAGAACAATGGAAGTACAGCATCTTTACAAATCTAGGATTATTTAAATTAAGCCAAAATGCAATTATCGTAATTATTCACTGAAGTTTCGTCTTTGATTATCTTTTACTCCTCCATTTAGTTTTCAAAGATAAATTTTCAGGTGAAGAATGGGCAAAAAGTAGAAGTTAGAATGATGAATTCAACCGTGTGCCAGTTTATTTATTGCTGTTTTATAAAGTTGAGTTAAAGGTTATCGAATTTATATGTGTAAGATCCACACGTGCGAGTACGCGTACTCTGTTTGTAAACTAGTCCTTGGGGGCCACCGTAATACTTACCTATCATGAATATGCTAATATAAAATATGAAAATAAAACATGTGTAAACTATTTATAAAAATGCATTGCAATTCGAATAAAATCGTGGCTTGATGACGTCATAAACCTTAAATGCTCTCTTACTTAATTCCGTAAAAGAAACATCCTTATAACCCCAAAATTGATAATCATATTACCTAACGGTGTTTACTGCGTTGAATTGAGCGTCTCATTTCCAATTAAAATACAGTAGAACTCCAATTATCAGAATCAATTGGGACCGGACCCTATTCGGATAATCAAAAATTCGGATAATTGGATTTTTTCCAAAAAAGAGGGGTACATTTTAATTAATTACTGTATGTATGTTGAAAATGGGAGGAAAAAATTATTTTTAAAGAAAAAGAGCTTTTAATTAATTAAATGAAAAGGCAACACTATTACATGTTAAGCATATTTACAAGTGTTGTACATTAGTACAGTATGTACGTACCGTACTGTAAATGAAAGTCATTACTTGCTGAACATCTCGGTCAAAGTGAGCTGTTTGACAGTCTTCATCCGTTTTCGGGGAGCCAAGTCGCGCATCCGCTTGACAGTCAGAAGTTACTAGTGATCACACTCGGGCTGACTCTCCATCCACTTTAACGTAGTTTCAAGGCCGGCAAACTCTTCACTAGCTGATGATGCCGTGTCTGCTTCAACTTCGACATTAAGGTCATCTTCTTCCTCGACACTTTCTTCTCTCACACTTTCAATGAGTTCATCATCATTTAGAATTTGAAACCCAGGGTCTTCGCGGCCGGAAAGACAGTAGCGCGCGTAGACAGAATCATTATTTTGGGAATCGCAGTACGTTTCCGTCTTCATTTGTTTTTTCTGAAATTCTGAAAGCGATTCGGATAGTTGGAGTTCGGATAATTGTGTTACGGTTGGTTTCAACCAATTTTTTTTTAATCTACATTAATTATTTAAATCACTTTCTCTACATTTATTTAAAAGCACTCTTTTTTCTTCTGTTTCTAATAAAAATTTAAATAAATAAAAGTAATTGTAATAATAATAATAAAATCAGTTTTTATTTTTTCTTCTTTCTTTTTCTTTTTGCAAAGTAAATTCAACGTTTATAGTCTAGCTTTGCTTCCTGTTTTCAAATACGAAAGATAAATAGCAGGGAGGGAGGTTTCTCAGTAAAAGACCACACATAGTGTATTGGGCAGTCGTGTACGTTTTCTCCCATACCCTTGAATCATGTGTTGTAGTCACCTAGTCTAGTTTTGGTTAAAAGAAAGACCGTCCGCCCTGTATAGGAATTACGTTATCTTATGAGTGTACTATATACGCAATTAGGCTTTGTAAGCTTACGACAGGCTTCAATGGGCTCTGCTATCAGGCGGATAGCTGGCGCCCAGGTCAACAGAGGCTCACAGCACCCCCTTCAGCACACGCCATGGGGGTGAAACATGGCTGCCTTCCCCCATGAAGCGGCTGGCAGGGTGGAACGACAGGCTGGTGCCTTCAAGGAGAGTCCATTTTCCCTTTTGTTTCCATTCCCGTACCCCTGGCGGAGTGGATCGGTCCCGTTTTTCAAGCAGCGCGGGAGAATGAATGTTTACAGTAGTTTTTTGCTTGGCCGTGATACTTGTCGTTTGGCTCGTAAAAAAAAATAAATTACGAATTATCACTTGGCTCGTAAACTGACTTGTTACTCGTTGCTTTTGATCGGAGTGTTGTGGTTGTGGATCTTGAACGGCTTGTGTACGAGTACCAGTGTTTTATGACGGTACTTAGAATGAAGCAGATTACTTATTGCTATGACTACCAATTTTTAGTAAATGAATACTCGAGTAACGTATTACTTGGAGTGAGACCCTCTACTTACTGTCTTGACTTCTAAACTATGGAGTTGTTGATATTTCTAATGGGTTGTTAATTTCAATACGGTCAGTGCAGCAACGAAAGAAGAGTGGGGTTTCGCCTGCGAGGAACGCGCGATGTTTTTAAAACCCCAGTCGGCGGGTTATACCCTTTCTATCGAAATCGTTGGAGAATAGCAATCTTCAAAACAGACAAATAGGTTTGTGAAGCAAGTCGCAAATCCTTTTTTTTTATATACTGCTAAGATTAAAGATGAGGTATTGAAGTAAAATTCGACTGAATATATATTGTCTCATGAATTGATATCCTCAAAGATGTGCCTGCCATTAGTATCATACTCATATTAAAAACTCTTTACTGTAGACAGTGAGCCGTTTTGGAGTGTTTCAAAAGAAAAAAAAAGATTAGTGAATCTTCGTCGGATTGTCGACGTAATTGGCCACGGGTTGACAGACTATGTTGATGAGTTAAACAAATCAAATTGGGACTCCTCTAAGATGTGCCTGCTATGAATATCAGATTCCTAATATATATTTGTAAGTAATACAACTTCCTGAGTTGATTTCATTTTTTTTTTTTATTATTGATGTTTTATATATATGTATATATATATATCCAAAGAGTATACTTTAAGTGTGTTATTTCCATAAACTCAATAGGTTGCTTATTTGTGTTATTAAGCTTGGAAGAAATGTTTTGATAAAGTTTAGAATCACATTATTTTATTGAAAATAATTAATACCTAATTTTTATAGAGTTGATCATCCTTCTAATTCTGATATTATTCTAGTTTTGAGAACCTTAATATTTGACTTAAAGATACTTAATAATCAACATTGATCAACTTATATTGTTTGTCACCATAGTTATATTTCTTTTTGAGAATTACACTGTTTTTATAAATTTTAATTATTCAAATAAAGACTGTTTTCTCTTATTCTCAAATATAGTATGTTTTTTTTATATGATCTTTATTTAGTATTCTTATATCTACAGCAATCCTATAAGTGAGGCTTGACCACTCAATTACTGTGAGTAAGATTATGAAAGCTATGATCTTACTAAATTAATATTTTTTTTTAATTTCTTAAATTTTAAATTCATAGTAATAATTTATTTGAAAATTAATTGAGGCTTACGTTAGGTTATTAGATGTAATTATTGTTCCTATCTCAGTAATGGATATACTGATAATTGATGCTAAAATAAAATTAAGTCTAATTTCTTAATTGATTAATCTAAATTTTATTTATCCTTTCTTTGAAGTATTATTCAAAACAAACAACAAAATGGTTGTTTTTTAACAAAAAAAAAAAAAAAAAAAAAGTTTTTCAGTTATTATATAGCCACTATACGATTCCTGGTTAACCGATCTGATCTTGTTCGCAATCTCCATAGTTGTTCTAAAATTTTGTACATCATCATATCCCTATTCTATTAACGGATTTAACTCCTTCTCCTTTTGGTCCTCATATTGGAGGAATTTCAGGTTATCTGCATTTTTCCAAATTATATGATGATTACACTTTTGTTAATTTAATGTGTATGGAGATTTGAGCTTGATCGGGTTGGAGTGGAGTTGGGTGTTCTTTATGCAATCCAGTATGCTACTTGATTTAGAAATCTGTTGCCCCTTGCTACACTTAATACTGTCTTAAAATAATGAGTTCAAAATTATCATTGTTATATTAACCTATGCGGATTTTTAAGTTTTGATATTTTGTTTAGTTTAATATAATTTGCTCCCTTTTCCATGGCAACAGATTTCAGTGGAGCTAATCAGGGTATACTTATTTTTTTTTTTAAATATTTAATTGTCAAGTGAAGATTGAGTAATAAATGTGCTTTTTTAAGTTTAAGTAAGTTGTGTTTTAGAAAGAACCCCAAAACCCACAACAAATGGAGCCGTAACAATTCGGTCTCTGGGTTATTGATTTTTTTTTACTTGTATGTATTTATGTATCAAAGAGCAACTGGGTGTTTTTGCAATTAAAATTTTATTTATATGTTCAAGTGTAAAAAGAGGTCTAGGCTCTCTCTCTGTGCTAGTAAGCGACAATTCCCAGTCAAAATTATGTCTTGTGAGCATAACCTTTTCTTATTTACAAAAAGCATAGTCCTGTACTTAAGTTTTATGTATTTATAAGGTTTTCCTTTCCCCTCTCTTTTTCTCATTTTTAAGTTGTTCCCCCCCCTTTTTTCATTTTTTTTTGGTTTGTTTGTCATTTTCTAACTCTAACTATGGCTGATAAGCACTCGGAAGCAATTGCCACTATTCAGCGAAAAAATGCTTTAGTGGATAATTTGTCTAATATTCCCCCATTCAATGGAGAGGCCAGCTCAGTCTGCTTCTCAGATTTTTCTGAGAAATTTGAGAGTTTTTCAAAATTATTCGACTGGACTGAGGAGGAAAAGAAGTTTGTTTTACTTGCTAGACTTTCAGGAGCTGCTTCTAGGCGAATAAAAATTCACAAAGCAAAAACATCTGATGAGCTATTAAAAATCTTAAAAGAGAGTTATACTTCACAGACCACACCAGATGTTGCACTCAGTCACTTTCTAAATTTTAAACAGCCACCCAATATGAGTGTTCAGGAGTTTTATGACAAGGCATATGATATGTCATTAAGAGCCCTTGTAATTGAAGGTATCCAGGGTGAAGTAGTCGATAAAAGCCGAACGGCTCTACTACACTCCATGCTGTTGAGCAATCTTACACCAGAAGTGCGAAAGGGGGTAATTGCGAGAAATCCACAATCCCCAGAAGAAGTTCTCAAAATTGCACTTCTGGAAGAAAAAGCTTATAGAAGCATTAACCCTTTTTACAACCACCGCGAGGAAATTCTCAACCCAAATTTAACCCAAAACCTACCCTGTGCTGCAGTTTTTCAGCAAGATAGCTCACAAAAGAAGGAGATAGACCAGCTGAAATCACAAATTGATGTTTTAGCAGCAAAGATAGACAGTTTAGTTGATCTTAGGGCTAGGGATATGCAGAAAAAAAACCAAGAGGTAAGACCCGTAACCTGCTATAAGTGTTCCGTACAAGGCCACTATGCCAGAGATTGTCCACTAAATTTTGTCGACTATAATTTTAGAAGGGGAGGTGGTCAAAATTTCAGGAGCCGTGGGCAAAATTATAGAAACAGAGGTGAAAATCCTAGAGGGAACCACAATCAGCGAGGCGGATATAGGGGAAGAAGAGGTGGTTATTACCAAAACAATAGGAGTACAGCTGCGAACAGAAATGAGGAGCAGGCGGTAAATAACACCCCAGTAGCTAACAATGAAAGTGAGGCTTTAAACTATTAGTGGCCGGATCAAATGTGGTCAAGTCGATCCCCAACAGGCCCCTGGACCCCCCAACTGTGTATAGTATGTTTCAGCCCCAATCGTATACATTACCAACTGCAAGAATTTACATAAATAAAGTTTGCCTGAATGCATTATGTGACACTGGTTCTGCAATTAATCTCCTGAGTGGTACGGATTGTAACTATTTAGAGAATTTTGAAACGGAGAATTGCAATATCCCCATTATGACTGTCACCGGTGAGAAAGTTCACCTAAATAAGAAAGTATTTTTAAAATTTGTTTTTGATAATGTTCAATGTCAAGCTGAATTCTATGTAGTGGAAGGTAAATTAGCAGAGGAATTTAATATGATTTTGGGAATGCCATTTCTGAAAGAGTACCGGGCAAGTATAAATTGTGATACAAATGCTGTCGCTCTTAAAGTGCCAGCTGCAGGCCAATGTAAACAAAGCGTAGAAACCCCAAGTAATACTTCAGGGTCTAATACTTGTCTTGCTACTAATTCTGTAAATATTTCTAACTCTGTATATAGTGTAAATTCAAATAATAATTGTATAAATAATGATTGTGTTGAAAATAATTCTATAAATATAAAATGTGTCAACAAAGTAAGAGAGAATTCAAAAAGTAGTAATGCCAATAGCCCTCCTGGAAATTGTGCATGTGAGAAAGTTCATGACTCAGTTAATATTGAAAATGGGAGTAATAGTAGTGAAAATATGGTAGTTCAGGACCCGCATTTGACTAATATGGGAAAAGATGTTGAGATAATCATTCAAACTGAGTCAGATAAGGAAGTTAAAAGTGTTGCGCAGAACTTTTGCATGCAAACAACATCAGGCGGTAGCTCTGAGGGTAATAATACTGAAAATTTTTCAAGTATTCAAAGTGTCGGCAACATTCTTTCAGCAGCGAGTCAGGTAACTCAGGGTAATTTAGCTGAAGAGACTACTGAAATTTGTAATATTGATGAAAGTGAAGATTTGGTAAGTATAGAGGATAAGGTACCTGAAGTCGAGGAGGAGAGCAATGAAGATAGCAGTAGTGATAAAACCAATAAAAATAAAAATATAAGTTTCGCTGTGTTATGTAGCAAAATTTCAATTCCCCCGCAGTCAAAAATGTTAGCTCAGGTTAAAAGCTATAAGGAAAATTTTATTAAGGAGAATGATATTGTTATGTTAGAACCTTTGGCGAAAAATTTAAATCAAGGTCTCCTTACCTCCAGAGCCATTTGCACTAAAGAACATGGCCTATATATCTCATTTGCAAATTTTTCAGACAATAGTATTCATTTAAATAAAGGAACCTTTGTTGCCAAAATTCAAAAATGTGTAGACCAGTCAAATATACCCGTAACTGATAATAAATTAACCTATAATATAAATTTGGCCCCTCCAATTGGTGACTTTGATCACGCTGATCTCACTTGGAGCTCTGAAATTAATTTAGATCATTTAGAACCCCCATTAAAACTTAAAATGCAAAATTTTCTAGACAAAAACAAAGATGTATTTGCAGCATCGGTCTTAGATTTACCCGGCTGTGATACAATCCCGCATGAAATTAACTTAACTTCAAATAAACCAGTTAAAGGCAAAGCTTATAGAGTCCCCTACAAATTACGTCAAGAAATGGAAGACCAACTTAATACTTTGTTACAGGCGGACATAATTTCCCCTTCCATGTCTGAATTTGCTTCTCCGGTTATTCTGGTTCGGAAATCAGACGGTTCCTATCGACTTGCTGTTGACTACAGAAGACTAAATAAAAATCTTGTTAAAGATGCTTATCCAATACCTAACATCACCGACTCGGTTGATGCTTTAAGCGGGGCTAAATTTTTTTCAACGCTAGATTTAACTAGTGGTTTTTTTCAACAGGTTATTCGCCCAGAGGATAGGCATAAAACTGCAATAATCACCCACAAGGGACTTTTTGAGTGGACCCGTAACTGTTTTGGGCTCTCAAATTCAGGTAACAGTTTCCAAAGACTTATGAATGCTATTTTCGGTGATTTAGGCAATCTTGGAATTCTTGTTTATATCGACGACATTGTAATTGCCTCCTGTGATGTTAATTCTCATTTTGAGAAGCTTAACATGGTCTTTGATAGGTTAAGACTGCATAAACTTAAACTTAAGCCCAGTAAATGCACTTTCCTTTCGAATAAAATACAATATCTAGGTTTTGAGATTTGTAGTGGCCAAGTATCACCTATCAATAAAAATATTGCCGTAATAGAAAATTTTAAACCTCCAACTACCCGAAAGGCTGTTAGGTCATTCATTGGAACTCTATCCTTTTATAGGAGATTTATACCAGATTTTACTAAGAGAGCTAAAAATCTAATCAACTTAACGAAAGAGACAGGAAAATTTTCGTGGAATGAAGATGCACAGAAAGAATTTGAAGACCTTAAAATGGCTCTTATTTCAAAACCATGTCTTGCACTCCCTGATTTTGAGAAAGAATTCCACTTATATAGTGATGCCAGTGGCGAAGCATTAGGGGCAGTGTTATCACAATTAGATGAAAATAACATGCTCCATCCTGTTGCCTTTGCCAGCAGAAAATTGAAAGATGCTGAGACCCGCTACTCCACCACTGAAAGGGAATTACTAGCTTTAGTTTGGGCTACTGCCCACTTTAAATGTTACATTGCTAATACCCATTTTTTCATCTATACAGACCATGCACCTCTAACATTTATGTTAAAAATTCACGACCCTACATCTCGCATGGCTAAATGGATCTGCACTCTCTCAGACTTTAATTTTACAATCAAGTTTGTTAAAGGTAAGTGTAACAGTGTCGCAGACTTCCTTTCGAGGTATGTCAACAATGATAACTCCAATGATACTGTTAATTGTAATTTTTGTATACAAGTCGAAAAGGAAGTTACTTTTATGCCTCATTCCAATCGACTTGAAAAAATTGGTGAATTACAAAAATCAGACAAGAAATGCTGCGAGATTGCAAGAAAACTAGACCAAGGTGTAGAAATTGCTCCTAAATACATGAAATTTTTTTTTAGAGATGACATTTTAGTTTGTGAGGATACGAGGGAGTCAGCTATTTTGAATAAACCTGTAAAGTTAGTCGTGCCAAAAGAATTGGTTACTCAAGTTTTTGCACTAACACATGAGTCCCTAGCGGCTTGTCATCAAGCCTTTCAAAAGACCATTGATCGCATTCGTGAGCACTTCTATTGGCCAGGAATGTCGTCAGATGTCAAGCATCTAGTGGAGTCATGTATTAGTTGCCAGCAGAAGAGAGCTTATAGAGCGAACCAGCTCGCCCCTCTGCAACGTATGCCGACCCCCCAGTTTCCCATGAACAAGGTTCATTTGGATCTCATTGGACCCTTACCACAAACTTTTTCGGGAAATAAGTATATTGTCGCATATATAGATTCATTTACTAAGTGGCCAGAAGCATATGCGGTTAGTTCAACCACTTCAGATGTCATTGCGGACACTTTAGCTGACTTCATCTCACGCTACGGAGCACCCTGTTTTATTACGACGGACAATGCGAAGAATCTAATTTCAGATGCGATAGAGCACGTATATAAAATGTTTGGTATTAAACATATTAAGACCTCATCTTATCACCCGGCTGGCAACTCGCAAGTGCAGAGACAGAATCGTACTCTTAAAAATGCACTTTGTCACATAGTCAACCAAAATCAATCTGACTGGGACACTAAACTAAAATTTGCGCTACTAGCTATGCGTTCAGCTGTCCACTCATCAACTAAACTTAGCCCAGCTGCAGTTATGTATGGCAGAAATATGAATCTACCATATAATCTCTTTTCTCAACCACCTTCTTTTAATTATAATGATGCACCCTCTTTTTGTGAACTCTTAATCCCAGCTCTTCAAAAAGTATACACTGAAGTACATAGTAATTTAATTAAAGTTTCTGAGCAGCAGGAAAAATACCGTGAAAAGACAGCTGTTGATAAAAATTTTAAAATAGGAGATCTTGTGTGGTTATTTACACCCACAGTCGCCCCTGGTAATACAAAAAAATTAAGCAAGCAAAATAATGGTCGTTTTACTATAATTGAGAAGCTAAATGAAGTTAATTTTAAAATAGCGCTAGTTGCTAATCCCAAAAATTGTCAGGTTGTCCATGTTGACAGGTTGTCTTCCTTCAAAGACAGACTCCCCATCTGGTCCAGTGAACCAAAACAAACAATTGGCCTGGGATCGACTGAAAACGTGACCATCGATTCACCACACCAACCGCGCGATTCTCCTCCTGTACGCAGATGCAAGCGTAACCGATTCATTCCCTGGGCACCATATGATAGTAACCGCGCACCAGCAGTAGTGAACGTCAACAATAGCGAAACTCCGGTAGCGCCAGAAGTGGAGGAAACAGACAGCGACGCGACTGAAATCATAAATCCCTCTCCCCCACCTCCCATTTCTCCGGAGGTTGCAGCGGCAGAGAATAACGAGATGTGCGTAAATAAAAATTTAGCAACGGCAGAAGGCAGCGAGATGCGCGTAGGTAAAAATTCAGCCACGGCAGAAAGCAGTTCAGCTGCTGCGCACAGCGATTCGCGCAGGTCTCGTTCATCGATTCGTCTAGCTGCTAAATCGAATAGAAGTAGTCGTTCAATATCGATTTCTAGAACCGACTATTCGCTACGGGATAGAAGAGACCGTCCGAGTTATAAATACTAACTATTTTTTTTCGTTATTCAGGCATTTTTATCAATTTTACCTTGTTTATTTGTATTTATTTATAGTTTAGTTAATGTGTATGTATATTTAATTATTTTCTTGGGCATTTTAAAACGGAACTTAGTTTTTCTAGCGTATTAAAGGTTTGTTTTGGTTGTGTTTTGATACTTTCATGTAGGCATTTTTAACCCTTTTTATGCTTATACTTAAGGTTTTTGTCTGTTTTATGGTAGATTATGTGGTATATACCCGTCCACACCCAGTTTTCGTAGATTTTGGGTGTATTTTTGCAAAAAAAAAAAAAAAAAAAAAAAAAAAAACGAATGTAATTTTTGTTACTTTAAATTTTTTTTAGGAGGGTATGTTTGGTTACCCTTTTGCCAAAATTGTTCTGCGTTTTCCTTTTTTAAATGCATCTGTGTTTTGTATATAATCTTTTAAGTGTGGGTTTACTTTAATTAATGCACTTTAATCAGATGGATTTATTATTTACTATGCAATTTGTGGGTTTATTTGAACTTTTAACTTTAAGGAGTGTGGACCCTTTTTCTTTTTCTTGTACATACTGTCTCATGTACATGCCTATATGTTGTTGTGTGTGGCTAAAAGTGCTAAAATTAACTATTTTCTTTATTCTACTTCCTATTTTTGTGGAATGTGTGTTTTCCTTCCTGGTGACATACGTCACCACCCTTCTTTTTAAGTTTTGGTGGAATGTTTTCCCTGTAGTGCCCAAGGGGCCCGAAACTGCTTGTGCTATAAGTAGCACAGAGGCAGAGATACTCTTTCCCATGCACATTACTTGTAAGTGCATTTGTAAAATCTACACAGTGAACCGAATCATTGGACTTTTCTCAAAAACAACATGGCTTCTTGTAGAAAAATGTTATAAATGTGTGCGTAACTCCCTACCATGGTCTGTGATACCATAATATGTGTCTTACAGATGTATATGTATATATTTTTTTTTGTGTGTCACCAGTTGCTCTTGTGTATTTTTGTATAATAGAATTAATATGTGTTTTACAAATTTCATTGACATTTACAGTGTTGTAACTATGATATTACTAGTACTTATTTACATTAATAGATAGTGTTGTAATATACTGTGATGCCAATTATTGAAGTTATGTATATAAGCAGTATAATGACAATTAATCAGTGGGCACTTCTCTTCTTTTTCGGCTAATTTTTTTTTTTCTCAAAATTCAATTTATGTATTATTTACAGTTCTGTTACCAGAAATTTCAGGTAGGATGCAGTTATGCGTAGGAATGACAGTAGTAGGGAAATGAGGTTTCACAGTCAGGCGGAACATGTGTTCTTTTACAGGTGCAGAGAATATCTTGGTCATTTTAGTGGTAAAATCAGCCTTGTGGTCCCTCCTCTGGTAGTACTCTTTTATGGTCATGTTTCAGGTAATATTTTAGGTAATGGTTTCTACGGATGTGCGAGCTCTGGTTGTATATATCCGGAATATATTGTCAGGGTGGTATTTCAGCGGTGAACTCTCTGGATCCCGTCCCGGATCGATGTATGATCTGTGTTTGTGGGTCAGTTTTTTCAGTGTTGAGGTCCCAGCATGCCATGTGGTACCCAGTTACCTTTCAAAAAAAAATAATTTGTTTTCTCAAAAAATTTTTTTTTAATTAGCCGGGGGGAGCAATCTTGTTACGGTTGGTTTCAACCAATTTTTTTTTAATCTACATTAATTATTTAAATCACTTTCTCTACATTTATTTAAAAGCACTCTTTTTTCTTCTGTTTCTAATAAAAATTTAAATAAATAAAAGTAATTGTAATAATAATAATAAAATCAGTTTTTATTTTTTCTTCTTTCTTTTTCTTTTTGCAAAGTAAATTCAACGTTTATAGTCTAGCTTTGCTTCCTGTTTTCAAATACGAAAGATAAATAGCAGGGAGGGAGGTTTCTCAGTAAAAGACCACACATAGTGTATTGGGCAGTCGTGTACGTTTTCTCCCATACCCTTGAATCATGTGTTGTAGTCACCTAGTCTAGTTTTGGTTAAAAGAAAGACCGTCCGCCCTGTATAGGAATTACGTTATCTTATGAGTGTACTATATACGCAATTAGGCTTTGTAAGCTTACGACAGGCTTCAATGGGCTCTGCTATCAGGCGGATAGCTGGCGCCCAGGTCAACAGAGGCTCACAGCACCCCCTTCAGCACACGCCATGGGGGTGAAACATGGCTGCCTTCCCCCATGAAGCGGCTGGCAGGGTGGAACGACAGGCTGGTGCCTTCAAGGAGAGTCCATTTTCCCTTTTGTTTCCATTCCCGTACCCCTGGCGGAGTGGATCGGTCCCGTTTTTCAAGCAGCGCGGGAGAATGAATGTTTACAGTAGTTTTTTGCTTGGCCGTGATACTTGTCGTTTGGCTCGTAAAAAAAAAATAAATTACGAATTATCACTTGGCTCGTAAACTGACTTGTTACTCGTTGCTTTTGATCGGAGTGTTGTGGTTGTGGATCTTGAACGGCTTGTGTACGAGTACCAGTGTTTTATGACGGTACTTAGAATGAAGCAGATTACTTATTGCTATGACTACCAATTTTTAGTAAATGAATACTCGAGTAACGTATTACTTGGAGTGAGACCCTCTACTTACTGTCTTGACTTCTAAACTATGGAGTTGTTGATATTTCTAATGGGTTGTTAATTTCAATACGGTCAGTGCAGCAACGAAAGAAGAGTGGGGTTTCGCCTGCGAGGAACGCGCGATGTTTTTAAAACCCCAGTCGGCGGGTTATACCCTTTCTATCGAAATCGTTGGAGAATAGCAATCTTCAAAACAGACAAATAGGTTTGTGAAGCAAGTCGCAAATCCTTTTTTTTTATATACTGCTAAGATTAAAGATGAGGTATTGAAGTAAAATTCGACTGAATATATATTGTCTCATGAATTGATATCCTCAAAGATGTGCCTGCCATTAGTATCATACTCATATTAAAAACTCTTTACTGTAGACAGTGAGCCGTTTTGGAGTGTTTCAAAAGAAAAAAAAAGATTAGTGAATCTTCGTCGGATTGTCGACGTAATTGGCCACGGGTTGACAGACTATGTTGATGAGTTAAACAAATCAAATTGGGACTCCTCTAAGATGTGCCTGCTATGAATATCAGATTCCTAATATATATTTGTAAGTAATACAACTTCCTGAGTTGATTTCATTTTTTTTTTTTATTATTGATGTTTTATATATATGTATATATATATATCCAAAGAGTATACTTTAAGTGTGTTATTTCCATAAACTCAATAGGTTGCTTATTTGTGTTATTAAGCTTGGAAGAAATGTTTTGATAAAGTTTAGAATCACATTATTTTATTGAAAATAATTAATACCTAATTTTTATAGAGTTGATCATCCTTCTAATTCTGATATTATTCTAGTTTTGAGAACCTTAATATTTGACTTAAAGATACTTAATAATCAACATTGATCAACTTATATTGTTTGTCACCATAGTTATATTTCTTTTTGAGAATTACACTGTTTTTATAAATTTTAATTATTCAAATAAAGACTGTTTTCTCTTATTCTCAAATATAGTATGTTTTTTTTATATGATCTTTATTTAGTATTCTTATATCTACAGCAATCCTATAAGTGAGGCTTGACCACTCAATTACTGTGAGTAAGATTATGAAAGCTATGATCTTACTAAATTAATATTTTTTTTTAATTTCTTAAATTTTAAATTCATAGTAATAATTTATTTGAAAATTAATTGAGGCTTACGTTAGGTTATTAGATGTAATTATTGTTCCTATCTCAGTAATGGATATACTGATAATTGATGCTAAAATAAAATTAAGTCTAATTTCTTAATTGATTAATCTAAATTTTATTTATCCTTTCTTTGAAGTATTATTCAAAACAAACAACAAAATGGTTGTTTTTTAACAAAAAAAAAAAAAAAAAAAAAGTTTTTCAGTTATTATATAGCCACTATACGATTCCTGGTTAACCGATCTGATCTTGTTCGCAATCTCCATAGTTGTTCTAAAATTTTGTACATCATCATATCCCTATTCTATTAACGGATTTAACTCCTTCTCCTTTTGGTCCTCATATTGGAGGAATTTCAGGTTATCTGCATTTTTCCAAATTATATGATGATTACACTTTTGTTAATTTAATGTGTATGGAGATTTGAGCTTGATCGGGTTGGAGTGGAGTTGGGTGTTCTTTATGCAATCCAGTATGCTACTTGATTTAGAAATCTGTTTCCCCTTGCTACACTTAATACTGTCTTAAAATAATGAGTTCAAAATTATCATTGTTATATTAACCTATGCGGATTTTTAAGTTTTGATATTTTGTTTAGTTTAATATAATTTGCTCCCTTTTCCATGGCAACAGATTTCAGTGGAGCTAATCAGGGTATACTTATTTTTTTTTTTAAATATTTAATTGTCAAGTGAAGATTGAGTAATAAATGTGCTTTTTTAAGTTTAAGTAAGTTGTGTTTTAGAAAGAACCCCAAAACCCACAACAATTGGAGTTCTACTGTATATCTTTGAATTGAAGTTTGAAGGAAATACAAGATCATGAAAAATAGAAGAGTGTGAAAAATATAATTACAAATATCTCGGCAACTCACTATCCAATAGACTTCATTGGTTATGCAAAATTTATGTTTTTTTATTGTCTTTTATATTCACTCCTTAAAATAAACAATTTCGAAAATTTTTATGTACCTTTTATCAGAACGAATATTTTGAGAGTCCGAAAAAAATAGTTCCGGATAATCGAGATTACTGAAATTCAATAAGCTTCTGCCCATTATTACATACTAAGTACATACCAAATTTTAAGTCCCTATCTCAATTTGTTCGGGATATAGACGTTCGGGTTACAGACACACAGACAGACGGACGGCAATTTTTTTTTCTAAAAATATGTTTTTCGGAATCTCCAGTGTCTGAAACGTGTAAATTCGTCAAAAAAAAAAATTTCGATTTTCAAAACGATTACAAGACTTGCCCTATACTACGTATGATGGGTAAGTAAAAAACGGAAAACTACAAAAATGTTTTATCTTGCATATAAAACGCATCATACTAATTTAACAAGTCAGAAAATCTGTTAATTTGAAAATAAAAATTCTGTGTGTAGCGTGATTCGAAAGAACTTAAATTGACAACAGTAGTTGTATGCATTGATTTAATGAAAGCATGTGTTGTTTTATAATGCTATTGAAAATAGTGTTTTAAGACATTTTTCTGCAGAATTGATTTTTGCAGCTGAAGGCATTGTACAGTTCTAGAGAGGTTATTGTACTTTTAGACCATAATTAAACATAAAATCCAAAATCTTCCGGGGAGGGGAGAATGTCCTACTGAGGCATACTTGAATTCACATCACTGCTTGGAAATACTCGGTGTATTGCGCATAGAGCCTATGATAATCTTCATCTGGGACCCAGACCACACATACTATATGGGGACTTCCCTTCTCAAAACGGTCATACATTACATAATTCATACATTACAATCATTCAATATTAACATTAAAGTTAATATTGTTTTGTTATTCTTGTATGTATCAATTCAGTTACGCAGCTAAAAATGTTTATTTACGAAGATTAGCCCAAAAATTTAATGAAAGAAATTTTTACGGTATCTTTGAATTTAATACATGAGCTCTAAACAAACTGAGTTTTTTTTTCACACTTAATTTTTATTATGTATGATATTTTTCAAGACATAATAAATGAATAAATATAGTGGCAGAAAATTTCTTATTAAACGTACGTTTCCATATTTTTGAAACCTGACATATTTAACAGAGTTTCAGCAAGTAAATATAGTAACTATATTAAATATGTCAGGGGCGTATGAAAGGGAAGAGCTCACGAGGCTACCTTATCCATTCAAATGACGGCAATCATTATTTTTTAAAACCTCAGTACCATTGGTGTCTCTATTCATACCATTTATTAGGCAGATTTCGTAAGAAATACTACCTATTACATTCTCACCTAAGTTGGAAATTTTGAAAATTTTTTGCAGATCTACGCCGATCATGACTCCCAGAACCCAAAACCACCCCCCCCCCCAGTTTAAAACTTTATCTATCTATCTATCTATGTCACTTTTTTATGAACACGATAACTGGAAAAATTCTGCATAAATCTCTTCCAAACTGATACATAAAATCAAGGGACATAAAATCTCGGTCAAGTTCGTTAATGGGCAAAATCGAACCAAGGGGGGGGGAAATGGGGGGGGGGATTTTTGTGAAAACAGAAAACCCCCCATAATTTCTTAATTATTATACGCATCGAATCCGTTTAAAGTTATTATTACTTATAGGAGAAGGGACGAAAATTTATGTATGACAGATTTTTGATATAATTAAAAATGGCCCCAAGGGGGGGGGGGGAAAGGGGGGGTTTTAGAAGAAAAAAAATCATAGCTTCGTCAATTCACAAAATATCAAAACCGCGTAAATTTATTATTAATCCTCTTAATATTATCTAAAACTTTTATATTGACAAGTTTTTTATAGGACCAACCGTTATAGCAAAAAAAAATTAAAAACAAAAGAAATCCCTGCCAGTTCCGCCTGCAAACAAGTTATTTTTCGAAGTAGGCGGTTCCAACTCCCGCATCTTTTCGAAACTGATACATAAAAGCAAGGGGCAAAAAATCTCGGTCAAGTTCGTTAATGGGTAAAATCGAACCAAGGGGGGGGATGGGGGGCTTTTTGTAAAAGCAGAAAACCCCCCATAATTTCTTAATTATGATACGTATCGAATCCGTTTGAAGTTATCATTATTTCTAGGAGAAGGGCCGAAAATTTATGTATGGCAGATTTTTGATATAATTAAAAATTGCCTTAAAGGGGGGGGGGGAGGGGGGTTTTAGAAAAAAAAATTCATAACTTCGTCAATTCCCAAGATTTCAAATCCGCTTAAATTTATTATAAATCCTCTTAATATTATCTAAAACTTTTATATTGACAAGTTTTTTATAGGAACAACCGTTATAGCAAAAAAAAAAAAAAAAAAAAAAAAATCCTTGCCGGCTCCGCCTGCAAACAAGTTATTTTTCGAAGTAGGCGGTTCCAACTCCCGCATCTTTTCGAAACTGATACATAAAATCACGGGGCATAAAATCTCGGTCAAGTTCGTTAATGAGCAAAATCGAACCAAGGGGGGGGATGGGGGGGGGGCTTTTTGTGAAAACAGAAAACCCCCCATAATTTCTTAATTATGATGCGTATCGAATCCGTTTGAAGTTATTATTACTTCTAGAAGAAGTGCCGAAAATTTATGTATGACAGATTTTTGATATAATTAAAAATTGCCTTAAGGGGGGAGGGGGGTTTTAGAAGAAAAAAATTCATAACTTCGTCAATTCCCAAGATTTCAAATCCGCTTAAATTTATTATAAATCCTCTTAATATTATCTAAAATTTTTATATTGACAAGTTTTTTATAGGACCAACTCTTATAGCAAAAAAAATATATATATATCCCTGCTGGCTTCGCCTGCAAACAAGTTAGGTTTCGAAGTAGGCGGTCCCAACTGCCTCATCATCGCAAAAAGGTCATTTCTTCCACAATTCCCGACAAACAGGCGCCCCACGGTCTGCGTCTTCGAAATCTACCTGTGCCTGTAGGCCGAGCCGTCAGGGATTTTTTTTGTTTTCAAATTTTTCATGTTTCGAACTAGAAAAAGAATAATAACTTAAACATAATAAATAAATGCTAAAAATGTTTTTTTAAATCCTAAAATTTAAAAGAGAACTTCACCTTTTCATAAACATATAAATACATAAAAACTTTTGTTTACTTAAGTAAGGTGTCACACAAAGTATACATATACAACAAATAAACCACTGACATGTTTCGGTTTCATTCGAGATAAAAACCATTATCTTAAGAATACAACATCAATCAAGACTCGAATGAAACCGAAACATGTAAGTGATTTATTTGTTTTATATGTATATTTTGTGTGACATCTTACTTAAGTAAAAGAAAGTTTTTATGTATTTTTAAAATAAAATGAAACAGACACCTCGGAAGAAATTTAATGGAATTAACTTAATTAATTTTTGATCAAATCAACTTTCAACAAAAATTAAAATTTGGTACTAGGAGGGTTAAATCACATGATTTTTTCCAAAGACTATTATTTTCTATTATTTATTTAATAATGTCTTAAAAACAACTCTGTACAAAAAGAAGCACTATACATTCTAATTATACTAGAGGATCAAACCGGGCTTCCCTGGTTACAGAACATATATATATATATATATATATATTACGCTATCGTGCGTTGCACAGAAATTGCGATATTATTTGTTAATTGTTTAATGGCAACGCCCGAATGAAACGCATCTCATTGGTTAAAGTTCTTTAGCAGGATTTAGGCCGAGGTAAATTCTTTTTAGATTCAGACAATTTGGAATACAAAATTTGCCACAGATTTAGTTTAAATAAATTAAATTTTCAGCATATTTATGTATAGATATAAAAATAATGACTTCTATCACTTGTATACAGAATAAACGAATTTGTTGAGGAGATTCAAGCCACAGGTTCGTTTGGAAATCTCTGTTCGGGCATGTGGCGCCATCTCTTTGACAGTTTTTGAAATACATGTTGTTAAAAATAAGGATTCCGGTTTCAATAGCAAATTTTCAATAGCGGTCTAATATAGCAAATTTATCCCTCCACGATTTTAGAATTTTTAATGAGTGAAACGTGCAATTTCTGACAAGACTTTTCTTACAGAAATCAGGATTATTTGTTAATTGTTTAATGGCAATAATGAAGTTTTATAAAATGCATCACATTAGCATTTTACAAATCTTAATTTGCCATATATCAAGCCTCGATCTTATACGGGTATGCCATTTAGGTTCAACACTAAGAACTTCCCTGAACTTTCCATTCTTTAAAAGTATACGTAATAATTTTCCCTGACCGTTTCATTTTTTAAGCGTAACTGTTATACTTTTGAAATTTTAGCTCTTTTTAATTTTTTGTTATATTTTTCAATGACAGTCTGCCCGGGCAACGCAGGGCGGGTCAGCTAGTAGGTGAAATTATAATAGATTTTTTACATTTAATGTATTTTTTGAGCTTGCCCACTAACACCACAAAAACATATTTTTATATGTAAAATATCACTAATGTATTCAAATAAAGCTTTTAAATTTATTAAAAACAATACTTTCGCATTAGCCGCATGCCAGGAGTTAATAGCCGAAGATATCGCCAAAGATTTCGCTACTTACTTCAGCCTGTTTGATTCCGATAATTTTAGTAGTTTAAGTGCGTAGTTCGATTACATGCCTTGAATTTGTGTTAAACTTATATTATTTAATTTGTTTATAGATAAAAACAAACAACCGCCGCAGAATTCGCGGAGCGCGGCGTTTCGCACGTCCTTTATACGTCCCTTATGCCGAGACACTAGCGGAAGCCAGGATGCAAGGAAAATAAAAATATACTAGGGAGTTCTACCCCCTGCTTGCTAACGCTCCCCAACCCCCGTGAATTGCAACGCAATTCACATTGAGAAAGCTACACGGTCCCAGCTCGCTTGTCACCTTTTTCAGCAACTCTAGCCAGAATGAATGCTATTATAAATCATTTTAACATATGGAATTACTTTTTTTACATTAAAAAAAATTGTCAAACGAAAACTTCGCTGAAAACACAAAAATGCATTTAGTTGGTGCTACCAGTGGGCATAAATCATTTAAATACTATGAAAAAATTATCTTGGAAACACAATTAGTTTAAAACTCATTGCACCTATAATATTGTATAGCACAGCTTAAATTCATAAAAAAAAAAAAAAAAAAAAAAACACTACGTGATAGGAAGATAGTTTATATATATCATCAATCATTGTATTATAGATTTTTGGAAAATAAATTATTTTTTACTTCATCAAGATAGCAACAGATGGCAGCAGGCGCAATCTAGACAGTTGATATTTTTATTCTCTCCAATTTTTGTGGGAGTGAAATTCGTGAATAAATTATACATAAGAGTTGAGAATTCATTTGAAATCAACGATATTACGCATAATTAAAATGAGGAATCATCTCAAACGCTTTGGATTACATACATGTTATTTTATTTTTAATAAATGCTAATTTGAGTTTGACTGCTCTCACACTCACACTGGCCGTCATATTTGATTTAAAGGCAGAGCTGATCTTACCAAATACGTCTGTTCATTGGTCTGAGCTTTGGAAACTACGTTTGTTGCCAAACTGTAAGCTAGAAATTCAGCCTCATTTTCGCGCCACGTAAGAGAAATATATACCGGGTGTCCCAAAAATGACTGATGGATTTTAAAATTCAATAACTAGCAAACGGTGACAGATATTTAAAAAATTCTTGCAGCAGGGTTATGTACGATGTCGGGAGTTTTTTTACTGTGATTCTTGATTTTAGTTCGAATTTCAAACAATAGATGGCGCTGACAGCGGTTGGCGCTCATTCGAGGCCGAAACTGACGTCACTCAGCATTGATGCGAAGAAAGGAGATTAAGGCTATGGAGTGGGTCGCATTCGCCAGTACAATTTTGCTCTTAGGCCCCGATTCAGAATCCCAGACCACTCGAATGAGACCCACTCCATAGCCTTAATCTCCTTTCTTCGCATCAATGCTGAGTGACGTCAGTTTCGGCCTCGAATGAGCGCCAACCGCTGTCAGCGCCATCTATTGTTTGAAATTCGAACTAAAATCAAGAATCACAGCAAAAAAAAACTCCCGACATCATACATAACCCTCCTGCAAGAATTTTTTTAATATCTGTCACCGTTTGCTAGTTATTGAATTTTAAAATCCATCAGTCATTTTTGGGACACCCGGTATATAGATATTCTAAAAATTGAAACCGGACACTACAAATAAATTTTTTAATAACCCAAGTTTGTGTGCATGATAAACTTAATTTAATTACTGTTACAGAACATCGAGAAAATCGGAATTGATTATCAAATCAGATAAGTGCAGTTATTAAAAGTAAATTTATATTGTAAACAGTAAATTTATAATTTAAAAACTTAGACCATTATTCATAGAACATAAAATTATTAACTAAAGTTGCTGTGATCGTTCCTACGTAAAATAAGAATATATACTAACGGTCATTTTTTAAAATTCGTTGAAACGAACTATTTAATTTCGATACGGAAAATTAGGCGGAAACAAAATCTGAACTACTTATATTGTTTTAAGTGCAAAGTGGTTAATCTTTTGTAATCGGGCTGCACGCCATACAGATAGATTTAAAGAAAATTCATGCCTAAAAATGATTTTAAAAACCATAAAAAAATCAGTAAATTGCGATACAATTTTCAAAGAAATTGCATTTGAAAGCAATTCTTTTCTTTATTCAACTTTGAAAAATTAAAATTTTGCGATGTTCAGAAGATAAAAAAGAATTCAGTGAACGCAAAATTTATTAGACAGATGCTGCCACAGTCAATATGAGGTCAGCCTTACTCATGGATATATTTTGTTTTATAATATAGATTTCTGAATTGTAAATCTGCAGACCAAGAGTCTGAACGCCTTTTTTTAAAAACTCGTTATATATAACATATGAACTTTCCAACATGCAGTTTCATTTATTTCATATTACTATGGAGTTTCATGAGATTACACGTTTGTGAATTGTAACGTGAAATACGATTACGGGTATTGATACACCACAACTATTAATTTTCTTGGAAAACTGTACTGTATCAGGGGGACACCGCTACTCTTACCACCCTCTTCCGTTGTCGCATTAATTTGGTAATTGGTAAAAATAACTCTTTAGATGAAACAGCACCGACAAACTGGCGATAAATCACAATTAAATAATGAAACTTTGCATCAATCACCATAAAAACAAAACAGCACACAGGACGCGTTTCGAGAAGGAAATTCTAAAAATCTAAAACGTGTTTCCAGCCCGAAACGCGTCCTGTGTGTTGTTTTGTTTTTATGGTGATTGATACAAAGTTTCATTATTTAATTACTCTATAGAGTTCAGTATCGAAAGTAATTAAAACACCGACTTTATAATAAGAGGATTAATAATTAGTTTGAACGATTAATAATTGATAGTTCTATTTGTTCCGTTTATTTGAAAATAACTCTTTGAGTCTATCCCATAATTTTCGAATTGCCACGCTACAGAAATATGTAGTGTTGGAGAGAGTTTCATAAACTAAGTTATGGACCAAAGTTTTTTCTTTTGTTTGTATGAGTATTGATTTGTAAATGACGGAATATCGTGCAAGATATTTTTAACCGTACTATCGGTGATAAGAAATAAAGAATATTACGCAACATATCGTTTGAGATATTCTGTCAAGGTCGAGAGATACACAGTCAAATTTATTATCCTTGGGGCAGGAAGAGAAATCAGGAAACAGAAGGGAAAAAACGACCAGAGAAAATGATCATACCCCAGATTGCTATTAATATCTCATTGTGTAAACTACAGATGAGACGGGCTCGGGCTCGATTTTTATACCAGTCTTCGGGATCAAAGGGAAAATTTTATTTATACAGAAATTGAAATAACAAGTGGGGAACTATACGTCAAACTTGACAAAAGAGATGCGTTCGCACTGTTATTATTTTACTGAAATGAATTATATCGTATGTTATTATGATACGATTAATTTCTGTAATAAAATACAGTGAAACTTCCATTTAACGAAGTCTCATCGTTACACTTAAAAACTTCGTTAAGAAGAAAATTCGTTAAATAGAAATAAACTTAAATTCATGAAATTTTTCCTTCAGATATGACAAACAGATATTGGATTCAGAAGCATTTGATTCAATTTCAATTAAGAAGCCGTCTCTTATAAAACAGTTGTGTACAGTCGATGAAATCACTTCACATTCCCAAGCTTTGGCTCAAACTTTCACCAGCTCTGATACACACGTTCTCAAACTAATGTTTTCACTACGTTGTCTTTTTTCTATCTTTTTCGATAATGTACCTCAAGATTTTCAATTATTCCTTAGACTAACGGCTGAAGTTTAGAAGTTGTATTGGCAGGAACAAAAATAAATTTGATGTTCTTCGATTTGCATTTTGAAGAACATTCTTGTGGATATACAAACCAATTGTCTACCAGCAATGAAAGGTCAGAATGGTAAGTGTCTGACTCTAATTGATATTTTTTGCTTCAATGCATCTGACGCCACTGCGTCACTGCATTTTCTATATTACTGAATGTAAAAAGGGGATTTTGACTTCAACTATCAGCGCTGGAGTCTCGGTGTGGGAGAGTAATGATAACAAGTGTTTCTCTTAGTGTGAAAAAAAAAATTATTTAGCACCAAGCAGAATGGAAATTATTTAAATGTGTTCATTTTCATACAATTCGCTGAAATAAATTCGCATATCCATCGCAACAGCAGCTGCTTAGTTTGTATTCTGTACATGTACAAAAGTCAAATAAACTTCGTTATATAGAATATATTTTTCGTACTATGGAGATTAATTTACATGCGAATGATGTTCAAAGTCAAAGTTCTGCAGAAAATTTCGTTAAGTAGAAAACTTCGTTAAATAGGGACTTCGTTAAAGGGAAGTTCCACTGTAAGTACATTTCAAGCTGGCAACATTTTATTTTTTGTTGACATTTATTGAAAATTCCAATGGTAAATTTAAGCCTAGCTTTGAAAATTTCAGAACTTCCATATTTAAACTCTTTTTCCATTTAATATCTATTTCTCCGGAAACATCTATCCAAAAAACTGTCGCTAGATTATCTGATTTCTAGAATCAAACAATTTTAGTACACAAATTCTGTTTTTAAATTCAGTAATACGGATATAATATGACTCCATCTTAATTATGACATAATCACCATGGCAACCTATAATCATTACCTATCATGGGATATCATTGAATTAATTACGTATGATAGGATTTAATAGAATGAAGAATGTGACTATAACTTGGTCATAGAAGTTATAAAATGTCATATATGACTATAACGTCATACATGTCAGATAACTTGGCGATACATCTCGGTCGCTTGACGATTTATCCTCGGAAGCTGCTATAACAAGGAAGTACCGATTTTTTAAAAAAGAAAATCAAATTACTTAATAAATGTTTTTATTAATATCTTTTTAAGTTTTGATTTGATTTTCATAAAATTTGAAATGACTCGACAAAATTCTTAAATATCAAACCATTCGGTTGGGTAGTTTTTGAGCTGTTATATGCGGACAGACGGATGGACGGATCAGACGACGACTATAGATGCTACGTATTTATATAATTACGAACGCATCTAAAAAGGAAAAAAAAGCTAGCTATTTCAGAAACAAGAATATAGTCCAACTTTCTTGAAGTATTTTACAATTCTTTTAAACTCAATTTGAAAGGAAATTGAATTGTTATTGATGGTTATATAAAGAGAAATATTCTATCTGATTTTGCAGTCTTTGCACGATCAATGCAATCAGATGTCATTTGTATATCCTTGTTTTCTATTTGAAATCTTTTTCCAGAATTACTTGAAAACAGAACGCATGTATTTCTGCCATAGTTGTACAATGATATTTTAAAAGAACGGAAATAACGGAATTTATTCCGTTATTTTAGCGTCTTGTCAGCTGGAACATTCGACTCAATTATGTAACATATATTTAATTTTTTTGCCGTTTGTATTTATGAAAGTTTTCTCTTGAAGATGGTTATAAAGAATAACCGAAACGTCGAGAATTGTTTATATATGTAGTTTTAAAGTACCTCATATTAAATTAAACGAAATATACGTTGGAAGCAAAAGTTTGATGTTAGTAAAAATAATTTATTTTAAAACACTCTTTTATAAGCATTCAATGTTTATCTTTATTTTAATGTTTAAATTACGCCTAATTTCATGATTGCAATTCATATGCTGTTGCAAAAAAATTCCGTCACAATATATTAATGTGGCGTGGACCCCGATTATTGAAAAAAAAAAAAAACCCGCTGTGATTCACGTTTGATAGAAAGCGCAATATAGTGAATTTATTACAAAAGTTATAAGTTTTGCTCTTTAAAAAAAAAAAAAAAGATATGACAACAGGAAAGAAAGAAAAAAGCATTATTAAAACTATCTGTTCAAGATTTCTAAATTGTTTTCTCAACGCATAGTCATAATTTATTACTATTAAACTATTAAATGACAAAATAGTACATAGTTTTTATAATTCTAGCATATCAGGAAGTGGAGGAAAAATTCATTACAAAATTCCATGTTTACATACAGAAAGAAGTTGAGTTAAATAAAAAAAGTGTAAAAGCGCGCGACACTGGCGGTCAACAATATATTAGTATAAGTTGAAAACCTTTGATCTAAACTTTTATTAAACAAACAAACAAACAAACAGACAAACAAAATTATATATATATATATATATTTTACAAAATACATTTTTTAACTCTTTTTTAATGAATTTCCCAATTTTGTATATTCAAATTACGTCCAGAACATATTAAGTTGGGATAATTGGAGTTTCAGTGTACTTAATAGATTGAACTATTATATTAAATAAAATAATTCACATACATATATTTTACTATACCTTGAGGTTTTGCAGCTACTGGACAGTTTCAAGTCCAACATATTGTAAATAGTCATTATTTTTCTACGACGTACGCAGTAAACCTACATTATTAATAAAGCTTTCACTTCCCATATTTAGTCAAAAGATAGGTTATATTCAAACGATATTTATTTGCTGGATGATTTCTTTTAGCTTAAATGTTATACAAAAACAGAGATTAGCAAAATATTTTCACAACCGAACAAAATCAATTCATGTTTCTAACGATCAACAGGCCTATAACGGTAAAATACACTGTGGATTCAGATGTTTTACAAAAGAAACAGATTTGTCTTAGGATGAATACGACACTCATAAACGCAGATGTACAAATATGTGAATAAAATAACATTTAAGACGTCATAGATACATTATGATGTCAGGAGATTCTAACAAATTGCTTGTCAAGATGATGCGACCCCGAACTACATTTCGTAGTGTTTTTATTGTTGCTATTAAATTTGCGTTCTTTCAACCTAGATTTTGGCTTAAATTTATCAAAGGAACTTTTATATTATAATAAATTTATTTAAAGGTCAAAATCGAAATTCAGTTTGGCATGAAGAAAGCTTCGGATCGAGTTTGTGTACATTTCACTATGCGTCAGTTTTGAACATTTCGATTTTAGTTTAGTAACTCTTTAACCCATTCTCTGCCAACCACGAGTATACTCGTGACTCGAATTCGTAATTTCAATCTAAAATTACGAATTTATACCGGAAATTTCGAAAGAATTTTTTTTATTTTATGTAATCACGAAATGTCTGTAAATAAATAAAATAAATATTGATATTAGTATTTTCTGGTAAGAATTCGAACTTTCTAAATAAAATAAAATTCCGGTAATTTTAACCCGGCAGTGAACGTTTTAATGGAATAAAATATTGACCTCAAACTTTGATAATTTATGGCTCTAGATAAGCATTTTTCAATCTTTATTTCTATACCGTACCCCTTGCTTAGTTTTTTCATATATGAGTTTTCTTGCTCCCATAAATTCGCCTCTATCCCCACATCCACGCAAGATATACACGGTGCGTTTAACGGGCGATAACTTTCTATTTTTTCTATCTTTTCAAAGTGTAATTAATGGGAAATAATGAGTGGTTTAAGATAAACTTTTGAAGAAAGAAATTTATTTTAAAATATTATTATTAGTATTAAAATGTAGCAGAAGTACAAAAACAATATCGCAGGGAGTTTCAGGCAGATCCACCTATGCCACTTACAACTCATTGGATAAAAGATAAGTTTGAAACGAATGGATGTTCATAGACAACGTTCTAGAACAGTGGTTCCCAACCTTTTTTGGCCGTGCCCCACCAAAGCATCACTAAAATGATGATGCCCCCCCTTCTCCCCCTAAAAATATAATTCTTATAAAAATTTAAATGAATGAATTGATAGAGTAAAAAACATTTAACATTAATCCTGAAACACACCGAACGTAATGGATGAATCAAATATTTTTTATAATCATCTGATAGTACTCGTAGTTTAAAGTATCGTTGGCACATAAAGGGTCACTTTTAATCTCTTCGCAACGGTCGCCACGTATAGAGTGCTCAGAATCCTTGATTAAACCAATCAATAATTTTGAATAAAACATTTTTGTCTTATTTAATCACAGAATTTCTGCGCTTAAATTACACAACAATTTCTAATCAGAATAAAACTTGATAAAAGATTCTGTAAAGGAAGGTCGTCAAGTAATTGTTAAATATACACTTGAATAGTTTCATGTATAAAATTGATTTCCATGTGACATATTGCAGTGCGACTCATTCAATAAATAATCGAAAAAGTTGTTTAAAATTCTAAAATACTCTGAAATCAGAAAAATTATATAGGATTTTTAAATATATAAAAGGTATCTAAATATATTAAATAATTTTTCTATAATTATTCTGGTAGAAATATATTACCCTCTGAGCGTTTTGAAAAAGGGTAAAATTGTAATGTTGTTTTCTCTGCATTTTGTTTTAAATGCTAAAAAAATATGATTCTTTCAGCATTATAAATAAAACTTAATTACAAATATGAATGTAACCCTTGAGAGTATTAATCATTCTTCAATGTTTTGAAAATTCATTAAATCTATAGAATTATATTATATTAAACATTGCATATATTGCAGTGAAACCTGGAGCTTAGTGAACGGAATATTACGTTCTAAACGCTTAGAGGGTTAAAACTTTTGAATGGAGACGTTTTAAAAAGTGAATAAAAACTTTTCATTTTGTTCGTTTTTTTTCATTTTGTTTTTTAAAATTTGAATGTGTAACTTTTATTTTCAGTCTACAGCATTACTATTACAAAAATAATTCAGAGGGTATGAGTTCACAAAAATCTGGAATTGCTCCCCTGAAAAGTCAAATTGCCCCCCTGTGGGGCGTACGCCCCCCGTTGGGAACCACTGTTCTAGAACCTCAATTGAGCAAGAATGCGCCACAACACCAAATGAAATGTTTGTTGAAGTTTGTGAATCAATAGCACACCGTTATAGGCCAGAACGCTAAAAATTTTGAACATCTGCGGTAGGAGGTAAAGTTATACATTTTATGTAGATTATTTTGCAATTTAACTATTAATTATATGTGAATAAAAACTGGGATTATAATTATTCAAAGTGTGTATACATTTTTCTAACATACTCTGTATAAATTTTATATATATATATATATGTAAGAAGATGATATGTAAATAGTAGATTTACTGGAATTATATGCACAAATAGACGATGAATAACAAAATATGAACTTTAATACAGTCCTAGAAATATAATTCTTACAATACTTGACTAGCAATTTCTTTTCAGCTAATCCACTTCTCGCCAAACATATACAATATATTTATTTACCAAAGAAAACAACTAGGCTTAGCAGCGCCTTTACTGGATATTTCTCATGTCGATGCTTGCTTCACAATAAAAATTAGAAGACTGGCCCTTTTCCAATTTTGAAGATGTTCAAATCTTGATCTCGCGATCCAAAATATTTATAACTCGTGCATTTAAATCATGGATAATAATAGTACTACAGCGTCAGTTAATTTGATGATCATGCACGTACGTCATAAAGGAAATTAAGTGTTGAAACTGATATCCTATATATATATATATATATATATATATATACATTTAAAAAAATACTAATTTCGTAATGTTCTTAGGCTAGTTAAATATTCAAACGATTCAAATTAACTTAACGTCGATTATATGCTATATTTTATTTCAAATACTGCATTTTAATTTACTTTATTGTACTGACAGCCTAACATCAGAACAAATGAAACATAATTGAAAATTTAAATTTAGCTACATTGACTAATAACAAAAGTTCATAATATTTATTCGACATTCAAGTGTTAAAATGTAGCTCAGTAAGCTACTAGGTTGCCTTAGTTCGCGAATATAGAATTGCCTATTGAATTTACACACGCCTATTGAATTTATACACAAATCTCTCTTTGTTAATCAAATTTCTGTAACTTAAATTTGTATTTTCCTCTATTACAAATATTATTTCTCCGTGCTCCCATTTAGTTCGAAATGGATTCCCCAGGTAAAGAAGAGAAATTATTATGTTTTCGTGGATGCGGATGCGGAGATGTCAGGTTCAAAGAAAAATTCTTTAAAACGTGATAACATAATCAAACCCAGTTTTGACACTGTTTCATTTTATTGCTAATACAAATATGTTGTATCGATTTTGATAAAATTTGATAAGGTGATATTGTTAAAAATTGTTTTGTTTTTACTCAGTTCATATATTTAATTTTAAACATAACGCTGTATAAAGCATATTTTTTGAAGAATGTAATATGATAGGTTTTAATAGAATGAAGAATGTGACTATAACTTGGTCATACAAGTAATAAAATGTAATATACGTCATATATGACTATAACGTCATACATGTCAGATAACTTGACGATACATGTCGATCGCTTGACAATTAATCCTCGGAAAATTAAATATTCTTTTATTGGGTTGTCCGGAAAGTCCATGCCGGTTGGGAAAATCAGTTCGTACCGGAAAATTCTGTCCGTTATTTATTAGAGATTAGATATCGGAATCAATGTTTAATATTTAAATGATAGAATTTTCCGGTACGAATTGATTTTGCCAACCGGCAAGGACTTTCCGGACAACCCAATATATCTTTTAACCCTTAATTGCATAGTGATGTAAATTTCCATCACTTTTTATTTAACTTTTAATAAATAAATCAACTTCTTCGCCACCACTATATTTATATAAAAATATTAATCCAGTAAATTTCCCGTAAACTATATTGCTGAACAAAGTTAAAAATCTATCTTAAAATTTCTGGTGTCTAATATTTAATATATGTATTAAAAAACACAATTGTAAAAGAAAAACTCATGCAAAGAAGGGTTAAGTCAGCGGTTCGAAAATTTTATTATTACGTGACACATCTTACGGTTTAAAACTTTTCCGCAACCCACTAATATTTGGGAATGCAATGTTTGTTGAATAATCTCTCCTACGGAAACGATTAAGTTTCGCACAAAACCTACATACGAGAACAGTAATACATTCGCAGACATTCCTAGACTTTCCATAAACTACCGACTCATGAATCTACCAAAATGAAATTTATACGTGAAAAATAGTGCTAACGATCGCTAATATCAATGTTCTGGGGAGGGGCTGAGTAGTGGTCCACTGCTCCCTAAGAGAATATTTCGGGTACGGTACTGCCTGTAGCAGGGTTGCCAGTTTGGTTTCCCTTTTTAACACATTTCCGACATAGTTGAAGAGTATTTATGAATTCGGCTTGTTTGTCCGTGTTCTACCAGGGCCGTGCGAAGAGGGGGCCTTCGCCCAGGGCGCGGAAATTTAGGGTGCACCAAATTTATATTACCAACCAAGGTTTAATTTATTTATTTATTCATTTTTTGGTCATCGATCATTTTCTGGGGAATTTCTTTTTTTCTTTTCATCATTCTTTTTTTTCTGTCTCAAAATATCATGATCTCTCCAACAAATAAGTGCTATTTTCTCTTACGCTATTTAGTTGTTTGCAAATTCTGAATTAAAATTAAACCTTTTAAAGTTCCAACATAAACGCGAAATGTTTATTCAATAGAATTTATTTCTGTTTCTGTACTTATCAGTTTTGTGTTACCTGTCACAAAAAGAAGGGGTAGGGGAGGGGGCGCCAAAGCGAAACTTTGGCCCGGGCTCAGTTTTCTCTTCGCACAATCCTAGCTCTAGCTCGCGTAAATATAGTCGGATTGCCATGAAATTGATATATGTCATTGGAGTTTACTATGGCATGTTTGGTATTGAAAATCAAGTGTGTAGCATTTCTGGTTCGTTTACAGGGACACTCGAAAAAAATCCGTTACATTACGGTCTATGGGGGAAAATCGTTTGAGGCGTATTTTAATGATGTTAAACTATTTTAAACATAGTCAAATTGATACATGTCACTGAGCTGCACTACAAGGCGCTTACTGTAGATAGAATATGGTGTGTATAGAATGTATCGTTCATTTACAGAGACACTCAAAAGAATTTGGTTACAGTACTGTCTAGGAACAATAATTACTGGTAGCTCGTTTCAGTTATGGTACTCGTTTTTAAATGTAACTAACCTTTTGCATATTAATTGGTGTATATAAATTCTATAGAATAGCGTTTCTTAAACTTTTGATCTCGCCGACCCCATTTAATGTGACATGCATTTCGGGGACCCCCAACAATATATTTCTTAATATAAGATAAGAAATAATTTTAATGGGTTACCCGAAAATTCTGCCCGTTAATTATTAGACATTAGATATGTAAATTCCAATAAAGTGTTTATTATAAGTTCATAATGCACCTTTATTTGTATTTCATTACACATATTCTATATTTAATTAACGGTGTTGGTAAAATAAGCTGCATTAATAAGAAAAATACTTATAATATACATTTTAAGACAGGTAAAATATACGTACTACTATTTCCTATGAGAAGTATGTTTCTTATATTTTGCTACTGTATGTACAGCATCTCGTTCAATGTTTAAGTAAGTCTGGTTCGACATTACGTCGATTTCTACAGTTGTTCTTCATGTGTACAAGGTTATAGAAAATCTATTCATACAATTAATTCATACAAGTAATTCTTCAGTGGCTTGAAAGCAATTTTCATGGAACCATCGCATGATAATTCCGCATTTTTCAATTCTTAATTATAAAGATTAGAATTGGAACCTTTATCGATTGCTCCATCCTGATTGCATACCTTGATTACATGTTACCAATTACTTTTTTTTTTTAACTATAGGTTAGAGGATTTCATTTTTTAACAAAAAATTATCAAAAGTAAAGGATTTCAGGAAAATTAAAATTTTTAAAAATAGTGTTATACGGTAAAAAAAAAAAAAAAAGTTTGAAATAATGATTGCTTTTTGAGTTAGAATAAACAATGTCAGGAATTTTATAGGAATTATTTTTTATAAAAAATATTTTTTGTAGGTTTATTATAAGTCTATTTAACAGATCCTTATTAGAGGCAAAGTCCTATTTTTTTCACTGTGGATTTCTCTGTCGACGTCAAAAATTGGTAGTCTACATTTGGATGCTAGCCAAAACCAAGTGGCAATTTTTAGAAATGTTATAACGATTGTGACAACAAACGGCGATATCGCTTTCGTTTTCATCGCGATTACATCACTTCTAAATACCGTACAATTTCAATTCTTACATAATCAATTAGAAAAATTTTAACTTTCGAATGAAATTTATTTGAAAACTATCGTTTAATTTAACAACTTTTTAAATAATTTTCAAGCATAAATTATTTTTCAAATCTATCTCAACAATAGCCATCAGTTTGCTTCAATAATCTAAAATAGCCCATGGTAAAGTTGCCACAATTGGAAATTAATTTCCCTAACCAACATAAAAAGTGAAAAAAAAATAATTAAAAAACCCCTGATAAATCATAAGATCAAATTATCTATAAGATAGAGCATTTTGGCGCTAAACTGAAATCTGCCAACAAAATAAATAAATTAAAAAATATCAGTTTGCTATTTTCAGTTTACGTAGAATATAAAATTGATATCATGTTTAATTCGTTGATATATGTGTTGCATCATAATATGCTAGGAATTGCATTTTATTATTTTTTAAAAAATCTATTTCACTGTATAAGACGGAAAAGTTCCCCGATTGTGGAAAAGGGATAATCATCTTGATTATAGAAATGGACCGAAGGAACGGTACAAATAAATTACACTTGAAAACATTAAAAATCTGCCTCATCTGCAGATTGTATATTATTATTGTAAAAAGAATTATCCATCTTTATATAAAAATTGATTAGCTTAAAACAATAGATGCGTTTTAGTAGATATGAATTTGAAACGAACAATGATTAAAGAGGACATTTTAAAACATATTTTTAAACATTTAAAACCTTTTTTTTGGGAAGATGCAATGCACATGCCCATAGGATTGCACTCAGTTTCATTATCACAGGGGGAGAGATGTGTACTTTATTTACTATGTTATTTTATTTACTGAATATGATATGGGCGTAGGAATATACTATTTGTACGATACTTCATAGGTCCATAAATTTTTTTTTCTTGCAGTGGTGAATATGGCGGTAATGTTGAACTGATTTGCATTACACAGTTGTTTACGGATTGTTTGTTTGGAGTTTACATCGAAAATAGTATTGTATTTCACTAGGGTTTTAACTAAAATTTTATAAACACTGTTTCACATTCTCCCCCATAAAGAAGCTTTTTGGACTTATGTTGTTTTTGCAATCCATGGGATTTAATGCATTACTGATGATGAAAAAATAAAAGATATTTATGATATTTTTCTTAGGTATTTGATAAAATCGACTTAAATCATTTCCATCTGCATCTTAACACTGGAATACTCGTAGAAAAACTTTCTGCGCGGTGTGTTTTGTACACATTATATTTCTCAGCTTTTGGTTAAATATATTAATGTTTTATACGATTAATTTTAATTCAGATGCAATTACCCTATAGTGCAATATTATAAAAAATCCTTGACATATACGACAATATTTTCGAACAATGTAAATTTGTAAAACGGATATGTGAATTTGTAACAACCAACAGTGTAGAAAATAAATCAGCGCGAATAATTAAGGGTTTTAAAGATTGGCATTAAAAGCATAGATGCGAAATATTATGGATTTTGAATACTACTTTTTCCGAATAGTATACATATACATAGTATACAGACATAATTACCATCGTGTTCCCATCATATTTCCTTCTTGTTCTGTTGATGGTCATTGGAAATTTGAATGCATCTCTGTATTGTCACTGACTAATGTTTTTTTTACAACAAACGATAATTTTGAGTAACAAACGGATAAACGAACCTATGCAATTTTTGTCTATACACATGCGAGTCTACCTTCAAGGGGTGTGTGTGTCCTGACACACACACACACCGACAAATACATTTCGTTGTTTCTTTTGCATTCACCGATGCAATTTCACAAGCGTGATAAGTATTGTCAGTTGTCACGATATCAAAAGTTTTAGATTATACTAGTTTTCAGAAATGAAGATTTTAATCGGGATAACTCATCTAAAGCATACATACATACTCTTTGTTTATACACTTAATCTATGGTAACGCTATAAAGAAAAAAAAAACCCGGAAAATAATAATTTGAAAAAACTAGCTTCATAAAGCTGTATTATTTTGCCTGAGCACAGAGAAACAAATGTTTTACAATCTCAAAGGGAAACAAGGAACAATGCAGCGACGTGTTCATTTTATTTATTTATGCATTTTTAATCAAATGCACGCAAGAACGTTTTAAATTAGATTTCTAGTATAGCAACCTACCGCTATATCAGTGTTTTAGAAGTTTGTTGTTATGTTGCATAGGCATATGTTTCCGATTTTCATGATTTTCGAAAGATAAAATATAAATCTCGTGGCAAACTTGTAAAATGAATTTGGATTTCGCCCTTAAATAAAAATTTTACACGATTTAAACACTTATATGCGTGTATACTGAAAAATATACTGCATACGTTTTTGTTCACATATAAAATGTTTTCATAATTATATGAAATTTAGATAAGAGAAATGTAAAACATGCACAATCATCTCGATAACCCAAAATTTCAGATAATCAGAACTGATATTTTGCCAATATGTAAATATAAAATGAATTATCATGTTAGTATTTTTAAATATGAATTTCTCATCCATTATTTTCTTTAAATAAGCTATTTATCGGGAAAAAAATTCCATAGTTTATTTTAAAACTTTCTATATGTAGGAGAAAATATCTGTTTCATCAGGCATAAGGTAAAGCCAGGAGAGATGGCGCGGTCGGAGAGATTGCTCACATAGAGGTTCGAGGGAACGCTCGAGGGGAAGTAGGTGCTTGAATTTTCATAGCTATTCGTCAGAATTTCTATACAATGTCAGTAGTACAAAATATTTTCAACTTAAACGATTTCTCATAAGTTACTAATCTAGACTAACAGTGCGAACATCAACGGTTCGTTTTAGTAGCGGTCATGTTTAAATAAAATGCCGCGCAATATCTCCTACCGAAATTGGAGAGTTTGCGCATCTGCTACTTAGAAGTGTTGTTCCCATTAGTATGTATGAAAATTTTTCATACACCTTTACAGATTAATAGACTAGCCTTGTTCAAACTCCGTTACGTAATGGCACAGTGGAAACGACAGTTGTATGATCAGTCATCAGTTTCCCTTAATGATGAACGCGTTCGCGTTCGAAAGATCTCAGGATTAAATAACTATCTTTTTAACATCTTTTTTCGACACCTTTTAAGCATGTTTTTAATGTGTATTTTATCAATTTAACTACAAGGTGAATCTTTCATTCCACTTTAAATTCGTTTTTCGAATTTTTCTGTTAGAATATTATTATGACATTTCTTTTTTTTTTCATACGAATGTAATCGATCATAGTCCCTCTTGTATAACCGAATTCTTCTGTGCGTCTTTTTAAATGAACAATAAATGCTACGCTCTCCATAATCTATGTAATCCCCTAATATAATCTCCATATATCATAATGTAATTGAACTCCTTTGTACTTCTGTAACTGCTACTTATTCTATACTTCTAAGAAAGTATATTTTAGTCTATCTCAGTGAAGCACATCAATTTCATTATGTCTGAAGTAATGTAAAATGATTAAAATGCATCCAAAACGATTCTTCTCTAATAGACGATAATGTGAAGTGTAATTCTTTTGTGTGTCCCCATAAACGAACTATAAATGCTACACTCTTCATTTTCAATACCGAACATTCTATAGTAAACATTTATAATATATAAAAATTACATAACAATCCAAGTATAGTTATAAGAGTTTGAGCACGGACAGATACATAGGCAGACAGACAAATCGAATTCACAAACACTACTCAACTATGTTGGAAAATGGTAAATACAACAATTTATTTTTTAACTGACTTTCAACGAAGGATGTCATGCAATTCGTTTGCATTCTTCTTTTTCTTTCTTTTTTAATGTTTGCCATTGTCCATGCATAACTCTCGAACATTCCATACACTACTCTCGAACAGATGATCCAATTATCATATATTTATATGTATATATAGAGTGGCCAAGATAAAAGAGGCCCGGTATACAGAAGTACAAATACTTACTAATTTTTATTTAATAGTACTAAATACAGAATATTATGAATAACAACACTTCCTGTGAACTATTGAATGTTCAGTATGTTGTTATTCATAATATTCGTTATTTACTACTTTTAAATAAAAATCAGTAAGTATTTGTACTTCTGTATACCGGCCTGTTTTATCTTGGACACTCTGTATATATATTATTTAGAAAGATCTCAGTTTGCAGGTGGCCCCTTTGCAATATTATTACGATCTAAAAATTATATGTTTGTCTGTCTGCCTGTTTTCCTGTCCTTTTTTTAAAAAAAAAACTTCGTAGGCTTGAATTTTTATAAAAGTTGACCAATCGTCACGTTTTCAAAATAGCCGACATATCGTGTATAGTTTTTTTACAGGGACATCTCAATTTTTAATATGTCATTGTCTACTGCGCATGGAAATCACGACTATCATGAGCGATATTGACTCATGATAGTCGAGCATCAAGTCGAGTAACCCGATTTTACCTGAACTCCACCCGACCCGCGGTTCGTGTGGCAATTTTTTTTTCGTCGACTGTCGGGTTAGTTCTAATTGTTCGGGTTTGGGTTGCAGTTTGACAATTGTGGGTCGGGTTTGGTAACCCGTTTTTTCAAAAGAATATTTACAATATTGCATAAGATGAAAAACCTATGCATTTAAATATAAAATACATATATTTATTTTTCAACATAAAAGATAAAACAAATTTTAGGTATATACAAAGTATTTTTTCATAATTGCATTAAAATGTGCATTAATGCATTTAAATGTGGGGTTGAATTAAAATTTGAGGTCAGTATAACCCGACCCGTGTAGAACTCTAATGTGCATAACATTACAGGATAGCCACAAGACACGAAAGAAAGAAACAATCCCTTGAAGTTGGTTTTATTTTTTGTTAAAAATTTCTTGTTAAATTTCACATGATTAACTTCATCCAACATTGTAACAACGACAGGCTTGAAATAATATAAAAGACGGTCAATGCATTACTTTTCTAAACTCGTCGCTGAAAATTTTTCTTTTAGACGTAAAAGGCAATGAATAATAAATTTTGAAGAGAAAACAGACTACTTTTGTCACGCTACAATTTATCAGCAGGAAATGAATAAATTATTGTCGGCTTTGTTAGGAAGTGTGTGTGTGTGTGTGAGGCATCTGTTGAATATAAAGAAATATTTGGAAATATTGTTAAGAATAAGCAAAGACCACTGAACTTGGTAAAACGATTTACATATTTTTAATGTGCACAATGATTTAGCCTCTTAATTACATAAATAGAACTTATATAAAACCAGTATGTTCTAACCATCATCCATCACAAAACGTTCTTCTATATATATCAAATCGTCTGTAACCAAAATTAAATGGCAACCTATTCGTTCTTGAGATATACCTATTACGAAAATCGTGAAAAACAGAGTATAGCAGCGACATCTGTTAAGCGGTATACACCCAAACCTAATAAAGATATATTTATGTCAAGATGTGACAGAATATGAAGTTTCGTGAAATTCCGTGCATTAATTCTTGAGATATAGCTATCGCGGAAATCATGAAAAACAGAGCATAGCAGCGACATCTGTTGAGTGGTATACATCCAAACCTAATAATGATCTATTTATATCAAGGTGTGACAGAATATGAAGTTTCGTGAAATTCCGTGCATTAGTTCTTGACATATAGCTATCGCAAAAATTGTGAAAAATGTAGCATAGTATAGCCACCAAATGCTCGATTTACTTCAAAACCTAATCTCTCAGCACCAATTTATATCAAGGTCTAACTGAATCTGAAGTTTGATTAAATTATGGGCATTAGTTCTTGAGACAGAGCGCCCACAAAATTTGCGCTACATACATACAGAGAGACACACAGACTCACTGTCTGACATTTTCTAAAAACATAAAATCATGTTCAAGACCTTCTAAAACGAAAGTTTTCACGAATCCGATACATTCTTCTTGTAAAGATAGAAGAAAGTAAAAATGCTTAAGGGGATTCGGTACCTTTAATTTTCAAGAAATAACGACAGTATCAATTTTTTTACTTAAAATGAATTTAGACGTCCGTAGTATATTCTGACGAAATTTTGTAAAGATCTGATAATTAAAAATATGGGAGAAATACTTTTTAGTGCATCCATTTCCATTTAAATGATTCAGAGATCTTTAAATGACTCTTCTTTCAACTTTTTTTTTTTTTTCATATATCATAGTATAATCAAAATTCAAAAACTTCAATATATGTATTTTAATATACTCGATATTTTTAATGGACGAATCATATTGCGCATTTCATAAAATTAAGAATCGGATTTACAGTAAAATAAAAAATTAGTTTATATTTTAAAAATAAAAATGTTACATAAAAAGTTACTGTTAGTGCATTTTTACAGATGTACATGGTATTTTACATATTTTTTTTCTTAAACTGAAAGCTTTTCGAGAATATAGTCTTTACCATTTTTAGGGCACACGTGTAAGAAAATTTTGATAAAAACAAGATTGTTGCAAAAAATTCATAATTACAAGTGAAGTGTGGTTTTAAAATTTTCTTGAATTTCTTAAAAAAAAAAAATAATAATAAATAAAATTTTCAAATTTTACCATAAAAGTGCATTTTTTCTTCATTAAATAATTTTCCTTGAAAAAAAAGAAACCGTTTATTAATAAGGGAAATTAGTATTATAAAATACTCAAATAATAATAAAGCCATAATGAAAAATCATGCGATAAGCACAGATTATGTAACACTTTCCAACAATTACAAAATTCTTTTAGAAATTTTTACCGTTTAATAAGGCCTAATGTCTGATGTCTAAGTAAACAAGGGGATGACAATGGATGACCGCCCCGGGAACTCAGCTTTCGCTTTAGAGTATCAGTGCAATCCAGGGGGAAAGTGTGTAAGTAAACAATTTCGAAAACGTATAAGACATTTAAATATCCAATTTCAGAAATTACTAACAATGTCAAAAAAATATCCGATTTTTGTGTGCAATACTTTATATGATCTATAGATTTGTATATATAACTACATAGAATGCTAACATTTAGTTCAGTTAGGAAACGCATAGCACAGTTGAAAATTCCCCTACAGCAATTTCCGCCAGTAAACACAAATTTACTTGAAATGTTTTGTGCTGCTCTGTATATGATCTATAAAAGTTAAGTAACAGGCAAAAAAATAGTTAAATTTAAAAACGCGTACCGCAACTGAAAAGGCACTTGCAGTGATTATTACTCACAGACAGTACTTTAACTGAATAATTTTGTGTGCCTCTATAAATGAACGATGAATGCTATATGCACAATATTCTATAGTAAGTCTCTTCTAATGCACCTCAGTAATAATATCAATTTTAATATGTTTGAAATAGTGAAACATTATTAAAATACACCGCAAACGATTTTTCCCCATAGACCATAATGTAACGAATTTTTTTTAAATGTTCCTGTAAAGGAACTCTCAGTGCTATGCACTGCATACAAGTTAAGTAACAGGCAAAAAATTAGTTACATTTAAAAAGGCGTACCGCAACTGAAAACGCACTTCCAGCAACTATTATTAACAGACAGTACTTTAACCGAATAATTTTGTGTGTCTCTGTAAATGAACGATGGATGCTATACACACAATATTCTATACTAAACCTCTTGTAGTGCATCTCAGTGATAAAATTTAATTTCAATATGTTTGAAATAGTGCAACATCATTAAAATAAAACGCAAATGATTTTCCCTATATACCATAATGTAACGGATTTCTTTTGAATGTCCCTGTAAAGGTACACACTTAAATTTCAATACCGAACATGTCATAGTAAACCTCAATAATATATATCAATTTCATGACAATCCGAGCATATTTACGTGAGTTAGAGTACGGACAGACAGACAAACCAAATTCATAAACACTTTTCAATTATGTTGGAAAGTGTTAAAAATAGTTCAAAGGGTATCAAGTCCCCTTAATACTGTAAAATAATTGATAAAAATTTAGAATTAAATAAAAGTATAAGACACCATAGTTGGTCTTTGAATTATAAAGGGTATCCCTGGAAGAATACCCAAACTTTAAAAGTCAATCCTAATCCTAATAATATTATAAATCTGATTGTGTGCAAATGTTAGACTGAAGCCAGCGTCAAAATGGAGCATTTAATGATCCTGTATCTTTGCATGTAAGTTGATTATAAGCCTCAGATGAACATAGGCTGATTTTTGTTTATTTTATTCAAATATTTTTCTTAATAATTCAAAATTTCGTTATTTTCATAGAGAATAAATGGACATTTTTTCGTATAACATTTTAAAATGGTTAAATTTACTTTACCGTTGCTAATACTTTATCGTTGCCAAAACTAATTCAAAACCCGGAATAATAATTTTTACTCAACAATTTAGTTTCAATTGAAAAATTTTCACGGGAAAAATGAAAATGAAATTAAAAAAATTAAAGAATTAAGAAGATTAAATAATATTATTAGAAATAAAACGTACTTTTTTTAGTTTTTGATAATAATACAAGGTTTCAATATGCGTAACCATAGGAAACAGGCGAATATGACGTCATTCATCGAAAATAAAGCGGCCAATGCTACAGCGTCTAGAATGTATTCTAGGCGCTGTAGCTATGCTTTGATTGGTGAAATAAAAGGATCTTGGGTTTTTTCTTTTCTTTTGTATGGTAACAATACTTGCCGTTTTACCGTCTGCGCCCGGCTAATATAACTATACCGTATTTTTTATTCAAATTTTAAAAAAGAAAAAAGAAGTTTGAAAAGAAAATGGTTAGCAAATGTCAATAATATGCTCCGCAAAATTATCCATGTCGAAAATGATGTCATGGATAGCGAGAAATAGTGATTTTTCATTCTTAAAACTAAAAGAAATAACTCGATTACCTAAAAAAAATGACGAATGTTAATAGTTCCATTTTTGTTGGTAAAACCTAAATTTTTAATATTATTTCGTTAAAGTAACATAATTTCCTCTATGCCAGTATTGAAATTAATTGCCTGGAAAAGAAAATTAACAAGAATTATGTCATTAAAAAGGGATTTCTCTAGGGAAAAAGGAGACGTCATATTTGAAATAAAACGGGAATTTTCCAATATGTTTTAAAATGAGTGTGAATCAATTCCTTACATTAATAATACAAGGATCAGCAGTATAGAAAATAGATGAGTTTCACGCCATATTTATAACGAAAAATTTAAATGTTTTGTTATCTATACTGATTATTAAGCATGAGTATCCGTTATACAGATAAGAGTTTTCTGCTAAAAATCACATAATAATTTTAAGAAAAGGAAAATGTACACGAATCTATTATATTAAAATCTGACCGTGTGTTTGTATTTCGCAACTACTCCTAGACTATCGAACGCAAGGCGATTTACTACCGGTTTAGCGAATACCGGTTATAGGTTATAATTGATCCGAGGATGTCACACAAACTCTCAGAAGTAAAAAAATTAAATTAAATGACTTTTTTTTTTTTTTTTTTTTTTTTTTTAGCGAAGTTTTTCTAAAAACGAAAAGTAACTTACTCCCTATTTGTATATAAAAAAGGAGAAATAAAACAGATCAGTATATTTTTTACACCATTTTCTCATTAAAACCGAAAAACAGAATTTATTTTCACTTTGAATAGATGATGAAAACAAAATCTTGATTTCAGTAAATTATCCGAAAAATAAAAACATATTTTCACATTTTCAAACTTCATGAATCAATTTATTCTGGAGAACAAAAATTGCCTGTCAATATACTGTCATTTAGAAACAAGATTTGTTTCAACTATATATTAAACCAAGGAGGCAGAATTGAATTTAAAGAAAAAGCATATACTATTTCTAATTAATGTTTTTTTGAAAGATGGCTGTTAAAACGTTTCACAAAGGCGTTAAAAGTAAAATTGTTTATCAGGTAAAATTGACATTTGTTTTTACCCAATTCGTCTATTTCCACGATTTTGTTTGACCCATTCTTTTTGCATTGGTTGCAATTTCATTTTCGCGATTATTTGGCACAAAATTTCACTTTTTTAAGACTGTCAAGGTCCCTATAACAAAAAATACCGTATTGTCTCCTATGAAATGTGATAAATAGTTAGTTAATTATTAACGTTTTTAATTATTGGGAGTAAAATATTTTGCTTAATTAATGTATTTATTCTTCTTTTAATGTTGCGTGAACGAAGTCACGGGTAACAGCTAGTTCATTAAGTATGATAAAAATAAGCATGAAATAAGTGACATTTTTACAAGGTAATTCATACATTTTGTATACAGTAGTTTCAATAGTCCGACACGAAGGACAATAAATTTTGAAGAGAAAATAAGATTATACTGCTGTAACGCTTATCGACACGAATAAATTAGGACTGAATATACGTGAGTGGGTGATATCTCTGAATGATGTTTATTGTACGATTAAACGTTTTCAGTGTAACTTCATATTTGTGTTTTGATACTTTTTAAGAACTCGTTCATATTAAAAATAAATCGGTCAAGTGCGAGTATAACTCGCGCTCAAAGGGTTCCGTATATTGAATTTATTAATTGCTATATATTAATTAATAAACTCCTACTACTCCTAATTTTTTAATAATTTTAGTTTCAGTAGATTCGAAAAAAGAAGGACGGGGGGGGGGTGACATTTTTTTACAGTGAATTTTCGACGATATCTCTGAAAATATAACACCTATAATTAAAACAAATATATTTTTGAGTTCAGTATTACGAGATCTTTCACACGATACCCCACATGATATACAAAAGGAAAACTTTTTTTTTTCAAGTAACTTAATTAGCACCCGAAAGTTTTCCTAAACATATTTGTGAATGACTAGTAATATGAAAATATGTGGATAAAAAGACTTTATGGTAACTTTCCCAAGATTGAACTTTCCACGTCCCATAGTTTACGAGAAAAAGGACTCTGACAGACGGACGGACAGACACAGTAGTGATCTTATAATGGTCGTTTTTAACACTTTCCAACAAAGTTGAAAAGTATTTATAAAATCGGTTTGTCTGTCTGTCTGTCTGTCTGTCCGTGCGCATATAGTACCGAATATATTATCCGCGTAAATATATTCGGATTGACATGCAATTGATACATGTTATTGAGGTTTACTATGGCATTTTCGGTATTGAAAATGAAGTGTGTAGCACTTATAGTTTTTTTACAGGGACTCTCAAATAATTCAGTTACATTACGGTGTATTGGGAAATATTATCTACGGTTTATTTTAATGATGTTACACAATTTCAAACACATTGAATTTGATATATATCACTTAAGTGCACTGCAAGAGGTTTACTATGGAAGAGGGTGTACATAGCACTTATAGTACCTTTACAGACACTCAAAAGAATTTTCTTACATTACGGTCTATGGAGAAAAATCGTTTGCGGTTTATTTTAATAATGTTTCACTATTTCAAAGATATTGAAATTGATATATATCACTAAGGTGCATTATAAGAGGCTCAATATAGAATATTGTGTGTATAGCATTTATCGTTCATTTACAGGTACACACGAAACAATTCGGTACTATCTGTTAACAAAAATTACTGGAAGTACTTTTTCAGTTGCTGAACGCGTTTTTAAATTTAACTCATTGTTTGTATATTACTTGGTGTGTTTATATATTCTATATACCATATACAGGGCAGCACAAAAGTTCTCGAGTACCTTTCCGTTTATTAACGTAAATTCCAGAAAGAGAATTTTAAACTGTGCTTTGCGTTTCCTAACTGAACTAAAATTTAGCATTCTATGTAGTATATATACAAATCTATAGATCATATACAGGGCTACACAAAAGAGTTTGGATATTTTTCCGAATATTGTTAGTAATTCTTGAAATTGAGTTTTTAAATATGTTATGCGTTTTCCAGATACGGGCGGGGCTAGTTGAGTTTAAGCCGAAAGGTAGTTTTCCCCGCCCGGTTTGACTTTGACCTTATTTAGTTAGATATCATCTTTCACCTTATTAAACGGTAATGATTTGTAAAATTATTTTGGAATTGTTGGAAAATGTTACAAAATCTATGCTTGACGCATGATATTTCGTTCTTGTTATTTTTTAAGTACGGACCTTTAAAATAATATATACTATTTTTTTTCACTTAATCCACTTACATCCTATCCCGTTAACTGAGGTTTTCTTTATATAGAAATATATCGGGCTATGATTTTTTTCTCGACTTCACAAACCTCTGTAACATATACTTGTTTTATTAGTTTCTACAACCGATAGTTGCGAACACAAAAACTATTCTAAAAACATTATAAAAAATTAGAACATATATTGAAAAGGAAAAACAGGGTACGTTGGGGAGTTTAAATAAGAATTTTAGAATCAGTGTTTTACGACGCATCTATTACTATCATTATTTCAATTTTTATAGTTTTTATTTAAAATGATTAGCCAAATTGCTAAGATTAGTCGAAAGCCAATGAAAACTGTGTAACTAACCAACACGCTTATTATAAAAAACATGATGTTAGAATAATAATTTATTTTTCATATTTTGGATCTGCTATGCCTGACGTAATGGACTTCATGCAGCATTCTAATAAAGGTGAGATTTGCACTAATTTAAAAAACGCTGAATCTGAAATCTTATTAAGTTTCTACATTCGTAGTTGAAAATCTTTATTTCATAAAATATGAAGGGCTATACATTTTGGAGAGAAAATGGAGTATTTTTGTCACGCTACCATTTATCAAGACGAATTGAATAAATTATTGTAGGTTTTGTTAGAAATAATGAATGGGAGTGTAAAATACCATTTGTTGAATATAAATAAATACAGGGTGATTATAAAAAAACTATCCCGATATACACTGCTCAAAACAATTAAAGGATATTTGAAGTTTTATATAAAATAAAGATATAAACGAAATTTTTTTTTGCCGAAAATAGAAGAAGAGAATCACAAATGCAAATTTTTCTGGTTTTCAAACTGTGGAGTATGCAAATTTTGAGTTCGACGTCAAAAACGTCGCTTCAGCGGCAGCGAATGAAATTTGACTTTCAACTGGATAAAAGAGAATGAAGACAAGGATGATCGGCATTCAGCGATTGCTTTGTTTCGGTGAGCACGATGTCTCAGCGAAGTCATTTGACAGATTCAGAAGCTTGGAGAATTGTTGGTAGGTTAGAAAGGGGCCAAACTCAAGCCGAAGTAGCGCAAGCCATTGGAGTGTCACAAAGTGTCATTTCCAGGATCTGGAACCGTTTTTTGGAGAGTGTATGTGCAGGCCGAAGACCAGGGCAAGGATTCTAGACAGGCAACAACGCCCAATGAAGATCGGTATTTAGCGTTAACAGCTCGGAGACACCGAAACATGAACGCTACTCTTCTCCAACAACACCTTCGCTCGGCTACAGGCACCACGATTTCAACTCAGACTGTCCGAAACCGGCTCCATGCTGTAGGTCTGTATGCTCGCCGACCGATGGTATGTGTTAGATTAACATCAAGGCATCGTCGCGACCGCAGGGAGTGGGCAACCGAGCATGTCAACTAGAGGAGAAATGAATGGAGCAATATTCTGTTTTCTGACGAGTCCCGTTTTTCTGTGCATCCGGATAATAGGTGTATTTTCATCTGGAGGGACCGCGGCAGTAGGAATAATCCTGCGTTCGTGCACGAAAGTGTCAGATTTGGCGGTGGAGGAGTGTTGGTGTATGGTGGCATCTCCATTGACGGGCGCACTGACCTCTACATCATTCGAGATGGAGCTCTGACTGGTCGCCGATATAGGGATGAGATCCTCAGACCTATTGTAGTCCCTTACACTGCAGCAATCGGAGATAACTTTATTTTAATGGACGATAACTGCATGCCACATCGTGCAAACCTGGTGGAGGATTTCCTTTTCGAGGAAGGAATCGTTCGAATGGAATGGCCAGCGTGTTCTCCAGACATGAATCCAATCGAGCACGTTTGGGACGCTCTAGGAAGACGTGTTTCTGGCCGCCAACAACCCCCACAAACTCTCCAAGAACTGGAAAGAGCTCTTCTGGAAGAGTGGGGCAGAATACCCCAACTCGTCATTAATAGCCTCATTGAGTCCATGCCTCAAAGGTGTTCAACGTTGCTGGCCGCCCGTGGAAACCATACCCCCTACTGAAAATGATTTTCTTTGAAGAAAACACCTTTTCTTATTCTTTTTTTCTCATATGCACAAATTGTGTTTTTTTCCTTTTGTACACAAATGCGCAATAAAATGCATTTTTTTCTGCCAAACATGTGTAATTTATTCTCATATAACCTACTATGTCTGTCGACCATGTATCAATCAGCTAAAAAGTTTCCCAGATACAAAATCCACCTAAAACTGCAATATCCTTTAATTGTTTTGAGCAGTGTATGAGCCCCTAACTGTCATACCGTTCACAGAAACTGAATGAAATTCTGGCCTAAAGTATTTTGAGGTATGCGCTCGAGAATCATGTGAAAAACAACAGTTAAATTCTAACAGTTACGGTTACAGTAACAAAATTTCGAAAATTTTAAATGGCAACACCTACTTTTTTTTATTGGAATGTGATCTTCATAGTGAAAAACCATAAAAAGCGTTGGAACGGTACCTGTAGCACGAAAATCGCCGGCGCTAGACAGACTAAGAAGAATAGTGAAAACAACCAATAAGGACAGAGAAGCAACAGAAAACAAAACATTTTATTGTGTTTCATACATTTTCCATTTCACACACGACGACACTTTACATGCGGCAGATGGTGGATAACACTGAACAATAAAATGTTTTACTTTTTGTTGCTTCGCTGTCCTTTATTGGTTGTTTTCACTTTTCTTCTTAGTCTGCCTAGCGCCGGCGATTTTCGTGCTACAGGTACCGCCTCCAACGCTTTTTATGGTTTTTCACTATGAAGATCACATTCCAATAAAAAAAGTAGGCGTTGCCATTTGAAATTTTCGAAATTTTGTCACTGTAACCGTAACTGTTAGAATTTAACTGTTGTTTTTCACATGATTCTTGAGCGCTTACCTCAAAATACTTTAGGCCAGAATTTCATTCAGTTTCTGTGAACGGTATGACAGTTAGGGGCTCATATATCGGGATAGTTTTTTTATAATCACCCTGTATTTGACAGTAAACATACAAAGAATTTTACTCAAGTTTCATAAAAAATATTTAACATCAGAATTTTTATTAAAAACTAACTTTTTTATTTAACTTATTTATTTAAGATTTTTTAAAAATTTATTTTATAAAGCAATTTTTGGTTGGAATCGACATATATTCTTTTGGTACCGGTTAAATGACCTGTTGTTGGTATATTTAGTGGTAAAAATATTGGTAACAGTATTGTTCCGGGTGTTACTTAATGTTCATATCAGCAAAAACAAGAACGAAGATTAACCTCGTAGCACCCTGTAGCAATAAATTAAATATTTAAATATTCTGTTTAATATCAAGTATTATGTATAGTAAAAGCGGCTAAGTTCAAAGGTCGCAGCCTCCTATATTTTTTACATATTTGCTATTTCTACTTTAAAAGTATAATTTTCGTAGTAGATTTCGTTAACATGTACAATAAGATTGTACCACGAAGATTACAAGTTAAAAATAGTGGTAGTAAGCATATAAAAAGTATAGGACACTGCGACCCATGTAAGTTTGTATCGCTAGGGATTAAAGAAAAAATTCGTTTAATGTAGGTTTCCGTTTTAGAAGGTACACTTTATTATAGGTGTATTGTATTCCTTTCACTGGGATCATAAAATGTTTAGGTTTAACGTTTCAGTATTATGCAGGTTTCATTGTTCAGGGATTTTACTGTATTAAATTAATAATATATATATATATATATATATTAATTCCTAATTGTAATCATATATATTATTTCTGTTCTCAACATCCCATTTTTATGCATTTAGAAAACGCACAACAACGAATGAGGTATCATTCGAAAGACTTTTGAACCGGATACTGACATAGAACATTCACATTTCGTTAAAACATGTTTATTGAATTAAAAATTGAGATATTTAAAAATTGAGATAATTAAAAATTAAATCAGCATTCTTTTCATAAGAGTGAAATGAAAGTTTTATCTCAAGTTGAAATGGTTAGAAGAAAAAGGCGGCATCGATCGATCGAAGCAGTGGTATTTCACGTGTAGCCTAACATATATGCTTTGTTATATTAAATTAAATTGAATTTTATGTGTATTCAATTTTTTTTCTTTATCCCACGATTTCCCCGAAGCGGAAAACGTCATCCTGTATATAGTTAAAATACGATTGTTATTTTTTTTTCTTGCGCGTGCGTTTAGCTATCTTCGATCAGTTTTTACTGTAACTTTGATGGAATAAATGAGAGGATATTCTGGCTTGACTAATGCTGTTTGCAGACATTCTTATCCTTAATTTTTCTTTAGAAGTTTACACCTGCATCTAAAAAATATTAGATATTGCTGAAAAATATTAGACTATTCTCGCACGAATCCACTGACCTCATTAATTGACTTTAACTACAGACAATATTCTTATTAGAAATAAATTGTCCCAAAGAAAATATTCCATTTAATATAAAAAATATAATAAAGCAATATTTAATTTTTAAATTTTCAGATCTGCTAACATATAGACATCATGCAATCCTGTAACAAAGAGAGACTGGAACTCATTTAAAAGATGCTGAATGTATTAATTTTCTATATTCGTCGTTGGGAATCTTACTTTTATAAGTCGTGAAGGAGAGTAAATTTTAAAAGAAAATGAGGTACTGTTGTCACGATACCAATTATCAACACTAATTGAATAAACTGTGGTAAGTTTTGTTAGGTGTATGCGTGAATGTGCTACATCATCTGATGAATAAAGAAACATTTAAAAATATCGATAACGGTATTCAAAGTTCATTGAACTCGAGAAATTGCTTTTAATTACATATTTTTATGATGCAAAATGATTTAGCCGTTTAATTATAACTGTTAGTGCGATAGTTAACATTGTAACATGAAATAAAACAAAACATTCTGCATAAAACCACTGTACACACACACACACACACACACATATATATATATAATATAATTTTCTATGACTAATGTGTTTAAAACTGTATGCGATACATAGAAATGGAGTCCTTCGACATATATATTCACCTGTAAATATCGTATAATTTCTATTTTTACATTACCGAATAGAACAAAACATGCACTATCAATTTGTCTGAGAGCTGTAAATCAGTATATCTATTTTTTATGATTCTTTGAATAGTTTTCGAGCATGAATTTTTTAAATATGACTCACGTGACTCACCCACGTGACTCAACAATGAACATATGTTTGCTACAATAATTGAAATTAACATTTGTAGAAATATAAATATTATGCAAAATGAATGAGAAAATGGCAGCGTTATCGAATTACACTGTAAAAAAAAGACAAATGTTTCTTAATCTACGAAAATAAAATATAACCTCTTGCGAATTACCCATGATTCTGAAAATCTTTTATTATCTTTAGAAATCTCAGAAACGAATATATTTTCACGATTTAAAAAATCATTTATAAAAAAAAATTTTCTTTTCTACCAATGATTTTCGTAAACGTTTCCGAGTAGACTTTATAGTGTATTAGTCAGTTTTCTCAAACCGAAATATCGGTTTTTAGGATACTACCAATACTCAATTAAACATTTTTAACTGCGTAATTGAATTTATGCATGCAAGAGAAAAAAATAGTATTGATTTTATAGTTAATGTTAATACTGTTAATTTATCATGTTTGTTTACAAAACATGTTTGTTGAAATGTTTACTTGAAAAATAATAGCATCCGAAAAACCTATTTTTCGGATTGAGAAAACTGATTAACCACTTAAGCACCATATTCAGTTTAGTGGAAGTATGCTGTACACCAGATATATTAAATTTTGTCAAAAGTAAAATTATATCATAATTTTTATCTATCAGAGATACAAAAAACACAAAAACGGAGTGTGAAACACAACAATTTACGAAACACAACTGAACAGAATGATCAACATATAAACAAATGAGCAACCTAAATGATCCTAAGAAGACGGATCAAAGAATTACTATATTGGCACGACAATCAGGTAACTTAGAATTAAAATCGAAAAATCAATAAATTTATAAAAAGTCGAAAATTTGAAAATAATTCGATTTTGTAGTCCTAGAAGCTTGACATTTGGCCAGAAAGGTAGCGTTTAGTATACAAAGTAAGAAAAAATTAAAAAATCCGTAAATTGAAAAAAAAAAAAAAAAAAAAAAAAAGAACATCGAAAAAATGAATATAGTTTGATTTATTGGAAATTTCCGGAAATTTTAATTTTGGCTTTCTTTTTATACCAAAAAGTTCTTATGCTAAATATCAAGTATCTAGGGCTGCGAGTAATATCTCAGATGGATAGCACCTATCCTCGAAGTAATTGAGAGTACTTTTGACCCCTCCTTCCCATAACATAGTGCTTGCCTAGGAAACTGAAACTTCTTTTATCTACAGGACTTCGCAAACGAAACTAAAGCTTCAAATTTTTTATACCTGTAAATAATAGGGACAGAGTGTGAGCTTAGCGAAAATCAGTGGATGATCTCCAAAAAGAACCCAAAATCAAGAAAAGGTTAAAGACTGGCTAAAAGATTACTTACAAAAAGAAGTGAAATCTCATCAAAAACGTCACCTGTAAAAAATGCAGCCAAGTCTCATGACTCTTTTTCCGTAAAAAGTTCTGAGATCGTGTAAAGCCAAGTTTAGCTATCTTATTAACTCTGAAATTTTCATTCACAAATCACTTATAGTCTCTACATCTTTAGTTAAATATTATTTTGTGACTTGGCAATTACGTAGCACGAGAATGTGATGTATATAATTAGTCTTAATCAAATAATACCATGCCATCCCATAACATATTAAGGTGTAATAACTTCCCTGTGCGTATATAATTAGCCTTAATCATATTATCTCATCCTATCCCATAACATAGTAAGGTGTAATAACTTCCCTGTGCTGCGCAATTGCCAAGTCACAAAATAATATTTAACTAAAGATGTAGAGACTAGGAGTGATTTGTGAATGAAAATTTCAGAGTTAATAAGATAGCTAAACTTGGCTTTACACGATCTCAGAACTTTTTACGGAAAAAGAGTCACGAGACTTGGCTGTATTTTTTACAGGTGACGTTTTTGATGATATATATATATATATATATATATATGTATCCTGAAGATATGTAGGTATCGCTATCACTGCTAAAGTGCGATGATATTATTGCATGTTTCGAATCATATGTGAATAACTGCGCCCTTCATTGTGTGCTACAAGGTGTGCGCCCTAGCTTACTAAAAGGTTGGACAGGCCTGGTCTAGAGAAAAGCCCTATCATAGCACTAAAGAGAGGAGAAACTATCCCGGGTCGATATTTTCAGGAAGATGAAGAGAGTTGCCCTTGGTCTTCTCCAACAAGCCCTCTCATCATAGTTAGAAATATTATGTAGAGCAGAATTTTGAATAATAGAAATATTTTCGAAAAAATTTAGTGGCTTGATTTTTAATTATAGTTCTTATTTGTTCAATATGGAGGTCGTGATGGATGGCCGTATTCCTACGGTACCATGGAGATCGAGTACTTCCTCGAAGAGTTTTATTTTGGACAACCTGCATTTTTTGGAGATTAGTTTTGGCCGCAGAACCCCAGATCTGCACACAATAGAAGATTAGCACATTTGAACTACAATAGACAATAAAAGTAAGAGATTCGACTGAAAAGTTCATCAGCCAATCAGGAGAGAGTAGCCAGTCAATCAAATACTACAAACAACAGAAGCAAAAACAGAAACAGTTGATTGTTTCGATGGAATTCCCAGTTGCTAACAATTCCACTCTCTTTATGAGTATTTGTGTATCTCATTACAACTAAAGTAAATGAATAAGTTAAACAGTTTTAAATAAAAATTCTGGTGTGAAATGTTTTTATCGAGGTTGAGTAAAATTTCCGGTAGTTCTAGGGTTAAATATGTACTTGTTAATAAATTACTTTCAAAACTTTATTATTTGAATACGTAATTAATATCTTTCATATAAAATACTTTTTGAAGTAGTTGGTGGGCAATTTAAAATATATACCCAATGTAAAAAGAAAAGGTTTCAATTGAAAATGATTTTCACTTATGTTCTGTAACCCGGATTGGATCCCCAGTATCCGTAATTTACATTCACTGCAAACAATACTGTAGTAAGAAATGAATTGTTAAAAAGAAAATATTCCATTTAATTAGAAAAAAATTATGTTTAAAAACAAACAATACATTACTTTTTAAATTTCACGTGTGCTATGACTGACATAATTAACTCCATGCAGCATTGTAGCAAGGAACGACTAGAACTTATTTAAAAAAACAAAACTCCCAGTGCATTAAATTTCTACGCTCGCCTTTTCAAATCTTTCTTGTTATAAAACGTGAAGGGCAGAAAATTTTGGAGAGAAAATGGAGTACTTTTGTCACGCTACCATTTATCAAAACGAATGAGTAAATTACAGTTGGCTTTGTTAGGGAGTGCGACATCATCTGTTGCATATAAAGAAATGTTTTAAAATATTGATAATGGACAAGTAGCTGAACTCGGCAAATTACTTTAATTGCATTTTATAGCTATGTACAATAATTTAGCCTCTGAATTACGCATATAGACCTTTTTTCAACTTTATTGTTATGCAACCTACCTAAAAGTTAGAAAACTTTAAGCGACCCACCTAATATGTTATAAGTGTATAGGAAATTTTGTAAAATCCTTCTTACAAAAAATGAACAAAATATAAACAAGAAAACGGTAATAGGTACTTCTAATAGGAATACGTAGTTGTAATAATAATAACGATGCGATATAATTTTAAATAAAAATATTCTTTTACTACGTAAGGAAAAATACGTTTTTAAAAAATGTATTGTAAAAGAATGCAGTTTAAAAACCAATGCTCTTCACGGCATTGTTTAATACCAACGGAAGAATAGTATTATACACAGTTAAAACTTATTAATTTTAACCTCGAGCCGCTCTTTACATAAAGGTTGATAAAACATTGCATTTTCAGGAAATCGTTTGTCTATATTTCTTCACGATTTTTCCTTTAAAGATGTAACATGTTGGCTCGCTATAACTTTACAACAGATAAAATTAACAGTGTATTTTTGAAGATCGATCATTCCGCAACCCACCGAAGCATCACCCGCGACTTTTGTTGCCAATTCCACTTTAAAAAAAGCGGAACAAAAAGACCAAAAAAAAAAAAAGGGCGGGACAGCGTTTTCTAAATCGGAACATTAAAATAGAGTAAATCGTATGAAAACGGCGTTTGTCTATAACGGAATCCTGACTTAAACGTAAAAAATCATAGTCCCTATGGTAGAAATACCATAAAATAACACCTACTAAAACGAAAGCCTGTCTAAAACGAACCGACTATTTGAGATTTCTTCTTAGTAGGTTTTACCGTATTAAATAAACGTAAGGTTACACAGTAAAATCTGTAAAAGCGCTAGAGATCGAAACAAAATCCAGTTTTGAAGAGATTTTCGATTGAGCAGTTATAATTGTATGGTTTTCTTTTGTAGGAATAATGAAATCTTTGCGTTTAAGACAGGCTCCCGTTAAAAACAGATTCTGTTATACTAGGTTTTACTGAGCCACGTACATTATAATGTGTAAAAACATAATAGTTAGGTACCGGGAAATATTTTGGTTTTAGACAGATTTCCGTTTTAGCAAATAGATTTATACGACATTTCATTATAGACTGGTTCTTATATTAAGTTCCACTCGATGCAGACTTAGAGGTATGCAATGAACCCGGGCCGACAAAATGGAGGCAAACTTTCAAACGCGCCACCCCACAGTGGAGTATTTGATGCAAAATCCTGCCCAAAAAGGCAGAAATTAAAATTTGCTCAACAATTGTAAAAAGCGTATTTTATAATAGCTAATTAACTGTGGATCTGTGTGTATTTCAGGAGTATGAGTCATATCCGGCGGCTCCTAGCCCCAGTTGAAGTGAAAATTTCTTTGTGAGAAGACGTGCTTTTTTGTTATGTTTCAGCTTTGTTATTGTGTTTAAATGTATACTTTGACGTGTGCATTTAAATAATTGTACATTTCATATAATAAAAAATAATTTAAATTGAAAATGGGTTATTTTTAAGCCTTTTTAGATGTAATTTATTGAAATATATTTATTGAAATATATTTATTGAAATATATTATCTAATATATTCAAAGCGTTTTAAAGCTGTGTCTGGGTTTGTCGGACCATTTTTGAATTATAATTGTATTGGTTACAGTTTTGAAGAACAATTTTTTGAAAACAATTTTCCTCATATCGTTGCCATTTTTAGAGATGAACTTTTTTTTTTGTTTTGAGAAAACAGCAAATCTATTAAAATTACTCAAAAAACAGCATCTCTATACTATAGAGACTCAACTTTGCTAAATACTAAATTCAAGTAATATATATTATATACATTGGCTTATATAAATATTTAAACATTTATGTGTAGTAAAATAAACCTCATATAATTAAACATTACTTTTAAATAAAACAAACCTATCAACAATTACTTTCCTCTTATAAACAGAAAACAATTAAGTAAACGTTGTATTACATATTTTATTTTGTTTTTAAATAAATGCATACATTTATGTATGTATAACATTAATTAAGTGTATTTACTAGTAGTAAGTCAACAGCAATGGTTTTAACATTAAAACACATGAAAAGTAATTTTGGCCAGGTTTTTAACTCAAATACTCCACTATACACCCGACAGAATAAAGCCAATTTTTTTTAACCGGCCGGGCCGATAAAAAAAAAAAAAAAAAAATTAAACGGTCCAGCTGAGCTGATAAAAAAATTAAACGGGCCGACCGGCCCTATATAACAAATTTAAAGGCTGAAAAGCCGATAAATTAAGACCAATTTTCAATGTACATGACTGGGGTGAGAATAAATATAAATGTGCTACACAAGTTGATGCTAGATTGACAACATCAATACAAAAATATAACATATCCAGCTTACAGATAGGTATCGGACCGTTACATCGTGTCTCAGACCGAGAATATTTTTTTCAGCAGACTCGGGCCGGGCCGGTATCAAACTTATATTTTTTTCTACATACTTGGTCTGGACCTAAATTGTTCTCAGGACGTTTCGGGCAAGCAATTTATTTTGTTAAACTAGCAATAGCGATAACGAATTTCAGTTAACGAAATCTTTAAAAATATACTTTAATAAATTACACAGAAATATTTTCAAAAATTATTTTTATTTCTATTATACGGCTTCAAATGTTATAATGTTTTAACCATCTTTTTTCTTTTATTCTAAACTACATTAATCGTTTTCAGGAGTCTTTATTTGAATGTAATAGTCTAAGACTCTAAGTAATCATTAATGCTGCTATTCTGTATTCTATGGCTTGGGAACATATAGTAATCTAAAATTCACGGTAAATTTTTTTCATAAATATGTATGCAGTATTTTTTTTTTTTTTTTTTTTGAAAGAATCTCAATTTTCTATTAAGAAAAATCAGAATGTTTTTGAGGAAATTGAGTCGGGCCGGGCCTGATTTCATTGAATTTTGCACGGACTGGGTCGGGCCTGTTTTCACTGATTTTTGCACGGCCGGGCTGGGCTAGGACTAAGTCTTGAAATATCTGTACGTGCAGAGCTCTATGCAGACTAACAACAGCATGGTATTAAAAGGAATTTAAGGGGAGATAGTACCTTTTGAGTCCAAAATAAGATGCTTTTTGTGACTCAACATAAACCAGTAAGTTCTTCTCATTTTAGAGTAAAATTTTTACAGTGGTTATAATAAAGTAATAACATAATAAATTCAATTCACATTTTTCAATGTTATTAACACATATTAAAAAATTACATAAAATGTATGTATAAAAGAAATTTAATGATCTTTGCTTATCCGTAAGATAACTCCTGAAGAAAAAAAAAGTTCGAATCCTAATTCTAGTATCAAATTGTATCTTAATTCTGTCTTTATTTTAACTGAAACAAACTCCTTAAAATCTTTAATATTTTAATAATTTTAAAAATAAAAAAAATTCTAGAAATTGCAATTTAAATTTTTTTAACATTTGTCCTGTTATATATCAAAATCTATTGATGTTTCTCATTTAACTGAGGTTCGGTGAATTAAGACAATATTAAGATACAATTTGATACTAGAATTAGGATTATACTGTGTTTTTTTTTCAAGAATTATCTTGCGGCCAAACAAAAATCATTCATTTTTTTTATTCATAAATTTTATATATAATTTTTAAATATCTGTTAATTACATTGAAAAATTTTAATTTTAATTTATCATGTTATTACTTTATTATAACCACTGTAAAAATTTCATTGTAAAATGAGAAAAACTTACTGATTTAAATCGAGATTTCCGCGGAACGTGTCTTAGAATACCTGAAAATTCATCCCTCATAAGGCGAGACACCTGGTAGCCCATACTTTTGAAACCGCTGTATATCTAATATATGTCGCATATACACAGTAGTTACGGATATTTATGATTCGAAAGTGAATAGAAATATTGAATATGTATCCATACAATGTTCCTATAAAAAGGTTGAATTTATATATGGCGTATTATTAATATTGAATTTTTAAACAAAAACGATCAAAATCTAACCAAGAAAAATGCCAAAACGAAATGAGCAGCAACTTAGATAAAACATAAATAATCATTAGGCAAAAATATAAAAACAAAGCTATAATAATAAGGAGGCACAGGACTTTTAAACTTTCAAAAAATAAATTTTAATTTTTTGTTTTATTCTGAATATTTAATTTTTATGAGATATAGGCAAAAAACCAAGTTAAAAAATCTGCATTATTTCTTGAGTTACAATCATTTATATAGACGGTGAGTTTAATTGAAAAGGTAAGTGGTTATTGAAGCTTTAAAATGCGGTTTCTCAGATTACTAAATTTTGAGTTTGCGCGCACTGTTACTCCCAAAGTACATAATCTATATAAATCTACACGCTAAAACCAAAGATATCGACATATTTTGGCTTTTATGTTTTTGCAGTTTTTAAATTTTGTGTTAAAATTAAATTTTAAACAATACTTTTTGTGTACATATTGGATTTGAGTTAGAGGTAAGTGTGTTATGATTTGGTCAAAAATTGTTTCCTGTATGCATATTTTCCAGTTTTATCATGTGCGCAGCACTAAATTATTTTCATTCACGTATTAGTGATATGAATTTTTAAAATTAAAATTAAAATATTATTTTTGTATATACAACATTTCGTTTTCTTTGTAGTGTAATATACTTAAGAATATATATACTTTAGGCATAATGGAAAAAAATAATCTTAATTGCGTATTTTTTTAGTTTTGGCACTTTGAAAATGGTGATGTTTTTATTGCTTCGACAAACTAAAAAGTCCAGTACCCCCTTTTAAAGAGGTCAAATGGAGAGAAAAAGCTCAATAAAAAAAATCACATTTTTGTTTTTTCAGCTTATAATTACTCTAGAGTTTTTACACTACAATGATGAAACGCACACGTTAATATGATAACTAGATTTATAATAATGTAACGCTTCTTATATTGTAATACTTGTGACTGCCTCGCTCTCTTCTAGGATTTAAATCTACTTTATATCAGAATGTAGTTTTCAAGAATTGTTATGTTATTTAAATTGACATATCTAAATTTTTATGGAAGATAAAGTTATGAAACTTTATACAGTGTTTTTCAGTTTTATATTCTTAAAATTATTGCCTCTTAGAATTTTTCTTTAGAGAAATTTAAAAAATAAGAATATTGTACTAAAATGTACTGGTATAAGACACTTTGTGTCGAAAAAATATATTAAAAAAAAAAAAAAAAAAACATGGATTTCCTATCCCAATAACATAATTGTTGAGAATTCTGCTCCATTTCTCCCTGTCCAGGGCAATAACATAACTTAATTTATAAGTCTTTAATGACTCTTCAATTGTATTTTTCAAGTCATTCTTGGTCTGCCTCTCTTTCCTCTTCCAAAAGGAAGACGAAGGACACTTAATGCCATCTTAAAAAACATTACTTTTTTAAAAATTAATATTTTCTAAATTCTGAAGACAAATTAATATTTATTCTTTTTTCATACTCAAAAATAAAAATAAAATAATCCTTGCAGAAACAATTATTATTTCAGAATTTATATCAAATTTTGGCTAAAAATATTTTAAATTTAAAAATAAATAAATTATAATAAAAAAATAAATATAAATAAGAATGCACATAAATAAATATTTCAAATGAGAAAATGAGCAACAATAGTTATAAATAGAGAAAACGTAATTTTGTACCTTGGACAATGTTATACTACACTGTTATGTTACAAAACTATATTATTTGATTAAAAACTGATTTAACTGGCTTTATTTATTATTATTATTTTTTTTTTTACTTCAAGGACTTAGAGCAATAGGTTATAATATTATGGTTATTTGCTTTTAACATTTAGGAATTTTAATACATCATTATTTTTGCTGAAATTAAGCATGAAAATAAAAGCGAAATTTGAACAAAAATCAATTTATTTTAAATGCTTACATGAAATTTTATACTATACATACCTTTCTAACGTAGCAGCATCACTCACTCTGCTGACTTGATCACTTTGCAAGGGTGATTTTTCTAAGTTTTTTCCTTCCATGTTCCTTATTTTTCGTATATCTGTATCAATTCACAATGTGGTAAACAAGAATTACTACGCCCAGTTGTTTTGTTTAGAGTTCTTGGTAAGTTGAAAATAAATATTTTCCTTTAACCAATGATTAGTTGTTTGTCCATATAATTGTATCTCAAAACGAATACAGATAATAACAATTAAATTATTTGTTAACAGAGAAACTTGGTGCAGAACAGATAAGCGTTATCCGATGTATATTTAAAAGATTATTTCATACTGCATTATTTTTGGGCTTTCCTTTTGTAAAACCACGAATGTTGATATGAATTTAAGTTAAACTCAAGTTATCTGATTTGATTATTTTGAATGCAGGACGAAGTATTTATTAGGTTTGCCTATAAGCTATTATTTTAAAATTTTCTTTTTCAGGTATGTTAGTGTAAATTTATGTAGATTGAAATTATCTGATTTTGATAATTCTGAGTACAATGCGATATATTTCAGAAAGTTTATTCCGAAATAATTATTTCAAGCATTACTTTTCTAAAATAGAGTATCTTGATGTGAATTTAAGTAGACTGTAACTATCTGAATTTGACAATTTTGCTTACTGTAGAGCTCTTCATGTGGTTTATTTCTTAAACTATTATTTCAGGATTTCCTTCAATAAAATAAAGTACCGTGATCTGGTTTTAAGTAGATTTGAATAGTATCTGAATATTTATAAGGTTTGTTCCTCTGCTACTATTTCAAATTTTTGATTCATAAAACACAATTTCAAAATTTCTGTAGAACATTCGAAAATATTTCTTGATTTACTGTAATCAAACATATTAAAATTTAATGTTTCACTTTTGTTGTTATAAAAAACGTCGCATTGTAATTAATATATTTACAAGATTAATTCGTACCTACTTGTTTTAAATTTATGATTCCTAAAAACGATTTTCAGATTTTCTGTAGCATATTCCTATTAGCAAATATTTCTTGAGTTGTAGATTCAATTTTAATGTTTCATTATTTTAATGAAAAAAAGTTTTCTGTGTATTTATGAAATTTATTCAGGATTTTTTACTTTCAAGTTTTCAATTCATAAAACAGTGAATCATAAATGTATATGCATTTTTTTTTTTTTTGTAAATAAATTACGGGATTCAGATTTAACTTCAGTGTTTCATTCTTAGTAAAATCAAAAAAGCTGCATTGCAAAATGTTTTTTTCATTTTAAAATCCTGAAGTGCATTTGTGAATATAGAGGAATTTTTCTTTTTAGCAAATATTTAACGAATAAAGAAGATAAATCGTTGTACTATTGCACTTAATAAAATATTAAAATCCTCAGAATAACTTTCGAATATGTTGAATAAAATTATTTTAGACTTATTCGAGATTAATCAACAAAATATTAATAAGAAGAATTCATTGAACCATAATTTCTTAAGAAAAATTTAGCAATGTGATTCACTGTTGTATATAGATTGTTGTATACTGATGAAATGCTTTTACAGCTATTATTAATAATTTTATAAATAAAATTATTGATATAATGTGTATCCACAAAACTACCTTTTAGAATTGCTATATTTTTCTGTAATACAAATCCTTTTTCAATCGTGCACAGATTAAAACGTTCTGCTGAACTGTTTTCAAATCTATGATTATTAATTCTAGAAACAAAATTATTTCTTCAGTTCACAATGAAGTTCAATTCTAGGAATCCAAACTTTTTCTATAACACCGCTTCTTTTAAAAATTAGCTTACACAAAAATAATAACACAAAAAGTGTTACATTGACGTATAACAAACTGCAGTTTTTAATTGGCTATTTTCGAATCTATAATTATTAACTATAGAAACAAAATTGCATTTTCCGTTCAAAGTGATACGTTCTAGAAGTCCTATAATTTTCTACAACTTTAATTCTTTTAAAAACTTACAGTGGACAGAAATGTGTTACGTGTATTTCTAAGAAACAGCTATTATAAATTGAAATTCAAATCCATTTTAATCCTATAACGAAATTGCATAGGATGATGCATGCATTAAACATGAGAAATAAATATATATATTTTTAAAACTATGAATGGATTTACTAAAATTAAAACAAAAAATATCAAATTGCGCGCTATCCTTATTTATAATAAAAGACAGTTACTGCATTCACACATGTATATAATTTTAAGATTCAAGAACTGATTTTTGATATTTTAAAACAGTTAATTCCTTACAGAATGAATGTATTACGAGAAACTAACATATGCAGACAGGAAACAAATTCTTACACATCTGCCTCCATGATTTATGTATAAAAACTACCAGCACATATTTCATACATTTTAGTACGATATAAAAACTTGCACACAAACTCCGTTTCTCAGCTTATATTCGTGTCAACACAACCTTTCAAATTTCATACGGTATCATATCTTCAGAGCGCGTGCTATTTCTGCTATTTCTCTCAACTAAACAGTTCTCTGACGTTCTCAGAGTTTTTTTTTTTCTCTAGGTCTTAAAAGGAAGATGTTGGACCTTGAAATAACTGGCGTCTTTCTGTGGCCAATAACATGTGTTCGGCTGCTGCTGTTGTTGTTATGGTAACCTACGCCCACTCCGTTTCCGGACAACAAAACCGGACATTGGTTATGCGGAAAAGTTCCAGGGATGTTCGGAAAACTCATTTAAAATGGATCTCTTTAATAATAGGCAATATGTTTTCCAACGGTATCGATAAATTTAGCGCATGAAATTACGTCGGTATATTTTGGAGCTTACATATTTATTTATATATCTCACCGTAAAGCATCAACTTCTCTGGAAGATACGGCCAAAGTTTAATACTCCGATTTGCAGAAAAACATTAAAAATAAAATTAAAGAACACCTCTGATAATTTGTGGCAGTCAGGACTACAGCCCTGTACGGGTTAGGTTGTTTTTACTATGCTGCACCAGATCTACTGTCGCTAATAATGGGAGAGATATATATAAGACTTTATATATATATATTGTATATAAAATTGGGGCAGCTGTTTTTAAATTAAGACTTAAATTTAAAAATCGTTTTCTGTCATTATACTAAATTTAGGAAAAGTAAACAATGTCTAAGGGATTTAGCCCATTCTATAGTTAATTCTACAAGACAGGACTTTAACCCGTCGGCAAAGCCAGAGGGGGGCATTGAAAATTTTTGATAGGGCTAATTCACAGCTTGTCTTTTCCACTCTATTTTAAGGTTATATAAATACAGACAGAAGTAGAAAGCAAGTCCCCACTGTCATAATACTTTTGATTATATTTGTTTGGGTCTTTATTTAGGATCTTTATGGCGGTGGAAAAGATGAAAAAATATCCAAACAATAAGATAAATACGAAATAGGAAACATTATTAAGAAATGGAACATGGCCAGAGGGAAAATTAACAAAGAAGAAATATTTCACCCCTATCACACCTATAATATTTGCCGAATTAAAAGATCATAAAAATACGATGAAAATAAGACCTATAGTTAACAAACGTTCAAGCCCAACCTACGACCTGGAAACATACTTAAAAAAAACTATTATAAAAAACTACTACCGCCATCAAGCATATCAAAAGTCTCCACAAATCAATTTATACAGCAAATAGCGGCGTATAAACTAAAACCAGATGACTGCGTGATTAGCTTAGACGTAACAACTCTCTATCCATCCACAGATAGAAAAGAAATGAGTAATATTGTAAATAAGAAAATAGACACATAATATACCGACTACAATATCAGAAATACATTACAAAGTGCAACGAATTTGGTACTAAGGGAAAATTATTTTAAGTTTAATAACCAGATATATAAACAAATGAAGGGTGTACCGATGGGATTATTTATTTTTAATTATGGAGCATCAATAGATTTAATTCAGAGATAAATCATTCTGAAAAATTATTGTTCTTCTGTATTAAGTAGAATGAAAACATACTTAAAGTAGACTAAAAATAAACTAATAGGTAATATGCATATGATATAAAAATATTATAAATGGAAATTGCATATTTTTCTAATTTTTCTCAGTATTATTTAAACACCAAAATTTGGTTTTATATAGGTTTGGTTTATATTATTATGTTTTAGGTAGCTTTCACTACAAAAAGCTACCTGTTGCAGCCGTTCGGAGGAAAGCAATTCCAAAAAATTTTGGTATACTTTCACCGATCATAACCCCCAGACCCCCAAGCCACCCTCCTTTCAAATGTTGATATATATATATATATATATATATATATATATTTCTGACATATGTCATGCTGTACCCCTCTTATTTATGGACCGATTTGGATGTGACTGAGTATGTGTACAGGACATACCAAGGTCTCGTCCGAGTTCGTTGGCCAGCTTCATCCGTCATCTTGTTTCAAAATGGCGGCAAGTTATATTTTATAAATTTTTAAAAAAATTAAAAAATATGTATAAAAAATTATAAATTGAAAAGGTTGTTTACGTTAAGTGTTAGATCGTGATACAAGGATTCCGGAACAATTTTTGTTTTGTCTTTAACTTAAAAAATGCCTGAGATATGGCAGTTTGAAATTCTAGGGTGGCTGAGATTTCGAAACAATGTGATATTTGTTATGCTGCAACCCTCATGCTGAAATTCGCATTCAAATTCAATATTAACGAAAACCGGGATTGAGTCCTATATAACCGGGTTCCAAGGATTTTAGCTTCGTGTGTGTTGAGTAAAATGTTTTGGATTTTTAAAAACGGACTATGAAAGCTACCCTTTCCTTCCGGTACAGGCCGGAAGGACTTTTTTTATTTCAAGAGAGTAAAAAGTTTTGTTTCAGTACAGTGATAAATATGGGGAATAAAAAAAAAATCATTTCCGTCAATTATGTTTTTTTATTTCAAAAAAGTAAAAAGGCTGTTCAGACTGCTTGTAAAGTATGTACTGTATATGGACAAAGCGCTGTTTCAGATGACACAATTTGAAGGTGGTTTGGGCAGTTTAAGCGCAGAATTTCAGCCTCGAAGATGATTCACGTTCTGGACGACCATCTTCATCTGTAAAGGAGGACCTCTTAAAAGAAGCTATCAAATGGTCATACACTGTACTCTTTGGAACATTTAATCTATGATAGCTCCTGAACTGGGTAACGTGGATTTTCAGCGATACTTCTTTTAAGCGGTTCTCCTTTACAGATGATGGTTATCCAAATCGGCATCATTTTCGAGGCTGAAATTTCCGAGCTTAAACTTCTCAAACCACCCTCGAACTGTGTCATCTGAAACAGCACTTTGTCCATACACAGCAAAAATTTTTGAGCAGTCTCACTGGCAGTTTTACCTTTATTGAAATAGAGTATAATTGACGAAAACGAACTTTTTGGTTTTCCATTCTTAGCACTGCACTGAAACAAAAATTATGCCAAAACCCAAGCAAGGATTATGCAACGCAAGCAGAAAAGACCAAATTTACATTTCTGGGTTATTCAAGGCCACTCCTTATCAGCAATATTAAAATAATTAGACGAAACCGCACTTTGGTTTAAAAAATCGCAAAACTTTCCGGATGACCCAATACTTTTAAATTTAGTATAAATTTTGCAAGCAATATTTTTATAAATCCCGAAGGCAAATTAACAAGAAACCTTTTCTGTACACAGTAATAAAAAAAGTAATGAAATCGGGTAAGTGGTTCATGAGTTATATCAACAATTAAATAAGTTTAAAATTAAAAAAAAAATATTTCAATAGTTTGAAAAACTTTTTATCTGAAAAGTAATTTTTATAGAAAGACACATTCAGGAAAAAAAAATCATTAAAAAGGCCAACAAATAAAGAAAATAAAATGTTAACCCCTCGGAGCCACTTAATATACGGTAAAACTAAAACCTCACCTTTTTAGAGTTGGCTTAAAAATATATATATACAGGTAGAAATAGAAATCTCTCATTTTTTTAAGTCAATTTGAAGAATTAAAGTAGAACTAAAAATCCTCTTTAAAAACATGGAAATAAATGTCCTCATTTTTTAAATCGGTTAATAATAATAAAAAAATATTGAATAGTAAGTACATACGCATACATATGCATTATTAAAAATATCGAATTTCAGTTGAACTTCAGCTCTTTTTTTCTGTCATATTGCTATATATTAGATTTTTTCTATTCATTTATTTTGAAGAAAAAAAAAGGTGATGGGTATGTATTAAATTTTTTGCCATGCGTCATTTATAATGTCAAAAGGTTTGAGGGAAAAAAAAAAAACATATACCATATACACAGCACAATATTTTAGTAATTAAAAAACAATAACTGACGTTTTATTGATCGAAAAGTAATACCACATAGAAGATAAATAAATCCGAAAAAGATTTATTATGACAAAAGTGGAAAAAAAGGATTTGATTGGAAAACACAAGCCAGGTGTTTCAAACATTCTTCTCACGATATGTCATTCTCTCTCGTCTAGTCTCATTGTATTTGTACAATCTTTACAAGTGAACATATTACATAGGAGCTATTTTTATATTATTATAGCAAATGGATCGAATTTATTTCGGTTTGTGTTTTCATATAATTATAGTCTTGTATTAAAGAGTACAGGAAATATTTTGGCATATGTGTAATAAAGTAATGCTATAAATTTAGCTTGGAATAATTTGGTTGACAACTTTCTTAGCCAACAACAACAAAGCAATTCTATTAATTAATGTTTAAATTAATGTCTATTTCATTAGTTTGTTTTATTTAGCTCAGGTAACAATAAACATTTTATTAGTATAGTTTGTTTAGTTCAAATAGCGATTCTTTTACAAAAATTTAGTTTTTTATAATGTCAAAAGGTTTGAAAAAACGTATATATCATATATACAGTGCAATATTTAATAATTAAAAATCAATAACTGACGGATCGAAAACTAACATCACATAGAAGAGAAATAAAATCCAAAAAATATTTATTACGACAAAAGTGGAAAAAAATGGATTTGATTGGAAAATGGAAGCCAGGTGTTTCAAACGTTCTTCTCACGATATGTCATTTTCCCTTGTCTAGTCCCGTTATACTTATACAATCGTTACAAGTGAAACTTACACAAGCGAAACTTACACTAGTGAAACTTACACCCGATTTTGCAATATTGTTAACTTAGCAATTTTACACAAGTGGATTTTCAAATGTTCAATTCATCTTATTTAATAAAACACGAAAACAGTTGTTAGCTGTTTCGAAAGCAGTTGGTTCGGCCTTAAAATCCCCAGTCAAAAGAAAATGAATGGAAACCCGATTACAGCAGATCGCCACTGGTCGTTTAATTATAATTCAATCTTCCGTAATCGTTTTAGAGTATATCAAATCAGTGTTTTTAAAGTTTGCGGTGTCAGAACGGGGGTTGGCGAGCGTAGTTCGTTGGGGGCAGAGTCCCCTAAGCATATTATATTATTACCATGACATTTTCGGTATTGAAAATTGAGTGTCTAGCATTTATAGTTGATTTACAGGGGCACTCAAAAAAAAGTTGTTACATTACGATATTTTAATAATGTAACTAACTGTACTGTAAACTACTCGAAACAAAGTTTTTTCTCATTTTCAAAAGCCAAATGCATCAAATTAAAAAAAAAAAAAAAAAAAAAAAAAAAAAAAAACTTAATGCTCTTGCAACAGAAGTCAATATTACATTAATTTTGGCAAAGCAATATTATAGTAGTTACATAAGCAAAGCAGGCGTGAACATCCCGCCCGACGTTGCAATTTTGATCGACATTCAAGAATTTAAATTTGAAAAAATGCAACAATTTAACAATAACAATAGGCTAATACATAAGGTAAAATACAAGATAAGCTGCATATTAAAAAACGAATAACAAATGCAATGACAAGGAATAATATGAAATTATAAATAAAAATTACTTTTAAATTTCAATATATACAATCAAATAAATTGAAAATGTCTTATCCATTTTTCAGTCTTTGTTGAAATGGTCAATTTTGACCATTGGGAGTTTCAAAATTCTTGCTTTAGTTTTAACAAGATATACTTTTGCTTTTTTATCTCTCCCTAATGTAACATCTACTATTCTGCCTAGCAAGCAAGTTGTACCGTGTAGGTTGTCTTCATTTACGACCAGGGCTTAAATTGCGCCGGAGCCTGGCTCCGGTACTTCTCTGCTTTTTGTAAATACGAGGGGCAGTCGGAAAATAATTTTCCCCTGGCGACTGTGGTTAGAGGTGTGTACGAAAGACAAAAAATGTAATGAGATTTTAAAGATAAAACATAACTTTATTTTTCCACATAAGTACCAAAAACATTGAGACATTTGTCATACCGCTTTATAAGCTTCAAAAAGCCCTCCAGGAAAAAATCAGAGCTTTGCATACGGATGAAGCGTTGAACGGCTATGGGCAAAAGACGACATAGCAAGTGAATGCTAAGCGCCATCTGCGCAGGCACTGCATTTGCTTGATCGCGGTCGACCTCTACCCAATGGTGTATAGGTCGTGTGAGGTGAACGTGTCTTGCACGTTCGCGTTCACCTGCTGTGTCGTCTTTCGCCCATAGCCGTTCAACGCTTCGTCCGTATGCAAAGCCTGATTTTTTTCTTGGAGGACTTTTTGAAGCTTATAAAGCGGTATGACAAATGTCTCAATGTACTTGGTACTTATGTGGAAAAATAAAGTTATGTTTTATCTTTAATGTCTCATTGCATTTTTTGTCTTTCATACACACCTCTGTTCACAGTCGCCAGGGGAAACTTATTTTCCGACTGCCCCTCGTATTTAAATATTGGTCGGAATTCGCCGGAGCCCAGTGCCAGCGCTTCTGAAAAACCGAAACCTAAATTACCCTTTCCTTTTCCTCCCATATCGAAGTTTTTGCATTCTTTTCTATCAAAACACTATATGTGACATAATGTATTGCACTCGTAGGAAATGGAGATGAAATGGGCTCAATTTTTATATCACTCTTTGGGGTTGTGCGTGCTCGAACTCAATCTGTCTGTAAATTAAAAATTTCATTTATTCATCTCTCTCTCTCTCTATATATAAAAAAAACTAACGATTAGGAAATGGACCAATGAAAATCTGCGTTGATATTCCGGGTTATTCTCATCGCTTTTTTACTAGGGGCTTTTTTGAGGAGCGATTACTTTTTTTCTAGCCATCGCACGGTGGAAGATTTGCTGATTCTAGCTGGCCAAAAGTCGATTTTTCAAAGTTTATCCAACTGGAATTTTTTTTTTACCACATGTATACCTTATATGTGCAGGTGGTGGGTGGACACTGCAGATATGTTTGATATAAATGCAACCGTACTGCCAGTTGGTGAGTATGAAGTTGGCGTTTATTAGAGGAGAATAAATCGATGATTTCTAGTATATTGTTTTAATATGTGAATTTTGAAGAAATTGTACATCATGAGTGCTTTAGAACAAGGCATGTACTTTACTTTTTTTAATTTATATGTATAATTTTTTCTTTTGTCAATAGTTATTTCACATTTAATGTTTTTGATGACTTTATGTATTTTTAATAAATTTCATTTTGAAAATTCAAAAAGTTATATGATAAAGCTAGATAAATCTCAACTTTTAATTTTAGTAAATAGTTTAGAGTCTTAGATATTGGATAAACGTTTACTTGTCTGCTTCTATCTGCTTCCGTAGATTTTAAAGTTGTTTTTATCATACGAAGTCTAAAATTATTATTATATTTTTTATTCTAAGGACACCTTTCTTTTTACCAGGGTCATCAGAATGTAAACCAATCACACGAATAAGCTTTTATAATATTATACAGCAGCAACAAGCTTCCACATTTAACGAAAAAATCGAATTGGCTGAAAATGTTTTGTTGACAAATGAAAATTTCAACGAAGTAAAAATGAAAGTTTTCAAGCAGGAAATGATTATACAGAAGACCCAGTTTAGACAAAAGTGGACTGCTGTACATAGATCACATGAGACATTTCTGAAAAAGTATGAAACTTGGCTGCAAAGCAGTTTTAAAATACCTCGTTCAATGAGTACTCGTAACTTACTGAGGAAAGTCAGAATGAAGAACTATTAGATGGTGAATTGTCAGAAAATTTCTGCGCAATTTTCTTTTTCCTTTGTATGTATAAGTATTACTCTTTAATATTTATTTTGTATCCCAATTTCTAATAGATTATTATAAAAAATTACTTTTATAATTTGGTATCATATAACAAATATAATTCCATCGCTTAAATTTCAATAATATTATAAAAGTTCATAAATATTGTCTTTTTTAGTCTTTACGTAAAAGATTAACTCATTCATTACATGTTTTAATACATGTTGTTACATGTTGTAAAGAATTGAGCCTCTACATCCAGGTGCACTATGTGTCATTCTAGCACTTCCTGTGAGTACACTTAACTGCACAACTTCTCACGCTAGTTTTGCCTTGAAGACAAGCAAACGCCGAATTCTATTGTACTGCGAGCGGAAAGTTCGGACAGTGATGCATTGGTAAGGTGGTACCCAAAGAGGGGTCTTATGCTTTGATCTGTGCCGAAGTCGTGGGAAAGAGAGCATCTGCGAGGGAAGCGATCTCTGCACACGATTTTTAGGTTTGCACACGAAACTATGCCCTTTGTTATAGAACGTCCAATGACGGACTTATTATAGATGAAAGAGACGTATCTCAAGGCTGCTAAGAGGCTGGGGAGTTTCAAGGGGCGCTGCCTCGACCAAATCCCTGCCCCTAGTGAAAGATCCCCTGCGAGAATGAAAAAGTTAGAGAAGACAGTTTTGGAATAGATCTGAACGAGAGTGGTGACTCTCTGGAAAGAGTGAGGTCTGACCTTTATTTGATTGATACAGCAGGAATCAGGTGAAAATCCCAGCGAAGAGAAAAGCACGACAAGTGCGATAGTGAGAGTTCTTTAACTCTGAATCATCGTGATTTAGTATATTTTTCCGAAGAGAAGGAACGGACGAGCCTTGTTCCGAATGAACTTTATTCTGTAGTCACGACTGACTGTAATGTTTAGAGACTTTTGTTTGTTTCAGTTGCACTTAGAGTCAAGAGGTCATTAATTTATAAGCGATTGACCCACGAAAAATAATTAAATGCTGTATTAACATCTTGTACATATTTTTTATTAGAATTAATATTGTTATGCAATAAAATTCTATTTTCTAATTTATGCGAGAAATTCTCTTTGCCAACGATCTGACCTCGCTACCACTCACCATCTTTATCGGGTCGGTATAGAGGAGTTATTACAGCTTTAAAAAATTTAAATATTTATCTAAATGATACATCATAGTAATATAATAAAAAAATTCCCATCAGGGTGACTAGTGGTCAGGGTAAAATACAGTAAAAAAAAGTGATAAACACCAGTATATTCTCATAGAAAAATTCATGTTGATTATTCGATCAAATAATTAACATGAAATTTTCTATAAAAATATACTGGTGTTTTTAACTTTTTTTGACCGTATTTTTCCCTGACCACTAGCCACCCTGCACATCTAATGTACTACATTAATAATTTTTAATTAAATATAATGATTTCTTATTAAACTAACGTTTAAATTTTCATATATTTTCTCTAAATCAGCCTAATATATCGTTTATATAAACTAAAAATAGATTTCATCAAATAGAAGTTGAAAAATAATTTTGGCCAGCTAGAATCGACAAATCTCCCACCGTGCATCGTACGGATTCGAAAATCATACCACCAGACGCGAAATATAACAAGTTTTCAGAAATTCAAAAAAATATCACGGTCGGGCAATAAAAACTCAAAAAATCTTAAAAATCGAGTAAATCGATTATAGTTTAAGATATGCACCTTTTATAGGAAATTGAAAAACTTTGTTCGATTCTTCAGCATATAAATATTAATTTTCGAAATTTCCATTCATTTTTTCCTAAAAGTGCATAGCTGCGAACTATTCTTTTCTTGTGTTAACACTATTTCAGAATAACAATTCTTACTTTATTTGACCCTTAAGCGGGCGGTGGTCACAAAAAAGGACACATAATTTTAATTCCAAAACTGACAAACGGCACCAAGAATATTTAATTACATTTTTCCTTTTATAAAGTACGGGAAAATAGACAAGTTTCTATTTTCTAATAAATTCTTTGGTAAATTCTGGTGTCAGTCCATAATTTCATCATTTTAAAAACAGACTTACTCCGCGCCGGAAACGGTCAATCACAGAATTCTGCAATTAATTAACATTAAAATTAGGCAAAGATTTCTATTCGGCCGGAGTGATAACTAAAAAGTGGAATAATTGAAAGCTAAGTAAATGCAGATAGATATATTTAAAATTTTTATTTTGCTAAAGAAAAAAATTGCTTTAAATTTTGCAAATACATATAATCTATGAAATATAAATATGCAGATTGGAGTGAAGTCAAGGAGGGGTGGGGGGTGGGAGGGGCATGCTACGGTTATTAGTACTGCAGAATATTAGGGCTCCGGTACTTTTTTTGTTAGAAATTAAGCCCTGTTTACGACCACCATTTCTCCTGGATTAACGTTTTTTAGTAAACTGCCATTTGGATTTTTGTTGACAATGATTCAGGTAATCGTGTTGCCAATGCTTCCATAAATATTGTGTCATTTTTGTAGTCATTAAAATGCACCGTAAAAGATATTTCCACACAGACTGAAATTTAACGGAATTCTTTTTTTATGTCCCTGTAGACGAAATATGAATGCTGCACACTGCTTTTTCAATGCCGAACTTTATATAGTAATCCTCAATGACGTATAAAAATGACTGTAAAATCCGAGTAAATTTTCAAGAATTAGAACATGATCAGACGGTCCAGACAGACAAACCGAATTCATAAACACTTTTCAACTACGTATGTTTGAAAGTGTTAAAAATGGTAATTATAGCAATATATTTAAAAAATATAATAAAAAATAATCTCATTGCTAATACTTAAAAAAAAAAAAAAAAAAATCTGTTACAGTATAAGGAGTTGCCGAATTTGCTTACGGTTTTCCCCCAATGTTTTAAAATAGTACTTGTATTTATTAATGTGAGAAATTTTTGTGCCTGAAATGATACATCCTAAAAATGAAATGGAACCATATTGTTGATTTATCTTAAGGTCGACTCGGTCCATTTGAACATTTTTTATTTGAATATGTTATAATATTTTATTGGCATACTGTTAAATGGTTTTATGGAGGAAAATGATTTAATGAAGTAAAAATGCACTTTTTGTGACAAAATTTGTAATATCTATAATTTTTTTTTCAAAGAAAATTTTAAAACCACACTTCAACTTTAATTTGGAACATTTTGAAACAATTTTTGATGCACTCTCTTTTCAGAAGTGTGCTCTGTAGGGTTCAAACTTCCAGAAAGTTCGTTAATTTTAGAAAAAAAAAAGAAAATACATAAAATGTCATGACATATGTATAAAATACAGTAAAAGGGATTATTTTCTTAACATTTATATATTTTTTAAAATAAACTATTTATATTATTGGAAATGCGATCCTTAGTTCTTTTAAATGCACCTAAAGGGTCGTCTAAGACAAAAAACAAAACAAAAAACAACAACAATAACAAAAAAAAAAAAAAAAAAAAAATGGGAGCGAATTGAGAAATATTTGTTTTTAAAAAAAGTTTTGTCACTTAGAACACACAGATATATTGAAAAAACATAAACTGAGAAAAATTGAATTTAAAGATTGAGAAAATTGGGCGGAGTAAAAAACTTTTTTCGCATATTTTGAATTCTCTCATCTTTACGGCACTCCGTGAAAATGTACTACGGATGTCTCAATTCATTTTAAGTGAAAAATTGGAAAATTGATATTTTCGTCATTGTTTGTAAAATGAAGGGTACCTCGGCTCTTTAAATCTGCCCTGATTATTTCTTATTACACAAAACATTTCATTATAATTTTATATTGAAATTTATATTTCATATTATCTTTTATGATTGAAAATGTCCGCGTGACAGTCCCGATGCAAATAATATTCATTGACCTGCCATGAACCACGTAAGTTGAAAACGCCATGCCAATAGTAATTTTCAAACAAAGCTGCTTCTGAGTGACAACTTTGTAACTTGAACGATAACGTGCTCAAACCAAAAGAAATTAAATCAATTTGCAGATACATTTTTATTAAACTTTATCTGTGTATTTTTTCTGGTAGTACATTTTTATCTAAATGTAGAAAAAGCAAATTGCTAAACATTTAATTAAAAGTAAATTGCATGAGTGTAAATGAGTGAAAATGAGTGTAAATAAATTGCTTGATTTTATATTAGTTCTTAACATTTTATTACATGGTTAAAAAAACTGCATTATAGTAAAACTTGCCAAAAGGGAATCGCTAAAGATCGGGGAAAATTCTGTTTCTGAGAAGTTTCCATCTTAGAAAGTATAGCGTTTGTTATAATTGTATCGCACTTCTTCCGCCGATATCATAAAAAATATCCGTTTAAGGCAGGATTTCATTATGTACTACAACTTCCGGTCTCACAGTTTTTACTGTCTTTATCTGATATTTATTTTAAATCTCTTCGCTCCCAGCGTTTTCTGAGTGGAAAGCTTGATATTTCGTACCTGTGCCCAGTGATGCTTCTTAGTAATGGACTAAAAGTATCGTTATCTGACTATACAGCGACGCAAAAATAGAAGAATTATTGGTGCTTTAAATAATTTCTTTATATTTATATAAATATTTTCTTATTGTACTGTGATTTATTTTCTTGCCACTTATAAAGAATAAGAAAAGATATAAGGACAGTTTTGATAATGCAAGACAAACGGGATAAAAGGAGACAGAAAATCATCATATATTTTGTTTCTGTAGTCAGCATTCCTTTTTCTATGAATTTACGAAACGCACAACAACTAATGAAGTATCATTTGAAAGGTTTTTGAAGCGGCTTACATAGACCACACGCATTTCATGAAACATGTTTTTTGATTAAAATTTGCTGTTAACTAAAAATTAAATCGGCATTGTTTTCATAAATGAAATGAAAGGTTTTCCTCAAATTAGTGTTGCCACAAAAATAAAATTCCGCATTATATCATGCTCATCAATGATTATAAAAAATAAATAGTACAAAAAAACATAAAGTATGATTTTTCCGCCCGAGTTTATTATATATTAGGGGGACTGGGGGATGAATGGGACAAAGGATGGATGGGACATTCTCAATATTTCAGGCAATAAATATTTTTTTATAGTTGCTTCCTATGCTCACAGATGACACTATCAGAGTGTGCTTCAGAACCAAAAGCAAGACCACATGGTTGTTTTCAATTTCCTTCAAAGTTGCATTTCCTGAAATCTTTGCTTAAAAGTATTTTTTTTTAAATATTTGAAGTTATTTACATATTTTATGCATTATAAATAATTAAGATATGTTATAGTTATTTATTTCATGGCTCAATATTGGTAATTAAAATGAATGAATATTAACCATTTTTACAAAATAATTTCTGAGACAAAATGGCTGACAATTGAATATATGCATCATGACCATGGGGATGATTGGGACATTTCAAATGGGGATGAATGGGACTGCTTCATTCATCTCTAGAGGATACTGAAATTTTTTTAATTAACTAAATAATATTATATATAAGTTGATAAAGTAATAATTTATGTTAATTATTATTCAACATTTCCTCCTCATTTGTAACCAACGTCGTCTTCAGCCATTGGATGTTTCTGTTTATGGTCCTTTAAAGGCAAAGCTGAGATCAGTCCAAGATGATTGGCTAACAAATAATCTTGGAGAGCATATTATAATTTATAACCTCTCAGCTTTTGCCAAGGAGGCATTTTTGTCAGCTTTTAGTACTAGCAACATAAACATAACCAGTGGTTTTAGGAAAACTGTCATACATTCGCTGAAACTGATTTTATACCAGCTTATGCGACTGACAGACCTTATTTAGAAAATTTTAAACATACCACATTTATTGTGTTACTGATATTTGCACATCCATGGAACTTTAACTTTGTAATTCATTAAAGTTTCAGTTAAAATATGTAATATAAATTACAGTTTTTTAATGCATAATTAACTGTGTTTTCACTTCTTAGATTACTAACACTGATATATAACAGCCATATAAGATCATATATTACAAATATAATTACATATAAGTTAATAATTATGAATTTTAATTTGGTATCATTGAACACAGAGAGGAAAATATTTGTGTCCCATCCATCCCTGCTGTGGGGATGATTGGGACAGAGAGGGACTTCTTTTTAATTTCATAATATATTTGTGTATAGTAATAATCTTGAATAAATCTTGTGCATAAGATGTAAACAAACACCCAATGTATGGAATGCGATATAAAATATTAATAATAACTTAAATAAAATATTTAAAATAAATATTTTTGTGAAAATGTCCCATTCATCCCCTATCTCACTTTCAAATTCTTTTATGTTGCCCTGTATATCATCTATGGAATTTATACACACCACGTAGTCATTGAACTTGAAAAAAGCAAACCAAAGTTGAAAACGAACTTCCAGCAGTTATCGTTCAAAGACAGTACTGTAACCATATTCTTTTGTGTGTCCCAGTAAATGAACAGTAAATGCAATGCACTCTATATTCTGTAGTAAGCATCGTGTGATGCATACTGTAGAATATATAAATATCAGTATAGAATATCAGTAACGTATATAGATTTCAATCTGTTGGAAATAGTATAACATCATTAAAATACGCTGTAAACGATTTTTCCCTGTAGACTAGGGATGCACAGCCGGTAGCCCGCGATGGGATTTCTGGTGACCCGCGGATCAATTTCGCCGATCGAACGCGAAAAAATCGCCGTTCGATAATTTCGCCGATCTGGTACGTAAAAATCGCGAATTTTGCCAAATTTCGCCCATTGGGTGCGCAAAAATAGCAAAATTTGCCGATCGGCGTGTTAAAATTGTAAATTTTGCCGACCGTCTGTGTAAAAATTGCGAATTTTGCCGATCGGGCGCGAAAAAATTGCAAATTTCGCCGGTCAGATACGTAAAAATCGTGAGCTTCGTCAATTAGTAGGAAAAAAACTGCGAATAGTGTCAATCGCGCGTGGAAAAAAATGCAAATTTTTCCAACCTTGCCAACTGAATTGGGTTATGCTGACTAAGGAGGTGGTTGAGTATAAGGGGCTAACCCTCCTTTTAAAATTAGCATTTTTATGAACTTTTAGGCCGATTCTTCCCCGAAACAAAGTTTTGTCCACACTACGGATGTTGGCTCTCGACAATACAGTCATTTTTCTGGCTGGCCCTTCTCTTATAAAAGTTGTGCACCCCTATTTGATATCCACATTTTGTGACATATATGTTAAGAAGTACAATTTAGAATAATATATGTTTTTCCTCCTCCCCACCTTTAGTGATGAAAGCACAATTCTTTTTCGGCACTGGCTACCTTTAAAGCCTAATTTACTCCTTCAAATAAAGTCAAGGAGTATTTTCACTGTTTTAAAATAATTTTAGCTATATCTCTTTTATAAATACAAACGTAAACTGTTATTATATAACCTTGCCAACAGAACTAAATATGTTGACTGGGAAGGAAGGAACATAGGGGCTAAAACTACCCTTCCGAAAAAGATGTTTTTTTTATCTGATTGTAGACTTAGATTTGCCCCCCCCCCCCCTCGCCACACCTCGAAACAAAATTCTCTCTGTGCTACTGATGGTGGCCCTCGATAACCCAGTCATTTTTGTAAGTGGCCCTTCGCTTAAAAAGGTTGTGCACCCCTACTGTAGACCACTGTTTATTTAAATTATTTTGTGTGACCCTGTAAATGAATGATAAATTCTTTGAACTCTATACTCTACAGAAAGCGTGTCTTAGTGCACGTCATAAATACATATAAATTTCATTATGTTTGACATAGTGTAACACCTTTAAAATGCACCGCAATTGATCCCCCCCCCCCCCCCATAGACCATAATGTAGCGGAATTCTTTTGAGTGTCACTCTAAACGAATTAAAAATGTTATAGGCTTTGTTTTCAATAGGGAACATATCACGGTCAATCTTAATAATATAATATCAATAAAGTAGAAATCGAAGTATATTTACGAGATTTAAAGCGCCGACAGACGGACGGTCGGACAGACAGGCGGACCGAAGTCATATAGTCTACTTTTCAACTGTGTTGGAAAGTGTTAAAAACCGAGCAATAAGAGACAATGTTGAAAGCAGTACCTGAAATTTTTTATCATTTACAAATATAGAATATGAATTAACATCTTATTAGTACACGAAGTGTAAAAAATATTATGATTAATTAAAAGAAAAATAAACAAGTGGGTAAGTGTGATCGAAGATAGCTCAAAGGGTTTCGTTTAATATTCCTTTCAAAACACTTTATCCTTTCTTTAATAAATCCAAATAAATTTCATTTAGCAAAAAAAAAAAAAAAAAAAAAAAAAAAAAAGTCATGTTTTTTTATACAGTAAAAATTTACCAGTCTATTTTTTCTTTTTTTCGAATACCTAAACCAGCCCGCTATTATATTCTGTCATAATAATAACTGTCACGCGGACTAAATGCGATATTTAAAAAAAAATAATTTCAAAATTAAACATGTTGTACACTTTTAAAATGTTAAAATATTCGAATATTTCCATAATCGGATTTTTATCATGATCCAATATGTTTCTCAAACTCATATATTTACTATTCTCTATTACTCATATTGATACTCGCTTTGTATTATTCTCAAACATTTGGAAAATTCGTTAAACTTCCAATATGACGTCAGATTTTCTTTTTAATTCTCTAATGACGTGATATTAATCTGCTTTGTGTACATACACATACTCATACTCCTTGTATTATTGAGAAATCTTTGAAAATTTCCGTTTTATTACCACTATGACGTCAATCAATTTTATTTCATATTAGTCTTTTTTTCAATTGGTGAAACTTTTTATTTTATCTTCATTTTTCACGTGGAAATCGTTCAATAGAAAATTAATTATTGTAGAAAGAATTTCATTGTGGATTTTTAATTTTTGGCAACTGCTATAACGAAAAATGTTCAAATTTAATAGGAAAAGGCTGTTAGAATTTTGGTTTTTTATTTCTATTTATTAAAATAATACGATTTTTTCAAATTTTAATATTTTGAGTTTCATAGCTGGTATTCAGCTATATATACGCAAAGTTTTAACTCTGTAAGTTAGATAGTTTCTGAGAATAGCTCTGTGACGGACAGACAACGGAGCGGGGGTAATAAGGGTTTCGTGAGATGAACGAAACCCTCAAAACAACGGAGCGGGAGTAATAGGGTTTCGTGAGATGAACGAAACCCTAAATAAATAAAAATCATGAAAACATTTTATGAGATATGTATAAATAAAGATAAAAACTATATTTTAGCACATTTTTATATTTTTACATGTACGTCTATGGATTTTTATTTTAAAGTAACTTTTTAAAAATAGATATAAATAACCACTTTAGAAAAGAATAAAGATCCATTTATTGTTCTCTGTAACTGTGCAAATAATCTATTATTGTTCATTAAAAAAAAAAAAAACAGTACTTTATTAAACAGTATGCACGTTACAAAAAATTACATTCAACTAGTTTAAAAAAACAAATTCTTTATTTAAAATAATAGTTAAATTCAAAATTCTGTATATTGCATTTCAAAAAAGCTAATAAAACTCATTTAAAGAAAGAACTACTTTGGAAATGAAAAGGAACCCATTTATTGGGCATCTGCAGCCACAAAAATAGAATATCATTGCTTAAAACACTTCAGATGCTTCTCATCTACATATGTATTGTGAGCAGAGAAGCATTTCAGTATTAATATGCAGAAATATATGTGGGGTTTTATACTGTTCGTCTGGCGCCGATATATTATTTCGGGAAAATTGTCAGTCAACTTTGTACATTTAATTTTATCGTTCTATCGAACGACTTCTCTTCGTGATTAGTATGAAATTGCTGTGAAAATTGTTCAAAATCATAGCTTTAACACACACGCGGAAATAAATTTAAGCAATCTAAGTAGACTGACCTTGCAAAATGCAGAAAATTTTTGTTTTTTCATGATTTGGTAGTCAATTCTATAGAGTAACGCATATAAAAAGACCAGTCAAATATAGCTCACTGTATTGCTGGTATCTTTCTGAGTTTTCACGATATTTGACTGTTTTTATATGAGTTATTGTTTTTTATATGAGTTTTTTTATATGTTTTTTTATATGGCTTTATAGAATTGACTACCAATCATAAAAAAAAAAAAAAAACTTTGTATAGTTCGCGCATACGCAGTTATAAAATTATTTCATATAAATGCCCATACCTCATCAAATATTCAATACATTAATTTTTTAACTGCAGTATACTTTTTCTACTGTTCTTGAAGTCAAACATGTGCTTTGCATCCTCAAATTTCAAAAACAATTTGTCAAGAATTCCAGTAGATACTCGACAAACCATGTAAAAAGCGAATGCGTCCGGTCACCGAACCTTAATTTTCAGACAGTAGTGTATATTTAGAAAAATATCCAATCTAAGAAAAAAAAAATTATCTTTATTTTTTTTTTTTAATATTTCCCTGATATATTTAAAGTTAAAAATAATGAGTTACACGACGTGACCCGTTGTGTTGGCGTTTATTTTATAGTCAAATTACTTTACTTTATAGGAAACCATGAGAAAAACAAGGTCTAAATAAGGATACTGTTGTGAATTTAATTGACATTTTAATATAGGACATACCGTGAAAGAAACATATTTAAGAACGTTTTCCTATATTAGAAGATATTGGGTCATCCGGAAAGTTTTGCGGTTTTTCCAAGTGAAGCGTGCTACGTCTATCAATCGGCGTTGCTTTTATTTTAAATTGTTAAACAGGTAATTGTGGACGAAAAAAGCAAAAACGTAGCTGCACTCATTTCCGTTTCTTTCCCAAAGAATGATACTTTTACTTACCCATCATACGTAGTATAGGGTAAGTCTTGTAATCGTTTTGAAAATCGAAATTTTTTTTTACACGTTTCAGACACTGGAGATTCCGAAAAAAATATTTTTAGAAAAAAAAAAATTGCCGTCCGTCTGTGTGTCTGTAAACGCTCTATCTCCCGAAAAAATTGAGATAAATACTTGAAATTTGGTATGTACTTAGTATGTAATAATGGGAAGAAGCCTTTTGAATTTCAGTAACCTCGATTAACCGGAACTATTTTTTTTGGACTCTCAAAATATTCGTTCTGATAAAAGGTATATAAAAATTTTCGAAATTGTTTATTTTAAGGAGTGAATCTAAAAGACAATAAAAAACCGTAAATTTTGCATAAAGCATAAAGTTAATTGGATAGTTAGTTGCCGAGATATTTGTAATCCTATTTTCCACACTCTTCGATTTTTCATGACCCTGTATTTCATTCAAATTTCAATTCAAAGAGGTATTTTAATTAGAAATGAGACGCTTAATCAGATTCAATAAACCGTTAGTTAATAGAATTATTGTTTTTGGAGTTATAAGGATGTTTCTTTTATGCAATTCAGTAATCGAGCCTTTAAAGTTTATGACGTCATCAAGCCACGATTTTATTTGAATTGCAATATATTTTATAAGTAGTTTACACATTTTTAATTTTAATATTTTACATTATGCATATCTATGATGGGTAAGTATTACGGTGGCCCCCAACGACTAGTTTCATTTAATGTTATTAATTGTACTAACTTTAATTCCTGCCTGCATTATTAATTTTACAGAATTATTCTTCTAAATCACTGTAATCGTATTAAACGTTTATGTACCACACATTTTACAAGGTCAAATTTAGTAAAATTGAAATATACAGAGTTGTCACATAACTATACCCTTTCTTTTATTTCTTCATTTATCAAACATTAAATATTTATCTAATCTTACCAGTATGAGTATTAAATATGTATAAAAAGTATAAAATCTGAAAGCGATATTATGGAGGGTGGTCGTGGATTGCTGAAGAAATTATAAAAACTTTCTAAAAAATAAAATAAATAAATAAAAACAAATAAATAAAATTTCTCCCCAAAAAGTTATAAAATTGAAATGCCATTACGGAGTGTTGAGGTGTGGGGGGTGAGGTGGGGAGTAGAAGAAAAGAAAATTGTAACGGATTCTCTTGTTGTACCAAACTTATAAAGTACATCGGTTTTATGCCGAATCTTCATATTTCTCAGAAATATTTTATCTCTCTACTCAAAACGATTATTCTAAATTTTTATTAGCATTTTTTAGCGTGATAAAATACATATGATGTTACTTTAAAAGGTGCTATTTTGAATATTAGAATACTTTAGCAGCATTTTAGTGAAAAATTAGAAACAAAAGTATTAAAAAAAAACATTTCCTCTTTTATAAAACAACATATTTACAATGTCATTTGTCCTGTAAAATAAATAGACAATCCTGGTAACAGTTTTATGAGAGAATATTGTGGAGAAAATATATATAGTTGGTAATCCTCATTTGTGACGTAGTGAAACCAGTTGTTAGGCCTTGACAATAGAGACGGTAATGACAGAACACAAATTATTTTCAAGGATCTGAGGATGTCATAAAAAATCTAGAAATTTGAAAATTTTTCCGCGATATTAATTTTTTTGTGATTTTTAATGAATCTCTATAAACGATGACAGTTGAATTATTGTTGTGTACAAAATGGAGAAAATGGGAAATAATATATATTATAATTTTATTGACACCAATGTTGCATTGAAATTGTAAAGAAAATTATTTTCACTTTAAATAAATTCTTGATGCAGCTGTTATTTTATGATTTAGATTAGATTACGCTCTTCACGAAAATTCGAAGAAATAAAAATGTATTGTCACAATATGTATATCTCATCAAAAACAACTCGTTGTAAATGATCCCGCCAAGCCACAAACCTAAAACGTCAGCCATAAAAAGAAGCGATATCACATAAAAAGAAACGATATAGAAGTGCATACTCCGAGTCCCGTGTAAAAATCTATCACCACTCATAATGTTTCCAAAGGACTCGGAGTGAGGTACAGTATGTGAAAACTCCTTGGCGACTTGCAGGCTTTTATAATGTTCGCGTTTCCTGCAATTACATATGACTATATTATTTATATTTTTATTTTATTTATTTTTTTATTTATTTAATTATTTTCCTCCCATAAAATTGTAAAAAGCTGAAGCTTCTGTGTTTGCATGTCTTTTCTTATTTATGAGCTTGAAAAATTAATTTGTTGATTTTATTTACCATTATTTAAACTAGAAATACCACTCTTACAAAGAAGATTTCTTAAGTAAACATGTAAAGATTTTGAGATTGTAATATATATATATATATATATATATATATATATATATATATATATATATATATATATATATATATAATGATCATACGCATATTAATAACAATGCACCTTATAATAAACGTTAACTAAATTGAAATATATTGCAATAATTCTAGCGTAAGCGGAATCGCATAAGTCTGGGGAAAAATCCGTTCTGTCAGTTCTTTCGCATACAAAAATATTTATAAAAGTGATATAACAAAAATTAAAAATTTATTTTTTCGATTTTCAAAATTGATATACTGCATATATTATAAAAGCCTGAAGGTCGCCAAGCAGTTTTCACATACTGTACCTCACCCCGAGTCCTTTGGAAACATTATGAGTGGTGATAGATTTTTACACGGGACTCGGAGTATGCACTTCTATATCGTTTCTTTTTATGTGATATCGCTTCTTTTTATGGCTGACGTTTTAGGTTTGTGGCTTGGCGGGATCATTTACAACGAGTTTTTTTGATGAGATATCACTCCTTTTTGTAAGGTGTTTAATTTCAATTACACAGACCCCATTTTTATTCAGAAAAGAAAAGATAAAAGAAAGATGAAAGGGACAAAATAAAAGAATAATTGTGATGCTATAAACAGAATTATACATCAGAATTATGCAATTTATTGAGTGACTTATTCCAATGTATATGTCGCTACCATAGCAACGGGGAAACTTTTATATTCATTTCCTTACATTGTATCCATCAGATTATTTATGACATGTTTATTTTCCTTTTTCTTTTGTTAATATCACTCTTCCGTTTATATACATTCAAAAAACATAGAAAATTTTACAGTAGTTTACAAAGTAATTAAAATACTGCAGTTTCAGAAAAATGTGGAAAAATAAGAAGAACCTTTTTTTTTGGTCAATTATAACAATGAGTTTACTTTACCGAGAATAATCAAATTTGTTTTTCTACGAACCATTGTAATTTACAGGTATTTTTATACTAATATATTAAATATTATTTTTGAAAATTACTGAGCACCTTAAAAGTTTTTTAACTCAACGTTTCGAGAATCGGAAAAATATAAGATTCGCAACGTTTGCAAAAGTATAAAAACTATTAAAGTGATTTCAAAATAGAAAATGTTCGTAGGATGACATGTATTCCAAAATTTTGTGTGATTTTGTAAATATACCACAAATACTAATGCGTTTACATAATGAACAGTTTAAAAAAATGTAAAATTTTATTAAAATTTTTGATCTGATAAATCATAAAGCTTTAATTTAGATTTTAAAAAGGAGCGTGATTAAACCAAAAAGGATTATATTTACTAAATGCACAAAATACATAAAGACACAAAATACATAATTAATGTTTCTAGTCTGTCCATTCCAATTCGGGGATACTAAAATATAAGTCCTCAATCCTCGACAGTCCATGAATTAATTAAGACATATGTATGCAACTGTTAAAATGTTCCCAAAATCGACAATAGAAGCAATAAGTATAGCTCGGCAAATATGAAACACGGCATTGCTTCATCATGACTTTGTTTCGTGAGGTGTTCGTTCTCCAAACATAAAAATCTCTTGAAAGTGTCCGTTAACCGAACATGTGTTCGTTATCCGAACATAAAAATCTCACGCGAAATTGTTCGTTAATCGATTTGTTCGTAAACCGAAAGTTCGTTACCGATCACCTATTGTATACGAAATATAGCATTTTTAATTTTTATGGGGAATTTAACCCGTCAGCACACGCGCTGGGATAAAATCTACCCCAGCATACAACTATTACTTAAAAATGTTTGAAAATAGTTCGTGATCATTCTGAGCTTTATAGTACCTTTTCAAGCTGAATGATATCAATATGTGGCCAAAAAGAATTTACCTCCGGTTGTGTATTTTCCATTCTTTTATTATAAAAATATCACGTGGGAGGAAATTTACCCCACGCGTGTTATAACGTAACCCATAATGATAGGAAAATGTTAATGAACATGTTTATGTAAAAAATATAGTGTGCAAATAATAATATAATTTTTCTTTTAAACGTTAATAACTCTAGCACATACAGTTTCTATATATCAGTTTTATACTTTTTTTGTATTTTCATGGCTGAATTTGGATTGTAAAAGCTTTGTATGTAATGATATGCAAAAAAATACGAGATTTTATTTTTTTTATTTTATTTTATTTACTTATTTATTTATTTATTTATTTTTGCTTTAAATATAAAATAACTTTTTATTTAAATTTAAATTATGTTCTTTATTGATTTACAGTTTATTTCAAAATATAAATTTCTTGTTTATAATCTAACAGGGAGAAATTGACACAATTACACATTGGGGTAAAATTTATCCCGCGCGTGTAGTAACGTAATGGAAAGGGGCGCGTGTGCTGACGGGCTAAGAAGATATTTCCTTTTCATTGTGCTCTAGGCCCGTTTTTAGAGCATTTTAAGTTCGTCATAGCCGGAGATTCGATGAACGGCAAATATTTAAACGCAAAACTTCTAATCTTGGTGTAGCAACATTTTTACATACTATTACTCAGCGCATGAATGTACACTGTAAAAAATGTTCGGAACGTTTCAGGAAATTATTCAGAAACATTTCGCATATTTTACCGGAATTTCGAATTTCTTTATGTCCGACGTCAATTACGGCAATAATTCGTTTAATATTTTTGAGAGGTTTCAACTTTTCCGTAAACTACATTCTGCGCATGCGTACTTCATATTTTATGTTCCATTAGCCATTTCGATAACTAAAGAATAAAAAACAGCTGCCTAAGTACTTAGAGATAAATGCAATATGAGCAAATGCCATTCTTTGTTTGGTCCGATAAAGTAAGTAGCTAATTTAAATCTTTTTATGCTTCATTATTTGAATTTTCATTGTATCTGTAATACAAAACTTTAAAATTTAATTACTTAAATAAGGTTGATTATTGAAAATTGGAATGTTTCACTACTTTGTTGTGAAACGTAGCAGCAAAAAGCCGTGGCATCTTAATGCCACCACTTTTTTCCGGAAACTCCTAGAAAATTTTTTACAGTGTAAAGTTGGAATTTTTTAATCGCTTTTTCAATCAATTCCTGATACATTTATTAATAAACACATTTTTTTTTAATCGATGAAAATACTATATTTTAATAGATTTAGAGCTTAAGATCGACGAGCTTTCAGGCGGACAAAATGATCGCGTATTAAATTTTAAAGCAAGATAATAAAACCTTACAGAGATTGTAACAGTATAAAATCATTAAAATACATCTCACTCAGTAAATATACATCGGTTGTAATGTAATCAAGATCTTCTAAGAGACTCTGTAAACGAACGTATATGGTTCAACAATACTAACAATAGAGAGTTTAAATGAATCGGATGTAGTAAACATATTTGAATATCTTCTATATATAGCCACTTTGACAAAAATTATGCTATTTAAACTATTGTTTTTCCTCTGTGTTGAGGAATCAAGTACTTCAACGTAAAAATTCGCTAATTACACAACTATTTAGTCTTATTAAAAAATCTTTTCAGTTACCCTGTAAACGAACAGTAAATTCTACAATTCTGTTTTACAATAGGAAGCTAACTTAGGTCGTTCGTAGTAACATATTTTAACATCCTGCGCATACGTTCTTTTTTAAAAGAGTTAGACCATTTAATATTTCTTTTCTTCATCTTAAGTATAGGAATAAATCACTTTAAAGTGATATACATAAAAAAAACTAATTAATATTTTTACACGAAATATTAAACATTTGAACTACTCATAAAAACAATGCAATTGCTGAAAACAGCGTAAAAATCGGATAATTACACAATTCTTTAGCCCTATATCAAAAGATCTTTTGTGAGAACCTGTAAACGAACCTTAAATGTTACTATTTTTTTTATAATAGGGCGCTTTCTTGGGTCGACGGCAATAACATATCTTAATATCATGTGTATACGACCATTTCTAAAATAGTTGGGTCATTTATTATTTTTTTGCTCTATGTTAAGTATAGGAATCAATAACTTTAAACTGATATAAATCAAAAACCAATTAATATTTTTTCATGAAACTTATAAAGGTTTGAACTACTCATAAAAAAAATTCAAATGACGTAAACCACGTAAAAATCCGATAATTACACATTGCTGTAGCCCTGTCAACAGTTTTTTGCTATATGTTAAGTATAGGAATCAATAACTTTAAACGGATATAAATCAAAAACTAATTAATATTTTTACATGAAACTTACAAAGGTTTGAACTACTCATAAAAACAATTCAAATGACGTAAGCCACGCAAAAATCCGATAATTACACATTGCTGTAGCCCTGTCAACAGTTTTTTGCTATATGTTAAGTATAGGAATCAATAACTTTAAACTGATATAACTCAAAAACTAATTAATATTTTTACAGAAAACTTACAAAGGTTTGAACTACTCATAAAAACAATTCAAATGACGTAAACCACGTAAAAATCCGATAATTACACATTGCTGTAGCCCTGTCAACAGTTTTTGGTTTGTACAAGATTTAAAAAGGGCAAAAAACAGCACTTTTAAAATCGCATTTCCTGAAAACCTATTCGACAGATCTTGCTTTTCTTTTGATGTTTTCGTCTCGTGGCACGCCCCATTCCATAGAATCAAAAATTTTGTTTCTATCATAAATAGAACGCGAGATATAGATGTGTCAAAAACCCGTTTTGTCCCGTCCGCAAAATATAAACTAGACAGAGTTTAAAAAAAACAACTTGGAAATTGTACGTCAAACGTTACAAACGAGGTGCGTTCGTACGCACGTTTTAGAATTAAATTCATGATATCCCGTGCGTAGAACGGGTTAAACAGCTAGTTAAGTATATATTTTATGACACTGTTCATACAAATATCTTAACTAGTTATATAAATATTCAGATATATATGTATCAGCTAGTTATATAAATATTCAGATCTTGATGATTTTTAATTCTGTGAAATGAATTATATCGTCTGCAGATTAATTTCTGTCATAAAATAAGTGTCTCGGTCGCTTGACGATTTAACATCCATCGGAAGCTTCTCTAACAAGAAAGCACCGATTTAAAAAAAAAAAAAAATTCAAATTTCTTAATAAATATTTTTATTAAAATCTCCTAAAGTTTTGATTCGATTTTAATAAAATTTGAAATGTCTCGACAAAATTCTGCAAAGATAATATATTTTAAATTGCAAACCATTTGGTTGGGTAGTTTTTGCGTTGTTATATGCGGACAGACAGACAGACGGACGGACAGACAGACAGACGGACGGACAGACGGACGGACCAAACGACGACTATAGGTGCTACGTATTTATATAATTACGAACGCACCTAAAAAAAAAAATGTAAAATCGTTTGGCATCCATTGGCGGAAATTCCTTTCATTTACGGTTCAATGCATTGCTGTTTCTTATGCTTGGCGAGAAACTCTGTCGAGTTTCTATGATAAACTAAGACAGAGTTTAAAAAAAAATAATGTAAAATCGTTTGGCATCCATTGGCGGAAATTCCTTTCATTTACGGTTCAATGCATTGCTGTTTCTTATGCTTGGCGAGAAACTCTGTCGAGTTTCTATGATATTCAAGCAAATGTATATATTCAAGCTGCTAGAATTAGTTTATTCTGGAGAACAAAAAATCGTCTGTCAATAAATTAACATCTAGAAATCGTTACACCGTAGCTTTTTTTAGCACTTTCCAACCTAGTTGAAAAGTGCTTATGACTTCGGTTTGTCTGGCCGGATGGCCCTATGGCCGTCTGGCCGTCTGGCCGTCTGTCCGTGCTCTAACTCCCGTAAATATACTCGGATTGCTCTGCAATTTTTATATGTTATTGTCGTTATCTATGGCACGTTCCCTATTTCAACTGAAGTGTGTAGCACTCATAGTTTTCTTACAGGGACACTCAAAAGAATTCCGTTACATTGCGGTCTATGGGGAAAAATCATTTGCGGTTTATTTTAAAAATGTTTCACTATTGTAAACGCATTGAAATTTATATAGGTCACTAAGATGCATTAGAAGAAGCTTAATATGGAATAGTAGGTGTATAGCACTTAGAGTTACTTTACAGGGACAGTCAAAATAATTCCGTTACATTACGTCTATGGAGAAAAATCGTCTGCGGCTTATTTAAATAATGTTCCACTATTTTAAACGCATTGAAGTTTATATATATTACTAAGGTGCATTACAAGAGGCTTACTACAGAATAGTGTGTGTATAGCAGTCATCGTTCATTTACAGGGACACACAAAAGAATTCTCTACTGTCTGCTAATAATAATTCCTGGAAGTGCGTTTTAAGTTACTAAACGCGATTTTAATCTTAACTAGCTTTTTGTCTATTACGTGGTGTGTATAAATTCTGTAGATCCTATACAGGACAGCACAAAAGTTCGCGAACACATTTCCGTTTATTGACAGAAACTCCAGAAGGAGAATTTAAACGGTGCTACGCGTTTCCTAACTAAACTAAAATTTAGCATCCTATGTATATATACAAATCTATAGATCATATACAGGGCTACATAAAAGTATTCGGATATTTTTCCGAATATTGTATATATTGAAAATTCCTGAAATTATGTTTTTAAATATGTTATACGTTTTCCAAATTGTTTACTTAGATGTCATCTTTCAGCTTATTAAACGGTAATGATTTGTAAAATTATTTTAGAAGCGTTGGAAAGTGCTACATAATCTATGCTTCACGCATGATTTTTCGTTCTTGTTTCTTTTTGCTTAAGCTTATTCAACTAAAAGGTTAAATAAACTTTTTAAAGCCACTTTGCAGTCATCTGGAAACTTATTGCTGTCTATTCATAATTGAATTTAAAGCGAAAACAATTCAACTAATTGTTTCTGAAAGATGGCGGTAAAATTTTTTCACAAGGATGCTAGATGTGGATTGACTTAGCTGTTAAAAATGATATACATGTAAACATTTATTTTAACTCACAAAACTCAAATATTTTTCTATAGGTTCGTCAAAATGACGACATTTTGGTTCCACCAGGTCCGAAATTAGAAGCCAAATGTTTAAAAGACTAAATGCTATTGACAAATGACGTCATTGAAAGCGTACACACCGCCCCCTGAATACTAGGCCTGCGCGCTGAAAAAAAATGGCGGCTGCCGAAGGCGGAATCGTTTGTACAGTCCCTCGAACTTCAACACCAATAATATCTAAAAGTTATCTTTGACTTAATTGATCTCCGAAAAACAAAGCAAAGAAAACTTTTAGAAATTATTGGTGTGGAATTTCGAGGGACCGTTCAAACGCTGAAAAAAAAAAATCGGCCTGCGACAGCCGCCATCGTTGTCAGCGCTCAGGCCTAGTATTCAGGGGGCGGTGGCGTACATTTTCATTGAAAGAAAAATTAACTTACATTATAAAAACATGATTTCTTCCTGGAAATTTAGTATTTAATAAAATTTAATTTTATAAATATTTTCTAAATGGAAAATAAAGTTAACTTTTCTCTCCAAACAATTGAGATATCTCAAGCAATTTAAATGCAACACATCGGGTTTCGCGCAGCTAGTATATATATATATGTGTGTGTGTGTGTGTGTGTGTGTGTGTGCGTAATAACTACTTCCACGAACAATATATCTGTCGCTCATGTTAACGTCATTTTCTGCCATTTAAAACTGTTAATGCATTTTCAGTTACCATGGTAATAATGATCTGGTCACTATGGATACGAGGTATTCCTTTTCATCACGTGTTCCAGATGTCCATGAGATTGATCACGATGGAAAAAGATCTAGATGGTTTACATATAAAAGCCTTTTCTCTATACCTTTCAGTTATTAATTCTAATTCAAATACCTTGTTTTCAGATTGTTATTAAAATAAACAAAGAGGAAAATTTGTTTAATAAAATAAAGAATTTGTTATTAAAATAATTAAAAACAATAGGTAAATATTAGAGATGAATAAAACAGCGAATGAAACTTCTTGAAATTGTCTTCTTGAAAGAAGACAACATCTAATATAACGCTAGATTAATTTTGACACAAAGAAGTTGGGAAGATTACATCTCTGATATAATGATTTTCGAAACCACAATTATAGAGGGTGTTTCATAAATCTGTTCACATTTTAAAAACGCACAAATCATAAACAAATTGTCGTATTGGAGTGCGGTTTAGACGGGTCCAAGTGTCGGAAATATTTCGTGGCAAAAAAATAATAATAATAAAATAAAAATAAACACCACCACCAAAAAAAAAAAAAAAAAAAAAAAACAGTATGCTATGGCCATCACAAAATGTCCTCTATAGATTTTTCTTTATGCTATGGCCATCACAAAATGCACAAAATGTCTTCTATAGATTTTTCTTATTTACAGTGTATATATAACATTCTAATATATTAATTTATAACAGCGCAACCTTTATGAATATGAAGCACAGGACATTTCTTTGAACTTAACTCGGAGTTATAGCGATCACTGAATTAAAAACAGAACAGAACAATAACGCTCCTTGTTGGATATTAAAATTTAAAATTAGATCAACATATACACTTCTAATCATTAAACTCAACTATAAAACATGATGCATTTCTACACACACAACAGAAAATAGGATATAGCTATAATATTCATCTAAAAAATAATTGGGTTGAAATTCCGTAATCGGGTCGGGTTCACAATCAAAGATTGTCGTCAAAAATCAGCGTTTCTAGCAGCAATGTGGTTATAAGTGTTTTAAAGTTATAAGGATGGAGTTAATAATACTGAAAACCACGCTCGTTAAATTGTATCAATTGATTGTGCACTTGATTAAGAGTCCTTCCCAAAGAATTAGATAGTACCGCCCCCTGTTGCGTGATGAAAGTCAAAATTAAATTGGAATTTATATTTTTATCAAGGTCTAACACAATATGTAGTTTGTTCAAATTCTGTTTGTTCAAAAGATATAGTATCACGGAAATAGTGAAAATCATAGACAGGCAGACACACATTTTCCAAAAATAGTCAAATCGTGCTCAGGACATCTCAAAACATGTAAATTAATCAGTAAGCGGAAGTCGAAAATTTGTATAATTCCAATACTTTCTACTGGAATTTTTCTTTGTTGCTGCACAAATTTTGACTGTTTAAGAAGTATTATGGAGTAAACTAATTAACTAGTAGTAAACTACGGAGTAAACTAAAAGGAGTAAACTACGATGTAACAATTTGTTAAATATTTATGAATTTTTGAAATCTTATTTATGGGTCTTTTTGAATTATATTTTTTTAATGCCACAAAAAGAAAAAAAATCCATTTTTGGACAAGTCTGATTTTGCAAATCGTACTTCGGTACGACAATTTGTGAAATTTTTATGAATTTTTGAAGTGTGAGCTGATTTACAGGACACGTACAGCTGTGATTTGGGAAAATAAAATATATATATACTTGTTTGTTAAAACGAGTTCTCAGGGTAAAAGAGGAAAAACACAACAAAAGTTTAGTCAGAAATTCAAATGATTTAGAAATAGGTATCAGAATGCATTATATTTCTATTTATAATTAAATAAATATACAAATAATAACAATTAAAAAATACACCTTTTGAATACATTCAAGTCTAGTGGTTTACTCTGCAAAATTTCATTCATATATGGTTTATGATGTGGGTTATGCAAATCAGGTGGTACTAAAAAAAAATCTAACAGCCGATAAATTTTATGGGCGGTCATAACAACAATAATAAAAATATGATGTAACCCCGCTCGACTTTCCGAACGGCCATTTTCCGCTCAAACGAATATCAAAATAAATAAAAAATGAAACCCAAATTTTACATGTTAAATGTTTTCACTGATGAAAATGACCTGATGTTCTAAAGAAAACGTGTACAAAGCTAAACCATTTTCTAGAATTATGACATACTTTTCAATAAATTTTCATGTCGCTCCTGCTGAGATTAAAGTCTGTAAATTAAATAAATATGGAAATTGAATTTACCTAGATAATGGAAGTTTTAAGTTGTCCATACGTTTTTATCAGACAAAAAAAACAAGAAAAAAACAAGTAGGTAAGTGTGAAAGTGTGATCGAAGATCGCTCAAAGGGTTTCGTTTAATATTCCTTTCAAAACACTTTATCCTCTCTTTAATACATCCAAATAAATTTCATTTAGCAACCAAAAAAAAAAAAAGTCATGTTTTTTATAAAGTAAAAATTTACCGGTCTATTTTTCTCGTTTTTTCGAATATCCAAACCAGCCCGCTATTATATTCTGTCATAATAATATCTGTCATGTGGACTAAATGCGATACTTAAAAAAATTAATTTCAAAATTAAACATCTTGTACACCTTCAAAATGTTAAAATATGCGAATATTTCCAGAATCGGGTTTTTATCATGATTCAATACGTTCCTCAAACTCATATATTTACTATTCTCTGTTAGTCATATTGATACCCGCTTTGTATTATTCTCAAACATCTGAAAAATTCGTTAAACTTCCAATAGGACGTCAGATTTTCTTTTTAATTCTCTAATGACTTGATATTAATCTGCATTGCACACATATTCATACTCCTTGTATTATTGAGAAATCTTAGACATTTTATTACCACTATGACGTCAATCAATTTTATTTCATATTTATCTTTTTTTTCAATTGGTGAAACTTTTTATTTCATTTTCATTTTTCACGTGGAAATCGTCTGATAGAAAATTAATTACTGTGGAAAGAATTTCATCGTGGATTTTTAATTTTTGGCATCTGCTATAATGAAAAATGTTTAAATTTAAAAGGAAAAGGCTGTTAGAATTTTGGTTTTTTATCTCTATTTTTTAAAATAATACGAATTTTTCAAATTTTAATATTTTGAGCTCTTTATAGCCGATATTCTGCTATATACCCAAAGTTTCAAGTCTGTAAGTTACATAGTTTTTGAGAATGGCTCTGTGACAGACAGACAACGGAGCGGGAGTAATAGGGTTTCGCGAGATGAACGAAAACCTAAAAAAAAAAAAAAAGTTTTACCAAATTCAGTCGCGTTCTGGTGAAACATTATTGCCGTATTAGACATCAAATGAGCGTGAGCAATATAAATATTTAATTACATAATTGATTGAAAAGGAAAATTTTATTAGCGCTTTTTTTGGGTCACAAAATGGTTGAAAAAAGGTTTAAAAAAGCTTTAGAGATTTGTTTCAAAATGTATCCCACAGTTCTTGTAGCACACGCCTATAAGATATTTGCCAAAAGGAAATTCAACTGTAAACATCGTTTTTCTGCTATAATTTTCACACTCGCACACACATATGCAGTGGATTCTCGTTAATGCGTCCCCGCTTAAAGACGTTAACAATAAGACGGTTAATAAGGATAATTTCGGTTTCCCCGACATTTTTAATTTGAAATTAATGCTAACATCGCGTAATACGTGCTGTTCATCGGATAATGCGGACAAAATTTTTCATAATTTACCAGGCAGAAATTAAAGGCACTCGTTTTGCACATTTCTTTTTAAAAAGAGCATTTTTTTGTACCATATCATCTTTTGTTGAGAGATCAAGAAATTGTTAGTGATGCTGATGAAGAGAAAGATAACATTCCACAACCGACAATGTGAGAGGTTCAAACAATGCTGCCGGCGCTTTGTCGATATTGCCAATTAAAACAAATGGAATATGCCGCAAAATTAGAAAACAATGCAGTAAAAAGAAAACTTGTTCCACTATCGCAAATAAAAGTAACTTAATAATTTAAATAATTAAATCATGTAAATTACTTGTATATTTATTTGTCCTCAGTAATTATATTTTGTATTAACAAAAACGTCACCAATTTGCATATATATTTTTTAAAAACTAAAAATACTAAATGAAAAGAACATTGTTTCTTTTATCATAAAGTTCTAACCTATTTAATTTCTTTAAAAAACGGATTATTGTTATGCCATTGAAATGTTTATATTGTTTAAGGCGGACTTTGGTTAGTGCCTTCCCTTGGACGTCTTCACTAACAAGAGTTCACTGTACATCAGGATTACAATACTTTCCTTACAGTATATGTGTTTGGAAAAAAAAATACCCAAATCGTATTATTTTTTCTATTACTCTTATGTGTTTCAGTTGCAATTATTTTTCGTTATAACTACGAGACATTATTGTCTTTTTGAGATCAACTAAAACACGTGTTTCGATCTTAAACTAGGCTTAGGCGTTATTTTTAACATACTGGAATTAAGTACTTATTAATGAAATAATACGTTATACAGGATGTCATAGAATGAACTGAATGATTTTAATTTAAATAACGAGTAACCAGTGGCAGTTATTGAAGTTATACCGCAGGCAAGCCAAGTAATATGTGAAGTCCGGAATTTCTTTGTTACGCTTTCGTGTATTAGTTATAAACAGCGCTTGACGAATGCGGTCGCCGGGTCACCACTGGCGACCAAGTTTTTTCATATGGCGACCAAATTTAATCCGGCAACATTCTCTTTCTACTTTTTTTTGTATAAAAATTGACCTAAGGAATGAACACAAACGGCATTTTTTCTCTCTCCCAATATTAAGAAATAAACTTTGAAACTATATTCAAACAAAAGATATTTTGTACTTTTATTTTTAATTTGGCAAAAATAAGTTCATCAACTGCAAATTTTAAAATAATAAAAACAGAATAATTTGACTGACTTCGACAGGAAAACAGGCAGAAAAATTATTTTTCTGCTTCACTATTTTATCAATGTCCCCTTATCAGATATTGATTTTGATGCACTCAACTATCCGGACATTTGAAGCATTTGGCAATCAGCATTTTCTGAACATGCCAGTTAATTCAGCCTTTACAGCTGTTTTCTTTTCTTTTCTTTTGTTTCCTTTTCTTTTCTTTTATTCTTTCTTTTTTGTTTCCTTTTTTTATTTTATTTTATTTTATTTTTTATTTTTCTTTCTTCTGAGATATATAATTTGATAAGTTTCGTCAAAAAACTTTCTAAATTATGTACTATTCTAAACTATGTCACTAAACTATGTTTGTTATTATTTTTTCTCAATTAATTTATAAAACCTTTTTGTTTTTTTTAAATCAATGACAGGGGAAAGCGGGGGGGGGGGGGGGGTATTTTTTTACTGGTGACTAGAATATTTTGCTGGGTAGCAGATTTTATGAAATTTGTAAAGCCCTGGTTATAAATATCACCGATAGAAGCTTCTGTGTTGCCTAAAACTGTTAGAACGTTCAAACTAACATATAAAACTAGTGCTCTCAGCTCTTAATTTTCATTCTGTTTAGCAGTTGAAACGACAAAAAATGATTTACGTTTTGAATTTTCAAGTTTATTTTGAGCGGTGTTACAGTTTGAGGTAGTGATGCGCCATTTATCGTTGGTACATGTAACTAAGACAAGGAAGCGTAATAATGAAATTCCCATTCCCGACTTCACCGATCATTCACCTACAAGAATAACTTCAATAGCTATCCCACTTTGCTGGCTATCGAATTTTAAAAACGTTTGTAGAACGCCCTGTAGAAGGGATCCTGAAGTTAGATAACATTATGTGTAGACAACGAGCGGTTTCTTTCTACTCTAAAATTAGTTAAAATATTGTTACCTGTAAGGAACATATAGTTCAGGTTCGGAGATGTTCTCCATCTGAATTTTCGCAACCGCTTCACACCATTGATATTCACTGTTTCCCAAGGTCACCTGCAATAAAAATGTATCATCATGGTATAAACCGTTTGTTGATATGTATCTGTAAGAAAAATTTGGTACCTACGTATTATCTGGGTCAGGAAGACATACAGTCAACAGTGGTAAACATTAAAAAAACTAAAAATTAATTTGTATTAATGCACTATCTTCATACTTCTTTTATCTATCCATATAGATATAGTACGCAACTGCGTACAGCCCGTGTCAATAGAAAAAAAAGGTACACCCCTACTACGCTGCCACAAATTATAATCATATTTTGAAATAAATTTTCGAAAACAAACATGAATGGTAACTTATGAATTTTTTTTAACAGAAATCGATCTGTAGAAGCTTCAAATATGCTTATCCAAAATTACAGCTCATTTCGCAAAGCAGTTTTTCAATTATGCTTAAAAAAATTACCCGCATTGCAAATTGTTTTGCAACGATTTAAAATGAATATGACATTAGGAGTTCCACACTCTAAACCTGCATAATTTCTAAACTACTTTTCCGAATGATTTCCCATTTGGTATCCGAAAATAAAATTTAACGGAAAATCCGAATATGATGTCATAATTAGGTGTTAATATTGAAAGTTTTGAAGTTTGTTATAATTTCTACATATAGATGACCGCTTATGAAATATTTAAGTGCAGCATTCGTTAATAGATATTATTACTAATCGATTAGTGCCAGTCCAGTAACATTTTTATTTAAGGCAGAGTTAGTAGCAAGGTTATAAAAAACCCGGTTTAAAAAAAAAACAGCCCGGGCGGGTAGCTGGGCGGGTACCCCGGCAACTACCCACTACAACCCTTATGGTTGTAAAAAATCCGGGTTTAAAAAAAAAAACCCAGCCCGGGCAGCTACCCACTACAACCCTGTTAGTAGGGGTGTATCGTTTTCATTTTGACATGGACTATACATTTGGCAAAATATATGTTGCAATGTAAATTGAACTCAATTTGTATTAATAACTTAATACATTACATTCATATTTACACACATCCTTATTTGTAATATATATGTGTTACATCTGTCCATTTTACATGCTCACATACATTTTACAACATGCAACCTTACAATTCATACAACATACATTACATACTGTTTACGGCAATTTATAATACACATATTATAGAACATACTTACAATAAACGCAACTTACAGTACATATTGCATTATATGTGATACATACAAAAGTACAATCTAAGTACTAACTAATCAGCTATTGCTAAGGATTACTGTAATTAATTTTATCGAAAACATTAATGCTGAAATATCTTCTTGGCCCCGGTAATACGTAAGTACCGAAAATTATAAAGAAGTAACGTATTAAAAATTTGGCAAAGAAGAGTTTTAGACATTCTAAAGCTTTACTGCAAAAATTAAAAAGCATGTATAAAAAGAAAGAATCCAACGACAAGACTTCATTTACTTTATACAATTTTTTTCTCTTGGACAAACATCTTCTTCATCATTTGTTTACAAATTTCTTGTAAACAACTTTTTTAGGTATTAGAATTGTGTTTATCGTGTGTATAAGGAAATAATATACAGTGTCTCACATAAGTGATGGGACACTTGTGCTTTACAAAAGGAAACTAATCAAATAAATTAAAAAAACATGTACACATTTTTTGTGGGTGTGTTTCATACTTAAATTTAGTAAAGATTATTACATAACATACATTTTGTCAAAATATTAAAATATTAATTTAATAAAAATACAAATGTTTAGAACGGAGCAAAAAATAGCTCACATAAGTGATGGGATACCATTATATATGCAACAAAAATTCTCTGAAATAAGCAATAAAAATATTTTTTGGGGTTTTATTTTTACTTAAAAGCAATTGGCAATAATTTATAAAATCGTCTGCAGTATTTCTCTCCAGTTTGTTTTGGAATTTTTGTGTTTTTTAGCTCTGTGTAGCCATGAATGCTAAACGAAAAGAAACTTCGCCTGAAATTCGAAAATTAGTTATTAATTTGCATATTGAACGTGGAAAATCTATTAGAAAAACTGCTGAAACAGTTAACTTGAGTCGTTCAACAATTTTCAATATCATTAAACGATATAAAAAGAATCATATGATTCAGGATAAAAGAAGACCTGGCCGACCATCAAAGCTATCCAATGGAATAAAGCGAATTATCGTTCGAAATATTAAAAAAAATCCAAGAAATAGTGCTTCAAAAGTTGCTGCTGATTTACAAGCATTATATGGAATAATTGTTAATCCTGAGACTATTAGAAGGGTAATTCGATCTGCTGGATATCACGGTAGAGTAGCCAGGAAAAAATTCTTCGTAAGTGAAAAGAATGGAAAACTCAGACTAGCTTTCGCAAAATCCAACATAAATAAGAATTTTGATTACTGGAATAAAGTTATATTTGCTGATGAGAGTAAATTTAATATATTTGGTTCTGACGGTAGAATCTTTGTGTGGAGAAAACCCAGGGAAGAATTTCGCAAACAGAACTTGGTACCAACAGTAAAACATGGTGGAGGAGGAGTTATGGTATGGGGGTGTATGTCGTACGCTGGAGTTGGTAATCTTGTTTTTATTGACAGTATAATGGATCAGTACAAGTATATTGATATTTTAAAGCAAAATTTGAAATCTTCAGCACGAAAATTGAACCTTCATAACGATTTTAAATTCTACCAGGACAATGACCCCAAGCACACTGCTCTGAACGTTAGACTCTGGCTGCTATATAACTGTCCTGAAATAATAAAAACACCACCACAATCTCCAGACTTAAATCCCATAGAGAATATTTGGCAAGAATTGGAATCAAGAATTCGCAAACACACCATTTCTTCAAAACAACAACTAAAATCGGTGCTTCAAGAAGAATGGGGTAAAATCACTCCAGAAATCACAAAAAAATTAGTCGAATCCATCCCAAAAAGATTAAATCATGTTTTAAAAGTAAAAGGAAATCCAACAAAATATTAAAACCTTTTAAAAAGTAAAATTTTTGGATAAATATTTGATGGAAAAGTAAGTGTCCCATCACTTATGTGAGCCATTTTTTGCTCCGTTCTGAACAATTGTATTTTTACTAAATTAATATTTTAATATTTTGACAAAATGTATGTTATGTAATAATTGTTACTAACTTTAAATATGAAACACACCCAAAAAATGTTTGCACATGTTTGTTTATTTATTTTATTGCAGTTTCTTTTTATAAAGCACAAGTGTCCCATCACTTTTGTGAGACACTGTAGTTAAAGAATCTTTGTACTACCGTATCTCAATAGATGCTACATAACTTGGACATAATTTATTGAATGTACATATGGAAAGAAATGTTTATTACACTCATTAATATTCATTAATTTTAAAAATATTAATAGTGTATTACGAAATAGAAATGCTCAATATTTTTTCTTGTTACCGTTTCAAATTTGCCGTGAATTTAATGGTATTTTAAAATCTTGCAAAAGTTCAAATTTGCTTATATTCAGGTGTTACAACCAGTCATAAATTTTAAAAGGATCGATTTTTTTAAAGGCTTTATCAACTGAAGAGGGTGGTGGAATAAATGATTAATAAAATAACATAATTTTTTTGTGCTGGAATAGATAATTCTATGTAAGTAACAAAACAACAACAACAACAACAACAACAAAGTATGGTACAAGAACACAAAATGTTAAATTCGTTTTTCCAAAATTGCATTTTTAATAATTTTGTCAGCTTTTTTCTTAATTAATTATGCAGTGCTTTAAGGGATTTTTTTAATCATAAAAAAACGGTCGTTTTTTAGATAAAATTTTAATTTTTTTTTCAGACAGCCATCAGTTTGAAAAAAAATCAGCTTTTCACAAATTCCTTCGTTTAGTCATTAAAATAAGTCTTATTTAATTAAAAACTACTAATTATTTTAATTTCAGATAAATCAATTTTATGACACAATAGTTATAAAAAGGAACACACGTAAAAAATACCAAATTAATTTTTTAGAAATAAAATATATCAAAATTATCTTTAAGCATTGAATTACAAAATAAAAATAAAGTTAAAGAAAAAAATTAATTGCTTAATTAAAAAAATATATATACGTATATATGAAAACACCATTTTTCTTACCGCACGACTCGATGTCATCCCTTTATAAATTTCTCGTACTTTTAGAGCATATCCACCTTTATGACACTATTTAAGATCCGTATGCGTATGGTCGATTGAAGACTTTCGTTAGATTAACTGTGTTTTATAAATTCGATTTTCCGAGATCATAAAATATTTAGAATCATCGAATGGATATCTGCAGGTGTCCTCATAAATATCTCCAAGAACAGGAAATGTTGTCTGGTTAATCATTAATACTTGTCAAAAATTTATCGAATGTCTAGAATGAATATGATATTATTTAATATGGTAACAAAAATGTACCGTGTCGATACTGATAAATATGTATGTCTAGTCGCTGTTTGGATAAGCATAATTTAATGACAAACATTAGTTTGAGAAATGCTTCTGTCATCCATTACTTATCACGAAATATTTCCTCGTTGTGTTTATTGAAAACTATTAAAAAACAAATCATTTTTTTTCAATTTTAATAAAAAATATGCAAAAGATTTTCTATCTATTCGCTATGGCCAAGTTGATTTTTGAAAGATCTGTTTGGTATCCATAGAAACTATGACAGAAAAATTCGTCATTTTTAAAGAAACAAATGATAACTTAGACAGACGGTACGTTACTGAATGCGTTTGACTAACTCCAAGAAAAGAAAAAAAGTCCTTCCGGCCTGTACCGGGAGGAAAAGGTAGCTTTCCTATATCTTCGTTTTAAATTTTTAGCTAATGTTACACGAAAACATCAAAGACTTATTTTGGTCGCCAAATTTGGCGATATTTCGCCAAATGTCGCCAATTTTGGCGAGAATTTGGCGCTAACGGATATGAACATATAGTTTTATGCGTATGATTGGGAAAATTATTACAACAATGAAAGAAAATAATTTGCGAGTAATCGCGTAAATGTGCTGTTTTGTTTCAAAATGTCAGCCACCCTAGAATTTCAAACTGCTCTATCTCAGCCATTTTTTAAGATAGAGGTAAACCAAAAAATGCCCTGGAATCCTCGTATCAAAGCCTAACACTTAATTAAAAAATAAATTTGAATTTTTAACTTTTTTGTATATTTATTTTAGTTTTAAATTTTTAAGTGGCCGCCATCTTGAAACAAAATGGCGGACCAAGCTGGCCAACGAACTCGGTCGAGACATTGGTGAGCTTAATACACACAATTAGTTTCATCATAATTGATTTATAAATACGAGCGTTATCGTATGACATAGGTCAGATATATATATATATATATATATATATATATATACTCTCTTAAAACGAAAGAGTGGATTTTGCTTCTCAGAAAAGAGCTCTAATTTATTGGATCGTGAATGAGTTGATTTTTAAATGTTTCACTCATCATGATTTGAATTTTTATTTTCCTAATGCACTCCAGAAGGGCGAATACTAAACAACTCATCTCGATAAAAAAGCACTCATTGGCGAGCGGAAATCCAGTAAGCTGACGCAGTTGACGTGACCTCACTGTCCCCATATCCGCTGAGCAGACGACAGACGTGTGGTGTGTAGTACGCGGCTAACACCACGTTGTTAAAATTTTAAAGAAAGAATACTTGAAAAGGTAAGAATTTCTGCTGATTTAAATACTCTAATTATGTTTTTTATAATGATTCTGTTTTATATTAATTGTTATTTTATATATGGCGTGATATTTTTCAGTTTATATCAATATTTTTATTAAATGTGTCTTAACCCTAACATTTAGGACTATTTATACGAGCGAACATTTAGAGATCTTTTAAGTTGGAAGGATAAATATTAAAAAATACTCTAAAATATAATGAAATAAATCCTTTGCCTCTCCTTTATGTTTTTTTTAATGTTGTTTCAATAAATATGATTTATATAAATAGCATTTAGTAGTAATTTAAACTTTTAAAGAAAATATCTTGGCGGTACGTTTGTTTATATAGTCAGGGGTCGATGCAAGTTTTTTATCTTGGGGCCCATTTTGTGAAAAGTAAAGGTTATTTTTGTGAAATTTATTATATTTTTGTGAAAAATAACATTTTGTAACGAAAGTTGAAATCCAGCTAATCAAATTCGAACCAAGCATTTATAAACAAAAAGTTTTTAAAATCCTTTTGCTGAAGTTTTTCTCTTTTTTGAACTTGTTTGTTTACAAATTACACATTTTAAAACATCATAAAATAATAAATAATAAGTTTTTATGGAATAGAATTTTGTGAAAGGATCAATTTTAGTAAAAGGAATTTTGTGAAGGGGTCCATTTTATCAAACTGATTTTTGTGAAGGGACCCTAAATAGGCCCAAAATTTTGTCTGGATCGAGCCCTGATAGTATATATTTTTAGCGATGTTTCAGAACCCTAACTTTTATAATACTATAAATTGAAAATTGACTTGTCTGACTTTAAAAATATTGTTTTAAAGTAAACAAATTATATTTATTATTTTATTCTCAGTCTAAATTCTAATATTTTAAAATATACTTGATTTATGAAACTGTATAAATCCCATATTTTTTATCGTATGTTGTTAAAAATAAGGTAAATATCTACATTCCCGGATATTCACGGTGTGAATATTCCTAAATAGTATTAGGATTAAAACATATTTAATGATAATATTGATATAAACTGAAAAATATCATGCAATGTATCGAATAATATTGCATAGAAAACATAATCATTATAACAAAAAAAAAAAAAAAAAAAAGATTAAAATATTTAAATCAGCAGAAATTCTTATCTTTTCAAATATTCCTTTTAAAATTCTCTTTTTGGGTCGGGAGGGGGGGGGGGGGTATATATTTCAAGCAGCTCAGAAACAACAACAACAACAAAAAAAAAAGACACTTTTTACTTAATTGTTGAATATATACATATATGTAAACATAAATATGTATACATTCAATATGCAAATTACTTTTTTTTTCTAAAATAATAATCTACCTGTTCATGAAATTTATTATTTTACAATGAATTATTACATTTTACCATGAATTTTAATTCTCCTTCCCCTCCTCAAGTATGAGTTAGTTATAAATCACTCAAGTGCTACTGGATTTAACCTTCATTGATTTGATTTCACTCAAGTATGAGTAAAATAGAGATAACTCAATCATGAGTTGCTTAAAAACAACTCGTTCACTCGAGTTGTTTCAACTCTTCATGAGAAGCTGACTTTCAAATCATGAGATGAGTGGATTTCGGCTCAACTTGAGTTATTTTGGCTCTTTCGTTTTAAGAGAGTATATATGGATATATCTATATATATAAATCAAAATTTGAACGGAGGGTGGTTTTGGGGTCTGGGGGTCATGATCGGTGAAATATATCGAAATTTTCCGGAACTGCTTTCCTCCGAACGGCTGCAATTGGTAGCTTTATACTTTTTTGTATTGAAAGCTACCTAAAACATGCTCACTCATTTGTGGGAATAACCTTAAGTCTGATTTACGCAGTGTTATTTCAGATATTTTATAAATCTTTTCCCGTAAATTCTTAGATACCGGTAGAAATTGGACAAAATGAATCCCGCTACACTTTTTTTTTATGTTCGTTTTATAAATATATATTATAAAATCTACTTCGATGGAATATTAAGGGAATGAAAAAAATTCCTCTCTAGATAGGTTTTCGTTTCATCAGGTTTCATTTTCTTTTTATAAGTGTACTGCATTCTTTTCGCCAAAACTATGAAAAATTCTGTTTCAGGCAATTATGTTATATACAGGTTTTATTTTTACAGGTTTGACTAATAAAGTTATTTTACGTTTAGTATATTATTCATTTTTATGATACTATCTATTTCTCAGATGCTTACGATAGATAGAAACTGCGGACAAACTGGACAAAAGTAAATTTCACTACATTTTCTAATGCTCGTTTTATAAAAGTATATTGTAAAATCTTCTAAGAAGAAATCGCAAGAGACCGGAAAAAATTCCGTTCTATACAGGTTTTTGTTTTAGCAGCATTTTTCTTATAATTGCATTGGATATACCTTTCGACAAAACCATAAAAATTTCCGTATAAGGCAAGATTATGTTATATATAGGTTCCATTTTTACAGGTTTTACTAATGTACGTAAAATGTTGTTTTAATTTTAATGTATTATTCATCTTTATTATACTATCTATATCTCAGATGCATACGATAGATTGCATTTTTGTTAGATTAGCTGTGTTTTCTATATAACAATTCGATTTTCCAAGACAATAAAATATTTAGAATCTTCCAAGGAATATCTACAAGTGTCTCTATAAATATCGCCACGAACAGGAAATTTTGTCAGGTTAGTCATTAATATTTGTCAAAAATTTATGGAATGTCTAGAATTAACATGACTTTATGGTATTAAAAATACACCGCGCCGATACTCACAAATATGTATGGCATTCTCTGTTTGGATAGACATAATTTAATGAGTAATGTTAGATTGAGAAAACGCTTCTGCCATAATTTAATTATCACGAAATATTTCAGTGTTGTGTTTATTGAAATACTATTATAAAACAGATATTTTTTTTTTACAATAGAAAAATACACAAAAACTATTCGTTATGGCCAAGCCGATTTTTGGAAGATCTGTTTAGTATCCATAGAAACTACGAGAGAAAATTTCGTCATTTTTAAAGAAACAAATGATAGCTTAGACGATACGTAATTGAATGCTTTGCATAGTATGAGTTTGACTAATTTCAAGTAAAAAAAAAAATAAAAAAAATAATAAAACATGCTTAGTCATTTCTGGGATTAACCTGAAGTCTGATTTACACAGTGTTATTCCGGGTATTTTATACATTATTTTTCCTGTAAATTCTTAGATACCAGTAGAAACTGGACAAACTGGACAAAAGTAAATTTCACTACATTTTTTAATGCTCGTTTATCAAAGTATATTATAAAATCTTCTAAGAGGGAATGTAAGGGACCGGAAAAAATTCCGTTCTATTCAGGGTTTTGTTTTAGCAGCATTATTCTTACAATTGCACTGCATTCTTTTCGCCGAAACAATGAAAATTTTCGTGTAAGGCAAGATTCTATTATATATAGGTTCCCCTTTTACAAGTTTTACCAATGTACTAATAGTGTTCTTTTAATTTTAATATATTACTCGCTTTTATGATGCTATCTATTTCTCATATGTATACGATAGATTGCACTTTTGTTAGATTAGCTGTATTTTCTATAACAATTCGATTTTCTAACACAACAAAATATTTAGAATCTTCGAAGGAATATCTGCAGGTGTCTCGATAAATTTCCCCACGAACAGAAAATTTTGTCAGGTTAGTCATTAGTATTTGTCAAAAATTTATGGAAAGTCTAGAATTAATTTGACATTATTTAATATGGTATTAAAAATGTACCGTGTCGATATTCACAAATATATATGGAATTCTCTGATTGGATAGACATAATTTAAAGGCTATTGTTAGATTGAGAAACGCTTATGTCATCAATTAATTATCACGAAATATTTCACGGTTGTGTTTATTGAAAGATTATTATAAAACATATATATTGTTTTTTCAATAAAAAAATACACAAAAGCTTATATACCATGATAACTTAGATGATACGTGACTGAATGCTTTGCATAGTATGCGTTTGACTAAATAAATAAATAAATAAAACGCTCACTTATTTGTGGGACTAACCTCAAGTCTGATTTACACAGTGTTATTTCGGGTATTTTATACTTTTTTTTCTGCAAATTCTTAGATACCGGTAAAAACTGGACAAACTGGGCAAAAGTAAATATCACTATATTTTTTTAATGCTCGTTTTATAAAACTATACATTATAAAATCTTCTAGGACTGAATTGGAAGGGACCGGAAAAAACGAGTTCTATACCGGTTTTCGTTTTAGCAGGCATCTTTTTCCATTTGCACTGCATTATTTTCACCAAAACCATGAACATTTCCGTTTAAGGCAAGATTCTGTTATATATAGATTCCATTTTTACAGGTTTTAATAATGTACTAATAATGTTCTTTTAGTTTTAGTATATTATTTATTTTTATGAAACGATCTATCGCTCAGATGCATATGATAAATTGCACTTTTGTTAGATTAGCTGTGTTTTCTATAGCAATTCGATTTTCTAAAACCATAAACTATTTAGAATCTTCGAAGGAATATCTGCAGGTGTCTCCATAAATAACGTTAGGAACAGGAAATTTTATCAACTTACTCATTGGTACTTGTCAAAAATTTATCGAATGTCTAGAATTAATATGATGACATTATTGCCGAAACGTCAGTTGAGGCTTACTGTGGAGACCCGAAAAGTTTTTGGTTTCTGTCTGTCTGTCTGTCTGTCCGTTTGTCTGTCTGTCTGTCTGTCTGTCTGTCTGTCTGTTCCGCGATAACTGCCGCAAAAATGATCCGATTAGTTTGATTTTTGGTAGGTATGTTGGTGAGGTACCCGGAATTAGCTGTATAGTTTTTAGTTATGTTTGGTTCATTCGTTCGGAAAATATAGAACATTTCTTTTTCTATCCTAATGCTTTCCTATGGGAATTCAGACGATTTTGAATTTTTTCAGTCGTTGAAAATAAAATGTCGCATTTGATTAATGTATTTAAATGGTAAGTTATGAAGGCTAAAATTTATCAAATCATGTCTTAAATTATTCAAATTAATTTGAAATTTTGTTAATACATTCGTCAGATTTTTAAAATTAGGTGTACAATGTTTTCTGCAATTTTATACATCTGTTCTAATAATATAATACATTTTATTCTATCATTTTTTGCAAATTTTAAAATGTATTTATTTTTATTTTCCTCTTTAATTTAATCGTAACCCAGCAACTACATTTTAAAGAATATCAAAATAATAAAATTCAAATAACTCAAACTATTTTGCTACAATATTTTATTCGCAAAATAAAATAGTTTTGAGTGATTTTAATATTTTATTGAAATAAATGAGAATTTATTTTGAAACAAGTTACCTTTTAACTACTATAGAATGATAACCGAAACATTTTTACATGGGATATTCATTTTCTGGAAGAGATATGGATTTTTCGTGGTTCAAAATTAGTATTACTTTAAAGTAGGATATAATATCTCGAACAACGAGATGGTTAATCTAAAGAAATTAGCTTAGTAAAACGCATCCATACAGCCTGAAATAGCACTATTACTGGAAACTGAGATCATACAAAGTTATCGCAAAAAATACTTTATAGCGCCAAACCACGGTTGTTATTTAGTGAATTGGCAGTGGGCACGATTATGAATGATTACCCAATAAGTTTAAAAGTTTTTAATAAACCTATTTTGGGGAGATTTTAGTATGCTATTGCTATCGAGTTAGATCAGGATGTACTTAGGTAAAAGAAATATTATAGAATGATCATCAAAACCGTTTTCTGAAACAAAAGTTGCAATAGCACTAGATTTCTGAAATAGATATAAGTGAAAAGATTCAGTTTACATTTCCATAAGTTGCTTTTGTATGTGATAAAGATATATCACAGTTTTATCTTTTTAATTACTTTATATTTCAGCTCATCGTATTTCTGTATTTTATAGCCTTTCCAGTTTAAATTTGCCGTTCTTTAAAACCTATTTATCGGCAATTCCGCACCACGCAAGTGGTTTTCACGGCGTTACTTCATTCCTCCTTCGTGCTGTGAGTTCGCTTCAATCGGCGCTGAGCTGTGACGTCATCGCATTCGGCGGCTCTTCTCTAAGGCTGCTATATAGGAGCTCTACTCTTCCCCGTAGTATTATAGGAGCTCTACTCTTCCCCGCTCCTGCGTTTTACGCATGCGTCGCTCTAGTTCGATGTGTTCTCCGGACTTGGGAAGTATTTCATATTTTGGCCGCGTAGCGCTGCAGGCGAAAGGGGCGTGTCCTTCAAATACAAATTAGAATGGTTCTTTTAATTATTAAATGTTAATGAGTATTTGATTTGTTATTTTAATTTTCACGTAATTCATAATCAACAAATTAGTTTAAATTAATCTTGCTCTCACATTTGTCTACCCCAATTACGGGTATATATACTAATGTTGCGCATTTTTCCAACAGAATTTTAACAAAAATGATGCTGTAAAAATAAAGTGGAGCGCGTATCTTTGAGCTGAGCTTCGGCTCGTTGTCCGAGATCGGCAAATGCCGATTCTTATGGAGATCAATTTCGCGTTTTCAGTTTTTAATTATTCAATAAAAATGCTGTTGTAAATTTTAAATTTAATATTTTAAACGTTTAAATTACCAGTTAAATTAATTAGTTCTTCATTAATTCTACAACCCTTAATGGATTTCGCCAGAAAGAATATTTAAGGAATTTCGTTGATTTTTGTGATGTTCGAGCCTGAACTTTATAAAGATATGATGTGCAGCTTTCATCTCATCCTTCCTCTTTCTTCAAGAAAATATAATAAACATTATTGGATCCAAACCTAATGGAGTTTTTATTTCAAGTAGCATGAGTCTCTTATTTTTCAACAAAGAACAAGTAAGAATGTTTTATTTATTTTATTATTTTGATTCTCTTCTCTTCAAGAATATTGACCAAAAGAACAGATGCACAAATTGTGCAGGGTTAATTGCTATTTCAATCACAACTGCAATATTTAAAAGTTCACTATACGATCTTATTCCTCCATCCATTAAATAATAATATTATTCCTCCAATTGATAATTCTTCCATCCCATCAATAGAATTATTCATGTCACATTGTACACGAGATATTATTCAACCTATTTATCAGATGCGAGTGTTTCGTGGTTGGCAGGTAAGTAAATATTGCTATTTAGGCATTAAGATAACATGAAATTATTTTCGAAAATTTTGCTTATTCTAATAAAACCACTGTGTAGAACGAAATCCAAGATATACTAGAATCATTCACACAATCAATAGTAAATCACGAATATAAATTTGTTAAATTAGGGGGGGGGGTTCAGGGGAATGTATTTTTTAATCTAAAACAGACTAAGAAGTTCATAAGAATGTCAGAATATTATTGCATAAACCGTGTTTAATTAAACGTTTCTAATTTCTGAAACCTTCAAATTATTTTAAAAGCGTATAAATATGTATGTAGTAATTTAAAAAAATTAATTTGCGGATTGTAAGATGTTAAATATTATGAAAAGTGAGATAAAAAATCATTGACTTTCAGAGCTGACGTTGAGGCTCCTGATCTGTAGATTTACTAGTTGCCGAAATGTCAGTGAAGGCTTACTGTTGAGACCCGAAAAGTTTTTGGTTTCTGTCTGTTTGTCTGTCTGTCCGTCTGTCTGTCTGTCTGTCTGTTCCGCGATAACTGCCGTAAAAATGATCCGATTAGTTTGATTTTTGGTAGGTATGTTGGTGAGGTACCCGGAATTAGCTGTATAGTTTTTAGTTACATTTGGTTCATTCGCTCGGAAAATATAGAACATTTCTTTTTTTATCCTAATGCTTTCCTATGGGAATTCAGACGATTTTGAATTTTTTCAGTCGTTGAAAATAAAATGTCGCATTTGATTAATGTATTTAAACGGTAAGTTATGAAGGCTAAAATTTATCAAGTCAGGTCTTAAATTATTCAAATTAATTTGAAATTTTGTTAATACATTCGTCAGATTTTTTAAATTAGGTGTATAATTTTTGGTGCAATTTTATACATCTGTTCTAATAATATAATACATTTTATTCTATCATTTTCTGCAAATTTTAAAATGCATTTATTTTTATTTACCTCTTTAATTTAACCGTAACCTAGCAACTAAATTTGGTACTTTTCGGTTAGCCGGGCGCCACTGATATGTATATATCTATATATACATATATATGTATACATACACACATATATGTATGTGTATATATATGTATATATATATACATGCATATATAAATGTGTGTATGTATAGATATATGTATATATATGTATATATAGATATATACATATCAGTGGCGCCCGGCTAACCGAAAAGTACCCTAAATTTTAAAGAATATCAAAATAATAAAATTCAAATAATTCAGACTATTTTGCTACAATATTTTATTGGGTGATTTTAATATTTTATTGAGAGATTTTAGTATGCTATTGCCATCGAGTTAGATCAAGATGTACGTATGTAAAATAAATATTATAGAATGACCATCAAAACTGTTTTTCCGAAACAAAAATTGTAATAACACTAGATTTCTGCAATAGATATAAGGGAAATACAGTAGATTCAGTTTACATTTCCATAAGTTGCTTTTGTATACGAGATATTATTCAACTTATCTATCAGATGCTAGTGTTTCGTGGTTGGCAGGTAAGTAAATATTGCTATTTAGGTACTAGGATAACATGAAATTATTTTCTGAATTTTTGCTTATCCTAATAAAACCACTGTGTAGAACGAAATCCAAGATATACTAGAATCATTCACACAAACAATAGGAAATCACGAATATAAATTTAATAAGATTACGGAAAACATTTCTTTTTAGGTCATAATGCTTTCCTATGGGAATTCAGACGATTTTGAAAATTTTCATCCATTGAAATAAAATGGCGCATTTGATTAATGTATTTAATGTGTAAGTTATGAAGGCTAAAATTTATCAAGTCAGGTCTTAAATTATTCAAATTAATTTGAAATTTTGTTAATACATTCGTCAGATTTTTTAAATTAGGTGTACAATGTTTGGTGCAATTTTATACATCTGTTCTAATAGTATAATACATTTTATTCTATCATTTTTTACAAAAATTTCCAGTGCATTTTTTTTCTCTCTTTCAATAAATGGTTGCTAAGCAACTATATTTCAAAGAATATCAACAAAGGAAAATTCAAGTGAATCGCATTATTTTTACGCGAAGTTTTATTAAAAATTGCCAATTTTCGGGTTTTAAGTTTTTAATATGCTTTTTTTTTAATGAAATAGATGAGAATTTATTTTAAGTACTAAAAAATGATTACCAAATCGGTTTTCCAAATGAAAATAATAAAAACGTTGAATGCGTAAATTGAATATAGGTCAAATAAGAGGAATTTAAATTTGTATAAGTATAATTTATACACGAAATTTTATTCAACTTCAGAAACATATGATGTTTAGTAGTTGAAATATAATTATTCTTTTAAGGATAGGATAAAATCTCTTGTACAAAGAGATGGTTATTCTAATTAAATGAAAATTGCAAATACATTCAGACATATACTCAAGAAATAAAATAGCACAATTACTGGAAATTGAGAATAGAATATTAAAGCGACAACGGGGGGTTCAGGGGGGCTCCGCCCCCCCTGAAATAATGTATTGTTATCCTGAAAAAATACAGTAACAAGTAGTTTATCCTATCATTGCATAACATTGTGTTTAAGGGGATACTTCTAAAATTTCCGAAACTTTCGATAAATTTATATTCTTATCAATGTATAAATAACTTAAAAAGATTGAATTTTAGTGTGTCAAATATTTTTCAGATAATGTTAAAAATTAGTAAGAACAATGATTTTTTGAGCTGACGTTGAGGCCTCTGATCTGTAGATTTACTAGTTGCCGAAACGTCAGTTGAGGCTCACTGTGGAGACCCGAAAAGTTTTTGGTTTCTGTCTGTCTGTCTGTCTATCCGTCTGTCTGTCTGTCTGTCTGTTCCGCGATAACTGCCGTAAAAATGATCCGATTAGTTTGATTTTTGGTAGGTATGTTGGTGAGGTACCCGGAATTAGCTGTATAGTTTTTAGTTACATGTGGTTCATTTGTTCGGAAAATATAGAACATTTCTTTTTTGATCATAATGCTTTCCTATGGAAATTCAGACGATTTAAAAATTTTTCAGTCGTTGAAAATAAAATGTCGCATTTGATTAATGTATTTAAATGGTAAGTTATGAAGGCTAAAATTTATCAAATCAGGTGTTAAATTATTCAAATTAATTTGAAATTTTGTTTATACATTCGTCAGATTTTTTAAATTAGTCGTATAATTTTTGGTGCAATTTTATACATCTGTTCTAATAATATAATACATTTTATTTTATCATTTTTTGCAAATATTAAAATGCATTCATTTTTATTTTCCTTTTCAATTTAACCACAGAGTAAGGCAGAGATCCAACTTTGCCTGATAAGAGCGACTGCGGCGGATGACATAAGAACTAAATCATCGCTTTGGCGATTTTTATCTTCGTGATTTCCGTTTAATACGTTTAACACTATTCTGCTTGGCGTCTTTCTGTTGTCATTTGCGCATGTGCAAATTTTCGGCGTTCGCTAATTGATTTTCGAATCTTGTTTATTACTTATTATTAAAATTATTCTTTGAAGATCAAATAGTTGATTATAATTATTATAATTCTTCAAAATGCTACGAAGAGAGGAGTGTATTGTTTGCAAGAACAATACGTCAAAGTTATTTTTTATTCCTAAGAATCGGTAAGTTGTGGTTTATTTCTATGTGTTATTTTTGTTTTTATTTTTCAAGTTCCATTATGTATGAAAAATTTTATATATATTCAGTGTTGGCAGATTTTTAACAAATTTTGACTTTATATTATCGTTATAATAACTGCCATACCATAAATCTCATTCATGTTAAAAAAAATTTCTCTATATAAAATTTTATTCATATACAGTGTCTCACAAAAGTGATGGGACACTTGTGCTTTATAAAAAGAAACTGCAATAAAATAAATAAACAAACATGTGCAAAAATTTTTTGGGTGTGTTTCATATTTAAAGTTAGTAACAATTATTACATAACATACATTTTGTCAAAATATTAAAATATTAATTTAGTAAAAATACAATTGTTCAGAACGGAGCAAAAAATGGCTCACATAAGTGATGGGACACTTACTTTTCCATCAAATATTTATCCAAAAATTTTACTTTTTAAAAGGTTTTAATATTTTGTTGGATTTCCTTTTACTTTTAAAACATGATTTAATCTTTTTGGGATGGATTCGACTAATTTTTTTGTGATTTCTGGAGTGATTTTACCCCATTCTTCTTGAAGTACCGATTTTAGTTGTTGTTTTGAAGAAATGGTGTGTTTGCGAATTCTTGATTCCAATTCTTGCCAAATATTCTCTATGGGATTTAAGTCTGGAGATTGTGGTGGTGTTTTTATTATTTCAGGACAGTTATATAGCAGACAGAGTCTAACGTTCAGAGCAGTGTGCTTGGGGTCATTGTCCTGGTAGAATTTAAAATCGTTATGAAGGTTCAATTTTCGTGCTGAAGATTTCAAATTTTGCTTTAAAATATCAATATACTTGTACTGATCCATTATACTGTCAATAAAAACAAGATTACCTACTCCAGCGGACGACATACACCCCCATACCATAACTCCTCCTCCACCATGTTTTACTGTTGGTACCAAGTTCTGTTTGCGAAATTCTTCCCTGGGTTTTCTCCACACCAAGATTCTACCGTCAGAACCAAATATATTAAATTTACTCTCATCAGCAAATATAACTTTATTCCAGTAATCAGAATTCTTATTTATGTTGGATTTTGCGAAAGCTAGTCTGAGTTTTCTATTCTTTTCACTTACGAAGAATTTTTTCCTGGCTACTCTACCGTGATATCCAGCAGATCGAATTACCCTTCTAATAGTCTCAGGATTAACAATTATTCCATATAATGCTTGTAAATCAGCAGCAACTTTTAAAGCACTAATTCTTGAATTTTTTTTAATATTTCGAACTATAATTCGCTTTATTCCATTGGATAGCTTTGATGGTCGGCCAGGTCTTCTTTTATCCTGAATCATATGATTCTTTTTATATCGTTTAATGATATTGAAAACTGTTGAACGACTCAAGTTAACTGTTTCAGCAGTTTTTCTAATAGATTTTCCACGTTCAATATGCAAATTAATAACTAATTTTCGAATTTCAGGCGAAGTTTCTTTTCGTTTAGCATTCATGGCTACACAGAGCTAAAAAACACAAAAATTCCAAAACAAACTGGAGAGAAATACTGCAGACGATTTTATAAATTATTGCCAATTGCTTTTAAGTAAAAATAAAACCCCACAAAATATTTTTATTGCTTATTTCAGACGATTTTTGTTGCATATATAATGGTGTCCCATCACTTATGTGAGCTATTTTTTGCTCCGTTCTAAACATTTGTATTTTTATTAAATTAATATTTTAATATTTTGACAAAATGTATGTTATGTAATAATCTTTACTAAATTTAAGTATGAAACACACCCACAAAAAAATGTGTACATGTTTTTTTAATTTATTTGATTAGTTTCCTTTTGTAAAGCACAAGTGTCCCATCACTTATGTGAGACACTGTACATTTTCTATCGCAATGTAAACATGGTATTAAGTTTTTTCCTATACTAGTAAATCTGCAGATCATTTTTTTTAAATATCATTTTAACTTCGTACAATCCGCAATTATTATTTTTTCAATTGCATGCATGTTTATAAGCATATAAAATTGTTCGAATGTTCCAGAAATTAGAATCCTTAAATTAAAGTGGTAAGTAAAAATAAATGATTTTAAAAATTATAAGAAATATAAAAGTAAGATGTTTATATTTACCGAACAGATGCAAAAACATTTTAAAATATTTTAAGCAATTAATTTCTAAATTCTATTAAATTTATAAGCAAAATTTTAAAACTATTGAAAATCCATATCGAAAATTTAACATTCATAATTTTACATCTAAATCCATTACGCAAATATTCCATTTTCATTTCAGATAAAAATGAAATTTGAAAAATCGTCTGCATCCCCATAAGAAAGCATTATGACATAAAAAAAATATTCTATATTTTCCGAACGAATGAACCAAATTTAACCAAAAACTATACAGCTAATTCCGGATACCTCGCCAACATACCTACTAAAAATCAACCTAATCGGACCATTTTTACGGCAAACAGACAGACGGAAACCAAAAACATTTCGCGTCTCCACAGTGAGCCTTAACATGACGTTTCGGCACAAATCTGTCAACACTCAATATATATAAAATATTTCAAGCATTATGGAACTTGAAAAAACAAGAACAAAATCAACACATGAAAATAAATCACAACTTACATTTTGAAGAATTAAAAAAATAAAATTTTCCTTTCAAACTTGGAAAAAAAAATTGTTTTACCACAGCACTTATTTTAAAATAAAGTTGAATTCCGATTGTTTCAGAAGATGTTAAAAATAATAAATCTGTTTTCATTCGCGTAGATAGATAATCGACCATCTTAAAATCAACCCACCAACCAACCAAAACAAGAAGCAAGTACTCGCCGTTTTTTTTTTTTTGTCCTTCCCTCATTTGTCGCCAAGAAAGCGATATATAGCTTTTTTTAGCAACCTCTCTTCTGTTACGGCTGTAGTTTTCGCGTCATCCGCAGCTAGCGCCACTGTCTATGTGTAATCCCATGTTAAAGAAGTTACCATTGCAGTCTATGAGAGTTGATTCTCTGTTTAAATCTCCTTACTCTGTGAATTTAACCATAACCTAGCAACCATATTTCAAAGAATATCAAAATGATAAAATTCCAGTAACTCAGACGATTTTGCTACAATATTTTATTCGCAAAATAAAATATTATTGGGTGATTTTAATATTTTATTGAAATAAATGAGAATTTATTTTGTACAAGTTACCTTTTAACTACTACAGAATGATAGCCGAAACATTTTTATATGAGATATTATTAATTTTCTGGAAGAGATGTGGATTTTTCGTGGTTGAAAATTAGTATTATTTTAAAAATATAATGTAATATCTCGTACAACGAGATAGTTAATCTAAAGAAATTAGCGTAGTAAAACGCATCCATACAGCCTGAAATAGCCCAATTACTGGAAACTGAGATCATAAAAAGTTATCACAAAAAATACTTTATAGCGCCAAATCAAGGTTGCTATTTAGTGAATTGGCAGTGGGCACGATTATGAATGATTACACAATAGGTTTAAAAGTTTCCAAATAAGCCTATTTTGGGGAGATTTTAGTATGCTATTGCCATCGAATTAGATCAGGATGTACTTAGGTCAAATAAATATTGTACAATGACCATCAAAACTGTTTTTCCGAAACAAAAATTGTAATAATACTAGATTTCTGAAATAGATAGGTGAAATATATAGTAGATTTAGTTTACATTTCGATAAGTTACTTTTGTACACGATATATTATTCAACGTATCAATCAGATACGAGTGTTTCGTGATTGACATGTAAGTAAATATTGCTATTTAGGTATTAGGATAACATGAAATTATTTTCAAAATTTTTGCTTATCGTAATAAAACCACTGTGCAGAACGAAATGGGAGATATAGTAGAATCATTCACACAAATAATAGGAAATCACGAATATAAATTTAATAAGATTACGGAGGGTTCAGCGGGGCAGAGCCCCCCCCCCCCCCTAAAGAAATGTATTTTTTTAATCTAAAAAATAGAATAAGAAATTCATAAGAATGTCAGAATATTATTGCATAAACCGTGTTTAATTTAACGTTTCTAAGTTCTGAAACCTTCGAATTATTTTATATGCATATAAATATATATGTAGTAATTTAAATAATTTAATTTGCGGATTGTAAGATATTTGCCGAAACGTCAGTTGAGGCTCACTGTGGAGACCCGAAAAGTTTTTGGTTTCTGTCTGTCTGTCTGTCTGTCTGTTTGTCTGTCTGTCTGTTTGTCTGTCTGTCTGTTCCGCGATAACTGCCGTAAAAATGATCCGATTAGTTTGATTTTTGGTAGGTATATTGGTGAGATACCCGGAATTAGCTGTATAGTTTTTAGTTACATTTGGTTCATTCGTTCGGAAAATATAGAACATTTCTTTTTTGATCATAATGCTTTCCTATGGGATTTCAGACGATTTTGAAATTTTTCAGTCGTTGAAAATAAAATGTCGCATTTGATTAATGTATTTAAACGGTAAGTTATGAAGGCTAAAATTTATCAAGTCAGGTGTTAAATTATTCAAATTAATTTGAAATTTTGTTTATACATTCGTCAGATTTTTTAAATTAGGTGTATAATTTTTGGTGCAATTTTATACATCTGTTCTAATAATATAATACTTTTATTTTATCATTTTTTGCAAATATTAAAATGCATTCATTTTTATTTTCCTTTTCAATTTAACCGTAACCTAGCAACCATGTTTAAAGAATATCAAAATGATAAAATTCATGTAAGTCAGACGATTTTGCTACAATATTTTATTCGCAAAATAAAATATTATTGGGTGATTTTATATTTTATTGAAATAAATGAGAATTTATTTTGGTACAAGTTACCTTTTAACTACTATAGAATGATAGCCGAAACATTTTTATATGAGATATTATTAATTTTCTGGAAGAGATGCGGATTTTTCGTGGTTGAAAATTAGTATTATTTTAAAAATATAATGTAATATCTCATACAACGAGGTAGTTAATCTAAAGAAATTAGCGTAGTAAAACGAATCCATACAGCCTGAAATAGCACAATTATTGGTAACTGAGATCATAAAAAGTTATCACAAAAAATACTTTATAGCGCCAAATCAAGATTGCTATTTAGTGAATTGGCAGTGGGCACGATTATGAAGGATTACACAATAAAAGTTTTCAGGTTTAAAAGTTTCCAAATAAGCCTATTTTGGGGAGATTTTAGTATGCTATTGCCATCGAATTAAATCAGGATGTACTAAGGTCAAATAAATATTGTACAATGGCCATCAAAACTGTTTTTCCGAAACAAAAATTGTAATAATACTAGATTTCTGAAATAGATAAGTGAATGTATAGTAGATTCAGTTTACATTTCCATAAGTTGATTTTGTACACGAGATATTATTCAACTTATCTATCAGATGCGAGTGCTTCGTGGTTGGAAGGTAAGTAAATATTGCTATTTAGGTATTACATGAAATTATTTTCGAAATTTTCGCTTTTCATAATAAAACCAATGTGTAGAACGAAATCCAATATGTACTAGAATCATTCACACAAACAATAGGAAACCACGAATATAAATTTAATAAGATTACGGGGGGTTCAGGGGGGCAGAGCCCCCCTGAAGAAATGTATTTTTTTACCTAAAAAATAAAATAAGAAGTTCATAAGAATGTCAGAATATTATTGCATAAACCGTGTTTAATTTAATGTTCCTAATTTCTGAAACCTTCGAATTATTTTATATGCGTATAAATATACATGTAATAATTTAAAAAATTTAATTTGCGTATTATAAGATGTTAAATATTATGAGAAATGTGATTTAAAAACATTGACTTTCATATAGCTGACGTTGAGGCTCCTGATCTGTAGATTTACTAGTAAATATTATGAAAAGTGAGTTTAAAAAATATTGACTGTCAGAGCTGACGTTGAGGCTCCTGATCTGTAGATTTACTAGTTTAATATGGTGTCAAAAATGTACCGTGCCGATACTCATAAATATGTATGACTTTCTCTGTTTGCATAGCCATAGTTGCCGAAACGTCTGTGAATGCTCACTGTGGAGACGCGAAAAGCTTTTTGTTTCCGTCTGTTTGACTGTTTGTCTGTTCCGCGATAACTGACGCAAAAATGATCCGAATAGGTTGATTTTTGGCAGGTATGTTGGTGAGGTACCCGGAATTAGCTGTATAGTTTTTAGTTACACTTGGTTCATTCATTCGAAAAATATACAACATTTTTTTTTAATAATGCTTTTCAATTAGAAGTCAGACGATTTTTAAATTTTAACATTCATCTAATGGAAAATGATGCATAGGGATAACTGACATGTTAAATTATGGATGCTAAATTTCCGGAATGGAGATCTTAAACTAGTATATCTCCAGATCAGGGGCCTCAACGTCAGCTCTGCAAGTCACTTTTTTAAATCTCATTTTTGATATCATTTAACATCGTACAGTCCGCTTTTATTATTTTTTTAATTGCATGCATATTTATCCTAATCCTAATAATATTATAAATCCGATAGTGTGCAAATGTTAGGCTGAAGCCAGCGTCAAAATGGAGAAATTAATGGCCCTGTATCTTTGCATATAGGTGGATTATAACCCGGAAATTAACATAGACTGGTTTTTGTTTATTTTATTCAAATACTTCTCTTAATAATTCAAAATTTGATTATTTTCATAGAGAATCAATGGACATTTTTAGATAAAATTTAACCATTTTACTTTATCGTTGCCAATAAATAAAAATGCGAAAAAATAATATTTCCTCAACAATTAAGTTTCAATTGAGCGATTTTCACGTGAAAAATGAAAATAATTCAAAAGAAGATGAATTTCTGTGATATTTGAAACAACAATATGGAGTATTTGTTATTATACATGAAGTATGAATATCGGTTACATTAAAAAGATCTTTTTCTGTCAAACACTGCGTTATAATTAGAAAGAAGAATTAACAATAATTATATTATTAAGAAAAAGATTTCGCTGGAACCATGGAACTATGAAAAGGATCCTTCTTGGCTTGAACAAATATGACGTCATAAATAAAACATGTATTTTCAATTATTCGTAATATTACAAAGAGCATGACTATCAGTGTATAATAAAAGTATATACATAATGGACGTCATATTTAAGATGAATAACTGAAATACTTTTTTTAATACTGATTAATAATAAGCTTGAATATCAATTACAAACAGATGTGAGTTTTCTGCTAAAATTCACGTCATTATTGCCAGTAAAGTAAAATTAACAAGAATTATATCATTGAAAAAGATTTCTCTGGGGATCAAAGTGCTGTCATAATAAAACGGGATTTTTGGAGCGTGTATCAATTTCATACATTAATAATCACTGAGTACAGTGAAAGAATAGAGAGGTAATGAACCGTAAAATAGGCTTGCAATATGAAGCCGGTTATAGCTTAAATCATTAGGCCCAAGGGCTGACTTCATTGGATGGAGAGAGGCTGCACGTGGAACAATGACTGGATTCATTGAACGGGGAGAGGTTTTCAAAGCAAGCCGCCAGTTGTTTCGGCCGACTGTAGGGTTGCATTTTCAGCATCATGCCAAACATGAACATTTCATCTCTAATTATTTTCTGAACTCTGTCATCTACTATATATATAAAACACAAACGAAAATTTCGTTCCGTTCCTTTATAACTCAAGTTCTGCTGAAGGGATTTTGATGGAACTTGCGTTGTTGGATAGATAATTTTTCAGGGAAGGTTTTAGTATATAACACATAGTTCTACGTACATTAGTTATAGAATTATGATGGAAAGTTCTGTTATTTTGGACGATAAGGTTACCATAGGTCATTTTTTGGCGACCATTATCGTTGGCGAAAGAATTGAAACGGCTATATCAGAAAATAATGCAAACACATAGAAAAATAAAATACAAATTCTGTTATTAATTTTATTTAAAATCCCCCCCTCCTCCCCGCAAAAAAAAAAAAGAAAAAAAAAAGAAAAGAAAGAAAAAAAAACTGTTTTAATGAGGCATATATTTAATTTAAACCCCAAAGGAATGTTTGTAATGCTTAAAAATATTTGAAATGCATGAGATTGCAATTCAGATTAAGTCAATATTTAGCGATTTATCGTTTGCGTCAGGTTAACAAAGATGCATCTGATAATTTGATTTAATAAAATATGAGTAATTTTTTTCCCTTTTTTTCTTTCTGTTAATTTTTTTTAAATATAACTCCCCTATCATGTGTCTTACAGGAGGAACTAGCAGATGTAATTGTAAAAATGACTGCATTTATGAGTTACATGTTATTTGTTTATTTACGTTTTTGATTTTACTTTTGTCGCCAAGCAATGTGATTTTAAGCCAAAAATGCATAAGCGTGACATCAGCTTGAGCGATATTTGCAATTAGTGTTTTTTCGTGTATACAAGATCCTTTTTGGAGTAAATTTTTATATTCAAATGCAAATTATATAAATAGCAGTTATTGTTATGAATATGGGATCAAATATTTAAATTTTAGTGAATGTCTGCCATTCAAACACATATTATAAAATAATTAAATTTTAGACATTTAAAAATTTAGTACGGAAACATGCCGGTTTGTTTTCACCAAACATATTATTTTTATAGCCTCGAACTCAGATCAGCGAATATTGTCTATTCTTCTATTTTTATTTTATCGCCTATTTCACTTATAGAAATATTCACTGTTTCAAAAGTTAGGAACCAAAGAATATTCTTAAGGAGATGTGTGCATTTATGCGTTATTACTATCACAAAAGGCCTTATCTACTATATATATAAAACACAAACGGAAATTTCGTTCCGTTCCTTTATAACTCGAGTTCCGCTGAAGGGATTTTGATGGAACTTGCACTGTTCGATAGATAATTTTTCAGGGGAGGTTTTAGTATATAACATATTGTTCTACGTACATTAGTTATAGAATTATGATAGAAAGTTCTGTTGTTTTGGCCGAAAAGGTTGCCATTGCTAATTTTTAGCGACCATTATTGTTGCAGAAAGAATTGAAAAGGCTATACATCTCGAAAAATAAACGAAAAAACTGTGCTAATTTTATTAAAAAATGAAAAAAAAAGAAAGAGAAAGAAAGAAAAAAAAGAAGAAGAACAGTTTTGATGAGAGATAATATTATAAAACGAAAATATTTAATTTAAACATGATTGGGAATATTCGTAATGCTTAAAAAATTATTCAATGGGCAAGATTGCTATTGAAAAATGTATTTGGCGATTTATCTTTTGTTTTTGGCGATTTTGATTTTACTTTTGACCCCAAAAAATTTTATTTTAATCCAAAAGGTTATTTTTTTGTTGCAGAAAGAATTAAAATGGCTATACATCTCGAAAAATAAAAGAAAAACTGCTACTAATTTTACTTAAAAAAAAGAAAGAAAGAGAAAGAAAAGAAAAAAAAAAGAAAAACAGTTTTGATGAGAGATTTTAAGCCAAAAGATGTTTTTTCAAGTGTACGACATCATTTTTGATTTTTTTTTTGTACCTTTCGGTTAACCGGGCACCAGTGATATATATACATGTACGTGCTATTGAAAAAATATCTGGCGATTTATCTTTCGTTTTTGGCGATTTTGATTTTACTTTTGATCCTAAATAATTTTATTTTAAGCCAAAAGGTGTTTTTTTTGTGTATACATTTGAATAGGTAGGTGAAAACACACACACACATGTATATACACATATACATATATATACATACATATATATATACATATGTATATACATATATATTTATATATATATGTACATATATCACTGGCGCTCGGCTAACCAAAAAGTACCTTTTTTTCATTCAAATGTAAACTATATTAATAGCACTATACTTCTATTTACTTCTACCTTATATATGAAATTTCGTTCCGGCTGCTTATAACTCGAGTTCTGCTGAATGGATTTTCGTAGAACTTAAACTGTAAGATAGATAATTTTTTAGGGAAGGTTTTATTGTATAACATATCGTTCTACGTATCTTAGTTATAGAATTATTATTGGAAGTTCTATAATCAGATCAATCCGATTATGAAAGATTAGCCTTTTTAAAAGATTCTGTTGAATGGATTTCGATGAAAACTACACCATTAGTTAGATAATTTTGTAGGGAAAGTTTTATCATATAACATATAATTCTACGTTGCTTAGTTCTAGAATTATAGAGGGGGAAATTCGAAAATCGGGTGACCTTTTTTTTATCAAATATTAGCCTTTTTAATATTTGATTCCGATTATGAAAGATTAGCCTTCTGAAAAAGTTCTACTGGACGGATTTTGGTGATAATTGTATTGTTAGTTAGATGCTATTTCAGGAATGGTTTTAGTGTACTACATATTGTTCTACGTTGCTTAGTAAAACAATTATGTGTGAAGGTTATATAGTCAGATGAACCCGATTCTGAACGATTAGACTTTTTGAAAGTTTTTCCTGGGCGTATTTTTTGTAACTTGCATTGTTAAGTAGATAGTTTTTAAGGCTGGTTTTAGTATATTTCATATCGTTCTATGTTAGTTTTAGAATTATGTGGAAAAGTTCTATAATCAGATGAATCAGGTTATGAAAGATTAGCCTTTATAAAAACTTCTACTGGATGACTTTTGTTAGTTAATTTGTTTGCATTGTTAGTTCGATAATTTTTAGTGATTGTATTAATATATTGTATATAGTTTTCACTTATTTAGCAAACCCTCACTGTAAATTACCAAATAAAATAGTTGGTCCTTAACAGCTAAAATTTTGACTGCACATTAAAAAAATATAATAGCGCAATGGCGTCATTTTTCAGTAATGTGGAAGGATATTCCAGGAAAATATACAGATTGCTTTCAACTACTAGGTCATTATATTTCGTTTGATTTAAGGTTCATTTGTAGAAACCGACCAGCGCAGCGGGCGTAGCTTGCTAGTAAGCACATAAAATTCTTCGAATGTTCCAGAAATAAGAATAATTAAACTAAATGTTATACAATGATATTCTGAAATTCTGATGAACTGCTTATTCTTTTAATTTTTTTTTAAATAAATAGGTATTCACGCACCCCCCCCCCGTAGTCTCATTAAACTTACATTTTTTTTATTAAAAAAAAATATATATTTCTCTAAAATAGTGCGAGTTTCTTGAAATTTATTATTTTATACTCTTTTAAATATTGTTGCTAAGCAATGCATAAATTAAAGTGATAAGTAAAAATAAACGTTTTTAAAAATTGTAAAAAATATGAAAGTAAGATGTTTATAGTCCCCGAACAGATGCAAAAGCATTTTTAAATATTTTAAGCAATTAATTTCTAAATTATATTAAATTTATCGGCAAAATTTTAAAACTATTTGAAATCCAAATCGAAAATTTAACATTCATAATTTTACGTCTAAATCCATTATGCAAATATTCCATTTTCATTTCAGATAAAAATGAAATTTGAAAAATCGTCTGCACCCCCATAGGAAAGCATTAAGACCTAAAAAGAAATGTTCTATATTTTCCGAACGAATGAACCAAATGTAACTAAAAACTATACAGCTAATTCCGGGTACCTCACCAACATACCCACCAAAAATCAACCTAATCGAACATTTTTTACGGCAGTTATCGCGGAACAGACAGACAGACAGACAGACAGACAGAAACCAAAAACTTTTCACGTCTCCACAGTGAGCCTTAACTGACGTTCCGGCAATTAATACGATCGCTTTAAAATTTGCCAATAATTTTTTCTTAGAATTTCTAAACTAGTAAATCTACAGATCAGAGGCCTCAACGTCAGCTCAAAAAATCATTGTTCTTACTAATTTTTAACATTATCTGAAAAATATTTGACACACTAAAATTCAATCTTTTTAAGTTATTTATACATTGATAAGAATATAAATTTATCGAAAGTTTCGGAAATTTTAGAAGTATCCCCTTAAACACAATGTTATGCAATGATAGGATAAACTACTTGTTACTGTATTTTTTCAGAATAACAATACATTATTTCAGGGGGGCTCCGCCCCCCTGAACCCCCCGTTGGCGCTTTAATATTCTATTCTCAATTTCCAGGAATTGTGCTATTTTATTTCTTGAGTATATGTCTGAATGTATTTGCAATTCTCATTTCATTAGAATAACCATCTCCTTGTACAAGAGATTTTATCCTATCCTTAAAAGAATAATTATATTTCAACTACTAAACATCATATGTTTCTGAAGTTGAATAAAATTTCGTGTATAAATTATACTTATACAAATTTAAATTCCTCTTATTTGACCTATATTCAATTTACGCATTCAACGTTTTTATTATTTTCATTTGGAAAACCGATTTGGTAATCATTTTTTAGTACTTAAAATAAATTCTCATCTATTTCATTAAAAAAAAGCATATTAAAAACTTAAAACCCGAAAATTGGCAATTTTTAATAAAACTTCGCGTAAAAATATTGCGATTCACTTGAATTTTCCTTTGTTGATATTCTTTGAAATATAGTTGCTTAGCAACCATTTATTGAAAGAGAGAAAAAAAATGCACTGGAAATTTTTGTAAAAAATGATAGAATAAAATGTATTATATTATTAGAGCAGATGTATAAAATTGCACCAAACATTGTACACCTAATTTAAAAAATCTGACGAATGTATTAACAAAATTTCAAATTAATTTGAATAATTTAAGACCTGACTTGATAAATTTTAGCCTTCATAACTTACACATTAAATACATTAATCAAATGCGCCATTTTATTTCAATGGATGAAAATTTTCAAAATCGTCTGAATTCCCATAGGAAAGCATTGTGACCTAAAAAGAAATGTTTTCCGTAATCTTATTAAATTTATATTCGTGATTTCCTATTGTTTGTGTGAATGATTCTAGTATATCTTGGATTTCGTTCTACACAGTGGTTTTATTAGGATAAGCAAAAATTCAGAAAATAATTTCATGTTATCCTAGTAACTAAAGAGCAATATTTACCTACCTGCCAACCACGAAACACTCGCATCTGATAGATAAGTTGAATAATATCTCGTGTACAAAAGCAACTTATGGAAATGTAAACTGAATCTACTGTATTTCACTTATATCTATTGCAGAAATCTAGTGTTAGTACAATTTTTGTTTCGGAAAAACAGTTTTGATGGTCATTCTATAATATTTATTTTACATACGTACATCTTGATCTAACTCGATGGCAATAGCATACTAAAATTTTTTTATAAAATATTAAAATCACCCAATAAAATATTGTAGCAAAATAGTCTGAATTATTTGAATTTTATTATTTTGATATTCTTTAAAATTTAGTTGCTAGGTTACGGTTAAATTAAAGAGGTAAATAAAAATAAATGCATTTTAAAATTTGCAGAAAATGGTAAAGTAAAATGTATTATATTATTAGAACAGATGTATAAAATTGCACCAAAAATTATACACCTAATTTAAAAAATCTGACGAATGTATTAACAAAATTTCAAATTAATTTGAATAATTTAAGACCTGACTTGATAAATTTTAGCCTTCATAACTTACCGTTTAAATACATTAATCAAATGCGACATTTTATTTTCAACGACTGAAAAAATTCAAAATCGTCTGAATTCCCATAGGAAAGCATTAGGATCAAAAAAGAAATGTTCTATATTTTCCGAGCGAATGAACCAAATGTAACTAAAAACTATACAGCTAATTCCGGGTATCTCACCAACATACCTACCAAAAATCAAACTAATCGGATCATTTTTACGGCAGTTATCGCGGAACAGACAGACAGACAGACAGACAGACAGACAGACAGACAAACAGACAGAAACCAAAAACTTTTCGGGTCTCAACAGTAAGCCTTCACTGACGTTTCGGCAATTAATTGCATGAATTATTGGGGAATTTGACGCATCAATTGCGAGATATAAAATAATTTTAATTTATCATTCTTTACAAAAATGTCCAATACATTTTTTTCTCCTTTCTTTCATTAAATGGTTGCTTAGCAACGTATTTCAGTATTTCAAAGAATACATAAAAAACAAGAAAATTCGAGTAAATCGTATTACTTTGTTGCAAAATTTTATGAACAAAATAGCTGCTTTTCGGGGAATTTTTGTTTTTAATATGCTGTTTATAATGAAATAGATGAGGATTTATTTTAACTACTAAAGAAATATTAGAAAATCGGTTTTCCAAACAAAAAATATAAAAACGTTGAATGCGTAAATTGAATATAAGTATCATAAGAGGAATTTACTTTATTTAGTATACGAAATTATAACAATTTTAGCAACACATGATGATGCTTAGGGGTTTAAAAGTAAGTGTTCATTTAAGGATAGGATACTATCTCCTGTACAAGGACATGGTTAATCTAATGAAATTACAACAGTAAATGAATTCAGACATATACTCGGATAAGGAAATAGTACAATTACTAGAAATTCAGAGCATAAAATAATTAAAGCGACAACGGGGGGTTCAGGGGGGTTCCGCCCTCTTATTCACGCTTATTTTCGATAGATACTGCGTAATTGAATTATAGATTCTCAGTATTTTAGTTTTAACATATGATAGCACACCTGATAACACCTTCATTCTTAAAAAAAGAAAGCAATTTTATAGAAAATGTAACATAACATGTTCTTCCATTAATCTCTTTAAATGCTCTTCATTCCACATTAGAGAAAAAAATGTTGATTTTACGGTATAATACTGTCCACCGCAGCTGCCAGTATTATACCGTAAAATTAACAGTAACTGCCCATTAACAGTAACTGTTTAACTGCCCATTAACAGTAACTGTTTAACTGCCCATCTTTGTTTTCATCTTACTGCTGTCCAATTTTAATTTACATCATATTACATTATAATTCAATGTCTAATTATATCAAAGTGCACGGTGTTACATAAAGATCGAGTATAGGTTTTTTTTGGGGAAGGGGGGGGGGGGAAGGAGGTTACTAGCCATATTATCAATGATGCAGTTTGTTCTTTAGTAAGAAGTTCAATTCATAGTTTAATTGCTCATCTTTGTTTTCATCTTACTGCTATTGGATTTTAATGTACGTCATATTACATTATAATTCAATGTCTAACTATATCAAAGTCATAAACTATTTCTCTAATCGTCAAGTATATAACAGTCCAGTAGGCTTTGTGAACTAGTGGACTTATTATGAAGTACAAACTTTTGAACTTTTAGCATTCTTTACCATCGCATCCATTATTTTCATCTTATTACTTCTGGCCTATGTCGGATTTTTCGGAAGACTGGTTATGTACCACAACCACGGGAGACTGGTTATGTACCACAACCACGAGAAACTGGTTATGTACCACAACCACAGCATGTAAAGTACAGTTCTTCTAGTTCTAGATCAATAATACATTTATCTTTTGTTAACCACCCCGCTCTCTGTCGAGTTTACACGAAATAAGAAAGGTATATCCAAATGAACAATTTAAAGAGCAACAGTTATAACTGAAAATATACGTCATTTTCGGATCTTTTTAATTTACTTTAATTTTATTTAATTTTATTTTTTTCTATTGTGCATTCACGGTATTATAATAGATAATCAAAAAGTTTGCGATTTCAATTAATAAAAAAAAATACTTTCTTTTTTATAAAAATCTATCTAACAATCATGGTGGTTTTCTAGTGCCAAAATTTTAAAAGTTACAAATTTTATTAAAACTAGAATAGTGGCTACGATAGCTTTGTCTTAAATTATGGTAATTTTTCAGTCATAGTACGATAGTGACCTTTTGAAATCAGACAACATTGAAGACAATTCTGAAGAGCACAATACCGCCTCCAGGTTTTATTCATATTGTCACGTTTTCGAAGTCTGCAATTTATCTCTGATAGAGTTATTTCTCAGTAAAGTGTTTAAAGTAAAAAAGTGGAATTCACCTTGCGTTAAAGACTTATAATTTCTTTAAGTAATAATTTTCTCAAATCAGCTATCTGAATATAGAAAAATAATAAGTAGAAAGAATTTTGTGTCGGCTTTACAATAAGTTTTTAGTTTTACTTATTTACTTTTTCAAGGATTACTATTTCACTGAATAACAGCATTGTATCACTCGGGACAAAAGAGATAATTGAATTAATGAAGCAAAATTACATATCCAACATTTATCGGAGTTCCTTTATCTTCGATTTATTCTGGTAAGCTATTTCCGATAAGAGGCCAGATATCATTGTCAAAAAGTTGTCTCAGTGATTGTATCCACTTAAGGTGTTCAAGATAGCTTGACTGGTAGAGCTTTGGTAGTTTAAGCCAAGGTCCTGGGTTCAAATCCTGGCTTGGACACCGTTTTACTCAGTTGGAATGATTAAACTTGTATTGTTTCTTTTCCTTAACATATTAGTAAACTAGTCGTTGGGAGCCACCGTAATACTTACCCATCATGGATATGCATAATGTAAAATATTAAAATAAAAAATTTGTAAACTACTTATAAAATGCATTGCAATTCGAATAAAATCGGGGCTTGATGACGTCATAAACTTTAAAGGCTCGATTACTGAATTGCTTAAAAGAAACATCCTTATAACTCCAAAAATAATAATTCTATTAACTAGCGGTTTATTGCATCTGATTAAGAGTCTCATTTCCAATTAAAATATATCTTTGAATTGAAATTTGGAAGAAATACAGGGTCATGAAAAATTAAAGAGTGCGGAAAATAGGATTACAAATATCTCAGCAACTAATTATCCGATCGACTTCATGCTTTATGCAAAATTTGTTTTTTTATTGTCTTTTATATTCAATTCTTAAAATAAACAATTTCGAAAATTTTTATATACCTTTTATCAGAACGAATACTTCGAGAGTCCGAAAAAAATAGTTCCGGATAATCGAGGTTACTGAAATTCAATAAGCTTTTTCCCATTATTTCATACCAAATACATACCAAATTTCAAGTATCTCATTTTTATCGGGAGATAGAGCGTTTACAGTCACACAGACATACAGACACACAGACGGACGGCAATTTTTTTTTCTAAAAATATGTTTTTCGGAATCTCCAGTGTCTAAAACGTGTAAATCCGTCAATTTTTTTTTCGATTTTCAAAACGATTACAAGACTTACCCTATATTACGTATGATGGGTAAGTAAAATTAGCACAACAGAATTAGCACGTTGAAATGAACAAATAATTCCAAATTTATCTTCAAAAGTGAACTATTATTTGCATTAAACTCTTTTAAATTTATGTTAGAAAACACTCCACTGATGTAGAAATTGGAAGCTAGCATAGATAAAAGAAATTAATTTACATATTTCTAGTATATTTTTCTTTCAGTGTCTTGAAATATCGATTCCATTTCTGTGTCGTTAAATCTCTTCATTTTTTACGCAATTACATTGACAGATAATTTTAACAAATTAAAGTCGTCAATTAACAGTTTCAATCTTTATTTCTGCTGCAAAAGAAAGTAATGTGCTTTGCTTTACGGGCTTCAATAATTTATGCAAAAAATAAATTGAACAATTTATGCAATGCTTGAACAATTTATGCAATTTATGAACTCAATTATCTCGCGCGAGACATTTGGATTTAGTCTAAAAAATTTAATAATCCGCGACAATCGAGATGCTTGGCAACCAGGGTTCTCAGCGGTTTTTTACTAACTTTTGGAATTTGCTAATCATCAAAGAAAAACTATAGCTAAATGAAAATAATGTTAGCAATAGATTTGTAACGAAGCACTTATTCCAAAATCGTTCTTTAAAATCCCTAACGTACAATATGCGTTCCAATTTTTTAAAATTGATTTTTCAGCAGTTATCGATTGATCTAAATTAAACTATTGGCTCTGAAACTAATAAAACGTATAATAAAACTTATTACGTAAAAGATTTGTATAAACGAAAACACAAATTCCAGTCCGATTTATTTTTAAATTGTTTTATGGAAAAAAAGAACTTGAGTTATCTCGATATTCAGGATTGCATGTTAGTAAATTAAATTAAAACAAATAAATAAATTAAAAAAAAATTAAAAAAAGAAAAGTGTTACATAGAAAAGCTTTCAATCGTTCATTAACATCCTTCAGAACGTCGCCAAAAAAAAAAAAAAAAAAACTCTTGCAGTTTGGCGATTTAAATCTTTCATTTTCTGATCAAATGAAACTTTTTGTCGCGATTTAGCGCAAAGGCGATCGGCAGCGACAACCCTGCTGGAAACCCTGTATACTTGTTCAATTTAGAAAAGTATATCACCTGTATTCAACAAGACAGCTTTGTTTTATAAGCTTGATTTAAACTTGTCTCACAATTTTTTGTGAAGCCTAAGAAATTAGTTTTTTAGATTTATTTTTCAATAATTTCGGTGATTTTCCCAGTAACTTGCGTTTTTAGTGCTAAATATATATAGTGCATAGATAAAAGAAATTAATTTACATATTTCTAGTATATTTTTCTTTCAGTGTCTTGAAATATCGATTCCATTTCTGTGTCGTTAAATCTCTTCATTTTTTACGCAATTACATTGACAGATATATATGCCCATATATATATGCCCCCTATATATATATATATATATATATATATATAAAGGGGGGTATTTAAAAAAAAAAATATATTATTTTGAACTTATTTAACATCATGACAGTCTTTTCCTAGATCGTGAGAAATATTTTGTTAAAATTGCATTGTTTCATTACGTAGACACAATGTTCATAATCATTAGTCCATAGGAAATGAAATTCACAATTGGTGTCCCCACACAGTTGACACTTTTTTCGTAAATTATTTGTAACACACTAAATATTAGACTGAATTAAATTATGCTGCTGAATTTCGTGTTATTAATTACGAAGTTATTTCAAACAAGTTAATTTTTTCATAATTATTTTAAATAAATAATTTAATATTTTACACAGATACTTGCAATATAGTGCTACGTTTAAAATTACTAACAGGCCTCTCTTTCACAACGAAGATTTTTTCTGCCATCTGTCGAGCTATTTAGCAGCTATTAACTTCTTGTCCACTGACATGACAATTTCTTATCACAGCAGATATTAATAAATTACAACCATAAATAAACAAGATTAGTTTTTCAAATCAAATTTGAGGTTAGTTTCAAAATGCTCTGAATTAAAAATAAGTAATGTATCATAAATAAAAAAAGTTTCAAATCAACATTATAGAACTAGCAAATAGTCAATCTAGAGCTGTCACAGTAAATGGACATGATTTGTCAGGCTCAGTAGACGCATTATTATTATTTTTCTTAAATAAAAAATTACGAGCAGGGAAGACCGAGCTATGCTCGGTCAAAATTAAATTTGAGTTCAAATATCATGACCCATGACCAAATTGTCCCACTAATTGAATTTTCTCGAACATGTGACTTAGCCCAACAGTCTTCTCGTGCCCGAAAACCATAGGATGCAAAATTTAGTGTAAATAGTCTGAGCCGTTTTTAAGATAAAATAGCTTGACCTATAATGACCCATGACCAAAATGACCCACTAATCGAAATTTCTCGAACATGTGACCTAGCCTAATAGTCTTCTTGTTCCCTAAACCTGTAGGGTGCTAAATTTATTTCAAATCCTCTGAACCGTTTTTAAGATAAAATAGCTTGATCCATAATGACCCATGGCCAAAGTGACCCACTAATTGAAATTTCTCGAACGTGTGACCTAGCCCAACAGTCTTCTCGTGCTCGAAAACCATTGGATGCAAAATTTAGTGTAAATTGAGCCACTTTTTAAATCTTGACCCACTATGACCCAGAAATAACCCACTAATCGAATTTTCTCGGACATGTGACCTAGCCCAATGATTTTATCGTGCTCGAAACTCGTAGAACACAAAATTTAATCAAAATCGTTAGAGCCGTTTTTTAGATAAAATTAATTTGACCCGCGTTGATCCAAAAATGACCCACTAATCGAAAGTTCTCGAACATGTGACCCAGCCCAATAGTTTTCTCGTGCCCGAAAATGCTCGGTTACAAAATTTCGTCAAAATCGTTTGAACCGTTTTTTAGATACAATCAGCTGGACCATGACCCAAAATGACCCACTAATCGAATTTTCTCGAACATGTGACCTAGCCCAATGGTTTTCTGGTGCCCCAAAACGGTAGAATACAAAATTTCGTCAAAATCGTTAGAGCCATTTTTAAGATAAAATTTGCATCCTAATAATATTATAAATCTGATTGTGTGCAAATGTTAGGCTGAAGCCAGCGTCAAAATGAAGCATTTAATTATCCTGTATCTTTGCATATAAGTCGATTATAACCCTCAAATGAACATAGAATGTTTTTTGTTTCTTTTATTTCAATATTTTTCTTAATAATTCAAAATTTCATTATTTTCATAGAGAATAGATGGACATTTTTTCGTATATTTTAAAATGGTTGGTTGGTTTGGTTGGTTTGGCCCAAAGGGCTTTGCAGCTTTTTTTAAAATGGTTAAATTTATTTTACCGTTGCTAATACTTTATCGTTGTCAATATAAAATAAAACCCCTGAGTAATAATTTTTAATCAACAATTTATTTTCAAGTGAAAAATTTCCACGTGAAAAATGAAAAGGAAATGAATTATTTAAGAACTAAACAGAATATGAAATGATATCATATTAGAAACAAAACGTGCGTTTTCAAATATTTGATAATAATACAAAGTGCATAAATACGAGTAAGTATGGAAAGCAAGCGAATATGATGTCATATATAGAAAAATAAAACAGATTTGTTTTGATGTTGAAATAAAATGATCTTGGGTTATCAAATTATTTGTGATTAATTTCTCTTTTTTTATCTTTTTCTTTTTGACATGAAAGGAATTATTTTAAATTTACGTAATATATGTATTTTAAATGTATGTGTTGTAAATTAAAGTTCTGTGTTTTAAATGAAATGAGTGAAAGATTTATATTTTTAATGAATTCAATACGAATGATGGGATAGGTTGGCGATTTATCGTCTGCACACGGCTAACATAAAGATACCATATTTTTAATTTAAATTTTAAAAAGTTAAAAAAAATGAAATAATATGTATATATATATATATATATATATTGGATGGCAAAATTATCCGTATCGAAAATCAGAAAATCTTAATAAAAATAACTATATTTTTTAAAATAAAGTTGCTTTTCTCATAAAAGCTAAAGATTTAATATGATTGTGTCGAAGTAACAGCATTTTTCCTCTATCATTTTCCCACAATCGAAACACATTTGTAAATCGTTGTTTCGAACCGGAATTTAATTTTACATTTCTTTTAGTTTTAAAATAGGAAAAACTTTGTTGTCGTTTTTAAATATAGCTTTTTTTAAAGTTGTTTCATAATAGATTTTTGTAAAGTCTTGTAGGATAAGAAAAATTGCATAGATTTTAAAGCAATGTTTAAGTAAAATTACAATATTTTTTAAACTTAAAAAACAACAATGTTATCGAAAAGAAAATTGATTTTACCAACAAATTCGCGTAATGCAAAAGCAAAGAAGAAATCAAAAAGTAATGAATCTTTTCTTCCAGCCGAATTGTGTAAACTTGAACAAGCCGATCGTGCCAATTCATAACATTATAAACTTGAAAGCACGTTCTATATAGTAGAATTTTTTTTACATATAGGTAGAAAATTTCCGAGAATAACAAGGTTAGGGGTCTGTAATTAAGTCCATAGTCAATTTGCTTTTTTTTCATCAAGTGAAATTTGGCGCAAAATTAAATACATTGTTGTAACCAGATTTGTTTTTTTCGTGGTAAACACTTAATGGTATTTTAGATGATCATTTCCCCGCTAACCTTTGATGCCAACTATGACTGTAAAACATATTAAAAACTATAATTTTCTAATTTTCTTATTGCTTCATGATGGTTCATACTTTAAACCTGAATCGGTCATGCCATTGTCGTTCAATTTTTATTCCTAATCCTAACCCTAATCGTATCCTATCCTAATCCTGATAATAACTTTAAAGAATATGCTTTGACACGAATATGTAAATTAAATCAATATCCATAAATGGAATGAATGGAAAATAGAATAAATAGAAATGGCAAAATAAAATAACAAGAAAGTACATTTATTCGACACCTAACCCTAGAGAAAGTGTAAAAAATTTCAAGCGCATGAAATAAATAAAAAAAAATCCTATATATACTAACAAAAATATGTAAATTTAGATCATCATATTTGTGTCGTCGGTATTTATTTGCTTATAGTGTTCTTGACGCGATAAAGAAAATATCGAGGCTAAATTCGGCAGAATTTGAAGTACTTTCTAGAAACCTTTATTTACATTTTAGAATCGCATCAGATTGTTATATCTTTGTGAAATATCTATCAATGTATAAAATCCACAAGCAGTTTGTTCACTATTTACACCACTTAGCGTGAAACACTTAATTTCATATATACATAAACAAGATAATGTAGTAAGAAATATATAACATATGTCTATGCAAATAAACAATATAATAATGCCCATTTAGCAATGCACACATATACAAATTTTACACCAAATACCACCAAAAATGCACTGTTGTATAGAAGAATGCTGCCAGTGTTGTTTTTCGTTTTACGAAAAGGAATTCCTCGATTTTCACGATTTTACTGGGTCCTGCTTTTTTCATTAGTTGCAGTTTCATTTTCGCGATTGTACATATTATTTGGCATGAAATTTCACTTTTTTAAGACTGGGTTATGTCAAGGCCCCTATAGCAAACAAATACCGTATGGTCTCCTATAAAATATGATAAAGCTTTGGTTAATTATATATGATGTTAATTATCAAGTGAAATGTTTTGCTAAATTAATGCATTTATTCTTTTTTTAATGTTACGTGAACGAAGTCACGGGTAACAGCTAGTATATATATATATATATATATATATATATATATAACCACCCACAAGATTTGCTCGTATTAGAATATATGATATATTTTTTATCATTTAATTATTTACATGTAATTTGTCATTATACTACACTACATTTCCATTATAGCATATTTCCAATTGCAGTTACTTTTTTAATAAATATTCTTTGACAACGTTTTCTACGTTTCTAAGAGATTTTACCCATTTTTTACTATCAAAACTTGCATATAAATGCATCATATGGTAGCATGATTAAAAGTCCCAAGTGTAACGATATTTATGCAAAAACCCATTCAATCTTTTCCGTATTAGCTTTTTGTGAGATTGCTAATAGGATTTGAGAATATCTTAGAATTTCATTTTCTGTTAATACAACAGACAAATCCCATACTCGTCAAAAGTCTATTGTTCTGGAAAATTTAGCAAAAATAATTTAATTTATTTCTATAGTATTTCTCAGTCCCTGTTTATATTCACTTTATTCGCGCACTTGTAGATTTTAGCATCGATTTGGTTGTCTAGGGTGTACTGAACATCCACGTGACACTAAACAAAAGATTTTTTGACAGTTTTTCATGATATATGTATATTGCGTGATATCAGACTAAAGAACTGGTATTTACTTACGGTATATAATTCTAAATGAGGGGATTGGTGTGAAGGAAGAATTTCTTTTAAATAATTCTGTCTTTTCTTATTTATTATAATTTCTTATATTCTCCATACATGTTGCATTCAACAAGGATCCTGAATAGGGATTATTAAGAAAAACAAAGTTAATTGGTGAAATAGCTTTTAATTTTCTAGGAAAGAAAAAAGCAAAAGCAAGTCTGCCGTGACCCTCAGAAAACATTCATCTATACCATTCTATTCTATTAACACTTTGCTGAGTGGCAACAAGGACTAAATTAGAGCGTTTTTAAAAAAAAAAATTCAAAACAACTACGAGCAATTTTAAACGGAAATCTTTGCTTTATTTAATCACGGAATGGCTAGAGAAAATTTCAGCTGGGAAATTCGTGTTGAAAGAAAGAAGGCCCTAAATTTGCAACACTTTTGGTGTTAATTTAAATAATGAAAAAAAAAAAGACATTATGCAAAAGCGACCATAATTGGACATCGAAGGCTAAAATTAGACCAATTATGTATTTATATTAATAACTTCAAATATAAAATTTCGTTCATTTTTAGTCAAGGGAAAGTGATATACAGATATGTTGTTCACAGCAAAAATATTAACATAGCTGTGTTTTCTATGAAGCAATCAAAGCCAAAAATAAATAGTATAATTTCTTATATCAAGCATCTTACATATTAAATTTGGTCCATGCCCATCTTATAGATACTGAGCCATAGATAGCAAAGTAATAATGCGAAATACGGCATTGTAGCTGCAACTGTTGGATGATTTACACCAACATCTAATGAGCACCAATGTATGCCAAAGCCCAACTATACGTATGAAGTTTCAGGGAAGTTATTGTATTAATTCTGAAGTCACAGCGCCACAAAATTGTGCAAAACACAAACAAACAGACATCTATCTAAAAATAATCAAATCTTATTCAGGCCACTCCACAACGTGTAAGTCCGATTCTTTCATCTTAGGAATAAAGAAGAAAGTAATATAACTGGTAACAAGCATGATGGCAGTGACATTGCTGTGATGTCACTGCAAGTCATGTACGTCATTTCACACATTGACTCTTATCAAAATGCCAACACTGTTGAAGTCACGACCAAAATGTGAAAGTCTTGGAAATTCTGAAAAAAATTAAAAGAAAAATTTAAAATGCCTTGTGCACCAAGTAAGTATTTTTTGCCAACTATTTTGTTATTCTTATGATGTATCTGCAAGTGAAGTACGTCATGTCACATCTGTGTCCAAAATGCCAACACTCTGTGACATCACATTCTAAACAAAATGTGACACTCTAACCAAAATATTCTTTGACAACGTTTTCAACGTTTCTAGGAGATTGATCCATTTTCTATTATCACAACTTATCATCAGTACATAAATTCATTATATGATAGCATGATTAAAAGTCCTAAGTGTAACGATATTTATACAAAGACCCATTCAATCTTTTCCATATATACTTTTTGTGAGATGTCTAGCAAATATTAAATGCCTAGATGGCATTATTGTAATAATTAGAAGAGTGTTACATGACTGAAGTATACATTAGATTTTAATACTCTGTTGATACAACAAATTCCAGATTCATCAAAAGTCTGTTTTGGCAAATTTAGCTAACAGAATTTAATTTCTTTATGTAGTATTTATCAGTCCTTGTTTAAATTCCTTTTATTCGAGCACTTGTAGATTTTAGAATCGATTTGTTTGTCTAGGGTGGAGTGAACATTCACGTGTCATTAAAGAAAATAAATTTTGACAGTTTTGACTGATAATATATTGCGTGATATCAGACTAAAAAACTGATATTTACTTATGATATTTATTCTAAATATTGATGAGAAGGAAGAATTTCTCATAAATATTCTTTTCTTATTTCTTCTTCTTCTCCTTTCTTATAATTTCTCATATTCTCCATACATCTTGCATCCAGCAATGATCTTGAATGTGGATTTTAAAGAAAAAGAAAGTAAATTGGTAAAAAAATTTTTGGTTTCCCAAAAAAGAAAGGAAGTATGCCGTGGCAATCAGAAAACTTCCATCTATACATATCATTCTAATATATTAACACTTTGTTGAAGTGTGACAAGGACTAATTTAACACTTTTTTTTTTCAAACCAACACGAGAAATTTTAAACAGAAATCTTTATTTTATTTAATAACGGAATGGCTGTCAATAAATAAAGAGAAAATTTTTGTGTGAAAATTCTGGAAAATGTGTTGATTAAAAGAATGCGCTGAAGTGGCAAAACTGCTGGTCAACAATATGTTAATTTAAGTAACGTAGTTTAGAATAAAAAGCATTATGCAAAAGCGACTCGTATTGGTCACTTAAAGCTAAAATTAGACAAAGTTATGAATTTATATTAATAACTTCAAATATAAAATTTTGTGCATTTTTAGATAAGGGGGAGTGATATACAGATAAATTGTTCACAGCAAAAATATTAACATAGCTGTGTTTCTCTGAAGCAATCAAAACCAAAAATAAACTGTATGGTTTCTTATAACAAGCATCTTACATATTAAATTTGGTGCATCTTATAGATGATGAGATATTGATAGCAAACTAATAGTGCGAAATACGTCATAGTAGCTGCAACTGTTGGGTGATTTACACCAACATCTAATGAGCTCCAATGTATGCCAAAGTCCGACTATATATGAAGTTTCAGGGAAGTCCATGTATTTGTTCTGGTCACAGTGTCAAAAAATTGTGTAACGCGCAGACAAACAAAACAACTGTCTAAAAATAATCAAATCGTATTCAGGGCACTCCACAACTTGTACAGCAATGCCGTTGCCACCATGCTTGTTACAAGTTATATTACGTTCTTCTTCATTCATAAGATGAAAAAATCGTAATACTAAGTACGATTTTTTCATCTTATGAATGAAGAAGAACGTAATATAACTTGCAAGAAGCATGGTGGCAACGACATTGCTGTGATGTCGCTGCAAGTCATGTACGTCATTCCACTCATTGACTCCACCTCTGATCAATTTGCCAACACTTTTGACGTCACGACCAAAATATGAGTCTTGGAAATTCTGAGAAAAATTAAAAGAAAATTCTAAAATGCCTTGTGCACCAAGTAAGTATTTTTTGCCAAATATTTTTTTATTCTTGTGATGTCTCTGAAAGGCAAGTATGTTGTGCCACATCTGTGTCCAAAATGCCAACACTCTGTGATATCACACTCTAACCAAAATGTGACACACTAACCAAAATATTCTGTGACAATGTTTTGTACGTTTCTGGAAGATTGATCCATTTTTTATTATCACAACTTATCATCAGCCTATAAATTCCTTATATGCTAGCATGATTAAAAGTCATAAGTGCAATGATATTTATACAAAGAAAAATTCAATCTTTTCCATATCTGCTTTTTGTGAGATTTTTAACAAATATTAAATGCTTAGATAACATTATTGTAATAATTAGAAGAGTGTTATATGACTGGAGTATATATTAGATTTTAATATTCTGTTGATACAACAAACAGGCCCTGACTATCGCACGGGCACTCGGGGCCCATGCCCTGGGCACAAAATTTCTGAGGGGCATGAAAATTTTCACAATTTCATATAAATTTCCATTAAAAAAAGTCATAATTGTGCCAACATTTTTATTTCTTTTAGGACTTTTATTCGCACTCAGTATCAGTTTGGTTTTATCATTTAATATCAATAAATCAGTAATAAGTATACTTCTTATTATTTTCTAGTAATTGATGTACTGTATTTATCAAATCATTCAATTTTATCATATTGCACATTTATTCGAAAAGTGACACAACTGAAAAAATGTGATATTTGAGGTATTAATACGATAAAATGAGAAAAATATATTTCAATCTGTAGTTAAAATCACATTTCAATAAATAATAGATAACAATATTTTATTTTTATTCCTGGACTGTTTTTCAGTTTTTCGGAAAACGTAATTTGAGTTGACACTTTTTGAATAAGCGTGCAATATGTTAAAAAAAAAACTATTATCAGTAAATCAACCAATCTAAGGGGGCACGAAAAATTGAAAGTGCCCTGGGCACAAAAACTTGCTAGTCGGGCCCTGACAACAAATTCAAGACTCGTCAAAAGTCTGTTGTTCTGCCAAATTTAGCGAATAGAATTTAATTTCTTTATGTAGTAGTATTTATCAGTCCTTGTTTAAGTTCCCTTTATCCGAGCACTTGTAGATTTTAGCATCGATTTGGTTGTCTAGGGTAGAGTGAACATTCACGTGTCATTAAACAAAATAAATTTTGGCAGTTTTGACTAATGATATATGTATATTGCGTGATATCAGACTAAAGAACTGCTATTTATTTAAGATATTTATTCTAAATATTGATGAGAAGGAAGACTCTCATAAATATTTATTTTCTTTTCTTATTTCTTCTTCTTCTCCTTTTTTGCAATTTCTTATATTCTCCACACATCTTGCATCCAGCAGTGATCATGAATGTGAATTTTGAAGAAAAAGAAATTAATTAAATTGATAAAACAACTTTTGGTTTCCGTGGAAAGAAAGGAAGTATGCCGTGGCAATCAGAAAACTTCCATCTATATAGCTATACTATTCTTATATGGTAACATTTTGTTGAAGTGTGACAAGGACTAATTTAGCAATTTTTTTTCTTTCAAACCAACACGAGAAATTTTAAACAGAAATCTTTACTTTATTTAATGACGGGATGGCTGTCAATAAACAAAGAGAAAATTTTTGTTGGAAAATTCTGGTAACTGTGTTGATTAAAAGAAGGCGCTAAATTGGCAAACCTGCTGGTCAATAATGTGTTAATTTTAGAGAAAAAGAAACAATTGGTTAAACAACTTTTGGTTTTCCAGGAAAGAAAGGAAGTATGCCGTGGCAATCAGAAAACTTCCGCCTATAGCTTTACCATTCCTATATAGTAACATTTTGTTGCAATCAGAAAAGTTACACCTATAGCTATACCATTCTTATATAGTAATATTTTAGGTAGCTTTCAATACAAAAAAGTATAAAGCTACCTATTGCAGCCGTTCGGAGGAAAGCAGTTCCGGAAAATTTCGATATATTTTCACCGATCATGACCCCCAGACCCCAAAACCCCCCTCCGTTCAAATGTTGATTGAAAAATTCGTTAAATCGAGGTTCGTTGTAACGAGATTCTACTGTATATATACAGTAGAATCTCGTTACAACGAACCTCGATTTAATGAATTTTTCAATTTAACGAATATAATTTGGATTGTAAAAAAAGTCATATTATTCTATTTCAGTATAAAAATATTTTCATTTTAACGAATATTTCATTATAGCGAATTTAATCAGTGGTTTTCAGAGATTCGTTGTAACGAGATTTTACTGTATTATATATATATCTGATTTATGTCATACGATAACGCTCGTATTTATAAATCAATTTTGATGAAACTAATTGTGTGTATTAAGCTAACCAATGTCTCGACCGAGTTCGTTGGCCATCTTGGTCCGCCATTTTGTTTCAAGATGGCGGCCATTTAAAAATTTAAAACTAAAATAAATATACAAAAAAGTTAAAAATTCAAATTTACTTTTTAATTACGTGTTAGGCCTTGATACAAGGATTCCAGAGCATTTTTTGGTTTACCTCTATCTTAAAAAATGGCTGAGATAGAGCAGTTTGAAATTCTAGGGTGGCTGACATTTTGAAACAAAACAGCACATTAACGCGATTACTCGCAAATTATTTTCTTTCATTGTTGTAATAATTTTCCCAATCATACGCATAAAACTATATATTCATATCTGTTAGCGCCGACATTGGCGACAAAATTGGCGAAATATTGCCAAATTTGGCGACCAAAATAAGTCTTCATAAATGAAACCAATTTGGCTATTGCTTAATAATTTGGCGAATTTCTTATTCAAATTCAGTATTAACAAATCTTTTGTAAACGTTTCTTTGCATTTTTACTTGCTGTTTTCGTGTAACATTAGCTAAAATTTTAAAACGAAGATATAGGAAAGCTACCTTTTTCTCCCGGTACAGGCCGGAAGGACATTTGTTGAAGTGTGATAAGGACTAATTTTGTGCGTTTTATTTTTCAAACCAACACGAGACATTTTAAACAGAAATCTTTACTTTATTTAATGACGGAATGGCTGTCAATTACAAAGAGAAAATTTTTGTTGGAAAATTCTGGTAACTGTGCTGATTAAAAGAAGGCGCTAAATTGGCAAAAATGCTGTTCAACAATGTGTTAATTTTAGAGAAAAATAAAGCAAATTGGTAAAAACACTTTTGGTTTCCCAGGAAAGAAAGGAAGTATGCCGTGGCAATAAGAAAACTTCCACCCATAGCTATACCATTCCTATATAGTAACATTTTGTTGAAGTGTGACGAGGACTAATTTAGCGCGTTTTATTTTTCAAACCAACGCGAGAAATTTTAAACAGAAATCTTTTCTTTATTTAATGACGGAATAGCTGTCAATAAGTAAAGAGAAAATTTTTGTTGGAAAATTCTGGTAACTGTGTTGATTCAAAGAAGGCGCTAAATTGGCAAAACTGCTAGTCAACAATACGTTAATTTAAATTCGTAGTTTAGAATAAAAAGCATTATGCAAAGGCGACTCTTGTTGGTTACTCAAAGCTAAATTTAGACAAAGTTATGAATTTATATTAATAACTTCAAATATAAATTTTCGTGCATTTTTAGTCAAGGGGAAGTAATATACAGTTATAATGTTCATTCCAAAAATAATAACATGTGCCTTCTGTTAAGCGATCAAAACCAAACAGTATGTATTCTTATAACAAGCATCCCATATTTTAAGTTTGGTGTATGCCTATCTTATAGATGTTGAGACATAGCTAGCAAGTTAATAATGATGAGTACGGCATAGTAGGGCCAACTATTGGATGATTTACGCCGACATCTAATCAGCACCATTGCATATCAAAGTGCAACTATATGAACTTTCAGGGAATTCCATGCATTATTGATGCACTTTATCATTATATTGATCAATTAGTAATTCTAGTGAGGATAATGTGATCTTTTCTGATGTTAAACACACTTAGCGAAAATCAGCAATTTCATATAACAGCCTTGTCATAATCAATTAACGGTGTTGGGATGCGGAAATAAATGAAGCATTGGACAGGGTTATTTTTTTTGACCCTGTAAGGGTTATATTTTACTTGTAGCTATGTTACAGAATTGTATATCATCACAAAATTATGCAAAACACAGAACAACAAACATCTGTCTAAAAATAATCAAATCATATTCAGGGCACTTCACAACATGTACTAAGTCCGATTCTTTCATCTTACGAATAAAGAAGAATGTAATATAACCCGTATAGCCATCATGGTGGCAGTGACGTTACAATGAAGTCACTACAAGTTACGGACATCACTCCTCATCGCTAATGAAAATACCAGCACTTTTGACTTCAAACTGTGACCGAGATGTGAAAGTCTTGGAATTTCTGCAAAAAACTAAAAGAAAACTTTAAAACTTCTTGTCTATCTAGAAAAGTATTTTTTGACAATTGTTTTTTAATTTTTATGATGCTATTGCAAGTCAATTACGTCATGTCACATCTGTGTTCAAAATGCCAACACTCTGTGACATCAACACTGTGACTAAAATGTGAATTCGAGAAAACATTTATTATAGTAAAAATAAAATAAAATAAAATAACATAAATAATAAACATATGAATTTAAGAAATGTCCTTTTGCTACATTTCACGAAATGTAGAACTACATCGTGTCATGCAACTGTATCTTTCACATTGTTTCAGACTATTTAAATAAATTTAATATTTTAAATTAATTAAAACAGGCGATCCAATCCCGGTTGCCCGAATTAAAGATTGCCGATCTATTGTCCGATACACAGAATGTAGGTGAAAACCATTTTAAATTTAAAACTATAATAGATTTTTTTTTTACATTTAGTATATTTTCTTAGATCTAATTCACAAACGATTTTGTAAAGTTCATAAAAGGTTGTCATAAAAATATGTTGGATGCTAAAATGTTTAGTACAAACGACGGGAAAGGGCTGAAGGACAATTTCCCAATGTCTTCCATTGCTTCATCTTGAAGGTCCTTTTCTACACTAGTTTTCAATTTTTCCGAGTCCAAGAACGATAACTGTTGAACTTTGTACAACTTTTCATGTGGGGCCTCCGTGGCCGAGTGGTTAAGACACCATTCCGCTAATCGCTTGAGAGCGTAGGAGTCAGGTCGGCGGGTTCGACTCCCATCAGCTCCATTGCACACACTTTGTGGAGCTTCCGGATGTAACTCTCTGTGGCTATCTCGTCCCTGTATATTGACGATGACTTATAAGCGGGCACTTGATGTCAAGCACACAAGTCAGTTGTATGTTATCAATAAACAAACAAACAAACAAACAAACAAAAAACTTTTTATGTTGATCAATTAGTAATTCTAGTGACTAGATAATGTGATCTATTCTAAGGTTAAACACAATTAGCGAAAATCAGTTGTTTCATACAACAGTTATGTCATAAGCAATTAACGGTGCTGGGATGCTGATATAAATGAAGCATGGGATAGGGTTATATTTTAGGGGGGGGAGGGGCTTAGACCATTGACCAGGCACCTACCTGCTGGGCTTTTGCCCAGCTTAACGAGTTGATGCCTGGCAACGGGGCGAGAATCTCCGCATGGGGAAGATCTTTTTGATAAGACTCTTGGCCGATGTGTCTTCAGTGTATCTTGTTGCCTAAGTTGCTTTTCTTTAGTTGACCGGTTGCTAATTGATGTTTAATATTATAGGGTTATATATTTTACTTGTAACTGTATCACAGACTTACAGGGTTATTATTTTACTTGTAACAAAGGTGTAATTTGCCTACATATTGTTTAGTGGAGTTTCTTTAAATGTTTTAACGGTTTATTCAGTTGAGCTGTTACTGATAACAGACCAGATGTTATTGCTAGATGTTAAAAATAGTAAGAAAGAAAGAAGAAAAACGTTATCTAAATTCGATAAACTGATTCTAAAGTTATGCAAAAACAAACAAACAAACAAAAATACCGATCAAACAATCTTGCCCTCTTTCAAGTTGGTTAAAAAGAAAATGAAATTATGATAACAATAAAAGGAAATATTGAGTACATAACATAGAAGGACGCACGTCGAAATTTAAACAAAAGAAGGTAAAATAGAACCAAGAAAAAGGAAACCTCATTGTTATCTAAGGATCTTTTGCTATTCACAGCAGCTATTGAGCTTCATTTGATCAAATAGGCCTTGAAAATTTTGTAGTGATTTGAATGTCATTTTGGAAGGAATATGACTCAACCTTTTTGTTTTGTTGTGTTAAATGAGATAAAAATGAAAGAATCATTTTAGTAAGTTAAATAGAATCTACGGACTTGAAATGTTTTATTAAGTGCATGTAAAATGAATGACTGTAACATGTATGTATATGATATGTATGCATGCAGGGGCGCGCCAGTAGTGTCCGGCGCCTGTGTGCAGAATTTCAGTAGGCGACCTATATACATCTCCCTCCCTCCCCCCCCCCCCGCCAAAAAAAAAAAAAAAAAAAAAAAAGATAAACTTTCCAAAAAATATAAGTGGATACAGATGTAATATGGAGAATATTGATTATCAATTTATTATTTTTTTAAATGTCGAAAAAAAAACACGGTTTGTCATTTAACGTTTTTAATTTCTGAAACCTTCGAATTATTTTATATGTCTATAAATGTATATGTAATTTAAAATATTTAATTTGCGGATTGTAAGATGTTAAATATTATGAAAATTGAGATAAAAACAACCACTTTCAGATCTGACGTTGAGGCTCCTGATCTGCAGATTTAGTAGTTAATAAAGTATGTTGCTCTTATAATTCGTTTATAGGAACACACAAAAGTTTTTGGTGTCATTCAGATGATTTTTGGTTATATTACACCCTACAAGCGATTTTTAAACTATGATTTATTTTTTTAATACATTTTTTATATGTTTTATATTCATTCAATAACATTTAGTAAGCCTAATTAAAACTTTCCCTTCAAAATACCTTTCTCTTTAAAATAGCAAACTTAGAAAGAGTGAGACCAATTTGTTTAATTTTTATTTAATCTCATGCCTTAATAAAAAAAAACTTAATTAAAAGAAAAAAAAACAGTGTACATTTTCAACTGAGCCGTAAGAACCTCATTATTGTTATAATGCAGATAACAAAATTAAAGTATTATTTTAGCAATTGAAATAAAATAAACGGATTTAATACAGTTTCGATTTTTAAAATTATAATTCACTTAATATACAATGCAAAAACTCGGGAAATAATTAAAAAAGAGAGTAAAATTAATTATAAGGATAATTTAATTCGTTTCGCACTGAATATTTTTCCACGCAGATTTATTTTTTCTTTTTCAAGTTTATCTTCGTCCTTACAGTTTCAAACAAGCAAAGCTATTAAAGAGGTAACACTACTTTAAAGGCTTTATTTTTTACAACTTTTCCAGAAATAATGTTTTATTAGTTTTAGTTCTTTAAAAATATTCTTCCTTAAAAAAATATAAGAAATTTTTAAATTCATAATGAAAGAATCTCTTTTGGTTAATAAAATAATAAACATATTCTTTTGAGAAAACACTAGCGAAAATTTTATTTATAATTTTTTAATGTGTTCAATCTTTAATATAAAATATGCATGGAGAACACTAAGGTCCTTTTTACCCCCTCCCCTCTCCATTAACTTAAGAAGGGGGCAGCTACATGGTGTCAAGGAATACTAAAGTTGGATGTGCGCTGTGCGATGATACCGATTACAGCTCCATCTAGCGTCAAACTGCGTTCCTATCTTGAAAACTGTTTGAGAACACCACCGTGCCAATTTCCCAGCTTCTAGTTATCCAAGTTCTTATCATATATAAGGAAAGAGCATGTTTACATACAAACAGTTCCATCAACCAATCTACCACTTCATTTTTGTCATAGCTATCATTGCAAGAATCGTCATGGCGACGTAGGCCAATCATATCATAGATCAGTTTAACCAGACCAGATCAGATAGACCAATCAAATTTTGCCATTTCATGTGTAAAGTAGAAGTCATAAAGAACAAACAGGTTTTTCTTGCTAACCAACCGTAATTGAACCAACAGTGACGTCATCTGCCCTTTTCTTATTCTAATACGAGCAAATCTCGTGTGTGTGTGTGTGAGGGTTATATATTTATGCAAATTTAACTTAAAAACGGCTCTTGTATCCTACCGTTTTGGGGCAGCAGAAAACCATTGGACTAGGTCACATGTTCCAAAAAATTCGATTAGTGGGTCATTTTGGGTCACCATGGGTCAGGGTCAAGCTAATTGTATCTAAAAAACGGTTCTAACGATTTTGGCTAAATTTTGTATCCTACCATTTTCAGGCACAAGAAGACTATTGGGCTGGGTCACATGTTTGAGAACTTTCGATTAGTGGGTCATTTTTGGGTCAACGCAGGTCATGCTAATTTTATCTAAAAAACGGCTCTAACAATTTCGATTAAATTTTGTATCCTGCGAGTTTCGGGCTCGAGAAAATCATTGGGCTATGTCACATGTCCGAGAAAATTCGATTAGTGGGTCATTTTTGAATCACTGTGGGTCAACATAGTTTTATCTATAAAAGCGGCTCAGACTTATTTAGACATTTTGCATCCTAGGGTTTTCGGGCCCGAGAAGACTGTTGGGTTAGGTCACATGTTCGAGAAAATTCAATTAGTGGGTCATTTTGGTCATGAGTCATTATGGGTCAAGCTATTTTTATCTTACAAATGGCTCAGAGGATTTGAACTAAATTTAATATCCTACAGTTTTAGGGAACGAGAATACTATTGGGCTAGGTCGCATGTTCGAGAAATTTCGATTAGTGGGTCTTTGCTCATGGGTCCTTATGGGTCAAGCTATTTTTATCTTAAAAACAGCTCAGACGATTTGAACTAAATTTTGTATCCTACGGTTTTTGGGCACGAGAAAATCATTGGGCTAGATCACATGCTGGAGAAAATCTGAATAGTGGGTCACGCTAATTTTATCTAAAAGACGGCTCATACTATTTTGACTAAATTTTATGTCCTACGGGTTTCGGGCAACAGAAGACAATTGGGCTTGGTCACATGTTGGAGAAAATTTGATTAGTGTGTCATTTAGGTCATGGGTCATGATATTTGAACTCAAAGCTAATATTGACCCCTGCTCGTGACAAATATATCACAGAAATCGCAATTTTAAAACGTTTTTTGTTTCTGCACACTTTAAAACTTCTATTTTTTTTTTTTTAACTGTTCTGTGGACGAATTTATGCTTCTAAAGTAACACCCATGTAAAACCTCAAGTTTATATCCCAAACAATTTCAGATAAATCTTAGTTTAAAAATTTTCCCGCTTATTTCATCCTTTTAATTCTCGAACTTTTTGTAGAAACAGGGATGAGATTTCTCCGACTTTTTGCATACCAGTATAATCTTTGAGAAAATGTTGTTCTGTTAAATCGCAGAATGTTCCGATTAAATAAATAAAAAAAAACATTTTCTCTTAGATTATACTGGTATGCAAAAAGTCGGAGAAATCTCATCCCTGAGAAATAATCTTAGTGGGTCATCTTTATACTGAAATTATACCAAATTCTGAAATTTTCAGTATAAACACACATATTTGACAGCATATTTAGCTTTTTATGTAAATTCTATCTCAAGGTACTAAACGGGAAGCCATTCGGTCAAGTAGTTTAGGAATCATGAAGGGTTCCCGGCTTCGCACGGGTGCCATGATATTTTAAAGATACCTCTAAATACATTTATCTGTAAAGTTCAAACTCCGCATCATTTTTAAATTTCACAAATAAAAATTACAGATTACATTTGAATTTTTTTTTTTATTCTAACAAGTAAAAACACTGTTGACGTCATACATAAAAATTTAATTGGAAATCCAAAAATAGTCTTTAAATGAGTGATAAATGTTACAATACATATAAAAATTATATTTAAAAAAAAATCTTCTGCTGCGACTTTTAACGGTAATCATATATATGTTATAGCCCTAAAAATAAATTTTTTCTTATCCAGTCGACAAATATAGGCGACAAAAGCGGTAAATCGTCTAACATTGTTTAATGGTTGTCTGTGACATTGAATACTTCTTTTAAGCCGTAAAAACATTCCTATCATATTTAAATTAAGTATCTCATTAAATTAAATCCATCATTAAATTATTTCTCATTAAAACTTTTTTCTTTGTATTTTTAGTAAAATCAGTAATAGTTTTTTATTTTATTTTTCGACGTGTTTGTATTTGTTTTAAGTCTCTAACAAATATAGCCATTTCCCAAAGACCGTTAACTAAACGATATAGTTCGAGAGCTAGCAGGCAGTTTGGAGCAGGTATTTGCTAAAAGCTGAAAATTGGTAGTATAGTATTTCTGCATTACCGCAATATGAAATCATTGGACTGCCAGCTACAATGTGGGGGATTCGCGACTTATGCAATTTGCAACTTGCAATTTTTCGATGAACAAAAAAGGTTCTTGATAAAAGCTACAATTTACATATATGACAAGACATGTTTTTTTTATGTAAAACAATAATTGGCAGACGAATCTACCGGTACCAAATACCGCAGATGTCTAATGATAGATGTCTTCAAAGTTGTTACAAAAATAATTAAAAAATGTTTTTTGATAAAACGTGAAACTTATACAGCACATTCCGTATACTAAATATTATATATATTAGTGTCATGGCAGGCATATTATCCCTAGAGCTAGCAGGTAATTTGGAGCAAGTACTTGATAAAAGCTGAAATTTGTTAGTATAATATTTCTACCTTACCGCACTATCAAACCATTGGTCTGCCTGCCAGCTAGCTGGTGTTGGATTCGTAAGAAATTCGCAATTTTTCGATGAAAAATAAAAGGTTCTTGATAAAAGCTACAATTTACATATATGGAAATAGTACATGTTTTTATAAATGAAAATTATAACTGACAGACGAATCTGCCGGTACAAAATACATGTCAGACGTCTTCAAAGTTGTTACAAAAATAATTGAAATCAATCACTGTCATAATCTTAAGTTAGTTATGACCAAAAAATGTATTATGTGTTCTTTGTAAACAATGATCAACTATCAAAATGCTGTAAATATTAGATCATAAATGAGTACTTGGTATGGTGCTATATTCTAATTTCTGGATAATGCAGCGCCATCTATACTACCGACTACTTCAATGTTAAAAGACAGGAAGACAAACCACATATGACTGTGATTGATTTCAATTATTTTTGTAAAAACTCTGAAGACGTCTGCCATGTATTTAGTACCGGCAGATTCGTCTACCAATTATATTTTTACATTTACAAAAACATGATTTTGATATATGTAAATTATAGCTTTTATCAAGAACCTTTTTTTTTTCATCGAAAAATTGCGAATTGCGCAAGTCACGATTTTAGCTGACAGAGCAATACTTTCATAATGCGGTAAGGTAGAAATAATATATTACAAAATTTCAGCTTTTATCAAGTATCTTCTCCAAATTACCTGCTTGCTCTCAGACTAATAGGCCTGCCATGACACTGACATACAATATTTAGTATATGGAAAATGTGCTGTATAAGTTTCAAGTTTTATCAAAAACTCTTTTAAATCATTTTTGTAACAACTTTGAAGTCGTCTGCCATGTATTTAGTACCGGTAGATTCGCCTGCCAATTATTGTTTTACATAGAAAAAAAAAATGTATTTTTATATGTAAATTGTAGTCTTTATCAAGAACCTTTTTGTTCATCGAAAAATAGCAAGTGGCGAATTGCATAAGTCGCGAATCCCCCACCTTCTAGCTGGCAGATTAACGATTTCATAATGCGGTAAGGTCGAAATACTATACTACCAATTTTCAGCTTTTACCAAATAGTAGTTGCTCCAAATTGCCTGCTAGCTCTCGGGCTAAAAGCATAATATACCGTCGCCAAGATGAAAAACATGTACCAATGGCAACCTTTTTTTTCCTAAAGTAAGGATAAAATACCAAATTTTATTACAAAAAAATCATGGTTATATCGGCATATTTATTATATACATTATAATGACTGCGGGAATTTTCTCTATCCAATGGTGCAAACCGCAAAAAAAAAAATCTTTCGGGTAGTTTTTGAAATTACCCCGGACCAGGGCTCGGAAGTAGCGCGCTACAAGTAGCGAAACTACAGTAGCCGCTACTTTTTTCAGTAGTTTGTAGTGTAGCGCGCTACATTAAAAAAAAGTGCCAATCTTCAAATCGCGTAATCATAACTGGTTTCTTTTGTGCGAATATGTTCTCTGCAACAATTTGCGAACGTCAGCGACAAATCTCAATTGCAGTGTCATATATTTTCCCATAGACGACGGGCACGGTCACAAATTAACTGTCATTTTCACAGTTTGGGTGCCAGAAACTTCGTGTATTGTTATTTAAATCCATAGAAATCTTCTCAATATAATGTATTTTTATACGACTGCGATTGTTTTTACCAAAATGTAGTCGTCTTGCCATGTTAAGTCTTTATCTGACTAATTTCTTCTCCCTTTTGCCTCCCACTCCCAGCAAGCAAATTAATGTAAAATCTTTATTAAAAAAAAAAAGAAGAAGAGCGGATTTATCTAAACATAAATCATCTAAATTATCCCTAACCTCTCAAATTTACGCTTCCCCCTAGTAGCATACAAAAGAGTTAAAAATATTTTTAAATCTTTACTTTTGCACAAAAATAAAATCTTTCACTCTATTTGTTGCTCGCTAATGACAATAAATAAAAACTATTTCCTTGTCCCCATAATTTACGTTTCCCTTTTTGCCCCTCCTCCAGCATATAGTTTCAAATATTTAAAATTCTCTATTTAAAAAAAATGTCCACATTCGTTTCTACCTAATAATAATATATAAGTAACCATCTAAATTGTGCCCTAACCAGGGCCTGATTACCAACGGGGCACACTTCCACCAGTAAAAAAGAATTGAAATATTTCCTTTATTCATGGTAGTAATTTTGCATCAATAGGGCGTTTTAATAAGACGAAAATTTCTATTAAATTTTACTGGTGTAAGTGTGCCCCGTCGATAATCAGGCCCTGGCCCTAGCCTCCCATAATTTACTCTTCTCCGCCTCCCCCCTAACATACAAATAAATCTAAAATCTATAAGTTATTTGTATTTTATTTATATATATAAAAAAATCTTCTGCCCTAAATAGTGCTCTGTAGTGACGATAAATAATCAGTATTATAAATTATCCCCCTTCCCCTAAAATATACAAAATTTAAAACTCTTCTTTTTTTTTTTTAGTTCCGTATTCTTTGCTGTCTGGTAACATTAAATAAATAATCAATCATCTAAAATATTCCCCTTCGAACAAAATTTCTTCTCGCTTCCTGCCAGTTTAAAATCGTTAGAACTCTAATTAAAAAAATATGTATATTCGAAAAAGCACAGAAAAAGAACAAGTACACCATTTTATTATTAAAAGTGCACTAGTAAGGAATGATTTCTGACTTCAAACAAACTAGCAGCTGAAACGTAAAGTGTCAGAATGCCCGTGATCTATTATTTGCTGATAAAACTGCAAAGTACCCACTTATCAAAAAATTTAATTTTCTTGCTGGCAACCCTTTGTCTTCTTACTTATTATTAGATTTTGTGTTTTAATGTGGGGATGCTTCTTTTGAGATTAATGTAATAGAATGACAGACAAAAGTAGTTTAGAACTGCCCTGGTCGGCATATAATGAATATTTTGAAGTTGTAGAACAACAAGAAAATGGTAATTATTCTGTAACATGTAAACTTTGTCCAATTAATAAGAAGTTATCAGTATCAAAATCGTCTGCCTACAACTTGAAGTTGAACAAAGAGGTGAGTTAGCGCTTTCTTTATTAATAATAATTACTGGATCGCATCTCGCACCGAATATCTAAATCGTTATTCACTAAAATTCATAAATCATTAAAAAGAGTATTTTCGAATTAAGTTCCCTGGTTCAGAAAATATTCTTATCGAACTGTGTACTATCGCAAAAAAATATTTTATTAATACGTCTTTTGATCGTGTGAAATATTTGTCCAATGTATGCATACAAATTAATTCACTGCCTATTTCCTTTTGAAGATTCCTATAGATAAAACAAAGGTGGTTGGATATACAAATATATTATTTTAAAAAATGTCTAAGAATGCTTAATTTTATTTTTATGGCTATTTATTTTTACTCTAGCTGCACAGGTTTTTTATCGCTAAAGTAATTGAATTATAATGTCTTATGTTTGATTTGATATTGGTTAGCTTGGTGTTTTAATGAAATATCTTTATATTTGTCTCCAGAATGAATCTGGAGCCCAGTATGTTGAAATTCGGGTTTTCAAAGAGAAACAAACAAAAAGAGAGAAAAGAAAAGCTAGGATTTAACTTATGCAAGTCTATATGATCTTGTTCAATTTTTAAATTGCTTTCAGGAACTATATTTAAACTGTAAAAAAATAGGACTATTTAGCTTTATTTAAAAAAAATAATGTATATTCAAATTTACCAAGGGCTATCCGCTCTTAAGGTTGTTCTCAAATCCAAACTGGCTACTTTATGACATATTCTTTAATTCATTTTTGTTCGGAAACGCATGAAAATGCAGGTGTTCTTATTCAGAAACTTTGTAACCGAAAGACGTTTTCCACTATTCTTTATTTTATTTTATTTTATTTTTTGGTAAAGCCAGAAGATTTTTCAGAAAACACTGTCAAAGTCGGCGTTTTCACCCGAATTTCCGACGCCGCAGCAGGGGAAAGGGGAAAAACGTGACACGAATCGCTTATAACCCGATAAGTAATTTATTTATCAAAAAATGAAAAACTCATTTCGATTCCAAATCGCTTCAATAGTCAGACCTGCCAATTTTATGCCTTTGTGTTTAAAAATGAGTCATATAATGTATCAGAAAGTTTCGCGTTGATGAGCAAGGAATTTGAGAACCACCTTAAGCGCTACTGTGCTATATCATTTTCATAAATTTGTAAGATTATTACAATTTTTGTTTTCAAATTTCCTCTTGTTAACACTTTCCAACATAATTAAAAAGTGTCTATGAATTCTCTTTGTCGGACTGTCCGTGCTCTAACTCTCGTAAATATACTCGGATTGCCATGAAAGTTTTATATGTTATTGAAGTTTACCATATGTTCAGTATTTAAAATGAAATATGTAGCAATTAAAAACAGGACAATTGCACCATAATTTCTATAATTAAAATAATATATTAAAATCAAATACAACATTTGCTAAATGGTACACACATTAAAATCGTGAATTTACAAACACATTTAAAAATCTACGTTTCGTTTCGCTTCTGCGAACGTCATCAGGATGTTACAAACAAGTCTAAAATGTCAAAATGAGCATACACGTCTGAGAGTCCTGGAGAAAACTTGATTGGAGAGTCACCAAATGTCACCAAGTTCTCATGGTAACCAAGTGGATCAAACCACCGTAGTGAAAAGAAGGGTTTCAGTTCATTTAAACAGAAACCAGTGTGTTGGTTAAGGTATGTGGATGACGTGTTCATCTTGTGGACCTACACTTTACCAGATTTACATTTTTTTCTTCAAGAAGTCAATAGATTAAGTAATAGCATTAAATTTACCCTCGAAATAGAACAGGATGCAAATTTGCCTTTTCTAGATGTTCAGATTAACCTGAACAGTTCTCATTTTACATTCTCTGTATACAGAAAACCATTAAAAGAGAATACAGTAATACCTTTTTGTGCAAATATGCCCTTTAAATATAAAATTGCTGCATTTCAGTCATTTATTAGACGAGCTTATAGAATATGTTCAGGTGACCAACTTAACGCTGAAATTGATTTTATTAAAGGTATTGCCTTAGATCATGGTTTTAAAGATTCGCAGATTGACAAGATTATTCGACAGTATAATACCCCCTCCCCCCTCCTTCAGGTCAAAGGTTTGTTAATAGTTTAAAGATCAATTACAGAAGTATGCATTATGTTCCGATAATATATGAAAAATTAAAACAAGTGCTTCAGACATTCAAAATAAAATTAGTAGCTATCCCCCCTCCATATCTTATACAAATTATCAGTAGCAATCTATATTATAAAGGACAAACGTGTCCGTGCGTAACGCTGACGTCATTTTGCGAATGGCAACAGTTGACGATGAAATTTCGGTTTTGCTATTTTTGCTACTGCAATTTTTTTAATTTCTAAACATCGCACATTTTTAATTTTTACACCATTATATAGGGAAAAAAATCTACTTTCAAATGCAAGTTGTTTGAAAACTGCATATTAATTGACTGATTTATTATAGCACTTATTTAAATTAAATTTCAAGAATGAATTTTTAAAAATCTATCTATCGCTTGCAGACGATTATAAAATATTAATCCATTTGCACTTTCAACAATATAAATAGTTCAGCATTTGTTTCCAGCTAATATTACATAACGAAATTAAAACTACCTTAAGCGATCAATAAAATAGTATAAATAAAACACAAATTTAACAGACATGGAATCGTATTAAGCGCTTAAAACCGCTGAAATTATCAGAAAAAGGAAAACTGCTGTATATAATGAAAGTTTTCGGGATTTCTTCGGATATTAACTTCTGTGCACAAGGCCAATACGAAATCGCCGCTTTTAATAAATTTCAAAATTTTATTTGAATATATAATTGACATATTTCACATAAAAATGATCTTTGGTGTTGCTAGGGATCAATCTAAAAATATATATTAAATGTAAAAAATCTATTAGAGTTTTCAATAAAAAAAAAAAAAAATGGTTTCACCTATATTCTCTATCCCGGGAAACCCGGGTTGGATGCCCTAGTATTGATAAAATCCAGAATCATCAAAAAGCCGGAGTTTATGAAATACCGATTACCCTCCCAAATAACGAACTGTGAGACAAAACGGTGAGACATATATCGGTGAGACAAAACGAAAATTTTCAGAAAGATTAAAAGAGCCTGACTTTGCTTGGGGCCCAGAAAGTGCATTTTACATGCAACCAGAAAAATATAAATAAAATACTTATGAATTATATAAATCAAAAGTATACGAAAATAATTAATAAGATTATAAAAAAAAGCACTTAAATAAAGATTCCGCGACATAAATATTTTTTTTCATGAGCCTCCTGACAAAGTACTACTGGTCCCTACCCGTCATTATCTAGGGGTGGGGCACAAGTAATGCTTTGTATCTGGGCCCCACTTGAAAGCGACCGGCTAGTATATAATAAAAAAATCAGCAATAGTTCTCTTTTTCGTCTAATCTTCCGCAATCGGGTTCATAGCCGATGTTGCCCACAAACTCGCTAGCTCTAAAATCGCTGAAATACATGATGAACTACATTTTTTGTAGATTTGTAAACCGGAGTTTCACATTCTTACTTAAAACTTCTGCTGAGTTATGGCACAATAACCTAAAACTTTCGATACACAGTGGGACCTCCTTGATGGATTATTACCTAAAATTGATGAAATATACAGTGGTGGCCAAAAGTTTGGACATTTTTTGAAAGTTTCATGTTTTTCAACTTTGTGTACTCGTAGAATATATTAATTTTCTCTTAAATACAAATGTTTATATATCAAATTGAAGGTAATTTAATGTAGAATTTAAAAATAAAAACAGTATTACAATATCTGTATTACAAAAGTTATGCTCATTTTAGTAGAACAAACAAACACAAATCGTTTTGAATAAGGACGTGTTTTGTAATAAAAGCGTACTAGACAATCACAAACACTGTTCTGAGGACCAATCAAATGTCTGTAACTATAGTTTAGGTTATTTGGATGGTAAAAGAGTTATTGTTGTGGAAATATTTTGCGGAATGATGCATACTAGTACAATTAAATAGAGTATTGCTGTTTTTGAATATTTAAAGTCCTTTTTTTAATTAAACTAATTTTAAACAATGTCATCAACAAGAAGAACTAATTGGACATCTACAAAAAGAAGCCGAATTGTCATATTGAGAGAAAATGGCCTCTCTTATGCTGAAATTGCAAGACAAGTTGGTGGTTCAGTGACTTGTTCTGGTGTACGAAAGTTCTGTTTACGTTATGAAAAAACAAAATCAGTGGAAAATAAGGCCAAATTAGGCCGAAAAAAATGCACAAATGCTACTGCCGATAGACAAATTAAACGGCTATGCCTTCAAGATAGAAAAATTTCATCAGATGCCATTAGATGTGAAATGAATGCAGCGTGTATTGCAGTAAGTTCAAGAACAATAAGAAGAAGGTTATTAGGATTTGGACTACAAGCTAGAATTCCAAGGAAAAAACCATATTTAAATCAAAAGCAACACGAAAAACGAGTTAAGTGGGCAAAATTGCATTGAAGCAACTACAAAAAACCCAACAAATGTCATGATTTGGGCTTGTATGTCTGCAGATGGTGTGGGCCGAATTCAAGTGATTGATGGCATCTTGAATGCCAAAAAATACATCGAAACTGTCCTGGAACCAAAATTGATACCTTCCATCAGGGATCTCTTCCCCAACAATGCGCCATTTATCTTTCAGCAGGATTCAGCTCCATGCCACACAGCAAAAGTATGCAAAGCATGGTTTCAAAATAAAGGCACAGATATTACCATGGCCAGGAAACAGCCCTGATCTCAATCCAATTGAAAATTTGTGGCGACGTTTGAAAATTCTTGTACGAAAAAACGTCCATCCAATAAAAGACAACTTATTGAAGCTATAATTGATTCTTGGCACCATGTGATTACGAAAGATGAACTCCAAACACTCGTTCACTCGATGAAAAGACGCTGTGAAGCTGTCTTAAAAAATAAGGGTTATCCTACTAAGTATTGACTGTGTAAGTATCACTTTAAAGAAATGCAAATCTAAGATAGATATTACTATTAGTTGCATAACTTTTTTTGTAATACAGATAGTGTAATACTGTTTTTATTATTAAATTTTACATTAAATTACCTTCAATTGGATATATAAACGTTTGTATTTAAGTAAAAATTAATATATTCTACAAGCACACAAATTTGAAAAACATGAAACTTTCAAAAAATGTCCACACTTTTGGCCACCACTGTATATTTAACTATTTTTTAGTATATTTGTTATCCTAAATTTCACGCTCCTACCTATTACTAAGATATGGTAAAATGACATAAAAAATCCGATCCCCATTTAACCCCCTTTAGTGGCTGAATTTCTAAAATCGCGAAAATACATGTTTAACTATTTTTCAGTAGATATGTTATCCTGAATCTGTGATTTCAAGCTCTTAACTAAAAGTGCCATGCTGAGATATGGCGAACATTCGATATGATCTAAAACTTTCGACTCCCATTTAGTCCTCCTTAATGGGTGAATTTCTAAAATCGATGAAATATGTGTTTAATTATTTTTATAGGAGATTTGTTATCCTGAATTTCGATCTCTTATCCAAAACTACTGTTGAGATATGGTGAAAAGGTGAAATCATCGAAAATTATCGACCCTCCATTTAACCCCTTTAGTAGTTGAATTTCTAAAATCGCCTAAATTACATGTTTAACTATTCTTTAGTACATTTGTTATCCCGAAATTCACGCTCCTACATATAACTTCTAATATTGAAAAATGGCAAAATGACATAAAACGAAAAACATTCGACCCACTACTTAATCCTCCTTAGTGTGACCGAATTTCTAAAATCACTGAAATACTTGTTTAACTATTTTTTTAAGGAGATTTGTTATCCTGAATTTCACGCTTTTTTTCTAAAAGTGCTGATGACATATGGTGAAAAAGGGAATTCACCGAAAATTTTCGACTCTTCATTTAACCCCCTTTGTAGTTGAATTTCTAAAATCGCCTGAAATGCATGTTTAACTATTCTTTAGTAGATTTGTTATCCCGAATTTCACACTTCTAACTATAACTTCTACTGAGATATGGCAAAATGGCGTAAAACATTCGACCCCTATTTAACTCCCCTTAGTGTCTGAATTTCTAAAATCGCTGAAATACATGTTTAACCATTTTTTTAGTAGATTTATTATCCTAAGTTTCATGATTCTACCTATAATTTCTTCTGAGATATGGCAAAATAACCTAAAATATTTGACCTCTTATTTAACCCCCCTTAGTGGCTGAATTTCTAAAATTGCTGAAATACATGTTTATCTATATTTTTTGTAGATTTGATATCCCGAATTCCAAGCTCCTCACTAAAAATACTGCTGAGATAACGTGAACAGGCAAAATGTAGTAAAACTTTCGACCCCCCATTTAACCCCCTTAATGGATGAATTTCTAAAATCGTTGAAATATGTGTTTAATTATTTTTTTAGTAGATTTGTTATCATGAATTTCACATTCCTACCTAAAACTGCTGCTGAGATATGGCGAAAACGCGAAATGACAAAAAACTTTCGATCCCCCATTTAACCCCCATAGTAGTTGAATTTTTAAAATTGCTAAAATATGTGTTTAACTAATTTTTAGTACATTTGTTATCCTGAATTTCGCGCTTTTAACTACAACTGTTGTTGAGATATGGCGAAAAGGCAAAATGACCTAAAACTTTAGACCCTCCATTTAACAACCTTAGTGGTTGAATTTCTAAAATCACTAAAATACGTGTTTAATTATTTTTTTAGTAGATTTGTTATCTTGAATTTCAAGCTCTTACCTAAAACTTTTGATAAGATATGGTGAAAATATGAAATCACCGAAAACTTTCGACCCCCCATTTAACTGGTTGAATTTCTAAAATCACCTGAAATACATGTTTAACTATTCTTTAGTAGAATTATTATCCCGAATTTCACGCTCCTACTTAAAACTCCTGCTAAGATATGCCGAAAATACGAAATTATCTAAAACTTTCGACCCCCATTCAACCTCCTTAGGGTGTGAATTTTCAAAAATCCTTTCTTAGTGGGTGCCTACATTGTGTAAAGAACATGTCTTCCAAATTTCATTGTTTTAGGACAAACGGTTGAGGCTCGGCGTTGATTATGAGAAAATCAAGCTACTCTTTTATAAATATGGATTGCATATATTTAGAACCGAATTATAGAAAAGATATATTTTTTAAATGTTAGATAAGTTTTTTCTTCTTTATTGATAACATAATAAGTCACTTAAAAAAAAATTAAAATAGGATAATTCGAATGTCTTTCTGGGTCTTCGAGAGGTCGAATTAATTATTGTCGTCTATATTAACAATTTTAAACCGGTTTCATGAATTATTTCCGAGTTGAAATCTATTTTTATATCGGGCATTCTTATCTTAGTAATAAATTCTTCAATATTATAATATATTGTTTTAGTTGCAAGTTCAAAAGCATTTTTATATAATTGTCTATACAAAATGAAACAAAAAAGGTATGTTATACAGTAAAAATCTCCATAACGAGCCTGAAAAGCGCATAAATTTTGCGGTCTTAAAGTGTCCGTTATTCTGGAGTTTTAATGTATTCAAAATTAAATTACATTATAATTAAATCGAATTCGCCTTTTCTCGACTGCTACATCATTCCTCATCTTCCACATCATAGGGTTTGTCAGAGGCAATTGATGGCCTTTCACGAAATTTCTGAAGAATTTCGTTTTGACCCTAGAAAGGAAGATCCGACGAGTTCCCAAATATTATAGTTGTTTTACCATGTTTTCTGGGAAGTGGGGAAAGGGAGGGGAATTTTAACTCGGGGGTGGGGGGTAACTCAGGAAGGGGGAAACTAAACTTTTTTTAAGTAGGTCAAGTGGGGTATTGTTTATTATGTATTTTCTATTTCTGAATCAAATGACACCATTCGCAAGTCTGTACGATCGTTGTTTACGATGTTACCGCAGGTTTTATAAATAAAAAGGTTAAAACTTGTGCTATAGTGCAGGTAAAATTGGGTTTTACAGCAAAAATTCTATTATAAAGTATAATTTTCGACTTTTTATTCATAAAAAGTGACGTAACTTTGTAACAAGGGATTGTATTGACTTGAGAATGATGCCATTCGATTCAGAATTAAAAATACATGATAAACAATACCCCACTTGAGACATTAAAAAAAAGTTACTTCCTCCCCCCTGAGTTAAAATGCCCCCTATCGCCCCCCCCCCGCAAAACACAGTAAAAGAACTTTATATTTTGGGGACTAATTGGATCTTCATTTCTAGTGCCAAACCGAAGTTCTTCCCAAATTTTCGTGAATGGCCTCCAGTTGGTGTCTATTACTCAATTTTTGGTCTATTTTACGTATACTACTAAGTGAAGACTGCAATGTTTTTAAAAACATAACTACAATACTCGACTAGACTCGATTAAACTTTCCAAAAGACGTATAGGAAGCATTTATAAAAAATTACAGGTTATAATTAGTTTTTTTTTTTAAATACCGTATATACTCGTATATAAGTCGAAGAATTTTAGTCAAAATTTGGGAGTTGAAAATGGGGGGTCGACTTATATACGAGTTAGTAACCAAAAAATATTTCACACTCCGGAAGAAATGTGAAATAACAGAGTGGAATACCGGAGTCACCTGGTCTAGGTTGGAGAGAGAGATAAAAGCGGACGATGGTCATTTCCCTATGATTGAAAAAAAAAAAAAAAACCTCAATAATAATGTCCCTGTAATTGCTCTGCACCCATTTTCTCTGGGAGTAGAATTCCCCTCAATACAGGGGCATTCATTTCAGCATTTTAATCCCCTTTTTAAAAAGAGTTCAACTTGAGAATACTTCTAGATTTCTCTCCTAAAAGTCCTACAATACAAAGAAGCACTATTAATTTAGCATTCTAAGAAGTTGTTTGCCCTTGTAAATAAGGCTTGAATAAATTTTGAAGGAATTTTTTTCTTTTTATGTATGGTTAAATTGTTGTGAATAGGTTTCAAAATAGTTTAAGTTTCTTCAGTTTTACATAATTATACAGTTTTTAAATATTGAATTTAAAAAATAAAGTCTGATTTGAAACGTAATTTTTCTTTTAAATGTTTACTAATTTAATGAAAATTTATTAATTTTTTTTATCCTCGATTACAAATAATTTTTCAACATACTACCAGAAATGTGGTTCAACTTATACACGAAAATAATTTTTTTTTTCAAAATTTTGTGTAAGAATTGGGGGGAGATCGACTTATACACGAGTATATACGGTATTAATTTTGTAATTCATATTTTATATAAGAGTTTTATAATAAGCTTATATTGTCAGTGATATTAAGCTTGAATTTTCAAGATGCGTGCTTATGAAAAATTTTCGTATGATATGATTATTATCTTAGGAAACATAAAAGAAAATATGTAAAAGTAATTCAGTATTAAAAGATCAAAATTTTGAATATCATATGTTCTAAAATTTTTAATTCAAATGACTTCAAATATGTTATCTAAACGTAAATTTAAACTTAGAATAAAATATTCTACCAAAATTAGGTGATGCAATTGGAAAATTAAACGTTATTTCAATTTTTAATATAAATTAGAAAAAATTAGGTAATTCTTTTATTTTTTAAACTGTAACATTGTATGTATTTTCAATGTAAAATCAATAAAAGCAATGTTGTTTCCTTATTTAATTAACAAAAGTGCACTGCTGAGAAAAAAATGAATAGAGCTGTTTTAATGTAGTTAAAAAATATAGCTAAACCTCTTCCTTTTTTACTATGTCATTTACAAAATGTTATGTATTTACATTTTAGAAATTGTACATTACGAATGCTAAATATTCCTGTTATAAAACCAATAAAAGCAATACTGGTACACGGTTTAGTTAATATTATTTTGTAGTTGAGAGAAGAAAAAGTACTTAAGCGATTTAAATGTAAGAAAAAAACTCTTCATATTTTACAGTGTTATTTACAAAATGTTAATCATTTACATTATTTTTATTATAAGAAAATTAAAAACATAATTTGTTGCCTTATTTAGTCAAAATTGATTTGTTGCTAAGAAAAGAAAGTAATTCTTAAATATAACTTTAATAAGTTTTAATGTAATTTGGAAAACTTAGATAAATCTCTTAATTTTTTTATTGTTTACAAAATTCATTGATTGTAGTATTTACCTTATGGTATTGCATCGAAATATTTTCATTTTAAAAATAATAAAAACAATGCTGGTGCATTATTCAGTTAATAGTATTTTGTTGCTGAGAAATAAAAAAGTACTTAAGTGTTTTTAATGTAATTAGAAAACTTGGATAAATCTCTTCATTCTATACATTATTATTTACGAAATGTTTTGTATTTCCATGTTAGTATTGCCTTCTAAATATTTTCATTATAAAACCAATAAAAGCAATACTATTTGGTTATTATGTTTTTTTTTATTTAACTGAGAAAACATCATAATAATTAAGCAGTTTTAATAAAATTACAAAAAAAAAAAAAAAATAGATTTCTTATGTATTAACAAAAAATTATAAAATTTTGATATCTGGACAAAATATATAGCGTGATTCTGGAAAAAAAAGTATATTTATAGAGAACATAAAAAAAAGTATATTAGTTATATAACACGTCTATTCATTGTTTACTACTCAGAAACAGTTCGTATTACAAAACAGAGATACCACACCATTGTTTTTACATTGTAAATACTACAATCCCACCTCAATGTTTCTACAATATTGTCAGTAAGTTTTTTTAATTCAGTGCTGATGATTCCTTAATTCTTTGATAATATTGTAAATATTTCAAATTCAGGACCAATATTTATGCAATATTTATATTATATTCTGAATATGTTTCTCACAAAACCAGTAATAGTGCACCATTTTAACTTTACTTTGTTATTGAGGTAATTATAGGATACTTAAATATATTTGACATTACTATGCAATTACAACACCTTTTTTATTACTTCCGCTCTTAAATTGAAAGAATAAAATCCAAACTTCTCGAAAAGGAAAACTATTACATAACAGTTATAAAAAAAGCATTAAATACACAATCTTAGATTCGTTCTATTTATTGTTTACTGTACAGAAAGAGTTCATATTATAGAAAGGATATTGGAGGTTATTATTTATACTTCAATATCTAAAAATAATCCGCAATATTGGGAGTGCATTTAACATGTTTCAATTACAAATTTACTGATCTTTATACATTATTGGTATTGTATGGTAAATATTTCAAATACAGTTCTAATGCTTACACAATATTGTTAAAGCATTAGTAAAATTTTCATTATAAAGACAAGAAAAACAATATGGCTGCAGAATTATTTAATTAATATTGGTTTATTACTGAGGAAGAAATACTTATCTACTTTACAAGCTGTTGTTATATAATTAGAATAAACTTAGATAAATCCTTTTATTTTTTACATTGTTAGATAGTTACAAAAAATACTTATTACATATTCTTTTAAAATGACAAAATAAATGGCGCGATTCAGTAAAATAAAGAGCACTAGCCATAAAAGTTAAAAAAAAATATATATTAAATACGCTATCCTATAACCCTTCTATTCATTGTTTACTATAGAGAAACAGTTCATATTACAAACAAATCTTACTACATTGCATGACAGCTATTCTAAAATTCCTTTTTCTTTGCTTTATTAGAAAAAACAAACGAACTTACCTACGAATGTAATCAGTTCTGCCGTCAAAACATTGCGTATTATGCTTCTAAAATGAGATGTAAACATCGGCCATTTCCGAAGGAAAATTTTATGTCAAGGAATTTCCCGAGAAACGATCAGGCTTCGATCGGCTGAGAATTCCTTTGCAGGGATTTACGCATGCGCAGTTTGATGTTTTGGTCTGTGTCATCTTCTGGGGATAAGAGAGAAAAGCTCAGAGGGGCGCATAATATCATTTCTAATTTGATATGGTATTACTTATCTGCTTATTGTTTGTACACAGAAATTCATTTCCAGCTGCACTTTGAAGAAAAACTTGTTTTACGAAAATTTTAAAACGCACGTATATATATTATATAAATATTTATTACCTGTTATTTTAATTCGTACTCTTTTTCTTTTAGTGTGTGTGTGCATGGGAGGTAATATTTAAGGTGATTATGTCCTCACGCTTTGTATGTAAATTTTTCTAAAAGGTTCAAGGTTCATAATAGACATCTTCTGGGGATAAAACAGAAAAGCTCGGAGGGGCGCATAATATCATTTCTAATTTGATATGGTATTACTTATCTGCTTATTGTTTGTACACAGAAATTCATTTCCAGCTGCACGTTGAAGAAAAACTCGTTTTACGAAAATTTTAAAACGCACGTATATATATTATATAAATATTTATTACCTGTTAGAGCTTCATTTTAATTCGTACTCTATTTCTTTTAGTGTGTGTGTGCATTCGAGGTAATATCTAGGGTGATTATGTCCTCAAGCTTTGTATGTAAATTTTTCTAAAAGGTTCAAGATTCATAATAGACATCTTCTGGGGATAAAACAGAAAAGCTCAGAAGGGCACAAAAATATCATTTCTAATTTATTTACCTACTAGCAGTAAGCCTGTTCTTCGCATAGACAGAATGAATAAAAAATACTCATCAACACTGAACGAAACAACGCTTCCATCGATGCACATGTAAATGTATATCGGCAGTTTGATCCGTAAAAATGTAACATGTTGCATCGATTGTTTTAAAAATATACACTCTTCATTTTTATTTTCGGTCTAAGCTAAAATTAAATTCCCACATGACAAAGTTTTTTCTTTCCTTTTATCAATAATTGAAGAAATGTATTGTAAGCGAAAGTTTTTTTCGACTTCCGGTTTCCGACGGATTTGCACGTTTAGCAAAATGTTTTTACAAAATGTCCGACTATCCATGTGTTCGTGTGTGCGTCTTCCTTGTATTATCGAAAAAGTGTATGAAGTTATGTATAGAATTAAACCAAATTTCATATATATGTTTGTGGCTGTGGCCAGCAGGTCCCAGTTGAATTTGAGGATATTTCGCCGGAAAAGGATGCTGCGAATTTGATTTTTGTGCGATTTTTTAGGTAGCTTTCAATACAAAAAGCGGCAAATGCCTAAATTACCACAAATAAAATGTGTGGTTTCATCATCATGTTAGCCATAACATTGCTAAAGAATATGATTTTGGGACTACCACACCAAAATAGAGAAATAAACTGTGAAAAAATCATAAAGTTCAAAAAATAAAAACAATATTAAAAAGGAAAGAAACCTTACCCATAAAAAAAGAGAAAAAAACTGTGAAATATAATCATAAAGTTCAAAATACAACAATATTAAAAAGGATATAGGCAAAAGAAAACAACAGTTACCAGATAGAATGCATAATCCAACAGGAGTGAACACATAACATAGGCAATAAATTGGAGAAAATACTTACATGTTGCCAAAATAAGTTTTAAAAGATGATTGACCAAGGAATATTATTGTACAGCAAAGCCAAACACAAACCAATATAGAACCAGATCCACTCTGTAGAAAATTTAAAAATAGAACACCAAACATGTTTTCAAATGGATTAATAAGGTGCTGCCATCTATGGAAAAATTAGTGAATATTGTATGATTTAATAAAAGCATTTGATTACTATTATTAGTTAAAGATTAAAACAAATACTGTCTAAAGAAAGATGACTGATAGTTAAATAATAAATAAATATAATTAAATAATAAATAAAATTAGGTTGATATATTATCAATTTCATTAAAAAATATATATAAAAAAAAGTAACTGATGAATTAAAGAAAAATTCTATATAATGGTGAAATTAATAATTATTGATTAACGCTTCAGATAAATATTTGTACCTAGCAATGACATAGCCACAATTAAATACCTTTGCCAGAAATGCAACATCACGTAAATTATTTTGTAATCAAGTTTAAATAAAAAATTATAAGAATTAAGATGCTAAGGAATTAATTTTAATATTAATTAAATATTGAAATTAATTAGTTACATTTAATGTTTCTACAAACATTGTTAAAAATTAAATACACATGATTTAGGTGAAGAGGGTAGAACAATTAATAAAAATTAATACAATGCATTATATTAGCATTTAAGAAAGTATACATTGTATTAGAAGTTACTATGATATTGTCCACAGTGGGCATTAATCTAAACACAGTTAATCGATAACATTATTAAATATTAATGAATATGAATACATTAAAATGAATTAATGAATATGTAACTATAACTACATTAATTTGCATATAAAAGTATCAAATCAGAGTCCATTATTAAAATGTGTATATATATATGTAAATTTTGGAATTGGCACACCCGACTAGCTTTTCAGGTGCGTTCGTAATTATATATAAATACATAAGCACCTATTGTCGTTGTCTGGTCCGTCCGTCCGCATATAACAACGCAAAATCTACCCAACCGAATGATTTTAAATTTAAGATATATTATCTTTGTATAATTTTGTTGAGAAATTTCAAATTTTATGAAAATCGAATCAAAACTTTAGAAAATATTAATAAAAATATTTATTAAGAAATTTGAATTTTTTTTTTAAAAATCGGTGCTTTCTTGTTATAGGAGATTCCGAGGTTTAATCGTCAATCGACTGAGATATTTATTTTATTACAGAAATTAATCTGTAGACGCTATAATTCATTTCACAGAATTAAAAATCACCAAGATCTGAATATTTATGTAACTAGCTATAGTACGAACGCACCTCTTTGTCACGTTTGACGTACAATTTCCAACTTGTTTTAATTTTCACGGGTAAACCAATATGAAACTAGGAACTCACTAACGTCCACTGTCACCTGCACGTGACACGTTTTGGTGAGGATCGCTAGGCTTAGATTTTAGTGAACATATACCATGGTGCCTTTATTGGGATCTAGAAGAGTTTACCTAAACATAGAAAGAATTCCCATATCTCTCTGATTTTATGATATTACACTATAATCTTCCAAAGTTTTGTACCTCCTACAAACAAGCAAGAACTTGAGTTAATCTTCTTTTTTGGGATAAAAATGTCAAAAAATCAACCTCTCTCTTTTTTTTTTTGCCTGAATGTTAAAATTAACTAAATGTTGAATTGGTATTTGTAAGATTTTGAATGTTTGATTAATTCTTTGTTGCTGCGTTGGAATCTCGAATGTGTATATGTCACTTTCTTGATAACATATACTTTTTGAAAATACTTATTACTTACCCATCATACGTAGTATAGGGTAAGTCTTGTAATCGTTTTGAAAATCGAATTTTTTTTTGACGGATTTACACGTTTCAGACACTGGAGATTCCGAAAAACATATTTTTAGAAAAAAAAATTTTGCCGTCCGTCTGTGTGTCTGTGTGTCTGTAAACGCTCTATCTTCCGAAAAAATTGAGATAGAGACTTGCAATTTGGTATGTACTTAGTATGTAATAACGGGAAGAAGCCTATTTCATTTCAATAACCTCGATTAACCGGAACAATTTTTTTCGGACTCTCGAAATATTCGTTCTGATAAAAGGTTAATAAAAATTTTCGAAATTGTTTATTTTAAGAAACGAACATAAAAGACAATAAAAAAAACATAAATTTTGCATAAAGCATGAAGTCGATCGGATCATGAGTTGCCGAGATATTTGGAATCCTATTTTCCACACTCTTCGATTTTTCATGACCCTGTATTTCATCCAAATTTCACTTCAAAGATATATTTTAATTGGAAATTTGACGCTTAATCAGATGCAATAAACCGCTAGTTAATAGGATTATTATTTTTGGAGTTATAAGGAAAAACCTCTTTCAAGCAATTCAGTAATCGAGCCTTTAAAGTTTATGACGTCATCAATCCACGATTTTATTTGAATTGCAATGCATTTTATAAGTAGTTTACACATTTTTATTTTAATATTTTACATTATGCATATCCATGATGGGTAAGTATTACGGTGGCTCCCAACGACTAGTTTACTAATATGTTAAGGAAAAGAAACAATACAAGTTTAATCATTCCAACTGAGTAAAACGGTGTCCAAGCCAGGATTTAAACCCAGGACCTTGGCTTAAACTACCAAAGCTCTACCAGTCAAGCTATCTTGAACACCTTAAGTGGATACAATCACTGAGACAACTTTTTGACAATGATATCTGGCCTCTTATCGGAAATAGCTTACCAGAATAAATCGAAGATAAAGGAACTCCGATAAATGTTGGATATGTAATTTTGCTTCATTAATTCAATTATCTCTTTTGTCCCGAGTGATACAATGCTGTTATTCAGTGAAATAGTAATCCTTGAAAAAGTAAATAAGTAAAACTACCCAACGACTAGTTTTTTATTACTATTTTTTAGTAAAAACAATATAGTACAAACTATGAATTTGAAAAAAAAAAATAATTACTTATAAATTTACTTATAGGCGTTGGAGTGTTAAAAGGTCTAAATTACGAAAATCGGTCATTTAAGCCCAGTCATTTTCAAAAGAAAACGAGCATTTTTAATTTCATACATGAATTTAAACTATCTTACGACTGCGCGAAAATGAAACATTTTTCCTAAAGTCTCAGAATTTTTACTATAAGAACCTAAATTGCGCATAAATGGTTAAATATTTTTTATTTTCCCAAAATTTTGAAAAAAAAAATCTTATCAGTATTAGTGTCTTAGTGTTGTTCAAAGAAACAAAATAGAAAATAGGAATTTTTTTAATTAAAAGTTTTTTTTAAAACTAATCATTATAAATTCGTAAATTACGTTGCCGTTTTGAAAAAAAACTTTACCAGAAAGCGCACATTTTACTGTTTCGTTCATCACTGTTCGTCTCGCTTCTCTGTTTGTCCGTCACAGAGCGGATTCTCAAAAACTGTATAAGTTAGATACTTGAAATTTTGCGTACTTATAGCTGAATACCTCCGATCACACGACAAATCATAAAATTTTGAAAAAGTGTTATATTATTCTAATTAAAAGAATTAGTTTAATGACATTCGACCAAATTTTAAAACATAGCCTTAATTTCAGTCTTTTTCACGCAGACTAGGGAGCTCGTGGTAGCGTGTTTAACCTGCTGTTCTAAAGGTTCCCGTGGATCAAAGCTGGGCGTCGGAGCTTGATAATTTCCATCCTGAATAAATTTCCTTATCTAATAGATTCAATTTTACAGAATTTTTGTCGTTTTAAAGCCAAAAGTTGTTGAAAAATATTTTATCAATTATTTTTTCAATTAATTATTTTTTTGAGAAATCGCAAAATTTTTAATTTTGTTTAAATTTTCGCAAATTTTTTGAAATTTTGGAAGTTTTAAATAATGCGATATTTGCAAAGAAAGATGAAAATGGTGAAAGAAAATATCCAATGCGAAAATCCAATAAAAAATCCATTAAAACTCAATTTTTAAAATCTAAATCGAATTTGGAAAAAATTATCTTCAAGAGGTTTTCGGGTATACCTTGGACTAACTACTCCATGCCAAATGTCGTAGAGCTGGCCTCATCCATTAAAGCGTGAATGAGTACTTAGATTTCTTAGTTTTTTTAAACATACATTGTTTGTACACAGAAATTCACTTTCAGCTGCAAGTGCAGGGGAGAAAAATTTCCTTTTCAAAAAATTTAAAACACAAATATATATATATATATATATATATATATATATAATGCGAACACCACATACCATACTTTCAAACCCAAAACTACTGAAACGGCAGAGAAAACAAACAAATAACCTTAAAAATTCGAACTAACAATACTTTAAACAAAACTACAAACAGAAAAAACACAACCAATGGAGACAGGCTGCAGGGCTAAAGACCTGCATGCTGGGTTATACCGGCATTACACATGAAACTTCCCCCATGCCTGTCACAACCAAACTAACCGTAGGAAAAATTAAACCAAGATGAAAAGACGACTCAGCCGGACGAAGCTCCTTATAAAACCTACACTCACTTGGCGATATTTTTAATCGCCAAAAGGAGAGTATCACTGTATTCTTTACCTTTGACAAAACTATTCACCAAACTATTTAAAAAAGCAATAGGATAACTCTGAACCAATGCACCGTGATAGAGATTTATTATGTCACTCATTATACTATCATGTTCAGAATTTAATTTTGCTATCCTAATTAAACTGTTGATAAATATATTTCTAAAAATTGAAATATGTACATTAGAATTAAAATTTAATATCTTGATTGTTTCAAATTTGTAATCATTTCTCTTATCGTAAATGCAAGTACGCAAGTCACCCCTCTCGATGTCGATAGCAAGGTCAAGATAATTTACATATTTTGTGTTATATGAAGTTCTCTTTAATGTCAAACCTTGGGGGTAATAATCAAAATTTAATTCACTGTTGGAATCGTTAATCTTTACCAACAAGACATCATCAATGTATCTGAAACTTAAAATATATATATATATATATATATATATATATATATATGTGTGGTATTCTGTCTACACTTTATTACTAATTATCTCTTAGGAGATTTAATTAGAATGTTACAAGAACTTGATATGTTTTTTGAAATTCAAAGATATAATATTCCACGATAAAATGGCAGTTTGTTACAGATGTAGAATTATTGCAGTCGTTATCAAGAATCATGGCGAGGAGGTTAGGCAACGATGAAACACCATAAGAATTTCTCCAATAATGATCAGCCAATTTCCAGGTAAATTGTTTATTAACGAACAGGAGCGATGCCAGTGCAGTTCCCACAGGATCAAGGTGTAATCTTATAGCCATCAGGCTTGACGTTAACTCACTCAGAGCCGTCCTTAGCGAGGACGACTTAAAGCGAGGCCCGGTGCAAGGATTTTGCGAGGCCCTTTCCTTCCAGATTCTTAACATAATCTTATCTATACTATCAATAAAAAAAAGAATGGTTTTCACCTATGTACTGTAACCCGGGGAGCCCGGGTTAGATCCCCTAGCTACTATAAAGAAGTAGCGTTTGTTTGTGTGTTTGTAGGGATAATTTCTGGAACTACTAAGCCAATTTCAAAAGTAATGGTGGCAAATTGATGGTGAAAGTCCCTCTTTCAACATAGGCTATATTTTATGTCAAGATCACTATCTTTTCTTAACTAAAATCATAAATTTATATTAAAGATTTTCTATTATACCTTCTTCCTTTTATTAAAGAAAAAATATTTTGCGTCCGGGTGCGAGGCCTCTTTAGGCGCGAGGCCCTGTGCGGCCGCACCTGTTGCACACCCCTAAGGACGGCTCTGATACTCACTACATTATTTAATCATCTTAAAGTGCTGATTAGAAATTCTAAGTCACAGAACACCAGATAACGCTTTGGTCAGCACTTCCAAACACGACAAAAAAAATTTCTCCGAATGCCTGTAGTCGAATTTTGTTAAAGTTGCGGAGAGTTACAGAAGCTACGTAACGAGCACACGAGCACAGACACTGTGACAGACGAAATTAAGCTAAGCGAATGCGGGTGCGATGGAGAAGATTTAACACGAAATAATCCCTATCCCAACTGCGCATTGATTTTGACTTGAAAAATACCCAGTTCGCGAAGCGAAGCATGGAATAATTAAAAAAAATGACTTTTAAAAACATTCGAAATGACAACAATCGTCTCTCAGATTTTTATAGATTGAGGAGTTGATAAAAGTTACGAATGAACTTAAAGTTTTCGATTAAGATTTGGAATAAGATAATTATTAATATACGTGTTGTTACTTTTAAAAGGACATTAAATAGGAATAAATATTATTAAGAATTAAGGAAATAATGACTATGTCAGAATTTAGATTAATTTAAAGGAATAATGCGAAATAAAATTTTTATATAACATATATATTATATATACACTGCTCAAAACAATTAAAGGATATTGCAGTTTTAGGTGGATTTTGTATCTGGGAAACTTTTTAACTGATTGATACATGGTCGACAGACACAGTAGGTTATATGAGAATAAATTACACATGTTTGGCAGAAAAAAATGCATTTTATTGCGCATTTGTGTACAAAAGGAAAAAAAACACAATTTGTGCATATGAGAAAAAAAGAATAAGAAAAGATGTTTTCTTCAAAGAAAATCATTTTCAGTAGGGGGTATGGTTTCCACGGGCGGCCAGCAACGTTGAACACCTTTGAGGCATGGACTCAATGAGGCTATTAATGACGAGTTGGGGTATTCTGCCCCACTCTTCCAGAAGAGCTCTTTCCAGTTCTTGGAGAGTTTGTGGGGGTTGTTGGCGGCCAGAAACTCGTCTTCCTAGAGCGTCCCAAACGTGCTCGATTGGATTCATGTCTGGAGAACACGATTCCTTCCTCGAAAAGGAAATCCTCCACCAGGTTTGCACGATGTGGCCTGCAGTTATCGTCCATTAAAATGAAGTTATCTCCGATTGCTGCAGCGTAAGGGACTACAATAGGTCTGAGGATCTCATCCCTATATCGGCGACCAGTCAGAGCTCCATCTCGAATGATGTAGAGGTCAGTGCGCCCGTCAATGAAGATGCCACCATACACCAACACTCCTCCACCGCCAAATCTGACACTTTCGTGCACGAACGCAGGATTATTCCTACTGCCACGGTCCCTCCAGATGAAAATACGCCTATTATCCGGATGCACAGAAAAACGGGACTCGTCAGAAAACAGAATATTGCTCCATTCATTTCTCCTCCAGTTGACATGCTCGGTTGCCCACTCCCTGCGGTCGCGACGATGCCTTGATGTTAATCTAACACATACCATCGGTCGGCGAGCATACAGACCTACAGCATGGAGCCGGTATTGGACAGTCTGAGTTGAAATCGTGGTGCCTGTAGCCGAGCGAAGGTGTTGTTGGAGAAGAGTAGCGTTCATGTTTCGGTGTCTCTGAGCTGTTAACGCTAAATACCGATCTTCATTGGGCGTTGTTGCCCGTCTACGACCTTGCCCTGGTCTTCGGCCTGCACATCCACTCTCCAAAAAACGGTTTCAGATCCTGGAAATGACACTTTGTGACACTCCAATGGCTTGCGCTACTTCGGCTTGAGTTTGGCCCCCTTCTAACCTACCAACAATTCTCCAAGCTTCTGAATCTGTCAAATGACTTCGCTGAGACATCGTACTCATCGAAACAAAGCAATCACTGAATGCCGATCATCCTTGTCTTCATTCTCTTTTATCCAGTTGAAAGTCAAATTTCATTCGCTGCCGCTGAAGCGACGTTTTTGACGTCGAACTCAAAATTTGCATACTCCACAGTTTGAAAACCAGAAAAATTTGCATTTGTGATTCTCTTCTTCTATTTTCGGCAAAAAAAATTTCGTTTATATCTTTATTTTATATAAAACTTCAAATATCCTTTGTTTTGAGCAGTGTATATATAATAGTTAAAGAAGTTATTTTACTTTATTATGTTATCCTTTCTTTTGTTTGTATGTGTACCTATAAGATTACCACACATTCATACTTTAAGTTGTCCGCATTGAATGAAAATGTTTGTAACATTTTCAAAGTTCATAATTGAGAGCCTTATTTTCTGGGGATAAGGAAGGAAAGCTCAGAGAGATTCCGAATATTATTTCAAATGCATTGCATTATTTGTTTACCAATTGTTTGTACAGAGAGCTTTAATTTTAGCCGCATTGCAAGGGAAAAAAAAAAGATGAAATTCGCTTTAAATTTTTTTAAGTTGGTTGGTAGGTTGATTTTATGACGGCCAATTATCTACACGAGCGTAATAGGCCCTGGGGGGGGGGGATCATAACCCGTATTTATGACAAGGTTCGAAGAAAAACCACGGAAAACTCCGAACGGTTAGGTCGACGGGCGCAACAGGGGTTTGAACCCAGCACTTCCTTTAAAAAAATAAAATTAAAACTCATGTATATGTATATATAAAATTGATATTATTTAAAGACGTTATTTTACTTAATACTTTTTTCCTTTTTCTTTTTTCCTTTTCTTTTTCTTTTCTTTTCTTTTTTTTTTTTTTTTTTTTTTTGTGTGTGTGTGTGTGTGTGATAGGCAAGATGATTATGCTCTCACACTTTGTATGTATTTTTTTCTAAAAGGTTCAGAGTTCATAATAGACATATTTACATTATGCGAATCAGACAAAAAGGCTCAGATGTGCGCATAATAGCATTTTTAATTTGATGCGGTATTATTTATTTATTAATATTACACACAAAATTTACTTTCAGCTGCATTTAAGGGAAAAAAAAAACTCGCTTTAAGAAAATGTTAAAACACAATATAAAGGAAAATGATGATAGTTAATGAAGTTAATTTATTTCATGCCCTCTTCTTTTCTTTTGTTTGTATGTGTATAACATATAAAATAATAATACCGTGAAATTTTGATGAAAATTTTTGTAAAAGGTTCAAGATTCGAAATTGACAGTCATATCTCTCGGGGATAAAACAAAGAACGAAATATCATTTCAAATTTAATGCGGAATTATTTGTTTACTCATTGTTTGTACTTAAAAATTTACTATCAGCTGCATTTTAAAGGAGGCAAAAACAACTCGCTCTACGAAAATTTTAAAATACATATGTAAAAGAAAATCATGGTAATTACAAAAATGAGTTGTTTTTAAAGCCTAATTCAAAAACTACTTGGCAGAATGAACTGTAATTTTGAATTTGCATATTTGATGCTTCTAGAAATTGATTTGTGTTAAAAAAATTCATAGGTTACAATTCATTTTTTTTCTAAAATAATTTCGGAAATATATATTTTTTTTCCATCTTAAAACACATGCAGGGGCGATTCTTGGGCCAAGCAAACTGGGCAACTACCCGGTGCTCCAGAACTGCGCTTAATCAAATATGTTATTAATAGTTTTAGGATTACACCGGATTCGATTTTTGCCAATTACTTTTATATATTTTAAACTTTTACTTCTCTATGAAACTTTTATTAGCAGTAACTTTTTTTAAAAACAAAATCCTCACACGTTTATGTTTTGCAGATTTGTTTCCATTTTCTGATAGCATTTTCTATTGTTTTATTAATTTTTTTAAATTTATTTCATTAAAGAGGTTGTCTGGATAAAGCAGAGTTCAGCTGAATGGAGTGCGGATTAAGGAGGTTTTACTGTACAAAGCCTTTGTACTATGATGAATACGTGATAAGTAAAAAAATCGAGAAAAGCGGCCAACACTCTAAATAAATCCAGCATGAATGTATACACGTTTTCAAACAGTTTACCTTAGCATTACTTTTTATGTTTTATACTTAAGAAAGTAGGTACTAAAAAAAAGTCCTTAAGAAATCTTTGTTTTTATTTTTCACTTTTTAAGGGCCTTTAACAGGTCTTAAGTTCTGTTGATAATCGCCAAAAACTCCTTATATTTCTCTGAACATCAAACAGATTTCAGTTTATAGCAAACAGAAGGGAAAAAAATGTTAAAGAATAAATATCCGATATCAAAGATTTAAGTAAATGGTTTTTTTTTTTTTTTTTTTTTTTTTTTTTTTTTTTTTTTTTTTTTTAAGAATTAAAAGTAAGAGTTTTATATTATGTAACAGTTGTCTTTAAAAATAATACTTAGCTAATTTATATTAAGAACACTACATGTAATTCCCTAAATTTACCATAATGTTAATTTTTATTCTTTTTTGATAAATATATTTTTCATAACGCTTTACCACATAAAGAAATATTCGTGAATTGCAAATTTCATTCATTAGGTACTTATTCATATGTGCAATTTTCTTAAACATTGGGGATTTGTATATGTTATTTTATGCAAGAAGCACTAGTTTTTTAAATGTAATGATTCTATACCATATAAATGTATTTTTTAAAACAAAACTTTTAAGCTTAATTTTTCGTATGATGTCTTTATTATTTTTTAAAAGTTAGTATAAAAAGCAATCTGGTGCTTAAAATATTCTTATTTTTTTATATTAACAAAAAAAAATAAAAAAAATAAAGAAGAAGAAGAAGAAAGGAGTGCTTTTATAAAGCTTTGAATTAGTTGCATAATAAATTTCTCAACATTTAAGTAAACTTGAACTAATTAAGATTAGTGCTTGTAGTTTCATATTTTGAAGAACTCCTCAAGACGAATAGAGATAGATTTATAGATTTAGAAGTGTTTGAACACTAAAATGTTGGATTTCAAATCTCAAGTGAAGAGATCGAAAAAGACCTCTGCACATTTTTGCCATAAGACAGAGGAAGAACAACATAATTTATATTTTTGGATTTTGATAATGTTTATGACAGCGTACCGAGAAGTTTGCCTTGGTAAGTACTTAAAATAGCAAATATAAATGAAAAGTTGATCAGTACCATTAAAGCAATTTATTACAGAAACAGCTGTAGAGTTTTTAAGTGAGAAATAAGTTGGCTGAACCTTTATCACTAGTAAAGGCCTATTTTAAAGTTGTTGTCTCTCACCAACTTTATTTAAAATATATATTGATATCTGTCTCAGAAAATGGACGAGGAAATGTCGCATAAAATGGGCTTAAAACTGAATTACAGTAAATATATCCACCACATCTTATTCGCGGGTGATCAAGTCATCATACCAGAAGATGAAGAAGACGTACATGTTTCGCCAATTAAAAGGTACTCATGATGAATGGGTATTAAAGATAAATATGAGTAAAACTCAGAACAACAACGTCTGAAAGGTGATATTTCATTGGATGATATGAATAAAAAACTGTTGAGGAATTCAAATACCTTAGATCTATCCTTCATCAAGATGGATCATGTCAAAGAGATGTAGAGAAGAGAACTGGAGAAGACAGAAAAGCAATTGCAATGTTGAATTTAATATTCTTCCCAAAACCAAACGACTAATTTATAGGGCAATTGTGCAAAGCATTTAACTGTATGGTTCGGATACATGGACTGTAAACTTCTCCCTAAAAATGAAACTCTTGTCTACCGAAATAGACTTCTGGCGAAGATCAGTAAGCTGGGAAAAGTTTAAATTCAAGAATACGTGAAATCATGAAAATCAAACAGGATGTTATGGACTCAGAAAGGAAGACAAAGCAGGGGGGGGGGGAGCAGATCAAGAACGACTTGGAAAAATAGTATTGAAGAGTAATTGAAGGCAGTTTAGCGATGTTATTACGCTGGACAGGGAGAAATAGAGAACCCACTGCTTAGTGGAAATTCTTAAGGATGATGGTGAATAAATTTACTCTGGCTGTTTGTGTTTTTCTTTACGTTCGATTTTCTAAATCACACATTCACCAAAAACAGTTTTTACTTGCATATAAAATAAAGAATGTCTTATATATATTTTTTTATAACATGAATTAAAAGTTGAAAACTCTTTCCGAATGATAATCCTGCTTCGGTCATTGAAATAATTTAAAGTATTCTGTACTCGACCTAATAACATTAAACTGGCCAAATAGGCGGTATAAAAGTAAGCTGCGCCACAGGCGCCCTGAGGGAGCGCCCTGCGCGTCAGACGACCACCGAACCCAAGTCCTGAGGGACTTATATCGTGCCAGCAGGTTTGTGTCCCTGCGGAGTTTCGGCCGGTCAGAGGACCGCTCCACTGTAGACCCTCTAATCTTGAACCCACGTGTTGACGACGTAGGCCGTTGCGATACGCGGTGAAACCACGGGGAGTCGCGAGACACTTGGAGACGGGCCGGCGTCCCCCAACAGCTTCGGGGCTGGAAACTCAGAAGGGAACCAGGCCCTAGGCCTTAAGTCGGGATGTTCCAACCCGTACTTGCTCTACCACAACTCGAGGGGTGTGAAAACCTACAGAGGTATTCACGGTTCCCTCTCGTAGTGGACCCAAATAGGCGGTATACTAAATAATTGTCGAATGTTTGTTACAAGTCTAATTTATATACTTTTACTGAGTAAATGTGAGCAGTGTATATATTTTTATAAGTTATGCAACATAAGAAATATATTATTACGTTACTAAGACTGAAATTAATATTCGATTTTTACCTGATCGGAAGAGAAAAGCCCTTCTAAAAATATAGCAATTTTGTCTCCACTAGCTGACAATATGCTAAGGGCACTTTTCCAGTAATGGACACTTTAAGAATGTTTTCAATTAATTTTAGTGTACCGTTGTTAGCTTTAGTGACTGCGAACATTGCGAATGTTCAGTATTTCAATTAACTCTTTCTGATCATGACTGTGTTGCTAAAAATGTCTACTTTACACATTCTCGGCACAAAATAATTTTTTTCGGAAAATGAATCCATAAGTAGTTATTTGTATAAGTAGGGAAAGCGACTTAATTATTGCAGAAAACATTAAATAACGGAGAGACGGTTGGAAATATACGTTTTATTAAGAAAATAGTATTTGTTGTTTCATTAATGAGTTAATGCAATGAAATAAATAACAAACATGTATCCAAAGCTGACTAAACGAGCCCCTTAAAAGTTTTAAAATCTTGTAACATACGCACATTTAAATAACAGCGCTTTATAACAGAATTTTATTTCAATTAAATCTAATTAACGGGTAAATGAAATTTTTATCGCAGCGTTGTGTTAAAATGGCCTGGCCTAATCACAGCCCTTCAATAATAAGTCTGCGTGAGGACTGAAAAATGGTGGCTGTCGAATTTTTCTTACCATTTGAACAGTCCTCTTTTATTAGGCTGCAACATTTCCGAACAGTAATCTTCACCTTATTTTTCTTCTTGTAAATAAGGCAAAGAGTACAATTCGGAAATTATAAACTAAGGTAAAGAGTTTTGTCTCCTAAAGCGATAACATTAAGATGTAGAAAAATTACTGTTTCGTCAGCATAAAATACTCTGTTTAAATGTGCAATTATCGAATGAAGGCCCTTTTTTGATAGCTGTGGACCTCCTCGAACCATTTAAATAGCTTTTCTTTATTGATGCAGCTCTTGTTGGTTTTAAATTCTGAGCTAATTGAGACAAAATTGTCGAATTCCTCCACAAAAATGCATTAAACCGAAGGCGCCCTGGTCGATAATACACAAAACTGGCTCTCACTATCCAGTACCTTCCTGAGCTGTCGCACGCTGTTCACAACTTCGTCTCTTGTCACAAGGATTCGAGGGTTAGACCCTTTCCACTACTGATTTTGGTGATATGTCGTGGTCCCAGTAGTGGACGCCCGTAAAAAATGCGTCAAGATGATGTAAATTTCAAAATTAAACTCAGAAATCGAATTTTGTAGACCCTTTTTAGTTACCTTAATGACAAAGGTTCAGTCAGTAACAAATATATATATATATATATATATATATATATACACACATCTGACTTTATCCGATGATCGTTTAGGATAAAATGACACCAAAGCAGTCATTTGACTCAGGATAATATCTTCTTTCAGAATATAAATGTAGTTTTTGAAATAGGGGTCGTCTATATATTAAAAATTGCATAAAATTGATTTTGCAAATGGTAACACTTAATTTTGACACCGTATTTGAGTTTCTTGGATCAATATATCCCGAAAAAGTATATATATTTTTTAATATATTTTATTAAATCTCCATAGAGTTATAAATGAAAATTCATTTATTAAGGGTAAATCCATAATTTACAAAAAAATAAATTAAGATCTCGAAGGAAAACATACAGATTCACACTAGTAAAACTGTAAAGGCAATTGATACATACTATAAAATGAATAAATATAGCGTGAACAGTGAACAGATTATTGCTTTAATGGATTTCCATGTTTGCGAAAAACGACATCCAGTATATGAGTATTTGTGTATCTTATCTTGAGAGAGCCACTATAAATGTGTTTAAAATACATTAATATAACAAAAAATGCGTTAAATTATAGTTTAATGTACTGAGAGAAAGTTTATAATAAAAGAATTGCGAGAAATTACAGTCCAGTGCGTAATCGCGTAAAGGAATTTAAAGAAATGCGTAAGAACTGCGAGAGATGGCGCCAGATGTTTAGTCTAGCGCAAATTAGGATAGTCTAGTGCTTTGTAGGGTATGGGCTATAATAGCCAAAGTAAAGAATAAGGCCTGGAAAATGCGATAGATGGCGCATCGTGTCCAGTAGAAGAGAGATATTGAAGAAACATTTGATTTGATGATGGAGGAGAGAGGAGGAGCTAAGGGTAGTTAGATTTTAAGAAATACGAGAAATTGAAGTGTAAATAAAATGAATATGAAAAAGAGATATGTTAACTGTTCGAAATAACGTTTGCAAATGCATTTTGGTTGGTAAAGTGATTTCTCTATAAAAAAAAAAAAGGCGTCTTTTCAAAGCCATACATTTAAAATATAATGAATAAAATTAAGTATAGTTGTATTAAAAAATACATAAAGTTTTTTTTCCTAATGTATTAAAATACATTAGATTTTTTATAAAAAAGACAGAAAATGAGGTAGTATTAGCACAAACAAAGTCTATTCATCAATAATAGTCGAGTAACGGGGTTTCTTCCTATTTATAGGTTTGCGAATGTCATAGTCAGGTAAATCATTGGGGGTGTTGTACAAATTGCCGTAGAATTTACGGGAAATAAATTTGATGCGTTTAGCAAGTGAAATAGCTTTGAGGTCACTACGGATTGTGGAGTTATGGAGATATCTAGATCCATTTCGTATCAGTCGGAGTTTTTTATTGTAACAGCGTTTAAGGAGATTTATAGTAAAGGAATTTACGTGTTTAAAAGTACATTGCGTGAAGAATAACCCAAGTCCGATGTGCATCCTCTGAAATTAACATAAAAAGGCAGTAGGCTGTAGAATTAAATGCTCTGAAAAGATTCTTTACGATATTAGTTTATTAAACTTCGAGTTATAAGCGTACGATTACAAAGTACGTACATGAAGGGATGGGATGGTGCCCGAGAGCATTGTTTAGCAGTGAAAGCTTACATTATTAACTTCTTATCCGAGGCCGTGCGAGAGAGAGAGAGTACCCCTTCCAACACATGTCGATTTTCATGCCATACACATATTGGCAACATGAAATTGGCGAAAGAGCATATGAAAATGAATGATGTCATATAAACTAAAAATTATCAGTTATGGATTAGGCAATTAGGAGAATTTTTGAATTACAGGGCAGGGCTACCAGAATAGCAGTCCTATAAAGTGAGCCAACAAGAATGTGAATGCCAAATGTACGTTGAGAGGAAAGTTTTGGGAATCTAGCTGAAGTAGACAAAACAATTATCATGTACTGGAAATGTTTAGGATTTTACCGAAAAGGCTAAACTCAAAAATTAAGCAGACACAGACATTTCTAACGAACGTTGGACGGAATGAGAAATAAAATGCAAACCGAATACAAAATCAACCTTTATCTCTTTTCTTTTTTTTTTCTTGGATATCTAGTGAGGGTGATTAATTGTTTAAATGAATTCTATCTATGTGAGAAAGTTTTATTGATAAAGGGCATATGTTAAATATATTTTCTTTTAATGGAGGAAAATTACAGCGAGAGCTGAAATAAAAGTTAGGATAAAATAACTAAGTAATTAAAAGTTAGTTTAAACTGAAAATTAAAGAAAAGGATTAATTTAAGAAAAATATATGTGATACCACGTCACAAGGTCCATATTAGTATTAGCGGCGCACCCCCAGATCGGAGAGGCATATGTGATGACAGGTAATACACACGAGTTAAAGAGAAGCATTTTATTTCCAAAGGAAAGTTTAGAGCTAAGAAAGAGTGGTGTTAATGAGTTGAATATGCCGGTAGCTTTTCAGTGAATATTAGTTATGTGTTTTTTAAAAGTGAGTCTTTTATCTAGTGTTACGCCAAGATATTTAGCATTATCGCTCCAGGGGATAGTGGTATTATTAATAGTGAGGCGGTTAGGAAGGTTAAATGAACGAGAAAAGTATACAGCGGTGGTTTTATTTTCATTTAATTTTATTCTCCAAAGTTGACACCACTGTATGAATATATTAAGGTAGTTTTGTATATTTTTGTACAGGTAGTAAGGGTGATGTGCGGAAGAGTAAATAGTAGTGTCGTCCGCATATAAATAAATATAGCGTTTCCTTTTTTAAATTATATTTAATAAAATTTTCACATAAATTTTCTGGTTGCTGCTTTCGATTTTCTTATATGTGATTGAAAGGTAGCGGAATATAGTGCCTATAAACCAGTGGTTCATAATCTTGATTTGACCACGCCCCACTTAAGCATCACTAAGTTCATGATGTCATCTCCTTCTGTAACATACAATTTTTATTATTTAAAAAGTGAATTTTTATTCACATTGAGGTAGTCTCAAAGTACATTATTAATATTGCATTATGGCATTAGCTGATGACATTAGCAACAAAGAAAAGTCATTTCACAATTTGTTAAATTACCTAACAGATGAAATTTTGCCATAAATATGTTTCTAACTGTGGTGGTTGGACGATAAAAGGCGAGGAATACTATCATATTTTAACATTCCAATAATTGTTTCTCGTGATCACCAAGCAGAATATGGTATCGAGTACACTGAGTTACGGCCGCAAAAGACCACGCCGACATGACAATCCTTATTAAAAATGATTCGTTAAATAAAAAATCATATAAACTTGATAATCAAGAACAAAGAAAATAAAAGCAAAAGTATTACCTAAAGTGACCTAAAACAACAAAAGTGGTGGATGCATATAAAAGAATTGCACCGAGAATCCAGCTTCGAAAATCTTTATTTATAAAAAAATTTCTTAAAAAAAAAAAAAAAAAAAAAAAAAAAAAAAAAAAAAAACTATATTTATAATGGATATTTATATTTGTAGATCCATCCTAGAACCAGTAGTACACAATCGATGCTTTTTGAATATGCACTTATCATGAGAAAAATAATAAACCTTCTCTTGGGGATTAAGGGGATACTTATTTTAAAAATCAAATCATTATATGATTTATCAGCAATTGAAAACACAGAACGTAGCACCGGTCGAATAGAAATAAACTATTCTTGCCATACAGGGTCAGAAGATTCTGCCCACTCATCATTACTAACAATCGTCGTTGCATCTCCGTTGGTGGAATTGCTATCATCCTTACCGTAATGAGAAGAAAATATGCAGGCCATCAAAACATCATAATTTTTAAAATATTCTTTCATTTTACTGCGTTCGCTGCACGAACATGATTCTTCGCAGAAAGGCAAGCCACTACCCTCCGCTCCTGTAGTAAAAAGAATACCGGTGAGCCCAAAACGCGCAGACTCTGCGATGGAAGAGGGAAAGGGAGTTGCCGTAATATTTAAAATCGCCAATTGGCAGGGATAAAAATACTAGAATCTTGCGTTGGCATAATTTGCAATGATATAGGATATGAAAACTGCTTTAAATAGACTAAATTTTTATAGATTTTTTTAAGATAAGATGCCAATTAGTAGTACAGTGTTACAACATTTGAAATTACGTATTAAACTGATTTGAATTTGATTGGCTAGGGGAGGAGCTACAAGAGGAAGTGACTTCACGTTTAGAAGGTTGTAGAATTATCTCGAAGATTCCTTTCCTGGAAGTACAGATTTCAGAACGATATTTATCATTTTAAAATAAAACAAAATGTTACATAAGAAAGAAAAACTTACAGGGGCAACTTTAAAAAGGAATGAAATAAAATAATTTTGGAATGCGAAATTTAATATTAAATGAATAAAGATTAATAAAATATTTCTTAAATTAAATAAAGTAAAAATATGGCAGTGGTTGTAAGGAATCACAACATATTACTCCGGCCTCCCCAAGAGAAAATATTGGTGAGATGGAGAAATTTAATAATTTTGACATCGAGTCAATATTTTCTAATCTATATACAAAATAAATACAACTTCAAATAATGAGAAACAAAATAATAATAATAATAAATTTACATTCTTCTGGCTAAAAGTAAACAAAGTCTTTCACAATAAAGTTGTTTAAAGTGTATTCACTGATATGTGAAATAACAAGTACAACACTATAAAGTAATTGGTAATCATATTAATAATGGCTTTCCATCACTCAATATAGTACAATATTAGTAATAAAACATATCTATTTTGGAAAATAAATAGCAATAATTAGACCTTTGAATGACAACTGTATTTCTAGTCACAGTCGATAAACTATATTTAAATTTTGTATTAACATTTTTATTAGACTAATTTTTATATAAATTCAATAAATTACTCATTTGAGAATTTTCCCATAACGAAATTCAAAATGTAAGCAAATGGTCAAGAGAGAATATTTAGACTCACATTAAAAAAAAAAAAAAAATGCATGTATAGCACTTTCTAAGAAATCAACTTTTCTTAGTTGAATAACTCTAATATCGTGTTATTCTACAACAACAACAGTAATATTTTCAAAGTAAATAATGGCAAAGAGAGGATATTTAAGCTCTCAGAAAAGTACATAAATAAATGTATCATTCTACCACATAACTTTAATAATATTGGTCTTACAAAAACTATCACACAAAATACTTATACTAAATATGTAGAATGCTTATTGAATATGTTTAATTCAAATTTTCAAACATTTGTAAGTATAAACATGTAATTTTTTTTACATGTAACATACATAAGCATATTTTTTTTTTAATGTAAAGACCTAAAACAATCTTTGGATCCAAAGTATATAATTTTCATGTGCATAAACATTTTTTTAATTTGCGGATTTTCAAACACCTTAACACCTTAAACAGCTTAATGTATTTTCAACCATTTTACATAATATACCAATAATAATAGTAGAAGTATTAGCATGTATAATTTTTATTATTATTATTTTTTAGATGTTAAAAAGAGGTTAGATGTTAGAACATACAAGAATTATAATTAAGGATAAAGTAACATTTGAATTATTCTAAAAGTCACAATAGGGAAAGTGATGACATATGTACTCATATTATACTTTATACCAATAGCAAGTTACTTATTAAGTTAAATACCTTATCAATATAATTCGATCAATGACACTTCATCTGCAACTTTAATATTGAATTATAAGTTTAAAAAAAATGTGATTTAAAAAAAAATCTTTCTTACTATTTAAATCAAATACTAAATTTAAAAGTTTTGAGTTATCAGCACATTTCACATTAAACATAAATTCTAAAAATAAATATGGTTTTAAAGAAAATATTTCAGTGAGAAACATAGTGAACAGGAGAAAAAAAAATAAGATTTACACAATTTTGCAGGGTGACAATTCCACGTGTCAAGGCGACGGTGACTTAAAAAAATAAAAATTACACAAATGCTGCCTGCAGCTTTGGTAGAAGTAAACAGATAAAGTAATCAGTCAGTCTTCGCAGTTGACAATTCAATGAAGCTAGCATAGATGAGATTCTTTTTACAATGGTAAAGGCATCCTAAAAAAATGAAGATTAGTTTATATTTTATACTGTTTATGATTGCGAGGGCGAAGATCATAATGTTTTTTGCTTTGAGTAGATTTGTTTAGAACTGTAGTGGAAGTTTTACTGCCAAATGCTTGTGAATACACATAACTATGTGAATGCGATGGTGTTTGTTGGCACTTTGAAGAGGTGTGAATTTGAGGAGCTGTATTATTATTTGTGTGATAGGAAGGATAATAGCAGTATGAGTACGAATATGTCGTTTCACAGGAGAAGAAGATGCACTATCAACAGCTGTTTGATGACGTGTTGCACTTCTAGATGAATCAGAAGGATTAAGCAATGCTTCATTTCATTTCTGGAGTTTCAAGATTCGCTTAGTATGAATTAACATAGGTAATGCTTGATTATTATTGCAATCTTGAATTTAAATAAGTACAGGTGAAATTATTTTCTTTACCATATAAGGTCCTTGTACTTTTTTGTTAAATACACTGGGAAATTTTACATAAACAGTATCATCAACTTTGATGTTAGCAAATTTTAATTTTTCCCTTGATTTCTGATACAAGTTTTGAACTTTCACCACTATTTTCATGATTATTCAGACTATAAACTTGGTCATAATGTTGATTAGACTTTAGAAGACGTGGTGAATCGTAGATATTGTGTAAAAATTGTGCTCGTTCAAGAGTTAAGTCAAATGTGGAAATATTTATTTCTTGAATTTTCTTTTTGATTTGCTTAGGCAAAGCTTGAAGAAAATGAGTAAATTTCAAAGAATCTAGAGCAGCAGGTGCTAACGTAGGATAAGCAAGTCGAAGCTGTTTAACCAGGCGATATGAAAATTTTTTTAACTGACTCATTAGAATCCAATTTTAAATTTTGAAGAGATTTGAGAGTGTCGGTTTTTTTACTTGGGAGAAAATAGTTAATAAATTCTTTTCGAATGTTTTGAAAGTTAAAGTTTTTAAATTGAAATTGTGTCTCAAGAAAGAAATGTAATGCACTACCCTTTAATTTTGACTTGAAAAGGGCAAAAAGTTATTTGTCAGAGTAATTATATAAATCCTGCAAATCTGATAATTGATCGAAGAAAAATTCGACAGTCTGAGGATTTCCATCAAAAGGTTGAATGGAAAGGTTTAAATTTGCTTTCGGAAGCATGGTGACAAATTTCAAAATAATTCCAAATAAATTTCAAAATAATGTGGTTTATGAGTTAATTGAAGTGAAACAAAAAATTAATTTCATATGAAGTCCCCTTTTAAAATAATGTCGATTCAACAGAATAATTTTTAAGAATGCAATAATTGTTCTCAAAATATTATTAAAACAAAATGGCATAAATCGTAATAAATTAATCATTTACTTATAAGTAAGAAAATTATTTTTCTAAACTCACCTTATAAGTAACACACACATAAATAAATAACATCATAAACAACCATTTTTTTTTAGTAATAAAATGTAAATATTCCATGATAAGAACACATTAGATTTTGTAGAACCATATGAAAACGTTTTGTTTTCAAAACAAAATTTTATTGTAATTCTTCCACTTTTAGAATAAAATTGCATCTTCCTCATAAAACTTGCAAAAATATGCATTAATAATTACTAAAATGACTTGTCAATAGCAAATAAAATACAAAATGCAATTATCTGGCAAAATTATTTTAAACCAAAGCACTTTAAAATATTCAATTTGAATTCTTTCTTTCTTCTTTTTTTTTTTTTTTTTTTTTTTTTTTAGAAAGATTATATAATATGCAAATACTTAAGTAAACCACTTTTCTAATTATCAAATATTTCAATAAGAATGCATCAAAAAAATTTTTTTAATCAAATTTTATAATATATTAAAATATAATTTAATAAATGTCATGTCGTAAAGGTTTCTAAAGGTTCATGGCATCAAAGAGGAAAACTGTGGTGGTTGGACGATAAAAGGCGAGGAATACTATCATACGTTTTTTTAACACTGAAATAATATTAACATTCCAATAATTATTTCTCGTGATCATCAAGCAGAATATAGTATCAAGTACACTGAGTTATGGCTGCAAAAGACCACGCCGACATGACAATCATTATTAAAAATGATTCGTTAGATAAATATTCATATAAACGTGATAATCGAGAACAAAGAAAATAAAAGCAAAAGTATTACCTGAAGTGACCTAAAAAAACAAAAGTGGTGGATGCAAATAAAAGAATTGCACCGAGAATCCAGCTTCGAAAATCTTTATTTATAAAGAATTTTCTTAAAAAAAAAAAAAAAAAAGAAAAAAAAAACTATATTTATGAATACTCTTATTTGTAGATCCATCCTTTTTTAGAACGAGTAGTACACAATCGATGCTTTTTGAATATGCACTTATCATGAGAAAAATAATAAACCTTCTCTTGGGGATTAAGGAGATACTTATTTTAAAAATCAAATCATTGTATGATTTATCAGCAATTGAAAACACAGAACATAGCACCGGTCGAATAGAAATAAACTATTCTTGCCATACAGGGTCAGCAGATTCTGCCCACTCAATTACTAACAATCGTCGTTGCATCTCCGTTGGTGGAATTATCATCCTTACCGTAATGAGAAGAAAATATGCAGGCCATCAAAACATTATAATTTTTAAAATATTCTTTCATTTTACTGAGTTCGCTGCACGAACATGATTCTTCGCAGAAAGGCAAGCCAATACCCTCCCTCCGCTCCTGTAGTAAAAAGAATACCGGTGAGCCCAAAACGCGCAGACTCGGCGATGGAAGAGGGAAAGGGGTTTTGCCGTAAAATCGCCAATTGGCAGGGATAAAAATACTAGAATCTTGCGTTGACATAATTTGCAATGATATATAATATGAAAACTGCTTTAAATAGATTAAATTTTTATAGAATTTTTTAAGATAAGATGCCAATTCGTAGTAAAGTGTTACTACTTTTGAAATTACGTATTAAACTGATTTGAATTTGATTGGCTAGGGGAGAGCTACAAGAGGAAGTGACTTCACTTTTAGAAGGTTGTAGAATGATCTCGAAGATTCTTTTCCCGGAAGTACAGATTTCAAAACGATATTTATCATTTTAAAGTAAAACAAAATGTTACGTAAAAAAGAAAAACTTACAGGGGAAGCTTTAAAAAGGAAGGAATTAAATAATTTTAGAATGCGAAATTTAATATGAAATGAATAAAGATTAATAAACTATTTCTTAAATTAAATTAAATAAAAATATGGCAGTGGTTGTAAGGAGCCACAACACTAATATAATTCTATAAATGGAACGATCATACATCTTCGCCTTTATATCTGGAAGCGTTTTGTTGTTTTTTGTCAACTTCCCTCAATGTGAAACAAAATTGTTAAATGGTCTCCATTTTTATCTTCACAAAAGTTTTTTGAACATTTTCTCACATTTTGAAGTTTTATTCAGACCACATTTTAAAGTTCTGTGACGAGAATGTCATATACTATTTTTCGAGGTTTTCTTTTCCAAAGGCTCTTCGGTCATCAACAAAAGAAAGCGGAATCTCAACAAATGAAAGGGGAGGTGATAAACATCCTTCGTAGTATTTCACTGTCTCATTTCAATAAATATTGTTTTTCATTCACATGTGAAAAGGTTTATGACTGTAATTTACTTGCATGTCGATATGTGTCTGTCTGCAGGCAGTTTAATTTTCACAAAAATACTCGGATTACATCGAAAGTTGACTACTAAAAACAACCTTCTTAATCAATTAAGAATTATTTTTCATGACTATACAAAATAAATTGTATATAGTATTGCTGTCGAGATTCCTCTATTTGGGAGGAATGCAGTCCTAGATTAGCAGAATCTGGGTTATTACGTACATATAAACTTTTTTAAACTTTAAAGCTTAACCGTACATATACCAAGTAATTAATGAAAAACTCATTTATGTAAATTAGGGGGGGGGGGGTTATCCCCTCTTTCCCCCTTTATACTTAACCAATGAAACCCCAAAACTATTGACAGAAGCACATTATCAAAATGAACCTATATACAAAATTTGAAGAAAATGGGATATTCTGCATGAAAAACCCATTTATTTAAATTATGGGGGGTTAGCCCCCCGTTTTCCCCCTTTATGCTTAACCAATGAACCTTCAAAACTAATCAGGGAAGCGCCTTATCACAAGGAACCTATAAACAAAATTTAAAGTAAAACTGTTAGTTTTATCAAGAGTTATCGCGTTACGTACATACATACATACGTACGTACATACAGAACCGGCGGGCACATAAGCTCTCAGGCTTTGATAGCCTGTGAGCTAAAAAATCAGAAAAAAAAATCAATAATTTGAAAAATATAGGCAGTAACGTGATGCGGTTTAAAACAGAAGTGCACAGAAAAACGTAACACATTTTTAATAAGGAAAAAAAAAATATTGCCAGAATAATTATATTTACAACTGGAATGTTCACAATTCAGTTCTTTTTTTGCTCAGATCTGTTTTGTTTGTTCAGTAATTCAGAAACGTTTGCAATAAAGCTAGGAAAACAAATAGTCATTGAACTGTAAAAAAAGACAAATATTTCTTAATCTACGGAAATATAATATAACCACGAACGAAAATATACAATAAGCTCTTCGAATTACCCATGACTCCGGAAGGCGTTCTTTATATTTAAAAACCTTACAAACCAATATATTTTAGAGATTTAATGAAGCATTTGTAAAAACAAAGTTTATTTTGCTGCCATTTGATTTTTAGAAAGCGTTTCCGAGTAGCTTTATATAGTGAATTAATCTGTTTTCTCAAACCGGAATATCAACTTTTAGGATGCTATCAATTTTTAATTAAACATTTTCAGCAGTGGAATTTATGTAACAAAATAATAATAATTTTAATGGTAATATTAATGCTGTTTATTTATTATGTTTGTCTGTAAAACTTGTTTGTTGAACATGAAAATTTTTACTTGAGAAATGGTAGAATTTGAAAAACCTATATTTCGGATTGAGAAAACTGATTAATTCACTATAAAAGTTACTGAGAACCGTTTCTGAAAATCAGTAGCGCCAAAGGAAACTTTGTTTTTATAAATTTTTCTTTAAATCTCGAAAATATATTGGTTTCTGAGGTTTCTAGATGTAAAGAACGCTTTTTGGAATCGCGGGTCATACGGAAGAGGTTATTGTATATTTTCGTTCGTGGTTATATTATATTTTTCTAGATTAAGAAACATTTGTATTTTTTACAATGTGTGACTACCGTCTTTTAGCGGAATGGCTGCCAGACGTAACACGACACCACACAGCATCTAATAGGGTCTATGAGTTGTCAGGTCTTAGTGTAAAGTTTCATTACGGCAATTCATTAAGGAAATTCAATTAATTCATTTTCATAATTATTTGTTCCCGTTTCATTAAGGTCCCAGTGTAAGGTCTGTCTCCAGACCTAATACTACGTTCAGATCGGATAGTTAAGATATCTTAGACCGCCAAACTCACTAAGGGAGTTCCAGAAACTCCCTTAGTGAGTTCGAACATTCTATTGCTAGATACAGCCACTTCCACTCACTCTGATTGGTTCTGGAGGCCGATTGGCTGTTGAGGTTGCCTTTAACATATACGCATGCGAACATTCTATGTTTGTTCAGATCTCGGACACAGTGATGTTCAGATCTCGGACACAGTGATGTTAAATGCGTTTTGCGGTGTGGACAGGCATTCAATTCCGGGAGGGTACCACCTCAAAAATGGCAGTCTAAGATATCTTAAATGTCCGATGTGAACAGGGTATTATACTGTGGATCTTAAACCCGTGTCCTGCGAATCACTAATTACCCACCGAGAGTATTTTAGTGGCCCGCTGTGTTATTTCAAACAAAAAGAAGCAAAAGTTTTCCGTGTTATCGAAAAAAAAACTTTTGAAGGACAGAGCAAGTACCTTCTTTAGATAAGACATAACGAAGACAGCCACCCAGCAAACAGCCACCCAGTGCAAATAATTATCACTCAAGTGAACACAAAGGCCAGCGAAGTGTGTTTGCTCCTTTTGTGCCATTAAAAGCTTGAACATTGCAAGACGGACAGCAACGCTATATTCAAAATTCATCTCATGGCTTATACGTTATGCTTTTCATGCATCAGTATGGTAGTGTAGTAAATACAAAGTTGTTAGCATATTTCGATCTGTCAGATTAACTTTATTATATTTACGTACTACTACTACTATATGCGATAATACATATTATTGCTGGCGACAAATTTAATATTCGTGCAAATATAAATATATAAAATGTTCTTTATGAATCATGACGAAAATGGGAATTTTGCAGTTCCGCAGCGTCTTTATACAATCCGCCTCTGATCTTGTAACTTACAAGGAAAGTCTCCATAAGCGCATACTCAAAATTTTTTTTAAATATTACAGAATATTCTTCATGAAAAAAAGAGGATTCATGAGGCTATATATATGTTTATATACAGGGTGATTTTTTTTTAAAGTTGTGAAAGTAAATCCCTATAACAAAAGAACCATTGATCCAAATGACCTGAAATTTCACCTGTATGCTCCCAAAGCAATGGGAAATTTTTAGGCGTAGTTAAAAAAAAAAACTTAAAATCGCTCCGACAGATGGCACTGTGGACTAACATCAACTGGTTTCCTTCCTCTACCGGGTTTTAGGCTGAGTGTAGCAGTCTGTTCAAATTTCAAAACCATCTTCCGCAAGTCTTCTGTCGTCATTGGATCTTTTCTTAAATTCTTAAATGTTCTAAATCTCTTAAGATCAGTTGCTGGGCTGTCATTATTCTGATAATACAGTTTTGCTAACAACGCACGGTCCGTCAATGACACAGTCATTGCGAGGATATCCATACACGAGGTGTTCGTGCTTCACGGTTTCATCGCCACTGTACGTGTGTCGTGCACAAGCTCGCCTCCTTACTTTGCTGCATAAACAGCGCCATCTGTCGGTGGTATTTTAATTTTTTTAACCACATCAAAAAAATTCCCATTGCTTTGGGAGCACACTAGTGAAATTTCAGGTCATTTGGATCAGTGGTTCTTTTGTGATAGGGTTTTACTTTCACAACTTTAAAAAAATCACCCTGTATATTCATGAGGATATATATATGTCTATAAAAAAATTCTGCGGAACCTCGATATAGCGTCTGTAAAAAAATAATGAAAATTTAATTTTTTGGCGATTTATCGTCGGTTGGCGATACAATGAAATTTAAAAAAATACTATTTTATACTCTTCATACTGAACTAGTTTCAGTAAGTTTAATTTAAATAAATACGCTTTTACAACTACAGTTTTGTTATATTCATTTATATATATATTATAATGGAATTTTATCATCGTATTCTACGGTTTAGAAAAAAATTAAAATTGATTAAAATTGTTTCAAGATTAAAATTTTGGTTCTATTCTGAGCACTTCCAATTCAACTTTGATATTGAAATAAACATTTTCATGCTCAAAAAAAATGTTTAACAGACAAACATGCAAAATTAACAGCGTTAACAATAACATTAAAATTAAGATTATTTCTTTACTCTTTCATGTATAAATTAACTTATGTGGCTGAAAACTTGTACCTAGAGTTGCAAAGGCTAGAAAAAACCCGGTTTAAACCTGGGAATAAACCGGGTTTTTTGGGAATAAACCAGGTCTTTTGGGAATAAACCTGGGAATAAACCAGATTTTTGCAACTCTGCGTGTACCTGAGAATGGATAACATTCGAAAAACAGGTATTCCAGCCTGAGGACACTAATTAATACACTATAAAAACCCTTCGGAAATGTTTCTGAAAAAATCGGGCAGCTAAAAATAATTTGTTTTTATAAATTATTCTTTAAATTTTGAAAATGTATTGGTTTCTGGGGATTCAAAAGACAAAGGAACACGCTATTCTGAATTTTGGACAACTCAGAAGATTATATTATATTTTCGTTCGTGGTTATAGCATATTTTCATAAAATAAGAAACATTGGTCATTTTTTACAGTGTATGGGTGGCTCGTGGCATGTTAACCATATTGATGTGGCCCTCGAGCGTGAAAAGTTGAAGAGCGCTACCTTATACATTGTTACTTTTTATTATCAGGTTACTTGAAGTTACATATGTTCGAGATAGATAGATGTAATTCACTATGCTGGAGGAATCTATTCGCCATCTTGTAACATAAATTGCAGCTGAAATTCTTTTCGATGCTGTGCGCAGAGCCTTTCACGACTAATGGGCATTCTCATGAATGGTGATCGTAACTTTCATAATTTGTATTCATAGCTGCATTGTAACATTTCTGCATCACAGAACAAAGTGGACAGAACTAAACTAGACAATTCAAGTGCCACCTGTTAGTGATAAATGTAACTGCTCTCACAGTAATTTATTTTTTTGTTATTGGAAACGGTATCATTCTGTTGTCTAATACTTTTTGAATTTTTATTTCTTTTGACTTTTGATCACACGGCAGAAAAATCACAATGAACAAAATAAAATAATCATAATGAATCAAACAAACAAAGAATCACACTAAACAAAGTAAAATAATTGTAATGAATCAAACAAAGAAAGCATCATAATGAACAAAGTAAAATAATCATCATGAACAAAGTAAAATAATCATAATGAACAAAGTAAAATAATCATAATGAACAAAGTAAAATAATCATAATGAACAAAGTAAATGAATCATAATGAACAAAGTAAATGAATCATAATCAATCAAACAAAGAATTATAATGAATCAAACAAACAAAGAATCATATTGCACAAAGGAAAAGAAGCATATGAATCAAACAAACAAAGGAGAATCATGATAAACAAAGTGAAATAATTATAACGAATCAATCAAACAAAGAATCATAATGAACAAAGTAAAATAATTATATGAATTAAACAAACAAAGAAGAGTCATAATAAACAAAGTAAAAGAATTATAACCAATCAATCAAACAAAGAATCATAAGGAACAAAGTAAAATAATCATAATGAACAAACATTCGTAAAGATCTGATAATTAAAAACAAGCGAAAAAGGCTTTTTACTGCTTCAATTTCTCTTTAAATGATTCAGAGTGTGCAATCAAAATATTAATATGTTAAAATGCTAAAACTTCACATTACTTTTCAATAGGCGATTATCATGGTGCATTTCATAAAATCACCATACTTAGATGCATCAAGTTTTCAATAATATAAATAGTTTATTTTGTTAAATATAAATGCTAAGTTGTATTTATACGTAAGTCATGACTTTTCATTTATTTTTTTTCGTAAGTTTTATTTTTAATCCAAAGATGCAAGTTTGCATCAGTCACATTTTATTTTATTTCTGATTTAATATAACACACAATAAAATAAAATTTTTACCACTAATAGGTCAATATATGCTTGATTTAACATAATTATTTCAATGTTGTACAATTCATATTTAATTATTTAAAAAAAGTTTAAATTAAAAAAAAAACAGTAAAAAAACTTTTTTGCCTGGTATCCACTGCGCGCAATGTTGTAGAAAAAATATTGTTTCAAAAACAACAAACAAAACTGATAATGATGTAAAATTGCTGTATCTTGAACTTATACTTCAACTTCAAGCAATTGAAAATTTAATTTTTTCAAAATTGACATTTAAAAAAAATTAATTTTGTAAACATTTTACAATTTAAATTGAAATTTAAAATCAAATTAAATTTTTAATTGCTTCAAATTAAAGTATCAGTTCAAAATACATAAATTTTACATCATTATCAGTTTTGTTTGTTATTTTAAAAGCAATATTTTTTCTACAACCTTGCGCGCAGTGGATACCAGGCAAAAAAGTTTCTTTACTTTTTTTAAAATTTTAAACGTTTTTAAAATAATTAAATATGAACTGTACAACATTGAAATAATTATGTTAAATCAAGCAGATATTGACCTATTAGTGGTAAAAATTTCATTTTATTGTGTGTTATATGAAATGAGAAATAAAATAAATGTGACATGATGCAAACTTGCATCTTCAGAGGAAAAGTAAGACTCCTGAGACCCCTTAAACTAATTAACTTTTGGGAAATCTGGTCCTTACAGTTAAGAGAAAACTTGCAAGAAAAGCATTAAAAATGATCGCTGCGAAAAGTTCAAAACTGTAGAAGTGTTTTTCTAATTTGTTTTTTCTTAATTAAACTTGTCAAATTTTGCGAAGAGTAATACCATTTTTTTATTCACTTTCCATCATAAAATCATTTAATAATGTATGAAAAAGATATCATAAAACTCTCAATAAAAAATAAAAAAATCGTTCAAAGACTACCGAGTTCTTTTATAATGAAATTTTAATAAATTCATATTTCAATATTTATTTTTTCTTCAAATTTTAAAGTTAGAAATATTAGGGAATCCAACCCGAGTATCCCGAGTGAATGTAGGCAAATCCCCTGCCTCCCCCCTTTTTTTTTCTTTTTTTTTTCTTTCTTTCTTTCTTTTTTATTTTATTTTATTTTATTTTATTTTTTTTAATTGAAAACTCTAATACATTTTTTTAACATTTAATATATACTAGATAGAACCCGTCAAAACTTGACGGAAAAAAATACTATAACAATATCAGTAAAATAGGTTCTATATCAGTAAAATAGGTATTATTTAAGAAGGGGTGTGTATGAAACAGTATTTTATTTTAAAAAATTTTCCCCAGCCAAATATGGTACTATATCCGATGCAAACTCCAAACAAACAATCCGTAAACAACTGTGTAACGCAAACCAGTTTGACTTTACCACCATATTCCCTCGTCAAGAAAAAAATTTCATGGACCTATGAAGTATCATACAAATAGTATATTCCTACGTTCATCTCATAAATAAAAGAACATAGTAAAATAAGCACACATCTCCCCCCAACCACCCACCCTGTCCTGTGATTATGCAACTGTATGAGCTCCTATGAGCATGTGCATTGCATCTGCCCAAAAGCACCGTCGAAATTCGACGCTAAAAAACTTTCAAAATGTTTAAATTAAAAGTTTTAAAATGTCATCTTTAATCATTGTTCGTTTCCAATTCATATCTTCCAAAGCACATCCATTGTTTTAAAGCTAATCAATTTTTATGTAAGGATGAAGAATTTTCTTACAGTTATAAATCAATCTGCACATGAGGGAGATTTTTAATGTTTTCAAGTGTAATTTATTTGTTAGTATTCTTCGGTTTTTTCACATAATCAGGATGATTATCCTTTTTCCATCACAGTCGGGGATGTTTTTCCTCTTATACAGTTGGCAAATGAATCTTAAAAAAAAAAAAAAAATACAATTCCTAGCATATTCTGATATCTGATAGAACATATACATCAACAAATTCAACATATCAATTTTATGTTCAACATAAACTGAAAATAGTTTTTTTTTGACAGATTTTCGTCTCTATCTTACGGATAATCTGATCTTATGATCTGTTTTTAATATCACTGTTTTTAATATTATTATTATTCACTTTTTATGATGGTTAGGGACATCTATTTTCAATTGTGGCAACTTTCGCAGGGGCTTTTTTACATTATTGAAGCAAACTGGTGGTCATTGATAAGATAAAATTAAAAAACTTTTGATGCTTGAAAAATATTTAAAAAGTCGTTAAATTAAGCGGCAGTTTTCAAATTAATTTCAATCGAAAGCTAATTTTTTTTCTAATTGATGATGTAAGAATTTAAATTGAAAAATGTAGTACAAAAATAGAAATTTGTAGTATTTAGAAGGGTTGTATGCGAGATGAAAGCTAAAGTGATAGCGCCGTTTGTTGTCACAACCGTTGTACATTTCTAAAAATTGCCACTGTATCTTGGCTGGCGTCAAAAAGTAGAAAAACATCTTTGACATCGAAAGAGAAATTCACAGTGAAAGAAATGGGACTTTGCGCAATTAAGGAACTGTTAAATGAATTTATAATAAACATACCAAAATAATTCCTATGAAATATTAGTCTTACATAGTTTATTCTAGCTAAAAATACAATCATTATTTCAAGGTTTTTATTTTCCTACCGTACCACTATTTTTAATAATTTTAAATTTCCTGAAATCCTTTAGATTTTTTTTATTAAAAAAGGAAGTATTCTAACCTATAGTTTAAAAAAAAGTAATTGGTAACAGGTAATCAAGGTATGCAATCAAGATGAAGCAATCAATGACGGCTCCAATCCAATTCTAATCTTATAATTAAGAATGTAAAAATCAGTTAAAATTACGTCACGTTGGCACAATCATATACATTTTTCTCTTTAGTTTTATCAACGTTAAAATGCATTTCAAGCTAAGCATAACGTCATTTTCACCGGCGCAAAGTTTTCACACGTACTTTATATACGTTACTTTAATGCTTAAACACCATGTATACAAATAAAAATATATTTTGTATTTAATTGTAATGAAAAAATGGCATCAACAAAGTTATAATGCATAATGATAAAATAAACCCAATGGACAATATTCCCGTGACGTCACAATAAATATGAATTTTTATTCGCTTATAAAACACGCGAATAAATATTTTTACCGAAATTTAACTTCGGCCTAAAAGTCACGTGCTTTTAATATTTATTATTTATCTTTTATCCTCTCGTAACCACAGAGTTTAGAGAATAAACTCTGTGCTTCGCAACAGTGGGCGTTATCCGAATTGCCGACTTTATGACGTCATTAGCAGAAGTAAAAGTTTAATTCAAAATTACGACTAATTAATTAAATTTTCGAACAAACGAATGCACGATAACAAATCTGTGTCCAAATATCTTTCATTTAAAAAAAGAATGATGTCATTTGATGCAGTAGTTTGTTCTCACGGATTGTCAAAAGAAAACGCTTAGCGTTTTAAATATATAGATGTTAAAATATTACCTAGTTGATGTTAGCTAATGTCAAAAGATTGGCGAACCACAGAGTTTACAGAATAAACTCTATGCCTTGCAACAGTGGGAGTTGCCGACTTTATGACGTCATAAGCAGCAGTAAAAGTTTAATCGAAAATTACGGCTAATAAAATAAATTTTCAAACAAACGAATGAACGATAACAAATCTGTGTCCAAATATCTTTCATTTAAAAAAAGAATGGTGTAATTTGATGCAGTAGTTTGTTCTCACGGATTGTCGAAAGAAATTGCTTAGCGTTTTAAATATATAGATTTTTTAGATTGCACATGAACACCAAAAAACATTTTTATATGAAAAATATCAATAATGTATGGAAGTAACGTTTTGAAATTTATTAAAAACGATACTTTCGATTATTAGCCGTTATGCCAGGAGTTAATAGCCGAAGAAATCGCCAAAGATTTCTACTACTTTTTCGTTCTGATAATTTCGGTGATTTAAGTGTAGTTCGATTGCTGTTCGATGTCTGTTAAATTTGCGTTTAATTTATTTTATTTAATTTATTTATTGATGAAATTTTAATTTCGTTATGGAGCATTAGCTGGCAACAAATGCTGAACTATTTATGCTGTTTCAAGTGAAATCAGGATGCAGTCGCTTAGATTTTTAAAAAAATCATGCTTGAAAATTATTTTGAAGACCGTAAAATATCAGCAAATTAAAATACTGTTTCCAAACAAATCTCATTGAAAAGAACACATTTTTCTGGTTATTATTGTAATTTTTCTGGTTATTATTGTATTTTAGAATTTTACACAACTTTTCCGACTATTTATTGAATGAGCCTTGTAATTCTATTCGCTGTACAATATGTCACACGAAGAAACTTTCACGCAGGAAATTAATTTAAAGAGTCATCCAGAAGTGACTGTCTTGAGCACATTTAGGCTAAAAAATATTTTAAATATCTCAACTAAACTACTACAACCTTACAAAATTAATAAATACCTAAATGGATAACAGAGAAAGAAATAGATTAGTAGTAAATTTCTTATGACTATGGAAGCCTCATACACAAAGATATATACGACGGTCAACTGCGATAATGACAGAGAAATGTGTTATGTTGTATAATGAAAATGGCTACATAAAACTGATAAAGATGGTAAACCAGAAATGCTTTTTGTGTATTATGGTATTCATAGAAAAATATTAGTATATAAAAATATTCCATTTGTTTTTAATAAGATACTAGAATCAATTATAAAATGTATTACTGTGCTATCAAATTTAATGCCAAATGTGAGAATCGGAAATTTTGTGAAAATAAAATTGCAGATCATGTAACACTTTTTTCATACTGAGATGAGTTGGCAAAGAATAACAATACTCATCTAAATATGAATGTGAAGATGTATTGCTTCGTTGAATTTATAGAATTGTGTTAAAAACATATTTGTGACAAAAATTTTAATCTCTAACTCTAATAAAAAAAAGAAGTTTATGTATCTGTGTATCTGTATGTGTGATTGTCGTCTGTGTTCTGAAGAGACCGTAGAAAACAGAGCTACAAAATTTGGTGGGAAGGTACTTCCATGTATGTAGTTTTGCACCTTGAAGTCCGATTTTTGAATTTTTGAATAGATTTTTTATGCGATTTTCAGCGTTTTTTTCACATTTTGCTGCTATTTTCCACTTTAGTAACAGGAATCCGCTTCCAATCTTTTAGCCCAATATAGTAATATTTATCCTCTTTTAAATAAAGTTTATGTGAAAATCGTACAGCGATTTTTGAATTTTTGGCGATTTTTTTCCTTCCACACTAAGGAATTTTCCCCAGAATGCTTGATTGGTTCGTTGGTTGCTTCCATTTCGGCCTTAGTTAAGCTCAAAATCGTCATTTTTTTTCTCTTTTTAGCTTGGAGAGAATTTATAATTTTTTACAGATAAAAATCATGATTTTAAAAGGGAAGGGCGGGTTATTAATTATTCCGATTTGGATTTTTTTAATTATATTTTTTAGATTTAATTTTTTATGCGTTTTTTAACGTTTTTTTTAATGTTTTGCAGCATTTTTTGTTTCAAATGACGTCAAAAATCGCCTATTGGAAGTCAAATAGCGTTGGAGGGTAGTTGTGATTGGTAGCTGAAAGGATTGTAGGCACAACTGGAAGTCAACTGGGCAATTGTGATTGGCGGATGAAAAAGCCATAAGCTGTTTGCAATTTGAACAGCGATTTGTGAATTTTTCGCGATTTGTTTTATGTGATTTTTAGAGTTTTTTCAAGTACATGACGTCATTTATGTATTTGATTTCAGAAATTGGCAACGGTAACTTACAGTATTTGTATGTCAAAAAAAAAAAAAAAAAAAAAAAAAAAAAAAAAAAAAAAAAAGCGTCATTTTGTTTCTGTTTCAAAAGTTAACGATAATTCTTAATGTTAAAGATCGCTGGTTTAATATTGAGGGAGGAGGGAAGTGACCGGTAGTAACTTAAACATAGCGTTAATGCTCTGATCGAAACTCTTTTCTTCCCTCCTGCCTCCTAAATAAGAACTTTTTTATTATTAGTCCGATTCAAACGAAATTTCAAAACATTCTTCTCAGGTCCCCCATGTAATAGACAAACTTTGTTATAATGTTTTCAGCCCTTGGTTACCACTATTTCTGAACATGAATCACCAGGGTTGGGGGGGGGTGAGGTGTTATTTTCTCGGGTTCTATGGGTTCAATTTCAACGAGAATTAGTTCATTCAACTTAGCACGAACTAATTAAGATACAGATTTGACGTCCCCTGCCGGTAGAAAGTAGAACTACAAGATTTTTCAGCACGTCTGCTATACGGTGTTGTAGGCAGCGGGACAAGAGCTGGAGTTTCGATCGGAAAGAGGTTTATTTAGAACAGAATGTTTCACCTGGTGGTGGAAACTGGAACTAAAATATTTTGCTGCGCGTGCGCAGCACGTCTGTTATTCGGTACCGTAGGCAGAGGGAACACGTATCGGAAATTTGTTTAGAACAAAATGCACTCCCTGGCGGTGTAGTCCAGTGGAAATGTACCACAAAAAGGCGTTACCTTGCAAAAGGTCGGGTAGAAGATTTTTTTTCCGACTTGTATATAATGAGGCCAGCATGGAAAAACCGAATTATCCAACAAAATTTCTTAAGGGAAAATTTTCTGTAGCCAAAAAACACCAAAATTTTGGAACTTTTTTTTAAAAATATCTTGAGACCCGTTGTCGTAGCGCATTATTTGTTAATTACAATGTTAAAGAAGACAAAATTCTCTACAACTTTCATATTTACAACTTTTTTATACACTCAATAGCAAGCGCAGTACGACATTTCAAAAATAAGACAATTTTTTCAATTTCCTTAAAAACCGTGAAACACGTAGTTTTGTCCCGATGATTCAAATATTCTCCACGAATTTAATCATGGATGTCATCTTCTACATATTGATAGCAGTAAATTATCTGTTATTTGCACCCCCCTCCCCCCTATTCTTAAGTGCAGTACCGCTTTTCAAAAATGAGGCTAGTTTTCCAACTTACATACCCGCTCTATTATAGAGAGTGGGTATGAGGAAGAGGGGACGGGTGACAAATAACTGCCTGGAAAAAAGAAAAGATACATCTAGAGCAGGGATTGGTAAAAACTGTGGTACGCGTACCAGTACTGGTACAGGAAGCTTTGGCTACTGGTACGCAGAAATCCTATACTGGTACGTGGAATAAAATACAGAAAGCAGCATATCATATGAGACACCCTGCCACTGTATCCCATTATAGAGGAAAGAAGTGAACTTATTCAGCTCTCCTGTGATGGATTACTGGAGTCCACATTCAAAAGGATGAATGTCACAGATTTTTTGTTGGCGAGAATATGAGAGTACCGTTTGATATCGTCAAAGTCTGCCTGTGTTTAGCACAACATATATCTGTGAATGTGCTGCTCCCCCCCCCCCTTCGTTACATCAAAAACAAACACACGAATAAAGTAAACATCGAATGTGACTTATGACTAAAACTACCTAATATTGAGCCAGACATGAGGAAGCTGTGCTTGATAAAACAAGTCCACCCTTTTCATTAGCGATAGAAGCAAATTAGCCTACTGTAACAGTATATGAATCAGTGTGCGCCAATATGTCATTAAGTATTGTGCCTTTTTTCCTATACCAAAACATTTTTTTTATGTATATATTGTTTATATTGTATGCATTATTAAAATTTAATGGTGATACTACTTTTTACTTGAATGTTATTACAAAGCAGCCAATCTTAGTACCAATTTAGTTATGTAATTATTCATTTTTAAATACAATAAAACCTGCTATGACGGAAACAGGAAAGACCGAAGATATATTTCGTTTTAGGCAGGTTCCTTTTTATAGGTTTTTCTATATTAGCTTTACGTTTTTTATCATGTGGTACACGGAAGTATGAACTTCGATTTAGTGGTACGTCGGTCTAAAAGTTTGGGAACCCCTGCTCTAGAAGAACCATGATCCTTGATATATCTTCTATCCAGGAAATTGAACGCTAATAATCCTACAACAATCCCATCAAAGAGACAAAAATATTGTTAAATATCCCGTAGAAATTATCATTATTAAAATACATTTTTTCATTTAGCTTATGCAGTCATATTGCGTACTTTACTTTATTGTGTAGGGAAAGTGGACTTGAATGACATAGGGGACGAATGTATAACAACAAAAATGTTTATATGGTCTACAATCATAAATAACTCTGTATTTCATTTGATAGATGGTAGCACTGAGATAATTCAACATATATAGTTTCAAAACAGTACATATTACAGAAGATTAGAATATTCCACAAAGTGTATTTTTCAACAACAAGATCTTCTGTTTGAGCTTTAAAGCTATTTTATAATAGCTTATTTTATAATAGATAAAATCTTAAAATTTAAAATATTTTTTCACGCTAAAATGTTATAATTTCTTGTTATAATTATATAATAAAAGTGGGAAAATATTGATAATATTTACTAAAACTAATATTTTGAAATTTTTTATAAAAATAGTTATCTCAAATATTTTATTGATAGAATTTTTAAATTTTACGAGAGATATAAATGCATAATATTTGTTAATGAAATAATATGTTGTCATTTTTATTGTAGATATTTTATAAGGTAAAAATATTTGTTACATAAGATGTATTTATTTTTTGAGTCCCTCCTTTTATTTAGAACTACGATCCAATGTTTGATATACTTAAAACAGTAAAACATTAAAACATATGTCATCAATAATCGGTAAATAAAATATACCATTGTACTATAGAATAAAATGTTTATGGAATAAAATGAACTTATGCATGCATTATAAAAATAATTATTAAAATTAAACAAGATTTTTTTAAAATTGAAACTGTCGTGCCAATAAGTTACTAAATACTGAAATATTATTTTAAACAATACTTTAAAATTAACAATTGTATATACTTAAAGTTATTGTTTAAATATGAAAATTGTCATCTACACTCTCCCCTACTTACTAAATTATATAGATTTATTGAATTTAAAATATGTCTGTTGTGATGAAAATGAAGAAGAGGGTGTGCAAATAATAGATAATTTTATGCTGTCAATCTGTAGACGTTGACATAGATCATTACATCCGTGGGGAACATTTGAATATCGTCGGGATCGGGACAAAACAACGTTTTTCACGGTTTTTAAGGACATTGAAAAAATTCTCTTATTTTTGAAATGTCGTACTGCGCTTGCTATTGAGTGTATAAAAAAGTTGTAAATATGAAAGTTGTAGAGAATTTTGTCCTCTTTAACATTGTAATTAACAAATAATACGCTACGACAACGGGTCTCGAGATATTTAAAAAACAACAATAAAAGTCTCAAAATTTTGGTGTTTTTTGGCCACAGAAAATTCTCCCTTAAGAAATTTTGTTGGATAATTCGGTTTTTCCAGGCTGGCCTTATTATATACAAGTCAAAAAAATAAAATCTTCTACCCGACCTTTTGCAAGGTAACATGTACATTTCCCCTGGACTAGTGGAACTACAAGATTTTATTGCGCGTGTGCCGAAAATGGCTATTTTTCTCGAAACCGCAAAAGAAAGTTACCAGTTTGATAATCCCAGACAACGAAATATACTCATTTTCACTCATCCTCGAGTATTAAGAAAAGTAAGAGGTATCGATTAAGAGGTATCGATTCGAAACTGACAGTAAGTATGTAGTTTATTTTCTCATTCCAAAAATACAAATTTTGTCAAAATCGGAGGTAACTTTTAAAAATTTTAACCAAAAACTTACTCGCTTTGGATCAAATGATCCAGGGGGTGGTATTGAATTTATTTCCTCTTCGGTATTCACCTCTCTCTTTAATTTCCGAAAGACGAAAAAAAATATCAGAGGAACGGTTTCGTGCAGCGTTTTTTAGAGTGATTTTGCATTTAATATTATTTTTGGATCAAATGATCCAGACATTTAAGGGAGTGGTATTGAATTTATTTCCTCTTCGGGATTCACCTCTCTCTTTAATTTCCGAAAGACGAAAAAATAGCAGAGGAATGGTTTCGTGCAGCGTTTTTTAGAGTGATTTTGCATTTCATATAATTTTTTGACGGTACCGGGCAACGCCGGGTGGATCAGCTAGTGTTTAATAAGTTAAAAATAGTTGAAGAACTTGTCATTGTTAATCACTTTGAGACTAACGGCGCGTATACGCAGCCTTATAGGATACACAAAATCCTTGAATTTGAACACCATTATTTTCGTAAAGCAACTTTCACCGTACAGTATTGGCCAAATTATTAGTCCCATTCGAAAACAAATCCTAAAACCTAGTTTCTAAGATGATTATATTAAAATAAATCATCCTAGTAGTGTAATAAGCTATTCGAATGATTATACTGAGTTACACTTCAATATAAATGAGATATTTCGCGATTGTTTTGTTTATATTTTCTATAGGTGAGTAGCAACACAAATCATTACGAAATCTAGAAAATTTGTTCTGTTTACATTGTTTGGTTGTATGTTACAAAACAAATAATATCACTTCTAATTATTAATTTTAGTGTTTTAAATGTTTCTCTAATCTTTTTTTTGTATTAAATGGAAGTTTTTAATTGAAAAATAACATTGTTTAAGGAATTTTCTATAGCAGTAATTAAAATGGGTGGTAAGAAAGACGAAGAAACGTGGACAGATTCAAGTCTTTTTTTGCAAAATTCTAACTTGACCCAAGCTGAAATTGCCAATAGACCTTCTGTGTCTCAAAAAAACTGTAGTAAGGATAAGGAAAAACATAAATTTGAATGGAAATGGAACACCGAACAGAGCTGGACGATGTGGAAGAAAACGGATTTCTTCACAACGTGATGATAAAATTTTACTAATTTTGAGCAGAAATAGCAGAAAAGGTCTGAAGAGATTTACAAAATCATTTATCAAAATATACGTTCTAGTTTCGGTATAAGCAACACTTTAAATTAGGTACATAGTGAGAATTTTATATGTTGATTAGGATGTAGTATATCGAAAATCAAACAGGTTTTTATAAATTTATTTAGAAACTCATAATTGAACCGTTGATTTTGAAAGTGGGGCAAGTCCGTTTTGTGAAAATAATATTAGTTAAAGCTAAATATTATTACAAAATGAACATATAATTTATATTCTTAATCAATTCACAATAAATGTCTTTTAACACTTTATCTACCCAAATTATGAATTAATGAAAATTTCGCCTTCCAAGGTATTTTTTTTCTGAATATTTTGAAAATATGTTTGTAAATCTCTGCAATTATTAAATAAATAATAGACATTTTTCATTTATTAAAATGTAATTAATTGAATCAGTATTTACAGGAATTTTGTAGACTATTTACAACTCTACCCAAATAATTTCTTCGGGATACACAGTAAAAAATTTTGATCAACAATTACGGTAGATATACTGGCAACTTTGTGACCAGTATATATACCGTAATGTAACTGGACGGGATATGTACCGTAAAATATTTAAAGTATATGTACCGGCTGCACTCCCCCCTCTCCCCAGGTCTGCACGCATTACCTAAAAAGAGCAAGAGCATCACTTCAGAGGTTGCCGTACTCCGAGGTGTGGCTACCAGCTTTTTCCTTACTGAAAAATTATTATTTTACGGTATAAATAGCGATTTTTTACTGAAAAACAATCATTTTACGGTATAAATTCCGTATATAATCGAAATGGCACATATACTTTTTTTTACGCTTAATATTATACCTTAGAAGTACGGTACTCATACCGTAAAGAGTGAAAACTGTACAAGTACCGTTAATATACGGTACATATACTGAAATTTTACGAAAATTTTTTACAGTGTAGCAAATTATAGAATTATGAAATATGAAAAAGCAATGGCCTTACATATAAACATATAAATTTAACTAAAACGTTCAACTGAATGTCTTTCAACTAAAGAAAAAAACAAAAAAAAGCTGAGCATTTACAATTAGAAAAGAGAAATACCCATTTAAAAATATTTTTACTTTGTTCAGCGAATAATGCTTTTGGAAGATTTGAATAGAATTATTTTTTATATTGCATAATATTAACAACCACAATCAGAATTCCATCATGAATTAAAAAAATTTCTCTATCTAAATTAAGAAATATAATTACAGGCATACAACTTATTACTGAATATTTTATCTTGTTTTTTTTTTCACCGTTTTCTATAAAATGTAATCTCATCAAAAAGTCACCTGTAAAAAATGCAGCCAAGTCTCGTAACTCATTTACCGTAAAAAGTACTGAGATCGTATAAACCCAAGTTTAACTATCTTATTAACTCTGAAATTTTCATTCACAAATCACTCCTAGTCTCTACATCTTCAGTTAATTATTATTTTGTGACTTGGCAATTACGTAGCACGACAATGTGATGTATATAGTTAGTCTTAATCAAATAATACTATAACATATTAAGGTATAGTAACTTCCCTGTGCGTATATAATTTGCCTTAATTAAATTATCCCATCCCATCCCATAACATAGTAAGGTGTAATAACTTCCCTGTGCTGCGTAATTGCGAAGTCACCAAATAATAATTAACGAAAGATGTAGAGACTAGGAGTGATTTGTGAATGGAAATTTCAGATTTAATAAAATAGTTAAACTTGACTTTATACGATCTCAGTACTTTTTACGGCAAATGAGTTACGAGACTTGGCTGCATTTTTTACAGGTGACTTTTTGATGAGATTTCACTTCTTTTTGTAAGTAATCCTCCTTTTCTTGATTTTGGGTTCTTTTTGGAGATCATCCACTGATTTTCGCTAAGCCCACACTCTGTCCCTATTATTTACAGGTATAAAAATTTTGAAGCTTTAGTTTCGTTTGCAAAGTACTGTAGATAAAAAGAGATTTCAGGTTCCAAGGCAAGCACTAAGTTATGGGTGGGGGAGTGTCAAAAGTACTCTCAATTGCTTCTAGGATACGTTCTATTCATCTGAGATATTACTCGCAGTCCTAGATACTTGATATTTAACATAAAAGAACTTTTTAGTATAAAAAGAAAGCCAAAATTAAAATTTCCGGAAATTTCCAATAAATCAAACTACATTCCTTTTTTCAATGTTTTGTTTTCGTTTTTTTAGTCTTTTTTTATTATTTACGGATTTTTTAATTTTTCCTTACTTTGTGTACTAAACCCTGCCTTTCTGCCAAATGTCAAGCTTCTAGGACTACAAAATCGAATTATTTTCAAATTTTCGAATTTTATAAATTTATTGATTTCTTGATTTTAATTCTATGTTACCTGATCGTCATGCCAATATAGTAATTATTTGATCCGTCTTGTTAGGATCATTTAGGTTCAATTTAGAGATAAATCAAGTGAATCATAGAGTCACCATGATTTTATTTAGAAAGGACTATCAAGCCATAACCAGCCAGTAATGTCGGGAGGGTAGGGGGAGCTGTGAAAATTTTTGTGGGGCTAACATCATTTAACAATCCATATTTTATATGTGAAGTAAAATAGAGTACAACCTGTGAAAGAAAACAAACCTGTCTATAAAGAAATCGCCTATATCGTAGCCAGTCCATAGCGGAACATTTCTATAACGAAATTCGTAAACGAAAGAAAAAAAAACCATAATCCGGGGGGAAATAACATAAAACAATTAGGGGCGTTGTACTAGCTAATAGGACAATTATCTTAAAACTAATGTTTCTAGCAGTACAAAATCAAATTGTTTTCGAATTTTCGATTTCTTAAAGATATTTCGATTTTTCGATTTTATTTTCGAATTTAACGAATATTTTAATTGTTCCTTTTATTGAATAGTAAATACTACCTTTACACCAAGTTTTAAGTTTCTAATACTACAAGATAAAATTATTTTCAATTTTTGATTTTTTCGAAGTTTTTTTATAATTTTCTGGATTTTTTAATTTTTTCTTATTTTGTATCTTTCATTACAAATTTCAAGTTTCTTGCGCTACAAAATCGAATTATTTTGAAATTTCCGATCTTTTTCGAGTTTTTTATTCTATTTTCGAATTTATTGTGTTTTAATTTTTCCTTTTTCTGTATCCTAAACAATAAGTTTACGCCGAATTTTAAGTTCTAAAGCTACAAAATCGATTTTTTTTTCAAATTTTCGAATTTTCGATTTTTTTTCGAATTTTACAGATTTTTTATTTATTTCTTTTTTTGTATCCTAAATACTACCTCTATTCCAAATTTTAAGGTTCTAGCTTTACAAAATCGAATTATTTTCAAATTTTCGTTTTTTTTCGATTTTTTGATTTTATTTTAAATTTTTGTTGTGTTTTTAATTTTTTCTTTTTCTGAATCCTAAACACTACCTTTACACCAAATTTTCAGTTTCTAAGACGACGAGATCAAATTATTTTCAATTTCTCTCTTTTTCTTTCTTTCTTTCTATTTTTTTTTAAATTTTCTATTTTTTTTTTAATTATCCATATTTTTTAATTTTTCCTTATTTAGTATCTTAAATATTACCTTTATTCCAAATTTCAAGTTTCTAGCGCTATGAAATAGAATTATTTTCAAAATTTCCTTATTTTTCGATTTCTTACGATTTTTTTATTTTATTTTCGAATTTTATTGCGTTTTTATTTTAACTTATTTTGAATCCTAAACACTATCTTTACCGCGAATTTTAAGTTTCTAAGGACAAAAGATCAAATTATTTAAATTTTTTTTCAAATTTTTCGAATTTTTCGAATTTATAATTTTTTTTTCGAATTTTCTGGATTTTTTAATTTTTCCTTATTTTGCATCCTAAATACTACCTTTATTCCGAATTCCAAGTTTTTAGCGCAACAAAATTGAATTATTTGAAATTTTTCGATTTTTTCCGATTTTTCGATTTTATTTTCAATTTTATTTTTTGTGATTTTGATGTTTTCTTTTTCTGAATTCTAAATACTACCTTCACACCAAATTTTAAGTTTTTAAGACTACAAGATCGTGTTATTTTCAATTTTCAATTTTGTTCGATTTTTTTGAATTTTCGAATGTTTTTTTGTAATTTTCCGGATTTTATAATTTTTCCTTTCTTTGTATCCGAAACACTAGCTTTATTCCAAATTTTAAGTTTCTGTGGCTGCGGGATCTACCCAATCTTTTTGATGACGCGAGAGTGAGTGAATGTGTGAGTGACAAAAAATCGAAACTTTGAGTTCATATATCGTCTGCACTAATTTATGGGTATTTTTTGAATTATCCATATTATTGAATTTTTCCTTATTTAGTATCTTAAATATTACCTTTATTCCAAATTTCAAGTTTCTAGCGCTATAAAATCGAATTATTTTCAAATTTTCCTTATTTTTCGATTTTTCCGATTTTTTCGCTTTTTTGATTTTATTTTCGAATTTTATTGCGTTTTTTATTTTAACTTATTCTGAATCCTAAACACTATCTTTACTGTGAATTTTAAGTTTCTAAGGCTAAAAAATCAAATTATTTTAGTTTTTTCAATTTTTTTCGAATTTTTCGAATTTTTTAATTTTTTTTTTTAATTTTCCGGAATTTTTAATTTTTCCTCATTCATCCTAAATACTACTTTTATTCCGAATTCCAAGTTTCTAGCGCAACAAAATCGGATTATTTGAAAATTTTCGATTTTTTTCGATTTTTCGATTTTTTCAATTTTGCTTTCGATTTTTTTGGTGTTTTTGATGTTTTCTTTTTCTGGATACTAAACACTACCTTCACACCGAATCTTAAGTTTCTAAGACTACAAGATCGTATTATTTTCAATTTTCAATTTTGATGGAATTTGTTGAATTTTCGAATGTTTTTTATTCGAATTTTTCGGATTTTATAATTTTTCCTTTCTTTGTATCCTAAACACTACCTTTTTTTTCCAAATGTCAAGTTTCTAGGGCTACGGGATCTACCTAATCTTTTTGATGACGCGTGAACGAGTGAGTGAGTGAGTGACAAAAAATCGAATGTTTGAGTTCATATATCGTCTGAACTAGAAAAGACAGAAAGTTGTAATTTTAAATTTTGGTCCTGTGTGCCAAATACTCTAGAAAAACGAAGTTTCAAATTTTTGGGATACTCCAGCGCGGAGATATGAGGGGGTCAAAAGTACCCTGAGTTGCTTCCAGAAAATTATGCTTACGGCTGTCCTCTCTTGACTTGGCGGAGGCACTGCCGTGCCTCCAGATTACGGCTGTCCTCTCTTGACTTGGCGGAGGCACTGCCGTGCCTCCAGATTTATTTTTTGTTTTATTGTCTGAGTGCAACGAAGACTCATACACAGCGCAGTGTTACTTTGCCCCATATATAGCTACGATGGATATTAAAACCTTTCGTCAAGCATAACTCAAAAAATATTCAACGGATTTCGTTCAAATTTTCACAGCGGGTACCTATAAAGGTGACAACGACGTCTATTTATTACCAAGAATAAATTTCAAACCGTTTGGAAATTATATTAAAAAATAAACAAAAAAAGCACAATTAAAGTACATACGTCACGAAAATTTAGTGCATACGTCATTTTCACCGGCGGAGATTTTCGTGAATAATCAGATTTCAAAAGTTCATGGAGTACATGGAGCAAAAAAATATGCACGAACTAATATTCAATACAATAAAACACATTTCTGTTTGAAAGAAAGAACCCGCAATATTATTTATTTTTTATTTCGCATGTGTAAATTAGAAACATTTCTTTGATATTTAAACAAGGGTTTTGATTTTAGATATTATTTCTTCTTATTTTCTTTTCCTTTTTAGTATTTTAAATGGAATTAGTGAAAGGCATGTATTTTAAATGAAATGTATGCAATATGCAGATGTTATGAGAATAATATTTGGCGATTTATCAACTGCGCCAAGTTAACATAAAAGTACCAATACATCAAATGGTATGTAGTATGTGAAATGAAACATGGCACAGATGTCATATACGTTGTCGTATATGACATCATATCGCACCACGTTGGGGCGATTTTTTTTGCCCCCGACAATTTTTCGAAAACTTTGTTTTGGAATATTAGTAACAAATAACATGTAATAATAGCACGTGATTTTTTATTTCAATATAAAAATAAAATAACGTAGTAAATGAAATAGCTTCTATTATTTTAAAAAAGGAAATAAAAATAAATAAATGATTTTTTGATATAAATAAATATTGATATACATAATAAAAATAATTTATAGAATTAAAATGAAAATAAAAGTAAATAAACACAACAAACAGTTTTCGCCAAATTGGCGGGGTAAAAATCGCTCCAACATGGTGCGTATATGACATCTGTGCCGGGATTTTTATCCTTTTATCTGTGCTTTCGAAAATATTAAAAAATTAAAAAAGATTTATAACAGGCGTATAATGTTTTGCATTTTTATACGGACCCCTTATCCATTTTAAATTTTTAAATGCTATTTATACCAGATATTTCTTTCTTGAGATTCCCACAAGTTATTTTCGGTAAATTTTTAGTTCGTTTATTAATTGTTTACAATTTGCCTCCCTGACAATAATAATTATTTATCACAAAAATGCCTCTTAGGTTTGTTAAATATGTTTGTTATGTATTTTCATTACTTATTAAAATATCGAAAATGGCAATCAAATTTTATTTTAGCATCGTACTTAATTTTTTAAGATGGTGCAAAAATATGATTTAATAAACGTATCTTTGTAAATATTTGAAAAACATGGTTTTCCGCTCTCTAGAAAAATTGGTACTTACGTATTATCAGTACAAAAACCCTTAACGGGTTAAAAGTGTTGACGCAGCACTTTCTTTTGGCTCTATGAATTTTAAATATGGGTCTTAAAAGCAATGATATCAAATTTAAGTGACGCTATGTTAATATTTTTTTTTTTAAATCATAATTTTCTTTTTAGTTTTATTTATGTTCACAGGTGCAATTATTATCTTAATATGAAAAAATATATAAAATTTATTCGCTGATGCTTTTTCATTCACGTCTCTCATGAATTCAAAATATGGGTTTTAAAAGAAATGATATCAAAATTTGAGTGACACCTTGACGTTAATTTAATAGGACTCTTTTAAAATTCAATTTAAATTATTTTTGGTTTGTCTTCTAAAGTATATTTACACATACAAACAATACTTTTAATTTTTCAATACACTTTTAAATATATTACTTTCACTGAGCCTATATTATGTATTGAAATGTATTTATTTCAATAAATTGATTTATCTTCTGTGCCACGCTATCCAAAATCATAAGTAAAATTTATGTAAATGATTATTTTGCGTCATATTATCCACTTGCATACATTTCCCTTTGTTTGGATACTATGACGCAAAATAATCATTTACATAAATTTTACTTATGATTTTGGATAGCGTGGCACAGAAGATTGAAATAAATACATTGGCAATTTATTGAAATAAATACATTTCAATACATAATATAGGCTCAGTGAAAGTAATATATTTAAAAGTGTATTGAAAAATTAAAAGTATTGTTTGTATGTGTAAATATACTTTAGAAGACAAACCAAAAATAATTTAAATTGAATTTTAAAAGAGTCCTATTAAATTAACGTCAAGGTGTCACTCAAATTTTGATATCATTTCTTTTAAAACCCATATTTTGAATTCATGAGAGATGTGAATGAAAAAGCATCAGCGAATAAATTTTATATATTTTTTCATATTAAGATAATAATTGCACCTGTGAACATAAATAAAACTAAAAAGAAAATTATGATTTAAAAAAAAATTATTAACATAGCGTCACTTAAATTTGATATCATTGCTTTTAAGACCCATATTTAAAATTCATAGAGCCAAAAGAAAGTGCTGCGTCAACACTTTTAACCCGTTAAGGGTTTTTGTACTGATATCATTACTTTTTTAAGGTTATTGATGAAAATGTCAATTAGTCGAAATTAAGTATAGGTTATAAATTAATCATTAGAATAAAATTTTAAAGAAATGCTAAAAAAGACCCCTTGGACCCCAATAAAATATGAGGGTGGTGGCCCAGGGAGAGGAATCCAAGACTCAACTTTTAAATTATACAGCGAGAGAGTAACACAATTAGAAGGATGAAAATGCATGGCAAAACCCGTTTGTTCCATCTTCCTCCGCCAAAGGGCGCAATCTTTTCTATACAAACATAGCTGAAAATTTTCACGCTGTCGATTCCGAGTCAAATGAGCCATACATCGTCGTGATCGGTCCCATAGAACCCGATAGGAAAGTGCCCCTGGTGGTGAAACTTGGAACTAAAATCAATATATCCTGTCGATGTCGAGTCGAATGAATCAAACTGCAATGTGATGGGACCCATAGGACTTGAGATAGCTGCAAAATCCGTTAGTTCCATCTTCCACCACCAGGGGGCGGACTCTGTTCCATGCAAACATAGTTGAAATCTTTGAGGCTGTCGATTTCGAGTCGAATGAGACATACCTCGTCGTGATGGGGCGCATAGGACCCGAGATAAGAAAGCGCCCCTGGTGGTGAAACTTGTAACTAAAATCTATATATCCTGTTGATGTCGAGTCGACTGAATCAAACTGCATTGTGATGGGACCCATAGAACTCGAGTTAGCAGCAAAATCCGTTAGTTCCATCTTCCACCACCAGGGGGCGCACTCTGTTCTATACAAACATAGCTGAAATCTTTCAGGCTGTCGATTTCAAGTCGAATGAGCCATACCTCGTCGTGATCAGGCCCATAGAACACAAGATAGGAAAGCGCCCCCTGGTGGTGAAACTTGTAACTAAAATCTATATATACTGTTGATGTCGAGTCGAATGAATCAAACTGCATTGTGATGGGACCCATAGAACTCGAGTTAGCAGCAAAATCCGTTAGTTCCATCTTCCACCACCAGGGGGCGCACTCTGTTCTATACAAACATAGCTGAAATCTTTCAGGCTGCCGATTTCAAGTCGAATGAGCAATACCTCGTCGTGATCAGGCCCATAGAACACAAGATAGGAAAGCGCCCCCTGGTGGTGAAACTTGTAACTAAAATCTATATATCCTGTCGATGTCCAGTTGAATAAATCAAACTGCATTGTGATGGGACCCATAGAACTCGAGTTAGCTGCAAAATCCGTTAGTTCCATCTTCCACCACCAGGGGACGCACTCTGTTCTATACAAACATAGCTGAAATCTTTCAGGCTGTCGATTTCGAGTCGAATGAGCCATACCTCATCGTAATCGGGCCCATAGAACACGAGATAGGATAGTGTCCCCTAGTGGTGAAACTTGGAACTAAAATCGATATATCCTGTCGATGTCGAGTCAAATGAATCAAACTGCATTGTGATGGGACCCATAGAACTCAAGTTAGCTGCAAAATCTGTTAGTTCCATGTTCCACCACCAGGGGGCGCACTCTGTTCTGTACAAACAGCTGAAATTGTTGAGGCTGTCGATTTCGAGTTGAGTGAGCCATACCTTGTCATGATCGGGGCCATAGAACCTGAGATAGGAATGCACCCCCTGGTGGTCAAACTTGAAACTAAAATTGATATATCCTGTCAATGTCAAATTGAATGAATCAAACCATGTTGTGATGGGACCCATAGAACTCGAGTTAGTTCCAAAATCCATTAATTTACCCTTCCACTGCCAGGGGCGCAGTCTGTTCTATATGAACATAACTGCCCCTGGTGGTGAAACTAAAATCAGTAAGTTCTATTGAGGTCGAGTCGAATGAGCTAAACTGCATCACGATTAGGAATGCACAACCTGTGGCCCATGATGGGTAACTGGTGGCCCGCAGAGACCATACATGCCAACCTATCCAAAAATTTCGAATTTCCTTAATAATTCGTGAGAAAAATGCGCAAATTTTGTCCATAGATCGTAGGAAAATATGAATTTCATCGATCAGGTGCATAAAATTATGAATTGCATCGACTGGATGCAAATTTTGTCGAATGGGCATGGAAAAATCACAAATTTCGCCATTTTGTCGGTAGAAAAAGAAACGCAAATTTCAATAATCGGTCAACAGAAACCAGAGATGCCAAAATCGGTAATTCTGGAGTTGTAAATTTCGTCAATCACTCAAAATCTTGAATTTTGTAAATCAGTTGAAAAAACCTGCAAATTTTGTCGATAAGGCACTTAAAATCGCAAATTTCATGGATCGAGCAATGAATTTCATCGAATGGCAAGGAAAGATCGCGAATTTCAACGAACAGTCGCGGAAAAAATTTGCAAATTGTCCATAGATTGTGGGAAAACATTATGAATTTTGTCTATCGGTTCTGCAAAATTATGAATTTTGTCGATAGGCATGGAAAATCGCAAATTTCGTATATTGGGCGTGGAAAAATCAAGAATTCCATCGAATGTTTGTGAAAAAATTGTAAATTTCAACAAACGGTAAAAAAAAAAAAAAAAAAAAAAAAAAAAAAATTAAAATTTTGCCATTGTCTAGAGAAGAAAAATTGTGAATTTCATTAAATGGCCGACGGAAAGCATATCAGTTGAAAATCACGAATTTTGTCAATCAGGCACAGTAAAAATATGAATTTTGTGGATCGGGAGAAGGAAAATCATAAATTTTGTTGAACGCATGCATAAAAATCATGAATTTTGTTTATCGGGCATATAAAAATCATTAATTTCGTCAAACGGATCCATAAAAATCAAGAAAGTCATCAATCGGGTGCGTAAAAATCTGGAATTTCATCGATCAGGCGTGTAAAAATATAGGACAAAATTGCCATTCGCCAATCGGCGAGTAATACTGAAAATTTGGCGACTGACTTTACTGCCACCACTGGTCAAACTTAATAGTCCCAATTGCGATGATTGAATGGAAAAAGATTTTTTCCCCGCTGTCGCTCGACAAATTTCGAAACCATTTGGCGAATTTCACGATTTTTTCCCCGAAATTATTTGACGGATTGTGACTTTTTTTCTTCTCGAAGCCATTCGACGATATTCGAAAAAAATTTCCCCTGAAACCAGTTGATGAATTTTGTGATTTTTCCGCTATCAATGAATTTTGTGATTTTTCTGCTATCGATTGATGAATTTCGTGATTTATCGACTATCGATTAATGAATTTCACGACTTTTTCCATGAACGAACAAATTGTGCATTTTTTTCCACTGCTTTTCGACGAATTTTGCAATTCTGTTCCGCGATTGTTAGACAAATTTCACAATTTTTCTCCCGAGATCATTTGATGAATTTTGTGATTTTTTTCCCCCGAACGTATTTGACGAATTTCTCTAATTTTTTCACGACAGTTAGACATAATTAATTTTTTTCCTGCAATGCCTGATTTCTTTCCCGGGACCATTTGACGAATGTCGCGATTTCTTTCCCAACACTATTTGACAAATTTCGCCGTTTATTCCACAATCGTTTGACAAATTTCTTAAATTTTTTATCAAGTATTTGTAAATTTGTTATTGGTCATTGCTGAAAAACAGGAGTAAAAAAATCCATGTACTGGCCAGTGGTCACTGAGTAAAAAAGTTGAAACCTATACATAAAAGTTGAACCTATACATAAAAATCATGAATTTTTTAGAACGGGCTCATAAAAATCACAATTTTGTCAAGTAGCCGCATAAAAATCACAAATCCATCTAGTGGGTGCATTCTTCCAAATTTGCAACCGAACAGTGCTGTATGTATGGATAATGATAATTATCCCCCCCCCCCCCTACCCAACATCTCCTCGAAACAAAATTCTCTTTGTGCTACTGATGGTGGTCCTCGACAACCTAACAATTTTTTAAGTGGCCCTTCGCCTAAAAAGATTGGGCACCTCTACTATCAATTAACAATAAATTAACCTATCGCTTGTGTCATGTATTCATGAGCGGTGATTGCAATGCAAATTCTTGTTTACAAGAATAAGACTCATATTAGGTATTTTATTATTTATTTATTGTTTGTTTACTTATTTTGATTTGATTTTCTTGTCCTTTTAGAAATTGACTTTAGATTGTTACTTAAATGGTGTGATGATTGTCAATTACCTGTTTTATCGATAAAAATGATACAAGGTAAGGAAATTGCATCGTGTCGAGTGAATATTTAGGAAGTATTTTAAAACCCGCAGACTAAAGAAGATTTGTGTTTTACTTGTTAGCTATATTTTGCAACTCTCCAAATTACTGCAATGTAAATATAGTATGAAGTTAACTTTCCTCTGTTGTATAGCTAATTTTATTGGAAAAAAACCCTGAAAATGCATTGTTGTAGTAATCAATTATTTTTGCAGTTGTGTAAATTCTGTCATAACAAATTTCAACTAAGGGAAATCTTACATTGGACATTTAATCACAGTATTTTAAATAAGAAAACTTAAAATATTTGCAAATTAAAGAAATGAAAAGAGATTTTGTTTAAAATTACATCTAAATATTTTTTTTTTTTTTTTTTTTACAAAAAATGCTATATTCGCCAGTCATTCGGGAAATTATCACAAAATTCTGCTAATAAAATGGGACTGTAAACAAACCGGTTCAAAATGTGTCCTTTTTAAAAATTAAATTCCATCCCAGCAGCCCTGTTGTTATGTTAGTCGAGCACTAGCTGATCGACAAAATTTTTTAATCTCGCCAACCTTTTTTTCTGACCAATCTTTAACATAAGCTAATAAAGTATAGCCAACATTTTAACATTGCTATATAGTATCTTAAAAAACTTACTTAAAAATAGCTGAAATATAATCTTGATAAAATACGTAAACACAAACATATCAATACAAATAACAAAATCTCATGTAATCGGGTAGGGGAGACCGGTACAAAGTGGACCACTTTTTCAGTTAAATTTTTTTTCTCTTTAACAGACTGACCAATCTGTATGAAACTATTTTTGAATATTCCTTAAACCTTCTTACATCCATCATAATTTTCTCACAACATAGTTTTCAATACATTAAAATATATATATATATACACTGGTCCACCCACCAGGGTACAGTGGACCACTATTAGGTATTATCTAAAATATAATATAAATCTATTTTTCATTAATCTAATTCTTTTTTGTTGCCTCTTCATTCGCAAAATAACATAGTAATATAAATTTTGAAACAAAAACAAAAAATTAATTATATTTTGAAAATAATAACAGATTAATACAGGAACAATTGCAATTTAGTTGAAGTTATTACTTAAGTACAAAAAAAATCAGCTCACAATAAAATTTGCAAATGAAATTCCAAAATACTTATCAGTAAGATTGAGCCTGGAATTTTCAAGAAATAATTTTGGGTCTGCGAGCAACATTATGAAATCATTGACATCAACAGCAGATTCATCTACAGTTTCGGGAGAAATAAACTGATTTCCATTCAATTTGCATCTCATGAATCTTACTTGAATAGAATCATCAACAATTAGACTACAGTTATATTTATCAAAGGCAGTAAATACAAAACAAAATATTTCTTACTATGTTAAAAAAAAATTGTTATTTTTATTTGTTTACTTTATTTTACAGTTAATTCTACTTTAAAACAATCTTTCTTTATAGAAAACAATTATTACATATTTTGAACATTCTGCATTAGAGGAGCAGAGTGGATTGTGGACCACTGTGCCCCAGGAGTGGGTGGTCCACTGTACCCCATGTTGAAGTTTAATAAATAATCATATTAATATTGTTTATAGCTTTCTTTTAAACATAATAACTTTAAAGTAAAATAAAAACAAGTATCTTAGCTTTTCAAAAAAGCTGTTTTATTTTATTTATCTACAACCTTTAATTACTAAAAAAATAAAAATATGATGATGAAAAACTTTACTTTTAGAAGCTCAAAACAACAAAGCAGGATAAAATAGTTCAATCTGAGCTAAACATACTTTCTGAAGGCTATAAATAATCATTGCAGTGCTGTTGTCTATTAGGATAGAAGAGAAGCTTAAAAAAATTTAAATAAATAAAATATTAGGGGGTGGTCCACTGTGTCCATAGGTTCACTGTGTACCGGTCTCCCCTATATTAATGATAGGCTTAGTCAATAAAAAAAATGTTAAAGTAAGCCATAACATAAATTAGAAACATTGTATTTCATAATGAAAACATCATATCTAATTTTATATACATAAAAGTGAAAACTTACGTTATATAAATTCCCTATATAATATACCAAAGTTTCATCACAATTAAACGTATTTCAATCACACTGAAATAAAAAGTTTTAGTTATTAAATTTGTGTGAGGTGAATGATGGGAAAGTTTGATTTGGAGAGTTGGAAAATATAGCTAACAAGTAAAAAACCAATCTTCTATCGTCATCTGATTTTTAAAAGACTTCTTTAAAAGATTCACTGGCCATAATGCAATTTCCTTATATTATTTTTAACGATAAAACAGGTAATACTATTGACAATTATCTCACCATTTACGCCACTAAATCGAAAGACAATTTCTAAAAGGACAATCTAATCAAAATAAGTAAACAAACAATAAATAAATAGTAAAATACCTCATATGAGTGTTATTCCTAAACAACCTTCGCGACTCAAAACAAACAGATGATTGATTCGTTGATTAGAGTCTGTTTCAAATTAACTGATAAAAAAAAATCTGAATATTTTTTTTTCCTTTAAAAAATGACAAATTAAATATATAAATAATAATTAAATTGTATATATATAATTATAAAATATTTCAATATTTTAATCAAGGAATCTAAATATTTTTCGACTTAATGAAGATTTTGAAATAAGAAATTCTTTATTATAACAAAAAAGAAAAATATACAAACAATAATTTAATTTAATACATATATATTACATATTAAAAATTGCATTAAAAACTGTTTTCGTATTAAAAAAAAAAAAGAATCTAAATAGTTTTTCAGCGATATGGATATGCTTTAACGTTTAACTGTAACCGTAATAGGCAAGAGCTTCCTTATTGCGCAGTAATAAAAAGCAGTGAAAAGGCTGAAGATCTGTAATGTTAGTCTACCAGAAAAAGCATAAGAAAATAGTCCGATTTTAAAAGTGGATTATATTGAAAACAAGAGTTTTCCTACGTTAGCGCAATATCTTAAACGCTTCATCTAAAACTGATTAATATAATATATTAATTTTAAAAAAATCGTTCGATCCATTTTCAAGATAACAACTCTGTGCCCATTACACCATTACATTTTCCATTTTCGCTTAAAAATTGGTTTCCAGATCTCAAAATCTACTGCATGTAGAAATCTATAAATTTCAGGATAGAGTTAGGCCATAGATATAAGACTAATGTGAAAAAATCGAAACGGTATGCCTCATATTTACTGAGATATTAAATGTCGGCGTTTCGATTTTCCTTTGATGTCCTGCTAGCTGTATATATGAGAGTGACGGAATCTTCGGTTTTGGGCTTACGGTTTTCGGTTTTTCGCTGCGTCACTCAAGAGACTACCGTCTCTTATGATCTGGGCCAGGAGATAGATCGCCAAAAATAGTTGTCAATTGCCAATCTTGTTTATCGTTGCCAATAATGTGCAAAACAGTAAATTAATATTGTTAAAAACAGAAAATTGTTTAAAATGGTAAATAATATAAAATAAATAAATAAATAACATAAATAAGCAATAACAAATAAATAACAAGAAACAGTAAACTAGAATAAAAAATAAACTATAAATTATACTAAAAAAACTATACACTATAACATATAAATAAACTACATACTTGTAAAAAAAATAAGGGTTACTGTAATTAGTATAATTGGCGCCATGCTTGGCTCAGTTGTATCTGATCTGGCCCGGATAATACGTAAGTACCGAAAAATTTGGTAAGATGTTAAAACTGAATTTTTCCGCTATTTTTAATTTTTTCGCTAATCGCGCCAACCGGCACAGGATACGGAACTTTTCCCCATTCAGATACACATGCAAGGTTGGTCTCAAACAAGAGTACTTCTAGCAACAATACTGTTTTAACTGTATAAGAGTTACAAACAATCATGATATTAAATTCTTTGATTAGCTTTGGGCCCGATTACGGAAGTTTCTCCCAGAAAAAAACTGTAGAAGAAGTATTTTACATTTGTTTCGAATGAAGCTCGGTCAACAAAATATTAATTAATAATACAAACAACACTAATATTAACGTGGGGACAAAAATTTGAATTTAAGTGTAAATATTTGGAACCCCCTACCTCCACCCCCCCCCCAAAAAAAAAAATAAACTAAAGTTACAAAGTTACAGAAATGAATTTAAAATGGCGTTAAGCTACGCTTTCTAAGATAAGCAATTGGCTGCGAACCCGATTACAAAACTTTCACTTATCTTAATAGCATGTATCTAATATCCCTGAGGGTACTTCCCTTTCCCAGTTATACTGACCTTGGGGCTTTTTTAAAAAGCCTGACGCAATTCGGGTTTAAGAAGTTGAGATTTACTGCCAAATGATATAAACGACTATGAAAATAAAACTGATGAATTATTATGCTTGTTTATGTATGTATTTACAAAAATTGCATCTGATTACACTTATTAGATAAATTACTTCTGTTTGCATTTAATAACAGATAAATGGCTTCTATATACTAAATGAATTGTTTAAATATTGAGAAGAGGTGGCGAGAAGTAGAGAGGCGAGTAAACAAACGGGTAGTCATACGGGTAGTGAGATGGGTAGAGAGACGGATAGCGACATAGATAAGCTAACGAGTAGCGAAACGAATAGACTGACGGGTAGCGAGACAGGTAAAAAAGATGATTGACAGAGGGGTAGTGAGATGGGTAGGGAGACGGGTAGAGAGATCGGTAGACAGGCATGTAGAGAAAAGATTGCGAGACGAGTAGCGTGGTGGATAGAGAGAAGAGTACAGAGATGAATACAGAGACGAGTTGACAGACAGGTAGATAGAGGGATATATAGACATACAGCGTGTCGAGAGATGGGTAGTGAAACGGGGAGCGAGATAGGGAGACGGTTAAAGAGTCGGGTAGAAAGACAGACGGATAGTGGGATAGATATACAGACGAGTAGAGAGATGGTAGACAGATAGGCACGGAGAAAGACACGGTATAAAGACAAGGCTAGACATGCGAGTAGTTAGACGAGTAGACAGACGGTTGGAAAAAGAGATAGGCGGGTAGCGAGACCAGTAGGGAAATATACAGCCAGGTAGCGAGACTTGTAGAGAAACGTGTAGCAGAACGGGTAGGGAAACAAACAGATTGCAGAGAGATACGGCAAAAGAAAAGTCTGTGGTTTGGCGCAGTAAAGGCGCAGGGGAGAGAGCCTCCTAGAAAATAATAAAAAAGTATTAACTTTGAAATATATATATATATTTCAATTTCGCCGATATGGAAATTTAATGTAAAATTTATTTTTATAGAAGTCATCGAAAGGTTTTTAAAATACTTTAATAGGAATTTAGGCTACAGTTTCGCAATCGGGTTTGTAGCAAAGCATGTTATCAATGTGGTTTGAAGTGTTCAAATGTAAATATTTGTCACACAGAAAATGTTGCAACAATGAAATTAAATTTGCGTTAATCTACGTTTGCTAAAATACGCTATTGGCTGCAAATCCGATTACGTGACTTTAAAAATCTTGGCGTTTTAAAAAATTCGGCGGATTTTTTTTTTCTTTTTTTTTAAGTTTTGAGGAATTCCCGCTTGAGAAAATAAGATTCTTTGCCAAATGTTAAAATGTTATAAAAAATATGAAAACATAACAGTGTATATGAAATTATGTATACATTTTGTAATTCTATCATTTGATTTGCTCTTTTTCATTATATCGTAATTGTTAACCCTATGCTCTCAGCAATGTCACTCAGACTAATCCCTTTCAGGGAAGTCCTAGTTGTAACTTTTCTAAAGAAGAATTAAATATGGAAATAAAAGAAATAATGTATTTATTTTAAATGCTAAAAGATGTAAACAACACAATATACAGTAAAATAACTTTTATTAGATTGTTGACATGTTTCGGCTCACTCCGAGCCATTATCAAAAACAAATGAGAATATTCCATAATTGCACGGTTTTGAAGTTATTAATTTAAATGCTAATATCATTTAATTTTCATGTACTTTTTTAAATTACGCACGTTATTATTATTTTTTTTTAATTTGGCTGTTTATTTTACTATTTGTAACCACGGAGTAACTCGAGCCACAATTTTGATAAGTTAAATAATGCTGCATCGTTACATATTGTATTTTTGCGTGTTACTATCTATATGGTTCTCTTATTATATGGATGGATAGTATAGACTGGAGGGAAAAATTATTGTACTTTCACTGAAATTTATTTGGATGGTTTCTTCTTGATATAATCTTGCCTCGACTGTGGTTTTTATATTATACTTAATATCAGCTATATGTTCCTTTTTTCTGTAACTCAATTTTCTGCTTGTATTGAATATAATAGAAAAAACCCTCAGCCCTGGAAAGATTATCACAAGAAGAAACCATCTAAATAAATTTCAATGGAAAGTAAAATAATTTTTCTCTCCAGTCTATACTATCCATCCATAATAAGAAAAACCATAGAGATAGTAACACGAAAAAATACAATATGTAACGATGTAGCATCATTTAACTTATCGAAATTGTGGTTCGAGTTACTCCATGGTTACAAATAAGGAAATAAACAACCAAATAAAAATAGAAAATAACGTGCATGATTTTAATAAAAAGTACAGGAAAATTACATTATAGCATTTCAAATATTAACTTCAAAAACCATGCAATTGTAAGAAATTCTCATTTGTTTTTGATAATGGCTCGGAGTGAGCCGAAACATGTCAACAATCTAATAAAACTTAGTTTACTGTATATTATGTTTTTAGTTTACACCTTTTAGCATTTAAAAGAAATATATTATTACAAGGTGTTATAATTTATTATATTTTAAAATAAATAAGTAAATAAAATAAAATATTCAATTATTTTGTTATTATAATTATATTCCATTCAAGGAAAACGAACGTTTTAAGCAAATCATTTATTTTGAAAGTGAGGCAAGTCCATACATTGGTGTATGCCAAAACCATGATTTTTTTTTTCAGCTAACACGGGTAAGTATTATTGCATATTAAATTTATGTAAAATAAGACCGCAAAAATGTATTTGTCTACACTGCAAAAAATAATTGTTGATTTTACAGTATAAAACTGGCACCCAGCTGCCAGTATTATACCGTAAAATTAACAGTATTAAACAGTAAAATAAGCAGTAATACGCTGCCGTGCAAGCAGTAATACGCTACCGCGCATGCGCGGTAGCGTAAAATCAACAATTATTTTTTGCAGTGTATTACTGCTTACGGATATTTTTAAACCCATTCAAATCCAAACATTAACTAGTAAATCTGCAGATCAGGAACCTCAACGTCAGCTCTAAAAGTCATTGATTTTTAATCTCACTTTTCATATTATTTAGCATCTTACAATACGAAATTATTATTTTTTTTTATATTACATACATATTTATAGGCATATAAAATACTTAGGAGATTATAGAAATTAGAAGCGTTGAATTAAACACGGTTTATGCAATGATATTCTGAAATTCTTATAAACTTCTTATTCATGTAACTTTTTAGAAAAAAAAACAAACTTTGTATTAAAATAAATTCTGCATTTATGTCAATAGAATGCAAAAATAATTTATTTTGCGAAAAAAAAAATATTGCAGCAAAACAGTGTGATTTACTTGAATTTTATTATTTTGATATTCTTTGAAATAGGGTTGCTAAGCAACTAATAAATTAAACAGCAAAGTAAAAAAAAATTAAAGTTTGTAAAAAAATATGAAAATAAAATGTTTTATATTTTCCAAACAGATGCAAAACATTTTCCAATAATTTAAACAGTTAATTTCTAAATTCTAATGAATGTATCAGCAAATTTTCAAAGCCATTGAATATATTTACAACTTCCATATAAAAAATTTAGCATTCATAATTTTACGTTAAAATCCTTTATTCAAATTTGCGATATTCATTTCAGTTAAAAATGAAATTTGAAAATCGTCTGCATTCCAATATTAAAGAATTATGAACTAAAAAGAAATGTTCTATAATTTTCTAACGAATGAACCAAATGTAACTAAAAACTATACAGCTAATTCCGGGTATCTCACCAACATACCCACCAAAAATCAACCTAATAGGACTATTTTTAAGACAGTTATCGCGGAACAGACAGACAGACAGACAGACGGAAACCAAAAACTTTTTGCGTCTCCACCCATTACGAAAATAGTTCATAGAGCTGTATAGAACTCTATAGACTTCTTTACAAGTTCTATAGAATAGCCATTCTATAGAATACTATTTCTATAGAGTTTTAAAGAGTTCTATAGAATATTTTTTCTAAAGAAAATGTTTCTATAGAATTCTTAGCATTTCTATATAATTTTTTATATATATACAGGGTACTATACATCTTATAGAATTAAATTCTATAAACTAATGATTCTATAGATTTTTTTTAATTAAAAAAATATTTCTTGTTCTTTTAAAATGTATGTCTGCAGTAATTTATTTATAACTATATATTAAAATTAAAAAAAAATAATTAGTTTTGTAATACACCAGTTTAGTATATAATTGTACTCCATAGATTTAATGTGATTATATATATATATATATATCATTTAATTAAATTTTAAGACATTGTGATTAAATTGTCAATGTTACATTATACAGGGTGTTTATAAAGTCCCGGACCCATTTTGATGTTTAATAATTCATAAAATAATAAAGATAGATTAAAATTAATAACATAAATGGTTAGATAGACTCAAAAAGTGTCATGACCCTTGTCAATGAACTTCCACGTGTGCCCCCTTCGTTGGACAGAGAATATCAAGTCGATAGTCAATTTCAAGCCAGGTAGCGGCAGGCATGTCGGCATCCACAGAGGCTATTGCGGTTGTAATGTTCGACACTCTCCTCCTGTAAACATTGTCCTTTACAAATACCCAAAGGAAAAAGTCCAGCGGCGTTATATCAGGTGATCTGGGTGGCCAAGGAATTGGACCTCCTCGCCCAATCCATCTTCCTGGAAAATGGTAATTCAAAGAAGTACGAACGATGGTACCCCAATGAGGTGGTGCACCATCTTGTTGCAAAAAGACATGTGGCTGAAGCTCTTCTAGTTGTGGAAATACGAAGTTTTCCAACATGTCTAAGTATACGACTGATGAGATCGTCTTTTCTGTAAAAAAGAAAGGCCCAATGACTCGGTCGTGCATTAGTCCACACCACACATTAATCTTTTGGAAATCCCTTTCTGCCTCACGGTATTCATGGGGGTTTTCAGATCCCCATATGCGCACATTATGGCGATTAACAATGCCAGAAACATGAAAGGATGCTTCGTCGGAGAACATTATGCGCTTCAGAAAATCAGCATCATCTTCTATTCTCCATAGCATATCTGTTGCAAAGGCTATCCTCCTAGGCCTATCGTCCGGTTTCAAAACTTGAACAATTTGAAAATTGCATGCATGCAGTCTTATTTTTTTCTTAATAACCTTGTACACCGTCGAAATTGGCATATCCATTTCTCTTGCCGCTTATCTCACGGATCTTCTAGGATTGTGTAAAAATGTGTCTCTGACACGCTCAACATCAAAATCACTTGTGCAGGGACGTCCGGAACGTTTCTTATCTGCGATACTTCCAGTTTCTAGAAAATTCTTTTTCCACCGCAAGATGCTGCTTTTGGATGGAGGATTTTTTTGGTAAATTCTTCTGCAATTTCTCTGTGCTTTAACTATCGATTTTGTTTCTATGAACCACCAAAAAATCTGTGCTTTCTCTTGTGGTGTATGCATTCTCCTTAATATCCACTCGAATAAAACATCCCATACAAAAGTAACATAGAACAAACACATCAAAAGTAAACAACATTGCAATAGTTGCCAAAAACAAAAGAGAGAAAAATGCAATTAATAAGCAGACGATATTTAGAAAAGTAGAGATATTTAGACTGGAAAATGAAATTATCTGAAATTAACCACAAGCGCATACGATATTTACAAAATTAAAGATATTCAAACCTGATAAGGAAAATATATGAGTTATTCCATCAATAAATGCCATACGTTTGTTTATATCTTCATTATTTTATGAATTATTAAACATCAAAATGGGTCCGGGACTTTATAAACAAACTGTATTAGTCAAACTACTGAATTAAATTATGATTACTTAATTTGTTTATAATTCATTAATTTGTTGGTTAATTTTATAATCATTTATTAATTTGCTGTTAATTTTATAAAACCATCCATCTAATTTAATAAATTTTACTCACTAATAATATTGTAATTTTTATTCAAATATTTTAATCTGAAATATAAATATTTAAACAATTGTTTCAGTTTTAACAAATAATAATTTATTATACTTTAAGCATGTTGACAAGACTATTATGATTGGGAATGCAAATCACAAAATAAATAAAGTGAAATAGTGTAATAAGCGGTCAGAGACTGTCAATGGTTGCGTCAAGCTGAAAGTACTCGTTCTTCGTCCGATCATTTAGTCAAGCAGCATCGAGAGTGGTTAGTTGTTGAGAAGGTGACCACCTGAGTTCTATATACAACTCTACACATACTTTAATAGAAGCTGTATATTTTTTCTATTGATATTTTTATAGAAGCTCTATAGATATTTCTATAGCTTTCGGTTAAACTAGCTTATAAAAAAACGGGCCATAATTCTATAGTATTCTATAAAGCGTTTTCTATAAATATTTTTTATAGCATTCTATAAGAAATTTTTGTAAGGACAGTGAGCCTCAACTGACGTTTCGGGAAATATCTAGCAATAACACAAAATTGACTTGCTGCATTTTCAAAATCCACGTATAAATTATTCATTCTGATTGCACTTTTATAAATGATTTAAAAGCGTAGTAAACTATTATTAATCAATGACTTGGGCAGACGGATCATCATTTCTCACTCTAATCCTCCACCCTCGCAAATTACATAAACGTTGTATTAATTAGTCTGCGTAGGTGCCGACTTTATAGTTATGTGGGCGAAGAGATCAGTATGTAATAAGCACAAGTTTGAAATAAGCAATTTTTCTGTCTATTTCATGTCACACAACTCTTTTAGGTGCGTTCGTAATTAAAAAATATAGAATATTATAGTCATTGTTTGGTCTGTCCTTCCGTCCGTCGGTCCGCATATAACAGCGCAAAAACTACCGAATGGTTTGAAATTTAATATTTATGATCGTTGCCGAATTTGTCGAGTCATTTCAAATTTTATGAAAATTGAATCAAAACTTAAAAAGATATTAATAAATGTTTTATTCATTCTATTAAATCCTATCAGACCTAATCTATATACGAGGGTCGATCCAGAAATAAGGTTCCCACCCAATTTACAAATAGACAACATTGTTTATTCTCATAGAAATTTACATCGTTGGAAAGAAGAAAGTTTTCTCTATTTTTCTACATAATCGCCATCTTTTTCTACGCAGTTTTGTAGGTGGTGCTCCAATTTCTGTATCCAATGTCGCAAAACTCTGCCGCCAACACGTTGAGGAAGCGTTTCACCTCTTCTTTGACGTCATCGTCGCTCCGGAAGCGTTGGACACCCAAATGTTCCTTTATCTTGGGGAACAGCGTTGGACACCCAAATGTTCCTTTATCTTGGGGAACAGCGTTGGACACCCAAATGTTTCTTTATTTGGGGGAACAAGTGATTATCACTTGTGATAATCCCAAGATAAAGGAACATTTGGGTGTCCAACGCTTCCGGAGCGACGATGACGTCAAAGAAGAGGTGAAACGCTTCCTCAACGGGTTGGCGGCGGAGTTTTACGACATTGGATACAGAAATTGGAGCACCACCTACAAAACTGCGTAGAAAAAGATGGCGATTATGTAGAGAAATAGAGAAAACTTTTTTCTTTCCAACGATGTAAATTTCTATGAGAATAAACAATGTTGTCTATTTTAAAATTTGATGGGAACCTTATTTCTGGATCGACCCTCGTAGTAAAAGCGCAAGTCATGTGACTGAGGAAAACAAATACGGGCTAACGACATCTTTTTCCATACACCAAGCGGCCATTTTTATTTAAAATTGCATAAAATTTATATTTTTAGAAAAATCGTTCAAAAAAATTGTTTGCTTGAGAGATGAGTTACATTCAAAAATGTATAGATTCTGAGATAACTTCAGTGAAAATTACGTTAACAGCCGAATATCTCAATCCATCAAAGTAAATAAACAAAAGAATCAGTCATTGAGTCATAGAAATATTAAACCATGGAGGTAATCATTCGCAAAACAAGATAACCATGGGGGAATTTTACAGCGCTGGTGTCGAAAAAAAAAAAAAATTCGAATCCGTAAATATGGCATACGTAATAAGAAAAAAAAAAGCATCCTCATTTCGCTCATAGCAGACGATATAATTTATTTCACTGAAATAATAACGATGATTTTTTTTTTACATTGTAAAACTAGTTATAACACGAAACGGACGCATCTCATTTGTCACGTGTAACGTACAATTTCCAACTTGTTAAAAATACTGGTAGAAATGCACTTTACAATATTTAATGTTTGTTAATTGGTTTGTATTGCTTTTTATGTTGATATGTTTAAAAATTTTCTTGCACGAGGGATTTTGATAAAAACCATTCAAAGTTTGGTTTCTTTTCATATTTATAATCTCCAGTTTAAAAAACGTTGCCTATGCTACGTGCTACAAGTACATCCATTTCAAATTATTGACCCCCCCCCCCCCCCCCCCTCCGGATTTTTTCTGATGGCGCGCATAAGAATGCGCGCCATCGAAAATTGCTTGAAATTAATCAACGGCAGTTGCAATCGTAGCTTAAAATAATTATTAAACACTAAGAGAGAGAGAAAAAAAAAGTAAACCAAGAACTAAGCGAACCCTAATCGTCGAGTGATAGGGGTAAAACGCAGTATTTAGTTCTGTTTTTCTTTTATGTTCATATTTTAAAAAGTACCTTAAATTGAGGGATTGGGGGGTACACAGGCCCTTATTATCGCATGGGCAAATCGGGACTTTGTCCAGGGGCCCCAGACCTCAAGGGGCCCCCAAATCTATATATTTATAAAATATTTCCTTTTTTTTCCCCTTCCAATTCCAACTCTGAAAATTTTCAAATACAAAATACAAATTTCATCTTTAAAAGATTCTACTAAACTTTCTGAAAAAACAATTTCATTTTGAACTCACAGAGCTCAGTGCTTTAGCAAAGCTAACCCTAACCACTCAGCAGCAAAGCACCGCTCCGCTTTGGCTGCAAACACAGAGCATAGAACATAATAGCTATATGCTTTATTAGCTAAATTGCATCTTTTTAGATTTACTGAAAAAACACTTCCTACTTGTGAAGTAGAATCTATTTGATTTGATATTATGTTGTGCGTAGTACAACTTAAAAAGATGTAAAAAAAAAATGTAACTTGATTAACTCATATATACATGTTAGAGTATTTGACACTCTTCCATAATTTGAAGTTATTAAATTCACCTTAAAGTAATATAACAAGTTGCTAAAGTTATAGAAAAGAGTTTTGTTCTGTACTACGAAAAAAAAGAGTATTTTTATTAATTAAGGTACTTAATTTAGAATTGACAGAGCTAAGAATTTTCTTCTATTTAAAATCCTAGGTGCGAAAATATAGTTTATGCATTATACATATGACTGACCATCAGTTCTATTTGAATAATGTTGCAACAATTCGAATGGCGTCCCCTAACTTATCTTTGCCCAGGGCCCCAATTAGTTATGATCGGGGCCTGGGTACAGAGACTCCCTCCCCTGACGGAAAAAACCAAACAAACAAAAAAACTGTAGAAGGTTTTGTCGGTAGAAGACTACTTTATGATTTTTAATTATTTCTTATTTGCTACATTTCTGAGTTGCTTTTCACACTGACATAGTTAAAAATTGTCTTGGACGTAGTATTGAAAAAAATATCTTAGTTTAGTTTTTTCAAGATTGGTAAAACTCTTGACAAAACTTAAAGAAATGCGGTATATGTTGCGGAGCACAGGCATGTCTGTTCTAAAATCTCGTCTCTCCCTGTATTTCGTTCTGCCGGCGCCCATACTCTTAGCTTTTTAATACTATTGATTATACTGCGTTTTTTCTTTTCTGCCGATAGCAATAATATAACAAAGGACAATTGTAATTTTTTATTCTACACAATTAACCGGCAATGCTTTACATAAGCCAATATAGATGGCAGCACTAAATAAGATGTAATTTACAGAGCTAACATGTCTTTATAATAATAATAATAATAATAAATTGTTTGTATACAAGTTAATTTCACTTCATAGAAAATCAGTAATACGAACGTTAGGGAGGGAAGTTCTTTAAAATTTTTAAGTGTTACGACCACATATTTATGTAATTTATAGTTGGATAAGAAACTTTCTTCATCATTTCTCCCAGAGACAGATTAATACCTTCGCGCGAAACGTCTTTTACACTTTTTAAAATTCTTCAGCACCTGTCTTTCAATATTGTAATTTTTGCCTTATTTAATCGCTAGAAATCTGAAATCAGACAAGACGAAAATTTCTATACTAAAATATTGGTGTTCAAATATAAAGATTTTGTGCACTTTAATTGCCACGTATATGTGCCGTTCGTATGGGACTCTGGCTCTGGGCCTGTAAACTTAAAAGGTCCCCAAATTTACAGACAAACATTCAAAAGAATGACAGTTAAGTTTGATTATTTACTTAGTTTTATATTGCAGTATAGCAATATATCATCACTACAATTATGGAAAGCTTATATATAAAAAATATCCAACTATTCTTACATTTAGTGGTTATATGAAAGAGTTTTTTTTCCTCTCTTTCTCTCTCTCTTTTTTGCCACTCCAAAGAAATTTTTTCTGACACATTAAAAAACGTTATTTTTATGTGTAAGTATATAAAATTTGCACGTATTGCTCTTCTTAAGTAACAGGGAATCTAACAGCACTTTTCTTATAAATTATAATAATAAATTCCTGTTCAAATATGACATTTCCCTGACTACCATGTTTGGAAAATCGGTTCAAAATACTACCTTTAAGAATATTTTCTTAAATATACTTTTCTTTAAAAAGAAATAGGAAGCGTTATCCCCCCCCCTTTTTTTTGGTTATCTGAATTAAAGAAACACCTTCGTATTTTATGCGCTTACGAATAAAATTCACTTTATGAATGTGTCAAGTTTGAATTTGAGTACAGCTATAATAAATCTCTCTATATATAAATCATGTACGTTCTTTAGACAAATCTAAAATTTTTGACCGATTTGCGCGAAACCTGATATGCATACGTTTTAGAACAAGGGTAAAATTACAAGTAATTAAAAAAATTATGAGACCACTCTTTAGCCCCTTTTTTAACCAATATCATTTTATCATTATACGCTTTTTTTTTTTTGATTTCTTGTGCAATGTTTTCTTTTTTGATGCCATACCCTAAAAAAATGAGCAAGAGGTACAGGGGGTGGGGGCAAAATAAAACTGGTCTAGAAAAGTGTTTGCGGCATATCGTGGAAACATAATCTAAACCGTAAAGAAATCATTAGAAATTGGTACAGACACAATCGGCTGACGCAGACATCCTTATGGGAGCCTTCGCTGCACTAAGCTTGGGTCCAGACGCATCAGGAGTTTATGAGGTGTTCGGTGAGGAGAGGACAGTTTACATAGGCAGTAAAATCTCCTCGCCACCACGATCACCTGATCGCTCTCCCTGTGATTTTTATCTGTGGGACAAATGGAAGAGTCAGGTGTACTCAAATAATCCCCATACACTGGCAGAGCTACAGTAGTACCATCATTTAAATATATTTCTGGTTGAAACACCTACTATAATACGGGCATTACAATTTCAAGAAAAACAAGTTGTAAATTGTATGTTAAACGTGACAAATGAGATGCGTTCGTACCATAACTAGTTTTATAATGTAAACAAATCATCGTTATTATTTCAGTGAAATGAATTATAGCGTCTGTTATGAGCGAAATGAGCATGCCTTTTTAACACTTTCCAACCTAGTTGAAAAGTGTTTATGACTTCGGTTTGTCTGCCGTATGTACGTCTGTCCGTCTGCCGTTTGGCCGTCTGTCCGTGCTCTAACTCCCGTAAATATACTCGGATTGCCCTGAAATTTTTATATGTTGTTATATATAGCATGTTCCCTATTTCAACTGAAGTGTGTAGCACTTATAGTTTTTTACAGGGATACTCAAAAGAATTCCGTTACATTACGGTCTATGGGGAAAAATCATTTGCGGTTTATTTTAATGATGTTACACAATTTCAAATACATTGTAATTGATATATATCACTAAGGTGCATTACAAGAAGCTTAATATGGAATAGGGTATGCATAGTACTTATAGTTACTTTACAGGGACAGTCAAAAGAATTCCGTTACATTACGTCTATGGAGAAAAATCGTTTGCGGTTTATTTAAATAATGTTTCGCTTGTTTAAACGCATTGAAATTTATATATATCACTAAGGTACATTACAAGAGGCTTACTACAGAATATTGTGGGGTTAGCAGTCATCGTTCATTTATAGGGACACGCAAAAGAATTCTCTACTGTCTGTTAACAATAATTCCTGGAAGTGCGTTTTAAGTTGCTGAACGCGATTTTAAATTTAACTCACTTTTTGTCTATTACTTGGTGTGTATAAATTCTACATTTCATATACAGGGCAGCACAAAACTTGTCGAACACATTTCCGTTTATTGACAAAAACTCCAGAAGGAGATTTTTAAACTGTGCTACCCGTGTATATGTTGGAAATTCCTGAAATTACGTTTTTAAATATGTTATGCGTTTTCCAAATTGTTTACTTAGATGTTGTCTTTCAGCTTATTAAACGGTAATGATTTGGGAAATTATTTTGGAAGCGTTGGAAAGTGTTACATAATCTATGCTTGATGCATGATTTTTAGTTCTTGTTTCTTATTACTTATGCCACGTTTACAGGTGCGAGTTTTTTTTCGACATCAGACAGCGCTGCAAAATTCACCATGGAGATCTTGCTTTGCGAATGATTACTTTCTTGGTTTAATATTTCTATGACTCAGGATGAACTCTTGTGTTTATTTACTTTAATTGGTTAAGATATTGGGATGTCAACCTAATTTCCACTGAAGTTATCTCAGAATCTATACATTTTTTAATGTAACTCACCTCTCAAACAAACAATTTTTTTGAACGATCTTTCTAAAATTGTAACTTTTATGCAATTTTATTCGAAAAAATAATTTTGAATAAAAATGGCCGCCTGGCATATGAAAAAAAGAAGTGGTTGGCCCGTAGTTTTTTCCTCAGTCACAGGGCATGCGCTTTTATTATATAGATTACGCATTATAGGATTTAATAGAATGAAGAAATCTTTCATTAATAGCCTTTTAAGTTTTGATTCGATTTTCATAAAATTTGAAATGACTTGACAAAATTCTGCAACGATTATACATATTAAATTTCAAACAATGGGTAGTTTTTGAGCTGTTACATGCGGACGGGCGGACTAGACGACGACTATAGGTGTTACGTATTTATATAATTACGAACGCACGTAACTAGTCGCATGTGCCAATCCCAAAATTTTCTTCATTTCACACATGTTAATATTTCAAAATAACAGAATATGAAGTTTGATGAAATTTCGTGTATTAATTCTTTCGATATGACTATCGGTAAAATCGTGTAAATCCGAAAAAATGCAGCATAGCAGTGCCACCCGTCGATTTTCATAAAATTTGAAATGACAAAATTCTGCAATGATTATATATATTAAATTTCAAACCATGGGTAGTTTCTGAGCTGTTACATGCGGACGGACGGACCAGAAGACGAATATAGGTACACAACCCTTTTTGTTCCTATTTGCATCAAAAGCTAATCAGTAACAACTTATATAAACGTAAAACTGAATCTGAATTTTGATAAAAATCCATGCATTAGTTCTTGAGATGCTATTTGGTTTTTGTGCTATTGAGGAAATCGTAAAAAATGCAGCATAGCAGCGTCACCTCTTGGGAGATTTACACCAAAACCTAATAAGCACCAACTTATGTCAGCGTCTAACGGAATCTAAAGTTTGATAATAATCCGTGCATTAGTTCTTGAGATATAGCTATTACGGAAATCATGAAAAATGCAGCATAGCAGCGCCACCTGTTGGGCGATTTACATCTAAAACTAATCAGCACCAATTTATATCAAGGTCTAACCCAGCCTAAAGTTTTATTAAATTCCATGCATTAGTTCTTGAGATAAAGCTCCCACAAAATTTTTGTCACATACAGACACACACACACACACAGAGACACCAACAGACAGACATTTTTTAAAACCAGTTAAATCCTATTCATGACCTTCTAAAACGCATAAATCCGTCGAAAACCGGAAGTCAAAAATTTTCCTGAATCCAATTCTTTCTTCTTGTAAAGATAGAGAAAAGTAAAAATCAGAAAAAAAATAATAGAAAAAATAATTTACTTAATATGACGTCACAATCTATGAGTCGCTTTCAATATGACGCCAAACTAATTCTAAATAAACGGTTGCTATGTTTTATTTTCTGTTCACCTTGTATACTACTAAGTGTTTTATTACTTTATATGCAGTGGTAACATTTTCTACGATTTATAATACATAAGAAATGAAACAAAGCAACCTTTTATTTTGTCATCCCTTTCTCGTTTCAAACAAAACTTAGTACTTGAAATCACAGAACTCCGTCATTGTGATCGCACGTATTATTAATTTTTTATTTAATTTACTCAGAAGGTCCCCATGGTTTACACCGGCAAAGTTGACGATACATTTATTAGAATTGAGATATTAATTGTTTAAATGATTGGAAATTTTTTTGCATCTGTTCCGGAAATATAAAACTTTTATTTTCATGTTTTTTACAAATTTTAAAATGCATTTTTTTTTACTTTTTTCTTTAATTTATCAGTTGTCTAGCAACGATATTTCAAAGAAGATAAAAATAATAAAAGCAACACGCACTATTTTGTTCCAATAATTTATTAGCAAAATAAATTATTTTTGTATTCTATTGACATAAATGAAGAATTTATTTTAACACAAGTTTTTTTTTTTAATCTAAAAAGTTACAAGAATAAGAAGTTCATAAGAATTTCAGAATATCATTGCATAAACCGTGTTTAATTTAACGTTTCTAATTTCTGAAACCTCCGAAGTATTTTATATGCCTGTAAATATGTATGCAATAGAAAAAAATTAAATTGCGGATTGTAAAATGCTAAATAATATGAAAAGTGAGATTAAAAAACAGTGACTTGAGCTAACGTTGAGGCTCCTGATCTGCAGATTTACTAGTAGACGAAACGTCAGTTGAGGCTCACTGTGGAGACCCAAAAAGTTTTTGGTTTCCGTTTGTTTGTTTGTTTGTTTGTCTGTCTGTTCCGCGATAACTGCCGTAAAAAACATTCGATTAGGTTGATTTTTGGTGGGTATATTGGTGAGGTACCCGGAATTAGCTGTATAGTTTTTGGTTACATTTGGTTCATTCGTTCGAAAAATGTAGAACATTTCTTTTTAGGTCATAATGCTTTCCTATGGAAATGCAGACGATTTTCAAATTTCATTTTTAACTGAAATGAAAATCGCATATTTGAATAATGGATTTAAACGTAAAATTACGGATACTAAATTTTCGATATGGAGGTCTTAAATATATGCAATAGCTTTGAAAATTTGCCGATACATCTATTAGAATTTAGAAATTAATGGTTTAAATTATTTGAAATTTTTTTGCAACTGTTCGGGAAATATAAAACATTTTATTTTCCTATTTTTTACAAATTTTAAAATGCATTTCTTTTTCTTTCCTCTTTATTTTGTGAGTTGCTTAGCAACCCTATTTCAAAGAATATCAAAATAAGAAATGTATTTTTTTTATCTAAAAAATGACAAGAATAAGAATTTCAGAGGAATTTCAGAATATCATTGCATAAATCGTGTTTAATTTAACGCTTCTCATTTCCGAAACCTCCGAAGTATTTTATATGCCTATAACTATGTATGTGATATATAAAAAAAAATTGCAAATTGTAAGATGCTAAATAATGTGAAAAGTGAGATTAAAAAACAATGACTTTCAGAGCTGACGTTGAGGCTCCTGATCTGCAGATTTACTAGTATAGGTACATATGGGAAGTTCCATATCACGTTTGTGCCCAGAATCCCCGATATCTTTCGAAAAAAGAATGCAGCCCCCAAAATATTTCTGACACTCGGGGCCCCTTTACAGAAATTCCGACCATGGTGCTAAATGATCGCCAAAATATCAAATAGATAGATACAGATATTTTGTACGATAGAGGTTGGTTGGTTGATTTATGACGGCCGATTATCTATACGAGGGATATAAGTCTAGTGAGGAGTGCCCTCCATGGGGGTCTTTCTAAGGGACCCTAACACGTATTAACGCAAAGTTGGAAGAAAACCACGGAAAACTCCGAACGGTTAGGTTGACGAGCGCGACAGGGCTTTGAACCCAGCATCTCCTGTCTACCAGTTTTGAGAGCAGAACTTCTCAGCCACTGGTGGGGTTTGTGCGATAGAGAAACTAATCTTGGGACCGGGACCTGAAGTCTAATTAATTGTAAGTTAGTTGTAACTTATGCTTTACATTTACTGCAATGGGATCTCCCAAAAATTTTTACAGTTTAATGTCTGAGTTATATTTTATTCGCATTTTCGTGGAAATTAGAGCTTAACTATGACTTTCGGGGATTACATGATATGGAACTTTCCATATGTACCCAGTTAATAAGATGAAATAATTTTGTTCGTGTACTAGCAGAATCACCCGGCTTTGACGGTGTAAACCATAGGGACTTTCTGAGTAAAATAAGTAAAACAATAATAATACGGCGATCACAATAACGGAGTTTTGTGCTTTCAACACGAAGTTTTGTTTGAAACAAGAAAAGACTGACTCTAAAAAAAAAAAAAAAAAAAAAAAAAAAAAAAAAAAAAAAAAAAAAAAAAACGGTTGCTTTGTTTTATTTATTATTTATTACGAGCACGGAAGATCAAGCTATAGTCGGTCGAAATTTGCTTGGAGTTCAAATATCATGACCCATGACCAAAATTACCCACTAATCAAATTTTCTCGAACATCTGATCAAGCCCAACTGTCTTCTCGTTCCCGAAATCTGTAGGATATAAAATTTAGTCAAAATAGTATGAGCCGTTTTTTAGATAAAATTAACTTGACCCACAGTGACCCAAAAATGACCCACTAATCGGATTTTCTCGAGCATGCGACCTAGCACAATGATTTTCTCGTGCCCCAAAACAGTAGGATACAAAATTTAGTTGAAATTCTCTGAGCCGTTTTTAAGATAAAAATAGCTTGACCCATAATGACCCATGACCAAAATAACCCACAGGGGTGCAAAAAATGTTTTTACTCCCAACATCTCCCCCAATCCATATGAAAATTTTCCCAAAATGTTACGATATGTTATAAAGCTTACATAGGCTTCTGTATTACCGTAGGTATAGTAAATTTTGCAACATACAAGTCGCATCTTTAAAAACCTATAGACTTAACTTATAACATGCCTAGTTATTGGAAAGGTAAATTAAGTTAATGCAATGTAAGTTTTAATCTAATTCTTATGCCTAATATTTATTAATAAATACACAGTTTTAACCAACAAATACAATGTTTTTGATTACCTTTTCTGATAAATTGTCAATTATTGAGAAACTGCAATCTTCCACTCTCTTTGTGGATGTTGTCAATCATTTTTGATGTTTTGTAGATCTTGAGTCTTTTCCTTGAAGAAAATCTAGTAAAATGATAATTTCCACCATGAAAATGTTGTTTTAAGGAGGCTTTTAAAAGTTTCTTAGCTTTATACACCGGTGGTCATTCCATGATATAAACACTTCATGAAAGAGATTATCAGATTTTAGGGTTCTGTTATAAATGTGTTTTCCAATAATAGAGCCAACAAATCCACAAACACAGTCACTGTAAATTTTCAAGCAGTTTTCAAGGAACTAAAGTATTTCTGGTACCGCCGTCTTGATCTAGAAGTGATGGTTTCTTTTCAGAATTTAGGATTATTTTATTAATTTAAGTTTTTAGAATAATTTTCTTCAAAGTTGTCCATAGATTAAAAATGTTTTTATCATTATTAAATTTAAATTATTTTCTATTTTTGCTCACCCATTCAGTGAGAGCTTGTAGTGAGTTTTCCACCAGTGATGGGTGCGAGATCTTTTTGATTTGATTCTCCTTCTAAAATTTTCTCTTTCCTGATTTTTTTTTTGTCAGAAAATTATTATCTTTTAAAAAAAAAAAAATTTCTAAGGTAATTCATTAGAAAATAACTTAGAAATTTCGATTATTTCAATTGCATAATTACTCCGGAACATCGGCGTTTTTCTACTCCAAAAATAAATTTCGACTTTTTTGTCCCATGTATAAAGTTGACCTCCCTCCCTCACTTTGAAGCAGATTATTTTTCCAAAATTTCTCGACTTATACGTGAGTATATACGGTACATATTATTCTCAGATCGATTTTGTGAAAGTCGTCATACGGATCTTTTTATTTGTAGGAAACATTTTTCTATCTCGGGGAATTATGTAATTCATTGTTAAAATTGAAATAAATTGTATATTTTTCCGAAAAATTTCCCCAGATGACTAAAATTTCCCCCGATCCTAGATCGCCGGATCGGACATATTCTGCACCCCTGATAACCCACTAATCAAATTTTCTCGAGCGTGTGACCTAGCCCAAGAGTCTTCTCGCGCCCGAAAACTATAGAATGCAAATTTAGTCTAAATAGTCTGAGCCTTTTTTAGATAAAATTAGCTTGACCCACAGTAATCCCAAAATGACCCACTAATCGAATTTTCTCGGACATGTGACCTAGCCCAAAGATTTTCTCGTGCCCGAAACTCGTAGAATACAAAATTTAATCAAAATCGTTAGAGCCGTTTTTTAGATAAAATTAATTTGACCCGCGTTGACCCAAAAATGACCCACTAAACGAAAGTTCTCGAACATGTGACCCAGGCCAATAGTCTTCTCGTGCACGAAAATGGTAGGATACAAAATTTAGTCAAAATCGTTTTACCATTTTTTAGATACAATTAGCTTGACCCTGACCCATGGTGACCCAAAATGACCCACTAATCGAATTTTCTCGAACATGTGACATAGCCCAATGGTTTTCTGATGCCCCAAAACGGTCGGATACAAAATTTCGTCAAAGTCATTAGAGCCATTTTTAAGATAAAATTTGCATATATATATGTATAACCACACGCAAGATTTCTCCGTATTAGAATATATGATAAGTCGCAGAAAATGTTACCACTGCATCTTATTTTCGAAAGTAAAAAAAAATCTTCAAATCAGGTTGGAGACCTTTTGCACTAATGTAAGGGCTCTAAAACTTTTGGGGCAGTATTTATCTTTTGAAAAGTTAAAAAAGGATCTTTTAATTTCGTTGGGAAACTCTATAAGTTCAAAATGTAAATATATTTGTGATTAAGATTTTACAATAATTTTGCTCGAAAAAATTATTAAAAAAATTTCCACTTACTTAGAATATGAATTTTTTTCTTATACGAGAAAATACACACTTCTATAAAAGTTTTCTCCACTTGAATGATTTAATACTGTGAAAATATTTAATTAATTATATATTTTTTAATAATAATTCCGGTTTTATTCTATTTAACTAAAGATTTTGTTTTTAATTACTACTTATAGATGGCGACACTAAAGCAAAAATATTTTTCTCTGACAATGTTTGGAATTCCGCTGCATCTACACAAATTTTCGCTTCCTAAAAATTTCTGTGTGAAATATAAACGGAATATTATTATGTAATCGTCCGTCTAAGAAATTGGTGGCTCGTACCTAAAATTGAAAAAAAAATATTCAGCCATCTGTTTAATATTATGCAAAAAAAAATCATACACTTCTCTAAAAATATGTAATAATTTTCATTTGAAACGACTTTTTCCAGACTTTAAGGTGGTTCTCAAATGACATTCTCAAATGAAATTTTTTAGCCAATTTTACCCTTTCTGTGAGAACTACGACCCCTTAACAATTTAATTATAAAATTAAATATGTACCAACTATGCCCAATAATTACTCAATGATGTCTTCATTTAAATTTTTGTAATGTAAACGTCTTTTCCCATAACCTCTGTGAACATGTCAGAGTTTTATTAATGAAAATTTTGTGAAAATTAAAATAGAAAATTTAATCACTAAAATATAAGGTTATTTATTAAGCATAAATGAAAATATCCATGCAATTTTAAAGATTTTTTACATACTTTTATAAAATATATACTTTTTTTTGCCTTCGTACCTTTTCGTAAGAATGACCCACTAGAGTTCGTTATATTTTTACAAAATCTAAAATTAATATTTATGAAGTCTGGGCAATCGTTTACGACCCATCAAATCACTACCCGCGACTCACAGGTTGGGAACCTGTAAACTAGAGGATATCTACTGATAAAGATCCAAATAGAGGTCTAAATGGGCGCTGTCTCTTTGTGTGGTCAGGGGCACCCTTTCATCTTTTATGACTTTCATAGCATTTCTAAAGTTCAGAGGTCAAAGCGGGAGCCGTTGACAGGTGAGGACAGCCGTTAACATTACCCCTTTCTTTCGTCCCTGACCACAAAATTATTCGAGAAGAATGGGAAGTTGTATGAATTACGAGTATCTTAGACTGAATTGCTCAGGAAAGCACTGAACGCAGTTTAAGGATTATATAATGTACAGTCTTGGGAGAAAAATCTTCCTGCTAACTCTGATGCAAATTATCGTATAAAAATGTAGCTATTATCAATCGTGATCGAATGATTTCCCGTTTGGTATTCGAAGGTAAAATTTACCAAATAATCGAATGATGTCACAATTAGGTGTTAGTATTGAAAACTTTAATGTTTGTAATCAGAGGCGGCGCAAGAATTTGCCCGAGGGGGGGGGGGGGGGAGGGCAAGGTGTCCAAGACAGGGGGAACAAATTAGTAATATATATTACATGTCTATACGGTCGTAGGACTGTCCCGAAGCCCGAGCATGGTGAATATTTTTTCATTAAACTCGGGCCAGTCTTAATTTCTATCTGAAGACTGGCCAGCTCCAGTTTAATTTAATTTTTTGAATACTTGGGCTTCATACTTTGACTGGACTTTATACTTCGCGGGGCGGGTCTGGGATTTATATTTTTCTTTATATTCGGGCCGGACCAGGCTTGTATTTTATTCCTTTCCGGCCGCTGAGGCTCAGACTTTTCCAATCGGGTTTGTTTTTTGTATTTCCCCTCTTTATTAGAGGAGAAAGTGAACGATATAAAAACATTTCTATGTTTAAAGTTTACAAAGCTATTACGTCTGTTCATTATCAATAAAAAAATATACACTATTACAGACAGTTAAATTATAAATTTCAAAAGCACGATTATTTATTGAAAACAGCATTATACGTTACGGACTTTCCTTTCCAGAAGTCCCTCATCAGTAATGTAAAATTAAAAACACAAAAACACGAAAGAGGATAAAACAACTTACAGAAGAGAGCATGTGTCAAAAACAATTAAAAACAAGTGGGTAAGTGTGATCGAAGATAGCACAAAAGGTTTCGTTTAATATTCCTTTCAAAACACTTTATCCTTCCTTTAATAAATCCAAATAAATTTCATTTTCCAAAAAAAAAAAAAAAAAAAAGTCTTGTTTTTTATAAAGTAAAAATTTACCGGTCTATTTTTCTCGTTTTTTCGAAATTCTGAACCGATCCGATAGCGGGCGAAACCCGTTATTATACTCTGTCATAATAATATCTGTCATGTGGACTAAATGCGATATTTAAAAAAAAAAATCAATTTCAAAATTAAACATGTTGTATAAGAGACCTTCAAAATGTTTAAATATGACAATATTTCTATAATCGGGTTTTTATCATTATTAAATACGTTCCTCAATCCAAGGGTAACGAAAAAGAAAGGCTACCGCGGTGCTTTACTCGTATCTTTTATTACAGACCGCGGGAGTCACGTGATGCTCGAATGCACCAATGCGGGTGTACGAAAAGATCATCACGTCACTCTAGCGGTCTGTAAAAAAAGATAAGTGGAATGCACCCCGGCAGCCTGTCTTTTTCGTTAGCCTTGCCTCAAACTCATATGACGTTATAATCACTTGCTGACGTCATATCTATTTGCTTTCTCTATTACTCATATTGATACTCTCTTTGTATTATTCTCAAACATTTGAAAAATCCTTTAAACTTCTAATATGACGTCAGATTAATTTTCTTTTTAATTTTCTAATGACATCATATAAACCTGCTTTCTGTACTTACACATACTCATACTCCTTGTATTATTGAGAAATGTTTGAAAATTTTCGTTTTATCACCAATATGACGTCATATTAATCTTTTTTTCAATTGGTGAAACTTTTTATTTCATTGTCATTTTCCACGTGGAAATCTTTCAATAGAAAATTAATAATTATAGAAAGAATTTTCTTGTGGATTTTTAATTTTTGGCAACTGCTATAACGAAAAATGTTTAAATTTAATAGAAAAGGGCTGTTAGATTTTTGGTGTTTTATCTCTCTATATTAAAATAATATGATTTTTTTTTTTTTTACTTTATGATTTTCAGCTTCATAGTAGGTATTCAGCTATAAGTACACAAAATTTCAAATCTGTAAGTTATATAGTTTCTGAGAACCGGCTCTGTGACGGACAGACAACGTAGCGGGACGAGTAGGGTTTCGTGAAATGAACGAAACCTTAAAAATGGGGGAAGGAGTGGCTGTCTGAATCAAAATAACTTAGCATATTCAGATGAAACCGAGCTGGCTTCCACTGATTTCCATTTAATTAAAATATGTTATTGATGTTTACTATAGCATGTTCAGTACTGAAAATAAAGTATGTGGCATTTATAGTTAATTTATAGGCACGCTCAAAAGAATTCCGTTACATTATGGTCTATGGGAAAAAATCGTTTGCAGTGTATTTTAGGAATGTGAACATATTGAAATTGATATACATCACTGGGGTACACAACAAGATGCTTGAATAGGGTGTGCAGAGCATTCATCGTTCCTTTGCATGGCCACACCAAAGAATTCGGTTACAGTACTGTCTATGAGCAATAATTGCTGGAAATGCGTTTTCAGTTGTGGCATGCGTTTTTAAATGTAACTAAATTTTTCACATTACTTGGTGTATATAAATTCTTTAGCTTATATACAGGACTGAACAAAAGAATTCGAATATATTTCCGCTTATTTATGGAAATTGCTGAAGGGAATCTTTCAACTGTGCTATGCGTTTCCTAGCTGAACTAAATTTTTGTATACTATGTAGTATATTTATAAATCTATAATATGTACATTCTGTGTAAAAAGTACCCGAAATTTATCATTTAAAACACGCGACAATTTTTTTTTCTGCAAGTTTGTACAAATATGCCGAGTTACGAAGCGGAGTTTGAGCGCCATCTGCGACTTTGTACACAACAACTTTTTTTGTCATACTTTCGAGTGCTCTGCGATTTTTGACAATGGAAAAATTAGTTGAACAAAGAAAGAGTTTGCTTTAAATTTCGTGTTTGAAATAAAATTTCGCATGCCAAACATCTTGAAAATTTCCAAATTTTCATGTGGATATTGAATCACGATAGTGCACTATTGCACAATATTTGGACAAAAACGCAACGAATGTCATTGACCACCTGATCGCTCATCTGATATGGCCTCGTTTGATTTTTTACTTACCCATCATACGTAGTGTAGGGTAAGTCTTGTAATCGTTTTGAAAATCGAAAAAAAATTTTTTTTGACGGATTTACACGTTTCAGACACTGGAGATTCCGAAAAACATATTTTTAGAAAAAAAAAATTGTCGTCCGTCTGTGTGTCTGCGTGTGTGCCTGTAAACGCTCTATCTCCCGAAAAAATTGAGATTGAGACTTGAAATTTGGTGTGTACTTATGTATATAATAAGGGAAAGAAGCTTATTGAATTTCAGCTACCTCGATTATCTGGAACTATTTTTTTCGGACTCTCGAAATATTCGTTCTGATAAAAGGTATATAAAAATTTTCGAAATTGTTTATTTTAAGGAATGAATATAAAAGACGATAAAAAAAACAAATTTTGCATAAAGAATGAAGTCGATTGGATAATGAGTTGCCGAGATATTTGTAATCCTATTTTCCACACTCTTCGATTCTTCATGACACTGAATTTCATTCAAATTTCAAATCAAAGATATATTTTAATTGGAAATGAGACACTTAATCCGACGCAGTAAACCGTTAGTTAATAGGATTATCAATTTGGAGTTATAGGTATGTTTCTTTTACGCAATTCAGTAATAGAGCATTTAAAGCGAGGCTAACGAAAAAGAAAGGCTACCGCGGTGCTTTACGCGTATCTTTTTTTACAGACCGCGGGAGTCACGTGATGCTCGAATGCACCAATGCAGATGTACGAAAAGAGCATCACGTCACTCTAGCGGTCTGTAAAAAAAGATAAGTGGAATGCACCGCGGTAGCCTGTCTTTTTCGTTAGCCTCGATTTAAAGTTTATGACGTCATCAAGCCACGATTTTATTCGAATTGCAATGCATTTTATGAATAGTTTACACATGTTTTATTTTCATATTTTATATTATGCATATCCATGATGGGTAAGTATTACGGTGGCCCCCAACGACTAGTTTCCGTTCTCGAAGCTAAAATTACCACTTCGAGGAAGGCGTGTGAGTCAATTGAGGCCATAAAAGAAAATTCGCTGAGGGAGCTGAAGGCCATACATCAATCAGCCTACGAAAAATGTATGGAAATTTGGTTCAAGCGTGGTACATACTAGTTGTATTGGGACTCGATGGGACCTAATTTGAAGATAACAAAATAAATGTTCTCGAATAAATTATTTTTTGTTGAGCTTGTTTCTACTAAAAAATCCTGCGCAAGTCCATGATTAAACATATTTTTTTTGTTTTTGTTTAGAAAAATATGTCTTGAAGTGGAGTCTCTCTCTCTTTTTTTTAAATCTCACTCCCGTGCCATCTTCTTACCATTGCCAGTGAGTGTAGCCCGAGTTGACTTTATTCTAGTATATGGTTCAAAAATCTCACACCCGCGGTTTAATAGCCACGGGAGTGAAGTACACGTCACATAAATATAATTCTTACCAATAATTTTATTTAGAAACGCGTACCTATTTGTTTTTCTTAATTATCATATAAAATTGCAGATGTTTATTTAAACATATCTATTACTAAAATGAGTGTTTTGCAATGTATTTCTTTCTCTTTTACTTCTCTCTTTTTAACAGTTTCCAACCTAGTTGAAAAGTGTTTATGTCTTCGGTTTGTCCGTGCTCTAACTCCCGTAAATATGCTCGGATTGCCCTGGAATTTTTGTATGTTATTGTCGTTATCTATAGAATGTTCCCTATTTCAACTGAAGTGTGTAGCACTTATAGTTTTTTTTACAGGGACACTCAAAAGAATTCCGTTACATTACGGTCTATGGGAAAAATTATTTGCGGTTTATTTTAATGATGTTACACAATTTCAAATACATTGTAATTGATATATATCACGAAGGTGCATTACAAGAAGCTTAATATGGAATAGGGTGTGCATAGCACTTATAGTTACTTTACAGGGACAGTCAAAAGAATTCCGTTACATTACGTCTATGGAGAAAAATCGTTTGCGGTTTAATTAAATAATGTTTCACTATTTCAAACGCATTGAAATTTATATATATCACTAAGGTGCGTTACAAGAGGGTTACTACTGAATAGTGTGTGTATAGCAGTCATCGTTCATTTACAGGGACACACAAAAGAATTCTCTACTGTCTGTTAACAATAATTGCTGGAAGTGCGTTTTAAGTTGTTGAACGCGATTTTAAATTTAACTCACTTTTTGTCTATTACTTGGTGTGTATAAATTCTGTATTTCATATACAGGGCAGCACGTGGCAAAGTTCGTGAACACATTTCCGTTTATTGAAAGAAACTCCAGAAGGAGAATTTTAAACTGTGCTACACGTTTCCTAACTAAACTAAAATTTAGCATCCTATGTAGTATATATACAAATCTATAGATCATATAAAGAGCTGAATAAAAGTATTCGGATATTTTTCCGAATATTGTATAGGTTGGAAATATACGTTGGAAATTCCTGAAATTACGTTTTTAAATATGTTATGCGTTTTCCAAATTGTGTACTTAGATGTTATCTTTCAGCTTATTAAACGGTAATGATTTGTAAAATTATTTTGGAAGCGTCGGAAAGTGTTACATAATCTATTCTTGACGCATGATTTTTTGTTCTTGTTTTTTTTATTGAATAGTATTTTTTTAGATTTCGTTCATCTCACGAAACCCTATTACTTCCGCTTCGTTGACGGTCCGTCACAGAGTCCGTTCTCTGAAACTACCGGGTGTGTCATAAATTCGTGCAAACTTTAAAAATTCATAATAAAAGAAGTAATGCTCGGAAAATTTTTCGGTTTACGTGAGTATGATCAGAAGGATTTTGGATTTTTTTTCATGTATAATAAAAATGATTCCAAAAGTAACCGACAGAGGGCGCTCACGCGTCATACTGAGGCGTTTTATGCAAATCAGGCTCGCAATAAAATACCTGGCTGGAAATGGATTCGTCATTCGATCTCGCCAGCATGCTATCGTTACCAGATCGAACGGTGGTGATTAAACTTTTCTACAAGAATGGTGAATCCACAACTATTGCATTGCGAAAGTTTCGCACGGAGAAAGGCCTTAAGGCGCAAAAAACTCTATTTCATTGAATGGGATACTCAATTTAGTACGACGTTTTGAGGAAAAGGGGAGTTTGGAGGATCGTCCACGTATTGGCAGACCATCCTCGAGCGCGGATCGCGTCCATGTTGTAAAAAGTGTCCTGGAAGAATTGGCAGCCGAGACATCAACAGGGAGTAGCAGTGCTCGTGAAGCTGGGAGAATAACGGGGATTCCGGAATCGTCGATTCGACGTATTCTGCACGGAATCTTGGATCTGTATCCGTACAAGATGCAGGCACTTGACCAGTTATTACTGGTAGATACAGATAAAAGACTAAAGTTTGCTACATGTGCACTGGCACAAATGGAGCATGACCCACAATGGTTGCTGAGCGTCATGTGGACGGATGAAGCACACTTTTCACTGTATGGTTACGTCAATACGCAAAACAGTCGTATCTGGGCGAAGTTAAACCGTCCTGAGTACCTGATCAAGCCACTGCATGCTCCTCATATGATTGTTTGGTGTGGTTTCACCGCGTCTTTCATTCTGGGTCCTTTCTTTTTTGAAGAGCCTTGTCCTGAATCCAGCTGGAAAACCGGTACAGTTACTGCAGAACGGTATCTTGCGGTTTTGCGTGACCACGTTGTGCCTGCATTGCAGGAGAGACATGCGTTACTTGTCGTCACCTTCATGCAGGATGGTGCCCCGCCCCACTTTGCACGTGAAGTCAAAACGTTCCTGTTGGACACTTTCACTGAAGACCGAGTGATAAGTCGAGGTTGTAAGTTTCAGTGGCCCGCACGATCTCCAGACTTGACTCCCGCAGATTTTTGGTTGTGGGGATACTTAAAGTCTCGTATATACCGGGGCTCCCCAGCCACTTTGGTGGAACTGAAAGATGCCATTCGGACCGTCCGTCGGTGGCATCGATGTCGACATGCTACACTCAGCTGCAACAGGCGTATTGACGCGCCTCACTTGCCTAATACATGGTGGTGGTGGTGGTGGTCATGTTGAGCATCTTTTACCTTAAAATAAATGCACAGTGTCATGTTATTGTGAATTGTTTCATTGTCTGTTTGTGTTTGCCTGATTTGCATAAAACGCCTTAGTATGACGCGTGAGCGCCCTCTATCGGTTACTTTTGGACTCATTTTTTTATTATGCATGGGAAAAAAATCCAAAATCCTTCTGATCATACTTGCGCAAACAGAAAATTTTTCAGAGCATTACTTCTTTTAATATGAATTTTTAAAGTTTGCACGAATTTATGACGCACACGGTATATAACTTACAGGCATGAAAATTTGTGTACTTATAGCTAAATACCTACTATGAAGCTCAAAATATTAAAATTTGAAAAAAAAAGTATTGTTTTAATGTAGAGAGATAAAAAACCAAAATTCTAACAGCCTTTTCCTATTAAATTAAAAATTTTTTTGTTATAGCAGTTGCCAACAATTAAAAATCCACAATAAAATTCTTTCTACAACAATTAATTTTCTATTGAAAGAGTTCCACTTGAAAAATGAAAATGAAATAAAAAGTTTCACCAATTGAAAAAAATATTAATATAACGCCATATTGGTAATAAAACGGAAATTTTCAAATATTTCTCAATAATACAAGGAGTATGAGTATGTGTAAATACTGAACGCAGCTTAATATGACGTTATTAGAGAATTAAAAAGAAAATTAATCTGACGTCATATTGGAAGTTTAACGGATTTTTGAAATGTTTGAGAATAATACAAAGAGAGTATCAATATGAGTAATAGAGAATAGTAAATATATGAGTTTGAGGACGTATTGAATCATGATAAAAACCCGATTATGGAAATATTGGCATATTTTAACATTTTGAAAGTGTAAAGCATGTTTAATTTTGAAATAGATTTTTTTTAAAATATCGCATTTGTTCCACATGACAGATATCATTATGGCAGAGTATAATAGTGGGCTTTGCCCGCAATTGGCCCGGTTCAGATATTCGAAAAAAAGAGAAAAATAGACCGGTAAATTTTTACTATATAAAAGACGTGACTTTTTTATTATTATTTTATTTTTTTGAAAATGAAATTTATTTGGATTTATTAAAAAAAGGATAAAGTGTTTTGAAAGGAATATTAAATGAAACCCTTTGTGCGATCTTCGATCACACTTACCCACTTGTTTTACTTTAATTTTAGCAGACTACATAATATTATATAGAGTAATTTTACTTAAAATAGATATTTCATGCCATATAAGGACAGTATAATTGATTTTCTCACTTCCCTTGTCTAGAAAATTTAAATATTTAATGAACTAGCTATCTGGTCTCGTGATCCTTGCACTTACATGTTTGGTAAAGCGTACAATATAGCCCGAAATCGGGAAATCATAACAATTTCACGCCCCCCCCCCCAATTTTGACTTGAAAGTTGCAAGTTAGTGATGAATGATTCCTAATTAAATTAAACAAAGTTGAATAATTTGGCGGAAAAATTCTCCCATAAAAAAAAGATTTTCCTTACATTTTATTTTGTTGAATTACTTGGATTCGCTTTATATTTAGTGGAATGAAATTAAATATCGTTCAAAAGTTAGCCTGTTTTTTCTCTATTTTTAAATTTCAGTTTTATCTATTGATTCACAATGCTCCTCCTTTTTCTGCAAAAAATTACTTTTTTTTTTAATCTCCCCCTCTGTTCAAAATTTTGAAGAATAGTGTCCTTTAAAGAAAAAGTCTTATCGGCAAATTTTATTTACACGGCAGAATGCCTAAGATTTGTAAATATATATTAAAAAGAAATTTTTTTAGAGATTAATTTTGCTTGCTGGTGTGTAAATAAAATCTCCCGAGATCAGGCAGATTTTAATGTTTTTAATTGATAATGAAAACAAGAACGAAAATTCATGCATCATGCATAGATTATGAAATACTTTCCAACACTATCAGCTGGAAAATGCATAACACAGTTATAAACACACTTTAGGCAGTTCACGCCCGTAGACGACAATAGTCATAAATTCTTAGCCCTGTATATGATCTATAGAATTTATACACCCTATGTGATGCACTGAGTTATAGTTAAGCTTAAAAATTCATATCATAAACGAACTTCCAGAAATATCCATTTTTATGGCTCATTATCAGTCCTGTAACCGAAGTCTTTTGTGTGCCATTGTAAATGCACGATAAATTCTACGCATTCCATAATCTTTTGAAACCATATCATAGCGCATTCCAGTGATGCATATCAATTCATTATCTCTGAAACAGTCTAACATCATTGAAATACATTAAAAACAATTTCCCTATAGATCAAATTTAATGGAATGATTTTGCGCGTTCCTGTAAACGAACTATAAATGCTTTTCTCTGTACTCTATATAAAGGATGTTGCATAGTGAAGCGTAGTGAAATGAATGTCATGCATATAAATTTCACTATGTTTGAAATATCGCAAAATCATTAAAACGCTCCAAAAACGACCCCCCCCCTCCCTAGACCATAATTTAATGAAATTCGTTTGAGTGTCCTTATCACTGGCGTAGCATGAGTGGGGGATTCGAAGGCTCTGAATACCAGCATTTTAAAATAGAAATTTTCCTTTTATCTAACGCATAATTTTCTGCAATCAAATAAGGCGAAAATAACCATTAGAACATACTTGTATCCGGGCTTCTGGACCTCCACCCTGGCTAACCACGGTAAACGAATGCTACACACATTTTTTGCAATACCGAACATGCTATAGTAAACTAATAATACATATCCATTACATGGCAATCCTAGTATATTTACGGTAGTTGTAGAACCCTGAACATGAATGATAAATGCTTTGCATTCCATATTCCACACAAAGCATGTTTTAGTCCACCTGAGAAAGGTATACCAATTTCATTATGTTTGAAATAATGTAACATAGTCAAAATGTGCCGGAAATCTTTTACCCCATTGACCATTGTGTAACGGAATTCTTTTGAAGTGTCCCTATAAACGAACTATAAATGCTACGAATTTTATTTTTAATAGCGATCATGCTATAGTAAACTTCAACAGCATATATCAATTACATGACAATCTGATTAACGGTATATTTACGGTAGTTAGAGATCGGACAGACGTAGAGACAGACATACAAACTGAAGTCATAAACACTTTTCAACTGTGTTGAAAAATGTTAAAAAGAATTTCCGATTTAAAACTTCAATGAGCGGTCATAAACGTAAAACCCTGACGTAGTGTATGTTTTATAATGCACCGTTGTCTGAAAATAATAATATTATGACACTAATTTCATATTCACGATACAAGATTGGTGAATTTCATTTGCATTTTATATTTATAAATTGAAATTTATCATTTATTATTATTTACACTTGCGTTTATAAATAATATGTATGCATATTAATTGACTTTCATATTCTAGCCGATATGTATGTTAGTAAACTATTAATTTTTATTCAGTTCTGCAAAACGTTGAAAATTATAACTATAAACCCCTTACGGTACAAGCCTTTTCCAATAACAGTATAGTTAATTATGTTGCATTTTAATTATAATTACTGAACTAATGGACGTAGAAATTTTCATTGCCTTCTGATTTTACTAACTGATTACAAATTGGAATCTGATAGTTTGTTTTAAAATCTTAATGCAGCATTCATTCATCTAGTACATTTTTAATCCATTAATAACTGTGTTTTAAGTTCTCCTTACCGATTTTCAAATACAAAAGAGTATTATTAATACCCCTTTAAAGTAATAAAATTTAATATCCCCACGGCCAGTTCACACTTTATAATTTTTCAATAAATCTTATGCTATTTTACCTTTGAAACGTTCAAATTTCTACAAAATAAGACATTTCTACGCTATTAAAAATTGATTGGAGCATTCTTCAGTGGCATTTATAATCCAATTTGATTAGTAATTCAGTAACTTTGAATAAATTCTTTCCACTTAAAAATAGATACTTATTGGTGTCGAGCGCATATTTTAATTATACAGAAGTAACTTCAAAGATAAAGTAATTACAATAATTGATTGTTACAATGCTCATTACGTTTCAACTTTTAAAAAGGAATAAAAGGAAAGATAACCGAGAAGATTAGGAGATTTTAATATGAATTCTTTGTGAACTAAAGAATGTTATTAACGTCTTAAAATTAACACTATGAAATTGTAATAAACTGGAATCCACATTTATCGCCACCTAGAGAAAAAAAAGTTAAATGCACGGTGATGCCAAAAGATGGCGTTACTTATTACTGTTGCATCGGTTATTCATTATTCATCGCAGAATCATGTATTGGAAACTGAGTTTGGTACAATTTCATTATACAAATCACCCCTCAAGAAAATTTCACTGTAACAAATTTTCAGAAAATAGTAAAGAAGGAGCTTGTTGCAAAATGATTTATTCTGTGATTTTTAGATTTATAAATGACCATAGTTAGGAATTTTTTGTTTATGTAATGTACGTACTCCTATGTCCTATGGGGTGAGTCTCGAGAAAATTCCTTTCTTTAATATGGTTCCTCAATTTTTAAGATGAGTCGCGTCGTTAAAAAATTTCCATCTTTTGGGTGGTTCTCATAAACAAAAGGTTGGGAACTTCTGTTTTGTGAGATTCAATAATTACATAGATTGCGTAGATGATCTGTTTCAAGTTTCACAAGATATGCAAGCTATGCACTTCGTCGCTAGGGGCGAGTGATTTCCTTATATAGCGAATAGCTATGCGTAATCACTACTTTTATAACTCTAGCTACATAAGTTTACAAATTAAATGGCTGGGTAAATTATGCGCTTTTCACCCTTTATAAAACCCTAGCTGCGCAGGGTTGCCTGTTTGGCCTTTTTAGGTGCGTTCGTAATTATATAAATACGTAGCACCTATAGTCGTCGTTTGGTCCGTCCGTCCGTCCGTCCGTCTGTCTGTCCGTCTGTCTGTCCGTCCGTCCGCATATCACAACGCAAAAACTACCCAACCAAATGGTTTGCAATTTAAAATATATTATCTTTGCAGAATTTTGTCGAGACATTTCAAATTTTATTAAAATCGAATCAAAACTTTAGGAGATATTAATAAAAATATTTATTAAGAAATTTGAATTTTTTTTTTTAAATCGGTGCTTTTTTGTTATAGGAGCTTCCGAAGTTTAATCGTCAAGCGACCGAGATACTTATTTTATGACAGAAATTAATCTGCAGACGATATAATTCATTTCACAGAATTAAAAATCATCAAGATCTGAATATTTATATAACTAGCTGATACATATATATCTGAATATTTATATAATTAGTTAAGATATTTGTATGAAGAGTGTCATAAAATATATACTTAACTAGCTGTTTAACCCGTTCTACGCACGGGATATCATGAATTTAATTCTAAAACGTGCGTACGAACGCACCTCGTTTGTAACGTTTGACGTACAATTTCCAACTTGTTTAGGGTTTCGTTCATCTCACGAAACCCTATTGCTCCCGCTCCGTTGTCTGTCTGTCACAGAGTCATTCTCGAAAACTATGTAACTTACAGAGTTGAAACTTTGTGTATAAATCAGAATATCAGCTGTGAAGAGCTGAAAATATTAAAATTTGAAAAATTTGTATTATTTTAATAAATAGAGATAAAAAACTAAAATTCTAACAGCCTTTTCCTATTAAATTGAAACATTTTTCATTATAGCTGATGCCAAAGATTTAAAATCCACAATGAAATTCTTTCTAAAATAATTAATTTTCTATCAGACGATTTTCACGCGAAAAATGAATAAAATAAAAAGTTTCACCAATTGAAAAAAAAATAAATATGAAATAAAATTGATTGACGTCATAGTCGTAATAAAACGGAAAATGTCTAAGATTTCTCAATAATACAAGGAGTATGAGTATGTGTAAGTGGACAAAGCAGATTACTATCACGTCATTGGAGAATAAAAAAGAAAATCTGACGTCATATAGGAAGTTTAACTAATTTTACTTACCCATCATACGTAGTATAGGGTAAGTCTTGTAATCGTTTTGAAAATCGAAAAATTTTTTTTGACGGATTTACACGTTTCAGACACTGGAGATTCCGAAAAACATATTTTTAGGAAAAAAAAATTGCCGTCCGTCTGTGTGTCTGTATGTCTGTGTGTCTGTGTGTCTGTAAACGCTCTATCTCCCGAAAAAATTGAGATAGAGATTTGCAATTTGGTATGTACTTAGTATGTAATAATGGGAAGAAGCCTATTTCATTTCAATAACCTCGATTAACCGGAACAATTTTTTTCGGACTCTCGAAATATTCGTTCTGATAAAAGGTATATAAAATTTTTCGAAATTGTTTATTTTAAGAAATGAATATAAAAGACAATAAAAAAACAAATTTTGCATAAAGCATAAAGTCGATCGGATAATGAGTTGCCTAGATATTTGGAATCCTATTTTCCACACTCTTCGATTTTTTATGACCCTGTATTTCATCCAAATTTCACTTTAAAGATATATTTTAATTGGAATTTGACACTTAATTAGATGCAATAAATCGCTAGTTAATAGGATTATTATTTTTGGAGTTATAAGGCAAAACCTCTTTCAAGCAATTCAGTAATCGAGCCTTTAAAGTTTATGACGTCATCAAGCCACGATTTTATTTGAATTGCAATGCATTTATAAGTAGTTTACACATTTTTATTTTAATATTTTACATTATGCATACCCATGATGGGTAAGTATAATGGTGGCCCCCAACGACTAGTTTCAAATGTTTGAGAATAATACAAAGCGAGTATCAATATAAATATTAGAGAATAGTAAATATATGAGTTTGAGAAACATATTGAATCGTGATAAAAATCTGATTATGGAAATATTCGCATATTTTAACATTTTGAAGGTGTACAATTTGTTTAATTTTGAAATTATTTTTTTAAATATTGCATTTAGTACGTATGACGGATATTATTATGACAGAATATAATAGCGCGCTTGGACCGCTATCCGGCTGGTTTAGATATTCGAAAAAAAGAAAAAAAATAGACCGGTAAATTTATCGGCAAAATTTTAAAACTATTGGAAATCCATATCGAAAATTTAGCATTCATAATTTTACGTCTAAATCTTTATGCAAATGTTTCATTTTCATTTCAGATAAAAATGTAATTCGAAAAATCGTTTGCATCCCCATAGGAAAGCTTTATGACCTAAACAAGTTGGAAATTGTACGTCAAACGTGACAAATGAGGTGCGTTCGTACTATAACTAGTTACATAAATATTAAGATCTTTTCTGATTTTTAATTCTGAGAAATGAATTATATCGTCTGCAGATTAATTTCTGTAATAAAATAAGTATCTCGGTCGCTTGACGATTAAACTTCGGAAGCTCCTATAACAAAAAAGCTCCGATTTAAAAAAAAATTCAAATTTCTTAATAAATATTTTTATTAATATCTCCTAAAGTTTTGATTCGATTTTAATAAAATTTGAAATGTCTTGACAAAATTCTGCAAAGATAATATAGTTTAAATTGCAAACCATTCGGATGGGTAGTTTTTGCGTTGTGATATGCGGACGGACGGACAGACAGACGGACAGACAGACGGACGGACGGACGGATGGACAGACAGACGGACAGACAGACGGACGGACCAAGCGACGACAATAGGTGCCACGTATTTATATAATTACGAACGCATCTAAAAAGAACAAAAATAACACATGGAAATAAATAACAACTTACCGATCCTTAGTAATAAAAAATAACTTTTCACTCTTGTTATTAAAACAATACATGTATCTCTTCGTAGCATTTTGAATAATTATAATGACCTATTTGATCTTCAAAGAATAATTTTAATAATAAATATTAATCAAGATTCAAAAATGAAATAGCGAACGCCGAAAATTTGGACATTTGCAAATGACAACAGCAAAAGACGCCAAGCAGAATAGGGTTACAATTAAACGGAAATCACGAAGATAAAAATCGTCAAAGCGATGATTTAGTTTTTAAGTCAGCCGTTGCAGTCGCTCTTTTCAGGCGAAGTTGGGACTCTGTTTAAATTTCCTTACTCTGTGCCCTTGGAGTTGTTGTACCGACATAAAATATAGCGTATGTTGGAGCAGAAATGGTCAGTAGCATTTTGTCACCATTATTTTTGAAATCGGCTCGGTAGTTCCAGAAATTTCCTAAAAACAAACATTACATCTTTATAATATTAGTATAGATTTCATAAATAACGATGTGCCTTTTATATTTGAATTTATATTTTTATAAGAATTTTAACTAAAACACAGAATAATTCTATATAAGCATAGGTGATTTATCAGCATATATTCTGCATATTACTAATGTAAGCGAAACAGAAAGCTAAAAGACATAAGAATGAAAAAAATGGTAAAACTTTTGGAAACTCTTAAATCAAACTCACCGTACTTAGTTAATGTAATGCAATGTTTTCGCATTCCGCCATGCCATCTAATTTTAGATTCACTTTTGTGTAGAACCGTTCTCCTTCATGAATAGAAATTCATTGGCTATTTCTGAATATTTTAATTCAGCCGGATAAATCTGAATGAATATGAAACTGTAATTATGTGCGGCTTTCATACAAACTGAATTTCTGCTATTTGCATAGATATTGGGCAAAGGGAAACCAACGGTAAGAAAATATTCAATTTGATAACACTATATTGAATTAGTAATGTCTGTTTCAGTTATAATTAAAGAAAACGGTTAGATATCGTAATGTTTTGTGGACTTTCACTAAAATATATCTATATGCAATATATAATTTGTAATCACACGCACACATATAAAAGAAAATTCGAGATTCAATTTTGAGTCAAAATTAGATATATATCTTTTCCTGTTGGATAAATATTATAATTAATAATTCAGAACAGTCTTGTATCTTTCTACACACTGTAAAAAAGTGCAGAAACGTTTTGTCATATACACGAAACATTAACGAAAATTTAATGTAAATTTCTAGTTACCCACAATTCTGAGAATCTTTCAATAATCACCAGAAACTTTAAAATAGATGAACTAATCTGAAATTAAGGAAACAATGAAGTCACTTAATTAAAAGAAGCATGTTTCCGGAAATTTACGTGCAACAAAGGGAAAGAAAAGTAGTATTTTAATTTCAGAAACTTTTCTGAAATATTTGGAAACGTGTTGTTTTCTGAGGTTTTTTATTGATTATTCTGCAAAAGTTTCTGAAGATAAAGCAAAGATTTCCATAATCGTGCGTAACTACGAGTTAACGTTGAACTTTTGTAAACGTTCATGATGTATCCTGATATTTTCCTGCAATTTTGTACAATGCATCAAACAGAAATCGCGATATCTCATTAAACAATATGGTATTTTAAACATGAAATGTATTTTTTATGAAAATTGAGGTTTGTTTCCTAATTAAAAACTAGCAATTAAAATATTATTATCGTATTCTTAATAAAACTCAGTGAAACTAATGTGCATATATTTTCCTAGAAAATAAAAGTATTTCGTTCAAATGTATTCTAAATTACTGTTTGTTATTTCAAAAATAAGATTCTAGATTGCCTGAAAAGGTATAAAATAGCTACAGAACTGTTACTAATGAAGAAAAAGAAATAACCCAAAATGTAGCGACGTTTCTATTTAAACCGCCAGCGAGCATTGTCACCTCCAGATAACACGTGTTTGAAAGGACCTTTAGGTTTACATTTTAAGTGAATATGTACTACATGTTAGTTAATAAAGCGTGAAACCAAACAGAGGTGAGATACTCCAGGCAGACGTTATATACAGGGTGTCCGAAAAGTTTGGAAACGGTCAAATAACTCGGGAAATATACATCGGATTTTAAAACGGCAAAATGCATGTTCAATATTTTTGAAAAATCTATTTAGGGATATGAAAGTTGCCCCCCCGGAGTGGAAAGGGGGGCAACTTTGAAATCTTAAATGATGACCCCCATTTTTTATTGCAGATTCGATTCTACGGGAAAAAATACGTAACTTTTGTATTAAACATTTTCTTCGAAACATTGTAGATGGTGCTGTAATCGAGTGCAATGCTGTGAGAATCATTACCATTGCAATGTCTGGAAACGCTCGAATAACTCAAAAAATATACATCGTATTGAAAAACGGAGAAATGCATGTTCAATAGTTTTGAAAAATCTATTTAGGGATATCAAAGTTGCCATTTTTGTAAATATTAAACACGTATTTTTCCGTTTTTCAATCTGATGTACATTTCTCGAGTTATTGGAGCGTTTCCAGACATTGCAATGGTAACGATTCTCACAACATTGCACTCGATTACAGCGCCATCTACAATGTTTCGGAGAAAATGTTCAGTACAAAAGTTACGTATTCTTTCCCGTAGAATCCGAATCTACAATACAAAATGGGAGTCATCATTTAAGATTTCAAAGTTGCCCCCATTTCCCCCGGGGGGGGGGCAAAGTTGGGGGGGGGGGCAACTTTCATATCCCTAAATAGTTTTTTCAAAAATATTGAACATGCATTTTGCCGTTTTTCAATCCGATGCATATTTCTCGAGTTATTTGACCGTTTCCAGACTTTTCGGACCATATACAGGGTTATGGTGCGAACTAGCCGGAAGCACTCAAATAACGTTTAAACGGATAAAGATAGAGTTGTAGAAAAAGGTGTCTACTTATAGTAAAATGATTACTCTCTATCATATGTGATTGACTTTAGCGCCCTTTTGTGATGAAATTTAAAAATTATTGAATCTATCTTGAAAACTACGAGGACGAAACGATGCCAAATACAAAAGTGTTCACCATCCACGATTTAGAATGAAATAATGTCTTATATATAAAAATAACTTCATTAAGATTTTCGATATTGAATTACCCCTTCGCGACGACGTCACATATACATAACGTATATAGTGCTCCGAATCCTTGATTTTTCCTACCTGTAATTTTTTGTTATAAATTTTGCCTAATTTAATCGGAACAGTTGAACAGTTTATGGATTCCGGAGCCCCCCTAGTCGTTTATATAAATAAAAACTTTTTTACTGTTTTTATGGTTTTTATTATCATCTTTTAGCAATTAATGAAGTATATTGCCGATATGGGGTAAATTTTATTTTTATCTAATGTCTTGTTTAAAGTTTGTCTAATTTAATGGTGATTTCAGTTTGAAAATAAGTTTTCTCTTAAAACCTACAAAAATTATATTAATTCAACAGGCACGCCGGAATTCCTCCAACCATAATCTGTGTTTTGATTGTAGCTGATTGTTTGAATCAGTTTCGGTCTCTGATCTGAAATTTCTTCTGTATTATGCTGCGGTTTCTTGCATCATCAGACTCATTTGCTTTTGTAAGTTCCAGAAACTAGAAATTACCAGTGGATTCCTGTGACACTGCAGTCTAATATTTTAATGTTTTTTAAGCAATATTTAATATTTTTTAGATGCAGGTTTAAACTTCTAAAAAAATTGAGGACTAAAAATATCTGCAAACAACATTAGTTAAAGCAGAGTATCGTCATCTCATTTATTCCATCAAAGTTACATTAAAACCTGACCGAAAAGAAAAAAAAATGTATATATCAATCGTATTTTATCTGCATTAGAGGGTGACATCATCTATTTCGAAAAAAAAACAAAACAACAACATGGAATAAAGAAGAATAAATTGTGCATTTGAATTTAAATTTTGCTTTTTAATCATAAATATAAATAAATCCGTGCAGTAGATATGTCCAACTTTAGCTTTATTGAACATTGTTTTTATAATCGTTGTTGCGATGTTTTATTTTCGTGGCAACACGAAAATTTTTCATATCATGTATGAAAACAATTCCGATTTAATTTTTAATTAATTGCAATTTTTAATCAAAATACATGTTTTAACGAAGTGTGAGTGTACTATGCCAGGAATCGCTTCAAAATCCTTTCATATGGGATCATTCTTTTAAGGTTCTGTATTTTTTATTTGCCTAGAAAAAAGGATGTTGACAACAGAAATAATATATAGGATTGGTGAAATGCAACAAATAAATATATTACATTCAATTTAAATATGCGAACTGCTTTATTAACCCTTTAACGGATAAAGCACTTCAATTGATAAAATGTTGAAATAAAGGATTGACACCGGAAATTATAAACAAATTTATTTATATATAAGAAAAAAGCGATATTTCACATATATAATAAATGGAAAACATTTCTATTAAAATTCTGCTGTCATTGTTGAATTTCGTAATTAATATTTTGTGGTTTCCTAGGGAAACCAATGTCCGTTAAAGGGTTAACTAGTGAAATGAAAAAGCACAGAATACGTATTAGTGAGGTGTGAAATTGCAGAATGGGTTACTAAAACTAAGATTTCGTTTTATAAATAACATCATAATAAAATAAGTAGGCATAATGAAAATCTGAACATGATGTTAAAACGTGAAAAATCTTCGATCAAGTTTCATAAGTGCTAGAAATTTTAATAGGTTTCTTTGCGAATATTTTAAAAGCATAAAATAAATCTGTCATATTGACTCATGGCTATTTCATCTTTGCTTTCGGGTTTTTCCCATTCATACTCAAAACAATCCTTTCAGGTCGGAAATAAGTTTATCCATTTAAAAAATGAATAGTGCCACGGGGAAGGGCGGTTTGGATTTTAACCGAATGATTCATATTTTTCTGATCCGGATACGTCAAATAATTTCATTTGGAAATATTTCAAATCATAAATCTAAGATGAGAATTCTATCGTAGGCTATAAAAAATTTTCACTTTAAAACGAAATAGTGGTATATAAAATAAATTATTGGTAAATATTTAAAATATTTTTTTTAACTTTTTTTTTTTTTTTTTTTTTTGCGTATTTTCGTATTACGTTTTTGAGTGTGGTTAGTAAATAGATCATGATAATTCATACCACGTTAAGAATTAAACAAGTGGGTAAGTGTGATCGAAGATCGCTCAAAGGGCTTCGTTTAATATTCCTTTCAAAACACTTTATTCTTTCTTTAATAAATCCAAATAAATTTCATTTACCAAAAAAAAAAAAAAAAAAAAAAAAAAAAAGTCATGTTTTTTATAAAGTAAAAATTTACCGGTCTATTTTTTTTCGATTTTTCGAATATCTAAACCAGCGCGATAGCGGGCGAAGCGCGCTATTATATTCTGTCAATAATAATATCTGTCATGCGGACTAAATGCGATATTTAAAAAAAATAATTTCAAAATTAAACATGTTGTACACTTTCAAAATGTTAAAATATGCGAATATTTCCATAATCAGATTTTTATCATGATTCAATATGTTTCTTAAACTCATATATTTACTATACTCTATTACTCATATTGATATTAGCTTTGTATTATTCTCAAACATTTGAAAAATTCATTGAACTTCCAATATGACGTTAGATTTTCTTTTTAATTCTCTAATGACGTGATATTAATCTGCTTCGTGTACATACACATACTCATACTCCTTGTATTATTGAAAAATCTTTGAAAATTTCCGTTTTATTACCACTATGACGTCAATCAATTCTATTTCATATAAATCTTTTTTCTAAATTGGTGAAACTTTTTATTTCATTTTCATTTTTCTCGTGGAAATCGTCCAATAGAAAATTAATTATTGTAGAAAGAATTTCATAGTGGATTTTTAATTTTTTTGCAACTGCTATAACGAAAAATGTTCAAATTTAATAGGAAAAGGCTGTTAGAATTTTTTTTTCTATTTATTAAAATAATACGATTTTTTCAAATTTTAATATTTTGAGCTTCATAGCTGGTATTCAGGTATATATACGCAAAGTTTCAACTCTGTAAGTTACATAGTTTCTGAGAATGGCTCTGTGACGGACAGACAACGGAGCGGGAGTAATTGGGTTTCGTGAGATGAACGAAACCCTAAAAAATATATACAAGCTATTAAAAATCAATTGAGTAAGTAAAATAAATGTAAAAACAGCCAAATTGGTAGATTTTATTTACATGCCAAGGTGATTAACACGTTCATGGCCGTATAGTACCTATAAAATGCCGCCCGACACGTGAGGCACGTAATGTACCAGGGCTACCCCGGGTGCACTGGTACTGGCACCCTTTCTCACCGGCTTTACAAGACTCCCCTACTACGTAGCAACTCGCCGATGGCTTCTTGGATTCAGTAAAGAACAAGCTAAAAACGTAAATTTGCGATGATCATTAGCTATTTTCGTTTCTTTTAAATCAAAGTTTATTTATTTTTTTTTTTTTTCAGTTCAGACTTTAAATTTAATTATAATTTATTTATTTATTGCTTGACTAACTGGCCAGCCGATGTTGTTCGGGCCTAGGTTAAAAAGAATCAAATAAATAATCGTTTACTGTCATGTATTGCGGGCTTAGTCAAGACATCACAATCCATTAGCTCACATAGTACTGGTACTATGTCAAAAAATAATTTTTATGGTTAAAAAGTTTTTTTTTTAACTATTTGCTATTTTTTGTAAAATAAAAGTTAATAAAAGTTAATGAAAAAAAAGAAAGAAAGAAAGAATTGTTCCAAGTGGAATGAACTTAGACAATTAGTAAGCGCAATGAAAGTGTTAAGGTAAATAAATACTTCTAAAAACCCTTTGGAGGTCGGTGTATAATATTTATACCTCTTAATTTTAAATCTCCAAATGTCCCAATAGCACCAGAATTTTGAATAAAATTTTGCTTTTATAATGTTCGTTAAGAAAAACTTTTTACTTATTTGTATAAATTATCATAAATTCTGGTGTCATTCAATCATTTCAAAATTTTAGTAACAGATGTACTTTGTCCCTGAAAAGGCTCAATCACCTTTATTTTAAATATTCTTCAAAATCATTCCTCTGAAGGTACCTACCTCAACGAAGGTACCTCCAAATTTTATGATTTTATGAAACGTGATGTAGGCTGCGCCTTAATCTGTCTGTTATTGTCAATTGTCAATATATCAGTAGCATGATTTTTTATGATTTGCCTTGCAAATACCGCCATGAATTTATCATAAAATATTGCATAAAGGTTGTAAAAGTGTAAGAAAAACATTTATAATTATTTTCAAGAGTTTTTAAACTATAAATGTCACTATCACAATAATTATAAGTTAGAACTCCATAATGTTATGAGTTATAAATATAACATTTATTGATATAAAATATATGTATCATAAATAGATAAGCAATAATTATTTAATAAGATGAAATTTAAAGCATTCTACAAATAATAAGCTTTCAATAATATTTCAATTACAAATCATAAATAACATTGTAAATAAAATATGGTAAATAAAATTTAAAATAAAAAGTAAAACTGCCATTACTGATATTTTTTATTTTGTAGCGAGCGATTGTATCCCTTCATTTTTTATATACATTCTCAACTTGATAATTGAACCTCAGAACTCAGAGATATCCTAAATAGATTAAAAAAAAATAAAAATAGCAAAATCCTATGTTGAAAGGGTACCTCTACTTTTTGGAGAGTTGATGTGCCAAACTCAAAACCGTATGTTTTGCAGAAAAAAAACTCTTATTGCTACATTCATATATCTAATAGAAATAATATAAGTAAAAATCAAATCCACAACTTTTGCTTAAAGGGAAACATTCTCAAAAAATGAACACCACCCCAAATTTCCCAAAATCAGGATTTGATTCAAAGGCTATTGATGCTATACGAAAATTATATTTTTACTAGCTGATATGCCCGGCGTTTCCCGGGCTCGTGATAATAACCTTAAAAATACCTAAAATTAATGATTTTATGTATTTAAATGAAAATCTATCCCAACAAACTGAAGGACAGTCGTTATAGTTATTGCCGATTTAATGTCGATTTAATTTCTGACGTTTTGATATAGTAAACTTTCAATTCTGACCAAAAATTCCTGAGGAAACCTAAATAATATAAAACGCTCCGCCACTTTTCCTCTTTTAAACTCAAAATAATATACAGCATTGACAAATTTATTAGTCCCATTCGAAAAAAAAATTGAAAATCAAAATCAAAAACCTTGTTTATAAGATGTGTGATTATATTAAAATTAAATAAAAATCATGCACTCATGGCATCATAATTCACTTTATATTTTATATATAAGGCTACTATATATTTTATATATAAGGCTACTATATATTTTATATATAAGGCTACTATAATTTGTGACTAGTGCTATAGCCAGTATACGTCAGGACACATGGCCGTTATCATTATCTTTTCACGCGTGAAGATTTCACTATGGTACTCCATTGTGAAATTTGGTAATTTTTGAAATTCAATATATGAAAAACGGCATAATCATTAGATTTGAAATTTATATCAAGAAAAATACATTTTTTTACCTTTCTAACGAAGTTTGTCTAACAATTTTCCGACAATAACTTTTCGAGCTATTAATTTTTTCATCAACTTCAAATGTTTCATTTTCCGAGATTATTCTGTGGCAATGATTATCGAAAATCTAAGTCGTCTGCAACGCATAGCTTTTTATTAAAGAGGATAGTTTTATGATTAATATTGAAAAACACTTTTATCAAACTTAATCTAACTTCTCTTAACTTATTATCAAACTTATCTTAAACTCTTATTTTGCTGATATCATTATTTCAAAGTAAGCTAAGCAAGAAAGTACACCATAGATTTTTAATAGAGATACTTGAATTGTATCCATTAAATTTAGTAATAAAAAAAAGATAAAATGCGTTCTCGTGGTGAAAACAGCGTTTGTTATAAGGGTTTTAAATCATTATATGTGACAATGTAAAAATTCATTTAGTCAATATTTACAAACTCTACAAATTAAAAAAATACCATTGTTTCCTTACGAATATTTTAATATTTTTAAAGTCAGAAAATAAATGTACCTGTCATATTAACTTATGGATATTACATTCAACTTTTGTATTTTCTTTTTATTTTCCTTCAATACTCAAGAAATACTTTCGAATAGGAAATAACTTTATCCTTTTAAAAAGCGAATGGATGTCACACAGTAAGGTCAGCTTAGATTTTAACCGAATGATTCATATTTTCCTTATCCGGTTACGTCAAATTATTTCGTTTGGAAAAAATCCTAAAACATAAATCACAAGTGAAAATTCTGTCATACTCAATAATAAATTTCATTTTAGAACGGAATAAATAATAGACTATAAAATTATCAATCGCAAAATGTGTTTTAGAGAATTTTAAAGTAATTTCTTTTTTTTATCTTTTTTCTTCTTCTGCGCTTATCAGAAAGAAAACAAAACTTATCCCTACATTCATATACTTAATATAAATAATGTAAGTAATTATCAAATGCGTAACTATTGCCTAAATTGAAAAATCCTCAAAAAAATGAACACTGCCTCCAATTTTTAAAACTCAGTATTTGATTCAAAGGCTACTGATGCTACATAAAAATTGTATATGTATAGGTTTATGGAAATATTTTAAGACCTTTTATGCTGATATACTTATTTAAGAGTAAACTATGAATTTTTAAGAGATATCTTTGAAAGAGTCATTAAATTTACTAATGAAGAAAAAAAATCTAGAAAATGATTTCTCGTGGCGAAAACAACGTTCGTTAAAGAGTTTTAAATCATTACACGCGACAATGTAAAATTTCATTTAATCAATATTTACAAATACTACATATTTAAAACTGACATTGTTTTCTACGAATATTTTAATTTTTTTAAAAACAGAAAATAAATGTACCCGTCATATAAACTCATGGATATTACATTCCACTTTTGTATTTTCTTTATATTTTCTTTTAATACTCATGGAATCCTTTCGAATCGGAAATAAATTTATCCTTTATGCGAAAACAACGTTCATTAAATGGTGTTAAATCATTACATGCGACAATGTAAAATTTCATTTAATCAATATTTACAAATACTACATATTTAAAACTGTCATTGTTTTCAACGAATATTTTAATATAAAAAAAAAAAAAACAGAAAATAAATGTACCTGTCATATAAACTCATGGATATTACATTCCACTTTTGTATTTTCTTTATATTTTCTTTTAATACTCATGAAATCCTTTCGAATCGGAAATAAATTTATCCTTTTAAAAAGCGAATGGCTGTCATACCGTAAGGACGGCTTAGATTTTAACCGAATGATTCATATTTTCCTTATCCGGTTATGTCAAATTATTTCGTTTGCAAAAATCCTAAAACATAAATCACAAGTGAAAATTCTGTCACACTCGATAATAAATTTTATTGTAGAACGGAATAAACAATAGACAATAAAATTATCTGTCGCCAAATATCTTTTAGAAAATGTTAAAGTAATTTCGTTTTTTCTTTCCTTTTTCTTCTGCCCCTATGCTTGGCAGAAAGGAAACAAAACTTATTCGTACATTCATCTTTTTAGTATAAATAATATAAGTAATTATCAAATCCATAACTTTTGCCAAAAGTAAAAAATTCTCTAAAAATGAACACTAATTTTAAAAAAATAGAATATATTAATAATAATTAAAGTTCATTTAATCAATATTTACAAACTCTAGAAATTTAAAAATGTCATTGTTTCTTTACGAATATTTTAATATTTTAAAAGCCAGAAAATAAATGCACCTGTCATATTAACTCATGATTGCATTCTACTTTTGTATTTTCTTTATATTTTCTTTCAATACTCAAGGAATTCTTTCCGAATCGGAAATAACTTTATTCTTTTAAAAAGCGAATGGCTGTCACACCGTAAGGGCGGTTTAGATTTTATCCGAATGAATCATATTTTCCCTACCCAGTTATGTCAAATTATTTCGTTTGGAAAAATCCTAAAACATAAATCACAAGTAAAAATTCTGTCATACTCAATAATAAACTTTATTTTAGAACGGAATAAATAACAGACTATAAAATTATTCGTCGCCAAATAGTTTTTAGAGAATTTTAAAATAATTTCGTTTTTTTTTTTCATTTCTTTTCTCTTCAGCTGCTGGCTGGGTCGTAATAAATCATATCGAGTTCAAATATCAATTAATAGAAACATAAGTTAAAAAATACAACGTCATTAAAAAACAATTTTGCAAATATAAATCTATACACGGTGTACAATCTGTGGAAGAGAAAGTTGATGCTGAAGAATATACTGAGAATATTGTACTTCTGCGACAAGAAGTGCGCTGCCTATTTTAATAAAAATCTCTATATTAGAATTTTAAAAATATATTTAAAAACGATTGATTCATTAAATGAAAATGATTTAAGTTTCCATTTTTATGATAAATATGTATATTATTATTTAAAAAAGATTTATCTATTTGCCCAAGTATTTTTGAAGAAATTTTGGCGGTAGAAATCGACAGGGCTCACAGCGTTTCTAATTTTTAGGTAGCTTTCATTACAAAAAGCTACCTATTGCAGCCGTTCGGAGGAAAACAATTCCAAAAAAATTTGGTATTTCACCGATCATGACACCCAGACCCCGAAACCACCTCATATTTATGAACAGATTTGGATGTGCTGAGTATGTGTAAAGGACATACCAAGGTCTCGACAGAGTTCGTTGGTCAACTTCATCCGCCATCTTTTTTCAAAATGGCGGCCAGTTAAAAATTAATTTTTTTTTAAAAATTCAAAAATATGCACAAAAAATTATAAATTGAAAAAATTGTTTCCATTAAGTGTTAGAACATGATACAAGGATTCAAGAACATTTTTTGTTTTTGCTATATTTTAAAAAATGGCTGAGATATGGTAGTTTGAAATTCTAGTGTGACTGAGATTTTGAAAAATCTGATATTTGTTATGCTGTAACTCTCGTATTTATGAACCTATATGAATGTGACCACGTATACAGAACATACAAAGGTCTCGACCGAGTTCTTTGGCCAGCTTCATTCGCTATCTTGTTTCAAAATGGCGGCAAGTTAAATTTTTAATTTTTTTAAGTTCAAAAAGATGTATAAAAATAATAAATTGAAAAAGTTGTTTCCGTTAAGTGTTAGATCGTGATACAAGGATTCCTGAACATTTTTTATTTTGGCTTTATCTTAAAAATGGCAGAGATATGGCTTTTTTGAAATAATCTGATTTTTATTATAAGGTAAGTTATTTTGCGCAATCTCTCCTTACAGGATTGGTGTTATTGCGCACATGGGTATGAGAGATTGTTACTAATAATAACTACAATTAAATTGTTAACAATAATACTTACACTTAAATGACATTCTTGTAAGTTTTTTGTTAACAGATATTATTGTATTAGGAGTGAATATTTGAACCTAATGATTAAAGAATCAGAAAAAGGAAATCATTTTAAAAACGATTAAAATTTTTTATAAGATTACAAATAATGTTAAGTTACTTGATAACACGTTTAACTTAAAATTAGTCCATTTTAATTTTTCATTTTTTAATGCAAATTTACCAATAAGCTGCGTAATCTCTCCCAGCTTGAAAACTAATGGAAACAATGCGCCATCTCTCCTAAGTAGCAGATGCGCAAACTCTCCAATTTCGGTAGGAAAGATTGCGCGGCCTTTTATATAAACATGGCCGCTACTAAACCGAACCATTGATGTTCACATAGTTAGTCTAGATTAGTAGCTTATGAGAAATCGTTTAAGTTTAAAATTTTTTGTACTACTAACATTGCATAGAAATTCTGATGAATACCTATGAAAATTCAAGCACTTACTTTGGGAAAACAAAACAAAATAGCAATGCTTTATCTTAGACACTCAAAACAATCAACGCGCACTTTCAAGTAGACACTCCACTACTGCTGTTGTACAACTACCTAGAGTCGGTGCGCGCTCACTGTACTCCTTCTCCCCGAACATCTATGTGCGCAATACCTCCTGGCTTTACCTTACTGTAATTCTCATGCTGAAATTCGCATTCAAATTTAGTATTAACGAAAACCGGGATTGAATTTTCTAAAATCGAGTTCCAAGCAATTTAGCTTCGGATGTTTGAATAAAATGAGGTAAATTATTAAAAACATGGACTATGAAAGCTACCTTTTCCTCTCGGTACAGGCCGGAAGGACTTTTTTGTTTACTTCTGCTAAACTATTTTAAAACGATAATCTTTGTGGTAGATTTCTATTGTAATTGTTAAAGGAATCTACCACAAATATTTTTGTTTTGAAATAGTGGTAGCAAAAGTATACAAAATGTAGGAACTCTGCGAGTCCTGGAACGATATGTTGCATTAGCCTTACAAACCTTATTGACGACAACTTCTTTTTAACACTTTACAACCTAGTTGAAAAGTGTTTATGACTTCGGTTTGTCTGGCCGTCTGGCCGTCTGCCGTCTGGCCGTCTGGCCGTCTGTCCGTGCTCTAACTCCCGTAAATATGCTCAGATTGCTCTGCAATTTTTATATGTTATTGTCGTTATCTATAGCATGTTCCCTATTTCAACGGAAGTGTGTAGCACTTATAGTTTTTTTACAGGGACACTCAAAAGAATTCCGTTACATTGCGGTCTATGGGGAAAAATCATTTGCGGTTTATCTAAATAATGTTTCACTATTTTAAACGCATTGAAATTTATATATATCACTAAGGTGCATTAGACGAAGCTTAATATGGAATAGGGTGTGCATAGAACATATAGTTACTTTACAGGGACAGTCAAAAGAATTCCGTTACATTACATCTATGGAGAAAAATCGTTTGCGGTTTATTTAAATAATGTTCCACTATTTTAAACGCATTGAAATTTATATATTTCACTAAGGTGCATTACAAGAGACTTACAACAGAATATTGTGTGTATAGCAGTCATCGTTCATTTACAGGGACACACAAAAGAATTCTCAACTGTCTGTTAACAATAATTCCTGGAAGTGCGTTTTAAGTTACTGAACACGATTTTAATTTTAACTCGCTTTTTGTCTACGTGATGTGTATAAATTCTGCAGATCCTATACAGGGAAGCACAAAAATTCGCGGACACATTTCCGTTTAGTGACAGAAACTCCAGATGGAGAATTTTAAACTGTGCTACGCGTTTCCTAACTGAACTAAAATTTAGCATCCTATGTAGTTTATATACAGATCTATAGATCCTATACAGGGCTGAATAAAAGTATTCGGATATTTTTCTGAATATTGTATATATTGGAAATTCCTGAAATTATGTTTTTAAATATATTATGCGTTTTCCAAATTGTTTACTTAGATGTCATCTTTTAGCTTATTAAACGGTATGATTTGTAAAATTACTTTGGAAGCGTTGGAAAGTGTTCATAATTTATGCTTGACGCATGATTTTTCGTTCTTGTTTCATTTCCGGCGAGTTGAAGCTAATTACTTTAAGATTACGGTTTTTTATGTGAATTATATATTTATTGCTTTGAAATTTTTTGAGGATTTGAACTTTTTGGGAAATGTATAACTGAAATATATACCCAGCATCCCAATAAAATTTTTAAAATAATCTCTATTCTAAAAAAAGTAATCTACGCTGCAGCCGTATATGATTTTTTTTTGACTGGAGGTTTGGCATTAAGAAAACTATTGTATATTAAAGTATGAAAATTGGTACACTTTTATAGACACATGTTCGATAAACACGCTGAAACAGACAGTTTTTAAATCTAAGAGTTATTTTATGTGGAAAACACGTGTTTTACGCTATATAATGTGGAAAATGGTCAAAGTAGTTCAGTTAAATAAGTTTTATAGGATTAAAAACTGTATATAGCATTTTAACCATCTTCCGCAAGCATATACAGGACTAGATTACGGTGTGTATTGCCCAATCATTTTTTTAAATTTGTTTATTTTTTTGAGTTTTTATAAAAAATTTTTGTTTAAAATTTCAGTATTCTAAAGCAATTTATTTCACATTTCGTAAAAGGTCATTTTTCAACACTTTCCAACCTAGTTGAAAAGTGTTTATGACTTCGGTTTGTCTGGCCGACTGCCGTCTGCCGTCTGGCAGTCTGGCTGTCTGTCCGTGCTCTAACTCCCGTAAATATGCTCAGATTGCTCTGCAATTTTGATATGTTGTTTTTGTTATACATAGCATGTTCACTATTTCAACGGAAGTGTGTAGCACTTATAGTTTTTGTACAGGGACAATCAAAAGAATTCCGTTACATTGCGGTCTATGGGGAAAAATCATTTGCGGTTTATTTAAATAATGTATCACTATTTAAAACGCATTGAAATTTATATATATCACTAAGGTGCATTAGAAGAAGCTTAATATGGAATAGGGTGTGCATAGCACTTATAGTTACTTTACAGGGACAGTCAAAAGAATTCCGTTACATTACGTCTATGGAGAAAAATCGTCTGCGGTTTAATTAAATAATGTTTCAGTATTTTAAACGCATTGAAATTTATATATATCACTAAGGTGCATTAGAAGAGGCTTACTACAGAATAGTGTGTGTATAGCAGTCATCGTTCATTTCCAGGGACACACAAAAGAATTCTCTACTGTTTGTTAAGAATAATTCCTGGAAGTGCGTTTTAAGTTTCTGAACGCGATTTTAATTTTAACTCGCTTTTTGTCTATCACGTGGTGTGTATAAATTCTGTAGATCCTATACAGGGAAGCACAAAAGTTCGCGAACACATTTCCATTTACTGACAGAAACTCCAGACGGAGAATTTTAAACTGTGTTACGCGTTTCCTAACTGAACTAAAATTTAGCATCCTATGTAGTATATATACAAATCTATAGATCATATACAGTGCTGAATAAAAGTATTCGGATATTTTTCCGAATATTGTATATGTTGGAAATTCCAGAAATTACGTTTTTATATATGTTATGCGTTTTCCAAATCGTTTACTTAGATGTTATCTTTTAGCTTATTAAATGGTATGATTTGTAAAATTATTTTGGAAGCGTTGGAAAGTGTTACATAATCTATGCTTGACGCATGATTTTTCGTTCTTGTTTTTTATTGTTGCCAAATTGGGAAAAAAAAAAAAACGCAAATAATGTTTCCAAACATTTTACATTAAAAAAAAAATATATAATTTCACGTGAATATTAAAAGAAAAAGAAAACTTTAAAATAATTAAATTATTACGAAAAGAATTAAATGGAGGAAAATTGCGTCATAAAAGATAAAATAATAATATTTCCAAACACTTGTCCTAAGTAAATATATTTATAGGTGAATATTAAAAAAGAAAGAAAACATCAAAACAAATAAATTATTATGTGCGAAATGCAATCAATTTGGGAAAATAACACTATCTATAAATCGTGATATTTAAAACGATTTTTTTAGTCTAAATAGAACTTTGTTATAAAAGTACGGGAGGCAGCGACATTTTTTACAACATTTTATATAAACTGATATTCAAATGTGTGATAAATCTTACTTAATCAATCATGAAAACAGTCGTCAGCTATCGCGACAACGGTCGATGTAGCCTTGGGAAGCTAAAAATCCCCCAGTCAAAGGGGAATGAATAGCAATCCGATTGCAGGACATTGCCACTGGTTATAATAATAGCATTCAATCTTTCGTAATCGGGTAATCTTTTAAAACAGAGCAAATTAACGTATTTTTGGAAGTTCATGGTTCTGAACGGGGTATAGTGAGCGTAGCTCGTAGGAAACTGAGCCCCCTAATAATAGAAAAACGAAAGAAAGAAAGAAAATAAATTTTGGTACATCTCTATTATCCCGTCGACCACTTTTCATAACAAAAAACTATCGCCAAACTGTAAGATTAAATGTCAAAAATGCAGTCCCATTTACTTGATGTCAGAAGCATTATACGTGTATGTTATGTCATCAAGTGGTTTTTAATTCGACATTTGCGTGTATTTTTCATTATGTTTTACTGATTTATTAGTTATTCCATTAAATAAATAACAATTGTGTCCTTAAATTCTTATATTTTATTTATTTATTTATTTTGATATTCCAATGGCAACGTTCTCCCGCTTATTTGGCGTTTCAGTTTGGCGATAGTTTTTTGTTATGAAAAGTGGTCGACGGGATAATAGAGAAGTACCGAATTTTTTTGTAAAATGAAATGAATGACTAGGTGTTTATTTAATGTTGCAGAAAAAAAAATCCTGCTCAACAACGCGAATGTTCCTGATAAAATACCGTGTCGTTTTTATACAGAAGCATAGACGTACCCCCTATAAACTTTAAAAAAAAAAAGAGGGAGAATTCTGAAAAAGCAGAAAGAAAATGTAAATATAAAAGACTGTTTATGATTGAATTGAGCAACGCATAAAATGCAATTTTATTGTACGTTAATTTGCTTTTAAAGTGTTTCGTTATATTTCATTAAAACTGTAAACCGAACTTTTATTTTAACTTGAAATATTTCACTCTCTAACACTACTTACTTATAACAAGTGAATGTTTTCAGTTATCTACGGTCTTTCAGTTTTCTAAGCTAATATATTAAGCAGTAAAAGAGTGAAAAAAAGTCAAACCCGGAGCCAGGATTTTTTTCTTTTCTTTCTTTCTTTCTTTTTTTTTTCTTTGGCGGTGACAGGGGGGAGAGTTTTATGTTTTCAGCTACAATATTTTCATTTAAGTAAAATTATATGAATAAATCCTTTCATACTTATTACAGACGGATAAGAGTCCCCCCCCCCCCTCTCTGTTATGTCCATGGGCTTCATAAAATTAGGTAACATTTTTGAAAAAAAATTGTAAGAATTTACTTTTTTTTTTTTCTGCTGAAGGTACGTTTTTTGAATGACCACCTACCTCCAATGAAGATCCTGCGTACGTCCGTATACAGAAAAGCATAAAACGTGCAGTCATAGCTATCGAAGTGCTTTTGAATTGAATTGTCGTTTGTTGTTTTTATAATACATATTAGATCTTGAGTTATAATCTCTTGCTCATCGCTAGAAATCTTTTAACACATGTCAAATAAAAAAAAATCGTGTGACTTGAGGTCCTATATAGGATATGTCCCGGTCAGATGGGTCAGAATAGCGTGGAAGCCCAGTAAACCCTAAAAGCTTGGTAAGGTGAATTTACATTATGGTGTTATCGTCTTAGACGTTGGTGTTCCTGGAGTTAAATCATAAGACACAACCAATTGGCGTGACCAACCAATTCTGCGGTTGTTTGCGCGCAGCTTATTGTTTGGGGCTTATGATGTAACGCCAGGAATGCTAGCATCTATAAGGCCATAGGTAAATGCACCTGTACTTATTTTATCGGCCCCAAAGATGGGTTGAAAGGTTGAATAAGACTTACTCAAATTCAGAGTCTACCTCGGACCTGCAATGTAGGAGTGGTTATCACCCTTATCCAGCTAGCACTGAACTAGATACTACATATTTTCAAATGTAATTGACAGTTCCTACGGTTTCACTTATAGAAATGCTGTACAGTTACATGAATTTTCGTGATATAACTTGATTTTACACAAAGCAAGTTAAGCTATTGAATAGTGCTTTCAAATATCTTTATTTTAGTTAATGTGATGAACAATGGTTATGTTCGGATAAGAATAAGATACCCTGTATTTTTAAATGAAGAAATTGATCACGACTTGAAGCTCTAAGCACAGAACGACGGAATACCCCGCCAGTGGAAAAATACGTCCTAAATTAGCATTTTAATTCCTAAAATTTAAGAAATTCATATATTTGCGTCAAAATGAGGCAAGGTTTCCTGACTTTTCTGCCGTTATTACTGAGTTTAGGGTTCCAGTGTTTCTATAACAAAATTGCTTGTTTTTTGTGCCTCTTCCTAAAAGATTTTAATCAGCTTAAGGGGACAGATCACCTTTAAAATGGTCAAAAATTCAATTTCAAGGTTTTGAAAATTATGAATTAACTTAAATGAATTAAATTAAAAACGAATTTTGAATGCGCTTTTCGATGAATTACAGTTAATTATTTTTTAATTTATTGACCAAATTAAAAGATTCTAGTTCATTTTGTTCGTTACAACATTAATAAGTTTGAAAAAAATTGAGGTTCTATCTAAATTATTTTTGGAGAAATCGTGCGCGCAAGTTTGAAAATCATTGTTATGAATTAAATGCATTTAAAGTTTTCACTCTCCATTCAAAAACAAAGAATGACGATTGCGTTTTACTTTATATCTTCGTCAATAATTATCGCCTCTGAAAAACATTGGTACCTTTCTACTCAGAATAAAATGCACTATTTACTGACATCAAAACCTTGAAATTGAATTTTTGACCATTTTAAAGGTGATCTGTCCCCTTAAGTTCCCTGTCGCTGTACGACCTCCTGTATTTTATATCTATATATAGATATAAATTATGTGCTTAACTTGAGAAGTCATATGTGGTACGCTGGTCTCTTATTAGTGAGTACTACTGCCGTAGATGATGTCCTTATAATACAAAACCAATGAAAGGGAAAATCACTGTATTTCATGAGTCTGCTTCAAAATAAAAAGCGAAATCTTTATCTGCTAAACAAGGAAATCACCTATTGCAAAATTTCAAACTTCTGAAAATACATTTTTAAATCATAGCTGTGAGCTATATCACTGCAATTGATGTTATATTCCAATTTTGGTTAGTTGAATTTGGAAAAAAAAAAAAAAAATACAATGCCTTTTCAGAAACAATTCAAAGAATACAAAACCAATAAATGATGTATTACAATATTTAATATTGTATTTACAGTTAAGAACGAAAATTATGATTCACAATTTTGACAATCTATTGAAAAATACAGCGTGATTCTAAGAAAAAATATTAGAATAAAAAATATTTAAAAAGTAGGTAAATAAATTTAAAATATTTACATATAAGTTTTACTACGGTTTATTCATAACATGCCTATTTGTCTTTTTACCTGGTAACATATTTTCCACTGTGTGCTAACTATTTTATTCATCAGTTAAAAGAAGAGCAAAGGGATTGAAACTCGGAATAAATCCAAAATTTTTAAATAAAAATCATTAGAAGTAAAATAAAACAGGCAGAAAACGACACACTTTACATTTTAGAACGCAAAAAATTATTTAATCAAATTTTTAAGTATCGTAGTTTTTGGAAGTATTTTAAATGCAAAAAATAAATGTATCTGTCATGTTGACTTATAGCTATATCGTCTTTCTTTTGGTGGTTTTGATTTTACTTCCTTCTTAGATACTTAAAAATAAACCTTCTAGATCGAGAATAACTTTATCTTTTTTAAAAAAGATACTGCTATCACATAGAGAAGGTTGTTTAGATTTTAACTGAATGATTCATATTTCCCTTATACATATGCATCAAATGATAAGGTTTCGAAAAATCCTAAAACATAAATCACAACTGCAAATTCTGTTATACTACATGAAAAAAAAAATAAAACCAAACTGTAAGTTATTTAATTATGCATTGAAACATATTTTTTTTTGATTTTTTAAACTAATTTCTGAAAGAGTTCGTGTTGGTTTTGAGCGCAGGTGAATCATTGCAATTCATGTCACATTCAAATATTTGTTAGTAGAAATTGAAGTTACAAAAATACAACGTTACCAAAAAGTAATTCCTCCCATACGTGATAGATAATTTTTAATAATATATCAAATAAAAAATATCCTCTAGATTGATAGTTTTAAATAAAAAACAGTGGATATCAGTCATTGACACAATCATTAAATCTGGCGACCTTTCTCGTTGACCTTTTTCGCTCGGACACGCTCTAATTCTAATTGCTGTCTGTGATTTAACTCCGCTTCCTCTAGTTTTCGTTTATGCACTCTATTTTCTTATTCTGTTTTGAGCTTATCTTCTTCTAATTACGACTGTACTCTTCTAATCGCCGTTTATTCTGCTCCTTTCCCGTACGTTCTCCGATTATTCTATCTAGCATTCCTTCAGCAAAGATCTCATCGTACCCACCGAAACCCAAAATTAAAGTCTTCAAATCGTCTGACTAACTCTCCTGCTTGGCTCCACCTTTCCTTCCAATTCCCCGATCGTTATTTTTAATACATATTTTCTTCCTTTTACTAGAAATGCTATTTTAAAAATTAGATAAAATTTTCTGCTCTTAAAAAATTATCTTTAAAACAATATATAGTAAGCCTATTTAATATATGTGTAACACACATATTAATTAAACAGCTCTTTTTTTAATAACACTGTCTAACAAAACAAAAACAATAATGAAATTAGCCTTTGTAACAAAATGTTGCAATATTACCTTATTTTACTACTTTAAATAATATTTAAAAGGATAAAAAGGGATCTGACAGATGGACAGACAGACACAGAAGTGATTTTAAAGGTTCCGTTTTTACTTTTTAAGTACAGAACCCTATAAATCACTTAATTATTATTATTTTTTTCTTCTTTCAAATAAAAATTGTCTCGAAATGGGAAAAAAAATCAGCTATTTACCGTTTCACACACGTGCAATGACCCTTGTTTTAGAATCAAAACACAGAAGGGAATAGGATCAGCCGGTATAGTGGTTTTGGAAAAGTTTGTGTAGATTGAATAATAAATAATAAATTAACTATGCAAAACATGAACGTTTGTTACATCAGAAAATAATTCAAACACATAGAAAACTAAAAGAAAAATTCTCTAATTATTTTTATTTAAAATCCCCCCCCCCCAACTCCCGCAAAAAAGAAAAAAAACTGCTTTAATGAGGGATAATATGATAAAGCGAAAATATTTAATTTAAACCCAAAGGAATGTTTGTAATGCTTAAAAATATTCAATATTTGGCGATTTATCGTTTGCGTCAGGTTAACAAAATCTGATCATTTGATTAGATATTATATGAGTGGCAATTTTTTTTTTTGTCTTTTTGTTAATTTTTATATATATATAACTCCCTTATCATGTGATTTACAGAGGAACTAGCACATGTAATTGTAAAAATGACTGCATTTATGAGTTACATGTTATTTATTTACGATTTTGATTTTACCTTTGGCGCCAAACAAAGTGATTTTAAGCCAAAAATGCCTAAGCGTGACATCAGCTTGAGCTTTATTAGCAATAATAGTGTTTTTCGGGTATAGAAGATCCTTTTTGGAGTAAATTTTTATATTCAAATTCAAATTATATAAATAGCAGTTATTGTTATAAATATGCGATCAAATATTTAAATTTTAGTGAATGTCGGCCACCCAAACATATATTGTAAAATAGTTAAATTTTAGACATTTAAAAATTTACTACGGAAACATGCCGGTTTGTTTTCACCAAACACATGATTTTTATAGCCTCGAATTCAGATCAGCGAATATTGTCTATTCTTTTATTTATTTATATTTTTTTAATATATCGTCAATTTCACTTATAGAAATATTCACTGCGTCAAAAGTTAGGAACTAAAGAATATTCTTAAGGAGATGTGTGCAATTATGCGTTATTACTGTCACAAAAGGCAACATTTTGTAATAAAAATTGCGTGCTGAAATAAATTTTCGATGCTCTTTTTAATTCGTCATTGTTTTTAAAAGATATTGGACTAATCGTCCGTATTCCGGTCACCTGCCAGTTGGCATTTTTACTATATTGTTGGAAGTTTCGTTTATGTTTCAAAGTTACTCTGGATGACGATTCAGATTACAGAAGATTAGACGACTTTTGAAATTAGCGATTGCTAAATTTATGGGTTTTTTTCATTATGAAGCAAAGCCAAAAAAAAGCAAAGCCGAAATCGTAAGATGAAAAACCGTAGTAGACTTGCCAGAAGAGGACGTATATTAGGAAATATAACGTAACATAAAGTGAGATTGTACTTACGTTACCAGAACCTTACATAGAGACAAGAAAGAGGAACGGAATTTAAGAACTTACAGACGAAAATGAATCACCGAACATTATTTAAGTTCAATGGTCAATCTATGCAATCATTGTAATGCTCTCTTTTTGGTAGTATGTTGACTAGAGAACATTTTAGTTCCTGTTGCCATAATGGTCTTATGGTTATAATGGCCTCTTTCCCCTACCAAACTTTACTACAAATGATCGACTAAATGAGTTGCTTCTTATTAGCCCAAATTTTGTGCAATGTATGATATAATATAACGCAATGTCGTTCGCATCGTTTACAACAATATTGAAGGAAAAACCATGTGAACGTCCCTATTGCTTTAAAATACATGCTCAAATCCATTGATATAATTCTTTTGAAAATTTTCATTAGCGTACCATCCGTAGGTGAAGATCCATATTCTTTTATGGCCCAGCGCAGCGGGCGTAGCATGCTAGTAATTATATATTTCTTTCTACCCAGTAGAAACTGAGATACAGCTATAATATTCAGCGCAAAAAACATAACTACCGTCATCCAATTACCATAGTTACAAAATACAGCCAACTACATCCGTGGAAAGGGGGATGGATAGGGGAGAAATAACATACGAACAAAAAGGGACAAGCCTATTATAACAAATTGTGCCAGATTCTTAGAATGTTAAAATTATCATTAGATGCATACCGCCCACCTTTAATAATTTCAAGTGACTCTATAATTTTACTACATAATAATAACGTACTATCGCCTCTGTTGAATGATCAAAACTGCAACTGAATCAACCTAGTTTTCATCTTACATCTAAAGTTTGATACAATTCTATTTCCTAGATGCTGAGATACAGTCAGTGTCCGATCAAGCCAGAGACTTAGGGCCTGTTATTCATTCGGGAAAGGGGGAAAGGGAAAGCTTCATAAACTGTCACAAAAAAATTAACATTTTTTCGGTGTTTTTGAATTCTTATATGAGCATATGAATACATATTAGGACAAATATATATTTTTTACTTTAACTTTACCTTACTCCAAAAGTTGAAATTATTAATTACTAGCTGATCCGCCCGACGTTTTGCCCGGGCTCGTGATAATCAATTTAAATAAACATCAAGTTTGTATGATTTTATGTCTTTAACCCAATTTTGTATGAAATTATATTTTTTATTAAAAATTCGAGAAAAAATATTGATATTTAGTGGTTAAAGCTCTTGTAGGAAGACATTTTCTTGTTGTCCGAACTCTTGAAAATTTAGTCGGTTATAAATATAACGGTGTTACAGCCTGTGTAAAAATTACGTAAAAAATTAGTAATATCTAGTTGCAAAATAAATATGTTTTCTTCTCGCTTTTTTTGGTTTTCGCATACGTTAACATAACAAAAGAAAAAAAACAGTTTTCGTCGTAAAAACTCTCTGAAATTTTAGTAGTTTATACATATAACAGTATCCGAGACCGCTATAAAATTTTCTCAAAAGATATGGAAAACTTTAACGGAAGTCGAGTGTGGCCGCGCAGGGACATCCCGTTATTTAGTGTTTTCGTCGAAAATTTCTCAGATTTTATTAAAAAAATTTCTTTTGCTCGTCCGAACATTTCGAAATTGTTGTAGGCGATGTAAATGTGATTTAACGAGATGCTCTAAAAAGATTGTGTTGAAATACGGACGTTTAGTTTCTTTTAGCATAAAAAAATCTTCTCTGTTGTCGTGAAATGAACTGCGTTCGCCGGTGTTTTTGAAAGAATTAAAATTAGTATTTTTAAAAACAAATTTGCCGTCGATTAGAAGAATGTTTCAGCTTTAACAGAATATTTTTGGTTTGTTCGTACCTCTAAAATTGCGCCCTTGAAGTGTGTTTCCGTAAGGAGGAATACATCCATCCCTTTTTGAAAAAACGTTTTTCAAAATGTTAATATCAATATTTTTTCTAATTTATTGCGGCATTTGAGACACAAGAGTGCGATGTTTTAGAATATGAGAATATGTTATTCGTTTTTAAATAAAATAAAAGGTTTAGTCAAGAGAAGTGAAACAAAATGGCGAAATAAACGCGCTCTTCATTCAAACGGTTCTTCATATTCATCTGCTGCATAAAAAGGGTTCTGGGCATATGCTAGCGCCTCCGCCGGCTCGGAACAGAAAGAAATAAGCTTTTGATAAGTTTTAAATTAATTAGAGTTCCCTAGCCATCGCAGACACAGAAAAAAAAAAGAGAGAGAGAGAGACTTTCTTTTATTAGTGTAAATAACTAAACAAACTAAGGATAAAACAAATTTAAAAAAAGCTTTTCAGAAGATTGAATAGCAAATTTTGAGGCCCCCAAAATTAGTGAGTCCAATTAGTCCATACTTTAAAACAGGGTTTCGATACAACGAACACGCACATCGTGAAACACATTGTATATAAATGCCACCTGTATGACGTCATACACAAAAATCAAAGTTATATACATGTATCACTAAATATGAAGTTATTGCAAACCCGTCCAATAACACGCTCAGAGGCACCAGTCCGAAAATATTCAAATCGTATTCAGGAGAGAATATGCTAATTCATCAAAAAACACGACGAAAATTTTCACTTTCTTTTTATCAATATAGAAGAATGTAAGCAAAAAAAAAAAAGTTGACTGTTGTATTATTCCAGTTTTTATCATACGATTCTTAAATAACTTTATTAGAATTCTTGTAATAATTAATGATGGGATCTAATTAGAGTTCTTTAATGAGATAAATAGATCAATTCATCGTAAAATGAAAATAAACCAATTTAAATTTTTTTATCACGAACAGATTTTCATATTCTAGTTAAAATAAAAACAATTCAATAAATAAAACGAAGGAGAGGAATTCCGTTTGATTTAACGACAAATGGAAGTATAAAAATGCAGGAAATTTTCAAAAGATAAACTTTATTCTATGAGCGAAATAATTCGAGTTCTAAAAAAACTTTTGTCAGCTAACAATCATAATAACAGAAATATTTTTACATTTTTCTAAAGCTGTCCACTTTGATTTTGAATCTTGATTTCTTCTTCATCTTTTTTGTTATGTTTGTTAGCACGCAATAGAATTTCTTTCATTTGCGAGAAACTTGAGTTGTTATTCAATAAATAAATAAAAAAAAAACCTTTTCATGTTTTCTTTTATTAATGAGGTTACATAAACAAGCTGAATGATCGAATTAAGGATTTTTTTTACGTTTGTAGATAGGAAGAATATTTTAAGGGATTAACAAGGGAATGGAGAAATCTCTATAAATGCTTGCACATAGATTCCTTCTTTTTTTTTTTTAAAAAAAAAGCTTATTAGGTATTTCCCAACATATCCAAACCTCCGAGTTGCATAATCCGTAGTTATGTAACTTTGGAGTTATGTAATTTAAATTTTTCGAGAAATGCGGTACGAGTCAAGCATTTGTAATATTCCGAAAGTTTCCAAGAAGTGTTTTAATGAAGACCGTGTTATTATTTTTTGCAATCTATATGAAGTTACATAGAAAGCATTCGAAAACTGTAGTATAGAGATTTGGAAAGTGGAGAACATTGATATAAATACTGAAAGGTCTCTAAAAAAATACTTGAAGCCTAAATCAATGATTATTTTAGTTTTTAAACACTTATTGTTTAAAGATCTTCCTAAAGAGCACTCCTTTTTTACATCAAAGTTTTTGATCTGATATGTATCTTCAAGATTTCACTTGCAGAAAGAACTTTATAGTAGAGATATAGCTATATAATTAAATTTTGTTATTATCATTGCAAAGTACTTAAAAAACTTTCTTTTGAACATTTTGTGGGGCAGTGGCAATATCTATATTAATTGGAGTAAAAAACACCCTGTTTATATTAGAATATCAGAGAATCGAGAGTAAAAATCTGTTTTCAAGTCACATTAAACAATTCTAAATATGTTATAATCTATTGCTTGAAATTCCTGTAGATTTGTGTAGAATATCAAGCTAGAGCTCTAGATCACAGAAGAATTTAAAAAAAAGGAGAAAAGAAAAAACAGGTCTGTGGGTCGGATTGATATAGTACTGCCCTAGGAAACCGCGGGCTGGATATTTTCTTGTATTGGGCCGTAGATTGACGACCACTGAATACTACTGAGTATTGTTTCACCAAAGGTATTTTCGACCATATGTAGTGCTCGAAACCATCAGGGACGTATTAAATTGAGGAGTTCGTGTAGCTCAAACACTTCCTATTCAAATGAAGACTTTTTCAAGTCACATCAGTCACCAAAAACTATTATTTACTATCTTCAATGCCCGATAATTCGTCTCTGTAAAAATATATCTACACATAAAGAAGCAGTTTAAACATGGATTATATTTCTTACATGTAAATTCTGCAGATAAAGAACCCCAACATCGATTGCTCAGGTCACATTTGGATTTGGAACTCATTTTATTTAATATTTGAAGCTCGAAACAAGCAACTTCATTTCTTCTATAGTGGTGCTACTGTAATTTCAAGAGATTTAACACTTGCGAATTGTAAATCTAAATATTATTACATGCACAAATACTACAGGACTGTATTTTTTGGGAAAATATTTTACCATATGATACCTCTTCTCCCCGTCATGATATGTAATTTATTTGATAATCACAATTAATTAAAATTCAGTATATTAAGTATCTTAAACCTTCTGAAATAAAATAATTAAAATGTTTCTTTTGTATTAAGAGTGTTAATTAATTTGAACGATTAAATTATTTTATTAATATTCATAATTCTAATAGTTCTATTTATTTGAAAATGACTAATTGAATTCAGAGTTGGACAAATTTGTAATTGCAATTATCTACAATGTAATTACAATGTAATTGTATGTAATTGATTATAGTTACACACATTCAAGAACAGAAATTTCGTCAAATAATGAATGGGGTGGGGCGGTTCCATTTACAGTGCTGCAAGATTTTTAATTAAGATAATTAATTACATGCAATTAAATTGTGATAACGTTGCAGATAATTGCAATTACAAATTTGCCCAACTCTGACTGAGCCTTATTATGTTTGAATTGTTAAGCTATTGGACACCAAAGATGGATGGATTGTTAAATATTTTCAGAAGTATCTGAAATCTAGCGAATATCAACAGCGGGGATGGGAATTATTCCCACGGATTTTATGGTAGAAGCGATGGACGTTTCATACAAAAAGGACTTGCTTTTCTACCGCAGAAAGAAATTAATGTTAAATAAATCAAATGAATGTCGGAGGTTATGCAAAGGAATCCCCATGCCAGATCTAATCGCTGGCGTATTAGAGCTCCAGGTCAATCTTGCATCTATGGATATGAGCCGTATCGAGGGGGCGTTTTGAGATGCCGACCACATTTTTTTTTATTAGACGTGTAAATTATTTTCGCTAAAGTTACTATATCCAGCCGACGTGTCGCTTAGTTGGCAAAAGCCAACTATTATGATTATTTAGCACAACATCTTGCATTAAACGATACATTGAGATTCAAAAGTTAAATATAACAGGTCAAAATTTTAATATTAGCAATATTACTAATTGCATTTTAAACAAAAACTCTGTTTTTTTGGAGAGTTGGCAAAAAATTTATATTCATGATCCACTGGATAAAACATGGATATCAATCATAAAAAATGCTTTAAAATAGATTTGCTATGTCTCTTTCGTGAGGCCACAGCTGTCAAAAATTAACCGGTGTGTTAAATGAAAAAAAAAACTATAATAGGTTAGTTTAATATTAAAATTTTAATGAATGTAAAATGTAATATGCATTGAGCCATTTTTTCAAATATGGTAATTTAGAATGCAAATATAGAAATTAGAAAATAGTACGATAAAAAAAAATAGTAAAAGTTAAATTATCTAAAACAAAATGACATACACTTAAACATAACCAAATAAAATAGGAGAGGAGGAAAGCATATTGCATCCGGTTTGTCGAATATCCGGAATCTTGCCAAATTGACATTCTTTGCATATCTATTTTTCACCAATGTTAATTTTAGTTGTTTATAAGAAAAATAGTTCGTACTTAACTTTTGCAATAATAATATTCGGGTAATAAAACTTTCAATATAATTTAACTTGCTGTTAAACTATTTTCAGAAATTATACCAAGTAATATAATATCTACAAAAACAACTTTTCAAAAGTAAAAAAAGGCCAAGCGTAAAAAAAAAAAAAAAAAAAAAAAGTTGTGGCTAAAAAATGGTGTGATATCAAATTTTCAAGCTATTATATTGCTTATTTAACTTTATTCCATTAAATAAGTTATCATATATATAAGTCGAGTGCCTACGTATATGTTAATATAAATCGTTTTCTCCTGTACTAAATACATCCTAATGAGTTTCTGAAAATTCAATTTTTTTCAAATTATGCATGATGGGCTTGGCGGCCATCTTTCCATATTTTTAAGCACCCAAATTTCTAAAGTAAAAGCGTAATATGTTTGCAATGCAATATGTTTATAAAAATTTCGAACTTCAGATTCTATAGAATCTGAAGTTCGAAATTTTTAGATTCTAACTACTCATTCAGATTCTAACTACGGACAGATAAATTAGATAAGACTGATATTTTTATAAAGTGATTTTTACTAGTTTGAAATTAATAATTACTCTAAAAATAAATCATAAGATGAATCTTTAAGATAAGTCATCATTATCTTAAGACACAATTTTCAGAGCATACAAGTCTATAAATGAAACTCTTAAATATTTGCTTAAATAACAATTTTGAACTTCGGATTTTAACTACGGATTTGGGTGGTTAGAATTTTGTGAATAATATGCAAAGATGGCCGTCAAGCCCATCATGCATAATTTGAAAAAAATTGAATTTTCAGAAACTCATTAGGATGTATTTAGTACAGGAGAAAACGATTTATATTAATATATACGTAGGCACTCGACTTATATATATGATAACTTATTTAATGGAAAAAAGTTAAATAAGCAATATAATAGCTTGAAAATTTGATATCACACCATTTTTTAGCCACAACTTTTTTTTTTTTTTTTTTTTTTTTTTTTTTTACGCTTGGCCTTTTTTTACTTTTGAAAAGTTGTTTTGTAGATATCATTTCTTTTTTTTAAAAATATATTGAACATAATTTAAATAATCTAAACATGAGAAATAATTTAAAATACATTTTACTTTCAGTCATTGTTTAAAGGGTTAACTAGAGATACCAGTAGATTTTTCAATTAAATTAATTACACTCTTAAAAACAACATACTAAATGTGGCTTGTTATAATACTTGTTATCCTCCGTTAAAAAATATCACTGACTAATCCATTAAATGAATAAAAATGGAATATGTACATAGCGTGTCAGCGTTGCATTTGAAATCAAACGTGATATCACGCTCTTTTATTATTAGCACTAGCTGGCTTCGCCCGCTAGCGGGCCCCTAATTTACACCGGGGCCTCAATTCTTTTAAAACCTCGAATAAGATAAACCACGAACCTCCGACCTGGTTCCACGCTGCCTTCGGCACCGGATAATCCCTTAATTTGCAAATCGAATTGTATAAACCTGTAAACAAACGAACTTCCGACACGGGTCCCCGCTGCCTTCGGCACCGTATAGCAGTCGTACTGCGCACGCTCAAGTTCTATCTTCCACAACCAGGTAGCGCAATCTGTTCTATACGAACCTCGGGCACTGAAATCGTTAAGGCTATAGATGTCGAGTCGAATGAGCTATACCCCGTCGTGATCTAGCCCATAGAACCAGAGATAAAAAAGTGCCCCTGGTGGTGAAAAAACGAACTAAAATCGGAAAGCTTTTAGATGTCGAGTCGAATGAGCCATACCCCGTCGTGATCCGACCCATAGAAACAGAGATAGGAAAGTGCTCACTGGTGGTGAAAGCTAATCGCGTTTGGGGGGCAAAGTGGGGGGATGAACACCGGAGATGCATAATAAGATTAGGCGGTCACAGACTTTTACAACGATGTATCACATGAGGGATATGTGCAAAATTCAGAAAATCCCCCCCCCCCCCCACACACCTGCATAATATGATTAAGCGTTCACAGACCTTTCCAACGATATATCACATGAGAGGTGTCGGCAAAATTTAGAAAAGTGCCCCCTTTGGGGGGGGGGGTGAAAGCGGGAGGATGGACCCCGAAGATACATAATATGAATAAGCGGCCACAGGCCTTTCGAACAGTATATCACATGAGAAGTGTCGGGGGGGGGCGCAAAATGTGGGGGTTTCACCTGTGGTGCATAACATGAATAAGTGGTCACAGCCCTTTGTAACGATATGTGACATGACGGATATCGTTAAAATTTAGAAAAGTGTCCCCCCCCTTGTGTAGGCAAAACGCGCTCCGCCCCTCCCTATAATTTTTGACGCAGCTTTATTTTTAAAATTTATGTTATGTGTTATAAAATATCGTAAGGTTTCAAACAGATAGCCTTATTATACTTCCTAATTTTGTTCACGATCCTCCCCATCCTCTGTCCGAACTGTGACGCGCCATTCTTTTTTATAATTTTTTTATCATGTGTTATAAACCATCTTAAAGTTTAAAACAGATAGCATTGGAATATAATATATTTGCTGAAATTACTATTATATGTAGAATAATATAGAAATAAACCCTCCTTTAGATTGTAATTGAGATATATGAACAATTTTTAGAATTTATGAAAGCTGATTTTTATTTATTTATTTATTTATCTATTTATTTCTTTTTTGTTTATTTATTTATTTTTTTTTGCATTGCCCTGTGCATGTTTGGAATTTCTTAGCAATTTCTTAGATTTACATTATTTTATTCAATTAAACATTGTACTGTTACAATAAATTTATATGGAAACTTCACTTCTAAAACAAAAATAATTTAACAACTGGATTTCATTAATTTATAGAAAAATGACGTGAAAGGTATTCCTGCGAACGAAATGCCTGTCCTTTACCGTTTTTTTTTTTTAGAAATAAATGAATCACCTTTAATTCATTTCAAAAATTTTGTTTACGTTTGGAAAGAAATTTTAAATGCCGATAACTCTTAATGTATACATTTTAGAAGGTACATCTTCCCTCAAAAACTAATTTATTTTTAAAGATCTTTCAAAAACGTATATTATATATTTAAAATATTTTTTAAAGCATAAACACTACGTCTGATTACTTTATTTTTACAATATTTTAAGAACACGCATTTTATCAGACAATTAAATGCACTAAACAAAACGAGTGAAAAATTGACCTGGGCCAGGACTCGAACCTGGGACCTTACGCATACCATGCCAACGCTCTGCGACTGAGCCACCCAGAACGATACGCTTGACGGGAATTTCTCATACTTATTCATGTTGGAAACAGTCATCTGCCACAGTTTGCAGTCATATTTAATTGTTTGATAAAATGTGTGTTCTTATAATTATGAAGTTTTATTTAAAAAAAAAATATCTTCAGAAAAAAATGGCTGACTTGCAGATGAAATTTGATGTTGTTATAACTTGTAACTGATTTGTGCTATTATAATACAGACTAGCCGCCACTGGCGACCAGTTTGGTCTCCCTTAAATGTATGTTAAGCACTGTAACACTTTACTTTTATTCATAATTTATTTTTTTCCGTAATCCTTCGCCAAACCGGAAGATTCTAATAGACAAATCAAAAACTTTTTCGGTCATGGTAGCATTTCGCATATTTTCTGTTGTTATGTATTTCATCTTTCTTGACAAAAACCGCTTAACAAACTTAAGCATTTATGCTTCATATCCGTTTGCTTATCAGTTGCAATATGCTTGCTAATGAGGAGATTCTTAAGCATATTAAGTAGTTTTCCGTAATTGGATCCATTGCCAAATGGCGTATTTTAGTTAATACGATTTGGTGCAATGAAGTCTATTTTGTGAAAGTCTTTAATGATATCCACCATTTACACTGAACCATATTGTTGCCAATATTTTTTGTTTGTTTGTTTGTTTCTCGCTAACTTTGGCTGTAGACTTGATTACGGGAGAATCAAGAAGAAAATCTATCATTATTCCCATTTAAAACGTCTTGAATAATGTGACATAATCGGAGTGCATATTATAACACGTAATTTTCGAGTTTGGTTTGGTGAAACATTGAACTTTTGGAAGCCAGTTTTGATAATCACGTAAATATGTCACACCAACATTACCGCCTATAATTCTAATTACAGCAACCCATTTTTTCTCTCTATATTGCAACTCTATAGTTAATATAGTGCCCCGGTGCGACTACGACAGCTGTTCCATCAGAACATTTGATTTCAAAATAAAAGTATCGTTTCTAATTTGCACACGCGAAAAATAAAAGCTGGTATTGGCGATTTTAAAAATTCTATTGGCGAGATTTGCGCCCAAATAACACAAAAGTACTTAATGATGTTAAGTATTTTGTAAATGTATATTAAATTACTGTTTTGAAAGCGATTGGTCATTAATAATGGTAAATATGATTGGTGATTAACAATCATTTTCGGTGGTTTCTCTTCCTTTCACGTATAATACATAAATACGAAATTAACTGACAATTTGTTTCGAAATTTGATTCATTAAATATCATTACATGAGTTGTATTTGTTTACATTCAGCTTACATCAAGAAAAGATAAAGAATGAAGTTGAGTTGTATAGCACATAATTATGGTAAACTTTGATTGTGTCACTGGTACGAATTATTTTTTTGACACCAGGCAGCGCTCCAAAAAATCTTTCATGGAAAACTAACTTTACGAACGATTATCTCCATGGTTTAATGGTTTAATATTTTAAACCTTCACGACGAATGAATCTTTTTTTTTTGTTTACTTTCATGGATAGAGAATTTGAACTGCGAAGCTAATTTCAACTGAAGTTATTGGAGAATATATACATAATTGAACGTAAGTCATCTCTCAAATATTAATTTATTTTGAACGATCTTTCTAAAAATGTCACATTTATGAAGTTTTATTCGAAAAAATAATTTTTAATAAAAATGGCCGCCTGGAATATGAAAAAGTGAAACGGACATTCCGGAACTGTTGATGACAGTCACATGACTTACGGTTTTATTATAGAGATGGTACATGGTCGTTTGCATGTTTTATCTCTGTTTTGGCATAATTTTTTAATCGCCAAGTTAATTAACAGTTTTTTGCTAATTAAGGATAGAAAATAATATTTTTTTACACTGAATTTTATAAAAGCACATAGATTACGTAATTACTTGTCCAAAAATGCAATCCTTTTTTTATTCTGCCGAATATTAATGTCTGTATGTTGTTTGAAAAAAAAAGTTTGACGAAGAAAAAAGTGATCATTTTAAGTAACTCGACGTTTTTTTTAAAAATCTATATCTCTGTTTATAAATCACTTATGAAGATGAGTTTGGTCTTAAATTGAAGAAATTCTTCATTAGATTCTTCTATTTTTCGTTTTTTTTTCTGCGACGCTTGGTTTATTTGTTATCTGATATTTTAATCTGGCATGTTTTGTCGATTTAACATTGCGAAGTTGATATCTGTAAATAAGCAGTAGCGGTCTAGTTCAGTTCTTGGCGTTGTTTGTGTGGCGTTTTTTTTAAAGCTTGGCTTGGCAGAGCGACCGCCCTGCTTGATGAAATATCGTTTCTCTTATACCCACTGACTTGTTCACATTTCAGAGAAGATACGGCTAAATATATTATGTAATTTAATTAATAACTGTACTATTATGGATAATTATATGATTATGCAAATGTAATGTTGCTTATTTGGAGTAATGTAATGCTATTAAACTACTCCAAAAGTTAAAACAATTATACGCGAAATGTTGCTTATATTACCCAAGACCGCCTACTGTTTTTGTTTTAAGTTACAGAAGATATTAAGAATCATTTCCATTAAAATGTAAAAAATCATTTAAATTGTAAAAATGATTCTAGAAATGATATGGAGTTATATTACGTAATAGTGTCCTTTGTATAAGATTTCTTTCATAAAACTTCAGAAACAAAACTAAAAATTATTTATGTAAGTAAATCTGATTAATTATTAAGTTATACTGTAGCTATAATGTTTTGGAAGAAATTACATCCAGTTACAATGCTCAAAAATTAGCGAAGCACATGGTTTTAACGAAGTTATTCAAATAAATCTACTGATAAATAGCTTAAAATGAAACAGCCATAATGTCTATAGCGTAGCAGGAAAGAGACGATGGAAACTTTATATGCAAATCAATATTCATGATGTCAGATACCAGAAAAATGATGTAAGCGCTGAAATCGCTGTTTCACAGAAGCTTCTCTTTTTACTGTTTCCTTCGTAAAACGCAATTATTTAAAAATGTTTTGAGAAGAGGTAGTTTGAAAATATCACAACAATATTATTTTCCGGACTCTATAACCTGGCGAATTATCGAGATTTGAATCCGGAAAAACACAAAACTGTGTTACTGAATCTGTTGGAGTGGTAAGGACCGTTAGATGTCGGCAAGGGCAAGGTTTCCCACGTAATGCAACAGAAACTTATGACCGGTATTTGATATTAACAGCTCGTCGAAACAGAGTACTCAATGATACTCAGCTGCAGAGACAGTTTCTTTAAGAAAGAGGAAGGAAGGCGTCAAGCCAAGTCTGAAATAGGTTTTACTATGGTGGCCTATATGCACGCATGTCAATGGTGTGTACTCCTTTGACCTCAAAACACTATGTGGACCGAAGGAATTGGGCTGTTAAACATTGCGATTGGACTCAGCGTGATTGGAGTCAAGTGCTTTTCACTGACGAGTCCCGTTTCAGTCCGAAGTGTGACACTCGACATATTCTAGTATGGAGGGAAAAGGACACTCGAACTAACCCCACATTCATTCAGGAAATATCAAGTACAGACGAGGTGGAATGTTGGTATGAGGTGGAATCAGCATACAGACGTACGACCTGCATATTATACGGAATGACACTTCGACGACACAAAGGTATGCAGATAAGATACTTAAGATCTCATGTCATACCTTACGCTGCAGCCATTGGCGATTCCTTTCTTTTAATGTACGATAATGTCAAACATATAACCCAATTGTGAAGAACATGTTTGAAACGGAAACTGTGCAGCGTATGAAGTAGCACGCATGTTTTCATAACTTAAATCCGATCGAACATGTCTGGGATACATTCGGACGACGCATTATAGCAAGACTAATGCCTTCGTTACCTGTCCTTAAATTGGAGATTGCACTTCTTCAAGAGTGGAATATAAACTTTTCCCCCCATAATTCGACAACTTCATCGCATACCTGGAAATAAGATTTCAAACAGTCTTAGCTGATCGGGAGGACCACACACTGTATTAAAAATTCTTCATCCTCTTCAAACAATACTTCTTTTCAACTTTCCAGGTATACAAATTGGTGCCCTGGAACGTATCTCCACGTTACTGACATCATTTAAAATAATTATAAAAATTCCTTACATAATGTTTTGGTGTCTTATTTTCCGATTGCACTTTAATATGCGTGTACTTCTCGTCGTTTGCCCATGCATGGCTCTATCGTATGGTTTTTTACACCTTTTTGCTTGCTTCCTAATGTTTTTGAGTAGTGTATACCATGCGAGATGCTATATTTCTTTTGCTGTACCTTCTACTTTTTAATACTTCAGAGAAGAGAATACGAATCATTAATGTGTCTAAAGCAGAATGAGTTAACTTGTAATTTTACTGTCTTGTAGAAAATTATATCACGTTACATCATATGAGATGGTACTTACCTTATGCTGAACTGCAGATTTTTTTAAATTTTAGAGTGGAGAATATAGATTATTAATATGGCTAAAGCAGACTAAGTAAGTTATTTTATAGTTTTATTGTCTGAATGATTAATATCGCTGAAGAGAATTTTATATTTAGTTGAAAATAAATTTATGAGAGCTAGAATTATTTAACTATTTTCTTGAAACTTTTCGGCACGTATGGCTATATATGTTATTACACTGATAGGGAATCGATATTGGTTATATTATTAAAGGGTCCAATATTGTGTCAATATTGTATTAATGGAAATATTTCCAAAGAAATATCAATGAGGGTTAAATATCAATATTGGCTTTGCAGTGGAAATATTTTAAATGGAGAAAAGAAGGAAGAAGTTTATTAAGCATTGGCCACTTTTTGATCATATTTCTATAGAAGGTATGTCTTCAGGGAAAAATTTTGAAAGGAAATTGACTCTAAGTATCATTCTCATAAAAGGAAAATCATGAAAACCGAGCACAGTCTTTCCGCTCATATTTCGAAACCGATATATCGGTTTAAACTCTTTATTTTGTGGCCAGCATGCCAACTACTGGGCGGAATATTGACCCCAGTTGTAATGAAACACCAATATTGCAGAAATATTGACTTTGCATTGAAATATCAACAATGAAATAGCAAATATAATTTACCAAAGTTTGTGAAATATGAGAAAAATATATGTTGGGGCAATATTTCATACCAATATTATAAAAATTAATAAAGAAATATGCAAGATATAGCTCGTACAAACAATATTGGTTCTCAAAATTCAATAGTGTCCAAGACGATATGTATTTTACTTTGGATTATTTTGGATTTTGGATTAAAAGAATCTATTTATCACCGGTCAAATTATTTAAAAAAATAGTAAAAATAAATCATTTGTACATACAGTGCTTGTAAAAACTTTAAGGACAGTAAAATTTTTTAAAAAGTAGTTAAATAAATTAAAAATGCTATAGTTGAAATGAAAATTTAATGTTGATCATAAAAGTGAAATACTAATGTAAATGTCAACAAATTGTATCTGGGATCTTTTTATTGCGAAAAAATAATAATCATGCAAACAAGCGCTATTTTTGCCAATGTAAAAACTTTATGAACACCACTATTTTTTTTGTTTTTATAGAAATGTTATGTATAATTATTATTGATTTGCACTTTAAAAACTTTTGTGTATAATGATTTTTTTGACGTTTTCTATTAAGAATTTTATTAATTTTATAATAATGCCAAAATCAAGTAAGATGGCTGAATATGAAAAAAGCTCTCTGGAATCTTTTGCATTGTTAGGAATGAGGTGTCGGTCTATTGCAAAGCAGATAGGAAGATCTAAAACAACTATAAAAAAAAATTAAGGTTAAAAGACGAGTAAAAAAAAAAGTTGAAGGACGACCAAAAGGGATGAAAGGAGTTTTAATGTTAGCATCAATTAGGAAATACTCAAGTAAAGTAATTTTACGAACGACTGGCTTCAATGTGTGGAAGAAAACAGTCTACGATACAATTTCCAATACACAGCAAAATTGTAGCAAAACCCTCTTTATTGATTAGACACAAAACCCAGCGTTTACAGTTTGCAAGAAAAGTGATGACTTGGGGGGACGACAAATGGCTGCAAAAAAAAAAAAAAAAAAAAAATGGAACTTAGCTGGTATTGATCGCTAGAAGCATTATTGGCATGATTTGAAAAAATAAAATTAATTTTTTCCTCAAAACTTCAAATAGGTGGTGGATCTAATGTGACAAGGTTCGTTTAACGGTGTGGGGTCACTTGCATTTCTTTCAAGAAAAAATAATTCAAAGGCATGTATAAAAACTCTTTCTGACCATCTTTCACTTGTTGCAACACTTCTGGCAGGGAAAAAATGAATTCCTCAGCAAGATAATGCACCTATCCACACAAGCAGTAGAACAAAATACTGGTTCTAGAAGAAATATATTGAAGTTTTGCAAAGACCACCCTGAAGTCCTGATCTAAAACCTGTCGAGAACTTTTGGGGAGATCTAGAAAGACAAGTTTACAAAAATGGAAGAAGGCAGTTTTCTCAGCTTCGGAATTCAGATCTACGATTGGATATGATTGGCACAAAACCAGTTCCGAACTCTGGCAAAAATTGATATTGTTCATGAAAGACAGAATATTTGCGGTCATCAAAAACAATGTTGGGTGCACAATATATTAATTATTTGTTTCTGGGCTCATGTTTTATTGACTTCTTCATTAGCTTTTCAACTTTATGATACACATTAAAGTAAATATATTTTCATCTGATACTAATATAAATTTTTGAAATATTTTGCGAAATATTTTTGTGATACATTTTTGAAATTTATCACAAAAATTAACATTTCTTGCTGACTTATTTTCTTGTCCTTAAAGTTTTGACAGACACTGCATATCAGAATTATCTCATAAAAATATTCTTCATCCAAAATATTAAATGTTTCATTTATAATAGTATTATTCACTAAGTAATTGAGTGAGTTAATTATTTAAGCATCCATGGATATGTCTGAAAATTTCAGAATTTGATTGGCTTTAGTCCGATTTTTCCATATATTTTCTGTCTGTCTGAAATATGAATACTGACATAATTTGTTGATTAAAGTTAATACAATTAATACTAAATTTCCTTCTAAAGATTTGGACCTTTCTGACTTGGCATTAGTACGATTAAACGATAAATATTTCTGATTTCTTTGTAGTTGTAATTTAGAAAATTGACTAATCTTCGATTTAATGCCATTTGTTTCTGAACAATTACTGTCTTACTCTATAAAGTTAATCAGTAAATTAAAATGGTGCAGGTCGTAATCAATAATACAGAAAGTTGTCAGAAAATCAATTCTGAAATTTATTTCTTAAAGATAATTTAATATGTCCTTTCTTGCTACAAAAAGATTTAATATAACTTTAAACCTTATTTTTAAAACGTTTAGCAAACAATGTGATTTGCTTTACAGTAAATTTAAAATAGAATAAATTGCAATGAATGTTTCATAAAAAAGTACATTTTTCAATTTTATTTTATTTCAATTAGCCTACTTCTTCTACTGTTTACTTAAGGCGGTATTCAAAAGAATTTTTTTCCACGCTCAACAACTCAAAATTTTGAGACACATTCTCAGACTCATTTTTTAAAATAAAAACATGAAACTTGGCGGCGTGATTTATGAAGACATATATATGAGCCCCATCTTTTTATTTTTCGTTCAATTAATTAGAAATTGATTTACAAACAATTATTTTCACAGTACGATATTTTTTTTTTGTTTCCAGCGCTATCGCTTCGGGAAATTCGGTTCAAAATGTCCACTTTGACAGTCTTTTTAAAAAAATATATTCTGCCTTTATCAAAAAATCGAGACAATACGGACATTATAAAGTTTCTGAATAAGAGAACCTGTCAATTTGATGCATTTTAGAGCAAAAATAAATTTACAAATGTGTCTCAAAATAAGCAGTTTGGATTTGAATACACCCTTCATCCACAAAAATAGTATACTATTAAAAATAAACTATTGATCAATAAATTTTCACAATGTTTGGAGTATCAAAACAAATATTTAAGCTGAATCAAAACAATTTTCATCATTGAGTATGAGACGTTTCTTGTTATATCTGTTTATATTGTTTAACTTTTCAAAATTAAATAATTTCCATTCTTTTACAAAAGCCGCAAATTAATTTTTAGTACAAATATTATAGATAAATAAATAAAGTAATGAAAGTTAACCACTTGTGTGATTCTCTTATAAATACATATCTGCAAGATGGAGATTTTTTTGGCTAATTCAATATCACCATGTTATAACGATTGCATAAAATGCAATCGTATTAGGTAGCTTTCATTACAAAAAGCTACGTATTGCAGCCGTTCGGAGGGAAGCAATTCCAAAAAAATTTGGTATATTTTCACCGATCATGACCCCCAGACCCCCAAACCACCCTTCGTTCAAATGTTGATATATATATATATACATATATATATATCTGACATATGTCATGCTGTAGCTCTCTTATTTATGAACCGATTTGGATGTGACATAGTATGTGTATAGGACATACCAACTTCTCGACCGAGTTCGTTGGCCAGCTTCATCTGCCATCTTGGTTCAAAATAGCGGCCAGTTAAAAATTTAAAAAAATTTAAAAATTCAAAAAGATGTACAAAAGTATATATTGAAAACATTGTTTCTGTTACTGTTAGAACGTGATACAAGGATTCTGGAACATTTTTTGTTTTGGCTATATCTTAAAAAATGGTTGAGATATGGCAGTTTGAAATTCTAAGGTGGCTGAGATTTTTAAACAAACTGTTATTTGTTGTGTCGTAACTCTCGTATTAATGAACATATATGAATGTGACTGATCATGTGTACAGAATATACCAAGGTCTCGACCGAGTTCGTTGGTTTGCTTCATGCGCCATCTTGTTTCAAAATGGCGGTATGTTAAATTTTATTATTTTTTTTTAATTCAAAAATATGCATAAAAATTATAAATTGAAAAGGTTGTTTCCGTCAAGACTTAGATCGTGATACAACGATTCCGGGCCATTTTTTGTTTTGGTTTTATCTTAAAAAAGGGCTGAGATATAGCAGTTTGAAATTCTAGGGTGGCTGACATTTTGAAACAATCTGAGTTTTGTTATGCTGTAACTCTCATGCTGAAATTCACATTCGAATTCAGTATTAACGAAAACCGGAATTGAATCTTCTATAATCAAGTTCCAAGCATTTTAGCTTTGGGTGTTTGAGTAAAATGAGTTGAAATTTTAAAAACATGGACTGTGAAAGCTACTTTTTCCTCCCGGTACATGCCGGGAGGAATTTTATAATTTATCAATGACAAATAGAGTCCAACATGGGTCAAGTTATACACTACCCGTACCCGAGAATTGTATCTGCAATTAATTCGAAAACCGACCCGATCATCACAACAAACCTTCCTTGACCAGAAACTCGAGACTGAACCTGAAAAAATAATTCACATCGACCCGAACTCAACACACTTGAACCCGAAACCGACCCTAAACCCAAAATAAATGAAAATTAATCCATATTTTAATGCAATTATTGAACTAGTCGGATGCGCCAATCCCAAAACTTTCTTCTATCTCATATATGTAAATACTTCAAAAAGCGTAATTTTTTTTAATCATGCACTTTAGAATCCAAAAGTGCAGCATAGCAGTGCCACCTGTTGTATGATTTTCATGAAAATCTAATCAGCCACAACTTATGAAAAAGTCTAACAGAATATGAAGTTTGATGAAATTACGTGCGTTAATTCTTGGGATATGATTATCGCTAAAATCATGTAAATCCTGAAAAATGCAGCATAGCAGCGTCATCTGCTGGGCTATTTACACCAAAACCTAATCAGCAACAACTTATGTCAACTTCTAACTGAATCTGAAGTTTAATGAAAATCCGTGCATTAGTTCTTTAGATATAGCTATTGCGGAAATCGTGAAAAATGCAGCCTAGCAGCGCTACCTGTTGGGCGATTTACACCAAAAAATTAACCAGCTCCAATTTATATCCAGGTCTAATTCAATCTAAAGTTTTATTAAATTCCGCGTATTGGTTCTTCACACCCAGAAAAAGGAATTGATTAAAACAACAAAACCTGTTTTGTTGAGTACATTTTGGTTGTTTTAGTCAAAATTTTAGTTCAAGTAAAAAAATTGGTTTTGTTGCTTGGACAAAAAAATATTGTTAACACTCGTACAAAATTTTAACAAAATTTCACCAATTTTACTTGAACTAACAAAATTTGTTTCTTTTCATTTTACAATATTTTTGTAATTCCAGCAAAATTTTGTTATTTTTGAAAAATTTAAATTCTTGTGTAGTAGCCATATCTCTCTTACGTAACTTGATTTATTTGACTTATATAGCTATATAATTACATGATTAACATAATTTTGGGGTAATTAAAACTTTTTTTCACTGGGACGGACAAAGGTAGTTTTAAAAATCCCCTTGTCCCATTTATTACCGTCTTCTATCTTTGCAAGAAGAAAGAATTGGATTCATGAAAATTTTCGATTTCCGGTTGTCCTGAACGCGATTTCGCTGTTTTTATCTCAAGAACTAATGCATGGAATTTAATAAAACCTTTTATTCAGTTACTTTCTGATATAAATTGTTGCTGATTACTTTTTACTTTAAATCGCGCAACAGGTGGCGCTGCTATGTTGCAGTTTTCGTGATTTCTGCAATAGCTCTATCTCATTTTCAGCAGTCAAATACGCCTGTAATCTTTGAATAATAACAAGGAAATTTTTATCCTGCTTTTTACAGGCGTAATTCACTGCTGAAAATGAATAGAAAATTAACTATGTGTTGCCGTATGCTGTGCTTTGTACTGTCGTCTCATGTTTGCCGCAGAAATTTGCGTGCTCCTTATGACATTCCATCTTGTGCTGCGATTGCAGCCGTTCTGACATATATAAGAGTGAGAAATGCCGAACTCAGATATCGTTCCTGAAAGCGCAGTGGTAAAGCGTCAGGCTGCTGTTCTGAGGACACGGGATCGACTCCCGGCATGGGCAATTTTCATTCTCTCGGTATGCGCTTGAAAAAAAGGCCGGATAAAATTCACTTGTTATTGTTCAATGTTTACAAATGTAATTCACTGTTGAAAATGAATTAAAAAATAGTTAAAATTGCATATGTAGATTGGTTCATTTAACAAATGTTTTTGTAGTATAAACAAAACAAGTTCGTAATATAACATATTTTATTGATTAAACAAACAAAATATAGTTTGTTGAAAAAAGAAAATAGATTGTTAAAAAAACACATAGCATATATCTATGTAACATAAATAATTTTGTTAATTCAAGTAAAATTGAACCATTTTACTTGAATTAACAAAACATTTTTTTGCTGACGATACAAATTTTTTTTTTTGGAATTGCAAAAAAAAATCAACAATATTTTTTTTGTTGATTCAAACGAAATTTCCATTGACCCATATTTAAACAAAAAGTTTCGTTGGGGCAAACAAATTTTTGTTGATTCAACAAAACTTTTTTCTGTGTTTTGTCGCATACAGACATTCACCTCACAGACACACAGACAGACATTTTCTAAAAACAGTCAAATCGTGTTCAGGACCTTCTAAAACGTATAAATCCGTCGAAAACCGGAGTCGAATTTTTTTTTCATGAATCCAATACTTTCTTCTTGTAAATATAGAAGAAAGTAAAAATGTAGCGTACTAGCTGCATGGCAACCCGTAGTGTTTAAATTTAATTGCATAAGGCCTTTCGATTGTTTTGGAAAAAATTAAATCTTGTTTTATTCATCTGGAGTTGCTAGCCCTAACAATTTCAGATAAATCATAATTTAGAACGGCGTCTGAACCTTTGTAAATATTTCACCTTTTTAAATATTTCTTAAATTTGGAACTCTTTAGAAACCGTTCGTAGAGAGCACTTATATCTTAAAAGTAACTCCCATGCGAAAATTTTTAGTCCTTCACAGACAGTATCACGAGAATCGCAATTTTAGAACGTTTTTCTTTCTTGCATCCTTTTATATTTCGAATTCTTTAGAAATTGTTCTGTTGCAGCATTTACATCTTAAATGTATCAGTCATGTCAAGTTTGAAGTTTCTAGTCTTAATAGTTCCAAATTAATCGGAATATAGAACTTTTTTAGGTATTTTCCGCTCATTTCATCCTTTGAAATTTCAAATTTTTTAGAAACCACTGTTTGGAAACATTAACATCTTAAAAGTAACTACCATGTCAAATTTCAAGTTTTTAGTCCGAACAATGTCACAGAAATCGCAATTTTAGAACGTTTTTTTTGTTGTTACTGCACTATTTTACATTTCGAAATTTTAGAAACTTTTGTGTGCAAGCATTTACGTCGTAAAAGTAACAGCTCTGTCGAATTTGAAGCCTAACCCTAACAGTGCTAAATAAATCGTAATTTGGAACGGTTTTAGAACGATTTCTGCTCATTTCCCGCTTTAAAATTAAAATTTTTTTAGAAACTGTTCATAGCGAGAATTAACATCTTAAAAGGAACCAATATACCATATTTCAAGTTTCTACCCCAAGAATATTGCAGAAATCGAAAATTTTGAACTTTTTCCCTTGCACTACTTTGTGGGCTGTTGCGCCCGCATAAATTATAGCCTATGTTGGAGTAGAGATAGTCACCAGAATTTTTCTACCAATATTTTTTAAATCGGCTCGGTAGTTCCAAAAATTATACCCTACAAACAAATACACACAAACAAACGTTATTTCTTGAAAATAGTAGTATAGATAATGTATATGATATTTCTACATAATTGCCATAATATAATAGTGTGTATAAAATATTGTATATATTGTATATATTGTGACTATAAATGTATCTTTAATATAAATTTTATTTTTTATGAATTTAAGCATACTTATTTATAGCAATTATAGTTTTTTTCATCTGAAATAATATTTTGGACCCTCTTTTGAAAAACAGGGTTAACACGTAGCCGACCCCCATGATTTAAAACTTAAACCTGAAATAATTCCAGTGGACCCGACAACACCCTGACCCGCAACAACAACAACAACAACAACAAAAATAGAGCCGATCCAACTCCACCCAATCAATAATCACTCGTTGTTATGGCGTTTTTACAGGTCACGTTTCTGTTAGTGATGGGCATAACGATTAGTTTGATTATGCGAATGAATCATTCGGGCATGCGCAGAAGCACATCTATCAAACTTCAAAATTTTTTATTCAATTACTACCAGAAATTTTGAAAAAAAAAAGAAGTTTATCATTTTAATTAGAATTAGCGTAGACGCCAGATAAAAATGAAAAATGTGTTTCGTTGCTTCTGCGCATGCCCGAATGATTCATTCGAATAATAAAAATAATCGCTATGCCCATCACTATAAATGTATTTTTACAAATATATATATATATATATATATATATATATATATGTATTTCTCAAAAGAAAACACTTTTAACGTTTAACCAAACATTTTTACTGTATGAGCCAGGAAAAAAATCCCACCACAAATAATTTAGCAGTCTTTTTATGTTCTAATTGCATTTTGTCCGAAGAGCTCTTGATCTCTTTTCCTTTACTAATGAGATATTCCATAGAAGAGGAATAATTGAATGTTTTTTCCGTTTTGTTTTGGCATCAATTTTCAAGTTCACCTTTTTCACAATCGATATTTTCATACTGTTATTACTTTATATGGAGAATATTTCAAAGGACACATTTGTAATGAAATGTTTATTAACTATTATCACAATACAGGGTCAGTTAATATGTATGGCGACATGTTAAGAGAGGCAATAGTACATGTCAAGACAAATAAATTTTGTATAGGAAAGTAAAGTTATAATTCACTTAATAGCTCAAAAGTACACAAGCTTCTCTCAAGCTCAATCAATATATATATATATATATATATATATATATATATATATATATATATATATAATTTAACAAACTACAATAACCATTGAGAAAATGTTTCAAAAGCTTAAAAAAATAAAAACAGATAAAAAATACCGTACTTTCGTGTTATAGTGGCCTCCACAATTATGATTATGCCAAGGTTGCAGTTATGATTTCGCCAAGATCATCGCAAAGCTTATATATGCATCCTATATGCGCATATATATATTCCAAACATTCCTATATGTGCCATATGCGTCATTATACATATATTATTTACGTCGTATATACATCATACACACATGTCATATATATACATATCATATATACATCATATATGACTATAACTTGACCACATACGTCACGAAATGTTATATATATATATATCATATATTATTATAATGTCATACATGCTTTATAATTTAGTGATAAATCTTGGTCGCTTGGCATTTCATCCTTGGAGGCCGCTATAACACGAAAGTATCAAATTTCGGCTTTTTTTCATATCAGATAGTTTGCATCTATTCTTTTTGTAACTTTAACATTTTTGTAATGATTTTATGCATTTCTATTGCCTATTAAAAAAAAATTCTTCTAAAGTTACAGAATTTCGTTAAAAACGCTTAAAAAATTCTTCTAAAGTTACAGAATTTCGTTAAAAACGGTTAAAATAATAAATTGCGAGCATCAAGAGGCCCATTCTCGACCGAAAACAACAACCATTTTCCCAATGGTTAAAAAAAAAACAGAAAGACCATCCATACTACTTAATCTCTTCATTATAGCCACTTGATTCAGAACTGTTTTTTTTTTTTCAATTTATATTAAACAATTAAGCTTCATATTGAAACTGCAATAATTTTAATTTAAAAAATTCTATACAAACACCTAATTTTGAAACCATTTTTGGATACTTCAGTAAATTATGTCTTCGGATATTAAACGAGAAGACATTAGGTGAAGTAATTTAGGAATTATGTCGATGTAAAGTTTTAAATTATTAATGTTAAATTCATTTGTAATAGTTGCAAAACAAACTGCAGTGCCTGTAGCTTTTAAAGCATAACCGGGAAAACTACTTGGAGGAATGTGCTACAATTTTTCATTCGCATATTTAAAGTTTCTAGAAACAGATTTTTGTAGAATTTTTTGTTTGTTACAATATATACATATATTGAGTATTGATTTTAAAATACACAAATTACGAAATTACTAGTGTAAATGCCGCTGCTAAGACGGTGGTAGAAATCGTGGTTTTCTCTTAAAATTTGTAATAATTAATAGAAATATTCATATACTATTCAAAATATTCAATACTCGTAATTTTTTTTTTCTTTTTTTTTGTTAATGAATCTCAAATATGAATGACTTACTACGCTGCTCAGTATTTTTTGACATTAGGAAATTAAACATGATTTCTGAGGAGTGTATCCGAACCGCATTGTTGCTCGTCGATTAAACTACACTTCAAAATATTGTTTTATCGCCATCTATTGGCAATCAAGATAAGCGAAGGAACTTTCTGCTGAAATTGTTTGTTTTTAATTCATATTTTTAAAATAAGAATAAGTCACGCCGTATTGATTTAATTCGATATTAACTTTTAAAAGCTTTAGCTATATAACTTTAAAATTTCAATATAAATAAAATGGAAATTAATATTATTTCTTTCAAAAATGTTTAATTAATTTTATCAGTTTTTAAGATTTTACGTGATATACCCTTAAATTTTAAAATTTTGCTTGCATTAAAAATAAAATGATTATAACTTAACATATGTATTTAAAACATGAGGAATATATAATACCATGTGCTGCATATAATTATTATATGAACGCAGATAAAAAAAAAAAAAATATTTTTAACATAGTAACATTTGTAGTGAAAATAATTTGTAATTTAATAAGAGAATGTGAAAAATAATTTTCGGTCATACTAATGTAAATTATCTTGTAAATTATCTTGTAAGTTATCTTGTTATCTTGTTACATTGTTACAATTTAATTATGGGTTAAAAAAAAGATTATTTAAAAAAGATCAAAATTTGTTATAGTTTTTATATTCAAAATTTATTATAGTTAGATATCTTATTTCATAGTATGAACAAAAATGAAAATTTTTAATAATATTCAGATAGTGTTGGAAAGTGTTTCATAACTATGCCATGATGCATGATTTTACGTTCTTATTTATTATGTTCGAAAAAAAACCCCTCAAATAAAAGATACTTTTATTTAAAATGATTAATATTTACATAGCCCCCCCCCCTTCTCTTTTTTTAAAACTGCAGTCGGCGTTACGGGTTTTAGCTTCGAAAAGAGAGTGGTCGTACCAACTGAGCTGCATTATGAAACTGAGCGCTAACTCACCGATCTATTTTTTGCTGCAACTGGATCACATGGGTGCAAGTAATGAATCCCTCACTTTTCTTAATATAAATGGCATTTTTTCAAACTTAATTACATACTTTTTATGACTTTTCGTTATTTCTAAACCTTTTTAAACCTTTTTAAACAGTATGAAGTTAAATATTTGTGATGGAATTAAATAAAATCTGTAGTTTTTCAAATAAAAAATAAAATAAAAAAGTTGTAACAACTTCGTAATATTTCTAAAAGGAAATCGAATTTGAAAACTTCTACTCCACACTCTCCTACGGGAGGAAATGTTAGATTTATTTATTTTTTACATAGCAACATTTAACAACATTTAGCAACATTTTTTTTTTAACATAGTAGGGCTTTATGGCTACTAGAGATGAGACGAGCTGTGTTCGAGCCCGTCTAATCTCGAGCTCGATTTTTATACCAGACTTCGGGCTCGGGCTCGGGCTCAAATTAAAAATTTTATTTATTCAGAAATTGAAAAAGGAAAAAAAATCTTGCTATTTGAGAAACTAGAATGTATTCTAAATTTCTCAAAGAGTTTTACAATACTGGATTAATTTTAACACAATTATTCAAATTGGTAAAGAAATCATACGAGTTGTAATTTTCCAACTGGACGAAAAATGCCCGGGCCAGGATTCGAACCTGGGATCTCTTGGCTGAAGCTGCCACGCTCTACCTACTGAGCTATCCCGGTCGAATCTGGAGGGCATAATTCATCCAGTTAACCTTATTGATCAGAGCATCTGGTTTGATATTTTAATCAGCTCAACAGAATAGATCGCAGGTAATGGAACTCCAGTAAACGCTGGATACGTGATTACACTGGATTAATTTTAACACAATTATTCAAATTGGTAAAGAAATCATACGAGTTGTAACCCGGACATTTTTCGTCCAGTTGGAAAATTACAACTCGTATGATTTCTTTACCAATTTGAATAATTGTGTTAAAATTAATCAAGTGTAATCACGTATCCAGCGTTTACTGGAGTTCCATTACCTGCGATCTATTCTGTTGAGCTGATTAAAATATCAGACCAGATGCTCTGATCAATAAGGTTAACTGGATGAATTATGCCCTCCAGATTCGACCGGGATAGCTCAGTAGGTAGAGCGTGGCAGCTTCAGCCAAGAGATCCCAGGTTCGAATCCTGGCCCGGACATTTTTCGTCCAGTTGGAAAATTACAACTCGTGTGAGTTTTACAATAATTTAAAAATGAGTTTGAAAGGGAACTGAATTGTTATTGAGAGTTACAAGGAGACATATTCTGTCTGATTCTGAAGCCTTTGCACGGTCAGTGTTAATAATATAAAGGAGCGGTGAATTATCCTTTGTCTATGTTCCCATTCCGTTTGAAGTTCTTTTTCAGAATTACTAGAAAACATAACAGTCTTTCGACAATAATTGTGTAACAATATTTTAAAAGAATAAGAATTGTGACTTTTGCAGATTTCTGCCAGTGATTTGTGAATGACTAATAATTTTTCTATTTAAACAGATTATCAGGGACATGAAAATCTCGAAATGTTGTCATGAGGGAGTTTTTAGGATTAATATTTATTTATTATTTCTATGTAAGAAGTTATTTTTAAATGAGAAAATTATACTTGAGACAATTTTAACCCTCTAAGCGTGTAGAACGTAATATTCCGTTCACTAAGCTCCAGGTTTCACTGCAATATATGCAATGTTTAAGATAATGTAATTCTATAGATTTAATGAATTTTCAAAACATTGAAGAATGATTAACACTCTCAAGGGTTACATTCATATTTGTAATTAAGTTTTATTTATAATGCTGAAAGAATCATATTTTTTTAACATTTAAAACAAAATGCAGAGAAAACAACATTACAATTTTACCCTTTTTCAAAACGCTCAGATGGTTAAAACGTTATTCATAATTTTCCCACTGCGTACTTTCGATATCAGGATTGGGCTCTGATGGCACAATTTTTTTGGGGCTCGGATTACAAATTGTGCGCCAAAAAAAGAGCCTGAACAGATCTCTAATGGTTACGATTGTGAGACGTATGTGTATTGTTTACATGCGTATAAATCGCTACTATTACTACTCTAATAAGATAACATTGTTACAAGTTTTCAATCATCAGACACCATTCATTGTTTCGCATCATCTGAAGTGCGCTCTTGCTCACAGAAAAGTTCAACACTAGACCATGCTAAAACAGGAACAGTATTTGTTCAAATAGTAAATCTGCAGATCAGAGGCCTCAACGTCAGATCTACAAATTATCGTTCATTAATCTCACTAATTTTTAGTATAATCTGCATAATATTTGATATCCTAAAATTCAATTTTTTAAAGTTATTTATACATTTCTAAGACTATAAGATTTATTGAAACTTTCTGAAATTCTAGAAAGTATCACATTAAACAAAATTGTATGCAATGATTGGATAAACTACTTATTACTGTATTTTTTCAGAATAAGAATAGATTACTTCAGTGGGGTGGAGCCCCCTGAACTCCCCCGTTGCCGCTTTAATTTTATGTCCTCAATTTCCTGTAATTGTGCTATTTTATTATTCAATGCATTTACTATTGCAATTTAATTAGATTAACCATCCCTTTGTACCGGAGATTTTATCCTATCCTTAAAAGAATACGTATTTTTCAACCACTAAACAACATCATATGTATGCAATTGAATAAAATTTCGTGTATTAAATATACTTATACAAATGTAAATTCCTCTTATAAGACTAATACACAATTTACATATTCAAAATTTTTATAATTTTCGTTTGGAAAACCGATTTGGTAATCTTTTTTTAGTAGTTAAAATAAATCCTTAAATATTTCATTAGAAAAAACATTTCAAAACTTAAATCACCCGAAAATTAACTATTTTTTTTAATTAAATGACGCGTCAAAACAATGCGATTCACTTCTTTTTCACGAATTTTCTTTTGTTGATATTTTTTGAAATATAGTTGCTTGGCAACCATTTAATGAAAGAGAGAGAAAAAAAAAGAAATGCATTGGACATTTTTGTAAAAAAAAATGAGAAACTAAAATGTTTCATATCTTCCAAATTAATGCGTGAAATTTCCCAATAATTTATACAATTAATTTCGAAATTCTAATAAATATATTGGCAAATTTTCAGAGCGATCGGATTATATTAAGATCTCCATTTCATAAATTTAGCATTCATAATTTAGCATGTACAATTATCCCAGTGCGTGATTTTCTGTTCGATGAATGCTAAAATTAAAAAATCGTCTGACTTCTCATTGAAAAGCATTATGACTTAAAAGAACGTGTTTCATAGTTTTCGAACGAATGAACCAAATTTAGCAAAAAACTATGCAGCTAATTCCGGGTACCTCGCCAACATACCCACCAAAAATCAACCTAATCGGATGAATTTTGCGGCAGTTATCACGGAATTGACAGACAGACAAACAAACAAACGAAAACCAAAAACTTTTCGCGTCTCCACAATGAACCTTCACTGACTTTTGGCAATAGCTATAATTAAGGGGATTCGCAACCCTTCATTTGACTAAAATATCAATTTTACAGTTATTTTTTCTCAACATATCTTTAAACATTCCTAGTATACTCTGGCAAAGTTACTTAAAGAACCGATAATTAAAAATACATTTAAAAGACTTTTCACTGCATCCAATTTCCTATAAAATGAATCATTTACAAGTCACAATATTTTGAACTAAAGTTGTAATTAATGCTTAAAGTGATAAAACATTACACGAAAAAGCTTAAAATATCTTTTAGTATAAAGATGACATGTTTCATTACGCTCAAACGACGACATCTTCAAGATCGTAAATGATAAATAAACTATTTTCGCAAAAATTTTGCAAAAATAGTTTATTTATCATTCAAATTTTTCATATTGCGCTAGGAGAATGGAGTATTTTATTAATAAAATCATTGTCCTTCAAAATATCTCTTAAAAATATACTAAAATGGTATTATAAAGTTCATAAATTACAAAGATTATTAAAAGAACAGCGAGTCACTTAATTCTAAAGTTCATTTTGTTATGAATATTTTTTCTTATAAATAAAATACAAAGTTAAGCATTTAAACAAACATTTGTTATCAAACAAGGGACAGAATAGAACATTTTCACGCTGCTTAGAATCCAGCAGTCCCTTTATGTTCTAATTGCATTTCGTCCAAAGAGCTCTAGATCTCTTTTCTATACTAATAAAAGGCAACTTAAGTTTCATTCCCCTTCTGTGTAGGATTTTTATCTCCTGGGAAACAAATTATTCATATTTTTCACTTTATTCTATCTATAATACAGAGTGGCCAAGATAAAAGAGGAACGGTATACAGAAGTACAAATACTTATTAATTTTTATTTAAAAGTAGTAAATACAGAATATTAGGAATAACAACACCTACTGTGAACTATTGAATGTTAAGTATGCTTGTTGTTATTTATAATATTCTGTATTTACTACTTTTAAATAAAAATTAGTAAGTATTTGTACTTCTATATACCGGGCTTCTTTTACCTTGGCCACTCTGTAGAAGAAAATATTGGAATCGAAATTTTTTTCGACTTCGGATTTACACGTTTTAGGGGTCAGAGATTCCAAAAAACAGGTCTATACAAAATGTTCGTCTGTTTGTGTGTCTGTCCTCATTTTATCATCGAAAAGTGTATGAAGTTATGCATATAACTGAACCAAATTTGATTTATAGGTTTGTGACTATGGCCAGCCGGTCCTCCTTGAATTTGGGTAAATTCCGACGGAAGGGGGCACTGCGATAGCAATTTTTGTGCATTTTCATTATTGTATCATCGAAAAGTGTATGAAGTTATGTATAGAATGGAACCAAATTATATGTATATGATTTTGACTATGACCTGCAGGTCCAGTTGTAGTTGGGGATATTCCGTCGGAAGTGTTGCGCTATGATAGCCACTTAAAGATTTAAAATTCAAAAAGATGTACAAACAAATTAGAAATCTGAAAAGTTTTTTCCGTTAAATGTTCGGCATTGATCCAAGGATTCCGGAGCCATTTTAGTTTTGCCTCTATCTTAAAAAAAAATGCTGAGATATAGCAGTTTGAAATTTTAGGATGGGTGACATTTTGAAACAAGACAGCAGGATTCCTCCATAAATGGGTTTAATTTATGAGTTTTATTGAACATGCTTTCTGGCAAATGATCAGGGTCCATAAGTTTTTGGCCCATGAAATGAGACTAAAACTCGACTTTGTTATACTGACTTAATTATTTCACTTATTAATATTAGAAGGTTTATCCTGTACGATTTCAACAATATTTTTTGCATTTTGTTCGGATTTATATCACTTACACAAGCTCAAAGTTCGTATTAATCATAGTTTTTGATGAAAAATACGCAATTTCTCCTAATTTTACCTCAATTATTTATATGAGCGCAATCGTGCAAGACTTTCTTCTTTACATATATTATAAAATACATCAAAATGTACAATACATGTATAAATAAAAGTGTTGCAAAGCTGCGCTCATACTAAAATATTAAAAAATATATTAAAAATTGAGGTAAAATTAGAAGAAATTGTGTATTTTTCATCAAAAACTACGAATAATACGAACTTTGAGCTTGTGTATAAGCTATATAAATCAGAACAAAATGCAAAAAATATTGTTGAAATCTTACAGGATAAACCTTCTAATATTAGAAGTGAAATAATTAAGTTAGTATAACAAAATCGAATGTTAGTCTTATTTAATGGGCGAAAAACAAGGCTTATGGAATCTGATCCTTTTATTTCTTTGTTGTAACCATCGTTTCAACTCTTGTATGCTTAACACTATATATCCATATTCGCCAGCGTCAAATTCTCTCCAAGCTTGATGATAAAAATAGGTTGCCATAAAAGAAGCCAAATTGTCTATTGTTGACTAATCTGGCGAAATTCTCATTCAAGTTCAAGAGTAACAAAATAATGTTAATGTTAATGCTGTTAATCTATATATATAAAAGAAAGTCCTTTCTGGCTAGATGATCAACGCACAGCCAAAACTACTGAACCTACAAAGACGAAACTTGCAGGAAAAATACTTCTTAGTGTGTAGAGACGCACTAAGAAGGGATTTTCAAAAACTCCACCCCTAAGGGGGGTAAAAAGAGGAACAAACTTTTAAAAAATTCCTTAAAAATCGGGTATTGTAGTTACATGACAAATGCTAACATATTTTAATGTATTTTTGTATGCTGAATCGAATGGTATCAATTAAATACTCATAAGTCAAATAGTTCGTGAGATATTGCACATTGTTCTAAGTTGGCGAAATCTTTGACGTCATAATCTAACAATTCTAACAATACAAGTGAGAATTTCTAAAAATACATCCGTTACTATAGCAATGGAAGGAATTTGAAATTAAATCTTTTTGTTATTTAATTATTTTGTTTATTTTTACAGATAGAAACATTAACTGTTCAATTGGGAATGGAATATTATTCTTACGGATATTTATGGAATTGTGTATAATTATTAATTCTACAAAATCCACGATTTAAAATAAAACGTGATTGCTAAAATAAAGTTTCGAAGGCCTGTTTAGTATTATACAAGTATATTGCTTCTTTATTTGTTTTCAGTCTTCATCCATGTTTCCCCTTTTCTTTGGGTTGTTAATTATTCATACGATTTCGGGCTAATTTTCTCGCAATCAGATACCTCGCCAATTGGAGTTTTAGCTACCATGTTGGGTACTTCTCTGTTATCCCGTTAACCACTTTTCATAACAAAAAACTATCGCCAAACTGTAACGCCAAATAAACGGGAGAACGTTGCCATTGGAATGTCAAAATAAATAAATAAAATATAAGACTGTAAGGATACAATTGTTATTTTAATTAATGAAATAACTCATAAATCAGTAAAACATAATGGGAAATACACGCAAATGTCGAATTAAAAACCACTTGATGACGTAACAAACACGTATAATTCTTCTGACATCAAGTAAATGGGACGGCATTGTTAGTGTTTAATCTTACAATTTGGCGATAGTTTTTTGTTATGAAAAGTGGTCGACGGGATAATAGAGAAGTATCCAATGAGCAAAAGCATCGTTTACGTTTGAAGCGAAACCTTCATGATGAATCTTATTACAGAAAATCATATTATCATCTACTATGACTCTAAACCTCATATTCATATTTTAATCCGTTTATTCATGATATTTTGTTAGGTTTTACACTGTTAGTTAAGTAATGTTTTTGAAAGGTTTTATAGAGTATAGCTATTCTACGTTACTCTGTTATAGTGATACAGAGGAAAGCTCTAAAATTAAGTGAACCCGATTATTAAAGATTACCTTTACAAAAAAATGCTACTGAACAAATTTTGATGGAAGTGACTTTTCAAGTATGGCTAATGACCCTATTATATATCATTCTATGTTGCTTAGTGATAGAGCTAATGGAAAAGTGATTGGGAAAGATGAGTGCAATTATGAAAGATATATCTACTATATATATAAAATGCAAATTCGTATTTCATTCCGACTGTTTATAATTTTAAAACTGCTGGACGGACTTTGGTGGGATTTACACAGTTAGTTACGCAATTTTGTGGAGATGGTTGGCAATTATCTGTAGACAAGTTTTCCTCTGCGTTTCTTTTCTGAAGCAAAAGCTTGACAACGAATCCGATTACAGAAATCATGTCATCATCATCTACAATATTTATAAAACGCAAATTCGTATTTCAATCAGATTGATTAAAACGCAGGTTCTACCGAACAGATTTTTATAGGATTTCACTATTAGTTAGGTAATTTGTCTTAGAAAGGTTTAAAAAGAAAGCACATTGTTATACATTGCTTATTTATAGAGCTACGGGGGGAAGTTTTAGATAAAATTAGGTGCACCCAATTATGAAAGATTACCTTTTTTAAAGTTAAACTGAACGGATTTTGATGGAATTTTCACAGTTAGTTAGATAATATTTCAGGGATTGATTTTCTACATTGTTTAGTTATGGAGCTATGGGAGAAAGTTGTCAGTGGTGTAGTAAAAAAACTGTGCATATACGCTATAGACAGACGGTGTATACTAGAGAGTATATGTTACAGCTACGGAGGGTGTGCAGAGTTTCTTTTTGAAAATTCCAGAAGGTCAAGAAGAAAATTCCACTTCTATCATCAGGACAAGATGATTATGAAAGATACATTCACCTATCTACTGTATATATATAATGCAAAGGGGAATTTCGATCCGGCCACTTATAACTGGAATTTTGTTGGGACTTGCACTGTTAGTTAGCTAAATTTTGAAGCAAGGTTTTAGTGTATAACATATCATTCTACGTTGCTTAGTTATAGAATTAGAGGGAATTTCTATAATCAACTGAACCCGATTATGAAGCATTATCCTTTTTAAAAGATTCTGCTAAATGGATTTCGATGAAACTTGCATTGTTAATTTTTCAGAGATAGTTTTGGTGTAGTGCATTATCTATATATATAAATGAAAGTCCTGACTGGGTAGATGATCAACGCGCAGCCCAAACTACTGAACCTACAAACACGAAACTTGGAGGAAAAATACTTCTTAGTATGTAGAGGTGCACTAAGACCGGATTTTCAAAAACTCCACCCCTAAGAAGTGGGGTGGGGGGTAAAAAAATGAACAAACTTAAAAAAAATTCCTTAAAAATCGAGTATTATAATTAAGTAAAAAAATTATAACTAATTTTAATGTATTTTTTAATGCTGAATCGAATGGTACAAAGTACATTCTTCTAAGTCCTATAGTTAGTGAGATGTTGCATATTTTACAAATTTGGCGACGTTCTTGGCGTCAAAACCTCAAAATTCTAATATTACAAATGATAATTTCTGTACATACGCGCGTTATTATAGCAATGGAAGAAATTCAAATTGTCGATAAAACGCGACGGACTTCTTTTCATTGTTATAAGATAATGCGGCGAAATCTGTTCCCGCAAACTGTTATCTATATATATAAATGAAAATCCTGACTGGGTAGATGATCAACGCGGAGCCCAAACTACTGAACCTACAAACACCATGGAGATAGAAATAAGAAGGAGAACAGTGAAGATAGGCTTTTAAGATCACAACATGGACCGGGAATTAGTACCCAGTTTGTGGCGCTGGTGCTCCCAAAGGCCGGTCATGTGACCTGTCAAACATGACAAATTGTCGTCTGCTCTTCCTGCATTTTGGTTTCGAGCATGGTAAAGAGATAGAGGGCGCTACACTTCCTAAAGGCCCAAAAGACCAGAAACGCCGCCATACTAGTGGAACCACTCTAGAAAGACGGACCTTGGCATGCTGCCAAAAAAATAGACCCGTCCGAAGGGAGGGAAGCATTATATTAGGAGGAGACAAATTTCAAGTTTCCCTTATCTTGCCTGACCGCTTGTCATTTCTTCACTGGCTGTTCTTGTACTATTAGCGTTTTTTCTCTCTCTCCTTATTTTGTCTGCTATTCATTTTGTATTTGTTTCTACTTCTATAAAATGGATTTAAAAGAATCTAAAAGCTCTCAAGGCAAACATTTTCACAGTGCAGTGAAAAATATGTTAAACAATGTTGTAAAATATTGTGATAATGAAGCAGATAAAGGCTGCCTAACTATTCCATTAGCACAAGCAACAAAAAGAGCTAGTGCAATTGCCGGTGTTTCGGATAGCGCTATAAGAAGAATTCGGAAAGAAGCTAATAACAATGCAAATAATTTCGCTTCTCCTAAAAAGAAAAAGGCGAAAACAACCATAGAGAATGTCAACTTGGATAATTTTAACTTGGATGTAATTCGAAGAACTATCCAGGACTTCTATACTAAAGATGAAAGAGTGCCTACTGTTCCGAAATTGCTAGCCAAGTTGAAAGAAAACATACAATTTTCAAAAGGAAAAGAGACATTGCGCAAAATTCTTCTTGAAATGGGATTCCGCTGGAAAAAATGTCAAAATAAGAGGAAACTACTCTTGGAACGAAGTGATATTGTTTTATCTCGCACGAAATATTTACGGACTATTCACCAGTTCCGAAAAGATAGAAGACCGATAGTTTTTGTTGATGAAACATGGATTGACAGCAATTTAACTGTCGGGAAATGCTGGCAATCGGAAGAGGTGTTCGGTGTTGTGAAGACGGGGGCGGCATCGAGACGCATTATTGCTTTATGTGCAGGGGGGGAAATGGGATTTATTCCAAATTCATCGTTAATTTATAAAGCCAACACGACGACCGGTGATTATCACGGGCAGATGAACTCACAAATTTTTGAAAAATGGGCAAATGAAAAATTCATTCCAAACTTACCGAAAAATTCTCTTGTTGTGATAGACAATGCGCCATATCACTCTATTCAACTGAATAAGCCTCCGAATTCTTCAAAAAACAAAAGGGAAATTATGGATTGGTTGGCACTGAACAAAGTGCCATATTCTTCAAACATGCGAAAAGTTGAATTGATGGACCTTGTTAAGACGAATTCGCCCTCTACTAAAATCTACAAATTCGACACCATGTTAGCCGAACATGGGCATTATGCGTTAAGATTGCCTCCATACCATTGCGACATAAATGCAATAGAGTATGTATGGGCGGATATGAAGGAATTCATTCGAAAAAGAAATATAACGGCAGATTTAAATATGGATCAACTTTTTAAATTGACCAAACTTGCACTAGAAAATGTTAATGCTGAGAAATGGAAAAACTACTGCACGAACATAGAACACCTGGAAAATGAGTATTGGAAGAAAGACGGCATAATAGAAGAAATGTGTGAGCCATTAATTATTTCGTTTGACGATGATGACGACGATGATTTTTTTCCGGATGATTCTGATGATGACACCGAAAGTGAATGAATACCTCCCGCTCCCCCTCCCCTGCACATTTTTTTTTTTTTTTTTTTTTTTTTTTTTTTTTTTTTTAAGAGACGGTCCGTGATGATATTATGAAATACGAGCATTTTTATTGCTTTTTTTTTTTTCTGAGACCTTCACTTTAAAATAATTTTAATTTTACCAGCTTTAGCATATATTTGTTAAGTTCTTTCATTTCATTTTGACAATAATTTCAATTTTATTCCTATTTGCCTGAAAAGTTTCAAGAATTAACATTCAAATTCTTAAAAATCGATCAGCGTCTTCAATTTTCCTATAAATTCGGTACATTGTGAGTTACAATTACAATTTTTTCGTGAACTTATCCGAAAAATAGGTTCAAAGTGCGACCTTCAACGACATTTTCAGTAAGATTAGTTACTTTTATAATAAAACGAAAAACGCTGTTCAATTTCCTGATATCTGAATAAGAACGTCTGAAACTTTCGCGCATTTATCAATTAAAAAGATTTAGTAAAGGTATCAGGAAACTTAATTTGAATTCGAGCAGATTTTTTTAAATATTTGAGTGTAAAAAATATTTTTCATCCTTTAGTATGACTCTGTACACTTTGAACTATTTTCTTTTCTTATTAATTGAGTATTTTGTTATACATTTTCGCCATATTATTAAATGGTTTCATATAGGAAAATGAACATGAGCAATCAAGAAAAAAAAAATGGAATTCTTCCGGTTAAATTAAAAAAATATGTATTAATAACCATACTAATAAAAGAACATTTTAAAACCACACTTCTCCTACAATAACATAAGTGTACCCTATAACTGTAAGGAACCGATATTTAAAATCGTAATTTATTTAAGAAAACAATAAATTGCAATATCATGTGTAAAAATACAGTAAAAAATAGTATTTATTTACTTAACATGTTTATATCCGATAATTAAATAATCTAAATTATCATAACATGTTTCATTAGATTGAAGATATCCCCTTCATCGAAGAGAAAACTACAATTTTTATGTGCTTTGTTACATAAGAACAAAAATCCTTTGATAATCTTGGAACAAGTAAACATGAAACTATCGGGAATCAACTCATCCCCCCACGGAAGCAAACTAGGGGTGACTCCCTTTCATTACCTCATCCCTATTACGAAGAATAGACTGGTCATATTTGGACCCGTTACTCACGTGACCAGTCTTTAAAGCTTGGCTGAGCAGAAGTAGAACCATTATCTTTGTTCTCCTTTTCTCTATCTCCCTGACAAACACGAAACTTGGGGGGAAAATACTTCTTAGTATGTGGAGGCGCACTAAGACGGGATTTTCAAAAACTCCAACCCTAAAGGAGGTAAAAAAATGAACAAACTTTTAAAAAAAATTCCTTAAAAATCGAGTATTATAGTTAAGTGACAATTACAATATATTTTAATGTATTTTTGTATGCTGAATAGAATGGTATAAAGTTCATTCTTCTAAGTCCTATTGTTAATGAGATAATGCATATTTTTGTAACGATTATCGTTATTAATAGTTCTACGTTGTCTAATTATAGAACTAGGGTTGAAATTTCTATAATCAGTTGAAGCCGTGAAACATTAGCCTTTATAAAAAATACTGCAGAATGGATTTCGATTGAACTTGCATTAATAAATTTCCAGGGGTAATTTTAGTATATTGCATATTGTTACATAGTTCTTTAGCAAATCATACTGTAAATGATTAAATAAAGAAGTTGGTCTTTAATAGCCAAATTTTGTGCAAAAAATAGAAAATATAACAGAGCAATGACGTTTATTTCGTTTTACAGCATTGCAAAAGGACAATCAAAGTAAAGGTGCATATTGCTTTAAAACACAAGATGACCAAATTCAGGGTTATATTTCGTTTGGAGAAATGACCAGCGTAGCGGGCAAAGCCTGCTAGTTTATCATATTTGTTTATGAAACATGTTTGTTGAACATGAAAATGTTTACTTGAGACATGATAGCATTCGAAAAACCTTTATGCCAAGCTGAGAAAACTGAATTATACACTATAAAAATTACACGGAACTTTTCCGAAAATCAGTGGCAGTAAAATCCTCGTTATTTTTACAATTACTTCTTTAAATATATTAAGAAGCATTTCCATTTTTTTATTTTGAAGACAATTTCTATTCTATGTTATTTTTACATCCTTTTTTAAAATTCATTACTTTCTTTAGGAATTCAATAGGAATTTATTACTGTTGCGCGAGATCGAGCATATTCCAAAGGCTGCATTTGCATTACAATGTTTAGTAACTCCGGTACTGTGCAAATTAAGGAGATAATTTCGTTTTCAGACATGTTTTCGAATATCTACAGAAATATCGGAGAATTGTTTTCCATTTTCTAAAAATGTAAACATTTTGCTTGAAGTGACACTTTCCATTGAAAATCCAGTGTTTAGTGTGTTTAGGGGAACGACAACAAATTGTTTGAGAAAAATAATGCTTGTGAAGAAATTAACTGAAATTCATGTCACTATATACACGACATCTTTCTAATTTTTATGCTTTTCAAGTGGAACTTTTATATAAGTTGACCTATACATTTGGCTATCAAATTATTAACGGAAATGTGCGACTTTTAGCCCAAGCTTAGTTTAAAATGATTTTTCTTTTAAAAGTGTTCACATCACGTTGAATATTCAATGCATCCAATTGAAGTTAACAAAAAATAGCGGAAACTGATTCAAGGGATCTCAAAATGTAAAAGCTATACTAATATTTCCATAAACGGTTTTCTATCATGATTACAATACTTTCCTTACGCGCTGCATTTGTACGAAAAGTAAAAAGAGTTGAATAAAAACAACAAAATAAAAAGGACATATTCCATGGAAGAGGAATTGTAGAAGACTATTTTTGATGTATTTTGACTTTCTTTTTAAAATTCCTTTTTTTTTTCTTCTTTTGTCAGAATAGAGATCAATCCATTTTTAAAAAAACAAATTATGTATGCTGTAGACAAAATACTCTATTAGAATTAATTTTAAGAAATATTTAAGATGAAGAACTATTTAAGATATTATATCATGAAACACAAAAAACATAAATTAAACTGACAAGGAGACCGCCAAACATGGTGCGCACAGATTTTGATGATTTTAAGGTATGTTATAGAGGTCAAACCCTTAACTATCCTGGTCAAAGGTTTCCTTCAAATGGCCCTTAGTTTTTGAGAAATTCTGGGTTAAAGTTCAGCATACGTTTATAATACCCAATAGATTGCTACTTTAAGCGAGGTCTCTGTCGTGCAGCGCTAGCATGCGGGATTTCTGAACGCAATGCAAGGGTTCTGTCCCCTCCTATGCCTTTTTTTTTTTTAAAATTTTTGGCGCATTGTACGTTTCAAGCAGAAGTGGGAATTCTACGTTGAACTTTTTTATATATATTATATATATATATATATTTTCCTAATAAATTATAGAATGTTTCATAAAATCTTATAGCTTTTCTGCAATTATTAAACTAATATTCTATTTACGAAACTCCAAGCAAATTAATGAATAGATTTATTTATTTATTTATTATTATTTACTTTTTTATATTTTAAGCACAGTTCTGAAAAAATACTTTTTTTTTTCTTTTCTTTTTTTTTTTTTAATGTTATAAAATTTTATTTTGTATAACTTATACAAAATAATTTTGACTTAGAATCTCCCAAACGTATGTGAGATTAGATATTTTCAAAGAAATAATAAAATTTTAAAGCAGTAACACTTATATTTAAGTTTTTTCCAGTTGTATAAATATTTAGTGTACTCTAAATACATTTATCATTAAAGTTCAAACTCAATATCATTTTTCAATCGCACAAAAAAATGACAGATTACATTTCAGATTTGTTTTCAATCTAACAAGTAAAAACACTGCCAATATCACGCATAAAAATTTAACTGGAAAAGCAAAAATCGTCTGTAAATGAGAGATAAAATTTGCAATACATACAAAAAAAAATATATTTTTTTTTAATCGTCTGCTGCGACTTTCATGGAAATATCAGAATGAAATTATTTTCCTTGGCATAAGCTTTTTTTGCAGCCAGTTGCAATGTTTGGAGTAATGCTGTATATAGGAAAATTCTCTAGATTGTAATATAATGGAAGGAACAAGCACTGATATGGACAATTCTGGCTTGGAAGAAAAACTAAAATATGAAGTAACGAATGCTCTAAAATATTGCGAGACATTGTTAGAAAATGATAATCTCTTTACACATTCACCATCTGTTAATATTTCTAGTGCTTCTATAGCAATGGCTGAAGAATTCCATAGCTCAATTTTAGACATATTGGACAGTCGGCAAATTATTTATTCAGATGAATTGATAATGATGAATGAAGAAGATGAACATAACGAATTTACAGAGGTATGTTTTGTTACTTTACCAAAAATATTCATTATATTTATTGTTCAATAAAAAAAAAATCGAAATCAAATAATTTAATTTTAATTATTTATTTATGTAGTGTCCGGGATTTCACGAAGATGAAGCGAATTTTGTGGCTGAGGAATTTTCACCCAAACCACGTGACTATATCCCATTGTGGTACAAAAAGAATGCGGTTGCTTTAGCTGAAGCCCATCCAAAATGGAGTTTAAAATCATTGCAAGCTAATGGAGCAAGTCGCTTAAAACAAAAGCATCTCTTACGTAGATGGAAAGATGATGTAAATCGTGGAGGTACTTATTTTGACAAATAGGAAAGCATCGATTATGAAACGTATGAAAGATTTGTTGAAGCTCGAAATAATATGGAACAGGTAAAACAAAACGAAATTTTTCAATTACTGATGTAACTGCAAAAAGAATTGAAAACTATTATATTAATTTATTAACTCATTTTTTATTACTAATATACAGGTCACGACACGGACTTTACAACACTGGGCAATGAGTGCGGCTGCTTGTTTTCAGTCGGATGATTTCCATTTCCTTGCAAGTCCCAGATGGGTAGAAAGATTTAAAAAGAACCATCGGATAAGACAACGTAAAGTGACGAAATTTGTCAGTCACAAAGAAATTACAACGATTGAAGAAATAATGGAAGCGGCTGAAAGATTCCGTGTACAAACAAAAGTGCTAATTAGCAAATTTGACTTGGATTACGTAATTAATACGGATCAAATTGGATGCCAGTACCAAACAACCTACAACAGATCACTTGCTGAGCGAGAAGCTAAATCAGTGTTTGTCAAAAAAAAATTTGAATAAATTAACGCATTCTTACACAGCACAGTACTCTCTTACAGCATCTGGAATTGTTTTACCATTCGTGTTCATTTGCTTACATGAACAATCTGGAACATTTGGTCCAATTGTTCAAAAGAAGGTAAGTGAATTGAGCGCCACGTTTAAGAACGTAATCGTTACGTGTTCAAAATCCGGTAAGTTGACAAAGCAAACCTATGCAGAATATTTAAAAACTTGTCTTCTTCCCTACGTTAAGAAAAATACTTTTCTTTTGATAATTGATTCGTGGGGACGTCAGACAGATTCGACAATCTATGATGAGATTTTCGAAAATGAAAATGGGGAGGTATCATGCATAAAAAAAATAATTCCACCAAAATGTACCCCTGTTTGCCAGCCATGTGATGTCTATTTTTTTCGCCAAGTAAAAAATTTCATGAAAAGGTTACAAAATGCAACAAGTTTGCTAGAAAACCAGAGGGAAATATCTTCGGGAGAAGATATTATAAAAATACATTCAATTATATTACATCAATTTAGCTCCCCTCACTTCCGCCCTATGATAAGATACGCATGGTCTGCATCAAAATTAATAGATAGCAGAGAAATTTTCATAAATCTAAACGATTTATGCTTTCCAACAACATTGTTGAAAAAATCATGTTCGTGTAAAAAAGTTGCTTTTATAAATTGTGCTGTTTGTAATGTAATTTTATGTTTTGAATGTTTTTACGATAAGTATCATCCAACTAACTGTGTATTTACTAGTGATGATTAAGCATTTTTGTTTCTCATCTTTTAACGTATTTTTGACGTATTTATCGCAAATTAAGTTTTAAAAAGCATACATAGTATATTCACTTACCCTTTTTTAATGTATTTATCGTAAATCAAGTACTAATATATACATATATATTAAATTTATTTATGCTTTTCTCCAACAATGTTAAAAACATTCATGATCATGCAAAAAAGTCGCTTTTTATAAACTGTACTGTTTTTAATGTCATTTTATGTTTTAAAGGTTTTTACAATAAGTATCCTTTATTAAATGTGTATTTATTTGGACTTATACGGGTGATAATTAGCATTTCTTTTCCATCTTTTAATGCATTTTTTAATATATATATAAAAGTAGAGTATTTAAAAAATATATATTATGTTAATTAAGGCATTCTTCGAACATTGTTAAAAAAATTTCATCTTAAGAAATTCTTTTTATGGCGATTTTTAATGCCATTTTATGTTTTGAATACTTTTGTGATATGTATCACCCAATTAATTCTATATTTATTTAATTAAAAATGGTCAATGACGGTAATGATAAACATTTTTGTATCTCATCAGTTAAGATGTTGCAAGATGTTTAGAACGAATCAAATAATATTAAAAGGATATATTATTTTGTAAATGTTTTCCTCATCAATTACTTTTAAAAAAAAATAGAAAATGCAAGTAAAAAAAGTATGTATTATTTTATAACTATGATAAATAAATAAATAAACATAAATGCCAACAATAATAGTAAGTTAATAAAAAAGACGGGACTTCTAGACTTTAATTATCTTGGATTTTCGTTGACACAAATATTAGTTTAATAATTGCAGAAAAACTATAAATTTTTATGAAACATTCGAAAATGTAAATATAATTTATTATGAAATTATAAAAAAATTCAAAGATGCGAATTCCCACTTCTGCTTAAAACGTGCAATGCTCCAAAAATTTAAAAAAAAAAAAAAAAAAAAAAAAAAAAAAGGCGTAGGATGGGACAGAACCCTTGCATTGCGTTCAGGAATCCCGCATGCTAGCGCTGCACCACAGAGACCTCGTTCGAAGTAGCAATCTATTGGGTATTTCAAACGTATGCTGAACTTTAACCCCGAATTTCTCAAAAACTAAGGGCCATTTGAAGGAAACCTTTGACCAGGATAGTTAGGGGTTTGACCTCTATAACATACCTTAAAATCATCAAAATCTGTGCGCACCATGTTTGGCGGTCTCCTTGTGAGTTTCATGAAAATTTTTATAAAATGCAGGAAAACATCTGAATACTCATGACATCGGAATAATATTTTAATTTGAGGGGGTTTCCAAAAAGGTTATGGGTCTTGGGCACCTGGAAACATTAACTGAGCTCTGACATTTCCCTTACACTCTTCGTACGAAATTGCATATGAACATTGTACCTAGTAATAATTTTATTGACTAAAAATTACATAATATCAACTACAATTTTTTATGATTCAAATGAGGAAGGTCTTCCTAAGCGCATACCCAAACAAATTTGAAAAAAAAAAAAAATACAGGATATTCGTGTCATCAGGATATATATGTGGTAAAATTTTTTTCCTGTAGAACGTCGATATAGCGTCCATAAAAAAAGAATGAAATTTTCATTTTTTGGCGATTTATCGTCGGTTGGGGACACAACGAAATTTGAAAAATACGCTTTTATGATAAATACTTTAAGTAAAAACTTTTTTTAACTCTTCATACTGGACTGGTTTAAGTAAGTTTAACTTAAATAAATGCATCTTTATAACTACAGTTTTCTATATATTTATAGGTAAAATGAAATTTAAACATCGTATCACACGGTTTGGAATAAAATTTAAATTGATTACAATTTTTCAAGCTTAAAATTAAGGTCCTATTCTGTCAATATGGCTTTGACATTGTTAATGTAGGAGACAAGATAACATTATTGTTGCAATGGAAACAACGACTTATTCCATATCGAAATGTATAACAACAGCCTTCTTAACTAGACAGTTACTTTAAAAATATACTTACAATTTATCCAGCCGGTGCAACCGTGTAAAGATAAATAACACGAAATTTGTATATTTTATATAAGTTTATAGATAGAATAATAACGCATTTCATCCTATAAGATTGAATTCATTAAGTAATGAACATTTAAAAGCTCATTTAATAAGCAGTTTACAAATGCATTAAAATCGCTTGTATTTGGAGAGGAAAAAGTGTTGCTAGCCAAATCGCTTCTTTTTGTGGCAAACACTCGAAAGTATTTTTATTTATTATTATTTTTTTCTTTTACAGAATTTCTTCTTGTGTTCCGCAGTTAAATTTGACTGATCCTTTATAACGTACATGAGTAGTCTCATTAGGATTTTTTTCAAAATATTCTGAGTGTGCGCTTTAAAGAGACCTTCGTTGTAGGTGAAGTGCAAATTCAAGCAAGTTCTGTATGTGGTCACAAATGAAGAATAATTCGCCAGGTTCGCTTCGCCCTAGAAATCAAATACGCTTTCGAAATTAAAAAAAAAAGTATAAAATTAAATTATCCTAAATAATTTGCATACTACTATATTTCCAAGATAGTCCGAGATTTGTAAAATATGCTAACAAGAATAGGAAAAGATTTGTGTGCTAGTTCTAATTAATTTTGAAGCTCGTTTTGTTATAAATATTTTTTTCGGTTTTCAAAAGAAAGAAAAAAAAAAGATATTTAGCATTTAAATAAACCCCTTTTTTTATTAAGGAAGGGAGGGAATAAAGAATTTTTACGCCGCAAAGAATCGCCGTTCTTTTATGTTTTAATTGCATTCCAGTCGAACAACACTTGTGATCATTTTTCTTTATTAATGAAAGACAACCAAATATGTTTATTGTGTGATATATTTTATTCTGCGAAAAAATTATTCAGATTTTTCTTCTGTTGAAAATAGTATTGTGAAAATTAAAAATTATGTACCTGTATAAAAGGAGAATCAAATTAAAATGGTGGAATAAAATAAAATAAACCATGAAAATGGAATCTTAGAAAAATATTTGAGTTAGGTTTTGATTCCAGTTTTTAAATAACCTTGTTATAATGAAAATTTTCATTTGTGTTATTATACCTCTAGTTGGATAATGTTTTGAGAGAAACCTTTTCAGAAAAAGGAATTATTATAGTTGTAGAAGATAATTAGCCTGCAGTATGAAAGTAGAAGCGTAATTTGTATATTTTTTTCTTATTAATAATTGAAACATTTCAAATATTGTATTTGGTGAATAAGGGAACCCATTCATTTCCATGAATGAATTACAAAATCACCGTATATATCACAGAAGCAGCCACCATTTGTTACTTCATTCACTACAAAATGTTTCATTACATACATTCTCAAGTGTATGGCATTCACTGCTTTATTCAACGGAGTTGTAAAAGATCGCATAAGTTGAAAGTGATGCCAATTTTGTGCGTCTTTTTATCCAAAATATCCTCCATTATTTTTGAAGAGTAATCTTTGTTTTATGTGGTTACAGATATTCCGTGATTAATTAAAACCGAATTTACTATTCAGAAATAATGGTAGACATTTTTAATAAAAAATGCGCTAAATTAACAAAACTGCCTGCATGTGCACTAGTAAACTACCTCACGTAGGTGACTTCAATTAACCGAGTGTTCTCACATGTTTGCAAACCATACATTGTTATGCTTGGAAGAAAATATAATTATAGTTGGATTTATATGACTGAACAGTTTTGTTTGAATATAAAATATTTTTCGCTTTAGAGAAGATTTACTGTTTTGAATGCATCTGGTGGCCTCTATAGACAGTTCGACAAAATTTTTAACTATTTTTTTTATTCCATCTGACAAAAATTCCCCTTTTATGAATGTACTGCAAAATTGATATAAAAAATTATACTTATAAATTTATTACAATCGATCTTTAATATATATTTTCAAAAACCACATTCCAGTATACTGATTACTTGCATTTTTACGAGTTTCCAAGTTATTTTAATGATTTCATGTGCCAAACTATATTCGAAATCCACCTTACAATACGCAAGCTGTACCTTGCGAATAATTATATAATGCTTTTAAGTACGGGTGCAAAAATCTAGGCGCCAATGAGCCGATTCCCACCACTAAATTTTTAGTATTCTTCGCCTAATAAGAATACTGATAAAATTTAAGCAAAATATACTAATAAAATTTGACGAAGAATACTAATAAAATTTAGTGGTGTGAATCAGCTCATTGGCGCCTAGATTTTTGCACCCCTGCTTCTAAGCCCTTCAACAGAACAACTTAGTTATTTGATGATTGAAAAATCACAAACAGAAAATATCTGCATGGACAAATTTTCTTATACTAGCGAAACCTGCGGAACTATATTTCTGAATTCTTATACTAGCAAACACGCGTGATTGTTGAAATATGCCAAGTGGTATTTGTATCGCGAATAAACGTTGTTAGTGTACGTTTATGTCTTAAAAGTAGCTACAATATCAAATTTCATGTTTTTAGCCTCAACAGATTTAAAGAATTCGGAATTTTAGAACGTTTCTCGCCCTTGCATCCCCTTGAGGACAGTTTGTACATAGATCAAATATTGCCTATTTTTAAGACTGTCATCATTATTATCCTTATTATCCTTATCATCATTATTATCTTTTTTAGAAGATTTGAAATAGTTTCAGTAGTTCCAAAAAAATAATGATTTTAGAACGCCCCCCACCATCATTTCATACTTTTAAATTTGGAAATTTTTGAAACTGTTCTGAGCGAGCATGATGTAACTATGATATCGAATTGCACGTTTATAGCACTAACAATTCCAAAGAAAACGTGTAATTTAAAACATTTTTGGACCATTTTCGATTTATTTCACACTTTTAACAAAATTAACAAATTTCAATTTTTTCTAGGCCTGCTTGCGCTTAGCGAGAAATTACATGGTAAAGATAATCATCATGCCAAATTTCATGTTTCGATCCTCAACATATTCAGGAAAATCGTAATATTAGAAGATTTGTCAATTTTTTTACTCCGTTGAGTACTGTTGCGCAGAGATAAAAATTAGCCCAGTTTTAAGTAGAGACTGTCACCACTGTTATCAGAAAATAATGTTTGAAATCCGTTCAGTAGTTCCAAAGCAATCTTGGTTTTGGGACGTTTTCTGCTCATTTAATCTTTGAAACTTCGAATCAAAAATCTTTCTTAGCGAGGATTTAAATTTTAAAAGTAATACTTATGCCAAATTATAAGTTACACCAGCCCCAACAATGTCATGCATATCGCAATTTTAGAATGGTTTTTGATTCTACAACCTTTTATATTTCAAATTGTTTTGGAACAAATCCGTTTGTACATTTAAATCTTAAAAACAATAACCATGTCAGATTTTAAGTTTCTAAATAACAATTCCAAATAAATGGTAATTTAGACTGTTTTTAGAACGTGTTTAGCTGATTTCATCTTTTTAAATTTCGATTTTTTTTTACAAACTATTCTTAGCGTTTATTTATATCTTAAATGTAATCACCATGCCTAATTTCAAGTTACCAGTCCCAACAGTATCACGGAAATCGCAATTTTAGAATGTTTTTTGCTGCTGAAACCTTTTTAATTTCGAATTTTTTAGAACCTATTCCATGCGTGCACACTGTAAAAAATTTTCAGAAACGTTTCTGAAAGTAACGGAGACCTGTGCTGCACGATACTAACAGAAAGGTTTCTGACTCGATCAGAAAAATGTTTCGGCTAAAACACGAAACCTTTCCGATTCGTAATGAAACCTTCCTGAATATATCTGAAAGCTTCCTGAATATATCTGAAACCTTTCTGAATATATAGAATATCTTTCATTACGGATCGGAAAAGTTTCTGAATATATCGGAAATCTTTCATAATATATCTGAAATCTTTCAGAATGTATCTGAAGTGTTTCTAAATATATTTTTATTTATTTTTATTATAAATTGTCTGAATTTTAAAAGAATACTTGAAAATATAAGAATTTTTGTTCTTTTAAATACTCTAATAAAGTTTTTTTTTTATGATTCTTTTTTCTAGGCGAAATTATGCGGTATATTGTGTGATATTTTTCAGTTTATATCAATATTTTCATCAAATATGTTTTAACCCTAATATTTAAGAATATTCACGCAGTGAATATTGGAGAATGGAGATATTTACCCTGTTTTTTAACAACATATCATAAAAAAAATATGGGATTCATACAGCTCCACAAATAAAGCATTTATTTTAAAATATTAAAACAATAGCATATATATTTAGAAAGAAAACTTTCAAAACTTTTCTTTAACATGAAAAAGACATACTAAAGCTATACTAATATATTTTAGATACATTTCAAAAAATCTAACTCCCAACAACATAAAATGATTAAAACTTATGAGCTTTTCAAAAGCAATGCAGCTTCAGAGATTTGTTTAAAAAAAAAATCGGTCTTTAAAAGGTAATTTTTCATATTAAAACAAGACACTTCACAAAAATTCTCATCATAAAACTGGACCCTTCACAAAATATTTCGTTCCAAAACAGGATCTTTCACAAAATTCTTTGTCTTAGAAACAAACCTTTCATGAAACTTTACCACCTCCAAACTGAACTTTTCACAAATTTAATCATTTAAAAATAAAATCTGACCTATCACAAAGCAATTGAACTTATCAAAGTGCATAGTTTTTTTCATGTGTAAAGGATAGATACAACGGAACCTGATATAACAATAATTTCAAATTCACAAAATTATGACTGGAATTTTCAAAAATATTAAAAAAAACTTCACAATTTCACAAAAACAGGGACCTTGTAAGAAAAATCTGGACATAACCCTGAGATTAATAAAAACACCCGGGAATTTTTTTTTCATAATCAGAATAAAATAAATAAATATAGTTTGTTTACTTTAAAACAATATTTTTAAAGTCAGACAAGTCAATTTTCAATATATAGTAGTATCATGAAAGTTAGAGTTCTGAAACATCGTGAAAAAAATATATAAACAAACACACACTATCGCCGGGAGATAATATTCTTTAAAAGATTAAATTGCTACTAAATTATATTTATAAATCATATTTATTGAAGCAACATTAAATAACTTAAAATTAGAGACAAAGGATTTGTATAGTTATATTTTAGAGTATATTTTAATAACTATCCTTCCAACTCAAAAGATCTAATTCCTCATTCATATAAATAGTCCTAAATGTTAGGGTTAAGACATATTTGTTAAAAATATTGATATAAACTGAAGCATATCACGGCATATGTGAAATAATAATGAATATAAAACAGAATCATTATAAAAGAACATGATTAGAGTATTTAAAACAGCAGAAATTCTTACCTTTTCAAGTGTTCTTTCTTTAGAATTGTCTTTTTAGACAGCTGGAACAATACTTCCACCGCTAACAACGTGCTGTTCGCGTAAATTACACTACACACACCACATCGGACGGAGGGGTAGGGAAAATCACTTATACTTTCGGCACTTCCTGTTCCGGCGATGGGAAAATAGTTGGGAAATACTTGGAAAAGGGTGGATTTCCCTCCACAGCAGAAGGGAACCCCAAAAATTCGGAAAGGTTTCTGATGGTTTCAGAAAGTGAAAATAGCTCTGAGATATCCGATGGTATCAGAAACGTTCCTTTTAGAATACTAAACGTTCCAAATATTTTTTACAGTGCATTTAAGTCAAGGAAGAGCCCTGTGAAATTTTTAGTTTCTACCTCTACCAGTTCAAAATCGTATCAATAGTAATTTAAAACGTCTTTAGAACATTTTCCGCTCATTTCCAACTTCTACATTTTGATTCTTTTAGAAATTGTTTTTAGCGACCATTTCACTTTATACATAACGATCATGCCAAATTTCAAATTTCTAGCTCCAGGAGTACCGCAGAAATCGCAATTTTAGAACGTCTGTGTGAATATTTACGTCTCGAAAGCAATAGCCATGCAAAATTCAAGTTTATAACCCTAACAATTACACGTAAATCGCAATTTAATTTAGAACTTTTTCAAATTTTTTCAGCTTTTTAAATTTCGAATTTTTTAGAAACCGTTCTTAGCGAGGCTTTTGATCTTATAAGTAACTACCACGGCAAATTTGAAGTTTCTAGCTCCTCCAATATCACAAAAATCGCTATTCTAGAACTTTCTTTTGCTTCTGCTTTCCCCTGGGGCTGGTGGTACCAACATAAAACATAGACTATGTTTGAGCAGAGATTGTCACCATCTTTTTCAGCGTGTTTATCGAACATTTCTCTATAAAACAATCAATTTTCATAATTTTTATGTGCAACAGTTTTCTTAATATTACCGGAGAAAGACTTCCGGACACAAAAAATTCCTTTACAGCGGTGACAGCATTGATTACTTTTTTTTTTTAGAATAGAGAGATTTTTATTACTGTTTTAATATTATTATTAGCAGTAAAATTAAAAAAAAGTTTAATTTTTAAAATAAAAAATTATTAATTTTATCAGTTTTAAAATTCATTCATTTTCTGAAAGAATAACGCTCATTGCATAATTTTTCTCATTTATGAGTACAGAAAAATTAAATAATGATGTTTCATTAGGATTACAAAAATATTTAATAAAATTTTATTAATAATAATTTTTTAAACAAAAAAAGTAAATTTTTAGAAGTACTAGTATGCTAAAAGATTTGCGCATAAGTTAGAATTAATTGTAAAGCTTGTTTATTTTCATATATACAAATATATATAACATACATTGTATTTCGCAAGAGAAGAAGCGAATAGCATTTAAACAAACTTCCGCTTCCAAACTATGGAAGGAACAGAATATTTTCCAGATGCAAAGAATGTAGCAGTCCTTTTATGCTCTAATTGCACTTCATCCAAAGAGCACTTGATCTCTTTTCTCCACTAATGAAAGTTGAAAGACAACTAAAGATTCAGTCTTTTAGTGCAAGATTTTATCAAGGTAGAATAAATGATTCAGAATTTTTTCTTTTGTTGAAATCGGTATTGTTAAATTAGGTAAGATGTATACATAATGCCATGACGGATGAGGACAAACAGTCTTAACGTAATGCAGTTCAGAGACGAATTTTCTGCTCTCTTTGATTAAGAGAGGTGAAAATTCAACTTTGAACTGCATTACCTTATACAGAACTTTATTATATACAAGTGTGTGCTACAGAGCTTAATTTGCGCCGGAGACCACCGGAGCCCAGCTCCGGTACTTTAGTATATATTTACATATTGGTCAGAATTGCCGGAGCTCATGAACACTGTGCTCCGGAGTCCAGTGCAATAACGCTTCCGAAAAACGAATCCTAAATTACCCTTACCCTTCCCTTCCATCTCCAATCTTGTCTTCTCTTATATCAAAACACTTATAAGTGGCGTAATGTGTCGCTCAAGTAAGAGATGGAGATGAAACAGGTTGGATTTTTATACCAGTCTTAAATTCAAAATTTTATTTATTTCCATTTCAAATCACTTTAATGCTAATTTTGATCAGAATAAAGAGTAAACAGAAATAGTATTTTTCTATTCTGCATAGCTGCGAACCATTTATTTTTTGCGTTAACACTATTTCCGAAAAATAATCCCAAGCTTATTTAATCGCAGAATTCTGCAATTAATAAACATTAAGATTAGGCAAAGGTTTCTATTTGGAAGAAGTAATAACTAAAAAGTGGAATAGTTGATAGGTAAGTATACGCAGATAGATGTATTTAACATTTTTCTTTAGCTAAATAAAAAAAGATGCTTTAAATTTTGTAAATAATGTATGAAATATAAATATCCAGATTGGACACGGTTGAGGAGGGGAGGGGTACGCTACGGGTGTTAGTACTGCAGAATATTAGGGCTCCGGTACTTTTTTTCTTAGAAATTAAGCACTGGTGTACTATATATAGATGCATATCACATCATTGCGTGCTTTTTTCTACCGTGTGTAAAGTAAGAAAAAGGATGAAGCATGTATGGAAATTTTCATCTCTGAATTAATCTTCATGTATCTTACTCGAAGATCATTAATTATTTCAATGAATTGGCTACGTCTTCGGGAAGTATCATGACTGCTTAACCTCACTTTAATCGCTTAATTATAATTAATTAATTATTATAACAGATAATTATCTGTTATATCGCGGTGCGCACGTTCCTTACTTTTAATCACCACTATTTCCGAACAAAAATACCCCGCCCTATTTGATCGCAGAATTTTTACTATTTCTACGTAATTTCCACGATTAAATAAGACGAAGATTTCTGCCCGGAAATAGTAGTGTTTAAAAGTAAGGCCTGTACACATCCCGAAAAAGTATTAAATGCATCGAATTCCTTAATTTTTGTTTTAAGGAATAGGCTATTAAAACAACTCTACTTTTTTACTTTCTTCCATCTTTACAAGAAGAAAGTATTGGATTCATGAAAATTTTCGACTTCCGGTTTTCCACGGATTTATACGTTTTGGAAGATCCTGAACACGATTTGACAGTTTTTAGAAAATGTCTGTCTGTGAGTCTGTGACTCTGTCTGTCTGTCTGTCTGTATGTGACAAAGATTTTGTGGGCGCTCTATCTCAAGGACTAATGCACGAAATTTAATAAAACTTTATATTCACTTAGTCCCTAATATAAGTCGGTGCTGATTAGTTTTTGGTGAAAATCGCCCAACAAGTGGCGCTGCTATGCTGCACTTTTCACGATTTCCGCAATAGCTCTATCTCAAGAACAAATGCACTTATTTTCATCAACCTTCAGATTTAGTTAAACCTTGACATAAATAAACACTGATTACGTTTTGGTGTAGATACCCCAACAGGTGGCGCTACTATACCACTTTTTTCATGATTTTTACAATAGCTATAACTCAAGAACGAATGCACGGAATTTTATCAAACTTCAGATTCTGTTAGACCTTGACATAAATAAATGCTGCTTACGTTTTGGTGTAAATAGCCCAACAGGTCGTGCTGCTATGCTACTTTTTCATTATTATCACGATAAATATATCTCAAAAACTAATGCACGGATTTTCATCAAATTTCAGATTCAGTTAGACATTGACATAAGTTATTGATTAAGTTTTGATCTAAATCTCTCAATAGGTGGCGCTGATATGCTGCATTTTGCAGGATTTACACGATTTTAGCAACAGTCATATCTCAAGAACTAATGCACGGAATTTAATAAAACTTTAGATACAGTTAGAACTTGATATAAATTGGTGCTCATGATTTTTAGTGTATGCGATTTAGTTTTGGGATTGGCACATCCGACTACTTCTAATTTAGATTATGGAATGATCTACTGAAACAAAACTTGCAGCTTTCTTGTTGCTCTCCATTCGGCAATTTAAATATATACGTCCATCATTATCGCCAGTCTGCCAGTTATATAAAGAAAATTTATAAAGAAAATTTTAGAATATTAGAGGTGAACTGGGCCTTTTGTAAGAGGTTGCACCAGTTATAACTTACCCATCATACGTAGTATATGGTAAGTCTTGTAATCGTTTTGAAAATCGAAAAAAAAAATTTTTTTTTGACGGATTTACACGTTTCAGACACTGGAGATTCCGAAAAAGATATTTTTAGAAATTTTTTTTTTGCCGTCCCTCTGTCTGTGTGTGTGTGTCTGTCTGTCTGTAAACGCTCTAATCCCGAAAAAATTGAGATAGAGACTTGCAATTTGACATGTACTTAGTATGTAATAATGGGCTTATATAATTTCGTATCCTCGATTATCCGGAACTAGTTTTTTCGGACTCTTGAAATATTCGTTCTGATAAAAGGTATATAAAAACAATAAAAAAAACATAAATTTGCATAAAGAATGAAGTCAATCGGATAATTAGTTGCCGATATATTTGTAATCCTATTTTCCATACTCTTCTCATTTTTCATGTCCCTGTATTTCATTCAGATTTCAATTCAAAGATATATTTTAATTGGAAATGAGACGCTTAATACGACGCAGTAAACCGTTAGTTAATAGGATTATCAATTTTGGAGTTATAAGGATGTTTCTTTTACGCAATTCAGTAATAGATCATTTAAAGTTTATGACGTCATCAAGCCAGTATTTTATTCGAATTACAATGCATTTTATAAATAGTTTACACATGTTTTATTTTCATATTTTATATTATGGTATACATGATGGGTAAGTATTACGGTGTCCCCCAACGACTAGTTACAGTTTTCTATGTTATTTATTAGAAAAATGCGATCTTTGTTAAGTTCACCTTTAATATCCAAAACGCCTCATATGTCTTAGGCTCTACGCTGCAGTTTGCAATGCGGTAACTTTCAATAGGTAACTAAAGTATAAAGCATGTATAAGTAGAATGTCAGCAACCTGAAATAAACAACATAGCATATAGAGAAAGATGCTTATGCACTAATTATAATTCTTTCTAAACCGATTCGTATATGTAGTATACGTCGTTTTTAACATCCTCAAAAAAAGGCCAGTTTTGTATTTATATAATTCTTTGTTACCAAATGGTGAACAGAATAAAGAATTTTTACACCGCAAAGAATCTAGAAATTCTTTTGTGTTGCAATTACCTTTCGTCCGAAAGTACTTAATCTTTCTTTATGAATGCAAGACAACTAAAGATTAATATTTTAGGTTGAATGTTCTATTTTAGTTAAACAAATCATTCAGATTTCTTTCTTTCTTTCTTTCTTTGCTTTAAGGGACCACGTAAATTTGAAATGATGTATAATTATAGATTGAGAATTAAATGGAAACTCTCAAATAAAAACAATATTGTCTACAAAAATATCACAATAACAGGAAAATTAATTTTTTTTACTTAATTTTTTTAATTATCAAGTTATGAATGGAATATATGATAATCACTATACTTATTGAAGGAAATTGATTAACCACTTGCGGCGACATGTTTTTGTGAATTAGTTACGTGGATGGTAAGTATTGTACGAATATTTTTAACACTTGCCAACGTAGTTGAAAAGTGTCTGTGAATTCGGTTTGTCTGTCCGTCTGTCCTGTCAAGCCAACTCGCGTAAATATACATGGATTGCCTTGTAATTTATTTATATATGTTATTGAGGTTTATCATGGGATGTTTGGCATTGAAAATGAAGTGCGCAACATTTATAGTTCGTTTATTTTGAATTTCAAGTCTGGCGATAGTTAGGATTTGTTTTAATCTTCAACTTGCAGTGAGATATGACTTGACTAATTCTATCCCCGTTTATAATTATTTTTCGTTTCAATTCAAGAGCAGATGCTCAAGCAATACAGATTTGTTGGAATATCATTAGTTCATTGTTTTCTAGCTCCGCTGGACAACGGTTGAGTTTGGACGTCTCGCATTCGTTGGCCTAACATTTAGATCTTTTTTGGACCAACAGCTAGATTTGTGTCTGAGCTCTGAGCCACCTGAGATCTCTGAGATTAGCTAATAGTTATTTGACTAAATTTTTCAACTGGAAATTGACCAAAATTTGTTTTTACCGGCAGAATTGTGTTAATAATAATAATAAAATATACTAATAATTGATCATATTTTACTTAGAAACTTCAACTAACTTTTTGACTTTCTAGGAAATTTTTTTATAATTAATGGTATTTCTAGAATTAGCGATTAAAATTGTTTGTAATTTGGTTTCCTTAGTTTAAAAAATGTTTCACATTTATTGTTTGCACTTTAATAAATATTTCTAAAGCTATTATAGAAATAAATTTTACTTTTATGACTATTGAGATGCAAGAATATCACTGCTAATAGCTCCAACATCTTTTTCAAAAATAATGTTTTTTTAAAGCAATAGGAATTAGTTATAAAGTCAGTTATAAATGTGATAGATACAATTTCTGTTATAATCTGACAGCAAATGCTGTTTATTTATTACAGATTCCTTTTTTGTTTTATTGCAAAGTGGCATTTTAAAATGTGGTAACTGCAGATGTCTCCATCTTACACACGAAAAATGCAATATGCAAACTTCGTTCAAAAAGTATTTATATCTAGAACAAAATGTACTTTCCGTATGGAAATAGAAATTTTGGAAACTAAGGCCCATGCTTTTTTTGTTCGTTTACGAAAATATCACATATTACATGCGTATTTGAATGTAAAAACAAGTTGGAAATTATACGTCAAACGTGACAAACGAGGTGCGTTCATACTGTAGATTGTTATATAAATATTCAGATCTTGATGATTTTTAATTCTGTGAAATGAATTATATCGTCTGCAGATTAATTTCTGTAATGAAATAAGTATCTCGGCCGCTTGACGATTTAACCTCGGAAGCTCCTATAACAAGAAAGCGCCGGTTATTTAAAAATAATTCAAATTTCTTAATAAATATTTTTATTAATATCTTCTAAAGTTTTGATTCGATTTTCATAAAATTTGAAATGTCTTAACAAAATTCTGCAAAGATTATATATATTAAATTTCAAATGATTTGACTGAGTAGTTTTTGCACTGTTATATGCGGACAGACGGACGAACGGACAGACAGACGGACGGACGGACCAGCCGACGACTATAGGTGCTACGTATTTATATAATTACGAACGCACCTCATAACACTTGCTTGTCAAAATAATACTCAATGCACTTACAACATTTGATACAAGGAGAGTCGGGAAGGTGTGAGGTATTTGTATCGTTAAGAAATGACATTATGCATCCTTAAATTGCTGAACTGATATTGCACTATAAAAAGTTTCTACAGTAAAAGTATATAAAAAATAATAATTTTTAATAGCCTAAAATCACTAAAATAATTAAGTATATATACTTTTCTCAGCATACTCTTCCCATGATTTACAAAACTCTTAGCATAACTGGAGAAATATTTAAGTTTCCAGAATTGAGAGAAGTCCCCTAGAGATGGTAATCCTGCAAGCTGTAGTATTTGGCGGCCAGCGTCTTTTTATTCAAAAACCTACAATAATTTTCCGATTAGTAATCATCGGTTTACTTAATGATAGATTTCCCGTGATTAAGTGGAACAATTTTTTATACAAAATATGTATCAGGATTTCCGAATAGTTATTTAATCATTGAAAATCTGTAATTAGATAAAGTGAAGATTACTTTTCAGAAATTGTGGTAGGATTTTTGAATGAAAAAAAAAAAACATTAGCGGTATGGTTCCGTAACTTGCGGAATTGCAATCCGGAAGTGTCATCAAGGCTGTATTCCTGGAAAATGAATATCATGTTTTTCTAACAACAGCAAAATCCACGCAATACCTTCTAATATTTTTTTCTTTCTTTTCTCTGGTTGTTTTTCAAAAGAACATGGTATGAATTGTAGCTGTATTCAGGGCCGGCTATAAAGAGGAGCAAGGTCGGGAAAATGACCTGGGTGCTAAACTCTAAGCAATGTTAAATACGCAAAACATTTGGTTAAAACAAAAAATACATCATTCGAAGGGGCGTTGAAAAAAAGGTCTCACCCAAGTACGCCGTGGCTACTAAAGCTCTCCCTGGCTGCATGTTTTCGCCCTCAATCGTATTCAAACATGTTCGCTGTGGTATTTAATGCTGTACATTCCTTCGATGTATGTTCCATTTCTTTGTGATAATAAAAATCTCTTGTGCTCTCTGTCTCTTAATTGAGGATTATCCCTAAACGAATCCTCAAAATTTAGTATACTCATCAGAATGTATGTAAACTGTCAGGGAAAATATTGGAGTGGCTCAGGGACCCGAAGCTTTACCTGGACGAGGCAGCCCTCGGTCCAGTCCGAGCCTGGACAGGTGTTGCTACCATCGGCCAACGCTTGAAACACTACTTGTCCGATACAACCCGCTGTCCGATACTACCCGACTTTCCCCTATTGTGTTTAAACATAATTAATAATTGAAATAAGATATAGTAATGATTTTTAAACGAAAGAACAAAGTTAAATTGTTCGTTATCGTATATGAGTATTAAAGAAAAAATAATTCAGACCAAAACAATTGCAGCAGGATACTTCTTCGAAATACAGAAACCAATTTTTAACTCACTTGGAAAAGCAGATTTTACTGTATGTGATAATAACTAGTTTTCGCCAGAAATTTCAGGTGCTTGCTTTGACCTCAATTCCGAAAGTAGAAGTATTAACATTTAAAAAGCTGAAGTTGTTAATTTATTATTATGTACGGTTAAAGAAAAAATACATATTGTAAAAACATATAAGACGTTATCACCTTTGTCTGAAATACATAAAAAGTGGGCTTTCAAAGTATTGGCAATGGGATGAAATCAAAGAGAGGACATTTACGAGATCATCAATAATGCTATTAAAATATTGAGGGAAGCAAATTTTTCACGCGTTCCACAGTCATTTGCGTATTTTTAATATATATTATTTCATATCTCGATGATATTTTACTTAGTGCAATGTTTTATAAACATTTCTTTGTTAAAAATTGCAGCATTTTGAAATTAAGTGAATCATTTTGCTATAATCTGTAAATGTGAATTATAGTAGAAATTAAAAAAATACAAATGACTAGAATTATAAAACCACGTTTACTATTGAATTTTCTTTTACATTCACATGTTTTTACTACACTCGTGCCAGAATCTTAAATGTGCAAATTTATAACATTTAGTTTCTTCAAAATTTATTTCTGTCCATTACATTTGATCACTTTAAGTACTTTAATTATTCAATAATTTTGTTTTTGAAAAACATAAAAATGCAAGAAAATGCTCTTTAGGACATTACAAATTATTAGAATAAGTATCTAAGTAGTAACTGTTTTTAGAAATTCAAAATCCTTTCTGGGGAATTGTTCTTATTAATTTTAAACTTTAGACAGATCTTTTAATTGCAAATACATGAATCTGAGATAAAAATAAATCATGTATTCAAAATTTATAAGTAAATTCTTAGAAGTTTCAGAAAATACAATTCCATCATCTCCAGTGAAAACCTATTTTTTTTTTTTTTAAACATGTATATCATGTAATTGTTTCCTTTTTATTGCCTCCTGTACTTTTTTCTATAATGAACACTTTTTGAGGCTACAAGTGAAACACCCCAGTTCCTGTACATATTTTCCCCATTCCCTGTACATATATATATACAGGGTGGTTATAATATAAGTATCTCTATTTGGAGATGTCTGTAGCTTGAAGGAATAACCGGAATGAAACCAAAATCGGTACACTTACTTTTCGAGAAGGGGGAAGGAGGAATGGAACAATAAAAAAATTAATTGCAATAATCGCTGACAGATGGCGCTTTTGAGTGTGAAATGTAGTGTGCAATATTATGTACCGTGGAGGTGTCGCAAACCTCAATGACTTTACCGCATATCACAAAATGTGCAAAACATCACTCCTGATGCGTTACATTCAACAGTTGATCAAGTTGTTCACCGCCTGGAATATATCCTCCAGCACAATGGCCATGTGAAACCTGAACATGATCGGCACCACCATGCGAAAGCATAACCACATTCGCTGTGACATTTTCCAATAAATTAGGTATGCCATCTGGTTTTACTCTTTAATTCTTTGTTCTCGTATTACACATTACGTTTCACACTCAATAGCGCCATCTGTCGGTGATTATTACAACTATTTTTTTATTGTTCCATTCTTTTTTCCCCTTTTTGAATAGTAAATGTACCGATTTTGGTTTCATTCGGGTTATTCATTCAAGCTACAGACAGCTCCAAATAGAGATACATAGTGTAACCATCCTGTACATATTAAACTTTAAAATATTCATAGAAATTTAAATATTCCCATTTCATTTCTCTCTAAGATCTCTCTATTCTAATGAAAAGTGTTTAAATATTTGGATTTGTCTGCTCTGCTTAAGAAAGCTTTTAATATACTATTTTACTCACGGAGAAGAAAACATTCTCTTGAAATTTATTCAACAAAAACTGCAGCGGACAAAGTGTTCACTGCTCTTAGCCAAAACATTTTTATGCATGCAAGAACTAAGAACTTCTTCAAAAAATATAGAGGAAAGAATTTTACCTTTAAAACAAAGTTTTCTCTCCTAAATTACATATTTGAAAAATTTCCTCTTCTTTTTTATGCAAAAGAATCAAAGAAGAACAATTTATTCAATCCATTCATTAATCTTACTTATCGGTGAGTGCTTCAGAAAGATATATATTTTTTCCGAATAGAGAAGTAGGTGGACTTTTTTGTCTTTATCGTGTGCACTTAATTATGCAAATATCTTTTTAACAGACAAATGGTAACAAATCGTTTGCCTCCTGATATATTCTTATCTCTTGTTTAACGACCGAGAAATTGTGATTTTCTCCCCTTTTTTCATATCATTTAAAGGAATTATTTTTGTCTCTTTCTCGTGATTATTTAATTAGCAAAACCTACGGCTTTTAGCGTGCGATCGTTGAATTAAACCAAGTGGTATTTTAGTGCCTACTCACATTGGAAAGAAGAAAGATATTGCAACGGATAATTGAAAGTTTACTTATGAAGTTACATTTTAAGGAAACTTTATTCTTGTATCGTATAAGATGAAAGTGGGGAAAAAAATATTTTAATTACATCCAGAAAAAAGTTTTGTTGAATCAACAAAAATTTGGTTGACCCCACAAAACTTTTCGTTCAATTTTACTTGAATTAACAAAATTCTTTTTGTTACATAGATATATGCTATGTGTTACTTTAACAATCTATTTTCTTTTTTCAACAAAATATATTTTGTTTGTTTAAATAATAAAATATGTTATATTACGAACTTGTTTTGTTTATACTACAAAAACTCTTGTTAAATGAACCAGTCTAACATGTAATTTTAACTATTTTTTAATTCATTCTCAGCAGTGAACTACGCCTGCAATCCTTGAATAATAACAAGTGAATTTTTATCCTGCTTTTTTTTCAAGCATAAACCGACAGAGTGAAATTTGCCCCAAGCCGGGACTTGAACCCGGGATTTCAGAACAGCGCTCTGAGGCTCTACCACTGAGCTACAAGTAACGATATCCCAACTCGGCATTTCTTACTCTTATATATGTCTGACCGGCTGCAACCGCAGCACAAGATGGAAATGTCATCAGTAGCACGCAAATTTTTGCGACAAACATGAAACGACAATAAAAATCCCAGCATGCGGCAACACATAGTTAATTTTCAATTCATTTTCAGCAGTGAATTACGCCTGTAAAAAGCAGAATAAAAATTCACTGGTTAATATTCAAAGATTACAGGCGTAGTTCACTGTTGAAAATGAGATAGAGCTATTGCAGAAATCGCGAAAAATGCAACATAGCAGCGCCACCTGTAGCGCGATTTACACCAAAAACTAATCAGCAACAATTTATATCAGGAAGTAACTGAATATAAAGTTTTATTAAATGCCGTGCATTAATTCTCGAGATAGAGCGCCTACAAATTTTTGTCACATACAGACATACAGAGTCATAGACAGTCATTTTCTAAAAACAGTCAAATCGTCTTCAGGACTTTCTAAAATCCGTCGAAAACCGGAAGTCGAAAATTTTCATGAATCCAATATTTTATTCTTGTAAAGATAGAAGAAAGTAATAAATGGGACAGGGGGATTTCTAAAACTATCTTTGTCCGTCCCAATGAAAAAAAGTTTTAATTATCCAAAAATTATGTTAATCCTTTAATTACATAGCTATATAAGTCAAATAAATCAAGTTACGTGAGAGAGTTATGGCTACTACACAACAATTTAAATTTTGTAAAAAAAAAAAAAAAAAAAAAAAAAAAAAAAATGCTGGAATTACAAATTTAAATTACAAAATTATTGTAAAATTAAAAATACAGATTTTGTAAAATTGATGAAATTTTGTTGAAATTTTGTAAGAGTGTAAACACTATTTTTTTGTCCAAGCAACAAAACCAATTTTTTACTTCAACTAAAAATTTTGCTTAAAACAACGAAAATGTACTCAACAAAACATGTTTTGTAGTTTTAATCAATTTCTTTTTCTGGGTGTAGTATTTGAATTAATAATAATAAAAAAAAATCATTCAAGACCATCTGCAGCCACCCGCTTTCAAAAACAGATACAACGTAATCTATTTGGGAAATCGTTTATCAACTATCGCGAGTTTCAGAGACTAATTCCTACAAACAAACAAATGTTTATTTTTTACGGTATAATTTGATTCACCATAAAAAACAAAATACCATTAAATAATAAGTCGAAAAATAATAGTTTAGTTTAGTATATTTAACTGTCATTTTTGAGCGAGAAAAGGCTAAACACGAAGTACTCCATTACTTAGTTGCCCCAATCATGTTTCTTATTACTAATATTTTAATTAATTATAGAAGGTACTGGTACTTGTGTTTTATTCTGTTACTTAGAAAGTGTCGTGACACATAATTGCTTTTTTTCTTATTTCAATTATTTAAAATTTAAGTTTTTATAAAGGCATTGTTTTTTTTTTGTGCACACTTACATATTAGGAAAACTTTAAAGGAAGACTTAGGGAACTTTAAAGTTTTTAGGCTGATGATAGTTTCATAGAAATACCATGGTCAAAATATAACTGTATAACGTTTACCCATTTGACTTATTTGTAGTTCGAATTAAAAAAAACAAGTTGGAAATTGTACGTCAAACGTTACAAACGAGGTGCGTTCGTACGCACGTTTTAGAATTAAATTCATGATATCCCGTGCGTAGAACGGGTTAAACAGCTAGTTAAGTATATATTTTATGACACTGTTCATACAAATATCTTAACTAGTTATATAAATATTCAGATATATATGTATCAGCTAGTTATATAAATATTCAGATCTTGATGATTTTTAATTCTGTGAAATGAATTATATCGTCTGCAGATTAATTTCTGTAATAAAATAAGTATCTCGGTCGCTTGACGATTTAACATCCATCGGAAGCTTCTCTAACAAGAAAGCACCGATTTAAAAAAAAAAAAATTCAAATTTCTTAATAAATATTTTTATTAAAATCTCCTAAAGTTTTGATTCGATTTTAATAAAATTTGAAATGTCTCGACAAAATTCTGCAAAGATAATATATTTTAAATTGCAAACCATTTGGTTGGGTAGTTTTTGCGTTGTTATATGCGGACGGACAGACAGACGGACGGACAGACAGACAGACGGACGGACAGACGGACGGACCAAACGACGACTATAGGTGCTACGTATTTATATAATTACGAACGCACCTAAAAACTGTTCTCTGGGAGCATCATCTCCTAATATTAATTTCCATGCTAAATTTAAAATTTCTAGCCCCGATAGTTTCAGAGTAATCATAATTACAGAACGCTTTCGAATTATCCTTTTATTTCGAGTATTTTAGCAAACATTCTTAGTTGCATTTTGATCATAAATGTAACCACCATATAAAATTTCATGTTTTTAGCCTCAACATTTAAAACAAGAGTCAGAATTTCAGAATTTTTTTTATCTCTTTCATCCAATTTTAGAACATTTTTATCTCTTTCATCCAATTTTAGAACATTTTTATCTCTTCCACCCTTTTAAAAGCAGTTGTATAAAGATAAATATAGCCTATTTTAAGAGCGCAGTCTTCCATCATTATTATCCTCAGAGAATTTTAAAATTCGGTTTGGTAGTTCCAAAGTATATCATGGTCTTAGAATATTTTCCGCTAATTTCACACTCGTAAATTTGGAACTTTTTAGAAACTGTTTTGAGTGAGCATTTACATCTTAAAGGTTAAACATATCAAATTTCCTGTTTTTATCGCAAAAGACTAAAAGAAATCAGAGTTTTAGAATGTTTCTTGTTCTTGCAACTCTTTGAGGGCAGTTGTACACAGATAAATGTAGCCTATTTTCAAATAAAAACTGTCCCATTACTATCTTGAATAATTTTTGAAATTCGCTAGGTAGTTGTAAAGTAAACGTGAATTTAGAACGTTTCGCGATCATTTTACCCTTTTAAGTTTCGATTTCTTTAGAAACTGTTCTGAACGTGCATTTAAGTCTTAAAAATAACTGCCATACCGAATTTCAAGTTTCTGGCCCTTAACAATTAAAAAAATGGTATTTTAGAAATATTTTTGTTTTATTTCACTCTTTTAAAATTCGAATATTTTAGAAATCGTTTTTAGATCTTAAAAATAACCAACATGCCAAATTTCACGTTTCTAGATCCAACAGAAAAAAAAAACAAAGAAAAGAAATCGTAATTTTAGAAATAAAATATAGCCTATGCTGTTGCAGAGCTGTCACCATCATTTTTCCATCACAATTTTTAAATTGGTTCGGTAGTTCCAGAGATTACCGCCTACAAACAAACAAAGATTTCTTCTGTATTACATTTGCATAGATAGAATAAAAGTGGCAAATTGGTTCCCTCCTTTATATCTTTTTATCTCTTATTTAATAAGGGAGAATTTGTGAATTTTTGCCCATTTTCTTTAACACGTAAAATTGTATCATTAACTAAAATGTTATTTATTCGTAAAGTGATGAAATTAAAAAATTTAAATTTTCTCAGGAAAGATAAAAAACGTTTTCAAGCAGAAAAACCTTGTATTTTTTAAAAAATAGATCAGATCATAATTCAACACTTTAACCTTTAGAGTAGAAAATAACTTATTTAATTCAATGTTAGCCATCTTACATAGGTAATTTGAAGATTATTATATAGAAAGTAGGGTTATACAGGGTGATTTTTTTTAAAGTTGTGAAAGTAAAACACTATAACAAAAGAACCACTGATCCAAATGACCTAAAATTTCACCAGTATGCTCCCAAAGCAATGGGTATTTTTTGTGCATGGTTAAAAAAAACTTAAAATCGCACCGACAGATGGCGCTGTAAGGTAGCAGAAACAAAGAATATCGTCTGTGGGAGTAAAACAATGGACGGTACTTTGAGAAACCATCTTCCGTAGACCCTCTGTCGTCAATGGACCTTTTCTTAAAATCTTAAGTGTCCTAAATCTCTTAAGAGCAGTTGCTGCGCTATCATTATTCTGATAATACAGTTTCACTAACAACGCACGGTCCGTCAATGGCGCAGTTATTGCGATGATTTCCGTAGAATAATGAACACGAGATGTGAGTACTTCACGTTTTTACCGCCAATGTGCGTGTACCGTGCGCAAGTTCGTCTCCCGACTTTACTGCATGTACAGCGCCATCTGTCGGTGTGATTTAAATTTTTTTAACCAAGTCTAAAAAATTCCTATTGCTTTGGGAGCATACTGGTGAAATTTTAGGTCATTTGGATCAGTGGTTCTTTTGTTATAGGGTTTTACTTTCACAACTTAAAAAAAAATCACCCTGTATAATGCCATGAACAATAGATGACAAAACTGCTTTAATTATGTCAGTTCTAAAGATATTTAAATGTATTTAGAAACGTGTAAAGATTGTGATTAGCTCATATAAATGTCTCAAAATTAACGTTTTTTGATCTGTATAAATGTATAAGTACTAAGCCAAAAAATATAATAAAATATTAAATAATCTTATTTTATCTCTCTCTCTAACTTATTTTATTTTATTTTATTTTTTTGAAATTGAGAAGTGCTCTAACATTTGAATTTTTTCCCTTTTGCTTTAGAATGCTGTTAACACATTCTTTAACTTAAAGAACGAAGCATTTCCCAGAACTGCGTCAAAAACTGCAACAAAGAAACTAGTCCCTGCTTTTCTCCAAAATCTTTTTATGCATGCAAGAACTGAAAACTTTTCTTCAAAAAATATCGAGGAAAGAATTCTACTTTTAAAACAATGTTTTTCTCTCCTTATATTACACATTTGAAAAGTTTTTTCCCCTTTTTTATGCAAAAGAATCAAAGAAGAACAATTTACCCAATGCTTTCATTAATCTTGCTTATCGGTGAGTGCTCCAAAAAGATAATATTTTTTTCCGGATTGAGATGTGGGAGGCTTCTTCTTTTTTAAATATTTCTCGTGATTACTTAATTATGCAAATATCTTTTTCTCAGACAAATGGTGACAAATCGATTCGCCTCCTGACATCTTCTTATCTCTGGTTTAACGACCGAGAACTTGTGAATTTTCATTTTTTTTCATATCATAAAAAATGTATTTGTATTTTATTAAAGACTTTTTCTTGAAAATATATTTATTTCACAAGTTTCTAGAAAAATGTGTATTGAGTAAAGAGTTTACAAATATCATTTCCGGTCTATAAATGGCTATTTAAAAATTATTTTAGTAGCATAACAATATAAGGCTAATATTATTTATATTGGCTGTCTTTTAACAAATTTTAACTTTAGATTGTCTATATCTTTGGTATATGACCAAATTGGCAATATTTTGATAAACTATTTCCGAAGGATTGAGCCTTTAACAACCTTTGTGATGAGCGTCGTGTGCAGAATTTTTAATATTTTATCATCTGTATTTCTTATCAGAGTATTTTTTCTTAATGTAACCGCAGACATTTATAGATTAAATAAGGCGAATCTTAATATTTAAATTTACTGGTAGGAAAAATAAATTCTGAGCAGTTTTATACGTCACTTAATCATAATGCACTTCGCGAAGTGTTTAATAATATTTATTTTACCAGATAACTTCATTACACTAATTTCTAGAAATGCATACATGGAGTAAGAATTTTACTAATTTTCTCAGCTATAAATTTTTATTTAAAATTACGATCGCAGCAAAATAGTATAGAACCAATATTATTTTCGCTGGCCTTGGCTGTCACTTGACCAATTTTGTCTATAAATTGGTTATGTCTTTGGCATATCTTGAACAATGTTGGAAATATTGGCATTAAATGTTGCTCAAACTTTGAGGAATTCATTTTAGTCATAACATTTTCCCATTAAAAACTCCTTTTTCTCATTAATTTTTAGAAAAGTGTATTATTATAAGAATTTTACTATATTGTGCTTTTTGTCTATATGTTGTTATTTAAAACTTATTCTTGTAGCGAAACAACATAAAAATATCACGAATGAGACATGAATGTTAAAAAAGGCAGACGGCTGTTTCGGAGATCTAAAGCTTCATCAGTGCAATGGTTAAAATTACGTAAAGTAAATTCATGAAAACATAGAGGACTTCAAGCAATGCAGCTCGCGGTCAAGGGTGAAATGGTGGCAAGTGCGAAAACAGTGGAGTCAAGAGTTACTTTTTTATTGTAACATCCATATTTCATTTGTGCTCTAATCACGTTGTACTTTTATTTCTCAATATATTAGCTATCTCTTGGCTAATGTTGTTACGCAAGATAAAGAGTTAGGGTATTCATTTTATTAAAGACATTTGATAGATATCTTAAATCATTATGTTCTGTAAATTTAATATTGAGTAAGGATTTTACTAATAGCTAAAAATACAGCATTTAAAATCTACAACGGAGGCAGATCTAGCAACGGTAACATTTTTTTTTGTCCTTTTCTCATAATCTAGGTATATTTCTACAATATGGGGAGGTGTGCAAAATATATATGTTTTAAAATGAAAATTTAAAATACTATTACGACGTAATTACAAGAAAAGTGCAATATATCTTAAATGAAAAACATATTTTCTTTGAAATTTTATAGTTTTTCCTGAATTAGTAAGGATTAAAGAAATCCAAATTCCACCAAAATTTAATAAATATACATTTATGTTGAGAAAACTATCTTATTTAAAATGTTTTGTAATTTTTAACACTAATGCTTTTTCAAAAACGAAAGTAATAGCTATTATGCCGCTAAAAATAATCTATTAAAAAAGGCTATGCCATTTATTTGGTTTATCAGTTTATATTCCGTTCTAAAATAAGTGACAAAGTACTTTTTTTTGTTATTGTGTAATCTATTCTAAAATAGAAATGTATCAGAAAGTAATTATGTTTCTATTCAAGAAATTCTAAACAAAAAAAACCATAAAAAATAAATAAATAAACTAAATAACAGGATAAAAATGCGTACTATCGCTCTCTAAATCAATTTATTAAACATAAATGTTTCAAATAACTTGGAAATATTGAAAATGTTTGAAAGAGCTGAAATAGTTTTGAAAAACTCTCGATAATTTGGTTCTTTGTAATTTGTTTCTTTCAGAAAAAAAAATATTTTAAGATTATGATAAAGTATTTTTCAACGAGAAAGAAGCTGTCTTTCCATTAATAATTTATTCTCAAACTGTTTATTTCCAATTCAATTTATTTATATCAGATTTATATTTATATGACAAAAAATACTTGAGATAAACATTATTAAAAATAGTTTACTTTTATGAATTGTATGAACAGATCACATATCAATAAGGTAAAGCTAGGAGAGTCTGCGAACAATTCCATAAAATAATAAATATATATATTTGCAGTATACATACATTTAACGTCTGAATTTAAAAACCATTGAAACACCAAATAAAATAAATTAAGACAGACTTGAGCACAGTTAAAAAATAAAATTTATAAAAAAATATACTTAAAAACAATTAAAAATACAATTAGTAAACGTTTCGCCAAGCGACACGCAAGGCATCATCAGTACAAACAATCCATTGCATAACAAACGACTGAACAAATCAAGAACAATTAAAGTTAGTTATTTTAAAAACAGACAATATTCACTAGGGACAGAACGAGCTTCATTCAAAGTCTGCGATCGTAATTGAGTGAACCAACCCTCAAGGAGTAATCTACCATGATAGCTGTTACAACCCGATTTCAAAATACTGGCGTTCGCAATTAGTCTACCATGATAGCTGTTACAACCCGATTTCAAAATACTGGCGTTCGCAATTAGTCTACCATGATAGCTGTTACAACCCGATTTCAAAATACTGGCGTTCGCAATTAGTCTACCATGATAACTGTTACAACCCGATTTCAAAATACTGGCGTTAGCATTCACTTCAAACGAATCACATCCCGCTAATTGCGAACGCCAGTATTTTGAAACCGGGTTGTAACAGCTATCATGGTAGATTACAATACATTTATTTACATTGTTTTAATAAGAATTTTGAGATTTCCATAACAATGTTTTATTTAATCAAAAACGGTACTTTTCCGTTAGTGCGACGCAAATTGTAACCAAGAATAAGCATATTAAACAAAACAAGAATATTGTGTATTATTATCTAAATTTTATTAACACAACATATAAATAAAATAATATTGAACAATGGATAGGCGGCATAAAATTACAAATGTCTTTCAGAATTTCTGAAAACACTTCAGTTTTGGGATGTAATCGACGCCTTTGATTTTCATGTGTGTGCAGCGCTCAATCCGATCCGCAGAAATAAAATTAGAATCAATCGGGCTGGAAACCGATCCGCAAAAATAAAATTATGGCCAACCCGACCCGATGCAGGATTCTAATCCGAGGTATTTTTAGACAATATTTTTTGTTGTTGTTGTTGTTAAGTTGAAGAGTAGAAAATTATGAATAGAAAGTAATTTTTTTTTCCTTTCAATAAATTTGCTTCATATCAATCAATTCCTAACAATGTTAAAAATGATAAAAATAAACTAAATGGATTATGTAGCCAGAAGAAATGCTCTCTTTCTAAATTAATTTATGATACAGAAATGTTTCGAATAACTCGGAAATATTTGAACTTTTTGAAAAAGTCCTTAAAATAATTGAGAATAACCTACCTATATCAGTAAATTTGTCCGCTGTAATTTGTTCTTTCAAGAAGAAATATTGCAAGATTCTTCTATTCCTTTTTTCAATCACAAAGTAGTTAATAATTTCTCCTTATATTTAATATTGATAACCAATTTACTCGTGTCAGTTTTATATCTGTATGACAAGCAAAGACAAAAAAAAAAAAAAAAAAAAAAAAAAAAAAAGAACACTGTTAAAATATTTTATTTTGTTAATTCGATCTATTATCTGTCATTCCCATGGCGAGTATATTTTGTTTCTATATGCGTATAATACAAAAAATATTGAAAAAAAAAACCCACAAAAGAAAATGAGAAAAAACTAAAGAAGTCCTAGTATCCAGATGAACGAGCAAAGTCAGTATTAAAATGGTCTAGTTAGAAGGGTTACTGATAAATAAAATAGAAGAGCTTACTAAATTATCAAATCTTATTTTATGTTTTTCCAACATTAATGTCTTTTCTAAAAGGTCTTTTATGATTGAAGACATTTTTTATTTAGGAACATTTGCATTTAGAAATTTTATTTGTTTAATTAATGCTTTTGAGGTCTTTTATTATGACTTTAGTAAACATTCGAATTGAACAATAAAATCATATATATATACAGAGTCTCATTTATTTCGCAACTCCCTCCCTCCGCAAAAAAAGAACAATGTACAACCATTAATTTTTATTTTACAGAAGTGCTTAAACAACTACAAAAGGTGTTGGAAGTGACCGCCGTCTTCATCTTTACGTATCTGGGCCCGTTTGAGGAGGTTTTGAGACACATTCTGTAATGTGTTTGATGTGATAGCGTTTATCTCTTCCTTAATGCGAGTTTTCAGTTCAGGAATCGAGGCTACTGGTTCACGGAACACGCGATTTTTCAAATAGCCCCAGAAGAAGAAATCGGGCTGTGACAGGTCTGGACTGCGTGGAAGCCATAGTCCTTTTGTAATTAGCCGATCACCAAAAAATTCTTGGAGAAATGACAGAGTGTCGTTGGCCGTGCACTTTCAATCGTTTCAAGGCGCGGTATAGCGGCTCGGTGAACGTTTGTTTGTAAAGCTAATTTTGTTATTGACGTGGCCGGTTTCTCCTTGATTTTCGTCTCGATTTCCTTCATTTTGTGGCCAGTGAGGACAACGGCAGATGGTTCTTTTTTTATCGGTTCCACAGTCGATTCTGTTTGAAAATGGTCCACGATTCGCTTAATTGTGCTTTTATTCAGCACCACTTAGGCTGGAAACTTGTTTTCATATCGTTCCTTGACTGTTTTGTACGAAGACGTTCAAAAATAATGTTCAATAATAAATGCGCGTTTTTCTGCACATAGAACCATGACGCAAAACTGCCTTTCACTTCGTTCTCCTTAGCACTGAAGTGTCTCATGCGGTTTTCTAGCGTGTTGGTAGCGTTGCTCGCACGCCCCTCCACACCGCTACCTGCACTAATGGTGTGCGCGTGCACTCGTGTTGTACATTTGCTTCGCGTTTACGCAGGTTGCAAAATAAATGAGACTCTCTCTCTCTCTCTCTCTATATATATATATATATGTTATATAAAAATTTATTTCCTTCGTATCCTTCCATTTTATTCGCATTAATATTTTAAAATTAATCTAACTTCTGTCATAGTCAGTATTTCCTTAATTCTTAATAATATCTATTCCTATTTAAAGTCCTTTTAAAAGTAAATATCCGTATATTAATAATTATTTTATTCCAAATCTTAATCTAAAATTTAAGATCATTCGTAGCTTTTATCAGTTCCCCAATCTATAAAATTCTGAGACGCGTTCTCATTTCGAATGTTTTTTAAAAGCCATTTTCTTATTATTATTATTATTATTATTGCTCTGATTTTTTCGCGCGCTTGGGATTTTAACTTCAAAATTTCTCCGCACCCTAGTACGGGATTCTTTACTGTTTTAGCCTCGCCCTCTAGCCTCATTCGCTGAGCTGGAAGTCGCCTCTCACTCATTGATTTGTGTGCTCGTGACGTAATTCTGTGTATATCTCCGCGGAGAGAACAAAACCAGTTCGCATCGGTCGGAGCACTAGATTTTTTTACATTTTCGGAAGCTAAACAAATATGTGTCTGGTGTTTTTAATTCCGTAGAATATTCAACTGGCCCAGTAACATCTTAATTCAATGAAGTGAAGGAACGTTAGCCCGAGGGCTATAAGTTTTAGACTTTTGGGAATTGTTTCTGTGTTGTTCGTCTTCTAATAAAATTATTTGTCTGGAGATTGGCTGGATTTATTGGAAAACTTTGGTGGACTCATTTCATTGCCTTCTACTTTGCCATACTCGCTAATATCGACTGCAACTTGCTATATCGTTGAAGGACTGCCATCTTTTCATCGAATATTATTCATCGTAATATCTCAACCTCGTCAAAATGCTACATATATATATATATATATATATATATATATATATTTGTAGCATTTTGACGAAGATGAGACATTACGAGGAATATTATTCCATGAGAAAAGGGTAGTCTGTTAAAGAACTGATATATTGCAGTCGGTAATCACGATCATGGCGAAGTAGTGAGGCAATGAAAAGACACCAGAACAGTTTCTCCAGTAAAGTCCAGCCAATTTTCAGATGAATAGTTTATTAAGAATAAGAGCGATGCAGCACATTTCCCATAGGTATAAAACTTATATCCTCGGGCTTCACGATGGTGCACTTCATTGATTTAAAGATGTTAAATGGCCAGATGTATATTCTACGACATAAAAACACCAGATACATATTTGTTTACACTTTCAGATACGTCGGAAATCTAGCTCTTCGACCGATGCGGGCGAGTTTTGTTCTCTCCGCGGAGACATACAGAAAATTACGTCACGAGCGCATAAACTAATGAGTGAGAGGCGACATATAGACCAGCGAATGAGGCTAGAGGGAGGAGCTAAGACAGTAAAGAATCCCTCACTTGAGCGCGTATCAATTTTGAAGTGAAACTACCTCAGCGTGCGAAAGACATAGCATAATAATAATAATAATAATAAAAAGAAAATGGCTTTTTAAAAAATATTCGAAATGAGAAAGCGTCTTGGAATTTTATAGATTGTACAGCTGATAAAGGTTAATGGATTTAAAATTTTAGATTAAAATTTGGAATAAAATAATTATTAATATACGGATATTTACTTTTAAAAGGACATTAAATAGGAATAAATATTATTAAGAATTAAGGAAATACTGACTAAGTCAGAAATTAGATTAATTTTAAAAGATTAATGCGAATAAAATGGAAGGATACGAAGTAAATAAATTTTTTATATAACATATATATTTAATTATTTCACTCTTTATTTCTATATCTATTTTGTTTTCTACTTTTTAATGCTTAAAATATTCAATTTTTCCAGTTTCATAGCAAGTTGGTAAGTTTCAGTGAATCAGGTTTGGCGCGTAATTAACTCCACTATTGTAAATCGAAGACAGTTGCAACCATAAAGAAGGTATTCCGCCTGTGAGGTGTCTTGGGTGAACTGGGCCTTCCTGGCGGATTTTCAGCATGGGCTCTGGAGAGCCTAGATTGGGCGGTGATGTTTTAAACTATTTTTTTAGTCCCCCCCCCCTCAAACAATCGATTCTTTGACATGTCTTATGGAGCAACCAGCACTACAGTGCTACAATTTGTTAATTTCTTTAATAAAATTTTAAAATGTGAACGACCGTATGTGAAACCCTGTATACATACCTATCATTATGGTCAGTTCCTGTCATTTTGGATGCTAAACACGAACTCTATTTTCAGTTTAAATTAGACTCTTGTTGATGGATCCACGATTGCACCTTTTACTACTGTGTAATATGTTATGTTTAAAAAATAAGAAAAAAATCGACTGTTTCATATTCATTTGCAACATTTCAAATGTATTTTGATTTTTTCTTCTCAGACCAATTTAAATATCTTATAGCAGTAATTGTAATTTTGTACTTAGTGAATCCCTTGAAAAATTGCATGTTTCGTACTACTTATTCTTTTATTTACAATAATAATGAATAGAAAATAATAAACAAAGAAAACAAGAAACGGAGATAGAGATACATAATTTTTACTTTACAGTATATATAAAAGTTACAGGCCGAAAGCTTTTTAAAGTAATGTGAGCGATTCTTTATCTTAGTGCAGATGTTAACGTGTAGAGTGTGAGCTCTAAATAATCTTTAATGTCAAGCCTATTTCAATATTTTATTCGTCACGTGCATTTTAAAATATCTTCGCCTACCCCGAAAAAAGTGGGGTACACCTACTTCACTTTCAAAAACGCTGTTGTTAGGATATGAGTAAAATATCCTTGTTATACTGGGCCACACAAAAGTGTTCGAATACATTGTTCGAATAGTGTTCGATACGATCTATGAACAGTTACTGATTGAAATAATTTTGTGTGATGTTATACATTTTTTAACGTAACAATTTTTACTTACCCATCATACGTAGTATAGGGTAAGTCTTGTAATCGTTTTGAAAATCGAAAATTTTTTTTGACGGATTTACACGTTTCAGACACTGGAGATTTTGAAAAACATATTTTTAGAAAAAAAATTTTCCCTTCCGTCTGTGTGTCTGTGTGTGTGTCTGTGTGTGTCTGTGTGTGTGTGTGTGTCTGTGTGTGTCTGTGTGTGTGTGTGTGTCTGTGTGTGTCTGTGTGTGTGTGTGTGTCTGTGTGTGTCTGTGTGTGTGTGTGTGTCTGTGTGTCTGTAAACGTTCTATCTCCCGAAAAAATTGAGATAGATACTTGCAATTTGGTATGTACTTAGTATGTAATAATGGGAAGAAGCCTATTTCATTTCAATAACCTCGATTAACCGGAACTATTTTTTTCGGACACTCGAAATATTCGTTCTGGTAAAAGGTATATAAATATTTTCGAAATTGTTTATTTTAAGAAATGAATATAAAAGACAGTAAAAAAACATAAATTTTGCATAAAGCATGAAGTCGATCGGATAATTAGTTGCCGAGATATTTGGAATCCTATTTCCACACTCTTCGATTTTTCATGATCCTGTATTTCATCCAAATTTCACTTCAAAGATATATTTTAATTGGAAATTTGACGCTTAATCAGATGAAATAAAGCGCTAGTTAATAGGATTATTATTTTTGGAGTTATAAGGAAAAACCTCTTTCAAGCAATTCAGTAATTGAGCCTTTAAAGCGAGGCTAACGAAAAAGACAGGCTACCGCGGTGCATTCCACTTATCTTTTTTTACAGACCGCTAGAGTGACGTGATGCTCTTTTCGTGCACCTTCATTGATGGATTCGAGCATCACGTGACTCCGGCGGTCTGTAAAAAACGATACGCGTAAAGCACCGCGGTAGCCTTTCTTTTTCGTTAGTCTCGCTTTAAAGTTTGTGACGTCATCAAGCCACGATTTTATTTGAATTGCAATGCATCTCTATAATAAAACCGTAAGTCATGTGACTGTCATCAACAGTTCCGGAATGTCCGTTTCACTTTTTCATATGCCAGGCGGCCATTTTTATTAAAAATTATTTTTTCGAATAAAACTTCATAAATGTGACATTTTTAGAAAGATCGTTAAAAATAAATTAATACTTGAGAGATGACTTACGTTCAATTATGTATATATTCTCCAATAACTTCATTTGAAATTAGCTTCGCAGTTCAAATTCTCTGTCCATGAAAGTAAAAAAAAAAAAAAAAAGATTCATTCGTCGTGAAGGTTTAAAATATTAAACCATTAAACCATGGAGATAATCGTTCGTAAAGTTAGTTTTCCATGAAAGATTTTTTGGAGCGCTGCCTGGTGTCAAAAAAATAATTCGTACCAGTGACACAATCAAAGTTTACCATAATTATGTGCTATACAACTCAACTTCATTCTTTATCTTTTCTTGATGTAAGCTGAATGTAAACAAATACAACTCCTGTAATGATATTTAATGAATCAAATTTCGAAACAAATTGTCAGTTAATTTGGTATTTATGTATCATACGTGAAAGGAAGAGAGACCACTGAAAATGATTGTTAATCACCAATCATATTTACCATTATTAATGACCAATCGCTTTCAAAACAGTAATTTAATATACATTTACAAAATACATAACATCATTAAGTACTTTTGTGTTATTTGGGCGCAAATCTCGCCAATAGAATTTTTAAAATCGCCAATACCAGCTTTTATTTTTCGCGTGTGCAAATTAGAAACGATACTTTTATTTTGAAATCTAATGTTCTGATGGAACAGCTGTCGTAGACGCACCGGGGCACTATATTAACTATAGAGTTGCAATATAGAGAGAAAAAACGGGTTGCTGTAATTAGAATTATAGGCGGTAATGTTGGTGTGACATATTTACGTGATTATCAAAACTGGCTTCCAAAAGTTCAATGTTTCACCAAACCATACTCGAAAATTACGTGTTATAATATGCACTCCGATTATGTCACATTATTCAAGACGTTTTAAATGAGAATAATGATAGATTTTCTTCTTGATTCTCCCGTAATCAAGTCTACAGCCAAAGTTAGCGAGAAACAAACAAACAAACAAAAAAATATTGGCAACAATATGGTTCAGTGTAAATGGTGGATATCATTAAAGACTTTCACAAAATAGACTTCATTGCACCAAATCGTATTAACTAAAATACGCCATTTGGCAATGGATCCAATTACGGAAAACTACTTAATATGTTTAAGAATCTCCTCATTAGCAAGCATATTGCAACTGATAAGCAAACGGATATGAAGCATAAATGCTTAAGTTGGTTAAGCGGTTTTTGTCAAGAAAGATGAAATACATAACAACAAAAAATATGCGACATGCTACCATGATCGAAAAAGTTTTTGATTTGTCTATTAGAATCTTCCGGTTTGGCGAAGGATTACGGAAAAAAAATAAATTATGAATAAAAGTAACGTGTTACAGTACTTAACATACATTTACGGGAGACCAAACTGGTCGCCAGTGGCGGCTAGTTTTATAAATAGTGTACACCTGTTTCATTTTCATATTTTATATTATGCATATCCATGATGGGTAAGTATTACGGTGGCCCCCAACGACTAGTGTTTATACAAAATGCTACACATGGTTTTCCTTCACACGGACTATTGTTGTTTTTATAGGAGTTTTGAAGAATTAAGGAAATAATAATAATAAAAAAGTAACAAATTACAATAATCATTGGAAAAATGGTCAGAAAGCTTAAAAAAAAACCGTATTTTCGTGTTATAGCGGCCCCACAATTATGATTATGCCAAGGTTGCAGTTATGATTTCGCCAAGATCATCGCAAAGCTTATATATGCATCCTATATACGCGTATATATATATATATATATATATATATATATATTCCAAACACTCCTATTTGTGCTATATACATCATTCTGCACATATTAGTTACGTCTTATATGTCGTATATACATCATATACACTTGTCATATATATACATCATATAGGACTATAACTTGGCCATTACGTCAAGAAATGTTATATATCATATATTATTATAATGTCATACATGCTTTATAATTTGGCGATAAATCTTGGTCGTATCGCGATTCATCCTTGGGGGCCGCTATTACACGAAAGTACCAAATTTCTACTTTATTTTTCATATGTGATAATTTGAATCTAACCTTTTTGTAACTTTTACATTTTTGTAAAGATTTTATGAATTTCTATTGCCTATTAAAAAAAAATAAATCTTCTAAAGTTACAGAATTTCGTTTAAAACGCTTAAAAATGCTTAAAAAAAAATAAAGTGACGACGTTAAGAGGTCCATTCTCGACTGAAAACAACAACCATTTTCCCAATGGTTAATAAAATTTCATTGGTCAGTATTTAGGTCGAGTTTGGCGACAAACTTGACAGCTTTTTGACAATTTAATGACTATAGAGATAGTTAGTTTAATTTGGGGTAACTAATTAATTGGAAAATCATAGAAATCAGCCTCTTCAAGCCATATATGCCATATTATCTGAAGTGATGGCACAAGATTTATCCGCCAAATTAAATATGTCAACAGGATTTATTCATGTTAAGTGAATTATTAAAGTGGAAAGCAGTTGGATACGGTATTAATACTCAAAACTTCAGCAACAACTTGCATTTTTTGAAGAGTTAAAATTGTTGCTAGTATATTGAAGCAGATGAAACTGAAGGTATCGTAAAAATATTCTCGTAATGTTAGAAAGTGTGTCATAATGATGCGTTATACAGGTTTTTCATTCATTTCATTTCTTCTTTTTTAATTATTTTCCTTTGTTTTTACTATTTTTTTAGAAATATTTTATAAAGTTTCAAAACTATTTTAATATATTGGATTAATGTTTTCTTGAGCATTTTTTTCTGAATATTTAAGAAATGTTAAATTAAACTGAATTCCGAAAATAAAATATTATACATCAATATTAATATAAAATATCTTTATTTTACATCAAACGAAAAAAACCCACTAATATAAAACAATGCATAGTTGTATGCTTATTTGTTTTGTGTCAATTAAACTTCAAAAGAAATAAAAAAAATAATATTCTTCCTTCGCTTGAAAATTTATATTCATAAAGCTCTTTACTTACAAATATAATACAAACAAGTCTTTCTCGGTTTTAAATAATTTAAAAACATGTGCTGGTAAAACAAAATTAAAAAATTACGAATTCCATTTTAAATAAGTTTTCTCTTTAAAAAAAAAAAAAATAAAAACTCTATCTTCTACGGAAAAATTTAATCTTTCAAAACACTACGATTCAAAAAACAGTAAAAGTTCACAAAAGTTGTATTATTAATTAATTTTTTAAAGGAAATGTTTAAAGACAGAAACGGATATAGTCTGCGGTAATTTGTTTTGACTTTTAAAGTAGTTTAAATTGTGTTATTTACATCATTTCATTTCATATTAAAATGATTTGTTTTGTTGCTTGAAATGAAGATAAAAGTGTGAATGAAAAAGATATGTACTTCATGGATGAAAACACTTTTCTATTTTTTTTTTTATCATCTTCATTTTCTTTTAATGCAAGAAATAAAACAGTAAATTTAAATTGATTGCTATATGCTTGAAAGTGCTTTTATTTTAACTGTACTGAATTTTTTTTCGAGTAGTTTGTTTATCTTACAGAAAAGTATTTTAATGTTTTATAAAAGATATTTTTTGTTGCAGATACATTTGAACTAACGAAAAGTTAAAAATTTTTAATTTTTAATAATTTTAATTTTACATTTATTTTCATACTATATATTTTTTCTAGTTTTCCTACTAATTGTGTGGTATGTACACCTATATTTAAAAGAAATAGTTCACATAAAATATTTTTATTTTATAGCTAGCGAATAATAATAAAAACTAGTCGTTGAGGGCCACCGTAATACTTACCAATCATGGATATGCACAATATAATATATGAAAATAAAACATGTGTAAACTACTTATAAAATGCATTGCAATTCGAATAAAATCGAAGCTTGATGACGTCAAGCAACATTAGACGTCAAAAACGTTTAATGTTCTATTACTGAATTGCGTAAAAGAAACATCCATATAACTCCAAAAATGTTAAATGTAACTAACGGTTTATTGCGTCGGATTCAGCGTCTTATTCCCAGTTAAAATATATCTTTGAATTGAAATTTGGATGAAATACAGGGTCATGAAAAATCGAAGAGTGTTGAAATATGATCAGAAATATCTCGGCAACTAATTATCCGATCGACTTCATTCTTGATGCAAAATTTATGTTTTTTATTGTCTTTTAGATTCACTCCTTAAAATAAACAATTTCGAAAATTTTTATATATCTTTTATCAGAACGAATATTTCGAGAGTCCGAAAGAAATTGTTCCTGATAATCGAAGTCACTGAACTTCAATAAGCTTCTTCCCATTATTACATACTAAGTACATACCAAATTGCAAGTATCTATCTCAATTTGTTCCGGAAATAGAGCGTCTACAGACAAACGCACAGACACACAGACAGACGGACGACAATTTTTTTTTCTAAAAATATGTTTTTCGGAATATCCAGTGTCTGAAACGTGTAAATCCGTTAATAAATATTTTCCGATTTTCAAAACGATTACAAGACTTAACCTATACTACGTATGATGGGTAAGTAAAAACAAACATCGAAATCATACCTGATTTGAATGATTATATGGTTTATATTAATTAAACATTAAAAAAGTCCTTCCGGCCTGTACCGGGAGGAAAAGGTAGCTTTCCTATATCTTCGTTTTAAAATTTTAGCTAATGTTACACGAAAACAGCAAGTTAAATTGCAAAGAAACGTTTACAAAAGATTCGTTAATACTGAATTTGAATAAGAAATTCGCCAAATTATTCAGCAATAGCCAAATTGGCTTCATTTATGAAGACACATTTTGGTCGCCAAGTTTGGCGAAAATTTGGCGCTAACGGATATGAATATATAGTTTTATGCGTATGATTGGGAAAATTATTACAACAATGAAAGAAAATAATTTGCGAGTAATCGCGTTAATGTGCTGTTTTGTTTCAAAATGTCAGCCACCTTAGAATTTCAATCTCAGCCATTTTTTAAGATAGAGGTAAACCAAAAAATGCTCTGGAATCCTTGTATCAAGGCCTAACACGTAATTAAAAAACAAGTAATATAAAAACTTTTTTTTAAGTCAATTCCTACTTAGGTCAAATAGAAATTTTTTTTCCAGCGATCTACACGCTTCGCCACTGACGGTATTTATTCCTAAATTTATATTCTGCTAAATATCTTACATAAGAGAAATTTTTGAAACGTATTAAAAATTAAATAAAAAATAAATAGCTAAAATACTAAAAATTAATAGCTCGAAAGTATTTCTCACATAATTGTTAGACAAACTGCGTTAGAAAGTTAAAAAAATTGTATTTTTCTTGATATAAATTTAAAATCTAATGATTATGCCGTTTTTCAAGTATTGAATTTCAAAAATTACCAAACTTCACAATGAAGTGCCATAGCGATTTTACAGTTAACGATAATACAGTTTTTTTCAAATATTAATTAATTAATTAAATTTTATTATTAAATTTTAGTTTTATATTTCATTTCTGTTCAAAAGTATAGACTCACTCCACATTTATAGTCTCCTTTACCCGCGAGCCGCCTGATCTTCGTCCGTAAAGGTCAGGACGAAGAGGCCGTGAAGAAGAAATATGGAGTGAGTCTATACTTTTGAACAGAAATGAAATATAAAATTAAAACTAATTAATTAAATTTAATTAATGAATTAATATTTGAAAAAACTGTATTAACATCAATTGTCATCCAGTACAAGTTTAAAAAAATTTATTTGAACTTGATAGGATGAATAGAAAATATTTTATTAACGATTGAAAATTTGAACAAGATATATAAATATATAGAGAGTGTGAGCTAATAGTAGGAATTGAATAAATTTGAATTTTTAACTTTTTGGGGTTTGGGGTCTGGGGGTTATGATCGGTGAAAATATATCGAAATTTTCCGGAACTGCTTTTCTCCGAACGGCTGCAATAGGTAGCTTTATACTTTTTTGTATTGAAAGCTACCTAATAACAATAGAAAATAATTCACTTTCATCGTTTGAAATTTTATTTTCAAGAGAATTTCTCACTTATAACAATAAAAGAAAAAGTACTTACCTGTTCTAAAGAATTTAAAAACTGGCAATAGTAAGACGAAATTTAGAAAATAAAGAATTCCAGTTTAATTAAGAAATAAATAAAACAATTCTAGTTCTTACGGAAAAATGTTAATATTTTCCAAAACATTACTATAAAAAATGCCGCATAAACGTTCTATTTTTAATTTTTTTTTTAAAGAAATATTTAGAGACAGTAAAGAATATCGTCTGTATTAATTTGTGTTGATTTTTAAAGTAGTTTAGATTGTTTTATTTACATCACTTCACTTCACATTAAAAGGATTGGTTTTATTTCTTGTAATTAAGATAAAATTGTAAATGAAACGGATATGTGCTTCATGGATGAAAACAGTTTTCTTTATATTTTCTACCGACTTTATTTTTTATTTAATGTGTTAAAGAAAATAGAAAATTGAAATTTATTACTTTACTTTATACGTCTTTCTGATTTCGCTGTACTAAAAGTAACTTTTTCATTGATGAGCAGATAGTACTTTACTGATAAAAATATATTTATGTTTCATAAAACACCTTTTAAAGGATCAGGACCTCGGAAAAAGTTGAAATTGTTTCATATGTTTAAATTAAAATTACGATGATTGCTTATTACCTTTACACTCATACAATTTCATTTTTCTTCCTGCCTCTCGCACTGAATGCTGGCACTTGCATATATTTATAGAAAAAACAGTAAAGGTTTCTGTACAAAAAGCTTTGTTTGTGTTGTTTAAATATTTAATGTCATTATTTCCAGATTTTAAATATTGAAATGACATAATAACTGTACAGACTAATTCCAAAATAGAAAATGTTCGACGACTATTGATAAATCATCGCTTTTTTTTTTTGGCAATTAAGAAAACGGAAGTTGCATTAATTCCTATGTCAAAAATAAACTGAATATCTTATACTCTTCCTATTCTAGGAACTGCGACACCTTGAATTATTAACCGCCTTTCAACATAGAAGCGTGTAAAAGTTGTTTGTATTTTTTTCCCTAAAATGTTAAGATCTAATACAAAACTGAATAACAGCGTACTATTTTACACTCATATGACGTTCACTTTTAATTACGTACTAGCTGACCCCACCCGGCATTGCCCGGGCCCGTGATAATAAATAAATAAAAAAACATCAAGTTTTTATTCGTTTATATCTTTAACTCGATTTTGTATGAAATTATATTTTTAAAGGAACAATTCTCGAAAAATTTTTGATAATTAGTGATAAATGCGTTCATTTTCTTGTTTTTTTTTTTTTTTTTACCCAGGGTCGTTTCATAGTTTAAAAAAAAAAAAATTGTCCGAACTCTTTGAAATCTTTATGGGTGATAAATAAAACGGTTTTACAACCAGTGTAAAAATTTCGTGAAAAAATATTGTTATCTAGTTGTAAACGAAATGTTTTCTTCTGGCTTTTTTGTTAGTTTGTTTGTTTTCGCGTCGGCTCCTTTAACATAGCAATAAAAAAAATAGTTTTCATCTTCCGAACTCTCTGACATTTCAAACGGTTATAAATATAACTGTATCCAATCTCGCTTTAAAATATGCATAATTAGTATTGTAAACATGAATTCTTTAAAAAAAATCTTCAGCTTTCAACCTCAGAGCAAAAATATATTACAAGGTCTATGCTTTCAATGTAATGGTACGGCTTTATCCGTTTTCAATCAACCCTTTTCAATCACCCTAGGCTAAATAGGTGAGGGTTGGGTTAATTAATCAGGTTTCCCGTTTCTGAGGGTAGAAGCCTTCAAATAATAATAATAATAAAAATAATAATAAAAAACGTTGACGCATGCGCAAAGAGACGATTTTCACATGGATTTGACAGAATGCGCTTTTCGTTTTAAATATATAGATATTCCAGGCATCTCTCCGCCTTTCAGACTTCATTTTTCTATTTAGATATATTCTCCGTATAACGAGCACCTCCTTCTTTGCAAAGAAATCTTCGTGAGACACATAGCAAGAAATAAAATGAAGATTATTGTAAAGTATTATAACTATTACTTTTCAGGTAATCTGTCAGCAACAATTACTTTTTTGCGTTTCAACTTTTTGCGTTCAAGTGCATTTTCAACTTCGGTTTGCTTTTTAAAGTATAACTAAATTTTTTCATAATACGTGGTGTGTATAAACTCGGTTGATCATATACAGGGCTACACAAGGTAATTCGTAAGTATTACAGATTATGGGAGTAAATTTCTTAATAGTAGTTTTTAATTGTGTTACGCATTTTCCTGCTGAACTATACTTAGTAAACTAATGGAACTTTGTGGATTTTAAATAAATTCATATATAGGGCTACGCAAAGAACATGATACATTGTCGTTTACGGTTGGTAATTGCTGCAAGCGAGTTTTAAGTTCCCTTATGCGTTTTATACTTGAATGCGTTTCTTAACTTTTATCTTAATATGTGGTGTGTACAAAAGTCCTTTAGATAATATACAGGGCTACACAAAATAATTCGACTACTTCTTTGACAAGTCGACTACTTCTTTGGAAGGTAATTTCGAAATTTGTATCTTTCAATGTGTTATAGGTTTTCTAAACTGTTTATTTACATATCTTCTTTCACCTTATTTAACAGTGAAGTTTCGTTAGTTTTCTGTATGTGTTGGAAAGTGTTTCATAACCTATGCTTGATGCATGCATTCTCGTTCTTGTTTAAAAATTCATTTGCTTTTCTGAAATTCGCTGAAAACTAGTTAGCAAAACAGAATGTAGAAAAAATATAATTAGAAACGTACTTGCAATTTAACTGCATCTGGTGTAGAGATTGGTCAAGTTCAAAGCTGTTTCTGAGAAACAGCTTTGATTGAAAGTAAAGGGAAAGTGTAAATTTGAGGTCTGGCACGGTTGAAACTTCCCGGACCGGTCCTGGGCTGACCCACACAATTTTTCTGGCCCTGGTGTAAAAGTAAAAATTTCTGCCGGAGCTCGTCCTGACACGTACAACAATTTTTTTGGCCCGGCCTGACTCGATACAAAGACAGAAAATTCGACCCGATCCCGGCCCGGTATAAAAGCGAAAAGTTCGGCACGAGCCCACAAAATGTTTTTGCGTTTGTCCGGCCCGACTGAATTTCTACAAAATATACCAATATTTCTGAATCAACATTATTTTAAATTTAAAATTATTCAAAAAACACACTTACTTATGCATATATTTTATTTTCAGAGTATGTTCGAAATGCATAGAATAAAAAAATATGATATTATAATATTCTCATTACGATCTAAATTTTCTTACGATCTAAGAAGACGGATTGTAGCGAGAATAATACTTCTTTTGACTGTCCAGGACTTGGAGATTGCACTTCTTGAAGAGTGGACCAGAATTCCCCAATTTCTTATCGACAACTTCATGGCATCCATGGAAAACAGACGTAGGAGATTCTTAGATTGTTGCAAATTCCTATAAACCCCCTGCCGTACCTTCAAAATCTGTACTGAACCCATCTTTCACTCTTTTCTCATATGTACCTTGAATGCTGTTAATTTCACTTTATTAGTATTGAACTTCTGTTTGTTCTCTAGATATTTTGCTTTACTCTTTAAGTATATAATTCCATCCAATTTTTATTTTGATTAAATAATGAACTGATGCGCATTCTGTACCTCAAAATACTCTAACATCCTGAATGGTATGTTATATAGACTATCGAACATAATAAGCTGGGAGATGGTATGGGCATGTTTGAAGAATGCAAGAAGGTCACCTTCCAAAAATCCTTTTCGACTGGATTCCGAAAGGAAGACAAAAAAGAGGCGTACCAAGAATAACTTGGAAAAATGCGATTTAAGAATCATTCGAGGTTTATAAATTAAGTGATGTTATTGTTCCGGACAGGGAGAATAGGATAAGAACTATCAACAATACTTTTATTTGTCGAAGTAATCCACTGCTTAATATAGATTCTTAAGTATGATGATGATGAAACAAATTCTACCTCTAAAACCTATACTTGATTTGAATACATTTTATAATTGGAAGTATGTTTCTGTCATCCACATTTTAAGAGATAATCACATATAACATCTATTTTGAATCTTCCAGTAAATATATATATATATATATATATATACAACTCACTTTTATATAATATTTACATTTACATAAAATTTAGTAAAAGGGAAAAAAAATAGTTTCAAACCAAATAGTAGTTAGCCCATTAAATGCACCCATTCATAGTTTTGCGTGCTTAAAAATATATAATATTGAATAGAATAATTCATTTTATTCAAAATCGATTATTACTTATTTTCTTTTTTTACACACTATATTATCTCTCTATTCTAAAAGACAAAAGAAAAAAAAAAGAAAAAAAAAGTACCTGCTGCTTCTGCAACCGCTGCCGTAATTAAACTTATTATGAGATCTACACTTTCTCAGCTCATAATAAAAAAACTATTGAATGTAAAAAGATGAAAACTGGTAGTTGTATAGAGAAATGTATGGTAAATATGCTGAAGTAGACTGTTTGTAAATCAAAGAATTATTTTAGGTACTAATTGAAATCGGTCAAAATAGTTCAGCTAATAAAGGTTTTATAGGATCAAAAACTAAGCCTAGCAATTTAACCATATTTTGCACGCACATACATGACTAGATTGAGGTGTGCAGTGTCCAGTCAGTTTTTTAATTTGTCTAATTTTTTAGGGTTTTTTTTTTTTCAAATTTTTTATTCAAAATTTCGTTTTATGAACAGAGATTTAATTCATAGCTTGAAATAACCATTTTTATCCACTGTTGCCAGATTTTAAAAAGTCCAGATAATAATATTTACAAACACTTTTCAATTAAAAAATATATTTACACGTGAATATTGAAAAAGAAAGAAAACTTTAAAATAATGAAGCTATTACGTGCGAAAAGCATTTAATGGAGAAAATTGCGTCATATTTAAAATAATATATATTAATAGGTCATATTTAAAACCACTTTCATATTTTTGATATATCGTTTCAAAACACGGTATTTTTAATGGAGTATGTAATACTGAAAATTACGTCATATTTAAAACGTTACATTTAAATTGTCATATTTAACATGAATTTCTTATAGTATCTAAGGGAAAACTTCTCTTTTAAACATTATAAAGGTCCTGGAGGAAGCAACATTTTTTCACCTAACCATTTTATGCAAGCTGATTTCTAAATGTGTAATTGATCTTTCTTAAGCAGTCAGGAAAACAGCCGTCAGCTTTCGCAACAACAGTGGATGCGGCCTTGGTCACGTAAATACCGCACCAAGCAAAGGGAATCGAATGACAACAAGATTACAGAAGATCGTCACTGGTCGTGATAATATAATTCAGTCTTCTATAATTTAGAAATCTTTATAAAATAAAGAAAATTAATGTATTTTTAGAGCCTGCGGGATTGGGACAGAGGCTGGCGAGTGTAGCCCGTAGGGGAAAAGTCCACTAGTATCATACACGGAGACGATGCGACTCTTAATATTTCGTAGTAATATTATTTAAGAATATAACTGTAAAAATGTGGATAAATGAAAAAAACTACATCTATTTATACGTTTTTTTCTCATATTCTACGATAAAATGTTAATCTAATTATTTCACTGCCATTTTTTTACATTTTGTTTTGTTGTTGTTAAGTGCAAATGTTTGTTAATTAGACACATAAACAATACAAACTAATTTCTGTTTTATTTGATAAATTTCGAACACTCACAAAAACACAATTTAAATTAAATGGATCACGAAAAATAATAAAACATGTATACATAAGTATTTAAACAATTTATAAAGCATCTGATTGTTTTTCAAAGCGCGTAAAAAATTTCTCAAATAATCTAACATATGTTTTCTTTGCAAATCTGTTTTTAAAAGAAGTAGTTAGAGATTAGAAAATGATGTTTTCAGCTGTAAAATTATCCCGCTATTGAAAGAATGTTTGCTTTCAACTTGTTTATCGTTTGTAATCTACATTTTAAATTTAAGATTTAATGCTACACCATAAATAAAAATAAAATTTTGAGATAAAAATTTAATTTAAGCTGTTATTGAGAATGTTTTGAATTGATATTTTCTCTGTTAATAATTTAATACGACTTTCTGTTCTTTTACTAAAAAGAGTTTATTCATTTTTTAGGTGCGTTCATAATTACACAAATATGTTGCACCTATAGTCGTCCTCTGGTTCGTCCGTCAGTCCGCATATCACAGCGCAAAAACTACCCAACCAAATGGTTTGAAATTTACTACATATAATCGTTGCAGAATTTTGTCGAGTCATTTCAAATTTTATGAAAATCGAACCAAAACTTAAAAATATATTAATAAAAGGTTTATTTATTCTATCAAATCCTATCATATGTAATCTATATAATAAAAGCGCAAGTCATGTGATTGTGGAAAACGAATACGGACTAACTACTTCTTTTTTCATATGCCAAGCGGCCATTTTTATTCAAAATTTTTTTTTCGAATAAAATTGCATAAAAGTTACATTTCTAGAAATATCGTTAAAAAAAAAATGTTTGCTTGAGAGATGAGTTACATTAAAAAATGTATAGATTCTGAAATTACTTCAGTGGAAATTAGGTTAACAGCCGAATTTCTCAATCCATTAAAGTAAATAAACACAAGAGATTCTTTCATCGAAAGTCTCAGAAATATTAAACCATGGAGGTAATCATTCGCAAAACAAGATCTCCATGGTGAATTTTGCAGCGCTGTTTGGTGTCGAAAAAAAATGCGTATCTGTAAACGTGACATATGTAATAAGAAAACAAAAGCCATGCTAATTCCGCTCATAACAGACCATATAATTCATTTCACTGAAATAATACCGATGGTTTTTTTACATTGTAAAACTAGTTATGCTACGAACGCACCTCATTTGTCACGTTTAATGCACAATTTCCAACTTGTTTAAATTAAGGATAGCTTATATTAAAACATATAACTGGCTGCTTAAAGCTTGTTCAAGCTTTCAAATGGCGTTAATCACAATCAATTCACAAAACAGTTTATTTTCCGCCAATTATCAATAGGAGGGTAAATAAAAATAGTAGGTTTATTAAGTACTATTATTTTACTACCTAAATTTATATAGAAATCTTCTGGAACTAATCCCAACATTTTACACTTACCTTGGTAAGGTACCTTTGTATATCAGAGTAGACATAGGAGCAGTAAAATTTGAATAATAGAAAGCATTTTGGACAAAAATATATTTGCTGAGCATGTCATTATTAATCTACTTACCTCTATAAGAGAAAGACGACATACGGGCAATCAAATTTGACGAATTTGGATGAAAAAAAATTGCCAAACATCTTGACGAGCCTCCCATTATCGTCAAGATAATGTTTGTTTACTCCCTTCTAGTAGAACTCTGCCAAGTGATTTGCGCCAATTTCTAGAATGTGGATCGCCATAGTTTGAACAATCTGAGCATGTGCTCTTTGTGTATGTCACCAGTCTCTTATAGAGGTACGTTAAACATTATTGGTAAGCCAATGTTTGTTTATTCATTTTACTCGTCAAACTGAGTTCAACTTGATATATTATCCTGCTGAAACATCCATCCACAAGGCATCATTTTACGAGAATAAGGCAGCATGTGATCTTCTAAAATGTTTTTATAAACGTTTTGATCCATAATCTCATCTATGTGTACGAGGAGGACGACGCCATGATGATGAAAGCTTCCCAGACCATTACTGATCCGTTCCCATATTTCACTGTTGGATCTTGGTACCGGAGATCTATTCTGATGCCTTTTGGACGACGAATATAACGTCGGCCATCACTTCCAAACAAATTGAATTTGGATTAATTGCTCCAAATAACCTTCTTCCAATCTTTGATTGTCCACATTTCGTGCTTCTTAGCGAATTTCAATTAGATTTTCCTATTCTTTGCCGGGATGAGGGTTTTTTTTGCAAGGGCCCATGCACACAATCCAGCGGCATCCGGACGACGTCTTATGGTGTCCTTATACTCACTGTGAGTCCGTATCCGGTGGCCATCTTCTTACATATTTCATCAGCGTTCTTGTTTGGGTCATCGCGCGACCTACGTTATACCGCAACTTACGTTATACACGGCGAAATCACGGTAGGACGTCAGGATAATGACGTCCCGATTATTGGATCAACTCTGAGAGAATAGAGATCAAATTTTGAATAGCTTATGCGTAATGAAATGTGTGTTTACATTTAGAAACACGTCTTATAGATGCAATACAGCTTTGAAAATTGTATTGCTTCCTGTAAAGCAAGGTAGTTTCTAAAGCTTTTCTCTGTTATCATATTTGTATTATATTACTATTAAATTAAGGAATTGTTTGTAGCAAAGTTGTCGTCTACGTTGCTTTTTCTGAAACGAAAGCTTTTCAACTAATCCGATTACAGAAATCGGTACTTTTCCGTTAAACGGACACCATGCCAAAATGTATGCTAATGCATAATGTATGTAAATGTATGTAAATGTATGTAAATGTACATTAAATGTATGTAAATGTATGCTTGGCGACAATGGTGTCCGTATGACGGAAAAGTACCCAGAAATCTTGCCATCATCATCTACTATATTTTTAAAGCGCAAATTCGTATTTCATTCTGATCGGTTAAAACTCAAGTTCTACCGAACAGATTTTTTTATAGGATTTCACTGTTAGTTTGTTAATTTGTGAAAGTTCTGTCATCAGGGAAAGCTGATTTTGAAAGATACATTTATCTATCTATTGTATACTATATATATACAATGCAAAGGAGAATTTCGATCTGGCCGCTTTGCTTGCTATCAGAAATAATTAAAAAATATTCAGACACGTGGATTTTTTGGACTTGTATATTTTTTAATTTTCAAGTTTCTGCACGTCTTATAAGTGAATAAAACTTCATACTTACGGTAGGCGCGGTACTTACGGTGACATAGCGACAAGGTAACGTTTTTAGCCTGTTGTAGCTTTTTTAGCCTGTTGTAGGACTTACAACATGCTAAAACAAGCTAAAACGCCGGTTGTCAGTCTTTTGGACGGAATTCCATGTTTTTTTTTTTTTTTTTTTTTTTTTTTTTTTTTTTTTTTAATAATACGCGTATAAAAAAATTTAGAAATGATTATTAATTAAGGATGATTAACACAGTAGTATATAAGTGTTTATTGCTCCCGGAGGTTCTTTTTCTATATGTCTGTCTCTCTCCCTATCTGTCTGTCTATCTATCCTATAGCAGGTCTTTTTCTGGAAGAGTGTGTATATAACATTTACAGTTATTTTGCAAGGCCACCCAAAATAATACGAATATATGTCTAACAATTTTATGAAAAGAATATATATGTTAAATGAGGTATATGTAGAATGCTGACGGTGATGTAATTTTAGTATGTTGTTACAGACAACTACAGTATGTCTTTTTTCTTGAAGAGAATGAATATAGCATTTATAATTATTTTACAGGGCTGCACAAAAGAATACGAATATATGTTAAATGTAGCATTTGTAGAACGCTGACCGTAATGTAATTTTAGTATGTTGTTACAGTCAACTGTAGCATGTTTTTTTTTTCTTGAAGAGTGTGAATTTAGCATTTATAATTATTTTAGAGGGCTGCACAAAAGAATACGAATATATGTTTAATGTGGTATTTGTAGAAGGCTGACCGTAATGTAATTTTAGTTTGTTGTTACAGTCAACTACAGCATGTTTTTTTTTTAAGAGGGTGAATATAGTATTTATAATTATTTTACAGGGCTGCACAAAAGAATACGAATGTATGTTAAATGTAACATTTGTAGAACGCTGACCGTTATGTAATTTTAGTGTGTTGTAACAGTCAACTACAGTATGTTTTTTCTTTTTTTGAAGAGGGTGAATATAGCATTTATAATTATTTTACAGGGATGTAATTACAGAAACAAAGGGGGCATATGCCCCGGGTGTAAGTGTAGAAGGGAGTGCCAAAAGAGGATTTGATTCCACTTTCGGTACAAAAAGTCAAATAACGAAATTTTGAGAAAAAAACTTGCAATCGGATAACCCAAAGTAAAAATGCATTCATTGATTTTATACTTTTTCTTTCAATAGGGCTGTTTTTTTCATTTTGTGATAACGTAGGGGCAAAATTCTTAATCAATACTTGATTAACGATTTTGTTCAAGATATTCACACTCTTAATACACTGTCCCAATTAGGTTGGAATTGGTTCAGTATTTCGGACGTTATCGTGATGACAAGTTTTAAATGTTTTTGTGTTTTTCTGAGTCCTTCTAAACAAACTATAATTATAACTTGATTAACGAATTCATCCAAGATACTCACAGATCAATTTACTGTCCTCATTAGCTTCAAATTGATTCAGTACTTCACACTTTATGATAATGACAAGATTTTTATTATACATATATAATATATAAACGAAATGATTGCGATAAGTCGATTTCTTAAGAAACCAACCTAAACATTTTAAGGTTAATACACTTTCTAGCAATTATTTAAGATTTAAAATAAAAAATAAGATCAGTGAATCAAAAATTTTTATTTATAAATTAATTTTAGAAAATGGTGAGGGGTCACCAAAAATCCTACTTGCGACTGATGAACAAAATACTATTTATGGCCCTGCCTAACGATTCAATAGAAATTGTAATTTAGAATGTTCTTAGAACTCTTTCTGCTCATTTCACCCATTTAATTTTCGAATGTTTTTAGCAACTATTCTCAGCGAGTATTTGTATCTTAAAAGTGCTTAAAAGTAACTACCATGCCAATTTTCAAGTTTTTAGTCTTTTCAGTGTCACAAAAAATCTTACTTGAGAACGTTTAATGTGTCCTGCATCCTTTTAAATTTTGATTTAAAAAAAATTGTTCTATGTATGCAAAAGTAACAGCCATGTCAAATTTCAAATTTCTATCCTTAACGATTCAATAGAAATCGTAATTTAGATTGTTTCCAGAACGTTTCCCGATCATTTCACCCTTTAAACTTTCGATTTTTTTTAGAAATCATTCTTAGCAAGCATTTGTATTTTGTATCTTAAAAGTAACCGCCATGCCAAATTTGAAATTTCTAGTACTTTCAGTTCCCCGAAAATCATGATTTAGAACGTTTTTTCCAGGCTGCACCCTTTTAAATTTCTTTTTTTAAACTGTTCTATGTGCGTATTTTCGTGTTAAAAGTAATAACCATTTCAAATTTCTATTCTTAACAATTCCATAGAAATCGTAATTTAGAATGTTTTTAGAACGCTTTCCTTTCCTTTCACCCTTTTAAATTTCGAATTTTTAAAAAAATGTTCTTAGAAGCCATTTACACCTTATAAGTAACCACTATGCCAAATTTCAAGTTTCTAGATTCTTCAGTATCGCAAAAATTCCAATTTAATACGTTTTTCACTCTTGTCCCCCCTCCCCGTGTAGTACCACACCGACATAAAATATAGCATTTGTTGGAGGAGGGACTGTCACCATCACTTTTGAAATCGGTTCGGTAGTACCATTGATTATCCCCTACAAACAAATAAACAAACGTTACTTCTTTATAATATTAATGATATACATTCACACAACATTTCAGCAAGTTTCAGATCAACTTAGAAAAACAAAAAACAACGGCACTCCGGGAGTGCCGACAGAAGTGAAAACTTGAACAATTACGTGTGTATTTTTTGAATCGTCAGGAAACGTTTTATTGTGCAGGAAATACTTTTAAATGAAGTGGTTCTTTTATTCATTATTATAAACTACTACTACAAATATTATATTACAATTTTCATTTAATGCGCTATTGTACATGAAAAATAATGCATATTATTTTACATACAAAAATAGCAATCTATTGCTTAAAACGTAAATTTACAAATACATGAAATATGAAATTTAATTAATTAGTATTCTTTGAAATGAATACCAGTGAAACTTATGAATTTTCATCCACAATTTAAACAACTCTCAATACATTCATCATTTCTTCCATGAGATGTAGTTTCATATCTTTTGTAATAACATTTATCTGCAAAATAGGGTTCCCTCTTCCTATCACTCCAAAAATGATGACTTCTTTGCTGCCTGTCTTGTTTACGGTATTCGTGAACATTATGCTTTTTTCTATCTTCATACTGCGCGTATTGTTTGCGGTATCTATAAATTCTATCAACAAACTTTTCTTTTCTATAAAATGATTTCACTTCATTTCCGTATCAGTAACCACGTTTCTTAAAACTTTCGTGAAATATTTCATTATTTTCATTTTTTCTTTTTATATTACTTCCGTCTATTTCTTTTCTCGTGCTAAAATTATAATATTAAATTATAATTAAACTAGCAGGCTTTGCCCGCTACGCTGGTCGGTTTCTCCAAACGAAATATACCCGTGAATCTTGTTGAAATCTCTTGAATACCGGTCATCTTGTGTTTTAAAGCAATATGCACCTTTACTTTGATTGTCCTTCGCAATGCTGTAAAACGAAATAGACGTCATTGCTCTGTTATATTTTCTATTTTTTGCACAAAATTTGGCTATTAAAGACCAACTTCTTTATTTAATCATTTACAGTATGATTTGCTAAAGAACTATGTAACAATATGCAATATTGGAAAATTATTAATGCAAGTTCAATCGAAATCCATTCTGCAGTATTTTTTAAAAAGGCTAATGTTTCACGGCTTCAACTGATTATAGAAATTTCACCCCTAGTTATATAATTAGACAACGTAGAACTATTATACGATAATCGTTACAAAAATATGCATTATCTCATGAACGATAGGACTTTGAAGAATGTACTTTATACCATTCGATTCAGCATACAAAAATACATTAAAATATGTTATCATTTTCCATTTAACTGTAATACTCGATTTTTAAGGAATTTTTTTATAGTTTGTTCATTTTTTTACCCCCTCCCCTTAGGGGTGGAGTTTTTGAAAATTCCGTCTTAGTGCACCTCTACATACTAAGAAGTACTTTTCCTCCAAGTTTCGTGTTTGTAGTATCAGTAGTTAGGGCTGCGCGTTGATCATCTACCCAGTCAGGACTTTCATTTATATATATAGATAATGCACTACACCAAAACTATCTCTGAAAAATTAACAATGGAAGTTGCATCGAAATCCATTTAGCAGAATCTTTTAAAAAGGATAATGCTTCATAATCGGGTACAATTGATTATAAAAATCCCCCCTAATTCTATAACTAAGCAACGTAGAATGATATGTTATGCACTAAAACCTTGCTTCAAAATTTAGCTAACTAACAGTGCAAGTCCCATCAAAATTCCAGTTATAAGGGGCCGGATCGAAATTCCCCTTTGCATTATATATATACAGTAGATAGGTGAATGTATCTTTCATAATCATCTTGTCCTTATGATAGAACTGGAATTTTCTTCTTGACCTTCTGGAAATTTCAAAAAGAAACTCTGCACACCCGCCGTAGCTGTAACATATACTCTCTAGTATACACCCTCTGTCTATAGCGTATATGCACAGTTTTTTTACGACTACACCACTGACAATTTTCTCCCATAGCTCCATAACTAAACAATGTAGAAAATCAATCCCTGAAACATTATCTAACTAACTGTGAAACTTCCATCAAAATCCGTTCAGTAGAACTTTAAAAAAGGTAATCTTTCATAATCGGGTTCACCTAATTTTATCTAAAACTTCCCCCCGTAGCTCTATAATAAGCAATGTAGAACAATGTGCTGTCTTTTTAAACCTTTCTAAAACACCTTTCTTCACACTTCCTTTCTTTACCTAACTAATAGTGAAATCCTATAAAAATATGTTCGGTAGAACCTGAGTTTTAATCGATCGGATTGAAATACGAATTTGCGTTTTATAAATATAGTAGATGATGATGACATGATTTCGGTGATCGGATTCGTTGTCAAGCTTTTGCTTCAGAAAAAGAAATGCAGAGGAAAACTTTTCTACAGATAATTGCCAACCATCTCCACAAAATTGCGTAACTAACTGTGTAAATCCCACCAAAGTCCGTCCAGCAGTTTTAAAATTATAAACAGTCGGAATGAAATACGAATTTGCATTTTATATATATAGTAGATATATCTTTCATAATTGCACTCATCTTTCCCAATCACTTTCCCATTAGCTCTATCACTAAGCAACATAGAATGATATATAATAGGGTAATTAGCCATACCTGAAACGTCACTTCCATCAAAATTTGTTCAGTAGCATTTTTTTGTAAAGGTAATCTTTAATAATCGGGTTCACTTAATTTTTGAGCTTTCCTCTGTATCTCTATAACAGAGTAACGTAGAATAGCTACACTCTAAAACCTTTCAAAAAAATTACTTAACTAACAGTGTAAAACCTAACAAAATATCACGAATAATCGGATTAAAATATGAATATGAGGTTTATACTCGTAGTAGATGATGATATGATTTTCTGTAATAGGATTCATCATAAAGTTTTCGCTTCAAACGTAAACGATGCTTTTCCTCATTGGATACTTCTCTATTATCCCGTCGACCACTTTTCATAACAAAAAACTATCGCCAAATTGTAAGATTAAACACTAAAAATGTAGTCCCATTTACTTGATGTCAGAATAATTATACGTGTTTGTTACGTCATCAAGTGATTTTTAATTCGCCATTTGCGTGTATTTTTTCATTATGTTTTACTGATTTATTAGTTATTTCGTTAACTAAAATAATAATTGTATCCTTACAGTCTTATATTTTATTTATTTATTTATTTTGACTATCCAATGGCAACGTTCTCCCGTTTAGTTGGCGTTACAGTTTGGCGATAGTTTTTTTTTATGAAAAGTGGTCGACGGGATAACAGAGAAGTACCCAACATGGTAGCTAAAACTCCAATTGGCGAGGTATCTGATTGCGGAAAATTAGCCTGAAATCGTATGAATAACATAACTACCCAATGAAAAGGGGAAACATGGATGAAGACTGAAAACAAATAAAGAAGCAATATACTTGTATAATACTAAACAGACCTGCGAAACTTTATTTTAGCAAGCACGTTTTATTTTTAAATCGTAGCATTTATAGAAATAATAATACACAATTACATAAATATCCGTAAGAATAATATTCAATTCCCAATTGAACAGTTAATATTTCTATCTGTAAAAATAAACAAAAGAATTAAATAACAAAAATATTTAATTTGAATTTCTTCCATTGCTATAGTAACGGATGTATTTTTAGAAATTCTCACGTGTATTGTTAGAATTGTTATATTTTGACGTCAAAAGCTTCGTCAAATTAGATAAATGTGAAATATCTCACGAAATATTTGACTTAGGAGTATTTAATTGGTACCATTCGATTCAGCTTACAAAAATACATTAAAATATGTTATCATTTGTCACGTAACTATAATACCCGATTTTTAAGGAATTTTTTAAAGTTTGTTCCCCTTTTTACCCCCCTTAGGGGTGGAGTTTTTGAAAATCCCGTCTTAGTGCGCTTTTACATACTATGAAGTATTTTTCCTGCAAGTTTCGTCGTTGTAAGTTCAGTAGTTTTGGCTGTGCGTTGATCATCTAGCCAGAAAGGACTTTCTTTTATATATATAGATTATAATTAATAACGTTAAATTATAATAAATTATAATATATATGTTTTGTTATTTCATTTTCATCTTTTGATTTGGTCTCGCGAGTTGAGTCACTTTTATTTGTTTTCACCGCGCGTTCTAAATTTATTTTGAAATTATTTTCGGAATTATTTTTATTCATAATACCAACCATTTCGTTTTTTCCACGTGAACTATTTCCTTTTGATACTTTCGCTTCATTGTATGAATTGGCAACATAATTTAATTTTTTATCGGAATTATTTACAACTTTAAGGCAACATCATACTTGAAAAGTATTGCGCTCGCCAACAATTTTAATTTCCTCTTCATCTATCGCCAACTTTAGTTTGCTGATCACGTCTTGCCCTAATTACAATATCGTATGCGGGAGATTTTGAAACATAAAATTTCGTTGATATAAGAAACCCATCAACCACGTATTTCATACACAAATAATCCAATTAGATTTACAGTTTCTCCGCCAATTTCAGTTAATAAGATATCAACAGAATACAAATTTGGCGACCCAATATTGACATAACATTCGTAACTGAATAAAGAAATATAGATGTCTGTATCAAACAATATATTTGCTTCTTTGCTTTTGATATTAATTATTTTACCCATTCCATTAGGTTTAGTCTTATTTCTGATTCGAATTGTAGCAATGTTAGCTTTTTCCTGTACATCGGCATTAGAATTGTGATTTTGGCGATTATAATTTCGATAGTTTTCGGTAGAGTCTTGACTGAACTCATTAGTTTGACCGTTATTGCTATTATTACACTGAGACGCTATGTGGCCTTGAGAGTTACATCTAAAGCACCTAATTTGAGATTTATTTCTTTTGTTTTGGTATTGGGTATAAAAAAAAGACTGTGAATTTTCATTTTTACTTACTTCGGGTTTTCTATCTTCAAAGTGGTGTGAAATTCTTTTCATGGTTTTAACATTACGTTTCGCCGCATCATAATCGTCTAGTTTACTTACTAATACGTCTACATTTTTAATTTTTGGAAGATCATCAATAAAATGTGCTTTCATTTCTATAGGTAACCTTTTCTTAATTTGATCTACTACTATTAATTATTTTAAGGATTCAAAATCAGATACTTTAAGACCGCTAATCCATTCTTCCAAATAATTTCTTAATTCAAATGCTAAATCGCGCCAAGTGGCTGAAGATTCTTTTTATGTGACATTAATTTCTGCCTAAATTCTTCTGCCGTCATTTTGAAGCGTTTAAGAAGTAAATCTTTTGCGTAATCGTAATTGTTCGCCAATGTTTCTGGTTCTCTAGCTATAATATTGGCGATTTCTAACGGAATTAAACTTAAAAAATGTGTGACCCAATTTTCTTTTATTATATTCATTCGAGAGATTTGTCTTTCAAATAAGGCTAAATAGAGACTAATATAACTTTTGCTGTCAAAGTGAGATATTAATTTAAGCAAATCTGGTTGCTTACCTGAACCAGCTATTGCAGAATCGTCACCAAATATACAGAGGTGTCGGTAACAGTGACGGTAACAGTGTCGCGAGTTCAATGTTTTTTTCCCATCTCAAAAAAGGCCCCAGCTATTGCAGAATCGTCGCCAAATATACAGAGGTGTCGGTAACAGTGTCGCGAATTCAATGGTTTTTTTCCCATCTCAAAAAATGCCCAACGCGCCTAAAGAAGTTTTCACTTCAAAAAACGCGTAACAGATTTGAAAACGTATTGTCAGGAGTTCCTATCCATCATAGATAGTAATTTGAATTTATTTGAGCACCCTGTATATATAGTCTATAAATTAGATACACACTGCATAATATACCAAAATTAAGTTACGCTTGAAAATGCATAATAGGGCAGCTGAAATTGACGTCATGCTGAAGGTCACACACTGCAAATTGTCACTTCTGATTGGTGGAGCTGCCCTGACCCAAGTGAAGAACAATAGTTCATCACCTGATTGCAAATTCCTTCTACATTTCAATTACTACATCCAATATAGTCCATGGCGTGTCTCTGTTTAAATGAATTATAAATGCTACTCACACTATTTTGTGTAGAAAATAATCATAAACGAAAATGCAATAAAATTCTTTTCTGCGACTCCGTAAAAAAGTATATATTAAATATTACATATATTTTTATGTTTACGGAAGATGTTATCGCTCAACTTTAATAACGCATGCCAATTTCATAAGGCACTCATTAAACAACTGTCTGCGGACAGTAATGCAATTATGCAATATAGTCCATGGCGTGTCTCTGTTTAAATGAATTATAAATGCTACTCACACTATTTTGTGTAGAAACCAAGTTGAAGTGCATATAATTAATGCACAGACAATAGACGTCACTTTCACCGGGAAGATGCTACAATGAATCTCAATAATACGTATCAATTTTATGCCAGTCTATGCATTTTTACCAAAGTTAAAGCACTGCCCGTAGACGATAATACATTCGAATTATTTAGTTCAGAACCGTATTAAATTATCTATATATTTTTATCCATACTACATATTGAACTAAAATTTCATTAGGTAAAAAACGCATAACAAAACGCTTTTCAAGTAGATAACAACCATTGTCAGCAATGTAGCCACATATTTTACCACAACCAGTATATGAATATATATATATATATATATATATATATATATTATTCGAACACGATACTTTACTAAAATTTAATTCACATAAAAATTGGGAAACAGATGGAAAATTACTCTCACCAACTACCTTCTTATACGTCAGCGCCTTCGAACTATTTTTTTTTCTAGCCCTGTATATACAGGGTGTTTCAAAAAGGACCGGTATATTTGAAAAATCAATAAAAACTAAACGGGCAGCGATAGAAACACACCGTTTGTTGCTTGGGACCGAAATTACCAGAAACCTTTGTAAACCTGTGACTTCTTTCTGTGGGGATACTTGAAAGACCAGGTGTACCACAATTCAGAAACAATTGAACAACTGAAGCAGTACATCTCTTCTGCATGTGAAGCCATCCCGCCTGACACGTTTACAAAGGTTTCTGGTAATTTCGTTCAGAGACTACGCCATATTAGTGCTGCGCATGGTGGATATGTGGAAAATATCGTGGTTTAGATTTTTCCAGACTGCAGCGCCATCTGTTGTTGAAAATTGTAACTATTTTCGAAAGTTTGTCTGCCTGAAAATTTACTGTTGTCCCAAGCATATTGCAACAAATGGTGTATTTCTATCGCTGCCCGTTTAGTTTTTATTGATTTTTCAAATATACTGGTCATTTTTTAAACATCCTGTATATAGAATGTATAAACATTCCTTGATATACGAAAATTTAGTTAAACATGAAAATGAATGACGCAATTGAAAGCTCCCTTTCAACAGTTAAAAATCGCAATTCGTAGACGAAAGTATATCTGAATTATTTTGTGCAGCCCTGTAAAACAAAATTAAATCTAACATGCACTGTTTTATTTTAAAAATATTATTGGCACCGCATATATCAGAATCTCAATTATCTAAGAAATAGTATAGTATCGGGGACACGCACATCAAACAATTGCAGTTATGCAATTTATATTTTTACGTTTCCCTGTAGATGAATAATAAATGTCTAGCACACCATCTTTCCATAAAAACTTATAATAATGTACATCAACAATGTATATAATTTTCGCAATGTTTAAAGCAAGGCAGTACAATTAAAATGTAGTACTTCTAACAATTATCGCACATCGAAAGCGATGGATCCGATGACTTTTGTGAAGTCCTGTACATGGACAACAAATACTACTCAAACCATTTTTGATTGGGGCCGTGTTAAAGTAAACTTGAAGATCATATATCGATTTTAAATAAAAAAAATAAGATTTTTCCCTTTTTGATTATATTAACCGTCAATAGATGGCGGGATCATCGAATTAATTTTTAGCCTGTTGTCAGTCCAAATATAGCCTGAATTTAGCCTGAAAAAACGGTCACACTGCATAGCGAGAATATTGTGTACGTTTCCTTTATACAAACACCATGCCAAAGTGTATGCTAATGCGCCAATTATTTCAACCCGGACCGCGAAAAGGATTTTTATTGTAAACCGTCTCTAGCATTGTGATTTACCATTTATGGAACGCGGATAACTTTTTTATTATTATTATTTAAAAATAACCTTGCAAAACATTTAAATTTGCTATTTTTCGAATCAATGATAGGTACTTACGTATTAACGCCACCGCAGCTACAGATTTGGCGGTTTTAAGTGCCGCCAATCTTTCGTAGCACTAAAAAATGGCGTCAAAAATCAGCAAACAACAAGGCAACAAGGATACAAGGAATCCAAAAGATAACTGCGTGCGCGTGCGAACAACAAGATTGCTCTTTATTGGCGCATTCACGTAATTTCTGCTGCGATGGCGTTAATACGTAAGCACCCAAAGATATTTTCTGTTGACTTTTACTACTGACACTGAGATGGATTTTACCATTTGGCAATTACCACACTGCAAAAAATAACTGTTGATTTTACAGTATAAAACTGGCGCCCCAGCTGCCAGTATTATACCGTAAAATTAACAGTATTAAATAGTAAAATAAGCAGTAATACACTGCCGCGCAAGCAGTAATACGCTACCGCGCAATGCGCGGTAGCGTATTACTGCTTGCGCGGCAGTGTATTACTGCTTATTTTACTATTTAATACTGTTAATTTTACGGTATAATACTGGCAGCTGGGGCGCCAGTTTTATACTGTAAAATCAACAGTTATTTTTTGCAGTGCAGATGATGAAAAAGCTGCGATAAAATTGTTTCAGAAATTTGGAATTCTATATAAAAAAAGGTTTTGTTCAAAAAACCATGAAATGAATTATGGATAAGTTCTGAATTTCATCCGCAATGGAGATGTAGTTTATGATCATGCCGATAAAGTATAGGAATACGAAAGGAAACATGGTTTGAAGTATCGTGGTTGTCGTTTCTTAATGCTTTGATATTTATATATTTATGTTGCCAAGAGTTGACATCGATTGAGTTTTGTGAGATGCAATTTGAAATGAACCACAACACGACAGTGGACTGGAATAGATAGATATTTGAGAGAAGCTTGTGCTAATGTTTTGTTTTCATGACCAAATGTAAAAATCTGTGGGAGTATTAAATTATAGAAGTAGTTAAAAGTTTATTTACCAGAAGAAAAAGCAATGTAGGACGTGTTTTTCCTCATCAGTGGGAATTAGGTGGTTTATATTGTGAAACAGAGGGATGTTTCCTTACTACTATTCCTGATCGTACAGTTAAACCTTAATGTCGGCAATAGAAAATAATGTAATTGATCGTACAGTTAAACTTTAACGGCAGCAATAGAAAATAATGTAGTTGATGGATGTATTATAGACACAGACTGCTGGAGGGGATATAAAGATGAACTGCGAGATGATGGATATGATCATTTCACAGTAAATCACAAATATAATTTTGTTGACGCTAACACTGGATGTCATACCCAAAATGTTGAGAAATTATAGGGTATTGCAAAATGGTACAGTAAAAGATATCGGGGGACTGTTCGTCATCATTTACAGTCGTATCTCATAGAGTTCATATGGTGACGTCTTCATTCAAAAAATTAAATGTTTACTGTGATGATAAAACACATTTGTAATTTCATGACTAGTAGTTTTATTTTATTACTTTATTGTTTATCAATTATTTGCTTTCATATTTTAAGTATAAATATGTGTTGATTTAATAAAATAGCGCGTAAAAGTATGTAATTTTCAAAAGTGATATTTTTTAAATGCTCACTTTTGTTTCAATTATTATTATTTTTTAATGTTTTTATTTACATGAATTTTAATCTGCACCAACGGTTGGTTCCTATTTGCGAGCACCATTTGGCGAAATCTTGCCAAATCGTCGATAGTCAGCCAGATGGAGCTCTTTTATTGTTGGAAAGGCTATGATATTTTTGTGATGACGCGTTTGTTACGTATGACGTATTTGTTACGTCATCAAGTGATTCTTTATTCAATGTTTATTTGTATTTTAATGATGTTTAATGATTTATTATTTATTTAAAACATTTTTTTAATATAATTAAATAACACTTACGTCATTAAATGGATATGTCATGATATTAAAAGAAAAAAAGCATTGAAAAAATGTCATCATCTGCTTGTTTATTTAAAGCTTGATTTTTTCTTCTTTTTTTATGTTTGTGAGTGGTTACTCTTGTTACTTTAGAACAGTATAAAAATTAATTGACTGCAGTATTTATGGAAGTCTCATGGTCACGAAGCGATCATACATGCGGTATAGTGATAGCCGCATTTAAAAATTTTGTGTATTTTTTGTGATCGCTATACAACGAGGTTCATGCATCCAGAGATGTCTTTTTTCGGTTTCATGTTCGCGAAGTGATCATACGTGCGGTACAGTGATCTCGGCATAAACGCATTTCGTATATTTTTGGGGATTTTGATAGGACGAGGTTGCTGTATCAAGTAATGTTTTCTTTTCGGTTTCATGTTCGCGAAGCGATCATACGTGCGGTACAGTGATCGCGGCATTAACGAATTTCGTGTATTTTTTGGGATTCCGATACGACGAGGTTGCTGTATCCAGTGATGTTTTTTTTCGGTTTCATGTTCTCGAAGCGATCATACGTGCGGTACAGTGATCGGGGCATTAACGAATTTCGTGTATTTTTGGGGATTCCGATACGACGAGGTTGTTGTATCCAGTGATGTTTTTTTTCGGTTTCATGTTCGCGAAGCGATCATACGTGCGATACAGTGATCGGGGTATTAACGAATTTCGTGTATTTTTGGGGATTCCGATGCGACGAGGTTGCTGTATCCAGTGATGTTTTTTACGGTTTCATGTTCGCGAAGCGATCATACGTGCGGTACAGTTTTCGCGGCATTAACGAATTTCTTGTATTTCTTGGGATTCCGATACGACGAGGTTGCTGTATTCAGTGATGTTTTTTTTCGGTTTCGTGTTCGCGAAGCGATCATACGTGCGGTACAATGATCGCGGCTATAACCAATTTCGTGTATTTTCGTTTTTTCAACTTCACATTAATCGTTAACTTTTATGTAATATCGATGAAATGTGTATAAAAACGTTGTTTTTTACTGCTCATATTATCTTTTTCATATGTATCTTATTAAATTTTTCAAATAAAATATTTTATTTCACTCATAAATGCAGTATCTAAGAAAAATCAACTGTGTATGGTTTAATTTAATAATTCTGTATTTAAATTATCATTCTTTTGTCCAAATTGTTTTGAACGAATAAAATTTTACATTCGTTACATTGTTACTCCCGTATAAATGCAATCTATTTTTCAGTTACGTTTTTATCACTAAATCTATGACTTTTCCTATGTATAACTATTTAAAAATTAAGAATGGCAACATTTTACCACTTGCTTATTGTGGGTTACAATATGATAAATGTAAGTAAACAATTTAGAAATCGCCAATGTAGCATCATTTTTAAAAAGCGCCAAATGGTGCCTTGAAATAGGATTAAACCTGCACCAACTATTACGTTTGGCGACAATGGTGTTTGTATAATCGTAAAATACCTAAAAAAATAATTTACATTCAATAAATAAGAAATCCAATGTTTGGCACGGTTTGCAATTGAAAACCTTTGCTCGGTCAGTGTTGAAATAAATGGCGCATTAGCATACATTTTGGCATGGTGTTGGTTTAATGAAATAGTACCAGAATGAAAATACAGCACAAGCTGTACAGGAACGAATTAATAACGACCACAATGAAAATTGTTTACCATGTATTTTACGTAAATTAGATGAAACTATGAGATACAATCCTTTTACACTAGCATTGAAAACGCTTAGTGAGTCTGAACGTTAACAGCAAAAGCATGTTAGACGACACAATCTTCCAATATACATCTTTCCTTATTGTCGATGAATAGTATATGAGTATATTTACCAATTATTTCAAATTTAAAGAGAAAACCATGATTTCTGCCCACCGTCCTAGGTCGGACATTTACACTAGTTTTATCAGATCGTTTCAAAACTTCTGCTTTCAACTTTTCAAATTCATGTTTGGTAATTTTTAAATTAACAATTTTCACACATATCATTACTTGAGAATCATGTACGATAACTAAAGCTACAAATTACTAATTTACATCATCAAGAAATTTTGCTTACAGAAAAAGTTGGGACAGAAAAACATATCGGCTCAAAACTTTTGCCAGCTACTGTATGCATTACTGAGTTATATAATTTTTTTTTTTATTTGTATCTTTACATTTTCGTACATAAGAATTACATTATACAGTTAAACTATATTCCCCGATTTGTATTTTAACATCCAGAAATAGTTTGCTAATACATTTTCTTAACAAGTATTTTCCAACTCACATTCATCTCAAAATAAACAAGATGCTCAAAATGCTTTAAATTATTTTAATTTTATTTTAGTGAATATAAAAAATTCAATCTTATTTAATTGAATTTGCTGTCGCATCATTTCATCACTGAAATAAGCAGTGCATTCTTAACTTCTATCGTTCTGTTGTTTATTTTATTTTATTTTTCTTTAGGGATTCTTTAGTAGTTTTTGGAAAGATAATTACTAAAAGTAATTTATTTCTATTTCAAAATGTATTGTACGAAAATGAATTAAGAAAATAATCAGAGAATAAAACACGATGAAAATACGCATTCCATTTAAATTAAATTTTATAACTAAAATAATTCGAATTCTTTTGACAGTTTCTAGGCTGTTTACAAGAAATATAAAAACACAATGATATCTTGGCTTGCTGAGATAGTTCATTCTGGCATTATATTCGCTATCTAAAATCTTCGTTAAACGAAACTTGATTTTGAATCCAATTAAAATTCAAATTTGATTCATTATGTTAGCGCATGCATCCATTAAAACATTCGTTATTCGAATCTATATTCGTTAATCAAATTTTAAAAGCAGCTTTTTGGATATTTTTCGGTTCGAATAAAAAGACAATACAGTAAAGAGAGTCCCTGAATCAGGAGGAAATGGTAGCTTTCCTATATCTTCGTTTCAAAATTTTAGCTAATGTTACTCAAAACAGCAAACTAAAGTGCAAAGAACCCGATTACAAAAGATTTGTTAATACCGAATTTGTATAAGAAAATGGCAAAACTAGTCAGTTATAGCCAAGTTGGCTTCATTTGTGGAGGTTTAGTTTACTGGCGATATTTCGTGTCGTCTAGCTTGGCGAGAATTTGACGCTAACGGAATGAAAATAGTTTTATGCGTATAATTGGGAAAATGATTACAACAATGAATTATATTAATTTGCGAGATATCGAGGTCACTAAAACTCATAAATTAATCCTTGATTTTTTTGTAATCTGCCATCTTGTTTCAAAATGTAAGTCACCCTAGAATTTCAAACTGCTATATCTCAGCTGTTTTGTAAAATAGACGCTACAGAAAAAAATGCTCCGGAATCCTTGTATCAAGGCCTAACGCTTAAAAAGGCGGACCAAGCTGGCCAACGAACTGGGTCGAGGCATTGGTGAGCTTCATACACACACTTAATTACATCCAAATCGGTTCATAAATACGAGTGCTATCGTATGACATAAATATATTGGAGGACATATTTTTCCAGTATACGTTCGACGATATCTCCGAAACTATCCTCTTTAATAAAAATGTATGTGTTGCTGACGACTGGGATCGTTGCCACAGATTAATCTCAGAAAATGAAACATTTGAAGTTACTGAAAAAATTAATTGCTCGAAAAGTATTTGTCAGAAAACTGTTCGACAAACTGCGTTAGAAAGGTAAAAAATTGTATTTTTCTTGATATAAATTTCAAATCCACCGATTATGGCATTTTTCAAATATTGAATTTCAAAAATTACCAAATTTCACAATGCATTACCATAGCGAAAACTTCACGCGTAAAAAATAATAATAACAGCAATATGTCAGCACGAGTCACAAATTATAGTAACCGTATTATTCTGTTAAAATATAAAAGTGAATTATGATGTCACGAGTGCATGATTTTTATTTAATTCTCGATAAATACTAGATGAGACATTTCTATTTAGTTGTGCATAATATAGGTTTATTTCCGTTATTAAAAAATGTAGCTATACAACATGTAATTCAATGGAAAACGGTAGGTAATAAATTGTAAACGTAATAATAAACAGTATTAAAAAAACATAACTTAGTGAAATAAGTATCCGTTTTTATGTTGTTATAGGATATCTAGGTAAAGGTACAGATTACTTTAAAATACAAGGTTAAATTCACCGATATATTTCGTTTGATTCAAGGTTCGTTTGGAGAAACCGACTAGCGCAGCGGGCGTAGTCTGCTAGTAATACATAAAAGTAAAACAAATATATTTTAAAGTTTGATATTACGAGATCTTCTGAACGATACCCTACACGATATATATAAAAGAAATTTTTTCCAAGTAATTTCATTAATATCTCGGCTAATTACCGACAGTTTTTTTTGAAAATCATTATCAAATATCCTTTGATTATTTTACGTCGATAGTCACCTCGAGCACCTGTCAACATCCCTGTTGACCGCCGAAAAGTGTGTATAACGGAAAAATGCGTTTTTCTCAAAAACTGTATCACCTAGAAAAATCGCTATAATTTTCGTGAAGGTTTAATTAAAGTCCTACTATCCCTAATTTTTCATATTTTTAGTTTCAGTATATTCGGAAATAGAGGAAGGGGGGCATATTTTTTCAGTGCATTTTTGACAATATCTCTTAAAATATAATACCTAAAACTAAAACAAACATATTTTTTTGTTCGGTATTACGAGATCTTTCACACGATACCCCATACGATATACCAAAGGAAAACCTTTTTGTTTAAGTAACTTAATTAGCCCCCTAAATTTTCCCTAAACATTGTAAATGGCTAATAACCTGAAAATATATGGGTAAAAAGGCTTTATAACTTTCCCAAGTTTCAACTTCCCACATCCCATAGTTTACGAGAAAAGGGTGTCTGACAGACGGACAGATATACACAGAAGTGATCTTATAATGATTCCGTTTTTAATTTTTAAGTACGGAACGGTACCCTAAAAATAATAATGTGGTCCAATGAAAGGTAGTGAGTGTGTTATTACGATGTTTAGTATGATTCACTTTCATTACAAAGAAATATGCAAATTTTGCGCCCATTATTTCCACACGTATGGAAAGAAGTACATGGGATTGCTTCAAAATTGAATTTCAAGGATTGTATAAGTAGTTCGATAAAATCTTCGCGTTTGGAAGGTTGTTGAGAAGGCATTTCATGTATTGTGAGAATAGGCTTCTAATTAAGATAATATAATGAGAACAGACAATGACAGGTCTGTAGAGACCTAAATGTAGCCGGAGACGTCTTGGCAAGAACCTGGTATTAGTTTAAAACGCATTACAATATCTACACTATTGCTAAAAGAACTATTGCTAAAAGAACTTTGCAACTATTGCTAAAAGAACTTTGCAACTATTGCTAAAAGAACTTTGCAACTATTGCTAAAAGAACTTTGCAACTATTGCTAAAAGAAATAGTCAACTGACGTCAGCCCAGATTACGACGTTGTAGCTACAGGAACTCGAAGTGAGTGACTGGCTCCCTATAAGATGGCTATATGCAAAGAAATTCAAGATTTGTGCTCCATTAATATGGACTGCGAAATGCATCTCGTTACAGTGGTGCAGAGGTCATCTCAATGCAGTACCGTAGACTGAAGCCGAGTACATATCACTGATGAATAACGTTTATGTTTGGAGAGTGATTTCAGATGTGTTATAACTCGAAGGGAGAAAAACACGCTCAATACGCCTGAAAACATCCGTCACAGGGCATCGGTAAAATATGAAATAGAACTGCATGGTATGGGCGGGCACTATTTTGAAAGTTCGCACTGGCGTACACATTTTTATAAATGCAGCTAAGAATGCTGAAATGTACAAAGATGATGATTTTGAACTTTATGTAAAGATATTCAAGGACAAAATTCGTAACAACGTCTTTCAAAAGGATGATAATGCATGCTCATCATCACGCTGAACTAGTGATCGATTATTTTTAGGGAAAAGAATCCAACGGTTGATTGGTGATTTATGACGGCCGATTATCTACTCGAGGGATATAGGCCCTAGGGGAGGAGTGCCTTCCGTGGGGGTCTTTCTAAGGGATCCTAACCCGTATTTACTGCAAGGTTAGAAGGAAACCACGGAAAACTCCGAACGGTTGATCGACGAGCGCGACAGGGGTTAGAGTGCAACGGATGGACTAGCCTGCATATTTTCCAGATTTAAATCCGATAGATCTTGTATGCGTCGCACTAGGACGCGGAATTGTTTTACTGCAGCCCCCACCTAGAATTCTTCAAGAGCTTTAAAGCGCTATTTATCGTGATTACATTTCGTTACCACAGGAACTTCTGAATAATCTAATACACAGCATGGGAAATCGCTGTAAAACTTGAATTTCAGCCAGGGGTGATCACCCATCTTATTAATTTTCAATGTATGTCTAAAATGTTGCAATACCAACTTTTCGCTACCCTCCTTTTTATCACATTTACTGTTTACTTATTTAATTTTATTTTTTGCAAAAATCGATTATTCTGTATTTAAAAGATATATCAGGCATGAAAAAAATAAAGATCTTGTGTACATTTCATGTTTGCAGCTATAAATTCATTCACGTTACGCATGTTGTTTAAATGTTCCTACAGTTTTTTCGAAAAAAATAAAGATCTTGTGTAAATTTCATGTTTGCAGCTATAAATTCATTCAAGTTACACAAGTTGTTTAAATGTTCCTACAGTTTTTTCCGCCAGTGTATTACATGATATATTGGGAAAGGAAACATTACATTTTTAAAATTTTTTTCTTTAGCAGTACTACTGCAAGTGCTTTAAGCATAGCCTGAAACGATACCTAATAATGGAAGAGGATTAAAACATTTCACTAATAAATTTTTAGATGAACATAAATCTGAAAAGTAAAAACATTCACGACTTGTAAAAGTTAACGTCCTAATGTTAACTGCTATATTTGTTTTAATTCGAAAATATGTTTTTTTTAGGTAAACTCGGGAAAAAAAAATTGCTCTATAATCAAATTTTCGTCATTTTAAGAACAAATACAAAAATTTCAACTCGTATTTCATTGATTTAAATAAAATAAGGCAATTGTAAAAAAACATTTTCTTCTTTGGATGTATTCCAAACACCTGAGTCCATGTAATATGAAACAAAAATAAAAATTAATAAAATAAAAAAAAAGTTAAACGGAAACTTTCGCCAAGAAAAGTTTTCATTTCACTATGATTTATACAACTTATATTTGGATATCATATCAATAGATTTTGTTTGCTTTTAGAATGCTTAGTTTTTTAATTGCCATTTTCACATTAAACTGACTTAGATTTGCTATATATTTTATAAAAATAGTAAATAAAACCTTTGTACAAGAATATTAAAAGGCCGAATATAAACAATGAGAATGCACAAATAATAGACTAAAAAGCAGCAAACATCTGTTTCGAATCCACAAGAGAGATTCTTCTTCAGTGCGACAAAGAACAAAGCACAGCGTGCGAAAAATAACTTGCTTTTTCTAGAACGCTGTGCTCAATTATAAAGACTTGATGATTCCCCAGGAACAGGCATATCTCATTGTAACTTCAATCTATGTATTTAAGTGATAGCCTATTGAAGTCGATAGCTCAAATACCAACTTTCCCACAATACACACTAACTCAGAAAACATAATTTTGAGAACCCCTCTTTGAAAAGTATTGAAGAGGTTTTCTCGCTTTGGCAGGTGACACAAAGAAAAGCTTGCAGAAAAGCGATGTTTGAAATTCAGCATTGATATAGATGACACTGAAAACCAATGCAATTATGGAATGTTTCTTTTGAAAAATTGATTCTTTGTTGGTTTTACATCGGCATCTCTTCTTAAACTAGTCGTTGGGGGCCACCGTAATACTTACCCATCATGGATATGCATAATATAAAATATGAAAATAAAACATGTGTAAACTATTTATAAAATGCATTGCAATTCGAATAAAATAGTGGCTTGATGACGTCGTAAACTTTAAATGCTCTATTACTCCAAAATTGATAACCATATTAACTAACGGTTTACTGCGTCGGATTAACCGTCTCATTTCCAATTAAAATATATCTTTGAATTGAAATTTGAATGAAATACAGGGTCATGAAAAATAGAAGAGTGTGGGAAATCGGATTACAAATATCTCGGCAACTCATTATCCGATCGACGTCATTCTTTATGCAAAATTTATGTTTTTTATTGTTTTTTATGTTCTCTCCTTAAAATAAACAATTTCAAAAATTTTTACATACCTTTTATCAGAACGAATATTTCGAGAGTCTGAAAAAATAGTTCCGGATAATCGAGGTTACTGAAATTCAATAAGCTTCTTTTCATTACTACATACTAAATACATACCAAATTTCAAGTCTCTATCTCGATTTGTTCGGGAGTTAGAGCGTTTACAGACACACAGACGGACGGCAAATTTTTTTTTTCTAAAAATATGTTTTTCGGAATCTCCAGTGTTCCAGTGTTCCAGTTCGGAATCTCCGTGTAAATCCGTCAATTTTTTTTTCGATTTTCAAAACGATTACAAGACTTACTCTATACCACCCTATATATGGGTAAGTAATAAGGCAGCTACAATAGAGGAGTGTGAATTCACCATAATCTTCACAGATGTTTTACCTGCTTTCGTATAAAAAAACATTCGTATAGACAATTAGTGAATTCTGAATCGGTTTATCTTTTATTTTTAGACAAAAATTCGCTTAAGGGGGTCCGGAACACATTTAAAAAAAAATATTTATTGAGTTAAAAATTTGAATTTTTTTGTGATGGTTAACCATGTCATTTGTAAACAAAATCACATGATAAAACTTCTCATAACTTAAAAAATAATTAATTTAAAATTTATTAAAAAAGGGGGGTAATTTAAAATTGTTATAACTCAAAATATTATTTGTAAAATTTCAATTTTTTTTCATTTAAATAAACAGAAATATATAAATTTAAATTTTGATACAGCATTTTTAAAAATATTAATTTAAAAAAAAAGTTAAAAATATTTAAAGTAAAAATTATGTAATTTCTTAAAAAAAAAAAAAAAAAAATCATATTTTCAAAAGTAAATATTTTTTTCAAATTTGCTGAATCAAAATTAAAGTAAAATAACTGAAAAAGACATGTTCTAAATTTGAACCGTTTATCTTTAACTGTTTTTGACTTATAACGATTTAAAGACGAGAATGTGTGAAAGAACCCATCATGCAGGAAAACGCAAAAAACATTTGAATGACAACCATTACTTGAAAGCTAGATTTTTGAAACAAAAAATTAATATATCCTGTTCTATTTAAAATAGAAGCATGATTTAAACGTCATTTTAAGCGGATAAAAACAGAAAAATTTTTAATACAATAAAATATTTTTCAAAAATTTCAAGATTTTTGTGTACTGGACCCCTTAAATGAGAATTTTTGTTAAACTGCTACAAAAGGAATGGAGAAGAAGATTGCTTGAAGGATAAGTTTTGTAGATCTATTGGAATCACAAATAGCTAAGTACTGCATCGCAAATTACATATTGAAAGGTACAAAAATTAAACATACCCTTTAAAGAAGAAATAAAAATTTATAGGATACATCTGAAAGTGATTAGCGCAAGTTTCTCGGAAACAAAATAGCTAAAAACTATTCTATTCTTGTGACAGCTTTGGTAAAAAGATATGGAATTATGATATGCAGTACATTGCTAAACATGTAATTCTTCACATTAATCTTTTGAATCCGAAGTGTCGTGAATGAAAAAATACTAGCAGTTAATCTAGAAAAGGAATGGCAAAGCTTTTCAGATACGTGTGCCATTTTTTTTTCTTTTCCAAAAAGTGTTTTACATAACCATGACGTGCCAAATAAAAACAAATTTAGTGGATGAAAAAATAATGATAAAAATTACTTGAAAAAGTTTTATTAAGATTTACAAAAGATGAGTAACATATGTATAAGCATCATACTGTAAGAATTATAGTTATAATTAAATTTTAGATAGTAATAAAAAATAAATCGTTTAAAGGCAATTTCTGTTGTTGAATCTTGGATGAAAAATATTTATTACCACGTTTAATCTTTACACTTTGTTGACCGGTGATTTTTTATAACATCTTGTTTTTAAAACAGTAAAGGCTCCGCTCGCTTTTGAAAGTCTTTCATTAATGGTTTTCTAGATAGATTTTCAAGTTTATGCATCAGTAAATTTCATTCAATCTATGGATTCCATATAAAATATCTTACAATCTAAAAAAATATGGACAACATAATAAAAATGCATTTTCTGTAAGGTAAAAGTCACGCCCTTAGTCAATGATGCTTGGTCAAACAAACACGAGTTAACTCTCCTAAAACCGTTGGTGTCTTTATTCACACCAGTATTTTTTTGTTTTAAAGTTTGTTATGTTTCGAACCAGAAAAAAATATAATTTAAGCTTATAGAATCTAATAGACAATTCATAGGAAGATGCTAAATATAGTAGAATTAAATTTCTGGTTTAAATAATGTAAAACTTAGAACACTCGTCGAAATTTAAAACCTGGTACTAGGAGGATTAACTCGTGACAGGTCATTATTATGTGTTAATTACTTTTAACGCTTTTTCTAAGGGTTGGGACATATACGTCCCAGTGAACTATTTATTTATTCTATTCGTACCACGTTTTAGTAAAAAGATATCTGCCACACACTTATAGACTGATATTTTCAAAAGAAATCTACCACAAAGAAATTTCTTTGTAAATTGTGCTGCGATTGAATGTAAAAGCAGTCGCCTGTCCTGGCCCGTAATCAAAGGGTTAATAGAATGCAATATGAACTGGAATTTTCTGACTAGTGGTTTCCGTTTGAGTTTTCATATTACTTGTTTGGAGAAAATGAGCTTTGCATGTATAGATTAAAGAAGAATGTTATAATGGCAAATGCTAGTTTATAATAGGCTCTGGCATTAAATTCCAAGTTGTTATTCTTTTATCATCGAAAATTTCTTTTTCTACAATTTCCAAATCTTGTCTTAGTTTGATAAACTTTTGACTCCATATTGAACTAGATTTTGAATTCATTCTTCAATTAAAATTTGAGCTGCAGGATAAATACTTCAAATAAATCGATTTTACATGCGTATTTCGTGTATTTTTTCACTTTCTCTTGATTTAGAACCTCAATCAACACCGAACAGAAAATATTCTGCCACCTGCCGCCTATGACACCCGTGTCATACATATCTTCATCTGTGGCTCTGCTCGAGAATGGTTGAATTTTAAAACTATGAAAGAGGAACGTGGGATGAAATTATAGGTGCGGTGCATATTACTGATAAACTAAAATTATGCAGGGAGTCCCAATAGTCCTTGAAACATTTTAAAATTCAATAAAAGATCAAGAAATTGGCGTACAAGGGTTCAGTTTGGACGAAAATACTTCGGAAACAGGATTTTAGAATATTTAACTCCCATCTGTTCAGTTTAAAAGTGGATTGTTTAAAACATATTTTAGAAAATATATGCGTAAAAAGTGTAACCTTCATGTCAAATTTTAAGTTTCTAGCCCTAATAATTTCAGAAGAACATTCATATTAGATCCACCCATTCCACCACAATGTTTTTAAAAACCATTCTTAGTGAGTATCTAATAGAAGTTCGTAATTTACAACCATATTCTTTTTCAAGTTTCTCTCAAAAACAGCTTTAATGAAAATGTTGTGACAAGGTAATTTTAGAAGATTTACTCAAGGTTGAAAATCATGTTGAAACCCTAATTTTAGAACTTTTTTCGATTTTTCACATCTTTAAAATTGTAATTTTTGAAAACAACTTTCTATAGATTGCACACACATGTTAGCAGTAATATATTTAATAATTATAGTCTGAGTATGTTTAGAGCAATCCTGATGCAATGAAATTTGCAGAAGTGTTCTTTAAAACTTTTCACTTATTTAACCAACATTAATATTTCATTTTTTTAAATCTGTGTTCGGCCCGCATTTGAATCCTAAATGCGTTTTCATACCAATAAAAAGCAATGTTATCAGTTATCCCCGGCTACAATTCCTAAGAAATAGTATTTATCCGTTACCTCTAATAACAAAATTACTTTAAATGATTTCAAAGTAATTTAAAACAGTTTAGATACTAAACCAGTTTGTGATTGCTGAATATCTTCAGATCTTGATACAGCATACTAATCTAGTATAAGGGCCAGTTTTTGGCCAAATAGCCATAAGAAGAATGCATTCTTCGAAGACTTTTTTGAAAAGAGGGAGACTAGAATTTAAATTATAAAAAAAAAAAAAAAAAAAAAAAAAAAAAAAACTGAAAATAACACGTAGGACCAAAATCTTGCATTGAACATGCTGTTCTCATTTCTAGCCTGTAAACTAATCATTGAAAGCCTTTTCATATATAGCCTATAGTAAAATGGCATATATTTTCGTCTGTTTGTTTTCTTTTAATCATGAACGACTAGGCAGGTTAAAATATGTGTCTGTATCATATCCGTGACCATTTTACGTATTTGCTGTTTATAAAATACAGGATGTCGCAAAAGTCCTTGACACATTTTAAAATTCAATAAAATATCAAGCAATTGGCGTACGAGAGTGCGGTTTGGGCGAAAATTCTTATGATCTGAAATTTTGTTTAAGGAAATAAAAAAATTAGTTTCAAAAATTTCTCATAGATGGTGTTGCTGAGGGAAAGTTATCAAATAGGTAGAATGTTTTTATATATAACAATAGCGAAGGACGCGCAATGCGTATGCATAGTTTTTGTCCACAGTATGGCATTTCAGAAGTTAACATTACTTGTCTATGCCTCCTCACTCGTCTAATCGAATTCAGGAGGGGGAGTACTGCGAAGTTCTGGAATGTGGTTTGCCATAGATTGGACAAAAACTGTACATACGCGTTGTGCGTCCTTCGCTATTGTTATGTATAAAGACATTCTACCTATTCGATAACTTCCCAGAAGCAGCGCTATCTATGAGAAATTTTTGGAACTAATTTTTTATTTGCTTAAACTAGATTTCAGATCATAAGAAGCATTTTCATCCAAACCGAACTCTCGTACGCCGATTGTTTGATCTTTTATTGAATTTTAAAATGTGTCACAGACTTTTGGGACACCCTGTGTTTTATAAACAGCAAATACATAAAATGGTCACGGATATGATACAGACACATCTTTTAACCTGCTTAGTCGTTCATGATTAAAATAAAACAAAAAAACAGACAAAAATATATGCCATTTTAATATAGTCAGAAACGGATTTCAATAATTAGTTTACAGGCTAGAAATGAGAACAGCATGTTCAATGCAAGATTTTGGCCCTGCGTATTGTTTTCAGTTTTTTTAAAAATTTAAATTTCAGTCTCCTTTTTTTCAAAAAAGTCTTCGAAGAAGTCACTCTTCTTATGGCTATTTGGTCAAAAACTGGCTCTTATACTAGAATAGTATGGTGTAAGTTGCTGTATCAAGATCTGAGGATATTCGGCAATCGCAAAGGGATTTAGTATCTAAACAATTTTAAATCATTTTGAAATCATTTAAAATAATTTTGTTATTAGGGGTAACGCATAAATACTGTTTCTTAGCAAATGACGACGGGGAAAACCGATAACATTGCTTTTTATTGGTATGAAAACACATTTAGGATTCAAATGCGGGCCGAACACAGATTTAAAACAATGAAATTTTAATGATGGTTAAATAAGTGAAAAAGTTATAAAAAACACTTCTGAAAATTACGTTGCATCAGGATTGCTCTAAACATGCTCAGGCTAGAATTATTAAATATGTTACTGCTAACATGTGTGTGCAATCTATAGAGAGTTGTTTTCGAAAATTACAATTTTAAAGAGCTGAAGTAAGGGGAAAAGTTATAAAATTAGGGTTTCAACATGATTTTCAACCTTGAGTAAATTTTTTTTAAATCACCTTGTCACAACATTTTCAATAAAGCTGCTTTTGGAGGAAACTTGAAAATGAATATGATTGTAAATTATGAACATCTACTAGATACTCACTAAGAATGGTTTTTAAAAACCATGGTTGGCAAATGATCTAAAATGGAGGTTCTTCTGAAATTATCAAGGCTAGAAACTTAAAATTTGAGATGAAGGTTACCCTTTTTACCAAGAGGTTTTCTAAAATATGTTTTAAACAATCCACTTTTAAACTGAACAGATGGGAGTGAAATATTCCATAATCCTGTTTCGACTACGATTTCTCTAAAATTATTAGGTACTAGTATATACCCCCCGTCAAAAATGACAGGATATTGACTCAATATTCAATTTTTGAAATAGTTCAACGAATGGACAAAACATTCCAATTAAACATTAATAAATAAATAAATAAATAAATAAATAAATAAAAAATCCATGAGTGAAATTTTCTGTAAAAAAAGTGTTATCAATGAGTTTCTAAAGAGCAAGCTCTTTACACCTCAGGTACACACCTACTTACTCACCACATAGCTCATTTTTTGATTATATACGCAAAATTAAATGGAAATTACTCGGTACTATTTATTCCTTATATTTTAATTACGTTTCATAAGAAAAAAATAAGTTTATTTACGATGGAAACAAAATTTCAAACTTTGTTTGCATTATCTACCAGTAGATGGCGCCATCTTCCCTAATGCGGTCCAATGTTGCTTGTGATTGCCAAGCAAACCACCTTGACTGTCTTTCTCTAATTAATCGCCGTCTACGTTCAATCGAGGTTTCATCATTTTCATCAGGCATCGCTAAAACGATCTTTAAACTATATAAAAAACAATAAAAACTGATTTGATTGAACAGATTCAAATCCACTGCATGTTTGAACTTTGAAAGGGGTGGGGGTGGGGGGGGGGGTTGAGACCTATAGCTGCACGGCTGTAGTCCCGAATGATCCACAACCACGTGTTTAAAACAGCATTTAAAAGATCAACAAAGATGTTAAAACAGTAAAACACACGTTGCCAATTGGCAATCTGTACAGTACAAATAATTTTGATGAATGATTCTCAAAAGTGAATGACTCGCCACTTTTTTTTTTTTTCCAAATAATAATAATAATAATTTAGCAAAATGAAATGTAATTTCTGAAAAATTCACATTAAATTTTAATATGCTAATTAATGCAAATATTAACTTGTATTTTTAACAAAGTTCGATTGTTTATATTAATTGACGAAAGATGGCTGCAAAAATAGTTTTTGAAGGTTTTAAACAAAATTAAAATATTTAAAGACTTTAATATGCTTTTACAAATATTTTAAGAACAGAATCAGATAATTAACCTATATTTTTTTTACTGAAGCGTTCAAAGAGTCATTCATTTGTTTCACGATTCGGAAATTCCGAATGGCAACAGTGCTTGTTTGTTTATATTTAGTAATCTGATGTCTATAACAGCTTATTTTTAATTTTTAATTTAATACATTATAATTGGATAAGATATACATGTTATATGTGAAAATATGAAGAACAGACATGATTTCACGTAGAAGAAATTAACATTTAGTTGTCATATGTTAGTATATGTTTTTCATTAAGCCTAACATGGCGTTTAACTACGATCGACTCGCAGACCAGAGTGGTACAGCCCGGTACCGTTACAGACACTTTCTCGCCTTTGGATTTTATTATAAGTAAGATAGAAACTTTAAATCAGGCAGATAGACTTTAGATACTTACTCAGAATGTTTTATAATTACAATTTAAAAAATTTAAATGAAAATAAAAATCAGTTTTTTTATGTTGGACACAACCTTACCAACATTCTGAAATTTCGCCAACTTTTCTGAAAAATAGGATAATACTTAAGTACGAGTACGTGTAATGATGAAAATAATAATAATTAAGAAAACTGTTGTTGGCAATTGTTTTTCTACGTGTAATTTTATCCTAAACCAATTTTATTTTTATTTAAATATTGTTTTGTTTAACACAATAAATGTTACAGCACACATAATAGGAATGGAGGTCTATTCTATTTATCAATGTATTTGAATCCACAGTATTCTATAAAGTATTCAGAAAGTTGAATGGGGTTATTGCAAGCATTTTGTACAGGAAAGCAGTGTCACAATTTACTTATATAGTCAAAAACACAAGGTGTTTTACAATAAGCTAAACTTCTATATTCGTTCACAACTTCAACAATAATAAAAATAATAGTGTACCCGTCCGAAGATTTCACACTGCAGTCTAATATTTTTTTAGCAATATCTGCTATTTTTTAGATGCAGATTAAACTTCTAAAAAAAGTAAGGACTAAAAATATCTGCAAACAACTTTAGTCAAGCTAGAATATCATCTCGTTTATTCCATCAAACTTACTTTAAAAACTGACCAAAGATAGTAAACACACACACACACACACACGCACGCACGCACACACACACACGCACGCACGCACACACACGCACGCACGCACACACACGCACAAATCATATTTTAACTACATAGGGTAACATCATCTGTTTCGGAAAAAAAAGTCCTTCCGGCCTGTACCGGGAGGAAAAGGTAGCTTTCCTATATCTTCGTTTTAAAATTTTAACTAATGTTACACGAAAACAGCAAGTTAAAATGCAAAGAAAATGTTACAAAAGATTCGTTAATACTGAATTTGAATAAGAAATTCGCCAAATTATTGAGCAATAGCCAAATTGGCTTCATTTATGAAGACTTATTTTGGTCGCCAAATTTGGCGATATTTCGCCAAATGTCGCCAAGTTTGGCGAGAATTTGGCGCTAACGGATATGAATATATAGTTTTATGTGTATGGTGATTGGGAAAATTATTACAACAACTAGCCGCCACTGGCGACCAGTTTGGTCTCCCTTAAATGTATGTTAAACATTGCAACACGTTACATTTATTCATAATTTAATTTTCCCTTAATCCTTCGCCAAATCGGAAGATTCTAATAGACAAATCATGAACTTTTGCGATCATGGTAGCATTTCGCATATTTTTTGGGCACAAATGTCACATACGCACGTTGGCGCGATTCCCCCCCCCCTCCCCCGCCAATTTGGCGAAAACTTTGTTATGGAAATTGTTGTTTATTTACTTTTATTTTTTATTTTAATTCTATAAATTATTTTTGATATGTATATCAATATTTATTTACAACAAACTATCATTTATTTATTTTTATTCTTTTTTTTTAATTATGAGTATTTTTGTTAGCCGGGAGCAGATGATATTTCGCCAAATATCGTTCCCATCACCGTCATTCATACTACAATTAATTTAATTTTAAATTATAAACCTGTCACTCATTTCATTTAAAATACTTAACTTTAATCTAAAATGCTTATATTACATAAATTTAAAATACTTCACACTTTTCATTTAAAAGAGAAAATAAATAAATAAATAAGAAATAATATCATAAATCAAAACATTTGATTTCAAAATCAAAGTATCATTTCTAATTTGTACACGCGATAAATAAAAGCTGTATTAGCGATTTTAAAAATGCTAAAAATCTGATTCATTAAATATTATTACATGAGTTCAATTTACGTCAAGAAAAGGTCCGAAAGTTGAGTTGTATAGCACATAATTATGGTAAACTTTGATTGTCTCACTGGTGCGAATTATTTTTTTGACGCGAGGCAGCGGTCCAAAAATTCATTCGCGGAGAACTTGCTTTGCGAATGATTACCTCCATGATTTAATATTTTAAATGTTCACGACGAATCAATCTTTTTTTTGTTTACTTTTATGAATAGAGAATTTGAACTGCGAATCTTTCGACTGAAGTTATTGCAGAATATATACATAATTGAACGCAAGTCATCTCTCAAATATTAATTTATTTTGAACGATCTTTCTTAAAATGTAACTTTTATGCAGTTTATTCGAAAAATTAATTTTGAATAAAAATGGCCGCTTGGCATATGAAAAAGCGATGCGGCATCCCGGAACTGTTGAGGACAGTCACATGACTTACAGTTTTATTATAGAGATTATAGAGATGCAAATTTTTGTAATGTGCTGTCTTGTTTCAAAATGTCAGCCACCCTATAATTTCAAACTACTCTATCTCAGCCATTTTTTAAGATAGATGTAAATCAAAAAATACTCTGGAATCCTCGTATCAAGGCCTAACACTTAATTAAAAAATAAATTTGAATTTTTAATTTTTATGTATATTTATTTTAGTTTTAAATTTTTAAATGGCCGCCATCTTGAAACAAAATGGCGGATCAAGCTGGCCAACGAACTCGGTTGAGACATTAGTGAGCTTAATACACACAATTAGTTTCATCAAAATTGATTTATAAATACGAGCGTTATCGTATGACATAGGCCATATATATATATATATATATGGCTATATATATATATATATATATATATATATATATATATAAATCAACATTTGAACGGAGGGTGGGTTTGGGGTCTGGGGGTCATGATCGATGAAAATATATCAAAATTTTCCGGAACTGCTTTCCTCCGAACGGCTGCAATAGGTAGCTTTATACTTTTAGGTAGCTTTCAATACAAAAAAGTATAAAGCTACCTATTGCAGCCGTTCGGAGGAAAGCAGTTCCGGAAAATTTCGATATATTTTCACCGATCATGACCCCCAGACCCCAAAACCACCCTCCGTTCAAATGTTGATTTATATATATATATATATATATATATCTCCACATATATATATATATATCTGACCTATGTCATACGATAACGCTCGTATTTATAAATCAATTTTGATGAAAATAATTGTGTGTATTAAGCTAACCAATGTCTCGACCGAGTTCGTTGGCCAGCTTGGTCCGCCATTTTGTTTCAAGATGGCGGCCATTTAAAAATTTAAGACTAAAATAAATATACAAAAAAATTAAAAATTCAAATTTATTTTTTAATTACGTGTTAGGCCTTGATACGAGGATTCCAGAGCATTTTTTGGTTTACCTCTATCTTAAAAAATGGCTGAGATAGAGCAGTTTGAAATTCTAGGGTGGCTGACATTTTGAAACAAGATAGCACATTACAAAAATTTTCATTGTTGTAATAATTTTCCCAATCATACGCATAAAACTATATATTCATATCCGTTAGCGCCAAATTCTCGCCAAACTTGGCGATATTTTGCGAAATATCGCCAAATTTGGCGACCAAAATAAGTCTTCATAAATGAAGCCAATTTGGCTATTGCTCAATAATTTGGCGAATTTCTTATTCAAATTCAGTATTAACGAATCTTTTGTAAACGTTTTCTTTGCATTTTAACTTTCTGTTTTCGTGTAACATTATCTAAAATTTTAAAACGAAGATATAGGAAAGCTACCTTTTCCTCCCGGTACAGGCCGGAAGGACTTTTTTGTATTGAAAGCTACCTAAAAAACAGGGGATAAAGAAAAATAAGTTGAGCACTTGAATTTAAATTTTGCTTTTCAATCATAAATATAAAATAAACCCGTGCAGCAATTATGTCCCATTTTATCTTTATTTAAAATTATTTTGTAATCATTGTTGCAGTATTTTATTTTTGTGGCAACACTAATTTGGGGAAAACTTTCATTTCATTTATGAAAACAATGCAATTTAATCAAAAAAACATGTTTTAATGAAATGTGTGCGTACTATGTCAGAAGCCGGTTCAAAATCATTTCATATGGTATCTCATTTATCGTTCTGCGTTTTTTTATTTGCTTAGAAAAAGGGCTGATGACAACAGAAATAATAAATAGGATTTTCACACGAATTTCATCAAGTTATCTTTTTTTTGTATGAAATTTGCTGGCGTCATAAAACGTTCTGGAAGAACTTTGTAATTTGGTCATTGACACAGTGTGTACTATCATCTGCATTCGGAGTTATGGAGTGTCAAGCTCGTGTAATTTTTTAAGATAATGTTGATCGTTTCAGCATTACTCGTGATGTCATCATATTTTACAGAAAAAAGTAAATCTAATGAAAGTACTATTAGAATATATTCATAATTATTAAGGTTCAGCTTGAAATTCAGCTTGAATGGGATATCCTGTATATTTCTGAATAAGTTGTTTGCGATCCTAGTTTCCTATATAAAAATTCTTTGTTTTGATACTTATTATCACACCTGAAGGTTTTTCTCTTAGCCGAGAAACTCCCCGTAAGGCATGGTGACATCACGGCGACGTCACTGTGAAGTCACACTGTGACTTTGTGACAGTCGTCGTGACGTCGATGTGAAGTCACTGTGACGTAAATGCGAGGTCGTTATGGCCGTTTTCAAGGCTTTCTGTGACCTCACAATGTGACTACTTTGTGAAGTCACCGTGCGACTTCAATGTGAAAAATGTGACGAATCTGCATCGGATAGGGTGACCAGATTTTACCCGAATCCTATACGGATTGTTCGGATCAAAATTTTTTTATGGTTCAAGTTTGTGACGTTTGTGACGACACTGCACCGGGGCGGGTGACCAGATTTTACCCGAATACAATCCAGAAACTTCGGATCGATCTTTTTGGATTTGTTTGGCTACAGAATAGATTTGGATTAGCGGTCGTGTGACCTGATTTTCGTGAACCCGATCTGACCCGAGTCGGGTATAATGTTTTTACTGTAAGTCTTGTTCAGAATAGAATCTTGCATACGACCAAGTAACCAGATTTTATCAGAAATTGTGTTACGATACAATTTCTGATGTCGGCTCGGATCTAAAGTCCGAATCCGGTTATATACTTCTTGAACATGATTGAATGTCTACTTGAACATGAATGATGGTTGACTGAAATTATATTTACATTCAACCCGTAATCTTACCCTAACCCAACAACAACAACAACAAAAATTCTGTAGGCCCACAACCCGACCGAACCTGATAAATGATTTCGCATAGATTCGGATAACAAGATTTCACCAAATACGGATAAGATCGACGATAAGGATTGGATCGGCAATCATTTTTTTTTAAGTAACTCGTATTCAAATTAAAACTTTGCATCTGATTGGGAAACCGGCTAATGTAGCCGTTAAACAAGAAAATTATAATAGTAAAAAACGCATACTATTATAAAAATAATAGATGAATCCATTAAAAATTATAATAAAATTAAATATTTTAATAATATGAAATTCTATTGTGCAAATAACCACTTTTAAAAATAACTTCGACTTCCATTTGTTTTATGTAACCACCAAAAATGTTGACAATAATTAAAACTATGCTATTTTGCTTTTAAGTATTTTAAGTAAGTTTTTAAATGTGTATACTTTGCCATATTTCCCCTCGTTCAGTATCACGAAACTTTCTGACACCTTTATGAACAAATTTTTAAACGCTTGGCACTTGCATGCCTGATTAATAAAGCGATTTGGCTTGAATAGCGTTTTCCATTTTTAGATAAATGAAATGCTTAAGAGCAATTTTGGTCACGTTTTTTCCGTATCTGACGCTGCGCGTCGGAAATTCGGTTCAAAACACCGACTTTGATAGTGTTTTCTGAAACATCTTTTGTCAAAAATGGAAAATGCCATTCTATTACATATATTCTGAATAAGAACACCTGCCAATTTAATGTGTTTCCGAATAAAAATGAATTCAGAAATTAGTTATTTTGGATTTGATTACAAATTTAATGAAAATAAAAGTATAGATTTTTAAATAAGCATTGTGAAAAATTTATATTAGGAATCCATTTAAATAATAGATCTACCTATTGTGCGATATTATTAAATAATAAACATTGTATCAAGCAATAAAACATTTTTCGAAGCAAATGAAATTTAAAACTTCGGATCATAAACGCAAAGAAAAAAAAATTTTTTTTTTCTTTACAAATTATTTTATTTATAGTTTTTGATAGAATACTAAATGCAGAGCTTAAATATCAATTTTTACTATAGAAAAAAATTCGATAACATAACTGGAAAAATTATCTTAACTGAATAGCTGTTTTATTGTTTCATCAATATTCATTATTTTTGTGCACCTAATATTGACATATCTTGACAACTAAATTTGTAATGAGTTAAATTGTCGCAATTATTTCAAATATACCAGAAAATTATTTCTCAAAACCTCCACTAGCTAAGAAATTTTCAAATTGTAAATCAAATATTAATAGTTTTAAAAATTGCAATGTTTTTAATTACAATGAATAACTATGAAAATTGAACTGAGAAACGCAAAATATAAATACGTTCCTCGTTATAAATAACACTTTACATTTAGAATATATATTGTTAGTAAATACTTTAAGCTTTTTTCCAAACTCTCTATTTAAAACGATTTAAAACATTAAAGATAAAATTTTATACAAGTGATTAAAAAAAAAAAAAAAAGATTTAAACATCTTAACATTTAAATAATGCACTATTAATGTACCATTACTAAATATGCACTATTAACAAAACTGCGAAGACATTAAAAGTTACCTACTAATCTATAAGTAAAACCACCAGCTCTAGGGATTAAGTTTTAATGGTCGTTGACTGCTTCCTTTTCATTGAAAAATGAGAGTCAAATCCACTGCTTTAATTTTCAAAGTGTCCAGCTTAGGTGTGTTCATAGATCTGAGATATCAAATATCACGCAGACCTTAATAACGCACCCAGCTAGACATAAGGATAGGTTAAAATGGATGATTCACTTTAAAACGTTAATTTACTTTCACGGTATAAATTCCACAATATACTTCCACAAACTTAAAAGAACACCACACACTCTAATCCGCCGATGAAAATAATCGTCTGCCCTCAACATCTGCGATCATGATCTGCGCAGTAATGTTTACCACAAAGTAACATCTAGCAGGTGTTTCCAGAAAAAGAATAGAAAGAAAACAGTTAAATAAAGACATTTCAAATGCTTTATAGTTTATATGGCTGACAAATAACTTCTAATAAAACTATAATATTCTGTTTTTATATGAGAGAGTTTAATATTCTTGGAAATAAGCTGTGAAAATTTAAATTTTTATATATTTTTTAATCAGTTGCATTTGTTTTAGGCGTCCAAAGTAAACATAAATTTTAAATAAAAATGGATTTAATAGTCTTTATAAAATAATTACGACATAAATATAAATACTATTCTGCAATCAGATTTCCTAAATACGATTTTTTCATTTTTTACACTCTATTGAAAAGAGCAATATATTTAACAGAGGTGATATCTTATTAAGCACTGACCAGTTTTGGAATAAATTGCTATAGGAATGACATATACTTTATGACATATTTTTAATTCGCTTTTGTTCGGAAACGCATGAAATTGGCTTTTGTTTTTATTCAGAAACTCTGTAATTGAAAGACGTTTTCCATTTTTTAGTAAAATCAGAAGATCTTTCAGAAAAGAATGTCAAAGTCAGCGTTTTGAACCAAATACCCGACGTAACAGGGAAAGAAAAGAGAAAAACCAGTCGTCACGTGATACGAATTGCTTATAACTCGATAAGTAATTTATTTATCAAAAAATGGAAAACTCATTTCGATTCCAAATTGCTTCCATAGTCAGTCCTGCCCATTTTATGCCTTTGCGTTTAAAAATGAGTCAGAAATTATGTCAGAAAGCTTCGCGTTGTGGAGCAGGTCATTTGAGAACCACCTTAAATATTCAGTACAAGAAAAATCTTGAACGCGTTCGACGGTCACCCCGAGCACCCCCGATGTCGAACTCGCAAAAATGGTGTCCTCGCTTTTTAAACAGAAAGCTGATGATTGGGTTGAGTGGCCCCTCAAAATAATAAGAGACTGGAGATTTTTTAAATATTTCTAGTATCCCAAAATTAGCAAATGAGTTCTATGCGGTGGTAGGAAAAAAAATTAAATGTTTGTATTTAAAATGCTAACAAATCTCTAAATCGCTAACAGTTTTATTAGAATGGGAGATCTATTTCTGAATTACTTTCCGCCAAAACTTTCCTACGTTACTAAATTTCTATTTAAGGATTTTTACCTGTGTATTATATAGTATATTTTGTTAAATTTCATGAAAGTGGCAATGAAAATTGTAAAAAAATATCTGCCTCATATAT